>JBBDGP010000091.1:237500-2637500 GCA_037952835.1 Lithobates septentrionalis | reverse complement strand
TCTCATTTCAGTGTCGGCTAATTGTCTTCTAGTCCCGATTTTAGCTGGACGGTCTGGTGATTTATTTTTAGCACTTGTTGATTTACCCGGGCTTTCTTTACTGCATTCATTCACCATATATTTCCTGATGGTTCCTGGGCTTGCGCTTGTTCTAGGCAGGTTAGCAGTAGCTCCTTTTGTTGATTTACCTCTCATTTTTGCCTTCCTCTCGTCACTTGAGATGACAAGATAGTAAATAAAAAGAGGAAGAAGACAGCAGATAAATGCGTGGGACACTTTGCCTCTTCACGAGTCGCTCTACATCCGCCGAATTAATGGCCCCCTTATTCTTTCCACTAGTAGATTTTTAAATGTCTTGTACGAATCTTATTACTTTCGGGCTACTGTGTAATGCTGTATAGTCTATTTTTAGCTGTTTACCCTGGAGCTAAGGGCAACTGTTCCCCCCCAAAGCCACCTGGTAAGGAATGTCCCACCGCTATTCGCGTCTTCCACTAATGCGTTATCCTTTCAAGCTGTCCACCCTCAATATCTAATCATATTCCTAGTGTTGCTTTTAGTACCCAATTTAGGCTCTGCATTAAATAATTATTTCATTGTTACATAATTGTTGCATGGTTACATTGTAACAACGTATGCAGGTATGGCAAGAAACAACAGTCCCATGTGCTGAGAATTCTAAGCAGCTTTTAAAAATGTCCTATAAATCACTTACCCATCTTTCCAGCTTAAGACAGGCCAAAATCTTACCCACTTTTTGAGCTCCTGGGGCTTTCAACTGTTCCCTGCATCTTTGACACTTTGGGACTCACTTCCTGCTTCTATAGCTCTCTGTCCTCGGCTCCTAGCAAGCGGTCTCCTCCGATTCTGCTGCGTGCAGGTTCCTCCTTGTTCTCCTCTCCTCTCTCCGCTTACCAGCACTGGCATACATTGGAGGAGGCACGGCGATCCCGACCGAGCTCCTGACCGTAGAGGCCGCTAACAGCTGCGGGCTCGGGCACCGTTCCCACCGCCTCCACCCTCCACAGCCGAACCCCGGGGCCGAGATGCAAAGTGAAGTGATGGCGGGGGCCGTGAGCGGTGTTCCGGGGGGGGGACAGCAGAGGGCTAGCGTGCGGACCGTGAGCGAACCCTGTCGTGCATCACGGCTAGAGGGACGCCGAGCATCCCGGGCTCAGCTACGGCAGCGTGACCTCGCCCACATCTGGCTCCTCCCTCCACGACCGATTTTACTCCTCATCTTAACACCTGCTATACCATGTATCCGCACTACCCTCAATAGTAGACAGTTTATGGATACTCTATCCTTTGTTGCCAAATTGCACTTTCTGGGTTTACTCCATCCCATTGAAGTATCTTCCTGGCACCTCTCCCTAGTTCATAAAGGCCAGCTACCATCCCTTTAGCACTCATTACATCATCCACCCTTTTATAGCCAGGTTATGTATAATTTTGCTACTGAAAACCACAAACCTTTGTTTAATCTTACACACTCACCTACTGTTCTTAACCACCAAATAATGGACTTTTTGGTTATACTGTATTTCTTAACGCATATATCTTCTATATGTCAATTGTCTTACACTATTGCTAATGTTATATAACCAACATGCAGTTGATAACTGTTAACGCTCTCCATCGCCCAAATGCTGCTACCATTTCCATTCCCTATTATCCCATACCATCCCCCCATTTTTTTCTTTCCTCTCTCCCTTTGCCTCTACCTTCCCCTCCTTCTATTTGTATAGTAGCATCTTAAAATACATCCAGTAGTCCATTTTTTATCTCCATGTCAGTTTCATGGGATGATCACCTAGCTTTAACCGGTCAAGTGACAAATGTTTAGCGATGGTATTTTAGTTTATCTATCTTATACAATTTTTTTTTTCTTTAAATATGTATCCTTAGATGATCATCTATACTACGGTTTACACCTGTTAACCCAATACAGATACTGTATGCTTATTATGAACCCTCAATATATTGTAGTTCTACTGCACAAATTGGATTTATTTCTTTTTCAGACGATTATATCTATACATATTACTGTTCTTCCTCTTAAGAGGTTATTTGAAGCATTCACGTCTTGTTCTAATTTTTTGGCCTGATGAACCTGATTATTGATAAGAGGCTCCGTTCCCTCTCCCCTTTTATGCTAATTAATTTAGCTCTAGCTAGGTTACTCCTGATCTTTTTCCCTATGCGATACTACTGAAGCCTCTCTCCATCCTTCTTTAGCCTTCAGCCTCTATATTGTTAGAGACCCTCCGCTAGCAACCGCCATTCCTTGCCACTCCCCAACCTAACCGATTTTCAGTAATCGTTCTGACTCCTCCAAATTCAGAGCTCACTAAACCTCTTTTTCCTTTTTGGGTAGGATAGCCGGTCTACTCCTGACTCCGGATACTAGTTCTCCCCACAAGCCCCTCCTCCCCCAGTTCTTTAACTTAATTAACCCTTCCCTTAACCCCACTTACCCTCTTCCTCCCCCATGCCCCCCCCCTTTTTTTCCTCTCTCTTCCTCTCTTCCTCCCTGCTGTCTCTCCCCTTCTACTTCACTTTCCTCTCTTTTTCTCTTCTTCATACTGCTGCAGAGTCTCTCCGGTGGACCTCCCCTTTACTCTCCTACATCCCTTTTCCCTCCCACATCATTATTAGCCACATCCCTATCATCTTTAATTCTTGCTGATCACTGTATGCATCCACTATGCAGGTACCTACACTCCACATCAAATATGCCACCCTCAAAGTTGTGTGCATAAATGCCAAGGGTCCAAGTATACCGGAGAAATGATCTCAACTATTCACCAGTATGCGCAGTATTAAAGCAGACATAATTTTCATACAAAAGACACATTTTCACCCTGATGCTATTCCAAAACTAAGTAATCATTACTACTCTTCAGTAAACAATGCCACGAATACTTCAGCGAAAACTAGAGGTGTATCTATTGTAATATCCAAAAACTTACAGTTGCAGATCACGGATTCCGTAATAGATGACGACGCTATATCTTCCTCAAAGGATCCCTCTGGGACAAACCACTGACTCACTGCTAACATTTACAGCCCCAACACGGCTCAGGTGGGGTTCTTCAGGAAGATTGTTCAGGCTCTGTTGGCCTTTCAGACCGGCCTGAATATCCTAGGTGGTGATTTCAATGTGGCTCTTAATCCTTTGGAAGATACTTCCACGGGCACCTCTTCTATACCCTATTGTGTACTTAAACAAAGTAAACTCCAGCTCTAAGTCCTTCTGCTCCATGATTCCTGGAGCACGCGCCACCCTGACACCAAAGACTACACTTTCTTTTCCTCACCACATAATCAATACTCGAGAATTGATTGTTCCTGTCCCAGAGAAATCTCCCCTTTCTTTCAGAGGCGAGGATTGAGCCTATGCTTCTTTCTGAACACCACCCACTACATCGACTCTGACATTTCCTGACAAAATACCATATGTCAAGATTTGGCTACTGGACGCTTCCCTATTCATAGATCCCATTAATGTTGCCCAAATTCATCTTAATACCCAGAATTATTTTCGGGAAAATGATACTCCAGATACCTCCCCACTAGTGCAATGGAATGCCCATAAATATGTGCTCAGAGGTACCCTGCTCGCTATGGTGACCGTGAGAAAATGTGCTGCACAGGCCTCCCTTACCTATCTTCTGGCCAGACGTCAAACCCTCGAAACAAACCACAAACAGTGGCAAGCCCAAAAAGCTTATCAGGAGCTTATACAGGTCCGCTCAATGTTTTTAGATGAGTTGGGATGAAAATTCAAATTTAAATTTGTGTTGTCCCAAAAACTCTTTTATTAATGTGAGAAGAAAAGTTGCAAATTCTTAGTCAGAGCATTACAAGCTAAGAAAGCGGCGACTACAATTCACCACATCTGATCTTCCCAAGGTCAAATGTTAGCAACCTCCACTGATATAGAGACTGAATTTGAACACTACTACTCAGAACTCTACAATCTACCCGCAGCTCCTTGCCCTTTAACGGAACTGAATCCACACCAGATGGCGATTACAGAATTTCTAAACCTACTGCCCTAAACCCATTACCTAAACTGATGCTCATGAAATAGATAGCCCTAGAAGAACTTAAACTAGCTATTAAACAGTTGAAAGAGGGTAAAAGCCCAGGACCTGATGGGTTCACTGCGACCTAAAGAAAATGCTTGAGGTGTTTTTTTGCACAGGTCAGGCACTAGGTCACATAGCTTTTGACATCTCTTTTGTAACCAGGCCACCAACAGGAACATGAAAAAAGTTCTTATGTCTTAGAAATCCCCAAATGCCCCGCAAGTGTAGAGTCATGACCTAACCTTCAACCTGAGGGCTTCAACCTGAGCAGATTTAAGTACATAGAAACAATGTGCTTAAGTCCAAAAGCTATTCTTGTGTGTCCCTAGGAGGATGGTGGAGAAGAGGGTCATTCTAATGCCACCACTGTTCAGAAACCACCAGCACTGCCGAGGGCTCTATTCACCATTTACTAAGGTGGAATTAGCATGAATTGACTAGCAATCTTCAGCGGTGTCTGACTTCTCAATGATGAACCTCCGCCCCAGTCTCAAGTCTTTTGCAGACTCTAATGCCCCGTACACACGGTCGGATTTTCCGACGGAAAATGTGTGATAGGACCTTGTTGTCGGAAATTCCGACCGTGTGTAGGCTCCATCACACATTTTCCATCGGATTTTCTGACACACAAAGTTTGAGAGCAGGATATAAAATTTTCCGACAACAAAATCCGTTGTTGGAAATTCCGATCGTGTGTACACAAATCCGACGGACAAAGTGCCACGCATGCTCAGAATAAATAAAGAGATGAAAGCTATTGGCCACTGCCCTGTTTATAGTCCAGACGTACGTATTTTACGTCACCGCATTCAGAATGATCGGATTTTCCGACAACTTTGTGTGACCGTGTGTATGCAAGACAAGTTTGAGCCAACATCCATCTGAAAAAATCCTAGGATTTTGTTGTCGGAATGTCCGAACAAAGTCCGACCGTGTGTACGGGGCATTACAGGTTTTCTTCTAAGATTGCCCTTTATTTGGCTCCATCCATCTTTCCATCAGCTCTGACCAGCTTCCCTGTCCCTGCTGAAGAAAAGCATCTACACAACATGATGTTGCTACCACCATGTTTCACGGTGGGGATGGTGTGTTCAGGGTGATGTTCAGTGTTAGTTTTCCACCACACATAGCATTTTGCTTTTAGGCCAAAAAGTTCAATTTTGGTCTCATCTGACCAGAGTACCTTCTTCCACATGTTTGCTGTGTCCCCCATTTGGCTTCTTGCAAATTGCAAACGGGACTTCTTATGGCTTTCTTTCAACAATAGCTTTCTTCTTTCCACTCTTCCATAAAGGCCAGATTTGAGGAGTGCATGACTAATAGTTGTTCTGTGGACAGATTCTCCCACCCGAGCTGTGGATCTCTGCAGCTCCTCCAGAGTTACCAAGGGCCCCTTGGCTGTTTCTCTGATTAATGCTATCCTTGCCTGGCCTGTCAGTTTAGGTGGACAGCCATGTCTTGATAAGTTTGCGGTTATGCCATACTCTTTCCAATTTTGGATGATGGATTGAACAGTGCTCAAAGCTTGGGATTTTTTTATAACCTAACCCTGCTTTAAACTTCTCCATAACTTTATTCCTGACCTGTCTGGTGTGTTCCTTGGCCTTCATGTTGCTGTTTGTTCACTAAGGTTCTCTAACAAACTTCTGCGGGCTTCACAGAACAGCTGTATTTATACTGAGATTAAATTACACACAGGTAGACTGTATTTAATAATTAGGTGACTTCTGAAAGCAATTGGTTCCACAAGATTTTAGGGGAATCAGAATAAAGGGGGCTGAATACAAATGCACGCCACACTTTTCAGATATTTATTTGTAAAAAATTTGGAAAACCATTTATCATTTTCCTTCCACTTCATAATTATGTGCCGCTTTGTGTTTGTCTATCACATAAAATCCCAATAAAATAAATTTATGTTTTTGGTTGTAACATGACAAAATGTGGAAAATTTCAAGGGGTATGAATACTTTTTTAAGGCACTCTATATGCTATAATTATAATGCCGCGTACACACGGTCCTACTTTTCGTCTACAAAAGTCCAACAGACGCTGATGGACTAAAGCTGGCTGGTAATCCGATCGTGTGTGGGCTTCTCCGGACTTTCAACTGACTTTTTTAGCCTCAAATCCGACGTACTTTAGATTTGAAACATGTTTTAAAACTTTACTTCGTAACTACGACGGACCCCGAAATCCGCTCGTCTGTGTGCTAGTCCGACGGACAAAAAGCCACGCTAGGGCACCTATTGGCTACTGGCTATGAACTTCCTTATTTTAGTCCGGTGTACGTCATCACGTACGAATCCGTTAGACTTTTGTGTGGTCGTGTGTAGGCAAGTCCGTTCGTTAGAAAGTAGGCCGCAAGTCCGCCGCAAGTCCACCGAAAGTCTGCCGGAAGTCTGTCGGACAGGCTGTCCGACTTTTGTAGACGAAAAGTACGACCGTGTGTACGCGGCATAAGGCTCTGCTCTCTCTCCCTTTTTTGCCCATTGCAAAGAATGTTCTAGCTCTTCAGCAGCAGCTGTCACTGAGCCAAGCATTCCTGCCACACTGGATATAGAGACTGTACCCATGTCCCTTTAGCCCCAATAACACTTTGGACTTTGTTTTTTCCTTATAGTGTGCCAGATTACCCTCCTCAATTGTTTGGTCTCCCATTATGGAAAGTCGCAAAATGAAGAGCGATCAGACTACTGTCCTTTTTACTTCTTTTTTTTTTTCTTTGAACCACTTCAGTGTTTTCTTTTGAGAGACCCTTTTCAACTTGACGTTCAAAACTCGTCCCTTCTCAAGTTCACATCATTGTGGCCTCTTTTCAGAAAAGAATAAACAAAAAAGAACCAGGAAAACAAAGGTTCCCTCCTTTATTAATAACCGTATAAAAATTTTCCCATCCTACACCACCCACCTATTGCCCACCCTTTCTAATTTCCCTTCACCCACCGCCTTACTTCCTGGGTTTTTCCTCTTCTCCCTAATATTTTTCCTTCTTAGTGTTTTATACCTTCCAGTTTCTTCTGCCAGAATTTGTCTGAGGTTTTATATCTTTCCCACCCAATCCAGATAGAATTACATTTTTCTATTTGCTCTTTATCTTTGCAACAGAGAAGTTCCATTTTATGGTAGTACTCCACTTGTTTAATCCAATCTCTTAAGTCTGGGCCTTCGCTCTTTAACCAGTTTTTTGGGATCGCTCCCTTTTGCTGCATTTAGTAATTTTGACGTTATTTTTTCGGTGTATTGCTTACTAGAGGAGTTGATGTCATGGAACAGGCAGGTCAGTCTATTGTTCTCTATCGTCTCGCCCGTAATTTCCTTTATACTTGTAATTATTTCTTGCCAATATGTGCTAATTTGCGGGCAGTCCCACCATATGTGTATCATTGTGGCTTTTTGTCCGCAGTTTCTCCAACACATTGGTGTTTCCACTTGGTTGATTTTGTGGAGTCTCTCCAGGGTCATATACCACCTGACAAGGAATTTGTAATTCATCTCAATGGTGTTTGTATCCCATGCTTGATTATATCCTCCTGCAATCATTCTCTTAATTTGTTGTTCTTCCAACTTTATTTCTAACTCACTTTCCCACTTTTCAATGAAGGGAGGCCTATCTTGTCTTTCCAGATCTGTCAGGAACTCATAAACTTTCGAGATGACTCCCTTCAAAGGCGATGTTGTCATACAGAGCTTTTCCAACCGGTTTAATCTTTCTCCATCTCTAAACGGGTGCGGTGATGTGTTTATTAAGTGATTTAGTTGAAATTATTCCCATTCTCGTAGTTTCCCACCAAATTTACTCTCGAATTTTTGTGCAGATTCCAACCCCTCTGCTCTCTACTACCGAGGTGGATATCTATGTGGCGCGCTGGGCCCCCCTCTCCTTTATTCGAGAAAGAAAAGACCCCCTGTGCACACTGTAGGTCCAAGACCTCACCTCCCACCTCCTGCCTCCACCATTTTCCCACTTCCCACACCCCCCCGGTTCCCCCCCCTCCCCACCCTCAATCAGTAAGGATAATAAGTCCTATCAAAATAATTCGAAAACTTTGTTTTGTTTTGTTTTGTATTCTTAGACTCCATTTAATTTCACTCTATGGTACTGTTTGATACGGAAAAGATCTTCAGCTTGATTGCCATTGTGTTACATCTTGTGTCACTGCTTGTTCTTGTCTAGTACCCATATTCCTGAAATCTTCTGGTATTGGGATTTCTAAATTATTGCAGAAGTCTGCAATCTCTTCTATAAATCTTAATCTAGCACTTCTTCCATTTCTTCTTGCGATCAGACATGCAGGGAAACCCCATTTATATTGTATTTCCTGTTCTTGGAGGGTTTTCAATAGAGGTCTTAACTTCCTTCTTCTTTTAATTTTTCTTGTGATAAATCTTGGAAGATTTGTAGGGTATTTCCTGCATAATTGATTGGTGGTTTTCTCTTCAAATTTATCCAAATTTGGTTTCTTTCTTCCCATTTCTTGAGGTGATGGATTATGTCTCTCGGTTTCTCTGTTGGTATCCCTTGGGGTCTTCTTATTCTGTGAACTCTTTCTATTTTTATTATATTGGTGTCTTCTTTCCCCAGGATGGGGTTGAGAATCTTTTCATTATTTCTGTTAGATTTTCTTCTTGTGTAGACTCTGGAAGACCTCTTATTCTCAAGTTTTTCCTTCGTTCTCTGTTTTCCTGGTCTTCTATTTTATACATTTGTTCCTGTTGTTCTTTTCTCCTCTCAGTTCTTTTATCTTTTTTGAGTGAGAGTCTGCTTTAACCTCCACTTCTTCCATTCCTGACAGAATATGACCCAAATCTTTATGTATTGTTGCTATCTGTACCTTCAGAGAGCTTTCCAAGGCCGCAAACATTTTTTCCATATCGGATTTTGTTTGTAGTTGCGTTATATGCTGATGTAATTCCTCCCCCTTCTCTTCCACCTCCAATTTCTAGTAGATTTTAGGGGGATCAGAATAAAGGGGGCTGAATACAAATGCACGCCACACTTTTCAGATATTTATTTGTAAAAAATTTGGAAAACCATTTATCATCTTCCTTCCACTTCACAATTATGTGCTGCTTTATGTTTGTCTATCACATAAAATCCCAATAAAATAAATGTATGTTTTTGGTTGTAACATGACAAAATGTGGAAAATTTCAAGGGGTACGAATACTTTTTTAAGGCACTCTATATGCTATAATTATAAGGCTCTGCTCTCTCTCCCTTTTTGCCCATTGCAAAGAATGTTCTAGCTCTTCAGCAGCAGCTGTCACTGAGCCAAGCATTCCTGCCACACTGGATATAGAGACTGTACCCATGTCCCTTTAGCCCCAATAACACTTTGGACTTTGTTTTTTCCTTATAGTGTGCCAGATTACCCTCCTCCATTCTTTGGTCTCCCATTATGGAAAGTCGCAAAATGAAGAGCGATCAGACTACTATCCTCTTTACTTTTAATGTTACTGAGGTGTCCACTGATGCAGACCCGAATATGACATTTTGTCTTCCCCACATATAATTTATAACAGTGGTCATCAACCCCGTCCTCAGGGTCCACTAACAGGCCAGGTTTTATGTATTATCTTGGAGAGATGCAGACTAGAATACTGCAATCACTGAGCAGTAGGGATGAGCCGAACACCCCCCGGTTTGGTTCGCACCAGAACGGACCGAAAATTTGCACGAACGTTAGAACCCTATTGACGTCTATGGGACTCGAACGTTCGAAATCAAAAGTGCTCATTTTAAAGGCTAATTTGCATGATATTGTCCTAAAAAGGGTTTGGGGACCCGGGTCCTGCCCCAGGGGACATGTATCAATGCAAAAAAAACTTTTAAAAATGGCAGTTTTTTCGGGAGCAGTGATTTTAATGATGCTTAAAGTAAAAAAAAAAAAGTGAAATATTCCTTTAAATATCGTACATGGGGGGTGTCTATAGTATGCCTGTAAAGTGGCGCGTGTTTCCCGTGTTTAGAACAGTCCCTGCACAAAATGTCATTTTTAAAGGAAAAAATCTCATTTAAAACTGCTTGCGGGTTTAATGTAATGTCGGGTCCTGGCAATATGGATGAAAATCAGTGAGACAAATGGCATGGGTACCCCCCAGTCCATTACCAGGCCCTTTGGGTCTTGTATGGATATTAAGGGGAACCCCGCACCCAAATTAAAATAAGGAAAGGTGTGGGGCCACCAGGCCCTATATACTCTGAACAGCAGTATACAGGCGGTGCAAACAAGACAGGGTCTGTAGGTTTGTTGTTAAGTAGAATCTGTTTGTAATTTTGAACAGGTACATTTTTAACGTGTTTAGCTCCAGCCAAAAAATCTTTTTTAAGCTTTTTGGAAAACATAGGGAAGGGTTATCACCCCTGTGACATTTGTTTTGCTGTCTGTCCTCCTCTTCAGAAGATTTCACCTCACTTTTTGTCCCAATGACAAATGTTTTTTGAAAATTTGGGGTTTTTTGTGGAACAAGGATTGGAAAGCATCAGTGGAAAGAAGAAATGTTTTTCCCATATTAACTCTTACAGGAGAGAATTTCCCTTCATAGGGGTAGATTTCATCTCACTTCCTGTTGTCTCCTTCCGTTTGCAAGTAGGAGTCGTTTGTAAGTTAGATGTTTTAAAGTAGGGGCCTGCCCTATATACTCAGCAGAAATTTGGGCCTTAGGTGTTGTTGTGGCCACAACACTGTAAGCCCTCACAGGGCCCTGCTGTGAAATATTAGATCAAGAATTGTAATTACATGCCCCTGTTGAGCAGGGGCAGAAAAATTGGGCCTTTGGTGCTGGTGGTGGTACTGGTGACACAACACTGTAAGTCCTCACTCGCTCTTGGTGGGCGCAGAAATGGGCCCTGCTGTGAAATATTAGATCAAGAATTGTAATTACATGCCCCTGTTGAACAAGGGCAGAAAAATTGGGCCTTTGGTGGTGGTGGTGGTGCTGGTGCCACAACACTGCAACCCCTCACAGATACTCTAGTTGGAACGCAGAAACGAGCCCTGCTGCAAAGTATTGCATCAAAAATTGTAATTACACGCCCCTGTTAAACAGGGGCTGAAAAATTGGGCCTTAGGCACTGGTGCTGGTGTCACAACACTGCAACCCCTCACAGATACTCTAGTTGGAACGCAGAAACGAGCTCTGCTGCAAAGTATTGCATCAAAAATTGTAATTACATGCCCCTGTTAAACAGGGGCTGAAAAATTGGGCCTTAGGCACTGGTGGTGGCGCCCAGAACCAAAAATGTTCTTACAAGCTATCAGCGTGATCATTGAGGAGGAAGAGGATAATTACTCAGGGATAGTCACTCAGCATCAGCATAGGCAGTCTTTGAAGGGATCTGAAAAAAATTATTCAGTTACATCAGCATCAGGTGATTGGTAGCTGGTGGTGATCCAAGACTGATTCATTTTTATGAAGGTCAGTCGATCAACCGAGTCGGTGGACAGACGCACCCTGTGATCGGTTACAAAGCCTCCAGCAGCACTGAATGTGCGTTCCGAAAGAACGCTGGATGCAGGACAGGCCAGTAGCTCAATTGCATACTGTGCAAGCTCTGGCCAGTGATCCATCCTCAAGACCCAGTAACCCAGAGGATTTTCGGTGGGAAAGGTGTCCAAGTCAGATCTTGCCCCTAGGTATTCCTGCACCATGGAAAACAGACGCTGGCGATGGTTGCTGGAACCGATCATACCTTGGGGCTGCGGACCAAAAAATTGTCTGAACGCATCGGTCAGACGGCCACCTTCTCCACCGCTCCTTCTTTGACTGACCGAAGCCTCAGCAACACGTTGTCCAGAAACAGGAGTTTGTAACCTCCCAGTCTCTGGGAACGCGTAGCACAGACCTTTCTGCAAGACCTCCCAAAGATGTTTCATCCTCTGCTCCCTCTGCGATGGCAAGATAAGGTCCGCAACCTTACCCTTGTAACGTGGATCAAGGAGGTTTGCCAGCCAGTATTGGTCCTTCTCCTTGATACCACGAATACGAGGATCCTTATGCAGGCTTTGCGGGATCAGGGAGGCCATGCAGCGTAGGTTTGCTGAGGCATTTGGTCCGGAGTCCTCTGGGTCACTAAGGACGACATGGTCCGCAGCCACCTCCTCCCAGCCACGTACAAGTCCATGTGTTTCTTGGGACTGATCCCTTAAAGACTGCTGCTGATGCTGAGTGCCAGGCTCCACCTCCATACTGACACATTCTTCCTCCTCCTCCTCCTCCTCGTCCTCTTCCTGTGTGATCGGCGGGCACGCAGGAACACTGTCTGGATAAAGGAGGCCTTGAGAGCTAAGGAAGTCCTCCTCTTCCTGCCTCTGTTCTGCCTCAAGTGCCCTGTCCATTATTCCACGCAGTGTGTGCTCCAACAGGTGGACAAGGGGGACAGTGTCACTAATGCATGCACTGTCACTGCTCACCATCCTCGTGGCCTCCTCAAATGGTGACAGGACAGTGCATGCATCCCTGATCATGGCCCACTGGCATGGGGAAAAAAACCAAGCTCCCCTGACCCTGTCCTGGTGCCATAGTCGCACAGGTACTCATTGATGGCCCTCTGCTGCGTGTGCAGCCGCTGCAGCATGGCCAACGTTGAGTTCCACCTGGTGGGCATGTCACAGATTAGGTGGTTCTTGGGCAGGTTAAACTCCTTTTGGAGGTCCGTCAGCCGAGTACTGGCATTATATGACAGGCGGAAATGCACACAGACTTTCCTGGCCTGCCCCAGGACATCCTGTAAGCCCGGGTACCTGCCCAAGAACCACTGCACCACCAAGTTAAGGACGTGAGCCAAACAGGGCACATGGGTCATTTGTCCCTGTCGGAGGGCAGAGAGGAGGTTGGTGCCATTGTCGCAAACCACCATTCCTGCCTTAAATTGGCATGGCGTCAACCACCTCTGAACCTGCCCCTGCAGAGCTGACAGAACCTCTGCCCTAGTGTGGCTCCTGTCCCCCAAGCACACCAGCTCAAGCACCGCATGGCATCTTTTGGCCTGCGTACTTGCGTAGCCCCTTGAACGGCTGCGGAGCACCACTGGTTCCGAGGACAAAGCACAGGAAGAGGCCATGGAGGAAGAAGAAGAGGAGAGGGTGGAGGAGAGAGGTGTGTCACAATCATTAGTAGTGACATTTTGGAGGCGTGGTGGCGGAACAACCTCTAACACTACTGCACCTTGTCCTGCATCCTTCCCAGCTGCCAGCAGAGTCACAAAATGCACCGTGAAACTTAGGTAACGTCCCTGTCCATGCCTGCTGGACCATGAGTCAGCGGTAATATGCACCTTACCACTGACCGCCCTGTCCAGCGAGGCATGGACATTGCCTTCCACATGCCAGTAGAGAGCCGGAATCGCCTTCCGTGAGAAAAAGTGGCATTTGGGTACCTGCCACTGAGGAACCGCACATTCCACAAACTCACGGAAGGGGGCAGAGTCTACCAACTGAAAAGGCAGCAATTTTACCAAGCTAGCATTCAACCGCTGGGCATGTGGATGGCTGGGAGCAAACTTCTTTCGGCGGTGCAGCAGCTGGGGCAGGGAAATTTGCCTGGTACAATCTGACGTCGGTGTACCAAAAGCAGATTGCCCACAAGTACTTGGCTGTGACACACCTAATTATACACCTTCATTCCTCTCAGTGCAGGTCTCAGAGAGGACTGAAGGTATAGTGGGGTTGGAGATCTCAGCTGATGAGGAGCAAGGAGAGGTCCTCTTTGTTCTTTGGTGTGGGTCTTTTAGATACGCTTGCCAACGAACTGCATGGCAGGTCAACATATGTCTGATCAAGCATGTGGTACCCAAGCGGGAGATGTTTTGGCCACGCGAGATACGCTTGAGACATATGTTGCATATAGCAGCGGTGCGATCTGATGCACTCATCTCAAAAAAGGCCCACACCAAAGAACTTTTTGAATAACGCGCAGAGACTGCAGCGCCCTGCACATGTGGAGCTTTGGGGTGTGATGCAGTCAATGTGCTGCCCTTAGGCTGGCCCCTTGAGGGCATCCTGCCTCGTTGGTGATGTGCAGCCTCCTCCTACTCCTCTCTCCTGTCAGGCACCCACGTTGAGTCAGTGACCTCATCATCCCCTCCCTCCTCATCACTGGAGCAAACCTGGCAGTATGCTGCAGCAGGGGGAGCATGACTGCCAGATTGCTGTCCTTCTTGGGCACCCCCTCTGTCCGTGCTCATGTTACTGCCTTCATCAAGCTCAGTATCATCATCAGAGCCTTCCAAACGCTGGGCATCCTCCTGGAGCATGTACCCAACACTGTGGTCAAACAGTTCGAGGGACTCCTCAGGAGGACATGGTGGGGCTAGGGAAGGAGTCACTGATGACATTGAGCCGAGGGAAGAGGCCGCTGCTTTGCCAGACAAAGTACCCTAATCATGGGTGAGAGAGGATGAGGAGGATGAGGACGGCTTGGTCATCCACTCGACCAAGTCTTCCGCATGTTGCGGCTCAACACGGCCAGCTGCCAAAAAAAAGGCCAAGCGTGTCCCACGGCCACATGCTGATGAGGATGCAACGTCTCCACGACCAGCACTAGACACAGAGCCTGCTTGCCCTCTCTTATTGGCTTGTGACTGTCTACCTCTCCTTCTTGGCCTAACAGACATACTAATGGCCTGTAGCTGCACTAAGCTGGGATATATATATATATATATATATATATATATATATATATATATATATATATATATATATATATATATATATATATATGTACTGATACTGCAGCTAGCAAAATCAACTGCCTGCCTGTAGTATGAGAACACCACCAACCTTCTACAGGTAGCTTTTGCTGAACACTGTGCAGAGCTCGCAAAAAAATAACTTGTAGCTTTTTTAGCTGCCTGCGGTAGTGATAGGATCAGGAAAATACCACCAACCTTCTACAGGTAGCTTTAGCTGAACACTGTGCAGAGCTTGCAAAAAAATACCTTGTAGGTTTAGCTGAACTCTGTGAGCAGGACGCACTGCACTAACTTGTAGCTTTAGACGAACACTGTGCAGAGGTCTCACTGCACTAACTTGTAGTTTTAGCTGAACACTGTGAGCAGGACGCACTGCACTAACTTGTAGTTTTAGCTGAACACTGTGAGCAGGACGCACTGCACTAACTTGTAGCTTTAGACGAACACTGTGCAGAGGTCTCACTGCACTAACTTGTAGTTTTAGCTGAACACTGTGAGCAGGACGCACTGCACTAACTTGTAGCTTTAGATGAACACTGTGCAGAGGTCTCACTACACTAACTTGTAGTTTTAGCTGAACACTGTGAGCAGGAAGCACTGCACTAACTTGTAGTTTTAGCTGAACACTGTGAGGAGGACGCACCACACTAACTTGTAGTTTTAGCTGAACACTGTGAGCAGGACGAACTGCACTAACTTGTAGCTTTAGATGAACACTGTGCAGAGGTCTCACCACACTAACCTGTAGGTTTAGCTGAACACTGTGAGCAGGAGGCACTGCACTAACTTGTAGCTTTAGATGAACACTGTGCAGAGGTCTCACTACACTAACTTGTAGTTTTAGCTGAACACTGTGAGCAGGAAGCACTGCACTAACTTGTAGTTTTAGCTGAACACTGTGAGGAGGACGCACCACACTAACTTGTAGTTTTAGCTGAACACTGTGAGCAGGACGCACTGCACTAACTTGTAGCTTTAGATGAACACTGTGCAGAGCTCGCAAAAAAAATAACTTGTAGTTTTAGCTGAACACTGTGAGGAGGACACACCACACTAACTTGTAGTTTTAGCTGAACACTGTGAGCAGGACGAACTGCACTAACTTGTAGCTTTAGATGAACACTGTGCAGAGGTCTCACTACACTAACTTGTAGTTTTAGCTGAACACTGTGAGCAGGAAGCACTGCACTAACTTGTAGTTTTAGCTGAACACTGTGAGGAGGATGCACCACACTAACTTGTAGTTTTAGCTGAACACTGTGAGCAGGACGCACTGCACTAACTTGTAGCTTTAGATGAACACTGTGCAGAGCTCGCAAAAAAATAACTTGTAGTTTTAGCTGAACAATGTGAGGAGGACACACCACACTAACTTGTAGTTTTAGCTGAACACTGTGAGCAGGACGAACTGCACTAACTTGTAGCTTTAGATGAACACTGTGCAGAGGTCTCACCACACTAACCTGTAGGTTTAGCTGAACACTGTGAGGAGGACGCACGACACTAACTTGTAGTTTTAGCTGAACACTGTGAGTAGGACGCATTGCACTAACTTGTAGCTTTAGATGAACACTGTGCAGAGGTCTCACTACACTAACTTGTAGTTTTAGCTGAACACTGTGAGCAGGACGCACTGCACTAACTTGTAGCTTTAGATGAACACTGTGCAGAGGACGCACCACACTAACTTGTAGTTTTAGCTGAACACTGTGAGCAGGACGCACTGCACTAACTTGTAGCTTTAGATGAACACTGTGCAGAGGTCTCACTACACTAACTTGTAGTTTTAGCTGAACACTGTGAGCAGGACGCACTGCACTAACTTGTAGCTTTAGATGAACACTGTGCAGAGGTCTCACTACACTAACTTGTAGTTTTAGCTGAACACTGTGAGCAGGAAGCACTGCACTAACTTGTATTCTTTCGCTGAACACTGTGAGGAGGACGCACCACACTAACTTGTAGTTTTAGCTGAACACTGTGAGCAGGACGCACTGCACTAACTTGTAGCTTTAGATGAACACTGTGCAGAGCTCGCAAAAAAAATAACTTGTAGTTTTAGCTGAACACTGTGAGGAGGACACACCACACTAACTTGTAGTTTTAGCTGAACACTGTGAGCAGGACGAACTGCACTAACTTGTAGCTTTAGATGAACACTGTGCAGAGGTCTCACCACACTAACCTGTAGGTTTAGCTGAACACTGTGAGGAGGACGCACAACACTAACTTGTAGTTTTAGCTGAACACTGTGAGTAGGACGCATTGCACTAACTTGTAGCTTTAGATGAACACTGTGCAGAGGTCTCACTACACTAACTTGTAGTTTTAGCTGAACACTGTGAGCAGGACGCATTGCACTAACTTGTAATTTTAGCTGAATACTGTGAGGAGGACGCACCACACTAACTTGTAGTTTTAGCTGAACACTGTGAGCAGGACGCATTGCACTAACTTGTAGTTTTAGCTGAACACTGTGAGAAGGACGCACCACACTAACTTGTAGTTTTAGCTGAACACTGTGAGGAGGACGCACCACACTAACTTGTAGTTTTAGCGGAACACTGTGAGCAGGACGCACTGCACTAACTTGTAGTTTTAGCTGAACATTGTGAGGAGGACGCACCACACTAACTTGTAGTTTTAGCTGAACACTGTGAGCAGGACGCACTGCACTAACTTGTAGCTTTAGATGAACACTGTGCAGAGCTCGCAAAAAAAAAAACTTGTAGGTTTAGCTGAACACTGTGAGGAGGACGCACCACACTAACTTGTAGTTTTAGCTGAACACTGTGAGCAGGACACACTGCACTAACTTGTAGCTTTAGATGAACACTGTGCAGAGGTCTCACTGCACTAGCTTGTAGTTTTAGCTGAACACTGTGAGCAGGAAGCACTGTACTAACTTGTAGTTTTAGCTGAACATTGTGAGGAGGACGCACAACACTAACTTGTAGTTTTAGCTGAACACTGTGAGCAGGACGCACTGCACTAACTTGTAGCTTTAGATGAACACTGTGCAGAGCTCGCAAAAAAATAACTTGTAGTTTTAGCTGAACACTGTGAGGAGGACGCACCACACTAACTTGTAGTTTTAGCTGAACACTGTGAGCAGGACGCACTGCACTAACTTGTAGCTTTAGATGAACACTGTGCAGAGCTCTCAAAAAAATAACTTGTAGGTTTAGCTGAACACTGTGAGGAGGACGCACCACACTAACTTGTAGTTTTAGCTGAACACTGTGAGCAGGACGCACTGCACTAACTTGTAGCTTTAGATGAACACTGTGCAGAGGTCTCACTACTCTAACTTGTAGTTTTAGCTGAACACTGTGAACAGGATGCACTGCACTAACTTGTAGTTTTAGCCGAACACTGTGAGGAGGATGCACCACACTAACTTGTAGTTTTAGCTGAACACTGTGAGCAGGACGCACTGCACTAACTTGTAGTTTTAGCTGAACACTGTGAGGAGGACGCACCACACTAACTTGTAGTTTTAGCTGAACACTGTGAGCAGGACGCACTGCACTAACTTGTAGTTTTAGCTGAACACTGTGAGGAGGACGCACCACACTAACTTGTAGCTTTAGCGGAACACTGTGAGCAGGACGCTCTGCACTAACTTGTAGTTTTAGCTGAACACTGTGAGGAGGACGCACCACACTAACTTGTTATTTTTAGCTGAACACTGTGAGCAGGACGCACTGCACTAACTTGTAGCTTTAGATGAACACTGTGCAGAGGTCTCACTACACTAACTTGTAGTTTTAGCTGAACACTGTGAACAGGATGCACTGCACTAACTTGTAGTTTTAGCCGAACACTGTGAGGAGGAAGCACCACACTAACTTGTAGTTTTAGCTGAACACTGTGAGCAGGACGCACTGCACTAACTTGTAGTTTTAGCTGAACACTGTGAGAAGGACGCACCACTCTAACTTGTAGGTTTAGCTGAACACTGTGAGCAGGACGCACTGCACTAACTTGTAGTTTTAGCGGAACACTGTGAACAGGAAGCACTGCACTAACTTGTAGTTTTAGCTGAACACTGTGAGGAGGACGCACCACACTAACTTGTAGTTTTAGCTGAACACTGTGAGCAGGACGCACTGCACTAACTTGTAGCTTTAGATGAACACTGTGCAGAGTTCGCAAAAAAATAACTTGTAGTTTTAGCTGAACACTGTGAGGAGGATACACCACACTAACTTGTAGTTTTAGCTGAACACTGTGAGCAGGACGCACTGCACTAACTTGTAGCTTTAGATGAACACTGTGCAGAGGTCTCACTACTCTAACTTGTAGTTTTAGCTGAACACTGTGAGCAGGACGCACTGCACTAACTTGTAGTTTTAGCTGAACACTGTGAGGAGGACGCACCACACTAACTTGTAGTTTTAGCTGAACACTGTGAGCAGGACGCACTGCACTAACTTGTAGTTTTAGCTGAACACTGTGAGGAGGACACACCACACTAACTTGTAGCTTTAGCGGAACACTGTGAGCAGGACGCTCTGCACTAACTTGTAGTTTTAGCTGAACACTGTGAGGAGGACGCACCACACTAACTTGTTATTTTTAGCTGAACACTGTGAGCAGGACGCACTGCACTAACTTGTAGCTTTAGATGAACACTGTGCAGAGGTCTCACTACACAAACTTGTAGTTTTAGCTGAACACTGTGAAGAGGATGCACTGCACTAACTTGTAGTTTTAGCCAAACACTGTGAGGAGGACGCACCACACTAACTTGTAGTTTTAGCTGAACACTGTGAGCAGGACGCACTGCACTAACTTGTAGTTTTAGCTGAACACTGTGAGGAGGACGCACCACACTAACTTGTAGTTTTAGCGGAACACTGTGAGCAGGACGCACTGCACTAACTTGTAGTTTTAGCTGAACACTGTGAGGAGGACGCACCACACTAACTTGTAGTTTTAGCTGAACACTGTGAGAAGGACGCACCACACTAACTTGTAGTTTTAGCTGAACACTGTGAGCAGGACGCACTGCACTAACTTGTAGTTTTAGCTGAACACTGTGAGGAGGACGCACCACACTAACTTGTAGTTTTAGCGGAACACTGTGAGCAGGACGCACTGCACTAACTTGTAGTTTTAGCTGAACACTGTGAGGAGGACGCACCACACTAACTTGTAGTTTTAGCTGAACACTGTGAGCAGGACGCACTACACTAACTTGTAGCTTTAGATGAACACTGTGCAGAGCTCGCAAAAAAATAACTTGTAGGTTTAGCTGAACACTGTGAGGAGGACGCACCACACTAACTTGTAGTTTTAGCTGAACACTGTGAGCAGGACGCACTGCACTAACTTGTTACTTTAGATGAACACTGTGCAGAGGTCTCACTACACTAACTTGTAGTTTTAGCTGAACACTGTGAACAGGATGCACTGCACTAACTTGTAGTTTTAGCCGAACACTGTGAGGAGGATGCACCACACTAACTTGTAGTTTTAGCTGAACACTGTGAGCAGGACGCACTGCACTAACTTGTAGTTTTAGCTGAACACTGTGAGGAGGACGCACCACACTAACTTGTAGTTTTAGCTGAACACTGTGAGCAGGACGCACTGCACTAACTTGTAGTTTTAGCTGAACACTGTGAGGAGGACGCACCACACTAACTTGTAGTTTTAGTGGAACACTGTGAGCAGGACGCACTGCACTAACTTGTAGTTTTAGCTGAACACTGTGAGGAGGACGCACCACACTAACTTGTTATTTTTAGCTGAACACTGTGAGCAGGACGCACTGCACTTACTTGTAGCTTTAGAGGAACACTGTGCAGTGGTCTCACTACACTAACTTGTAGTTTTAGCTGAACACTGTGAACAGGATGCACTGCACTAACTTGTAGTTTTAGCCGAACACTGTGAGCAGGACGCACTGCACTAACTTGTAGCTTTAGATGAACACTGTGCAGAGCTTGCAAAAAAAAAAACTTGTAGGTTTAGCTGAACACTGTGAGGAGGACGCACCACACTAACTTGTAGTTTTAGCTGAACACTGTGAGCAGGACACACTGCACTAACTTGTAGCTTTAGATGAACACTGTGCAGAGGTCTCACTGCACTAACTTGTAGTTTTAGCTGAACACTGTGAGCAGGAAGCACTGTACTAACTTGTAGTTTTAGCTGAACACTGTGAGGAGGACGCACCACACTAACTTGTATTTTTAGCTGAACACTGTGAGCAGGACGCACTGCACTAACTTGTAGCTTTAGATGAACACTGTGCAGAGCTCGCAAAAAAATAACTTGTAGGTTTAGCTGAACACTGTGAGGAGGACGCACCACACTAACTTGTAGTTTTAGCTGAACACTGTGAGCAGGACGCACTGCACTAACTTGTTACTTTAGATGAACACTGTGCAGAGGTCTCACTACACTAACTTGTAGTTTTAGCTGAACACTGTGAACAGGATGCACTGCACTAACTTGTAGTTTTAGCTGAACACTGTGAGGAGGACGCACCACACTAACTTGTAGTTTTAGCTGAACACTGTGAGCAGGACGCACTGCACTAACTTGTAGTTTTAGCTGAACACTGTGAGGAGGACACACCACACTAACTTGTAGTTTTAGCGGAACACTGTGAGCAGGAAGCACTGCACTAACTTGTAGCTTTAGATGAACACTGTGCAGAGCTCGCAAAAAAAAAACTTGTAGGTTTAGCTGAACACTCTGAGGAGGACGCACAACACTAACTTGTAGTTTTAGCTGAACACTGTGAGCAGGACACACTTCACTAACTTGTAGCTTTAGATGAACACTGTGCAGAGGTCTCACTGCACTAACTTGTAGTTTTAGCTGAACACTGTGAGCCGGAAGCACTTTACTAACTTGTAGTTTTAGCTGAACACTGTGAGGAGGACGCACCACACTAACTTGTAGTTTTAGCTGAACACTGTGAGCAGGACGAACTGCACTAACTTGTTACTTTAGATGAACACTGTGCAGAGGTCT
The DNA here is from genome assembly GCA_037952835.1 of Lithobates septentrionalis. Taxonomy (NCBI): domain Eukaryota; kingdom Metazoa; phylum Chordata; class Amphibia; order Anura; family Ranidae; genus Lithobates; species Lithobates septentrionalis. The sequence goes on along the minus strand of JBBDGP010000091.1, from coordinate 2,615,718 downwards.
CACTACACTAACTTGTAGTTTTAGCTGAACACTGTGAACAGGATGCACTGCACTAACTTGTAGTTTTAGCTGAACACTGTGAGCAGGACGCACTGCACTAACTTGTAGTTTTAGCTGAACACTGTGAGGAGGACGCACCACACTAACTTGTAGTTTTAGCTGAACACTGTGAGCAGGACGCACTGCACTAACTTGTAGTTTTAGCTGAACACTGTGAGGAGGACGCACCACACTAACTTGTTATTTTTAGCTGAACACTGTGAGCAGGACGCACTGCACTTACTTGTAGCTTTAGAGGAACACTGTGCAGTGGTCTCACTACACTAACTTGTAGTTTTAGCTGAACACTGTGAACAGGATGCACTGTACTAACTTGTAGTTTTAGCCGAACACTGTGAGCAGGACGCACTGCACTAACTTGTAGCTTTAGATGAACACTGTGCAGAGCTTGCAAAAAAAAAACTTGTAGGTTTAGCTGAACACTGTGAGGAGGACGCACCACACTAACTTGTAGTTTTAGCTGAACACTGTGAGCAGGACGCACTGCACTTACTTGTAGCTTTAGAGGAACACTGTGCAGTGGTCTCACTACACTAACTTGTAGTTTTAGCTGAACACTGTGAACAGGATGCACTGCACTAACTTGTAGTTTTAGCCGAACACTGTGAGCAGGACGCACTGCACTAACTTGTAGCTTTAGATGAACACTGTGCAGAGCTCGCAAAAAAAAAAAACTTGTAGGTTTAGCTGAACACTGTGAGGAGGACGCACCACACTAACTTGTAGTTTTAGCTGAACACTGTGAGCAGGACGCACTGCACTAACTTGTAGCTTTAGATGAACACTGTGCAGAGGTCTCACTGCACTAACTTGTAGTTTTAGCTGAACACTGTGAGCAGGAAGCACGGTACTAACTTGTAGTTTTAGCTGAGCACTGTGAGGAGGACGCACCACACTAACTTGTAGTTTTAGCTGAACACTGTGAGCAGAACGCACTGCACTAACTTGTAGCTTTAGATGAACACTGTGCAGAGCTCGCAAAAAAATAACTTGTAGTTTTAGCTGAACACTGTGAGGAGGACACACCACACTAACTTGTAGTTTTAGCTGAACACTGTGAGCAGGACGCACTGCACTAACTTGTAGCGTTAGATGTACACTGTGCAGAGCTCGCAAAAAATAACTTGTAGGTTTAGCTGAACACTGTGAGGAGGATGCACCACACTAACTTGTAGTTTTAGCTGAACACTGTGAGCAGGACGCACTGCACTAACTTGTAGCTTTAGATGAACACTGTGCAGAGGTCTCACTACACTAAATTGTAGTTTTAGCTGAACACTGTGAACAGGATGCACTGCACTAACTTGTAGTTTTAGCCGAACACTGTGAGGAGGATGCACCACACTAACTTGTAGTTTTAGCTGAACACTGTGAGCAGGACGCACTGCACTAACTTGTAGTTTTAGCTGAACACTGTGAGCAGGACGCACTGCACTTACTTGTAGCTTTAGAGGAACACTGTGCAGTGGTCTCACTACACTAACTTGTAGTTTTAGCTGAACACTGTGAACAGGATGCACTGCACTAACTTGTAGTTTTAGCCGAACACTGTGAGCAGGACGCACTGCACTAACTTGTAGCTTTAGATGAACACTGTGCAGAGCTCGCAAAAAAAAAAAAACTTGTAGGTTTAGCTGAACACTGTGAGGAGGACGCACCACACTAACTTGTAGTTTTAGCTGAACACTGTGAGCAGGACGCACTGCACTAACTTGTAGCTTTAGATGAACACTGTGCAGAGGTCTCACTGCACTAACTTGTAGTTTTAGCTGAACACTGTGAGCAGGAAGCACGGTACTAACTTGTAGTTTTAGCTGAGCACTGTGAGGAGGACGCACCACACTAACTTGTAGTTTTAGCTGAACACTGTGAGCAGAACGCACTGCACTAACTTGTAGCTTTAGATGAACACTGTGCAGAGCTCGCAAAAAAATAACTTGTAGTTTTAGCTGAACACTGTGAGGAGGACACACCACACTAACTTGTAGTTTTAGCTGAACACTGTGAGCAGGACGCACTGCACTAACTTGTAGCGTTAGATGTACACTGTGCAGAGCTCGCAAAAAATAACTTGTAGGTTTAGCTGAACACTGTGAGGAGGATGCACCACACTAACTTGTAGTTTTAGCTGAACACTGTGAGCAGGACGCACTGCACTAACTTGTAGCTTTAGATGAACACTGTGCAGAGGTCTCACTACACTAAATTGTAGTTTTAGCTGAACACTGTGAACAGGATGCACTGCACTAACTTGTAGTTTTAGCCGAACACTGTGAGGAGGATGCACCACACTAACTTGTAGTTTTAGCTGAACACTGTGAGCAGGACGCACTGCACTAACTTGTAGTTTTAGCTGAACACTGTGAGGAGGACGCACCACACTAACTTGTAGTTTTAGCTGAACACTGTGATCAGGACGCACTGCACTAACTTGTAGTTTTAGCTGAACACTGTGAGCAGGACGCACTGCACTAACTTGTAGCTTTAGATGAACACTGTGCAGAGCTCGCAAAAAAATAACTTGTAGGTTTAGCTGAACACTATGAGGAGGACGCACCACACTAACTTGTTATTTTTAGCTGAACACTGTGAGCAGGATGCACTGCACTTACTTGTAGCTTTAGATGAACACTGTGCAGAGGTCTCACTACACAAACTTGTAGTTTTAGCTGAACACTGTGAACAGGATGCACTGCACTAACATGTAGTTTTAGCCAAACACTGTGAGGAGGACGCACCACACTAACTTGTAGTTTTAGCTGAACACTGTGAACAGGACACACTGCACTAACTTGTAGTTTTAGCCAAACACTGTGAGGAGGACGCACCACACTAACTTGTAGTTTTAGCTGAACACTGTGAGCAGGACGCACTGCACTAACTTGTAGTTTTAGCTGAACACTGTGAGGAGGACGCACCACACTAACTTGTAGTTTTAGCGGAACACTGTGAGCAGGACGCACTGCACTAACTTGTAGTTTTAGCTGAACACTGTGAGGAGGACGCACCACACTAACTTGTAGTTTTAGCTGAACACTGTGAGAAGGACGCACCACACTAACTTGTAGTTTTAGCTGAACACTGTGAGCAGGACGCACCGCACTAACTTGTAGTTTTAGCTGAACACTGTGAGGAGGACGCACCACACTAACTTGTAGTTTTAGCGGAACACTGTGAGCAGGACGCACTGCACTAACTTGTAGCGTTAGATGTACACTGTGCAGAGCTCGCAAAAAATAACTTGTAGGTTTAGCTGAACACTGTGAGGAGGATGCACAACACTAACTTGTAGTTTTAGCTGAACACTGTGAGCAGGACGCACTGCACTAACTTGTAGCTTTAGATGAACACTGTGCAGAGGTCTCACTACACTAAATTGTAGTTTTAGCTGAACACTGTGAACAGGATGCACTGCACTAACTTGTAGTTTTAGCCGAACACTGTGAGGAGGATGCACCACACTAACTTGTAGTTTTAGCTGAACACTGTGAGCAGGACGCACTGCACTAACTTGTAGTTTTAGCTGAACACTGTGAGGAGGACGCACCACACTAACTTGTAGTTTTAGCTGAACACTGTGAGCAGGACGCACTGCACTAACTTGTAGCTTTAGATGAACACTGTGCAGAGCTCGCAAAAAAAAAACTTGTAGGTTTAGCTGAACACTCTGAGGAGGACGCACAACACTAACTTGTAGTTTTAGCTGAACACTGTGAGCAGGACACACTGCACTAACTTGTAGCTTTAGATGAACACTGTGCAGAGGTCTCACTGCACTAACTTGTAGTTTTAGCTGAACACTGTGAGCAGGAAGCACTGTACTAACTTGTAGTTTTAGCTGAACACTGTGAGGAGGACGCACCACACTAACTTGTATTTTTAGCTGAACACTGTGAGCAGGACGCACTGCACTAACTTGTAGCTTTAGATGAACACTGTGCAGAGCTCGCAAAAAAAAACTTGTAGGTTTAGCTGAACACTGTGAGGAGGACGCACCACACTAACTTGTAGTTTTAGCTGAACACTGTGAGCAGGACGCACTGCACTAACTTGTTACTTTAGATGAACACTGTGCAGAGGTCTCACTACACTAACTTGTAGTTTTAGCTGAACACTGTGAACAGGATGCACTGCACTAACTTGTAGTTTTAGCTGAACACTGTGAGGAGGCCGCACCACACTAACTTGTAGTTTTAGCTGAACACTGTGAGCAGGACGCACTGCACTAACTTGTAGTTTTAGCTGAACACTGTGAGGAGGACGCACCACACTAACTTGTAGTTTTAGCGGAATACTGTGAGCAGGAAGCACTGCACTAACTTGTAGCTTTAGATGAACACTGTGCAGAGCTCGCAAAAAAAAAACTTGTAGGTTTAGCTGAACACTCTGAGGAGGACGCACAACACTAATGCCGCGTACACACGGTCGTACTTTTCGTCTACAAAAGTCAGACAGCCTGTCCGACAGACTTCCGACAGACTTCCGGCAGACTTTCGACGGACTTGCGGCGGACTTTCTAACGAACAGACTTGCCTACACACGATCACACAAAAGTCCGTCGAATTCTTACGTGATGACGTACACCGGACTAAAATAAGGAAGTTCATAGCCAGTAGCCAATAGCTTCCCTAGCGTGGGTTTTTGTCCGTCGGACTAGCATACAGACGAGCGGATTTTTCGACCAGACTCGAGTCCGTCGGAAAGTTTTAAAGCATGTTTCAAATCTAAAGTACGTCGGATTTGAGGCTAAAAAAGTACGTTGAAAGTCCGGAGAAGCCCACACACGATCGGATTACCAGCCAGCTTTAGTCCGTCAGCGTCCGTTGGACTTTTGTAGACGAAAAGTCCGACCGTGTGTACGCGGCATTACTTGTAGTTTTAGCTGAACACTGTGAGCAGGACACACTTCACTAACTTGTAGCTTTAAATGAACACTGTGCAGAGGTCTCACTGCACTAACTTGTAGTTTTAGCTGAACACTGTGAGCCGGAAGCACTGTACTAACTTGTAGTTTTAGCTGAACACTGTGAGGAGGACGCACCACACTAACTTGTATTTTTAGCTGAACACTGTGAGCAGGACGCACTGCACTAACTTGTAGCTTTAGATGAACACTGTGCAGAGCTCGCAAAAAAATAACTTGTAGGTTTAGCTGAACACTGTGAGGAGGACGCACCACACTAACTTGTAGTTTTAGCTGAACACTGTGAGCAGGACGCACTGCACTAACTTGTTACTTTAGATGAACACTGTGCAGAGGTCTCACTACACTAACTTGTAGTTTTAGCTGAACACTGTGAACAGGATGCACTGCACTAACTTGTAGTTTTAGCTGAACACTGTGAGCAGGACGCACTGCACTAACTTGTAGTTTTAGCTGAACACTGTGAGGAGGACGCACCACACTAACTTGTAGTTTTAGCTGAACACTGTGAGCAGGACGCACTGCACTAACTTGTAGTTTTAGCTGAACACTGTGAGGAGGACGCACCACACTAACTTGTTATTTTTAGCTGAACACTGTGAGCAGGACGCACTGCACTTACTTGTAGCTTTAGAGGAACACTGTGCAGTGGTCTCACTACACTAACTTGTAGTTTTAGCTGAACACTGTGAACAGGATGCACTGCACTAACTTGTAGTTTTAGCCGAACACTGTGAGCAGGACGCACTGCACTAACTTGTAGCTTTAGATGAACACTGTGCAGAGCTTGCAAAAAAAAAACTTGTAGGTTTAGCTGAACACTGTGAGGAGGACGCACCACACTAACTTGTAGTTTTAGCTGAACACTGTGAGCAGGACGCACTGCACTTACTTGTAGCTTTAGAGGAACACTGTGCAGTGGTCTCACTACACTAACTTGTAGTTTTAGCTGAACACTGTGAACAGGATGCACTGCACTAACTTGTAGTTTTAGCCGAACACTGTGAGCAGGACGCACTGCACTAACTTGTAGCTTTAGATGAACACTGTGCAGAGCTCGCAAAAAAAAAACTTGTAGTTTTAGCTGAACACTGTGAGGAGGACGCACCACACTAACTTGTAGTTTTAGCTGAACACTGTGAGCAGGACGCACTGCACTAACTTGTAGCTTTAGATGAACACTGTGCAGAGGTCTCACTGCACTAACTTGTAGTTTTAGCTGAACACTGTGAACAGGAAGCACGGTACTAACTTGTAGTTTTAGCTGAGCACTGTGAGGAGGACGCACCACACTAACTTGTAGTTTTAGCTGAACACTGTGAGCAGAACGCACTGCACTAACTTGTAGCTTTAGATGAACACTGTGCAGAGCTCGCAAAAAAATAACTTGTAGTTTTAGCTGAACACTGTGAGGAGGACACACCACACTAACTTGTAGTTTTAGCTGAACACTGTGAGCAGGACGCACTGCACTAACTTGTAGCGTTAGATGTACACTGTGCAGAGCTCGCAAAAAATAACTTGTAGGTTTAGCTGAACACTGTGAGGAGGATGCACCACACTAACTTGTAGTTTTAGCTGAACACTGTGAGCAGGACGCACTGCACTAACTTGTAGCTTTAGATGAACACTGTGCAGAGGTCTCACTACACTAAATTGTAGTTTTAGCTGAACACTGTGAACAGGATGCACTGCACTAACTTGTAGTTTTAGCCGAACACTGTGAGGAGGATGCACCACACTAACTTGTAGTTTTAGCTGAACACTGTGAGCAGGACGCACTGCACTAACTTGTAGTTTTAGCTGAACACTGTGAGGAGGACGCACCACACTAACTTGTAGTTTTAGCTGAACACTGTGATCAGGACGCACTGCACTAACTTGTAGTTTTAGCTGAACACTGTGAGCAGGACGCACTGCACTAACTTGTAGCTTTAGATGAACACTGTGCAGAGCTCGCAAAAAAATAACTTGTAGGTTTAGCTGAACACTATGAGGAGGACGCACCACACTAACTTGTTATTTTTAGCTGAACACTGTGAGCAGGATGCACTGCACTTACTTGTAGCTTTAGATGAACACTGTGCAGAGGTCTCACTACACAAACTTGTAGTTTTAGCTGAACACTGTGAACAGGATGCACTGCACTAACATGAAGTTTTAGCCAAACACTGTGAGGAGGACGCACCACACTAACTTGTAGTTTTAGCTGAACACTGTGAACAGGACACACTGCACTAACTTGTAGTTTTAGCCAAACACTGTGAGGAGGACGCACCACACTAACTTGTAGTTTTAGCTGAACACTGTGAGCAGGACGCACTGCACTAACTTGTAGTTTTAGCTGAACACTGTGAGGAGGACGCACCACACTAACTTGTAGTTTTAGCGGAACACTGTGAGCAGGACGCACTGCACTAACTTGTAGTTTTAGCTGAACACTGTGAGGAGGACGCACCACACTAACTTGTAGTTTTAGCTGAACACTGTGAGAAGGACGCACCACACTAACTTGTAGTTTTAGCTGAACACTGTGAGCAGGACGCACTGCACTAACTTGTAGTTTTAGCTGAACACTGTGAGGAGGACGCACCACACTAACTTGTAGTTTTAGCGGAACACTGTGAGCAGGACGCACTGCACTAACTTGTAGTTTTAGCTGAACACTGTGAGGAAGACGCACCACACTAACTTGTAGTTTTAGCTGAACACTGTGAGCAGGACGCACTGCACTAACTTGTAGCTTTAGATGAACACTGTGCAGAGCTCGCAAAAAAAAAACTTGTAGGTTTAGCTGAACACTATGAGGAGGACGCACAACACTAACTTGTAGTTTTAGCTGAACACTGTGAGCAGGACACACTGCACTAACTTGTAGCTTTAGATGAACACTGTGCAGAGGTCTCACTGCACTAACTTGTAGTTTTAGCTGAACACTGTGAGCAGGAAGCACTGTACTAACTTGTAGTTTTAGCTGAACACTGTGAGGAGGACGCACCACACTAACTTGTATTTTTAGCTGAACACTGTGAGCAGGACGCACTGCACTAACTTGTAGCTTTAGATGAACACTGTGCAGAGCTCGCAAAAAAATAACTTGTAGGTTTAGCTGAACACTGTGAGGAGGACGCACCACACTAACTTGTAGTTTTAGCTGAACACTGTGAGCAGGACGCACTGCACTAACTTGTTACTTTAGATGAACACTGTGCAGAGGTCTCACTACACTAACTTGTAGTTTTAGCTGAACACTGTGAACAGGATGCACTGCACTAACTTGTAGTTTTAGCTGAACACTGTGAGGAGGACGCACCACACTAACTTGTAGTTTTAGCTGAACACTGTGAGCAGGACGCACTGCACTAACTTGTAGTTTTAGCTGAACACTGTGAGGAGGACGCACCACACTAACTTGTAGTTTTAGCGGAACACTGTGAGCAGGAAGCACTGCACTAACTTGTAGCTTTAGATGAACACTGTGCAGAGCTCGCAAAAAAAAAAACTTGTAGGTTTAGCTGAACACTCTGAGGAGGACGCACAACACTAACTTGTAGTTTTAGCTGAACACTGTGAGCAGGACACACTGCACTAACTTGTAGCTTTAGATGAACACTGTGCAGAGGTCTCACTGCACTAACTTGTAGTTTTAGCTGAACACTGTGAGCAGGAAGCACTGTACTAACTTGTAGTTTTAGCTGAACACTGTGAGGAGGACGCACCACACTAACTTGTATTTTTAGCTGAACACTGTGAGCAGGACGCACTGCACTAACTTGTAGCTTTAGATGAACACTGTGCAGAGCTCGCAAAAAAATAACTTGTAGGTTTAGCTGAACACTGTGAGGAGGACGCACCACACTAACTTGTAGTTTTAGTTGAACACTGTGAGCAGGACGCACTGCACTAACTTGTTACTTTAGATGAACACTGTGCAGAGGTCTCACTACACTAACTTGTAGTTTTAGCTGAACACTGTGAAAAGGATGCACTGCACTAACTTGTAGTTTTAGCTGAACACTGTGAGGAGGACGCACCACACTAACTTGTAGTTTTAGCTGAACACTGTGAGCAGGACGCACTGCACTAACTTGTAGTTTTAGCTGAACTATGTGAGGAGGACGCACCACACTAACTTGTAGTTTTAGCGGAACACTGTGAGCAGGACGCACTGCACTAACTTGTAGTTTTAGCCGAACACTGTGAGCAGGACGCACTGCACTAACTTGTAGCTTTAGATGAACACTGTGCAGAGCTTGCAAAAAAAAAAACTTGTAGGTTTAGCTGAACACTGTGAGGAGGACGCACCACACTAACTTGTAGTTTTAGCTGAACACTGTGAGCAGGACGCACTGCACTTACTTGTAGCTTTAGAGGAACACTGTGAGCAGGACGCACTGCACTAACTTGTAGCTTTAGATGAACACTGTGCAGAGCTCGCAAAAAAAAAACTTGTAGGTTTAGCTGAACACTGTGAGGAGGACGCACCACACTAACTTGTAGTTTTAGCTGAACACTGTGAGCAGGACGCACTGCACTAACTTGTAGTTTTAGCTGAACACTGTGAGGAGGACGCACCACACTAACTTGTAGTTTTAGCTGAACACTGTGAGCAGGACGCACTGCACTAACTTGTAGTTTTAGCTGAACACTGTGAGGAGGACGCACCACACTAACTTGTAGTTTTAGCGGAACACTGTGAGCAGGACGCACTGCACTAACTTGTAGTTTTAGCTGAACACTGTGAGCAGGACGCACTGCACTAACTTGTAGCTTTAGATGAACACTGTGCAGAGGTCTCACTGCACTAACTTGTAGTTTTAGCTGAACACTGTGAGCAGGAAGCACGGTACTAACTTGTAGTTTTAGCTGAGCACTGTGAGGAGGACGCACCACACTAACTTGTAGTTTTAGCTGAACACTGTGAGCAGAACGCACTGCACTAACTTGTAGCTTTAGATGAACACTGTGCAGAGCTCGCAAAAAAATAACTTGTAGTTTTAGCTGAACACTGTGAGGAGGACACACCACACTAACTTGTAGTTTTAGCTGAACACTGTGAGCAGGACGCACTGCACTAACTTGTAGCGTTAGATGTACACTGTGCAGAGCTCGCAAAAAATAACTTGTAGGTTTAGCTGAACACTGTGAGGAGGATGCACCACACTAACTTGTAGTTTTAGCTGAACACTGTGAGCAGGACGCACTGCACTAACTTGTAGCTTTAGATGAACACTGTGCAGAGGTCTCACTACACTAAATTGTAGTTTTAGCTGAACATTGTGAACAGGATGCACTGCACTAACTTGTAGTTTTAGCCGAACACTGTGAGGAGGATGCACCACACTAACTTGTAGTTTTAGCTGAACACTGTGAGCAGGATGCACTGCACTAACTTGTAGTTTTAGCTGAACACTGTGAGGAGGACGCACCACACTAACTTGTAGTTTTAGCTGAACACTGTGATCAGGACGCACTGCACTAACTTGTAGTTTTAGCTGAACACTGTGAGGAGGACGCACCACACTAACTTGTAGTTTTAGCGGAACTCTGTGAGCAGGACGCACTGCACTAACTTGTAGTTTTAGCTGAACACTGTGAGGAGGACGCACCACACTAACTTGTTATTTTTAGCTGAACACTGTGAGCAGGACGCACTGCACTAACTTGTAGCTTTAGATGAACACTGTGCAGAGCTCGCAAAAAAAACTTGTAGGTTTAGCTGAACACTGTGAGGAGGACGCACCACACTAACTTGTAGATTTAGCTGAACACTGTGAGCAGGACGCACTGCACTTACTTGTAGTTTTAGCTGAACACTGTGAGAAGGACGCACCACACTAACTTGTAGTTTTAGCTGAACACTGTGAGCAGGACGCACTGCACTAACTTGTAATTTTAGCTGAACACTGTTAGGAGGATGCACCACACTAACTTGTAGTTTTAGCGGAACACTGTGAGCAGGACGCACTGCACTAACTTATAGTTTTAGCTGAACACTGTGAGGAGGACGCACCACACTAACTTGTAGTTTTAGCGGAACACTGTGAGCAGGACGCACTGCACTAACTTGTAGTTTTAGCTGAACACTGTGAGAAGGACGCACCACACTAACTTGTAGTTTTAGCTGAACACTGTGAGCAGGACGCACTGCACTAACTTGTAGTTTTAGCGGAACACTGTGAACAGGAAGCACGGCACTAACTTGTAGTTTTAGCTGAACACTGTGAGGAGGACGCACCACACTAACTTGTAGTTTTAGCTGAACACTGTGAGCAGGACGCACTGCACTAACTTGTAGTTTTAGATGAACACTGTGTAGAGTTCGCAAAAAAATAACTTGTAGTTTTAGCTGAACACTGTGAGGAGGACACACCACACTAACTTGTAGTTTAAGCTGAACACTGTGAGCAGGACGCACTGCACTAACTTGTAGCTTTAGATGAACACTGTGCAGAGCTCGCAAAAAAATAACTTGTAGGTTTAGCTGAACACTGTGAGGAGGATGCACCACACTAACTTGTAGTTTTAGCTGAACACTGTGAGGAGGATGCACCACACTAACTTGTAGTTTTAGCTGAACACTGTGAGCAGGACGCACTGCACTAACTTGTAGCTTTAGATAAACACTGTGCAGAGGTCTCACTACTCTAACTTGTAGTTTTAGCTGAACACTGTGAGCAGGATGCACTGCACTAACTTGTAGTTTTAGCTGAACACTGTGAGGAGGACGCACCACACTAACTTGTAGTTTTAGCTGAACACTGTGAGCAGGACGCACTGCGCTAACTTGTAGTTTTAGCTGAACACTGTGAGGAGGACGCACCACACTAACTTGTAGCTTTAGCGGAACACTGTGAGCAGGACGCTCTGCACTAACTTGTAGTTTTAGCTGAACACTGTGAGGAGGACGCACCACACTAACTTGTTATTTTTAGCTGAACACTGTGAGCAGGAAGCACTGCACTAACTTGTAGCTTTAGATGAACACTGTGCAGAGCTCGCAAAAAAATAACTTGTAGGTTTAGCTGAACACTGTGAGGAGGACGCACCACACTAATTTGTTATTTTTAGCTGAACACTGTGAGCAGGACGCACTGCACTTACTTGTAGCTTTAGATGAACACTGTGCAGAGGTCTCACTACACAAACTTGTAGTTTTAGCTGAACACTGTGAACAGGATGCACTGCACTAACTTGTAGTTTTAGCCAAACACTGTGAGGAGGACGCACCACACTAACTTGTAGTTTTAGCTGAACACTGTGAGCAGGACGCACTGCACTAACTTGTAGTTTTAGCTGAACACTGTGAGAAGGACGCACCACACTAACTTGTAGTTTTAGCTGAACACTGTGAGCAGGACGCACTGCACTAACTTGTAGTTTTAGCTGAACACTGTGAGGAGGACGCACCACACTAACTTGTAGTTTTAGCGGAACACTGTGAGCAGGACGCACTGCACTAACTTGTAGTTTTAGCTGAACACTGTGAAGAGGACGCACCACACTAACTTGTAGTTTTAGCTGAACACTGTGAGCAGGACGCACTGCACTAACTTGTAGTTTTAGCTGAACACTGTGAGGACGCACCACACTAACTTGTAGTTTTAGCTGAACACTGTGAGCAGGACGCACTGCACTAACTTGTAGCTTTAGATGAACACTGTGCAGAGCTTGCAAAAAAAAAACTTGTAGGTTTAGCTGAACACTGTGAGGAGGACGCACCACACTAACTTGTAGTTTTAGCTGAACACTGTGAGCAGGACGCACTGCACTTACTTGTAGCTTTAGAGGAACACTGTGCAGTGGTCTCACTACACTAACTTGTAGTTTTAGCTGAACACTGTGAACAGGATGCACTGCACTAACTTGTAGTTTTAGCCGAACACTGTGAGCAGGACGCACTGCACTAACTTGTAGCTTTAGATGAACACTGTGCAGAGCTCGCAAAAAAAAAAAAACTTGTAGGTTTAGCTGAACACTGTGAGGAGGACGCACCACACTAACTTGTAGTTTTAGCTGAACACTGTGAGCAGGACGCACTGCACTAACTTGTAGCTTTAGATGAACACTGTGCAGAGGTCTCACTGCACTAACTTGTAGTTTTAGCTGAACACTGTGAGCAGGAAGCACGGTACTAACTTGTAGTTTTAGCTGAGCACTGTGAGGAGGACGCACCACACTAACTTGTAGTTTTAGCTGAACACTGTGAGCAGCACGCACTGCACTAACTTGTAGCTTTAGATGAACACTGTGCAGAGCTCGCAAAAAAATAACTTGTAGTTTTAGCTGAACACTGTGAGGAGGACACACCACACTAACTTGTAGTTTTAGCTGAACACTGTGAGCAGGATGCACTGCACTTACTTGTAGCTTTAGATGAACACTGTGCAGAGGTCTCACTACACTAACTTGTAGTTTTAGCTGAACACTGTGAACATGATGCACTGCACTAACTTGTAGTTTTAGCCGAACACTGTGAGGAGGATGCACCACACTAACTTGTAGTTTTAGCTGAACACTGTGAGCAGGACACACTGCACTAACTTGTAGTTTTAGCTAACACTGTGAGTAGGACGCACCACACTAACTTGTAGTTTTAGCTGAACACTGTGAGCAGGACGCACTGCACTAACTTGTAGTTTTAGCTGAACACTGTGAGGAGGACGCACCACACTAACTTGTAGTTTTAGCTGAACACTGTGAGCAGGACGCACTGCACTTACTTGTAGCTTTAGATGAACACTGTGCAGAGGTCTCACTACACTAACTTGTAGTTTTAGCTGAACACTGTGAACATGATGCACTGCACTAACTTGTAGTTTTAGCCGAACACTGTGAGGAGGATGCACCACACTAACTTGTAGTTTTAGCTGAACACTGTGAGCAGGAAGCACGGTACTAACTTGTAGTTTTAGCTGAGCACTGTGAGGAGGACGCACCACACTAACTTGTAGTTTTAGCTGAACACTGTGAGCAGCACGCACTGCACTAACTTGTAGCTTTAGATGAACACTGTGCAGAGCTCGCAAAAAAATAACTTGTAGTTTTAGCTGAACACTGTGAGGAGGACACACCACACTAACTTGTAGTTTTAGCTGAACACTGTGAGCAGGATGCACTGCACTTACTTGTAGCTTTAGATGAACACTGTGCAGAGGTCTCACTACACTAACTTGTAGTTTTAGCTGAACACTGTGAACATGATGCACTGCACTAACTTGTAGTTTTAGCCGAACACTGTGAGGAGGATGCACCACACTAACTTGTAGTTTTAGCTGAACACTGTGAGCAGGACACACTGCACTAACTTGTAGTTTTAGCTAACACTGTGAGTAGGACGCACCACACTAACTTGTAGTTTTAGCTGAACACTGTGAGCAGGACGCACTGCACTAACTTGTAGTTTTAGCTGAACACTGTGAGGAGGACGCACCACACTAACTTGTAGTTTTAGCTGAACACTGTGAACAGGATGCACTGCACTAACTTGTAGTTTTAGCCGAACACTGTGAGCAGGACGCACTGCACTAACTTGTAGCTTTAGATGAACACTGTGCAGAGCTCGCAAAAAAAAAAAACTTGTAGGTTTAGCTGAACACTGTGAGGAGGACGCACCACACTAACTTGTAGTTTTAGCTGAACACTGTGAGCAGGACGCACTGCACTAACTTGTAGCTTTAGATGAACACTGTGCAGAGGTCTCACTGCACTAACTTGTAGTTTTAGCTGAACACTGTGAGCAGGAAGCACGGTACTAACTTGTAGTTTTAGCTGAGCACTGTGAGGAGGACGCACCACACTAACTTGTAGTTTTAACTGAACACTGTGAGCAGCACGCACTGCACTAACTTGTAGCTTTAGATGAACACTGTGCAGAGCTCGCAAAAAAATAACTTGTAGTTTTAGCTGAACACTGTGAGGAGGACACACCACACTAACTTGTAGTTTTAGCTGAACACTGTGAGCAGGACGCACTGCACTAACTTGTAGCGTTAGATGTACACTGTGCAGAGCTCGCAAAAATAACTTGTAGGTTTAGCTGAACACTGTGAGGAGGATGCACCACACTAACTTGTAGTTTTAGCTGAACACTGTGAGCAGGACGCACTGCACTAACTTGTAGCTTTAGATGAACACTGTGCAGAGGTCTCACTACACTAAATTGTAGTTTTAGCTGAACACTGTGAACAGGATGCACTGCACTAACTTGTAGTTTTAGCCGAACACTGTGAGGAGGATGCACCACACTAACTTGTAGTTTTAGCTGAACACTGTGAGCAGGACGCACTGCACTAACTTGTAGTTTTAGCTGAACACTGTGAGGAGGACGCACCACACTAACTTGTAGTTTTAGCTGAACACTGTGATCAGGACGCACTGCACTAACTTGTAGTTTTAGCTGAACACTGTGAGCAGGACGCACTGCACTAACTTGTAGCTTTAGATGAACACTGTGAGGAGGACGCACCACACTAACTTGTAGTTTTAGCTGAACACTGTGAGCAGGACGCACTGCACTAACTTGTAGTTTTAGCTGAACACTGTGAGGAGGACGCACTGCACTAACTTGTAGTTTTAGCTGAACACTGTGAGGAGGACGCACCACACTAACTTGTAGTTTTAGCAGAACACTGTGAGCAGGACGCACTGCACTAACTTGTAGTTTTAGCTGAACACTGTGAGGAGGACGCACCACACTAACTTGTTATTTTTAGCTAAACACTGTGAGCAGGACGCACTGCACTAACTTGTAGCTTTAGATGAACACTGTGCAGAGCTCGCAAAAAATAACTTGTAGGTTTAGCTGAACACTGTGAGGAGGACGCACCACACTAACTTGTAGTTTTAGCTGAACACTGTGAGCAGGACGCACTGCACTTACTTGTAGCTTTAGATGAACACTGTGCAGAGGTCTCACTACACTAACTTGTAGTTTTAGCTGAACACTGTGAACAGCATGCACTGCACTAACTTGTAGTTTTAGCCAAACACTGTGAGGAGGATGCACCACACTAACTTGTAGTTTTAGCTGAACACTGTGAGCAGGACGCACTGCACAAACTTGTAGTTTTAGCTGAACACTGTGAGGAGGACGCACCAAACTAACTTGTAGTTTTAGCTGAACACTGTGAGCAGGACGCACTGCACTAACTTGTAGTTTTAGCTGAACACTGTGAGGAGGACGCACCACACTAACTTGTAGTTTTAGCGGAACACTGTGAGCAGGACGCACTGCACTAACTTGTAGTTTTAGCTGAACACTGTGAGGAGGACGCACCACACTAACTTGTAGTTTTAGCGGAACACTGTGAGCAGGACGCACTGCACTAACTTGTAGTTTTAGCTGAACACTGTGAGGAGGACGCACCACACTAACTTGTTATTTTTAGCTGAACACTGTGAGCAGGACGCACTGCACTAACTTGTAGCTTTAGATGAACACTGTGCAGAGCTCGCAAAAAAAAAACTTGTAGGTTTAGCTGAACACTGTGAGGAGGACGCACCACACTAACTTGTAGTTTTAGCTGAACACTGTGAGCAGGACGCACTGCACTTACTTGTAGTTTTAGCTGAACACTGTGAGAAGGACGCACCCTACTAACTTGTAGTTTTAGCTGAACACTGTGAGCAGGACGCACTGCACTAACTTGTAGTTTTAGCTGAACACTGTGAGGAGGACGCACCACACTAACTTGTAGTTTTAGCGGAACACTGTGAGCAGGACGCACTGCACTAACTTGTAGTTTTAGCTGAACACTGTGAGGAGGACGCACCACACTAACTTGTAGTTTTAGCTGAACACTGTGAGCAGGACGCACTGCACTAACTTGTAGCTTTAGATGAACACTGTGCAGAGCTCGCAAAAAAAAAACTTGTAGGTTTAGCTGAACACTCTGAGGAGGACGCACAACACTAACTTGTAGTTTTAGCTGAACACTGTGAGCAGGACACACTGCACTAACTTGTAGCTTTAGATGAACACTGTGCAGAGGTCTCACTGCACTAACTTGTAGTTTTAGCTGAACACTGTGAGCAGGAAGCACTGTACTAACTTGTAGTTTTAGCTGAACACTGTGAGGAGGACGCACCACACTAACTTGTATTTTTAGCTGAACACTGTGAGCAGGACGCACTGCACTAACTTGTAGCTTTAGATGAACACTGTGCAGAGCTCGCAAAAAAATAACTTGTAGGTTTAGCTGAACACTGTGAGGAGGACGCACCACACTAACTTGTAGTTTTAGCTGAACACTGTGAGCAGGACGCACTGCACTAACTTGTTACTTTAGATGAACACTGTGCAGAGGTCTCACTACACTAACTTGTAGTTTTAGCTGAACACTGTGAACAGGATGCACTGCACTAACTTGTAGTTTTAGCTGAACACTGTGAGCAGGACGCACTGCACTAACTTGTAGTTTTAGCTGAACACTGTGAGGAGGACGCACCACACTAACTTGTAGTTTTAGCTGAACACTGTGAGCAGGACGCACTGCACTAACTTGTAGTTTTAGCTGAACACTGTGAGGAGGACGCACCACACTAACTTGTTATTTTTAGCTGAACACTGTGAGCAGGACGCACTGCACTTACTTGTAGCTTTAGAGGAACACTGTGCAGTGGTCTCACTACACTAACTTGTAGTTTTAGCTGAACACTGTGAACAGGATGCACTGCACTAACTTGTAGTTTTAGCCGAACACTGTGAGCAGGACGCACTGCACTAACTTGTAGCTTTAGATGAACACTGTGCATAGCTTGCAAAAAAAAAACTTGTAGGTTTAGCTGAACACTGTGAGGAGGACGCACCACACTAACTTGTAGTTTTAGCTGAACACTGTGAGCAGGACGCACTGCACTTACTTGTAGCTTTAGAGGAACACTGTGCAGTGGTCTCACTACACTAACTTGTAGTTTTAGCTGAACACTGTGAACAGGATGCACTGCACTAACTTGTAGTTTTAGCCGAACACTGTGAGCAGGACGCACTGCACTAACTTGTAGCTTTAGATGAACACTGTGCAGAGCTCGCAAAAAAAAAAAACTTGTAGGTTTAGCTGAACACTGTGAGGAGGACGCACCACACTAACTTGTAGTTTTAGCTGAACACTGTGAGCAGGACGCACTGCACTAACTTGTAGCTTTAGATGAACACTGTGCAGAGGTCTCACTGCACTAACTTGTAGTTTTAGCTGAACACTGTGAGCAGGAAGCACGGTACTAACTTGTAGTTTTAGCTGAGCACTGTGAGGAGGACGCACCACACTAACTTGTAGTTTTAGCTGAACACTGTGAGCAGCACGCACTGCACTAACTTGTAGCTTTAGATGAACACTGTGCAGAGCTCGCAAAAAAATAACTTGTAGTTTTAGCTGAACACTGTGAGGAGGACACACCACACTAACTTGTAGTTTTAGCTGAACACTGTGAGCAGGATGCACTGCACTTACTTGTAGCTTTAGATGAACACTGTGCAGAGGTCTCACTACACTAACTTGTAGTTTTAGCTGAACACTGTGAACATGATGCACTGCACTAACTTGTAGTTTTAGCCGAACACTGTGAGGAGGATGCACCACACTAACTTGTAGTTTTAGCTGAACACTGTGAGCAGGACACACTGCACTAACTTGTAGTTTTAGCTAACACTGTGAGTAGGACGCACCACACTAACTTGTAGTTTTAGCTGAACACTGTGAGCAGGACGCACTGCACTAACTTGTAGTTTTAGCTGAACACTGTGAGGAGGACGCACCACGCTAACTTGTAGTTTTAGCGGAACACTGTGAGCTGGACGCACTGCACTAACTTGTAGTTTTAGCTGAACACTGTGAGGAGGACGCACCACACTAACTTGTTATTTTTAGCTGAACACTGTGAGCAGGACGCACTGCACTAACTTGTAGCTTTAGATGAACACTGTGCAGAGCTCGCAAAAAAAAGAACTTGTAGTTTTAGCTGAACACAGTGAGCAGGACGCACTGCACTTACTTGTAGCTTTAGAGGAACACTGTGCAGAGGTCTCACTGCACTAACTTGTAGTTTTAGCTGAACACTGTGAGCAGGAAGCACAACACTAACTTGTAGTTTTAGCTGAACACTGTGAGGAGGACGCACCACACTAACTTGTAGCTTTAGATGAACACTGTGAGCAGGACGCACTGCACTTACTTGTAGCTTTAGAGGAACACTGTGCAGAGGTCTCACTACACTAACTTGTAGTTTTAGCTGAACACTGTGAACAGGATGCACTGCACTAACTTGTAGTTTTAGCCGAACACTGTGAGCAGGACGCACTGCACTAACTTGTAGCTTTAGATGAACACTGTGCAGAGCTCGCAAAAAAATAACTTGTAGGTTTAGCTGAACACTGTGAGGAGGACACACCACACTAACTTGTAGTTTTAGCTGAACACTGTGAGCAGGACGCACTGCACTAACTTGTAGTTTTAGCTGAACACTGTGAGGAGGACGCACCACACTAAGTTGTAGTTTTAGCTGAACACTGTGAGCAGGACGCACTGCACTAACTTGTGGCTTTAGATGAACACTGTGCAGAGGTCTCACTACACTAACTTGTAGTTTTAGCAGAACACTGTGAGCAGGACGCACTGCACTAACTTGTAGCTTTAGATAAACACTGTGCAGAGCTCGCAAAAAAATTACTTGTAGTTTTAGCTGAACACTGTGAGCAGGACGCACTGCACTAACGTGTAGCATTAGATGAACACTGTGCAGAGCTCGCAAAAAAATAACTTGTAGGTTTAGCTGAACACTGTGAGGAGGACGCACTGCACTAACTTGTAGCTTTAGATGAACACTGTGCAGAGGTCTCACTACACTAATGCCGCGTACACACGGTCGGACTTTTCGTCTACAAAAGTCCAACGGACGCTGACGGACTAAAGCTGGCTGGTAATCCGATCGTGTGTGGGCTTCTCCGGACTTTCAACGTACTTTTTTAGCCTCAAATCCGACGTACTTTAGATTTGAAACATGCTTCAAATCTTTACGTCGTAACTACGACGGACCCCGAAATCCGCTCGTCTGTGTGCTAGTCCGACGGACAAAAAGCCACGCTAGGGCACCTATTGGCTACTGGCTATGAACTTCCTTATTTTAGTCCAGTGTACGTCATCACGTACGAATCCGTCGGACTTTTGTGTGGTCGTGTGTAGGCAAGTCCGTTCGTTAGAAAGTATGCCGCAAGTCCGCCGCAAGTCCGCCGAAAGTCTGCCGGAAGTCTGTCGGACAGGCTGTCTGACTTTTGTAGACGAAAAGTCCGACCGTGTGTACGCGGCATAACTTGTAGTTTTAGCTGAACACTGTGAACAGGATGCACTGCACTAACTTGTAGTTTTAGCCGAACACTGTGAGGAGGACGCACCACACTAAGTTGTAGTTTTAGCTGAACACTGTGAGCAGGACGCACTGCACTAACTTGTGGCTTTAGATGAACACTGTGCAGAGGTCTCACTACACTAACTTGTAGTTTTAGCAGAACACTGTGAGCAGGACGCACTGCACTAACTTGTAGCTTTAGATAAACACTGTGCAGAGCTCGCAAAAAAATAACTTGTAGGTTTAGCTGAACACTGTGAGCAGGACGCACCACACTAACTTGCAGTTTTAGCTGAACACTGTGAGCAGGACGCACTGCACTAACTTGTAGCTTTAGATGAACACTGTGCAGAGCTCGATAAAAAATAACTTGTAGGTTTAGCTGAACACTGTGAGGAGGACGCACCACACTAACTTGTAGTTTTAGCTGAACACTGTGAGCAGGATGCACTGCACTAACTTGTAGCTTTAGATGAACACTGTGCAGAGGTCTCACTACACTAACTTGTAGTTTTAGCTGAACACTGTGAACATGATGCACTGCACTAACTTGTAGTTTTAGCCGAACACTGTGAGGAGGATGCACCACACTAACTTGTAGTTTTAGCTGAACACTGTGAGCAGGACACACTGCACTAACTTGTAGTTTTAGCTGAACACTGTGAGGAGGACGCACCACACTAACTTGTAGTTTTAGCTGAACACTGTGAGCAGGACGCACTGCACTAACTTGTAGTTTTAGCTGAACACTGTGAGGAGGACGCACCACGCTAACTTGTAGTTTTAGCGGAACACTGTGAGCTGGACGCACTGCACTAACTTGTAGTTTTAGCTGAACACTGTGAGGAGGACGCACCACACTAACTTGTTATTTTTAGCTGAACACTGTGAGCAGGACGCACTGCACTAACTTGAAGCTTTAGATGAACACTGTGCAGAGCTCGCAAAAAAATAACTTGTAGGTTTAGCTGAACACTGTGAGGAGGACGCACCACACTAACTTGTAGTTTTAGCTGAACACTGTGAGCAGGACACACTGCACTTACTTGTAGCTTTAGATGAACACTGTGCAGAGGTCTCACTACACTAACTTGTAGTTTTACCTGAACACTGTGAGCAGGACGCACTGCACTAACTTGTAGCTTTAGATGAACACTGTGCAGAGGTCTCACTACACTAACTTGTAGTTTTAGCTGAACACTGTGAGCAGGACGCACTGCACTAACTTGTAGTTTTAGCTGAACACTGTGAGGAGGACACACCACACTAAATTGTAGTTTTAGCTGAACACTGTGAGCAGGACGCACTGCACTAACTTGTAGCTTTAGATGAACACTGTGCAGAGCTCGCAAAAAAAAACTTGTAGGTTTAGCTGAACACTGTGAGGAGGACGCACCACACTAACTTGTAGTTTTAGCTGAACACTGTGAGCAGGACGCACTGCACTAACTTGTAGCTTTAGATGAACACTGTGCAGAGGTCTCACTACACTAACTTGTAGTTTTAGCTGAACACTGTGAACAGGAAGCACTGCACTAACTTGTAGTTTTAGCTGAACACTGTGAGGAGGACGCACCACACTAACTTGTAGTTTTAGCTGAACACTGTGAGCAGGACGCACTGCACTAACTTGTAGCTTTAGATGAACACTGTGCAGAGCTCGCAAAAAAAATAACTTGTGGTTTTAGCTGAACACTGTGAGGAGGACACACCACACTAACTTGTAGTTTTAGCTGAACACTGTGAGTAGGATGCACTACACTAACTTGTAGCTTTAGATGAACACTGTGCAGAGGTCTCACTACACTAACTTGTAGTTTTAGCTGAACACTGTGAGCAGGACGCACTGCACTAACTTGTAGCTTTAGATGAACACTGTGCAGAGGTCTCACCACACTAACCTGTAGGTTTAGCTGAACACTGTGAGGAGGACGCACCACACTAACTTGTAGTTTTAGCTGAACACTGTGAGTAGGATGCACTACACTAACTTGTAGCTTTAGATGAACACTGTGCAGAGCTCGCAAAAAAAATAACTTGTGGTTTTAGCTGAACACTGTGAGGAGGACACACCACACTAACTTGTAGTTTTAGCTGAACACTGTGAGTAGGATGCACTACACTAACTTGTAGCTTTAGATGAACACTGTGCAGAGGTCTCACTACACTAACTTGTAGTTTTAGCTGAACACTGTGAGCAGGACGCACTGCACTAACTTGTAGCTTTAGATGAACACTGTGCAGAGGTCTCACCACACTAACCTGTAGGTTTAGCTGAACACTGTGAGGAGGACGCACCACACTAACTTGTAGTTTTAGCTGAACACTGTGAGTAGGATGCACTACACTAACTTGTAGCTTTAGATGAACACTGTGCAGAGGTCTCACTACACTAACTTGTAGTTTTAGCTGAACACTGTGAGCAGGACGCACTGCACTAACTTGTAGCTTTAGATGAACACTGTGCAGAGGTCTCACTACACTAACTTGTAGTTTTAGCTGAACACTGTGAACATGATGCACTGCACTAACTTGTAGTTTTAGCCGAACACTGTGAGGAGGATGCACCACACTAACTTGTAGTTTTAGCTGAACACTGTGAGCAGGACACACTGCACTAACTTGTAGTTTTAGCTGAACACTGTGAGGAGGACGCACCACACTAACTTGTAGTTTTAGCTGAACACTGTGAGCAGGACGCACTGCACTAACTTGTAGTTTTAGCTGAACACTGTGAGGAGGACGCACCACGCTAACTTGTAGTTTTAGCGGAACACTGTGAGCTGGACACACTGCACTAACTTGTAGTTTTAGCTGAACACTGTGAGGAGGACGCACCACACTAACTTGTAGTTTTAGCTGAACACTGTGAGCAGGACGCACTGCACTAACTTGTAGCTTTAGATGAACACTGTGCAGAGCTCGCAAAAGAAAGAACTTGTGGTTTTAGCTGAACACTGTGAGGAGGACACACCACACTAACTTCTAGTTTTAGCTGAACACTGTGAGGAGGACGCACTGCACTAACTTGTAGCTTTAGATGAACACTGTGCAGAGGTCTCACCACACTAACCTGTAGGTTTAGCTGAACACTGTGAGGAGGACGCACCACACTAACTTGTAGTTTTAGCTGAACACTGTGAGTAGGATGCACTGCACTAACTTGTAGCTTTAGATGAACACTGTGCAGAGGTCTCACTACACTAACTTGTAGTTTTAGCTGAACACTGTGAGCAGGACGCACTGCACTAACTTGTAGCTTTAGATGAACACTGTGCAGAGGTCTCACTACACTAACTTGTAGTTTTAGCTGAACACTGTGAGCAGGATGCACTGCACTAACTTGTAGCTTTAGATAAACCCTGTGCAGAGCTCGCAAAAAAATAACTTGTAGGTTTAGCTGAACACTGTGAGCAGGACGCACCACACTAACTTGTAGTTTTAGCTGAACACTGTGAGCAGGACGCACTGCACTAACTGTAAATAGTCTAGCTGCCTGACTGTGGTACTAATAGGATCAAAAGAACACCAGCAATTTTCTTCAGGTAGCTGTAAATGACTGCTGTTACTCTGTTACCACGCTAATTTCCAATCCTATTTTTATTCAACTTGTGATCACTTGTTCAACTTTTTTTATCTGATGCTTGTGAAACGTCTGCTGTACCACTGATTGTTTCAAATAAACCTGCTTTTATCGGTTCATGCACCATGTGGAGATTCCCTTTTTTTTCCCTATGTGGATGACATTGTGACGTTGTGATAACGACATCCTTTCGGCCACTAGCGTATTGGGAGAGGTGAATCCATCCATCCGATGACCTACAGTCTACCTCGTCTCTGAAGTCGCTGAAGTCACTGTGTATGCAGTTTCCGTCTCTGAAGTCGCTGTGTATGCAGTTTCCGGTACTGTCCATTGGCACGCCTCACCGAGTTTCCAGTGAACACCCATAGGATCATCTGGATCCACAAGCCCTTATGACACCCCGCCGTACGGTGAGAGTGTCCATCCCTTCTGGTAAGCGCATCCACCTTACTATTTCTATATGAAATCTGTATGCAGGAAGATTGCCCACCAGATGTAACAATCACTACGGGATCTCATCAGTGCCACAGTTTGCACAGCGTTATCGCTAGAGTTTTTTATGTATGGACTTTATTCCTTTATATACTACTATACACTGCTGTGATGTAGGGTGATATATAGTATTCTAATTAGATGATTCATGTGTGTAGACACTGCACTTATATTTTGTTATTTATTTTCACTTATATTTTTTGGAATCACCATCACATTTTTTCGGATGAACATCCTTATTACCTATGAAAGGTGATATGTTTGATTATATGTTTCTATAATCACTGAAAACGCATGTTTGATTACACGCTTGTTTAACCACAGAAAAACGCATGGTTAATGACACTTAGCGCTGCATTTATTTATTTATCACAGCTGTAAATACTGTAACAAGACAAGCCTGCCTATCAGTAAGAAGATAACAGGAATGGATCTAGCTAAACTGAATTCAGTGTATATATATATATATGCAACACCTGGGATGCATATATATACACAATACACTATAAGTGCAGCTAACTCACTGACTGTCCTGCCTAATCTAGCTAACTCAAAAGAAATAACACTGTCTCTCTCCCTCTATCTAAGCATGCCGGCACACACTACACAGGGCCGCCGTGCAGGCGGCCTTATATAGTGTGGGGCGTGTTCTAAACCCCCTGAGCCATAATTGGCCAAAGCCACCCTGGCTTTGGCCACATACAGCTCTCTCTACCGACGGCGCTGTGATTGGCCAAGCATGCGGGTCATAGTGCATGCTTGGCCAATCATCAGCCAGCAATGCACTGCGATGCCGCAGTGAATTATGGGCCGTGACGCGCCACACGAATTTGGCGCGAACGGCCCATAATGTTCGGAATTCGGCAAACGACCGAACAGCCAATGTTCGAGTCGAACATGGGTTCGACTCGAACACGAAGCTCATCCCTACTGAGCAGCAAATGATATCACCTGTGATGTATTTCAGTTATCTTGCAAACCTGGCCTGTTAGTGGGCCCTGAGGACAGGGTTGATGACCACTGATTTACAACACTCTATGATATACAGAAACTGAGTTGTACCCCGGTAATAAACTGTTTAAAATAGTAGACATTCTTATGGTCTGCATCAGTGAACACATCGGTTTTTACCACAAACTGTGGGCATCACCCACCCACAAGAGAACATACCTTTCAGATGTGACAGGTCAGTGTGACAATTTCTTGGCGATGTCCTAATAAATTCTGATTGAGCCAGGTCATCACCTAGGTTTCTGGGCCTTTTTTGCCACTAACTGTACTGTATAAAATAATTACACATCCCCTTTGTCCCTAGTGGTTTGTCCAGTGCCCTGCATGCACTTTTATATTATAAATACTGTTCTTTCTGCCTGGAAACTGGAGATTGTCCATAGCAACCAAAAAGTGTCCCTTTATGTCAAAAGTGGTTTTAGACCAGCAAGAAAACAGCAATAATAAATTAGAATCACTTGCAGAATTGAGAGATAGTGATTTGTGGGGAAATTCATCATCAAACACTGAAAGTAATGACAGTGACAATTCTGCAACTGAGCAAATTTCAGTGTTTTTGATTTGATTACATTATTGAATAATTTTAATTATTATTATATTATTATTTGTTATAATTATTTATTTATTTATTTATTTTTTATTGTTGCAAAAGTTTTTTATTGAAAAGTATTTAGAGCATAACAAAGCCAAAGTATGCGAGTTTGCAGGCGCAGCCGCCATGCAATGGTGTATAAGATATAACAAATACAGTCAGAGTTGTGTAGTTTTTGTTATAATTATTTATAGTTGTTTATTATATTATAATTTATGATTTTGTGTTTCAAACTTTATCATACCCGGGATGTCTACTAGACTCTTGTTTGGACAGATTTAAGTGTGTTATTCCTAAGAATTACAGGCCTACAATATAAAACACCAAATGTCTATGCAAAATAATTGTACCGCTTTCAGCACCTAAAACCTGAAATAATCATACCTCCAGGGAGGTTAAAGAAAAATATATGATTGATGGGTGATAGGTAGAAGTATTGATAATTACTGTACAAAAGTTTTATTAAAGAACTTTTTGATGGATAATAATAAACTTTACATTTTAACAGTAAGGCAATTTCATCCTCAAATGTCCCATTTTTGTGTTTTGGTTTTGACACTAGGCATGTTTTATATTAAATTTAAAATCTGACACCCATTTCAAACCTTTTGTAAAAGTACTTCAAAGCAAACTTACCTACATCAAACCTTCTTATTTTTACTTCCCTGTTGACGCCAAACCATTTTGCCTGGCCTATTGATGAATTTACATCTTAAAACAATTCAGCAAGATCTGCTGATCCTAACCAAAATGTTGGCAAACTGAAACTGTCCCTCTGTCTATTTAAATGTGTATATACTTTAGAGCAATTAAACAACAATCAAACTTACATTTACCATTCTAAAGGAGTGGGTAGTGCATACATACAAAATTTAAAAAAGGGTAAAAATATGCATACATACATACAAGCACAATAAGTGTTTAACCACTTCAGCCCCGGAAGGATTTACCCCCTACCTGACCAGAGCACTTTTTACAATTTGGCACTGCGTCGCTTTAACTGCTAATTGCGCAGTCATGCAATGCTGTACCCAAACAAAATTTGCATCCTTTTCTTCCCACAAATAGAGCTTTCTTTTGATGGTATTTGATCACCTCTGCCGTTTTTATTTTTTGCGCTATAAACGGAAAAATACCGAAAATTTTGAAAAAAAATGATATTTTCTACTTTTTGTTATAAAAAAAAAATCCAATAAATAAAATTTTAGTCATACATTTAGGCCAAAATGTATTCGGCCACATGTCTTTGGTAAAAAAAAAAAAATGTCAATAAGTGTATATTTATTGGTTTGCGCAAAAGTTATAGCGCCTACAAACTAGGGTACATTTTCTGGAATTTACACAGCCTTTAATTTTTTATGACAGCCTATGTCATTTCTTGAGGTGCTAAAATGGCAGGGCAGTACAAACCCCCCCCAAATGACCCCATTTTGGAAAGTAGACACCCCAAGGAAATTGCTGAGAGGCATGTTGAGCTCATTGAATATTATTTTTTTTTGTCCCAAGTGATTGAATAATGACAAAAAAAAAAAAATTGCACCCCAAAATACATTCAGCTGCTTCTCCTGAGTACGGGGATACCACATGTGTTTGACTTTTTGGGAGCCTAGCCGCGTACGGGGCCCCAAAAACCAATCACCGCCTTCAGGGTTTCTAAGGGCGTAAATTTTTTATTTAACTCCTCACTACCTGTCACAGTTTTGAAGGCCATAAAATGCCCAGATGGCACAAAACCCCCAAAATGACCCCATTTTGGAAAGTAGACACCCCAAGCTATTTGCTGAGGGGCATGTTGAGTCCATAGAATATTTTATATTTTGACACAAGTTGGGGGAAAGTGACAATTTTTTTTTTTTTTTGCACAAAGTTGTCACTAAATGATATATTGCTCACACAGGCCATGGGCATATGTGGAATTGCACCCCAAAATACATTTAGCTGCTTCTCCTGAGTATGGGGATACCACATGTGTGGTACTTTTTGGGAGCCTAGCTGCGTACGGGGCTCCGAAAACCAATCACCGCCTTCAACATTTCTAAGGGCGTAAATTTTTGATTTCACTCTTCACTGCCTATCACAGTTTCGGAGGCCATGGAATGCCCAAATGGCACAAACCCCCCCCCCCCCAAATGACCCCATTTTGGAAAGTAGACACCCCAAGCTATTTGCTGAGAGGCATGGTGAGTATTTTGCAGCTCTCATTTGTTTTTGAAAATAAAGAAAGACAAGAAAACATTTTTTTTCTTTTTTCAATTTTCAAAAGTTTGTGACAAAAAGTGAGGTCTGCAAAATACTCACTATCCAAGCTATCTCAGCAAATAGCTTGGGGTGTCTACTTTCCAAAATAGGGTCATTTCGGAGGGGGTTGAACTGTCCTGGCATTTTATGCACAACATTTAGAAGCTTATGTCACACATCACCCACTCTTCTAACCACTTAAAGACAAAGCCCTTTCTGACACTTTTTGTTTACATGAAAAAATTATTTTTTTTGCAAGAAAATTACTTTGAACCCCCAAACATTATATATTTTTTTAAAGCAAATGCCCTACAGATTAAAATGGTGGGTGTTCTATTTTTTTTCACACAGTATTTGCACAGCGATTTTTCAAACACATTTTTTTGGGAAAAAACACACTTTTTTAAATTTTAATGCACTAAAACACACTATATTGCTCAAATGCTTGATGAAATAAAAAAGATGATCTTAGGCCGAGTACATGGATAACAAACATGACATGCTCTAAAATTGCGCACAAACGTGCAGTGGCGACAAACTAAATACATTTTTAAAAGCCTTTAAAAGCCTTTACAGGTTACCACTTTAGATTTACAGAGGAGGTCTACTGCTAAAATTACTGCCCTCGATCTGACCTTAACATGATACCTCACATGCATGGTGCAATTGGTTTTTACATTTAACACCAGACCGACGCTTGCGTTCACCTTTGCACGAGAGCAGGGGGGGACAAGGGTGCTTTTTTTTTCTTTATTATTTTTTTGCTTTTCTTTCTTATTTTTAAACTGTTCCTTTCATTTTTTTATCATTTTTATTGTTATCTCAGGGAATGTAAATATCCCCTATGATAGCAATAGGTAGTGACAGGTACTCTTTTTTGAAAAAATTGGGGTCTATTAGACCCTAGATCTCTCCTCTGCCCTCAAAGCTTTTGACCACACCAAGATCGGTGTGATAAAATGCTTTCCCAATTTCCCAATGGCGCTGTTTACATCCGGCGAAATCTAAGTCATGAAATGCTTGTAGCTTCCGGTTTCTTAGGCCATAGAGATGTTTGGAGCCACTCTGGTCTCTGATCAGCTCTATGCTCAGCTGGCTGAATCACCGGCTGCATTCTCAGGTTCCCTGTTGGGACAGGAGAGCCAGAGAAAAACATGGAAGACGGTGGGGGGCATTCCCTCCCACTGCTTGTAAAAGCAGTCTAGAGGCTAATTAGCCGCTAGGATTGCTTTTACATGAAAGTCGACCGCTGGCTGAAAAGAATGATACCAAGATGATACCTAAACCTGCAGTCATTATTCTGGTATAACCACTCAAAGTCCAGCAACATACCAGTACGTTGCTGGTCCTTGTTGGGCATATATTGTAATCTTTTTTTTTCATGCAGCCTGTGGGCTGAACGAAAAAAAGAGATTGATCGGTGGGTATGCTCACCATTAGAATACCTCTCTTCATCCACCCACTTCTAATGATGGGCATACATGCACCATTTATATATGCCAAAGCAGGGAGGCATCCTCTCGCAAAAGGTACAGTACCTGACCGCGAGATTGTGTTTCCAGCGCGATACCATCGCGCTGGTTCTCTGCGACAGGGTACTGTGCATGTCGCGCTGGCTTACTCATCGGGAAAGGAAAACTTTGTTTTCCTCCCGCGATGAGTGACAGGCAGCGCTGACAGCTGTCTGGTATGAATCCTGAGGCGGGAACACCGCGCCAAATTTTAAATGAAAAAACCGGTGTGGGTTCCCCCCCAGGAGCATACCAGGCCCTTAGGTCTGGTATGGATTGTAATGGGAACCCCCCTACGCTGAAAAATTGGCGTGGGGGTCCCCCCCAATCCATACCAGACCCTTAACCGAGCACGCAGCCCGGCCGGCCAGGAAAGGGGTGGGGACGAGCGAGCGGCCCCCCTCCTTAGCTGTACCAGGCCGCATACCCTCAACATGGGGGGGTGGGTGCCTTGGGGCAGGGGGCGCCCTGCGGGGGCCCCCCCACCCCAAAGCACCTTGTCCCCATGTTGATGAGGACAAGGGCCTCTTCCCGACAACCCTGGCCATTGGTTGTCGGGGTCTGCGGACGGGGGGGCTTATCGGAATCCGGGAGCCCCCTTTAATAAGGGGGCCCCCAGATCCCGGCCCCTCACCCTGTGTGAATGAGTTTGGGGTACATGGTACCCCTACCCATTCACCTAGGGAAAAGTGTCAATATAAAAAAAACACAGTACACAGGTTTTAAGAGTAATTTATTAGTCAGCTCCGGGGTCTTCTTCCAACTTCGGGGGGTCTCCTTCCGACTTCTCCCGGTGTTCGGCCTCTTCTCCCGGGCCCTGCCGCTATCTTCTTCCAGCTCTATTGCCAGCGAGGGGCCCGGTCTGCTGCCGCTGTCTCGCCGCCGCTGTCTCGCCGCCGCTGTCTCGCCGCCTCTTCTCTTCTTCCCCGATGTTGACACGACGCTCTCTCCAGCTCGAATGCTGTGTGCGAGCTGCGGAGCCATTTATATAGGCGGTGACCCCGCCCCCTTACGACGTCATGGTCCCAGCATGCGCAGGGACTCTGGCGTCATAAGGGGGTGTGGCCCCAGAGTCCCTGCGCATGCTGGGACCATGACGTCGTAAGGGGGCGGGGTCACCACCTATATAAATGGCTCCGCAGCTCGCACACAGCATTCGAGCCGGAGAGAGCGTCGTGTCAACATCGGGGAAGAAGAGAATAGGCGGCGAGACAGCGGCGGCGAGACAGCGGCGGCGAGACAGCGGCGGCGAGACAGCGGCAGCAGACCGGGCCCCTCGCTGGCAATAGAGCTGGAAGAAGATAGCGGCGGGGCCCGGGAGAAGAGGCCGAACACCGGGAGAAGAGGCCGAACACCGGGAGAAGTCGGAAGGAGACCCCCCGAAGTTGGAAGAAGACCCCGGAGCTGACTAATAAATTACTCTTAAAACCTGTGTACTGTGTTTTTTTTATATTGACACTTTTCCCTAGGTGAATGGGTAGGGGTACCATGTACCCCAAACTCATTCACACAGGGTGAGGGGCCGGGATCTGGGGGCCCCCTTATTAAAGGGGGCTCCCGGATTCCGATAAGCCCCCCCGCCCGCAGACCCCGACAACCAACGGCCAGGGTTGTCGGGAAGAGGCCCTTGTCCTCATCAACATGGGGACAAGGTGCTTTGGGGTGGGGGGCGCCCCCTCCCCCAAGGCACCCACCCCCCCATGTTGAGGGTATGCGGCCTGGTACGGCTCAGGAGGGGGGCCGCTCGCCCGTCCCCACCCCTTTCCTGGCCGGCCGGGCTGCGTGCTCGGATAAGGGTCTGGTATGGATTGGGGGGGACCCCCATGCCAATTTTTCGGCGTAGGGGGTTCCCCTTACAATCCATACCAGACCTAAGGGCCTGGTATGCTCCTGGGGGGGAACCCACGCCGTTTTTTTCATTTAAAATTTGGCGCGGTGTTCCTGCCTCAGGATTCATACCAGACAGCTGTCGGCGCTGCCTGTCACTCATCGCGGGAGGAAAACAAAGTTTTTCTTTCCCGATGAGTAAGCCATCTCGGCGCTGGCTCCTGCGACGGGGCTCG
The DNA here is from genome assembly GCA_037952835.1 of Lithobates septentrionalis. Lineage (NCBI taxonomy): Eukaryota > Metazoa > Chordata > Amphibia > Anura > Ranidae > Lithobates > Lithobates septentrionalis. Next base: position 2,583,902 of record JBBDGP010000091.1, on the reverse strand, counting down.
CAGGTGTCAAATTTCCCTGAGAAATGCGGCGAGATTGACACAATATCGCGGTCACCTACTGTAGGAGCAAATCGCTCCTCCGCCCCTGTTGCCCCCATGCTTCAGCATATATCACCTGTAACTTTTGTAACTGTAACCGGTTCCAGGTTTGGGTCTCTCAAAATGCGATGGCATCTTGGGAGACCCTTTGAAAGTGTGCCTAGTCTGTGCAATGCTGTACCCTACGCTAATACTCAACTAGTGTATGGTAGCGTTCAAAACATTCACCAATGCAAAGACCAGGATTGTCAGGACAGGAGGGACAATAATAGCGGGGGTCACGCTTATATCCGCCCTTGCTGCAGACACGACATCTTTTTTGGGGGGGTTCGTTGGGTAGGGGTACTCGGGAGGACATAAAGAAAATGCCTCTCATGCAGCCAACTGCATTTGGTTGGGGATGTGAATGGGGGAAGTATGGGTGCTGCAGAAGTTGTGGGTTCCCAATTAGGATTGGCGAATGCAGCAGGAAGGGCACTATGGACACGATGGGCCTGTTTTTGTCTTCTTCTTGGTGGCAGCGGGACACTACTTGTGCTTGCCACCTCGTCAGCTTGAATTGCACTTATGGGACTCGCCACGTCACCAAGTGTTACTGCAGTGCTGGTTTGACTACGACCAGGATGTACTAGGCCGCTGATGATTGCCAGTTCACCAAAACGCTACAAAAAAACCTGTTAGCGATTGCAGGGATCAGGCCTGACTCTGTGAACGCTGCAGTTATGCGTTTAGTGTTTTGTAAGTGACAGTGATCAATCGATACTGCACTTGGGTGGACTGGGCTGGGCCGGGCGGAGGGGCAAAATCCAGGTGCTAGCAGGTATCTGGGCTAATCCCGCTAACACTGCATTTTTGGGAACCCTAAACTGCTGGGGATCTAGTATAGATCTGATTGGATCAGATATTGATCCGTTCAGATACTATACCACTAAGGGAGGTGTACGGTGCGTGCGTGGGTGTTAGCGCTACTGGCACTAATCTGACGCGGCCTGGGGCTGGTGCTTGCCAGTTCACGAAAACGCTACCAAAAAAACTGTTAGTGATCGCAGGGATCAGGCCTGACTCTGCGAACGCTGCAGTTATGCGTTTAGTGTTTTGTAAGTGACAGTGATAGATCGATACTGCACTTGGGTGGGCTGGGCTGGGCCGGGCGGAGGGGCAAAACGCAGGTTCTAGCAGGTATCTGGGCTGATCCCACTAACACTGCATTTTTGGGAACCCTAAACTGCTGGGGACGCTAGTATAGATCTGATCGGATCAGATATTGATCCGTTCAGATACTATACCACTAAGGGAGGTGTACGGTGCGTGCGTGGGTGTTAGCGGTACTGGCGCTTACTCAAAAGAGAAAAATCAACCAGCGCAACAATAATCACTAGAGCAAAAGCAGCTGAAATACTGAGGGTCAAAATATCAAATCCCATAAAACAGAATTATAAACAGGCAGTACAGCGCTTCAAAATTAATACTAATAAAGAAAGTCCATAGTCTGATAGGAAAGCACAGACAAACTTCCAGTGTTGAAAGTGAAGAGATGCACAATATATGGTGACTTCCGTGACACCCTCCACCAACGTAAGGATTGGCCCCTCACCTCATGACATGGACCCCTGAGTTTATCAGTCAGGTCTTTTACAGCATTCCCATTACTGGGTCATTAAAGTGGGGTTCCACCCAAAAAACAAAACTACCTGTAAAAATTCTAAAAAAAAAACCAAAAAAAATTTGGATATTTTTTTTTTCACTTACCTCTAAATGCCTGTTGCTAGGTGGTCCCTCGTAGTCTGCCTGTTCCTTAGCCTGGGCTGGTGACATCACTTCCTCCTCGGCACAGGAAGGGCTCCGCTCTGCTCCCTCCCTCCTGTCAATCATCTGGGACCCATTACAGGTCCCAGGTGATTGAGCGGCCAATCACGGCACGTGGCGCCGCTCGCGCATGCGCGGTGGGTGCCAGGCTGTGAAGCCACAGCCCAGCGCCCATAGTTGAAATGCCGGCGCCGACGAGCGGAGGGGGGAGACGAGCGGGGCTTCGATCCCCCGCATCGCTGGACCCAGGGACAGGTGAGTGTCCAATTAAAAGTCAGCAGCTGCAGTATTTGTAGCTGCTGACTTTTATTTTTTATTTTTTTTGACGGCCCCCCTGGGTGGAACTCCTCTTTAAGCACACATCATAACTTGCAGTGTGGGGGCAGTCAGTTTGAAAGATCTTCTTCAGCTCCAGTCATATACATGTAATAGAATAAGCAATATCTAGTGCTCTCTGTATTTCAAATCTTATGTCTTGTTTATTAAAATAGCCCCTCCACGTAAGGATAGGGGAGCATGTAAACAACATAAAAAACGGATTAAAAATGCACAATGTATCGAAACATTATAGATTGGTTCAAAATAAGAACCCTAAATGTCTCCAGTTTTGGGGCATCGAGCGAGTGACCAAACACTGGAGGGGGGTAATTTCCTGCGACTTATTAGTCGCAGGGAATCTTATTGGATCCATGAAACAAAGGTACTTGTGCCTGGGGGCTTAAATGTCGAATTCAACATTAATTGTCTGATTGATAAACTCAGGGGTCCATGTCATGAGGTGAGGGGCCAATCCTTACGTTGGTGGAGGGTGTCACGGAAGTCACCATATATTGTGCATCTCTTCACTTTCAACACTGGAAGTTTGTCTATGCTTTCCTATCAGGTACTGGCGCTAACCTGACGCTGCCTGGGGCGACGCAGACCTTATCTGACCCTAAAACCTAAGTTATATCACTGCCGGGCGATCAGGGGGCTAAACCTTTATTCAGTAATAAACGGCGGGTGCCCTGACACTATAAAAAATAGACGAACTAACCAGCATCACCTGTAACAGTTATACGGTGATCACTAGTGAAAGGGTTAACTAGGGGGCAATCAAGGGGTTAAAACATTTATTAGGTAGTATATGGGGGTCCCTGACGCTATAAAACGCTGACGGCGAAACTATATATTTACCTCCCTAACTAGCGTCACCAGTGACACTAATACAGCGATCAGAAAAACGATCGCTTAGTGACACTGGCGAGGGGGGGTGATAAAGGGGTTAGGATGATTGTAGCGCATTATTTCTATTATTACATTGTTATAGAAAATGAAATAGTTCAACTCACCATAATACAGAATCAGTGGGAGCCCTGAGCCTGTCACTTGCCACGTCGCCTGCCACACGTTGCAGATTGTCCCTTGCCACGTCACCTGCCACAAGTTGCGGATTGTCCACTTGCCACGTCAACTGCCACAAGTTGCGGATTGTCCACTTGCCACTTCACCTGGCACAAGTTGCGGATTGTCCACTTGCCACATCACCTGCCACAAGTTGCAGATTGTCCTCCTGCCACGTCACCCGCCACATGTTGCAGATTATCACTTGCCACGTCACCTGCCACACGTTGCGGATTATCACTTGCCATGTCACCTGCCACAAGTTGCGGATTGTCATTTGCCACGTCACCTGCCACAAGTTGCAGATTGTTATTTGCCACGTCACCTGCCCCCTGTTGCGGATTGTCCACTTGCCACGTCACCTGCCACAAGTTTCAGATTGTTATTTGCCACGTCACCTGCCCCACGTTGTGGATTGTCCACTTGCCACTTCACCTGCCACAAGTTGCGGATTGTCCATTTGCCACGTCACCTGCCACCGACCAGGAGGGGGGTGGGGTACTGTTTTCCACACCCCAAAAAATTTCCACTGGTCGCCACTGGCAGCAGGACTAACATATTGGCTGGAGAGAGCACAATAATCTGGCGGATTGGAAATGTAGAAACATGGCTTAAAAGGCTTAAATCGGGAAGTTCATGGGAGGAGCAGAGTTCAAGTATCACAAGAAGCAAGACGTAAGGCAAGGTTATCTAAGCAATCAGGCAGAGAGATAATATGTGGCTCAGTTAGAAGAGTCACTGTCAGCCACAGCAGAGGTCTCAGGTTCAGGTCCTGACAGTAGCACTGGAGAAGAGGTGAATATTACCCAAGCTGAATTTTTTTTTTTCTTAAAGCAACTTGGGTTCTGATTTATTTAAAAAAAGTTGGAGGTTGGGCTTTAAACAAAAGCCATCTAATGAATACAATAGCAATGCAATACATGAATCAGTAATGATAGCAACTTAGGAGATGTATGTGTTTGTGGTTCCTAAAGCACTCTGCATTTGTTGTCTACACAAGCCCTAAGGGTTTAATCAGAGTCTTGTTGGGGGTTGGCAAAGTAGTCAGCAATAGAGAAAGTCAAACAGAAAGGAAAATTCGAAGTCCAGTAGCAAACCAGGTCAGAGCAGAGCTCAGGATATGAGCTTTCAAAGGAAGGTCTGGTTTGCAGTGCCCACACAGCTTTCTGGTGATGTGGGTGCTGCTCAGTGGCTGCCTCAAGTTACCATCACAGGTTCCTCATAGGGATGAACAGAAGTCTCAGTCTGCCTATTACTCCAGCCTCTTCCAGCATGAGCATCTCCTGTCCAGGCTGTCACACTGTCACGTTGGTCGGCTCTGAGAGACTCGAGTCCGACCTCCTACGTGACGGTGACTCACTCACTGTGACTGACCTGACGTCACTCGTTGCTAACGCCTGGGCCGCCTGGTGTCTAGCAAGGGAAGAGGCTCCACCCGCCTCCTCCTGGTGTCCTTCAGCCGCCCGCACCACACACATAGACGCGAATCTCTCTCTCGGCGCCGCTGATCGGCACATGTGAGAGGGAGACTCGGGCCGGCAGCGGCAGGAGACAATGACATTTCAGAGTCAGACAGTGCTATTATTTCGGGGGGGGGGGGGGCAATTGCCCTGTTGCCCCCCCCCCCCTGGATCCGCCCCTGATTTGCCCTAAATGGGGCTGGGAATGGTCCAATCCTGAAGAGATTAGTCAGATTTGAATAAATGGAATAGATAAGCCCACTAACCAGGATTTTACCATGAAAACCAATGCAAGAGAAGCCTATTTCAGTCCAGACACTTTGACGGATAAAGGGGGAGAAGTAAGGGGAAATTTTGGAACACCAGATACCAGAATGGGGCCCTTTACGCACAGTTAAATGGTAATTATGGAATATATCCCTGGCACATATCTAAATGTTTGTCTCATGTCTTTTCTTTATTATTGTTTGTATTTAGTATTATGTTAGAGTTTGTGTAATATTTTTTCTTTTCTGTAAATAGATAAATTGTTGGTTGTTAAATTTAGACCTTTTGGGGGGCGTGGCCAACCGGGCTCTAAGATGGACGTATAATCCTAGAGCTCCGCTCGCCTCAGGAGAGAAACCACAGCCAACAGAGCTCCACGGCACTCCTACTGACTAAAGGACCTACCGTCTTACAAGTAGGTGCCCGCGGCACAAACCGGGAATGACAAGACGCCGCAAAAATCCCCAACAGCCGCAGAAAATGAAGAGTTACTACGCGGACCGCGATCATCAAAATGGTGGCGGAACGGCAGCTGACAGGACGGAGCTTAGGCCTAAAGCGCACAGTGATAGACAAGTGCAGGCATCTATCTCCACCCGCTCCCCGAATCCACCCAGTGGGTCCTCCTCAAGCACATCCAGCCCCTCCACAAGAAGCCCGGCCAAATCGAAGCCGAGGAGGGACTCACCCATAAGGCAAGGAAATGCACAGTGCATGGAGGTAAGCGGGCCTCACAGCAATCCCTCACAGCAGAGCAGCAATGAAGGAGATCCTATCAGGGAATTCCCTACAGCAGATAGGCCGGTATCAGACACTTTACTTAAAGAAATGCTCCTGTCACTACGTTCCTCATTACAAGCAGACATGGTCAGGGGTATAACAGAGTGTCAGAGGGAGGTTACTCTTCCAGTAAGGCAACTACCTTTTAGTAGGTGATCCCATCCACTTCCGGGAGCTGCGACGCACACCGCGGCTATCCTCCAATCCCCTGGCCGCATTGGTCATGGGATCGCTGGCTCGCTCCCGCTGTGCGTCGACGCCACGCCCACACGCCTGACGTCTGACGTCATTATTGACGCCATACGCTGACGTGTTTGTTCCATCGGCGCACAACACGTGGGATGCCGGGCGCCTTCTTATGAGCGCTAGTCGCTCGGACGGGGTTGCCCTCTTCCCCTGAGCTGCGCAACCCTTCAGCGTGACGTTGGTGTCCATACTTATCGATGCTGCGGGCTTCCTTCACTACCACACTTCTTTTTCTGGAGATTGCTCCCTGCCTCATTTTTCACCAAGGCTCACTCCACATGGTATTCCTTCACTACTTATCCTAATATGGCACTTCAGGTTTATTCCCTTTCCAGATTCTTTTCTCAACTTTTCCACTCTCACCTTGGGGTTTTCCACCTTGGTTTTTATCTCAGTGTCCACACCCCTTCTCCTTTCCCCCACCCTTCACTTTTTAGCCTTGCTCCATGCTCTAATAACCCCACTTCTTTTAATATGTTTTTCACTAGTCTTTCGGCCTGCTTATCGGTCTCGTTTGATACCTCAGCTCCCGGGGGGATGAATTTTCACCTCAGAATATCTACGGCTTTTATCATTATCATCATTATCTATCCTTTTGTATATTATAGGTAAGAGTGGCTAGGACTACTGTTTTATGTTCCCTCTCTTCCCACTATAATCAATTACCATTGATTATTGATTCATTGTTTATCATAGGTACCCCAATACATAGCTGCTCCTGATGAGTGGAAACGATCCACGAAACGCGTCGAGCTTTTTTACGATTGGATGCTATGCCACAATAACCATGATCCTAATATGGGTTTGATTTGATTTGTTTAAATCATCAAAAAAATATATTGGCTAATACTATATAGTTATCTTGGAGTGTACTGTTGGTTCATTATCAATTATGTGTAATAATGCTATTATATTATGAATTTTACTGTGCTATGATTGTATCATGCCTTTTTATTCTGCTAATTACATATTTATCTACTATTAATGTTATCCACTCTACCACCTCCTCTCATGTTGCCAATAAATATTCTTATCATTTTGATTGATTTAATCTACCTCAGTGTCTTGTTTCATACAAAGTCCCAATTTTTCCCCCTTTTTTTCAGAGGGAGGTTCAAGCCATAGGCCACAGAGTGCATCAAGTGGAAAACAAAATGGAGGAATATACCTCAGCATACAATGTAATGGTGGAGGCCCATACAGCCCAGGGGGAAGATATAGCCTGGCTCAAAGACAAAATGGCCGACTTAGAAGACAGGTCCAGGAGGAATAACCTTAAACTGAGAGGAATACCAGAAGATGTCCCCCCTAACCAGCTCTTACAATACGCCCAGACCCTATTCTCAACAATGGTACCCGATGCCTTTGCTCATGACCTGCTTGTGGATAGAATACACAGGGTCCCTAAACCGTCCTTTCTCCCCGGTGAAATCCCCAGGGATGTTTTGCTCAGAATGCATTTCTACCATGTTACGGACAGGATCCTTCAAGCCTCACGCAAGCAAGAGAACGTTCCCCAGCAGTATGCGAACATCAGATTGCTTCCAGATCTTTCCAGGCATACTCTACAATGCCGTCGCAATCTAACAACGATCACCAAAGCATTGAGGAACCACAAACTCCTCCATAAGTGGAAATACCCCGCTACACTCTCCATTACCCATAATGGGGTCACCATCTCAATAAATACCCTGGAAGAAGGGATCTCTGCCCTAAAGAGATGGAATATCATTCTGGACCAGCCTATGCATCAGGCTCACCCAGCAGAGCCACCTCTGCTCCAAAATGATTGGCAAGTAGTGTCTTACAGGAAGTCTAACAAAAAGCCGACAAGTGGAAGCTCATGAATTAAACCTTAGTTGTTACAGGTTTATCTCCAGGGCTGAGTTTCTATTCTAGATTCTCTCCCTTCCCCCCAATATCATCGATAGCAGCTACGACTGCACGAGGATCACTTTTGAGATCCATTTTTTATGTTACTCATGTTAATTTTCCGTTTGGTTTACAGTTTTTTTTTATCTTCTTTATTAAGTGATATATACAGATACAAAACACCGACTTCACCTCTGAACCAGCAGCTGAATTGCTCCACTACATCGTCTCCACCAGCAACCCAACAGCGCAGAAGAATACCTATGGCCTCAGTGAGTACCCCCACGACACAGCCTCATAACCAGACACATATCTCTTAAATGACGATAACCTGCCTCTCAATTAATGCCAAGGGCTTAAATCACCCGGCTAAACGCTTCAGCTTGTGGAAAGAAGCTCATAAGCATAAGGCGGACATACTAAGCGTCCAAGAAACGCACTTCCAACTAGACAACGCTCCCCAATGCACCCATAGGGACTACCCATTTATCTACGTGGCATGTACGCCGCATCGCAAAACTGGGGGGGTTCTCTTAGCCTTCAAAAATTCCGTTTCCTTCGAGCCCAAAGAAATCATTATTGACAAAGCAGGAAGATACATCATTGCCACAGGGAACATTAATTCTAATCCCTACACCATAGTGTCATTGTACGCTCCAAACAGGCACCAGATTAGATTCGTCAACAAAGTGACCCAAAAAGCAAAAGCTCTACAACATGGTAACCTCCTGATCTGTGGAGACTTTAATGTGACACCAGATCCACTCATTGATACATCTTCAGGTAAGGGATCTCTGTCCCTCCAACCACTACTTCATAAGGAGGAACTATTTGACACGTGGAGATGCCAACACGGTAACGAAAAGGACTACACTTTTTTCTCCAATAGGCACCGCTCATACTCCCGCATTGACTTATTCCTAACGGATAAATGGCTGCTACAAAATGTTGAAAAAACCACTATACATGATATCACGTGGTCAGATCACTCGGCTATTTCTATGTCTGTGGCTGAGAGGGGAATCTCTCCTTCACCCCCCATCTGGCGCTGTAACACACGCATTTTACAAGACCCACAACTCCAATCACTAATATCGCAGAAATTGCAATTATTTTTTGCTGAGAATGTGGGATCAGTTACTGACCCATACATTCTATGGAATGCACATAAGGCCTTCATGAGAGGAGTATTAATTCAAATAGGGGCCAGAGAAAAAAGAAAAAGGGCTCAGCAGCTACGCACTATCCTGTTAGACATCCACGATATCTCCACTCAACACAAAAAAACCCCTACACTACCACTTACCGACAAATTACATTCCCTCAGAGAAAAACTTAGGCATATTCTCTCTCAACAATACGACATACATCTCAGGCGCCTTCAACTGAACTATTATGCCAATGCTAATAGAGCAGGGAAGTATTTAGCAAATAGATTGAAAGCGGCTCGAACCAGAACGAGAATTGCTTTCCTACAGCACCCTACTCAACCACACAAAAATAACAAACCCTCAAGACATAGCTGACCAATTTGTGGAATACTATGGCTCACTTTATAATCTGCATTCAGATCCCAACACACACCAACCAACAATGGAACAGATTGAGACGTTCCTAAAGAACATCAATCTCCCCACTCTTTCTGCACACCAACTAGAATCATTAAATTTACCGATCACAACAAGGGAAATAACACAGATCATAAACACTCTTCCAGATGGTAAGTCTCCAGGACCCGATGGCTTCTCTAACGAATATTTTAAAACTTTCGCTAACACTTTATCACCACATATGTCTATCATATTCAACAAGGCTGCTGAGTCCGCACACCTTCCTCACGACATGTTAAAAGCTTATATAGTAACAATACCAAAACCTGGTAAAGATCCTATTACACCAGCAAATTTCAGGCCTATTTCTCTCTTGAACTCCGATATTAAAATTTATGCCAAATTGTTAGCCAAAAGATTGACAGATATAATACCACGCATTATTAAACGCGACCAGATGGGCTTTGTGAAGGGGAGACAAACTTCAGACGCCACCAGGAGAATCGTGAATGTGATGAATGTTGCTGAAAAAACTCGAACGCCTTCTCTGCTGTTGTCCATTGACGCAGAGAAGGCGTTCGACAGAGTCCACTGGACATATATGAGAATGACACTTACCAAATTTGGGTTCCAAGGCCCAATACTGCAAGCCATTATGGCCTTATACTCACAACCGTCGGCACAGGTTTACTCCTCTGGGTTCTTATCTAAAACATTCCATATTACCAACGGTACAAGACAGGGGTGCCCCCTATCTCCAACAGTCTTTAACTTAATGATAGAACCCCTAGCTGAAACTATAAGATCTCATCCCCTGATTACAGGCTTCCAGTTTGGCTCCAGTCTGCATACCATAAACCTTTTCGCTGACGATGTAATCCTTCTCCTGACAAATCCTGCCACATCATTATCGCAGGCCCACACAATCCTTAACGCATTTGGAGAAATATCGTACTATAAAGTCAACTTTAATAAATCTTTAATACTAGACCTGGGTGTCCTACCCCACGAACGCACAATGCTTCAAACAACACTGCCCTATACGTGGAGCTTAAATGGCATAAAATACCTCGGTATCACACTCACTAATAAAACCTCCACATTGGTTAAAGCAAATATGCAAACACTGATGGCCACACTGGAAGCCCAAATCAAACACATGTCTAACAAAGAAATATCTTGGTTTGGTAGAATCACAGCATATAAGATGATGCCGTTACCTCAAATACTTTACATATTTCGTTCCTTACCAATCAACATACCTATTCACTATATTCATAAAATGTCAAAAATAAGCTGGAAATACATATGGAATGGTAAAAAAGCCAGATGCTCCAGAAACAACCTCACACTTCACAAAAAAATAGGAGGGGCAGGCCTAGTGGACCTATGTGACTACTACTGGGCAGTCAGACTAGATCAGACTAAATTATGGTTCAAAACTGAAGATCCACCTTTATGGGTAGACATTGAAAAAGCTTTAGCCCCAATAAAAGACTTAACCCTATTCTTGTTAAGTGATGGGTGGTTGCCATGGAAACTTTCCGCTTTTACTCCCCCTATGCAGATCTCTTTGAAAGCATGGAGATTCCTTCTTAAACAAAAACATCAGGATAATCAAGCACTACCATACACTATACCTATAACGCTACTAGAAACAAAGATTCCATTACTGACAGTTACTTCCTTGATGACCAAAGGGGTACATAGCATCCTAGACCTTTATGACGGAACTCAATTGAGAACATTTGACCAGGTCAAGTCCCAATACAACCTCACCAATAACGAGAAACATTTATATACAAGGATCACGCGTTTTCTTAACTCCCACTCCAGACCATCTATCCACATTCCGAAAGCAATATGGCAATTTTACTCACACGCCAACAACAACACTAAAGGTATATCATTTTTCTACCACAAAATAAGGGATAAAAATACGTTCACCAAAACTACAGCAATGACAAAATGGGAGGGTGACTTGGGCAAACAGTTTACACCAGAACAGTGGCGACAGGCCTTTACAGGGATACATAAAGCTTCTCATTGCGTTAAGCACTGGGAACTAGCAATAAAACTAGCCAATAGATGGCATTACACACCTTACAGGGTGGCAAAATTCTTTCCCGGCACATCGCCTCTTTGCTGGAGAGCTTGCGGGCACACGGGTTCTTTACTACACATGCTATGGCATTGCCCCACAATTAAAAGTTCGTGGAATCAAATATTTAGACTAATTTCCTCTATAACGGGAATACTTACTCCCCCAGACCCTGCATTAGCAATCTTACATTTAAACATTGACAAATTTCATAAGGACTTCAGACCTGTAGTGACACACATATTACTAGAGACGAGATTAATGGTTCTCTGTAATTGGAAATCCACTACAGCCTTGAATGTGACAGATATAGTCAAAGCTGTCAACAGAAACTACACCTTTGAACGCCTCATTGCACTAAACTCTTTACAGAGTGTGACTTTTGACAAATCCTGGTCTATATGGCCTTATAAGCTGTGACTTAAATGATACTCGAGGTGATTATACCGTATTAACAGAACCAGTAGGTCCAATACTGTACCTATTTATCCTTTTGTACAATTGTATCTTCTGATTGTATATCACTATGAGATGTATATCACTTACTACCCCTTTTTTATTTATGTTGTACAACCCATTTTCCTCCATTTCCCCATTTTTCTTTTTCCTTTCTGTACCCATTTCTTGAAATACTCAATAAAAACTTATTGATATAAAAATTTAGACCTTTTTACTATTTACTAATAAATATCTGTTGCTGCATTGAAGCTTTCACTCACGGCCAAGAACTCTCATTTACCAAATCATATTAAAGAGATATTAAATCTCACAAATATAAATTGCGGCTAACAAATACTGCTTACCCATATATAATACTGACTTTACTCCTCTCATCCTGGTTGCTTACCTGTGTGTGACTCAGCTTGACTCCTGAACAACTTCTACTGGTGCATTATTTCTGTGCTGCTGCTTCCCAGACCTGCCTGACAGGTTCTGCCCTGCAACGTCTTACTATGGGCACACAGATCACCAGCTAAGGTTCCTCCTGGGGTATCTCTGAGACTCCTGACTGCTGCCCGGATACCATCTCTGCTGACCATCTCCATGGGCGACTACCAACCACCCGGATCCCCAGCACCCATGCTACTTTGTGCCTTGCACACCTGTTTCCATATCCAGGAGTGTTCAGGCCAGAGCCACATGGGAAGCCCTCTCCTCACTTTAGCCTCCAACCAGGTATGTAACACGCCCAATCAGCAATTGAACAGATTATGAACAGTTTTTGAATTATTGATCTATGCGACAGAAACAAGTTTACAAAATAATGAAATTAGCTATTGTCTAATTTTAGAGACCAAACATGGGTATTAGAACAAATGTGGAGAAGTCCATATAATTTAACAACAGTCCTATAGCCTCATGCTTCCTTTAAGGCATTTTTACACTATTTTTAAATCTCTTTGTGAAATCCATATGTTTTCAAAACATATTATTAAAGTGTAATGCAGCGTATTAAAATTATTAATCATTAAACTTTTCTGAGCCTTAATTTTACTTTTCTTAACCACTTCAGGTCCCGCCCATAGTCAAATGACGTCCACAGGAGAGATCTCCCATCCTGGGGGAGGGTCCTATGATGTCCTGGGCTTCCCGGCCGCCTGGGGGCCGGCGCGTGTGTGCCCCCGCTGCATCACTCACCGCAATGTCCGGCGGGCACCCGTGATTGCCAGGTAACAGAACCGGGACGTGCATCTGTATGTGTAAACACACAGATCCACGTCCTGTCAAGGGAGAGGAGACCGATCATGTGTTCCATGCAAAGTTATAATCACTCCCTAGATAACACATTAAACCCTTGATCGCCCCCTAGTGTTAACCATTTCCCTGCCAGTGACATTTATGCAGTAATCAATGCATTTTTATAGCACTTCTCAATAATAAATATAGTGGTATTGCCCATAAAAACGTCATACAATTGATACAATGCAGTCTCCCCAGATGAAGACACGTTACGGTGGCGTAACGTAGGGATTGGCCAGAGCGAAACATACACAGGAGGAGACGTGAGAGGGCGCTGAGAGCGCCGTACGATCACTGTCATTTCTATTTTTGTTTTTAATATTCTGCTACCATGTAAGAGTCCACCTTTTATATTTAATAAAACAAGTTTGCACTTTTAATATACTACACTAGTGGAGCCCCTTCCTTTTCTCCTTCTTCCCCCCATCACAGTGTTGCTGACACCGGAGTTTCACAGGTACTCCAGCAGAGGGCTTATAAGGAGAAATCTACAATCCATCTACTGACCACATACAACAGAGGCATTACCAGTAAACTTGAACTCACAGACGCATTAATTTACCTGTCCTGAGGTGAGAGTTCTGGGAGACTGCATTGTATCAATTGTATGAAGTTTTTATGGGCAATACCACTATATTTATTATTGAGAAGCCAGCTATTTGAATTTCATCTACTCCATCACCCGTGACTTTTTTGAATCACCTTATTCCCCAGGAGGACCTGGCATTTCCACCCATCCCCTCCTTTTTGGACTATTTCGTTTTACTGCACATTGAATAATATATATGAATATTATTAACATTTCACTTGATTGATTATTCTTAATATTTTATCAACATCACTTTACTAGCACTACTGTGATCTCTACTAGCCCTTTATATATATATATATATGTTTTTACTAGTTATGAATTTATGATTTCTTTTTATTGAATGCACTTTATGCGATTTTGGTAGACCTGTTATCATTTCTCACTTTATCACATTTAGAGGAGATATCCCTAGTTTATTGGACCACTGCGCAAAATCACCTTTACTGTTGAGCTTTTATTGGTGTCACTGTGAACACTTCTGATTTTGCCGCAATCTATATATTTTTTATATATGTTTTTATATATATTTTTTAATAATCTATTTTTGTTGTAATACACATTCTAGATAGCGCGAAGGCACATTTATCACTTTATTTTTATAGCACTGATCGCTGTATAATTGTCAGGGATCCCAAAATGGTGTCAAAATTGTCCGATATGTCCGCCGCAATATCACAGTCACGATAAAAATCGTAGATCTCCGCCATTACTAGTAAAAAAAAAAAATAATAATAAATGCCATAAAACTATCCCCAATATTGTAGACACTATAACTTTTGTGCAAACCAATCAATATACGCTTATTGAGATTTTTTTTACCAAAAATGTGCAGAAGAATACATATCGGCCTAAACTGAGAAAAAATTTGTTCTTTTTTTTTTTTAAATTGGGATATTTATTATAGCAAAAATTAAAAAATATTGTGTTTTTTTTTTCAAACTTGTCGCTCTTCTTTTGTTTATAGTGCAAAAAATAAAAACCGCAGAGATGATCAAATACCACCAAAAGAAAGCTCTATTTATGGGGAAAAAAATTATAAAAATGTAAATTGGGTACAGTGTTGCTTGACCTCGCAATTGTTAATCAAAGTGTGACAGCGCTGAAAACTGAAAATTGGCCTGGGCAGGAAGGGGGTGAGAATGCCCTGTAGTGAAGTGGTTGAATAGATGGATATCAGCTGACAGTATGAAATCCCTTTATAAGAAGAAAGTACATCTAGTTAAAACATTTAACGCTTGCTTTGGCTAGTTATTCTCTGCTTTCAGTACATCTTGATTACCCACATTCCCTTTGTCTACATAGTGATGCCAAATGTCCATCTACAGTATATGCTTTCAGCTCTGCTGATGTTTAGGTTTAGACCTACTGTGCTGGCATGAGAGTGATGGAATGAGATGCTATAGCATTCCAGAAATATGTAGCCTAATGACTGTAATCTAGTAGAGATTACAGGATAAAAACATTTTGCAATCAAGGAGGATAAAATGCAAGTCTTCTACCCAGCTTCTACCCAGCTCACCAACTAAAACAGCTGGGTTTAATAGAACCAATGGTTATCAATTTTCAGTCTATACGCAGTATGCTAGATAAGAGAGTTGTGTGTTTGGGCTTTCAACTAGATCACCATATTTCAAAAAGGGTAAGATCTCTTGTTAAAGAGAATAAAATATAAAAATTAAGTGAGTGGCCGGAGCCGCGATGTCGTCACTCCCGCGCATGCGCGCGGGAGACTTCTGCCCGGCAAGCTCCGGAGTTTGCCGGGCTGTCAGCCGAGAGTCCCCTGTGCGCATGCGCCGCTGCAGTTAGCGGCTCATTGCGAGGGGAATATCTCCTAAACCTTACAGGTTTAGGAGATATTTTTTTTACCTACAGGTAAGCCTTATTATAGGCTTACCTGTAGGTAAAAGTTACAAATATAGGTATACAACCGCTTTAAGCAGGAAACAGTTTGCTTAACTCCTGCGGTGGCTAGTTAGGACAAGTATCCATGGCTTCACCCCATGTATAGAACCAAAAACAGGCACAAGCTGCCATTTATGTGTTGTGTGGTGGGAGAATAGTGGAGGAGGGTAATATGAATTTTGACAGGTAATATGGCTTGATAGGTAGGCAAGTTAGAAGCATCTAGGTGTCCTTTTATGAAAGTGAGGTAAAATACCGCGATTCAGTTCTCAGGCATTCTCAGAGGAGATCGCTCTCCTCTGAGTGCCTGTTTATGAAAGTGTGTAGATCGCTTCTCATGTTGAGTTGAGGAGCGATCTACAAATGCCAGGAACTCCTGAGAACGGCTCCTCTCACTATAATCTCGCGTGATATAGCGGGATTACAGTATGAGGAACCATAAAATACAAAAGTGTAACACGAATCAGCACACATTACTCCCCAACATATTAATAAAATAATAAAGTTAAATTCCCCCTACACAATATACATTAACCTAATTATAAAAAAAACATTGTTTTTATCAATATTTAAAGATCATACATGTCCCTATTTAAATGTGAATGGTGTATAGTAAATGAATGTAATGCACATATGTAATGCAGCTATACACCATTCATATCAATGCAAAATACATTTATAATCATTAAAAAAATAATTTTAATAAAGTATACAAGTATAAATATTTATTAATAAATTAAAATAAAATATATTTCATAATTGATAAACATAAAAATTGATAAACTGGTGCAATGCGAGAACACTGCGAATCCACTGCGGGTTCCTGCATCGCACCGACTCGCATGTCAGTTCACACTGCCATATGCAAATCGCTGGGGAGTGTCAATACATTGTTAACAACACCCCCAGTTCAGCTTGCATATCGCACTGCGAACTGACAGTCCGGACATGAATCGGATCGCATATGTGTGAACACACATGCGATCCGATTCTGGTCCGAACAGAAAAAAGGGTCCTGTGCGTGTTTGCACCGAATGCGGTGCGATATCAGCCATACTATCTGTACAGCTGGTATCGCACCGCACAGACATCGCATGTAATGTGAATGGCAGTGTGCTGCGAATAACATGCGATGCCTGTGTGATGTCCGGCATCGCACAAGTGTGAACTGGGCCTAAAAGTTAACAACACTCCCAAATCAGTTCGCATATCGCAGTGCGATCTACAAACTCGGACAGTAATTGAATCGCATGGGTGTGAACACCCATGCGATCCGATTCTGCTGTGGACCAAAAAAAGGGTCCTGTAAGAGTTTGGTCCGAGGGCAATGCAAATTTAGCAATACTATCTGTATGGCTGAAATCGCATTGCACAGAGATCGGATGTGATTTTGCACTGCAGTGCGGTGCGACTCACATCCGATCTTGGACACCGCAGCAGTGGGAACTGGCCCTAAACCATATTGCATTTGCACCAAAATGGTACAGGACCCTTTATTTGGTCCGCACTGGAATCTGATCGCATGGGTGTGAACACCCATGCGATCCGATTCCTGCACCATTACATAGTTTGCACTGCGATCTGTGAAATGATCTGGGGGTGTCATTAACTTTACATTGACACCCGCAGTGGTGCGCAGATGTCAATGTAGGTGCGATGTGAAAACCCACACAGGAATCACGCTGGTTCACGCATCGCACAAGTGTGAACCCAGCCAGAGACGTGAACATCTAAAAAAATATATATATATATCTATATATATCTATATCTATACATATATATCTATATGTATGTATAGCTATAGATATATATATATATAGATATATCTATATATATATATATATATAGATATATCTATATATATATATCTATAGATATATATCTATAGATATATATATATATATATATAGATATATATAT
Organism: Lithobates septentrionalis; assembly: GCA_037952835.1. Classification (NCBI taxonomy): domain Eukaryota; kingdom Metazoa; phylum Chordata; class Amphibia; order Anura; family Ranidae; genus Lithobates; species Lithobates septentrionalis. The sequence goes on along the minus strand of JBBDGP010000091.1, from coordinate 2,566,244 downwards.
ATATCTATATCTATATATATATGTATGTATGTGTATATATAATTTTATATATATATATATATATATATATATATATATATATATATATATATAGATATCTATATCTATATATATATCTATATATATATATATATATATATATATATATATATATATATATATATATATAGATAGATAGATAGATAGATAGATAGATAGATAGATAGATAGATAGATAGATAGATAGATAGATATATATATATATATATATATATATATGTACACACTATAAATTCCTATCCTGCTGGTTTTGGGGTGTGTAATGGTGGGGAAGATGTGCTCTGACTGTTTGGTGAAAGAAAGAAGTCAAAAGACTTCTTGCTTTCTCCAGAATATCAGCCAGTTTCAGGCTTCTCACTCTGATTCTCCACTTCTGAAATGGTGAATCAGAAAGTGAGAATTCTGTCACAGATCGCCAGTGAGGTGCCGAGATCGCACCTTCATAAACTGGCCGTTTCTGTGAATTCTCACTGTGCTGAGATAATCATGTTCTCCACTGATTATCTCAGTTTCATAAACTGGTAATGAGCTGAGATCAGCGGTGAGACTCGGGATCGCCGCTGATCTCAGTTTCATAAAAGGACACCTTAGTGTGTTTGCTACTTGTAAGAAAAGCTGGAAATCTATTGCAACTTTGAGACAGATAATACCTTGCTTTTGCCTTTGAATCTATTTCTAGTCTCTTTTAGCAAATAATCTTGCATAGTGGGCAATGCATTTCTAAACTTTGAAGCTGATAACAATGCCTCTATGTTGTTTAAGAAAATCATTCCTGGCTCCGTCTTTTACAATATCTTAAGGAGATTAGCTGACAATCTATTAAATGTTTTAGGTAAGAAATAAAAACTCACTATTGTCTCTGTCTCAAACTCTTTTTGCAACATTATCTTGCTGGTAAGAGAAGACAACATTACTTCCACAACAATAGAGACAATAGAGACTTCATTGGGTGGTCTCCTTACCATTTGTTATTATAGTAATTAATTTTGTTATGTGGCAAAAACATTATAGTTTTGTGGGTTTCATTATGAGGTGAGTTATGGGATTGTTGTAGCTCAAGCATTAAGTGAATATAAGCCATAAGCAAGAAAGGGAATGATGCAGAGGCAAAAGAAGCTTCTTTCCCAGTTTTAAGAGCTACATCATGGAAAGGACAACATGTAGCTATGTATAATTAACACTGTACACTTACCAGCCACTGTTCTTTTCTCTAATCTTTAGAACTGGCACTTGACGTTTATAACTATTAAATGGTTTCCATTGCAAATTCAAACTTTTTTTAAATCAGATAATTTTAGATTTTTTAGACAAACAAACAAACCAACCAAAAAAAGTTCAGACATATTATACACGTATAGTAATATGAGAAGGAGACACAGTTATACTAGGTATGAGAGGGTAAAGATTGGTTTAAATACAGTCATAATGTCCCAGTATGTTTACTGTAATGTAATGTTTACAGTACCAATTACAAACCAAGGTATATAAGAGAGAAGATATCAAAACTGGGACACACCCAATCAGGAAATAAAGCTAAATGCACAGATCAAAGACATTGTAAACACATGGGTTTTCTATTTTTTTACCAGAAAGGCGTGTGTGCTGAAGATGGGAGGGGCTGTGATGGAGAGTTCTGGTAAACTAGCTAATGAGACCATAGTGGTTATAGGTTGAAACCCTAGATTGACATGTGATTTTTTTCAAAAGCAATATTTCTATTCATTCAAGCAGCTATGCTTCCAAAGTTGAAGGCTTAATAAACAAGCTATTTATGTGCTGCAGAGAGCACCTTAGAAAGGGACAGGAGGGTATGAGTATCCAGTAAATAGGAATCCAAAAATCCAAAAAACATGTACAAAGATTGATTAAGAACAATACAGTCAGCGCAACCCCTAAATTAAATCAAATAAATGAAATACGGCAGCTGAACACCTGAGGAAAATTCTTAAGCCCAATAACAATCTAATAAGCTAATAGGTGCAGCACATACAAAATAATATATTAATAAAGTCCACATCCAGGGGTAAACAAAAGGCACATAGCAGAATGGTCTTGAGATAATCCCTGTGCTGGAATTCCAGGATAAATAGACACATCAGACTTCTTGTGTGAAAGAACCCACCATCGACATTATTAGTATTTTACTCACCTCAATGTGTTGACCCCTGTAAACACAGAAAGGTCATACATGCTGTTTCCCACTTACAGGGGGAGAATAAAGGCAGATGATAGCCAATCTTAAGATGCTCAGATGTAAACCGTCATCCCGATATCATAAAAAATCAAAACACAATCGAAGTGCTCTTCGTAAGAATGCATAAACACGCTTTTATTAGAATAAAACTTACAAACCCCTTCGTCTTGTGTAAAGTCTTTAAAATTTTGCACCGAGCAGCTCACACAGGTAAATGATCCGATCAGATGGCAGCGGTAAGCAAAGCACTATTAATGTCGGTGGTGGGCTCTTTCACACAATAAGTCTGGTGTGTCTGTTTATCCTGGAATTCCAGCACAGGGATAATCTCAAGATTATTCTGCTGTGTGCCTTTTGTTTCCCCTTGGATGTGGACTTTATTATTGTACAACGATTATTGGTCAATGTTGAATCAAAAAATGAACTAAGAGTAGGTGTAACTCTCCCCCCCAGCAATGCAACAATTTCGTTCACCTCCGAAAGTGGTGTAGATCCTTGATTAGTTCCTCATGTAGAACAGCAGAGGTCCTGTCTTCTGTCCTATTTTGTGGAGAAAGTTAGGAGTTCAGTAAGTTCTATGCGTAATGGAAATCTAGGTCAGCCTGTGAGAGACAGAGGTGAATGCTCTTACCAGTGCTTATAGATTATCATTCGATTCCCATCCTTGTTAACATTTTAGAGCTGCCTTAAGTAGAAACTTAGACAAAACTTAAGAGTGTATGTAGGAGATCAAACACTTTGCTAGCTGTTTTTACCAGCTCATTAAATATAGGAGTGAGAGATATGTTTGGACCCGTATTGCCCATCTGAGCTTCGAAGTTGAAGGTATTTATTAAAGTTCTTTTTTGTGTAAAAAAAAATAGATTGTAATAATTGTTTAAAGAATAGAGGAGTCTCTATATATTTTAACAATTATCAAAATGCCAGCTGCCTTAATTTTGAAATTTAAATGTTTACTGGATTTAGTGACTAGGATGAAGCTGTGTTCAGTTTAAAATCCAATAATGTGCTAGCTCATTTTTTGTAAATTCCCCTCTAACATGATTTGACATTTAAATTGAACACAGCTTCACCTTATTTACTAAACTAAATTAATGCACACTTTCTAGAGTGTAATTTTTTTGCTAAATGAACATTCTGCTCCTTCAGTAAAAAAACAAAAACGATTCTTAGAGAATCCTAAAATTTTATATAAAGCATGCATACTGCAGCTGTTAAATGCCTGTTTTACAGGCATTTGCCATTTTTCTCTCTGCTCCCAAATACCCTTCTATGTTAACCTATGTGGTCATGCACACATAGGCTTTTAGAGGAATAAAGAGGCAAGGGCAGAAAAGGGGCAGAGAAAGGAACTTGGGCAGAAAAAGCTTCCAACTCCTGAACAGTGAACACATCTAAAAGCATCTAAACGCGCCTAAACATTAAGCACGTTTAGCGCATGAGTTTTTATTTATTTCAGTGGCCAGAATAAATTAATATTCTGGCCAATAAAATTAAAAATGCCAAAATGCTTGACATGTCTGAACACGTCTAAATGTGTTTTGAAAAATACAGTTTTAGGCTAGCGTTTTTATCGCTGCTTTTCTCATGTTAGGAGAAACGCATTCAGAAGAGCCTGGTGTGCATGAGGCCTAAATGTTACATGGAAATCCTTGGAAAAGTATGTATCAATAAACTTTAAAACACTGTGTCCGAAGAAGGCATTTAAAAGCAATGTAAAATGTATGTACTGTGTGTATGTTTTTTTTTATGTTTGTCGCTAGCTAACTTTAGTTCCTTTCTGCAATAATGTCTTTGAGTCCTGTTGATTGTTAGCTAATTTGGAGGAGTAGGGGCTTTTCATTATCTAGCAATAACCAGTCACTCTGTAGTTAATAACCATTTATTTATAACCTTTTAATATGATAAACGAAATTGTTACATTATAATAGTTACTAAATGCACTTTCAAATATACTCTTTTTCTTAATTACAACTTGTTTTCTGTGCATTCTGTACCTGTTCATTACAATGTAATAATAGATATCTTTCATTATTGATCAATGTGGAGAATATTCATTTTGCACCAGTCTGTCATTATCGGTAACATATCCATCTACCTAATTTTAAAAAAAGACATTCAAATTGTACCATTTTTATATGCATTTTTAAACATATTTTGCATTCAAAAGCTTGGTTATATTGTTCACTTGCCTAGCAAAAGTTATTGCTCCTCACAATTTTAATAAAAAAAAACATTAAAGATGCTATTTTAAATGCATGTATTTATTGCAGAAGCTTGTGATGTTCTGTTATTAGAGGGTCTTTAAAAATTACATCAAATGCACTGTACATACTGTAAATATAAACTATTCTGGCTTGCATTTGAGAAAAAAAGTCCCTTCAAGCATAAGTTTCCTCATAATTCTCCATAAATCTTCATGACTTTATAGATTTTGGCAACTAATAACAGATTCAATGTTATGAGAGCTTGAATATAATCCTTGACAAATGTGAAATATTATCAGGATCCAAAATCAAATTAAAATGTCAAACAGATTTAGAAAATATTGCAAAACTTTAAAATTGTTTCTTTAAAGCTGCTGTTAGTCAAATATTTAGAGGAATACATCAGGTCTAACACTGCAATTCAAAGCTGGATGAAGATTTTCTTCCTAGGTATTTCATGTCTCTAATGTCTCTAATCTCTGATGATTTTAACAGCTTCCCACCTGGCCACTGTACATATAAAACTGGGCAGGGCAAGTGTTGTTCTGGGTGGACGTACTGGTACATCCTCCCAGAACTTGGTCACAGTGATCACATGGCACAGAGCCGATCACAGATGACCTGTACCATGTGATAGCAGTGACAAATCACAGCTATCATAGTAGTTCTCAATGGCTGCATGAAAGCAGCCAAACACTGTCAGAAATGATTGCTTACATCATGGCTGAGGAAATAAGCATAGTGCAAAAAACTAAACAAAAAGCAAATCCCAGTATCAGGGTCTGGATTTGAACCCAGAATCTCTGTTGTTTTAGGCAATGTCTCTTTTTGCTCAGCCACCTGAAATGCTGGATAGTTCCCTGGACAAATCCTTGAATGATCATGTCCTGAACCTTGAACTCATTGCTCCTCCCATGAACTTCCTGATTTATGCCATGTCTCTGCATTTCCTATTTCCCAAATTATTGTACTCTCTCCAGCCAGTATCTCACCTTTTTCTTTCCTGCTGCCGTCCATATCTTTACTACCAATCATTATTGACCCTTGGCTTGTTCCTCGATTACACTTCAGCTTGATCCCAACCTGCAACTACTTGTTACCAACCTTTGGCTTGTTCACTAATTACCCTTCTGTTTAATTGTTACCTGCTTTATCCACTACTGGACACCGGATTGCTCCGCATGTGTTATTTGCCAGGGTGACCTGTTTGTGTAGCAATCCTGCTGGTTGGTGGGAGTCCCTCTACTGCTATAACTACTAGTCTCTGAGGCTAACCATGACACCCAGTCACCTCCCCAGAGTAGTACAGTTTTGCTATTGTAACACTACACTGCTATGGTCACAATATGTAAAAAAAATTGTAAATAAAAATTATAAAAAAAAAATATATTTTTTGCATACTGTCACCAGAGCAAGTACAGTGTCACTATGGTAACATTGATCTATCCAGAGCCTGCTTCTCTCCTGTCATTCCTGCTTGAGTGCCTGTCAGCTTGCTATCCTGCTACCTTGGATGATCCTGAATAAATATAGCACCTGGAGGATGCTTCTAGCAGAATTTCTCCTACTTACCATTCTCCACTATGGTAATATTTTATTGCTGTGGCTGTGATCATGTACAATGTCTGGCTGCTCTGATATCAATGTATGTCAGTGCCACCAGGAATTATCTCTGATCACTGCCACAGCAGTACAGTTAGTATCCCTAATCACTGCCGCACCAATCAGTGTCCCTAGTAACCACTCACAGTGTCCCAGATCACCGCCACAGCAGTCATATTGTCCCTGATTACCACCACACCAGTTCCATTGTCACCACACCAATGTAAGCCAGCCATTAAAATGTGCTCAATATCCCCAACTTGTCCTTATAGATGTATACATATATTTAAAAAAAAAACATATACAGTATGCACTCTAAATGGATTGCTAGCTGCATATATGTGGAACCTCTCCCTCTACCTGATACAGAGATTGGCAAATGAAGGTGAAAATATAGCTCCCATTGAAGCTCTGTACCTCTCTGGATCCCGGTTTGAATCAGAACTAAAAAGAAAACATGTCAGCAAAAAACACAGAGCTTTAAAATTTAAATCTCTACTTTTTAGGAGTAGTTATTTCTCTATAAATTGGTGGAAATAGCATTCAAACACAGAGTCCAGTGACAATCCCCCCCCCCCCCCATTAAAACGTATTCAATTTATTCAAAAGCTGTTTTTTTTTTCTAAGATAACTAGGTAGCCCCATGACAAAACCACATTAGGGTCATCAGTTTGAATCCCAACCATGGCACCACCTTCACAGAGTTTGCATGTCCTCCCTGTATCTGTGTGAGTTTACTTTGGATACTACAGTTTCCTACCACACTCCAAAGACATGCTGGTAAGGTAATTGGTTCCTGTGCACTGTTAATTTCGTCAGCAAAAATATTTTCATCAGCTGCATGTTTTCAGTGATGAAACCCAAACGAAAATAAAATTCAGTTTCGATTCAGATGACTAAAATACGACTAAAACAAAAATGGAATTTTAGTCAAAAGGCTATGACTAAAACAAAATCAAAATTTGATGTCAAAATTAACAGTGGTCAAAAAGCAATATTCTTGTTTTTTTTTAAGAAACGTGGTTTTATTTATAAATATGTTTTTTGCCACTTGTTTTGATTATTAACAGAAAACTGTGGAAGTTTTTATATTCAGGTAATATGTGCAATCACATTACAGCCAAAAAAATTTACTGTGGTTTATATATTTTAAAGTTTCACTTCTGTTTGTCAAAAAGCAATATTTTTCTTTGTTTATGACACTGGAGATTTTAAGCAACTAAAATACAACTAAAACAATTCAAATGACTAAAATATGACTAAAATTAAAATGGCATTTTAGTCAAAAGACTTGGGGAGTTATTTACTAAAGGCAAATCCACTTTGCACTACAAGTGCAAACTACAAGTTGCACTGAAAATTGCACTGAATTGCACTGAAAATGCACTTGGAAGTGCAGTTGCTGTAGATCTGAGGGGGACATGCAAGGAAAATAAAAAACAGAATTTTAGCTTGCACATGATTAGACAATAAAATCAGCAGAGCTTCCCCTCATTTCAGATCTACCCCTCAGATTTACAGCGACTGCACTTTCAGTGCAATTTCAAGTGCACTTTGCACTTGTAGTTTGCACTTGTAGTGCAAAGTGGATTTTCCTTTCGTAAATAATCCCCATGACTAAAATAAAATCACAATTTTATGTCAAAATTAACACTGCTCCTGTCTAAATTAGCCCTAATATGTGTATGCATGAATGTGAGTTAGGGACTTTAGTTTGTAAGCTCCTTGAGGGCAGTGGCTGATGTGAATGTATAATCTATATATAAAATGCTGCGTAAATTGATGACACCATATAAGTACCTGTAATAATTAAATTGTAACCTTAATCAATTTAATGTGCTTTAGGCAAATAGTGTAATATAGGCATAATAGAAAATTCAGGAACTAGCACATCAGCTTCAGATTGGGACAAAATGTCCAATTCCACTTCACCTTTAAATAAATCTTTAGGCTCCACTGTGAATTCAGGAGTAGGATCTCTAATCAATATAATATAAATTTGTTCATCTTGTAACCAGCTTAAAGCCTCCTTCCTAGAATCCTCTGAATTCATCAGTACATTACTACATTTGTCTGATTTATGCATAACACCGGAATCGCCCTGCATCGAATCATGTGATTCCTTTCTTTCACCAGGTGTAATATTATCATGACTTGGGTGGATGTTGAGTGATGGTTTTCTAGCTAGTCTAGTAAGATTTTCCATGTTCAATTTTTGAAAATGATCCATATACATCCCATGTGTGCAAACAGGATAAAAAATTTGACTTAAAACTCAAATTCAGGTTCTGACATAAATAGAAAAAGCAGTACAGCGCATAAAAAATCCTAAATAAAACAGTCAATAAATGTCCATTTAAAATAGATCCAATTCTTTTTTTTTTTTGTAACATCCTTACTACTATAGTCCATTATAGTGCACCCCTATAGTGTCTAAAATTTTCTTGCTATTCTGTGGTCTCCTAATGAATGCTTAGATAAATGTACTTTATTTGGAGTTGGATTGCTCAGCCCTTTGGACTTGGACTTGGACTTGGACTATATCTCTTACACTAAGAGCCAAGAGTTAGATAATTAGAACCCAACCCCACCTCAATTACTTTCTGTTGCTCCCTTTTTTGTCCCCTTTTTTCTCTTCTTCTTTTTTTTTTTTTTTTTCTTCCCTCCCCCTCCTGCCCTTTTCTCCCCATCCCGTCCCCTTTTTTTTTTTTTTTTGGATAGGTATTGGATAGGTTTTTCCTTTTTTCCTTTTTTATATATTTGTTCGGCTATAGGGTGCCTGAACAAATAGTAGTAGTAGTACGATATCCCCTTTTAGGGGTATATCTGCAATATAGTTGCAATACAGTTGCAGCTTGCGTGTGTGTTCTTTTTTTTTTTTTTGGGAGAAAACTAATCCCAACTCTCCTCCTCCTTTTTTTGTTTTTTGAGAGGAGATGGGACTTAGTCGGATAAGCACTTCGTGCTTGGGTATATATTTTTTTTTGTTGTTTTATGTTGGTCTTTGTCATGGTTTGTATAAGCTTGTTTCAAAAATTGCCTTAAAAATTAACATTGCTGGTACATGGTATATTGTAAAAATCTTGCTGCTTGTGAGTTACCCCAAATGGTGTTCCCCTAGTCATTTTACTTGGCCATGGCTTCTTAAACCTATATGGCCACTTCCTTAGCTGAAACCTTTTCGGTCCTTTCATGGAATGTGAGAGGTCTTAATTCTAAATTTAAACGGGCACTGTTGATAAGATATCTAAAAACCCACTCTCCACATTTTATTCTCCTACAGGAAACCCACCTCACAGGCAGCAAGGTTTTAACTCTAAAAAAACCCTGGATTCAGAGGGCCATCCATGCGACTTACTCCTCTTATGCTAGAGGGGTCTCAATCCTAATACACAAGAAATTCCCCTGTGTTATTGAGGACGTGTGCACGGACCCCCAGGGCAAGTTTGCAATGGTGGTGTTTTCACACTGGTCTCAGCGATATATAATCATAAATGTTTATATTCCTCCACCTTTTACACATGATTTATTATATAAGGTTTTGGAAAAAGCAGCTCCTTTTTATCCAGCGAAATTGCTGGTGATGGGGGATTTCAACTCTACTATCTCCCCAGATTTGGACAGACCAGTCCCATCAAAAAACTATAGCTCTGAACTATCTATATGGGCACAGGCAATGGGGCTACAGGAGATATGGAGATGGAAACACCCGGCTATTAGGGCATACTCATGCTTTTCGGCCTCACATAGGACTGCCTCACGGATTGACCTAGCCTTCTCTAATTCAATCCTGTTGACGGATGTAATAGGGGCTAAATACCTACCCAGTGGGTTGTCCGATCATAGCCCACTGGTAATCGAGCTTCGCTCGTCTGCACGCCGAGATGCGGCCCTGTGGAGGCGGGGGGCACAGTGGATTTCCCACCCTGAGGTGGCTGACACTATCCCACCCAGACTAGTTGAGTTTTGGGAACTTAATGAAGGCTCCTCGACCCCACAGACGGTCTGGGACACCTTTAAGGCCTATACAAGAGGGCAATATATCTCTATTATCGCTAGTGTCAAGAAACAGCAGGGCCGGGAAACTTACAGGTTACAACAGATGGTAGAGGATCAAACAGTAATCTATAGTACAGATCCTACAGCAGCTCATTTTGACGCATTAAATGCCGCCCGCAGTTCACTAAATTTACATTTAACGGAAGTTACAAGATTGGATATGCATAAAGGTAGACAGCGACTATTTGAACAGGGGGACAAGAATGGTCGTTTCCTGGCCATGTTGGCACAGCATGAATATCCATCCACAGTGGTTTCGGGCCTGCGGTCTTCAACTGGGGATAAGGTGACCTCTCAGGTAGAAATCTTACAAATGTTTAAAGCCTTTTACCAAACTCTTTATACCTCTGCTCTTCCCCCCGACTTCCAGCCAGAGATGTTGCAAAACCTTTTAGATCCACTAGCACTTGGCTGGCTGTCGAATGAGGAACGAGAATCGTTGGTACGCCCTATTTCGGCCTTAGAGGTTTTAAAAATTATACGGTCCTTCCCTTTGGGTAAGGCGCCAGGGCCGGATGGCCTTCCTATAGAATTTTATAGGGCACATGCAGCATTTTTGGCACCCATCCTGGCCCAATTATACACCCTCTGCCTATCCAAGGGTGATCTGCCCCTTTCAATGCACCAGGCCTATCTTACTTTGATCCATAAGGACCTTAAGGACCCAGAGCTATGTGCCTCATATAGGCCAATATCCCTATTGAATAATGACCTGAAAATCTTAACCAAACTGCTGGCTACCCATCTATATCCATTATTACCTTCGGTTATTGACTCTGATCAAACAGGATTTATGCCTAAAAGGTCAACCGACGTTAATCTTAGGAGACTCTTTACCAATATTCATGCCCAACACAACAACTCCGGTACCAGAGCTATTGCCCTACTAGATATAGAAAAGGCATTCGACACTGTAGAGTGGCCCTTTTTGTGGGAGACTCTACGTCGAATGGGTTTTCCACTACGGTTTATATCATGGTTGCAGGTGATCTATAGGTGTCCCATCTCATCGATTCGTTTGGGCTCCAGACTCTCAACCCCATTTCAACTGTTTCGGGGAACTAGACAGGGCTGCCCTCTTTCTCCGGCTCTATTTGCTCTAGCTATAGAGCCAGTTGCAGAGGCTCTCCGTACATCGCCTCATATTAAGGGGCTTAGGATAGGCATGCTGGAGGAGAGGGTAGCCCTGTATGCTGACGACATGGTTTTATTTTTGGGGGACGCGGGTCCATCACTTCAGGGTGCTCTGTCACTCCTCAACACTTTCTCCATGGTAACGGGCCTCCGGGTAAACTGGCCAAAATCTACTCTATTTCCAAAAGATCAAGCAGCCAAATTGACATCCTCTCCAGATAGCCCATTAAAGTGGGTTGACTCCTTTAAATATCTTGGGGTTTGTGTCTCTGCACAAGCCTCAGATTTTCTTAAATTAAACTTGGATCCGGTAGTGGGGGATATGAAAGCTAAACTCAAGGCATGGAATAATCTCCCCCTATCGGTATGGGGAAGGGTCAACTTGCTTAAAATGAAGGTCATCCCCAAATTCATATATTTATTCCGCCATTCCCCGCAGTGGATTCCTAAATCCTTCTTCTTTTTGGCGACACAGCTGGTGACAGTGGTCTGGTGGCTAAATCCTGATAAAACCAATGTGGCCTCCGCTTTGGAGGCCACCGTGGCAGGCTCCTGGGAATCTCTTCAATACCTAATTTACAGAGGCCCATGTGCCCCACACTTATTAACTCCGTCTATGCTTACTACTTTACGGGCCTGGAAAATGGGCTTGGCTATTGAAAAACACAGCCAGATGGGAATTTCCCCTAATACACCCCTATGGCTAAACCCCAATTTACCACATTTTTACAAATCTATTGACCCCCAGATATGGACTAGATATGGTATAAAATTAATCTCACAAGTGGTGTCTTGCACCTCACTGCTTTCTTTTTGTCAGCTTTCCTCCCAGTATAATCTTCCGCAGCACTATCAGTTCCGTTATCTTCAACTTTTGCATGCTTTCGAAGCCCAATTCCCACGTTCATCCTGTATATTAATACAGTCTAAACTGGAGACTACTCTTAGATCCGGTTGTACAAAAAAACCTACATCTCACATATATCAGCATTTAATCTATGAGTCCTTGCCTCCGTTGGACGGCCTTTTGTCCCGTTGGCAGCGTGACATTCCAGCTTTGAGTGGCGAAGATTGGGATGGTGTTTGGGACTTCCCTTTTAGTTCGCTAGTCTCTATACGTGACAAGTTAGTCCAATTTAAAATAGTCCACCGGGCGTATTTCACTCCCCACAGACTTCATTTGATAAATCCTGCCCACTCCCCTAAGTGTTGGAGATGTAGCTACACCCCCAGAGATTTTTCCCATATCTTTTGGCATTGTCCAAAGATACAACAATTCTGGGGGGAGGTACTAGGCCTAATCAATAAAATTGCATCCACTAATCTACCACTGTCTATGGAGATTTGTATGTTGGGCCTTATAAAAAAATTAGTTCCTGCTGTAGCTAAATGCACGATGATTGGTTTGCTTCTATTTTACGCTAGGAAAACCATAACATTTCAATGGAAGAAGCCCTATCCCCCCACAAATGTCCAGTGGAAACGTTTGGTTAACGATAATCTTCCACTATATAAAGATACCTATCTTAATAGAGGCTGCCAATTGAAATTTAATAAGGTTTGGAGTGGGTGGCTGGAGGAAATGAACATTGCTTACTAATGTTGGACTAGCTTCAGTTACGATACCAAGAATCGACGATTAAATGTAATTCCTAGTTAATAGGTATAGGCCTTTATGGGCAGTGGGGGGGCGGCCCAAAAATTCCAAAAATCCCCTTTTCACTTACATGCTAAAACTGTATTGCATGGATGTATTTCTCTCTTTTTCTTTCCCTTTCATTTTTTTTCTTTTACCTGATGTACTTGCGATATTACCTGTACAAGCTAGACAACCAATTTGTATATGTCTTTATGTCTTTGTGTCTTATAAGGAAAATTTGAATAAAAATAAATTAAAAAAAAAAAAAAAAATAGATCCAATTCAAGTCCAGCAATTCCTTCAGTGATAATCGTGACATGCAATAGCTGATTATGTGACTGTGGTGATATGGACCTCCACCTTCGGTAGCACAAGCCGCTCACCTCTACAGATGGACCCCTGAGTAAAATCAGTCAGGTCAAATCGGCAGTTCCCTCACAGGGATAAAAGCAGGGGGCGGTATAAGCAGATCCCGGTCAAGCCTCAGCAATAGATAATCTTGCAGTCAAGACATGTAAAATATAAAGGAAATCTAGTGCTCTCTGTAGATGGCTAAAAATGGTTTATTTATAAGCAGATAAAAACACTCGCAAGCATCGCACTGTACCCCAGTGCAAAGGACAGCAGCATAAGTGAAAGGATGATCCACATCGGATGGACGAGCGGAGCGCGGGTGATGTCACGATCCAGACACGTGGGCGGTGCCGTACGCGTTACGTCCCTAAAGGGGGGCGGGACTTCCTCAGCGGCGGCGGCTGGCCGTGACTCACCCGCTTATATGCATATCAAAGAGAGGACATAGCCAATCACCATAAAAGCGTACCTATCACCATGGTAACATATGGAGGGATACTGAGCAGCGCAATGTGAATAGACAGGAAACACTGCAGAGAATATCCGCTGCAGCTGCCCGCTCAACATTGCTAGTTATGGGGCTGGTATTTGTCAAAAGGTAAAAAAACGAACATGACAGAAAAAAATATATAAAAAAGATTCATAATGGAAGCTATTTTAAAAAGCAACTTTCATATAAAATTAATTAATTAATTGTCATCCCGCGCTCTGGACGGCCATCCTCGGAATCATCCATAATGCATCATAAATAAAATATGTGAATAACATCAATCCCTAAAAATAAAACCCTAAAATGAAATAAAATACCGCAAGCAAAAATGGGAAGGAGGAGGGCCAATAAAATGATAGAGGATTTGACAGTTAACTGCTAACCATCTGAGATAAAGCAATTAACGTCAAATTCAACGTTCAAGCCCCCAGGGATGAGAACCTTAGTCTCATGAATCCAATGGGATTCCCTGCGACTTAATTGATGTAAAAAATTGCCCCCTCTCCAATGTTTTTTAACTCTCTCAATACCCCAAAAACTCAGTCCTCTGGGGTTTTGACCATGCACTAATTTAAAGTGTTTGGAGACATTATGTGTCTTTAATCCCTTCTTGATGTTGTTAACATGTTCTCCTAAACGCACATGTAGGGGGCGAGAGGTCCTTCCTATGTATTGAAGACCACACTCACATTGGAGCATATAAACGACCCCTACCGTTGTGCAAGTGATCAGTTGGTCAATTTTATATTCTTTACCAGTGGATGTGGCCCTAAAATTCTTGCGTTTTTTATTATTGCATTTGGAATGCCTGCAGGCTGTGCATCGCCCACAGGCATAGAAACCTGAGAGGAAAGAGAAAAATCGGTTTTCAGATTGTATAGGGGGATCAACCACTCCTGGGGCCAGTCTATCATGCAAAGATGGAGCTTTCTTATAAATGAACATCGGGCGTGGTGGCAGCAGGGGACCCAGCACACGATCCTGTTTCAGGATAGACCAATTTTTGAGACTAATCTTTCAAACTGTTTATGTTGAACATTATAATTAAGCACCATTTTGAAGTTAGAGACATCAGGACTGATTTCTTTGACTTTATCAGCAATCAGTGAGGTCCTATCAATAGCCAAAACCTTCTCAACTACACTGTTCAAATTGTGTATATTATAACCTTTTTCCACGAATCTAGACGTGAGCAACGCAGATTGATCTACAAAATCACTAACATGCGTGCAATTACGTCTAAGTCTAACGAATTGCCCCCTGGGAATTGCCCCCTGGGAATAACTTCCATTATGAATCTTTTTTATATATTTTTTCTGTCATGTTCGTTTTTTACCTTTTGACAAATACCAGCCCCATAACTAGCAATGTTGAGCGGGCAGCTGCAGCGGATATTCTCTGCAGTGTTTCCTGTCTATTCACATTGCGCTGCTCAGTATCCCTCCATATGTTACCATGGTGATAGGTACGCTTTTATGGTGATTGGCTATGTCCTCTCTTTGATATGCATATAAGCGGGTGAGTCACGGCCAGCCGCCACCGCTGAGGAAGTCCCGCCCCCTTTAGGGACGTAACGCGTACGGCACTGCCCACGTGTCTGGATCGTGACGTCACCCACGCTCCGCTCGTCCATCCGATGTGGATCATCCTTTCACTTATGCTGCTGTCCTTTGCACTGGGGTACAGTGCGATGCTTGTGAGTATTTTTATCTGCTTATAAATAAACCATTTTTAGCCATCTACAGAGAGCACTAGATTTCCTTTATATTTTACATGTCTTGACTGCAAGATTATCTATTGCTGAGGCTTGACCGGGATCTGCTTATACCGCCCCCTGCTTTTATCCCTGTGAGGGAACTGCCGATTTGACCTGACTGATTTTACTCAGGGGTCCATCTGTAGAGGTGAGCGGCTTGTGCTACCGAAGGTGGAGGTCCATATCACCACAGTCACATAATCAGCTATTGCATGTCACGATTATCACTGAAGGAATTGCTGGACTTGAATTGGATCTATTTTAAATGGACATTTATTGACTGTTTTATTTAGGATTTTTTATGCGCTGTACTGCTTTTTCTATTTATGTTTCTTGGGATTTGATAATTTTTTTCCCTCAGTACTTTAGCTGCTTTTAGTTAGGTTGTACGGTTCGCGCTGGTCGATTCTGTTTTGTATTTGCCAAGGTTCTGACATAAGTATTTGCACTTACATTCTCTGATTGAATATCAGATAATTACTCTAAATCATTAATACAACAAATTTTCTTAATGCTCACTTTATTAACTTCATAAACAGTAATTTAATTATTATCTGACGATCCTGTAGTAATATGACTACCTGGAAAAGATCTACCCATGGTAATATTTATGTCAGGTTTTTTTTAGCAAATTGATTGATATCTACCAAGGTGTTAAACAAATTAAAGTATTTTGCAGGACAAAAGTCCACAACTTTCAGTAATAAATCCTATTCATGTATGGATAATTCACTGTAAGAAAAATAATGCTGGCATTTATTTCTGACCCCAAAGAGAAACACATGCCCCTTCTCAGTTTGTGAAGTCCACCTCTCCGGATTTTTTTATTCCTTTGTGACATGACTTCTGTTTCATCATAGATTGTGTAGGGTTAACATATAGGGGTAAAAAAACACCTCACAGACAAGTGTGCCAGTTCCCTTACCAAACAGTAATAAACTCCAAATCATAAGAGATCGAAAGTGCAGAATTCATCCAATTGGGGGGCCACCACTCAGGATACCACTGACCCCATCACCTCCAAAGTCCTTCACTGGTTATCCAAAGCCAGCACCTCAAAGTAATAATGGGTAAGAAAAAGAACAAAAGACCATAGAGTAGTATGCTAAACACAGGCAAGACACACCACACCAGGGATCAACAGCGGCTGTACAACATCATATGCCACTAGCCTCACCCTACACGTGTGTCATTTGGTGCAACAGGCATCTTCAGGGGATAAAGGGCATACAGTGGATATATATATAAAATGTGACGAAATCCAGCTGAAAACAATTGAAAGAACAAAAATGAAGTAGTGCCCATCATCATCTTGCTGCATCACTTCTGGCTGGAAATTACAAAACAGGAAGTCAAGTCATCAACACACCATCTTAGCAATGACCACAACCTGTTAAATACCAATGGCAATCCAAACCATCAAGAGCTAATAAAAAGGCAAAACAGAAAATGAGCAAGCCACAATCTTCCTGAAGGCCTGAATATAGCCCAATACATACGTATAACAAATGACCACCTACAAAAAAAAAAAAAAAATAGACAAAAAAAGGGATAAAAAATATACATTATGTGAAATTGTTAAAAAGGGCAACCATAATTGCCAATGACAAATAACCAATGACAATAATAATAATAAAATACAAAAATAAAAAAAAAGGTGAAAGCATAAGCTAAAAATGGATAAAAATACTGGATTTAATCAATTACAGCATTATTATTACAAATCAAATCAAGAAATCAAGATAAAAATACCCATCTATCAACTGTACACAGTAAAAAAAATGTACTATGGAATGAAATAAGTGTTAACTAATATTTTATCACATCTTTCAAAATACAATAAAATAGTGTATAGGCAGGGCAGCTAAAATATAAAATTTTAACTTTTATAAAACAATTAATGTGAGGAGGTGAGAAGAAAGAATAGTTCTTCTCCGTACCATGATGGTATTTCCAAATATCATATGTCATACAGATCGTGGGTGTGAAGGACCTCTTCCTCTAGATGACCGAAGGATTGCCATCTAGAGGAAGTCATACAATCCAGTGAGGGATCACTTAAGGACCCTATAGACTAAATTAACACAAAAAGCAAAGATTTTTCCTCTTGTGGGACTTTAACCACCCCCCCCGATCACCCCCCAATCACCCCCCCTGTCACAAACTGACACCAAGCAGTTTTTTTTTTTTTTCTGATTACTGTATTGGTGTCAGTTTGTGACATTTACTGTGTTAGGGCAGTTAGGGTTAGCCCCCTTTAGGTCTAGGGTACCCCTCTAACCCCCCCTAATAAAGTTTTAACCCCTTGATCACCCCCTGTCGCCAGTGTCACTAAGCGATCATTTTTCTGATCGCTGTATTAGTGTCACTGGTGACGCTAGTTAGGGAGGTAAATATTTAGGTTCGCCGTCAGCGTTTTATAGCGACAGGGACCCCCATATACTACCTAATAAGTGTTTTAACCCCATTGATTGCCCCTAGTTAACCCTTTCACCACTGATCACCGTATAACTGTTACGGGTGATGCTGGTTAGTTTGTTCATTTTTTATAGTGTCAGGGCACCCGCCGTTTATTACCGAATAAAGGTTTAGCCCCCTGATCGCCTGGTGGTGATATGCGTCACCCCAGGCAGCGTCAGATTAGCGCCAGTTCCGCTAACACCCACGCACGCAGCATACGCCTCCCTTAGTGGTATAATATCTGTACGGATCAATATCTGATCCGATCAGATCTATACTAGCGTCCCCAGCAGTTTAGGGTTCCCAAAAACACAGTGTTAGCGGGATCAGCCCAGATACCTGCTAGCACCTGCATTTTGCCCCTCCGCCCGGCCCAGCCCAGCCCACCCAAGTGCAGTATCGATCGATCACTGTCACTTACAAAACACTAAACACATAACTGCAGCGTTCGCAGAGTCAGGCCTGATCCCTGCGATCGCTAACAGTTTTTTTGGTAGCATTTTGGTGAACTGGCAAGCACCAGCCCCAGGCAGCGTCAGGTTAGCGCCAGTACCGCTAACACCCACACACGCACCGTACACCTCCCTTAGTGGTATAGTATCTGTACGGATCAATATCTGATCCGATCAGATCTATACTAGCGTCCCCAGCAGTTTAGGGTTCCCAAAAACGCAGTGTTAGTGGGATCAGCCCAGATACCTGCTAGCACCTGCGTTTTGCCCCTCCGCCCGGCCCAGCCCAGCCCACCCAAGTGCAGTATCGATCAATCACTGTCACTTACAAAACACTAAACACATAACTGCAGCATTCACAGAGTCAGGCCTGATCCCTGCGATCGCTAACAGATTTTTTGGTAGTGTTTTGGTGAACTGGCAAGCACCACTTGGTGACGTGGCGAGTCCCATAAGTGCAGTTCAAGCTGGTGAGGTGGCAAGCACAAGTAGTGTCCCGCTGCCACCAAGAAGACAAACACAGGCCGTCGTGACCATAATGCCCTTACTGCTGCATTCGCCAATTTCTAATTGGGAACCCACCACTTCTGCAGCGCCTGTGCTTCCCCCATTCACATCCCCAACCAAATGCAGTCGGCTGCATGAGAGGCATTTTCTTTATGTCCTCCCGAGTACCCCTAGCCAACGAACCCCCCCAAAAAAGATGTTGTGTCTGCAGCAAGCGCGGATATAGGCGTGACACCCGCTATTATTGTCCCTCCTGTCCTGACAATCCTGGTCTTTGCATTGGTGAATGTTTTGAACGCTACCATTCACTAGTTGAGTATTAGCGTAGGGTACAGCATTGCACAGACTAGGCACACTTTCACAGCGTCTCCCAAGATGCCATCGCATTTTGAGAGACCCGAACCTGGAACCGGTTACCGTTATAAAAACGGAAAATTTATATCAAATACTTACCGTAATTTTCCTTTCCTGATAGGCTCCATGGCAGCATACGTGTGGGTTGACCCCGCCTCCATAACTACCCAATAGGACCCCTCCCTATAAATTTCAGCTGTGAGCTCCCAGCCGTTAGGGATGAGCCGAACACCCCCCCTGTTCGGTTCGCACCAGAACATGCGAACAGGAAAAAAATTTGTTCGAACACGCGAACACCCTTAAAGTCTATGGGACACGAACATGAATAATCAAAAGTGCTAATTTTAAAGTCTAATATGCAAGTTATTGTCAATAAAAGTGTTTGGGGACCTGGGTCCTGCCACCGGGGAAAACGAATCGATGCAATCGTAGCCCCCCAAAACACCTTGTCCCCATGTTGATGAAGACAAGGGCCTCATCCTCACAACCCTGGCCGGTGGTTGTGGGGGTCTGCGGGCGGGGGGCTTATCGGAATCTGGAAGCCCCCTTTAACAAGGGGACCCCCAGATCCCGGCCCCCCCCCCTGTGTGAAATGGTAAGGGGGTACTTACCCCTACCATTTCACTAAAAAACTGTCAAAAATGTTAAAAATGACAAGAGACAGTTTTTGACAATTCCTTTATTTAAATGCTTCTTCTTTCTTCCTTCATCTTCTTCTTCTTCTGGTTCTTCTGGCTCTTCTGGTTCTTCCTCCGGCGTTCTCGTCCAGCATCTCCTCCGCGGCGTCTTCTATCTTCTTCTCCTCGGGCCGCTCCGCACCCATGGCATGGGGGGGAGGCTCCCGCTCTTCTCTTCATCTTCTTCTCTTCTTCATCTTCTTCTTCATCTTCTTCTTCTTCTTCTCTTCTTCCTTCTTCTCTTCTTCATTTCTTCTCCGGGCCGCTCCGCAGCCATGCTGGCATGGTGGGAGGCTCCCGCTGTGTGACGGCGTCTCTTCGTCTGACGGTTCTTAAATAACGGGGGGCGGGGCCACCCGGTGACCCCGCCCCCCTCTGATGCACGGGACATGACGGGACTTCCCTGTGGCATTCCCCGTGACGTCACAGGGAAGTCCCGTCAAGTCACCGTGCGTCAGAGGGGGGCGGGGTCACCGGATGGCCCCGCCCCCCCGTTATTTAAGAACCGTCAGACGAAGAGACGCCGTCACACAGCGGGAGCCTCCCACCATGCCAGCATGGCTGCGGAGCGGCCCGGAGAAGAAATGAAGAAGAGAAGAAGGAAGAAGAGATGAAGAAGAAGAAGAAGATGAAGAAGATGAAGAGAAGAGCGGGAGCCTCCCCCCCATGCCATGGGTGCGGAGCGGCCCGAGGAGAAGAAGATAGAAGACGCCGCGGAGGAGATGCTGGACGAGAACGCCGGAGGAAGAACCAAAAGAGCCAGAAGAACCAGAAGAAGATGAAGGAGAAAGAAGAAGCATTTAAATAAAGGAATTGTCAAAAACTGTCTCTTGTCATTTTTAACATTTTTGACAGTTTTTTAGTGAAATGGTAGGGGTAAGTACCCCCTTACCATTTCACACAGGGGGGGGCCGGGATCTGGGGGTCCCCTTGTTAAAGGGGGCTTCCAGATTCCGATAAGCCCCCCGCCCGCAGACCCCCACAACCACCGGCCAGGGTTGTGGGGATGAGGCCCTTGTCTTCATCAACATGGGGACAAGGTGTTTTGGGGGGCTACCCCAAAGCACCCTCCCAATGTTGAGGGCCTGTGGCCTGGTACGGTTCAGGAGGGGGGGGGCCGCACTCTCGTCCCCCCCTCTTTTCCTGCGGCCTGCCAGGTTGCGTGCTCGGATAAGGGTCTGGTATGGATTCTTAGGGGGACCCCACGCCGTTTTTTTTTTTTTTTGGCGCGGGGTTCCCCTTAAAATCCATACCAGACCTGAAGGGTCTGGTATGGAATTTAGGGGGAACCCCACGTCAATTTTTTTTTAAATTTTGGCTGGGGTTCCCCTTAATATCCATACCAGACCTGAAGGGCCTTGTATGGAATTTAGGGGGACCCCCACATCATTTTTTTTTTTTTTATTTTGGTTCGGGGTTGCCCTGTGGGGAATTCCCATGCCGTTTTTATCAATGAACTTCTATGTGTATTGTCGGCAATGCAATAGCCGCGGGTAGTTTTAAATGAGTTTTTTCCTTCCAAATGTCATTTTGCTGTCAGACTGTTCTAAACACAGGAAACATGCGCCCCTTTACAGGCATACTATAGACACCCCCCAGGTACGAAATTTAAAGGGATATTACACTTTTATTGTTTGACTTTAAGCATTAATAAAATCACTGTTCCTGAAAAAACGTCCGTTTTTAAAACTTTTTTTTGCATTGATCCATGTCCCCTGGGGCAGGACCCGGGTCCCCAAACACTTTTTATGACAATAACTTGCATATAAGCCTTTAAAATTAGCACTTTTGATTTCTCCCATAGACTTTTAAAGGGTGTTCCGCGGCATTCGAATTTGCCGCGAACACCCCAAATTGTTCGCTGTTCGGCGAACTTGCGAACAGCCAATGTTCGAGTAGAACATGAGTTCGACTCGAACTCGAAGCTCATCCCTACCAGCCGTGTTTCGTAACTAGCCTACTCCAAGCATTGGGAGGGACTCCTGCTGCCATCGAGCCTATCAGGAAAGGAAAATTACGGTAAGTATTTGATATAAATTTTCCGTTTTCCTGACAGGCTCCATGGCAGCATACGTGTGGGAAATAACTCGCCAAACACACCCGGGTGGGCACAATGCTGAGCGAGAAAATAAATTTATTTAACACTGTCAACTGACAGCACTTTCAAACCAAAATTAATGGATGACAAAGCGGCTGGTTCAACACAATAGTGGGAAACAAACGTATTGATAGATGACCAAGAAGCCGCTCTACATATAACTTCGGATGTCACTTTAGGGTTTGAGCCCAACATAGGAATTAACACTGCTCTATCCGGAAAAAAAAGTCAGGAAAGGCTCTTTAGAACCTAAGTTTCTGATTTCAGAGACTCTCTTGGCTGAAGTTACTGCCACCAGGAAAACGGTCTTGAGTGTGAGGTCGTTAACTGATAGAGGATTTTCAGGATCTGTACCAAGTGTGGAAAGAAAATCTAGAACAAGGGGAAGATCCCATTTAGGAAACCTTGGTTTTCTTTGAGGTCTTAGCCTGATAGCACCCTTGAAGAATTGGCGAACCAGGGCGTGGTTAGCCCATGAAATTCCTGTAAACGCTGAGATGGCTGATATTTGTACACAAAGGGAACTTACTGCTAGAGGCAAATCCAAGCCAGTTTGCAGAAAGCTCAGGTTATCCTGGACGTCTGGAGAACCACAAGGATTAGGTCTAGAGGCCATGTGTTCTGTGAACTTGGACCAGATACGTTCATAAACTCTATTAGTGCTCTTCTGTCTGGCATTAAGAAGAGTCGGAATGGCTTCTTCTGGACAACCTAAGGCTTCAAGCCTTCCCCTCTCAAAAACCAGACCCTGAGATGTAGATGAGCAGGGCATGGATGTAGGATTGTGCCTTGGGACAGAAGATCCGGCCTGAGAGGCAGAGGAATTGAATCCCGATAACCGACGGAGAGTTTAAGAGGGGAAACCATGGCCTGTTGGGCCAAAACGGTATTACTGCTATGACTTCCACCTCCTCTGTTCTGAGCCTGCAGAGAAACTGGAGTATCACAGGTACCGGAGGGAAGGCATACGCCTTGTTGAACCTCCACCGATCCGTGAGGGCATCTATCCCATAGGCTTGGGGATCCCGGAACCTCGAGTAATACTTGGTCAGTTTGTAATTGCATGGGGATGCAAACAGATCCACTTCTGGAGACACTCCCAGTGTCAGGAGCCACTTGAACACCTCTTTGTGCAGGGACCACTCATTGTGGTCCATTTGAACACGGGACAGAAAGTCCGCCTGTATATTCTGGACCCCCGGAATGTAGACTGCCGAAATGTTGGACAGATTCTTCCGAGCCCGTAGGAGGGACCAGCTGCGAGTCCCACCTTGTTTCCTTATATAGGCCACTGCGGTTGTATTGTCCAACCGGAGCATCACTGAGGAGTTTTCTATCAGATGGTGGAAGGATCTGAGCGCCTGAAAGGCTGCTCGAAGTTCCAGTATATTGGATACAATCTTCTGAGATGGCGAGTTCCATCTGCCCTGAGCCACTTCTGACAGGCAATGAGCACCCCAGCCCCGATTGCTGGCATCTGAGGTCACTGTGACCCATATGATGGGGAGAATCGAGTGGCAGTTGTGGAGATTCTTCCCTTGGAGCCACCAAAGGAGAGACTCTCTCATGGATGGAGTGAGGAGGATGTGCTGACTCTTGCTGGGAGAATCCCACTGTTGGAGAAACCCTTTCTGGAATGGGCGAGTGTGCCATTGTGCCTACTTCACCATGGGAATGGTGGCTGCCATTGTGCCAATCACCTTCAGACATTGAAGAGCGGACAGGTGAGATGAAGCGAGCGTTGAACGGATCATGTCCCGGATCACCACAATCTTCTCCTCGGGTAGCGAGATTGTGCCTTCTAGTGTGTTGAAATGGGCCCCTAGAAATATGAGAGACTGAGATGGAATCAGGTGACTTTTCTCCAAATTCAGGAGCCATCCAAACTCTTGGAGAGTGGCTATTACTAGACTCCTGTGCTCTAGAAGCTAACCTCTGTCCTGGGCTAGAAGGAGGAGGTCGTCTAGATAGTGGTGAAGACGAACTCCTTTGACTCAGAGCAAAGAAACAACAGCCAACAGAACCTTGGAAAACACCCAAGGTGATGTCGTGAGACCAAATGGGAGGCAGGTAAACTGTAAGTGTTGATCGCCTACAGCAAAGCGAAGGTACTTTTGGAAGTCTTCCACCACTGGGACATGAAAGTAGGCGTCTTTCAAGTCTATTGACACCAACCAGTCTCCTAGATGAACCGATTGTTGAATCGTTAATAGTGACTCCATCTTGAATTTTTCCTTTCGGATAAACCGGTTGTGATGAGTCAGGTCTATAACAGGCCTCCATGTGCCGTTCTTCTTCTGTACCAGAAACAGAGGGGAATACATGCGTCTGTCTCGTTCGCCATCTGGAACAGGAATGGCTGCGCTTTGAGCTAATAAAGAGCTTACGTAAGCTAAAAGAACTTGTCTCTTCTCCCCTGAACTTGGAAGATTTGTTGGTATGAATCTTAGTCTGGGAGTGCTGTTGAAAACCCAGGTGTGGCCTGAGGACACTGTCTTGACAGTCCAGAAATCCCGAATTGAGGCCGCCCAAACATGCCGGAAGAGGAGCAGACAAAAAGGACTTAGTGGAGTCCTGGTTACTAGTAGAAGCCCCTTTTGTGGGCTTTTTAAAAGAGGACTGCCTGGATTTCCAGGATCTTGAAAATTCCCAACCAGGCCTGTAACTACGTGCTTCCCTTGCACGGTCGGTGTTCTGCGATCTTGAAAAGGTGTGTTTTTGGTTCTGTAAACGCCTATCTTGAGGGAGGAACCCCAATTTACCACCCGTAGCCCGGGTAATGGCGCTATCAAGCTTGTTGCCAAAGAGAGATGAACCCTAAAATGGAATACGGCACCAAGCCTGCTTAGAGGCTGGATCCGCCAACCAGGGTCGCAGCCACAAGGCCCGATGGGCGGTGACCGATGACAACATCACCCGAGCCACTAGGCGAATAATATCAATAGAGACCTCCCCCAGACAGGCGGAGGATAGCCTGATTTCCTGAATAGGGGAGCTCTTAGCCGCTTCTTCAGAGATACCTCTAAGAGAATCATTCACATTGTCTGACCATGCCTCTAAAGCTTTAGAGACTGCTGCTAAGGCCAGAGCAGGTTTGCACACTGTGCCTGCTGTCAGATAAATCTTTTTAGGTCAGCATCAATCCGTCTCTCCAGCGGATCTTTAAATGAGACTGTATCTTCGAGAGGGAGAGTGACATACCTCACAAGTCTCATTAATGCAGCATCTACCAAGGGAGCTGACTCAAGGTGTTTAACCTCTTTTTCCTTGAAAGGGTATAGTTTTGAGATTTTAGACTGCATAGAACTTTTTCTATCCATCTTGCCCCATTCTTCAGATATTATAGCTCCTGCTTCAGTAAGGAAAGGAAAATAATGACGCTCCTTGCTGAGTTGTTTGAAAAACTTTCTCTGTTTAGCGGGAGAAATAACTGGGTCTTCCCAATTCAAAGCGTCTTTAACAGCTTTCACCAGAGAAGGAACCAGGGCGTATTCAAAGCCCATCCCAGGATCATCTGCTTCTGACCCACTATCTGAAGGGGGAGCTGACTGGTGACTAGGTTGAGAAGACTCCCACGTCTCATGGACTGGACCCTCTTCTGACAGGGGAATGAGTGGATCTGGAGGAGAATCACGAGGCTTTGCTGCGTCTCTCTCCTGCAGCGATTCTTTTACGACTCGCTTGATTAGTGTTTCCAGGTGTTGGTCTGCACCTTC
The DNA here is from genome assembly GCA_037952835.1 of Lithobates septentrionalis. NCBI lineage: Eukaryota > Metazoa > Chordata > Amphibia > Anura > Ranidae > Lithobates > Lithobates septentrionalis. The sequence goes on along the minus strand of JBBDGP010000091.1, from coordinate 2,540,506 downwards.
CCTCTCATTAGCTGCTTTAGAGAAACAGCGTTCACAGAGAGACTTGCTGGCAGGAACTGGGGCCCTGCATCCCCAACATGTTTTCTCCGGTCCCCTACTATGAGATGAGGGGGGGGTGAGGAGAGCCTCTACTGTGGTCTTTAGACTTAGAGGATGAACCATGGTGTCTAGAGCCAGAGGAGGAATGCCGGTGGTGTGATTTAGATGTGAAAATGAAAATGAAATAAAAAGTAGCGCATAAATGGTGCCAAAAGTCTTCAATCAAGAAAACAACTGAAAAAAACAAATGTCCACAAATAATAAACATAACAGTGAAAAAACTTGTAAGTCTCTCAATATAGGTGAATAAAATCCTGTCGGTGAGTGGGAAACAAATGACATGGAATGTCCCACTGAAAACCATGCGTGGATGCAGGGAGACAGAAGTTAAAATGCAGGTGAATCAACAAATCATCCCCAAGTTGTATCTCTCAACAACATGCGACTTTGTTGGTATTATGATTTATCATGTTTGCTTTTCAGTTATGCAATTTTTTATACTTTACTGTTTACTGTGTTTTATTGTTAACCATTTTTTTGTCTTCAGGTACGCCATTCACGACTTTGAGTGGTTATACCAGAATGATGCCTGCAGGTTAGGTATAATCTTGGTATCATTCTTTTCAGCCAGCGGTCGGCTTTCATGTAAAAGCAATCCTAGCGGCTAATTAGCCTCTAGACTGCTTTTACAAGCCGTGGGAGGGAATGCCCCCCCACCGTCTTCCGTGTTTTTCTCTGGCACTCCTGTCTCAACAGGGAACCTGAGAATGCAGCTGGGGATTCAGCCAGCTGACCATAGAGCTGATCAGAGACCAGAGTGGCTCCAAACATCTCTATGGCCTAAGAAACCGGAAGCTACGAGCATTTCATGACTTAGATTTCGCCGGATGTAAACAGCGCCATTGGGAAATTGGGAAAGCATTTTATCACACGGATCTTGGTGTGGTCAGATGCTTTGAGGGCAGAGGAGAGATCTAGGGTCTAATAGACCCAAATTTTTTTCAAAAAAGAGTACCTGTCACTACCTATTGCTATCATAGGCGATATTTACATTCCCTGAGATAACAATAAAAATGATTAAAAAAAAAAAATGAAAGGAACAGTTTAAAAATAAGATAAAAAAGCAAAAAAATAATAAAGAAAAAAATAATAATAACTGGGTATCCTCAATAGAGTGCCCTTCCAACAAACAGACACCCCCGCCGCGCCAATGTCTCTAAATATCTAATTTAAAAGAATAAATATATAAAGCTGACCAGTGTTAAATGGTGAGCAGCTCTATCTTTGAATGCCTAAATTAAAAAAGATAGTGCTGACCAGTGATAAATGGTGAACACAAACTAAAAGTGAACACTCAAAAATAAGAAAAGCTGCCCCTTTAAAATTATAAACTACGGATACAAAATATTTAATCCCACCTGCCACTGATAGCCCAATAATCTCCTAAAGGCACATGGGATAAATATGGGGCGCTAAGAATAATAATCTGTGACCAAAAATCTGTGTTAATACAATAGTGGTGGGACCCTCCTATTGTGTTTGTGTAACACGTGACAAATAAATGGTGCTATCAATCTAAAAATAGAAATAGCAAATGAATATATATCTGTGACATACAAGTGAAGCACTCTGTGAAATCACTGCACACCATGCTGTGACATATTAAATTATCAAATGACAGTCCATATATATCAGATCCATCATAGAGGAACTGCTTGTGACAACATCTGGTGTAATATCAGCTGCATACATTGAAGTGTCTTCGTGTGTCTTCCACCTCACCCCTGTGCTCAGTGAATCACACCCTCCAGAAATGCACTCACCAAATTACAATGCCAGCACTTTCATGCAAGGCAAAAAACACTTGTTTTACCACACTCAGGGGTAAATGGAACAATCGGTGTCCAGGAGGATAGTTGTTATATAGATCCACATGAAAGAAAATAAAGTGCTCCAATAGTGTAAACCAGCAAATAACATTTATTAAAACCACTGCAATCTTCAACTGATGCACTCACATTGTACCAGAGATAAAACAGCAGAAATCATGTGTGGATCACATCAATCTTCAAGCAATCTTCAAACAAGTGTAAATCAAAACAACCAAACAACTGTTGGTCACGGCGGACCCAAGGTGTGCTTTCTCTGGGCTGCAGTATCACTGCAATCTCACCCCTCCCTTCGGCTATCCTCCGCTCCTCCGTGCACTCGAACTTCCTGACTCCTGTGTAGTTTAACCGCGCTGTGTGTCACGTCTCACAGCCACGCCCCCAACATGTTTCGTCATAGGTAGACTTAATCATGGGATTGGCTGTGTCTGCTGTCATTCACCCCTTATATTTGCTCTTAATTAACGCCCATTCGGCCGCGCATTGCGAATGCGCACACCTCGCGTCCCCGTTCTGCTGATTCTACATGGGATATCTTGTTAAGACTCCTACAAAGCGGAATCAAGCGCCTCCAAAACCTTTTAAAACATTATATATAAATCACATTACTTTAATTGTTATGCATATCATTCCCAGTGTGTTGTTTTAAACGTTAGATCAATTGTGGTAAGCTGGATAAGGGAATCCTATACAGATTTCCCCTCTGGACAAAAGTGGTAACTGCACGCCTTATCCCATCCAGCCTTATTATATGCTGGCTGATGTTCAGATAGCTCGCAGCCATCTAGTGTCCAGTGTCCATATTGCAGACTATTCAACTTACATAAACGTATTCATGGTGAGAACCTCTCTTAATTTAATATAATATATCTTTCCTTTCGGATATATATTTAAAATTAAAACCACATAAAATATATAGTATATATTGCAAATTACTAAAAATTATTCCAATCTAAGACCTAAGTAATTATGGTAAGGGACTAACTCATTTTAATATATCAATCCTTTCAGGAGTATATCTAAATTTAAGATTCAACCCCATAACGATGTGTATTGCACATTAAAAATTAAAAATTAGTCTAATATAGAACCTGAGCACTCTATATACCTGACAATCTATACATATTACATGATGATTATCAAAAATATGTCAAACAAGGGAATATATAAAAAATCTATTAAATGTCTTTATTTTTTTATTTTATTTTAATATATAGATGGAGTGAACAGGGCCGGGGACCGATGATGATATAAATTCACCAACTCCCCCTCACTCTCACCCAAGTGGGGGTATCATATCAATGTTTATTCATGAAAATGATACCTGCTATATTGGAACCCTAAAAGAATTACTGAAAAAGGACTAAAAAAGCGACTAAAAAAACTAAAGAAGAGAGACACAAAACTAAAACTGAGATAGCCTCATATTAAAAAACTCATCATTAATGAAACAATTTAGATCCAGTTCTATATTCAATCCCTTAGGGGCCAAACTCTTCAAAAGATATATCCATCTGGTTTCCCTTCGGGATAGGTCCCTAACTCTGTTGGACCCCCTCCAAGAGGGGTGGACTACATCTATCCCACAAAACTGTAATAGGGAGGGATCCTTTTGATGTTTATCTTTAAAATGTAGGGAGACACTGTGGAACCTATATCCATTTTTTATGTTAGCCATATGCTCTGAGATCCTGATCCTCAAGAGCCTCTTGGTTCTCCCTACATATAATAAGCCGCACAGACACCACATTAAATACACAACATGTGTGGAGTTACATGTGCTGAATTCCCTGATTTCAAAGGATTCACCTTTACTATTAGTAATACTCGTAACTCCTCTGTGGTTTACTCTTGTTGTCCGGCAGCAAACACACCTCCTACAACAGTAGAACCCTTTAAAATAAAAACCGAACACATTCCGCCTTGGTGGGTCCAATATTTTCTTCACTACGTGGTCTCCGAAGTTTGGCGCCCTCCTATATATAAACCTCGGTTGATTCGGCAGTACCTCACCCAAGTGCCTGTCCTTGCACAAAATGTGCCAGTGTTTTTTTAAAATATTCTCGATCTCTTTATATTGACAGTGAAACCCTGAAATGAATCCAAATTGATGTTGAGTATCCTCTGACACCGTTGAGGGCTTTCTTAGGCAATGTTCCCTAGAAATTGAAGCCACCTCTTGGGTGATCTTGTTCAGTGCTTCCACTCCATATCTTTTTTGTACAAATTTGTTATTGAGGACTTCAGCCTGCTCATAATAATCATCTAATTTAGTGCAATTTCGTCGAACACGTAGCAACTGTCCATTAGGGATGTTTTTTATCCATGCCGGGTGGTGGCCACTTCCTATTGATAAAAAACTGTTCCGATCAGTTGGCTTAAAAAATACTTTTGTTCTTAATGCATCTCCCTCTCTTATAATCGTCACATCAAGGAAGTTGACCGAGGCCTTACTAATTTGATGTTCCAATTTGATGTTATTAGAATTATTATTAAGCTCATGTATGAACTCATTTGCTGATTCCTCTGTACCTTCCCAAATAAATAAGAGGTCATCAATGAATCTTCGGTAAAATAATAACTGAGGCCTTCTCTGGCTAAATACCTTCCTGTCTTCCCACTCGGCCATGAACAGGTTGGCGAGGCTGGGAGCAAATTTGGCTCCCATAGCCACGCCAACCTGTTGGGAATAAAAAACACCATCACACCAAAAATAATTATGGGAAATGCAAAAATCTAATACATGTCCCAAAAATCTCTTCTGTACAGCCGGGATGTCATCTCTTTTACTCAATGCCCAATTAAGGGCCAACGCCGCATCCTCATGTTGAATGATGGTGTAGAGGGAGGCTACATCAGCCGTCACCATATACACCGTTGATGAAGTATCCAATTTAACGTCGTTCAGTAAAGTCAATAAATCCCCTGTGTCCTTTAAATATGCCTTGGTGGCCTTAACACTCGGTTGGAGAAATGTATCTAAAAATTCCCCCAATCTGGCTGTTACAGAGCCTATCCCATTCACAATCGGCCTTGGTGGTAGGCACTGAATGTTCTTGTGCACCTTCGGTAAGGTGTAGATTACCGGGATTCTACAAGAACTGGGGATCAGATATCTTTTCTCTCTAGAATTTATTGCATCTAATCTATATCCCCACTCTACTAGAGTTACCAATTGAGCTTTATATGTTTCTGTTGGGTCAGATGATAATTTTTTATAAGTGGATCTATCACCCACTATAGGACAGTTGCTACGTGTTCGACGAAATTGCACTAAATTAGATGATTATTATGAGCAGGCTGAAGTCCTCAATAAAAAATTTGTACAAAAAGGATATGGAGTGGAAGCACTGAACAAGATCACCCAAGAGGTGGCTTCAATTTCTAGGGAACATTGCCTAAGAAAGCCCTCAACGGTGTCAGAGGATACTCGACATCAATTTGGATTCATTTCAGGGTTTCACTGTCAATATAAAGAGATCGAGAATATTTTTAAAAAACACTGGCACATTCTGTGCAAGGACAGGCACTTGGGTGAGGTACTGCCGAATCAACCAAGGTTTATATATAGGAGGGCGCCAAACTTCGGAGACCACGTAGTGAAGAAAATATTGGACCCACCAAGGCGGAATGTGTTCGGTTTTTATTTTAAAGGGTTCTACTGTTGTAGGAGGTGTGTTTGCTACCGGACAACAAGAGTAAACCACAGAGGAGTTACGAGTATTACTAATAGTGAAGGTGAATCCTTTGAAATCAGGGAATTCAGCACATGTAACTCCACACATGTTGTGTATTTAATGTGGTGTCCGTGCGGCTTATTATATGTAGGGAGAACCAAGAGGCTCTTGAGGATCAGGATCTCAGAGCATATGGCTAACATAAAAAATGGATATAGGTTCCACAGTGTCTCCCTACATTTTAAAGATAAACATCAAAAGGATCCCTCCCTATTACAGTTTTGTGGGATAGATGTAGTCCACCCCTCTTGGAGGGGGTCCAACAGAGTTAGGGACCTATCCCGAAGGGAAACCAGATGGATATATCTTTTGAAGAGTTTGGCCCCTAAGGGATTGAATAAAGAACTGGATCTAAATGGTTTCATTAATGATTTTTAATATGAGGCTATCTCAGTTTTAGTTTTGTGTCTCTCTTCTTTAGTTTTTTTAGTCGCTTTTTTAGTCCTTTTTCAGTAATTCTTTTAGGGTTCCAATATAGCAGGTATCATTTTCATGAATAAACATTGATATGATACCCCCACTTGGGTGAGAGTGAGGGGGAGTTGGTGAATTTATATCATCATCGGTCCCCGGCCCTGTTCACTCCATCTACAGGTATATATTAAAATAAAATAAAAAAATAAAGAAATTTAATAGATTTTTTATATATTCCCTTGTTTGACATATTTTTGATAATCATCATGTAATATGTATAGATTGTCAGGTATATAGAGTGCTCAGGTTCTATATTAGACTAATTTTTAATTTTTAATGTGCAATACACATCGTTATGGGGTTGAATCTTAAATTTAGATATACTCCTGAAAGGATTGATATATTAAAATGAGTTAGTCCCTTACCATAATTACTTAGGTCTTAGATTGGAATAATTTTTAGTAATTTGCAATATATACTATATATTTTATGTGGTTTTAATTTTAAATATATATCCGAAAGGAAAGACATATTATATTAAATTAAGAGAGGTTCTCACCATGAATACGTTTATGTAAGTTGAATAGTCTGCAATATGGACACTGGACACTAGATGGCTGCGAGCTATCTGAACATCAGCCAGCATATAATAAGGCTGGATGGGATAAGGCGTGCAGTTACCACTTTTGTCCAGAGGGGAAATCTGTATAGGATTCCCTTATCCAGCTTACCACAATTGATCTAACGTTTAAAACAACACACTGGGAATGATATGCATAACAATTAAAGTAATGTGATTTATATATAATGTTTTAAAAGGTTTTGGAGGCGCTCGATTCCGCTTTGTAGGAGTCTTAACAAGATATCCCATGTAGAATCAGCAGAACAGGGACGCGAGGTGTGCGCATGCGCAATGCGCGGCCGAATGGGTGTCAATTAAGAGCAAATGTAAGGGGTGAATGACAGCAGACACAGCCAATCCCATGATTAAGTCTACCTATGATGAAACATGTCGGGGGCGTGGCTGTGAGACGTGACACACAGCGCGGTTAAACTACACAGGAGTCAGGAAGTTCGAGTGCACGGAGGAGCGGAGGATAGCCGAAGGGAGGGGTGAGATTGCAGTGATACTGCAGCCCAGAGAAAGCACACCTCGGGTCCGCCGTGACCAACAGTTGTTTGGTTGTTTTTATTTACACTTGTTTGAAGATTGCTTGAAGATTGATGTGATCCACACATGATTTCTGCTGTTTTATCTCTGGTACAATGTGAGTGCATCAGTTGAAGATTGCAGTGGTTTTAATAAATGTTATTTGCTGGTTTACACTATTGGAGCACTTTATTTTCTTTCATGTGGATCTATATAACAACTATCCTCCTGGACACCGATTGTTCCATTTACCCCTGAGTGTGGTAAAACAAGCGTTTTTTGCCTTGCATGAAAGTGCTGGCATTGTAATTCGGTGAGTGCATTTCTGGAGGGTGTGATTCACTGAGCACAGGGGTGAGCTGGAAGACACACAAAGACACTTGAATGTATGCAGCTGATATTGCACCAGATGTTGTCACAAGCAGTTCCTCTTGGATGGATCTGATATATATGGACTGTCATTTGATAATTTAATATGTCACAGCATGGTGTGCAGTGATTTCACATAGTGCTTCACTTGTATGTCACAGATATATATCCATTTGCTATTTCTATTTTTAGATTGATAGCACCATTTATTTGTCACGTGTTACACAAACACAATAGGAGGGTCCCACCACTATTGTATTAACACAGATTTTTGGTCACAGATTATTATTCTTAGCGCCCCATATTTATCCCATGTGCCTTTAGGAAATTATTGGGCTATCAGTGGCAGGTGGGATTAAATATTTTGTATCAATAAAGAAAAAAAAAAAGCACCCCTGTCGCCCCCTGCTCTCGCGCTAAGGTGAACGCAAGCGGCGGTCTGTCGTCAAATGTAAACAGCAATTGCACCATGCATGTGAGGTATCACCGCGAAGGTCAGATCGAGGGCAGTAATTTTAGCAGTAGACCTCCTCTGTAAATGTAAAGTGGTAACCTGTAAAGGCTTTTAAAGGCTTTTAAAAAATTATTTATTTTGTTGCCACTGCACGTTTGTGCGCAATTGTAAAGCATGTCATGTTTGGTATCCATGTACTCGGCCTAAGATCATCTTTTTTATTTCATCAAACATTTGGGCAATATAGTGTGTTTTAGTGCATTAGAATTTAAAAAAGTGTGTTTTTTCCCCAAAAAATGCGTTTGAAAAATCGCTGCGCAAATACTGTGTGAAAAAAAAAAAATGAAACACCCACCATTTTAATCTGTAGGGCATTTGCTTTAAAAAAATATATAATGTTTGGGGGTTCAAAGTAATTTTCTTGCAAAAAAAATAACTTTTTCATGTAAACAAAAAGTGTCAGAAAGGGCTTTGTCTTCAAGTGGTTAGAAGAGTGGGTGATGTGTGACATAAGCTTCTAAATGTTGTGCATAAAATGCCAGGACTGTTCAAAACCCCCCCAAATGACCCCATTTTGGAAAGTAGACACCCCAAGCTATTTTCTGAGAGTCATGTCGAGTCCATGGAATATTTTATATTGTGACACAAGTTGCGGGAAAGAGACAATTTTTTTTTTTTTGCACAAAGTTGTCACTAAATGATATGTTGCTCAAACATGCCATGGGAATATGTGAAATTACACCCAAAAATACATTCTGCTGCTTCTCCTGAGTACGTGGATACCACATGTGTGAGACTTTTTGGGAGCCTAGCCGCGTACGGGACCCCGAAAACCAAGCACCGCCTTCAGGCTTTCTAAGGGCATGAATTTTTGATTTCACTCTTCACTGCCTATCACAGTTTGGGAGGCCATGGAATGCCCAGGTGGCACAAAACCCCCCTAAATGACCCCATTTTGGAAAGTAGACACCCAAAGCTATTTGCTGAGAGGTATAGTGAGTATTTTGCAGACCTCACTTTTTGTCACAAAGTTTTGAAAATTGAAAAAAGAAAAAAAAAATGTTCTTTCTTGTCTTTCTTCATTTTCAAAAACAAATGAGAGCTGCAAAATACTCACCATGCCTCTCAGCAAATAGCTTGGGGTGTCTACTTTCCAAAATGGGGTCATTTGGGGGGGTTTTGTGCCACCTGGGCATTCCATGGCCTCCGAAACTGTGATAGGCAGTGAAGAGTGAAATCAAAAATTTACACCCTTAGAAATCCTGAAGGCGGTGATTGGATTGGCCCCTAAGGGATTGAATAAAGAACTGGATCTAAATGGTTTCATTAATGATTTTTAATATGAGGCTATCTCAGTTTTAGTTTTGTGTCTCTCTTCTTTAGTTTTTTTAGTCGCTTTTTTAGTCCTTTTTCAGTAATTCTTTTAGGGTTCCAATATAGCAGGTATCATTTTCATGAATAAACATTGATATGATACCCCCACTTGGGTGAGAGTGAGGGGGAGTTGGTGAATTTATATCATCATCGGTCCCCGGCCCTGTTCACTCCATCTACAGGTATATATTAAAATAAAATAAAAAAATAAAGAAATTTAATAGATTTTTTATATATTCCCTTGTTTGACATATTTTTGATAATCATCATGTAATATGTATAGATTGTCAGGTATATAGAGTGCTCAGGTTCTATATTAGACTAATTTTTAATTTTTAATGTGCAATACACATCGTTATGGGGTTGAATCTTAAATTTAGATATACTCCTGAAAGGATTGATATATTAAAATGAGTTAGTCCCTTACCATAATTACTTAGGTCTTAGATTGGAATAATTTTTAGTAATTTGCAATATATACTATATATTTTATGTGGTTTTAATTTTAAATATATATCCGAAAGGAAAGACATATTATATTAAATTAAGAGAGGTTCTCACCATGAATACGTTTATGTAAGTTGAATAGTCTGCAATATGGACACTGGACACTAGATGGCTGCGAGCTATCTGAACATCAGCCAGCATATAATAAGGCTGGATGGGATAAGGCGTGCAGTTACCACTTTTGTCCAGAGGGGAAATCTGTATAGGATTCCCTTATCCAGCTTACCACAATTGATCTAACGTTTAAAACAACACACTGGGAATGATATGCATAACAATTAAAGTAATGTGATTTATATATAATGTTTTAAAAGGTTTTGGAGGCGCTCGATTCCGCTTTGTAGGAGTCTTAACAAGATATCCCATGTAGAATCAGCAGAACAGGGACGCGAGGTGTGCGCATGCGCAATGCGCGGCCGAATGGGTGTCAATTAAGAGCAAATGTAAGGGGTGAATGACAGCAGACACAGCCAATCCCATGATTAAGTCTACCTATGATGAAACATGTCGGGGGCGTGGCTGTGAGACGTGACACACAGCGCGGTTAAACTACACAGGAGTCAGGAAGTTCGAGTGCACGGAGGAGCGGAGGATAGCCGAAGGGAGGGGTGAGATTGCAGTGATACTGCAGCCCAGAGAAAGCACACCTCGGGTCCGCCGTGACCAACAGTTGTTTGGTTGTTTTTATTTACACTTGTTTGAAGATTGCTTGAAGATTGATGTGATCCACACATGATTTCTGCTGTTTTATCTCTGGTACAATGTGAGTGCATCAGTTGAAGATTGCAGTGGTTTTAATAAATGTTATTTGCTGGTTTACACTATTGGAGCACTTTATTTTCTTTCATGTGGATCTATATAACAACTATCCTCCTGGACACCGATTGTTCCATTTACCCCTGAGTGTGGTAAAACAAGCGTTTTTTGCCTTGCATGAAAGTGCTGGCATTGTAATTCGGTGAGTGCATTTCTGGAGGGTGTGATTCACTGAGCACAGGGGTGAGCTGGAAGACACACAAAGACACTTGAATGTATGCAGCTGATATTGCACCAGATGTTGTCACAAGCAGTTCCTCTTGGATGGATCTGATATATATGGACTGTCATTTGATAATTTAATATGTCACAGCATGGTGTGCAGTGATTTCACATAGTGCTTCACTTGTATGTCACAGATATATATCCATTTGCTATTTCTATTTTTAGATTGATAGCACCATTTATTTGTCACGTGTTACACAAACACAATAGGAGGGTCCCACCACTATTGTATTAACACAGATTTTTGGTCACAGATTATTATTCTTAGCGCCCCATATTTATCCCATGTGCCTTTAGGAAATTATTGGGCTATCAGTGGCAGGTGGGATTAAATATTTTGTATCAATAAAGAAAAAAAAAAAAGCACCCCTGTCGCCCCCTGCTCTCGCGCTAAGGTGAACGCAAGCGGCGGTCTGTCGTCAAATGTAAACAGCAATTGCACCATGCATGTGAGGTATCACCGCGAAGGTCAGATCGAGGGCAGTAATTTTAGCAGTAGACCTCCTCTGTAAATGTAAAGTGGTAACCTGTAAAGGCTTTTAAAGGCTTTTAAAAAATTATTTATTTTGTTGCCACTGCACGTTTGTGCGCAATTGTAAAGCATGTCATGTTTGGTATCCATGTACTCGGCCTAAGATCATCTTTTTTATTTCATCAAACATTTGGGCAATATAGTGTGTTTTAGTGCATTAGAATTTAAAAAAGTGTGTTTTTTCCCCAAAAAATGCGTTTGAAAAATCGCTGCGCAAATACTGTGTGAAAAAAAAAAAATGAAACACCCACCATTTTAATCTGTAGGGCATTTGCTTTAAAAAAATATATAATGTTTGGGGGTTCAAAGTAATTTTCTTGCAAAAAAAATAACTTTTTCATGTAAACAAAAAGTGTCAGAAAGGGCTTTGTCTTCAAGTGGTTAGAAGAGTGGGTGATGTGTGACATAAGCTTCTAAATGTTGTGCATAAAATGCCAGGACTGTTCAAAACCCCCCCAAATGACCCCATTTTGGAAAGTAGACACCCCAAGCTATTTTCTGAGAGTCATGTCGAGTCCATGGAATATTTTATATTGTGACACAAGTTGCGGGAAAGAGACAATTTTTTTTTTTTGCACAAAGTTGTCACTAAATGATATGTTGCTCAAACATGCCATGGGAATATGTGAAATTACACCCAAAAATACATTCTGCTGCTTCTCCTGAGTACGTGGATACCACATGTGTGAGACTTTTTGGGAGCCTAGCCGCGTACGGGACCCCGAAAACCAAGCACCGCCTTCAGGCTTTCTAAGGGCATGAATTTTTGATTTCACTCTTCACTGCCTATCACAGTTTGGGAGGCCATGGAATGCCCAGGTGGCACAAAACCCCCCTAAATGACCCCATTTTGGAAAGTAGACACCCAAAGCTATTTGCTGAGAGGTATAGTGAGTATTTTGCAGACCTCACTTTTTGTCACAAAGTTTTGAAAATTGAAAAAAGAAAAAAAAAATGTTCTTTCTTGTCTTTCTTCATTTTCAAAAACAAATGAGAGCTGCAAAATACTCACCATGCCTCTCAGCAAATAGCTTGGGGTGTCTACTTTCCAAAATGGGGTCATTTGGGGGGGTTTTGTGCCACCTGGGCATTCCATGGCCTCCGAAACTGTGATAGGCAGTGAAGAGTGAAATCAAAAATTTACACCCTTAGAAATCCTGAAGGCGGTGATTGGTTTTCGGGGCCCCGTACGCGGCTAGGCTCCCAAAAAGTCCCACACATGTGGTATCCCCATACTCAGGGGAAGCAGCTAAATGTATTTTGGGGTGCAATTCCACATATGCCCATGGCCTGTGTGAGCAATATATCATTTAGTGACAACTTTGTGCAAAAAAAAACAAACAAATGTGTCACTTTCCCGCAACTTGTGTCAAAATATAAAATATTCCATGGACTCAACATGCCTCTCAGCAAATAGCTTGGGGTGTCTACTTTCCAAAATGGGGTCATTTGGGGGGGTTTTATGCCACCTGGGCATTCCATGGCCTCCGAAACTGTGATAGGCAGTGAAGAGTGAAATCAAAAATTTACACCCTTAGAAATCCTGAAGGCGGTGATTGGTTTTCGGGGCCCCGTACGCGGCTAGGCTCCCAAAAAGTCCCACACATGTGGTATCCCCATACTCAGGAGATGCAGCTGAATGTATTTTGGGGTGAAATGCCACATAGGCCCATGGCCTGTGTGAGCAATATATCATTTAGTGACAACTTTTTGTAAATATTTTTTTTTTGTCATTATTCAATCACTTGGGACAAAAAAAAAAAATATTCAATGGGTTCAAAATGCCTCTCAGCAATTTCCTTGGGGTGTCTACTTTACAAAATGGGGTCATTTGGGGGGGGGGGTTTGTACTGCCCTGCCATTTTAGCGCCTCAAGAAATGACATAGGCAGTCATAAACTAAAAGCTGTGTAAATTCCAGAAAATGTACCCTAGTTTGTAGACGCTATAACTTTTGCGCAAACCAATAAATATACACTGATTGACATTTTTTTTTACCAAAGACATGTGGCCGAATACATTTTGGCCTAAATGTATGACTAAAATTTAGTTTATTGGATTTTTTTTATAACAAAAAGTAGAAAATATCATTTTTTTTCAAAATTTTCGCCCTTTTTCCGTTTATAGCGCAAAAAATAAAAATCGCAGAGGTGATCAAATACCATCAAAAGAAAGCTCTATTTGTGGGAAGAAAAGGACGCAAATTTTGTTTGGGTACAGCATTGCATGACCGCGCAATTAGCAGTTAAAGCGATGCAGTGCCAAATTGGAAAAAGACCTCTGGTCCTTAGGCAGCATAATGGTCCGGGGCTCAAGTGGTTAAAAGGCAGGAGTCTTCAAACAATATTTAATTCAAAAATATAAATTTAGTACAAAAAGTTAAAACATGACAGTGATTAAATAGATGGATGCAAATGAGGTCGGATGTTAGCATACAAGATGCATGTAGATCTGATACAACATTGGTAAAAAGACACCATACACGGCTGTCCAAGCAATGAGCTGGGACAGGAAGACCGACGCATTTCAAGGTTGTAAGTAGTTAGACCTCTTCTTCAGGGGCTGATGTTGAAGTTTATGTTTGTCTGAAAATATTTTACAAAAATTACAGAGTAAGCAGACATAAATAATACAGAGTAATTCATCGTCATATACATTAAACATACAAAATACCTAATTTGGTACATTTAAAGTATTCTGACTGTATCACTTTTGAGCCAACATCAAGGTAGCATCCAGCTTCAAAGAAAAATTGGGGATGAATAGTTTGCCGCCAGGGATCGGATCCGTGGGCCAGAGCTTCACATCAGGAGACGCACAGGACCAACATCAAGACTGAACACAAAGGGCGTTCTACCAGTGAGGAATGCCACCTTGGATTCAAAAAACCCCTTACCCCTTGATCATCTAAGAAAGAAAAGGGAGGATATAGGGGAGGGGGGAGAAAAGAGAGAAAGCGTGGTAATTTACTCCATCAGGAAAAAAGGGGAGGAAACATAGCAGTAGAGTAACCCTTGTAAAGGCTTGCTACTGCTAAAGTTTAGCACAATATAGAAAGTATAAGGGTGGTAATAGTGGGGATTAATAGATAAATGATTAAATCTAACCCTTACATACCTGCTGATGCATAAAGGGATATCATATATCCATGAAGAACGCCTCAAAAATATTATTTTAACAGCAGGTAATGTTAGACCACAGATGGATCAATCCCAAAGGAAGGCCGTGGGGTCATAGGAATGACAGAAAAAAGCTAAGGGAGGAAAGACAGGAGTACTCAGTGATTGATTCCAGTCACTACAGACCCCAAACATATCCAGACACATGGTGTAGGATGTATAAATTAACCACATCAAATATTGAGCATAGTAAGCGAAAGTTCACACATATATCTTAAATAGCTGTAACCCAATAGCTCTGCCATTACTAAATAAAATTCAAAAGATAGTACTGTTGGCGCTATACCTGAGGAGTGAATCTACCACACGACCAGTCCGATGCCTAATCCGGCATGCAACTAAGCATCCCCCTGTGTGAGAGAATAAATAAATAAACTCGAGAAAGCAAATTAGAGAAAACAACTTATATCTTGAGGTCAGCAAGTGTAGCTGGTTGAGTAGAGGAAGGAAATTCTTCTAATGGCCTCATCAGCATTGTATGAGTAGGTACATTAGACATGGTGCCATGATAAGTCCTATCATGTTCCTCTCCCATTTTAGACTTTTTAGTCTCGGCTGGGCTTTGAATTGTGGGGGTGCTATGGTGAAGACTCCCCAGAATGCAGCTGAGGATGAAATTCAGTAGGTTTGGGTTGAGAAGCTGCCACCTGTGACAGAGTGTGCTATGCATGGATCCCAGGAGCTGTGCAGGAAGGCAGGCTGCTGCCACCATGTTGGAAAGCTCGATCCCCGGCAGGGGGATAGAAATCAGTAAGTTTCTGGGGTCCAGATTGAGAATTGCCTCTCTTAGGCATATTGGTGGGTGTGTGGGCTGTCTGCATAGTTGAGGTGCAGAAGTCAGGTCCCCTGTCACTGTAAAGCCCCATACACACTATCAGATTTTCTGCTGAGTTTTTCCTTCAGATTTACCAAAACCATATAATATGAGGTCAAACCTTAGGAGTTTCAATGTGTATGCAATCAGGCAGGTCCTTGCACTACATGGTTTTGGTAAATCTGAAGGAGAAACTCAGCAGAAAATCTGATAGTGTGTATGGGGCTTAATAGAAATTGATAGGATCTCTATAGCAGAGCTGCACTAACAAGCTGCTATGCAGGTCCACAGCTGACCACGCCCCCTCCCTTAATGGGTTTTTAAATCACTGCAGGGCCTTTACTGTATCAAAACACAGGTCTATGAATACTCTTATTTCAGATCAGTGAGCGACATCACCAAGTTGCTGGTGATTCTGAGCAAAACATACATTTTGATGAAAAGAACTTTACATGAGTACTAAGTGCAAGTGTGCACAAAGTGGTACTGTAATACTCCTGGGGAACTGTATCTGGGTGAATGCAGTTTTTTTAGACATGTAGATACCCGACCCACTAGTTAGGTCTTTGAAGTATTATCACCTTAACTTTCTTATACATTGTGAAATAGTACACAAAATAGGACACATAAAGGCACATGTCTTATTGAGACTAGTGTGCAATGAGGCTGCCTATCCTTGACTACTTTGCCATGCCATCAATGCACTTTCACTTAACATTAATAGCTTTCCACATTTATGATGACTGTTACCCAAAATGAATATCCTTCATGACAGCTCAGCAAAAGAAAAAGTTACACATCAGGAGTCTGTTTAAGACCTGATGATTCCTCTGTTTACACTAGATGAAGGTCTGGATTGGTATGTCTTACAGAGTATAACAATTTAATTTGTCCTTCCAGTTATAAATGGGTGTGAATTTACTTAGGGTTTCATATACAGCACTGACTATTTAAAGATGATTTAATCTGCTCATGGGGACTATTTATGAAAGTGTCTTGCAAACATTTTACAACTAATTTATAGTACAAGTGTTCTGAAATGAAATGATTTGCATATGTTCCCTACAATTATTTTGGCAAATGTTCCTTGCTAATATTGTGAAAAGTAATTTTAACATACTTGACAAAAATTGCAATCATGCAAATAGATAACAGCTCATAATCACTATGTTCCTCCTCAGAGATGAATGATGAAAACACACAGTTTCAGAAAAGAGGGAGATGTATGCTCCTTATACTTATGAAAATGGTGCAGGGTTTATTTCTCCTTAAAGATCAATAAAGTATTGTGTTTGCCTTGAAACACTGGTTAAAAATTGTATCATTTGGAACAAGAACCAGTAATGTTTGCTGTGTAATTCTAAAATTACTTCTGTATGGTCAGCACAAAGCTGAATGTATGATCCCTTTCATATGATGCAGAGGCACAGGAGAGGTATGATAACAATTTTCCTCACACTACACTTGCAATAGGCCTGAAAGATGGGTAAAGATGGGGTATAGGACAAATGAAATATATTGAAGCTCTCCAGTCCTTACAAGTAAGGACTGTATTACTTTTATTTTTTTTCCTTTATCTTCATCTGGCGTTCTTGCCCTCAATGCACTTCCTATCCTAGGTAGACAATGCTCACTCACTGTAATGTATCTATAGAGAAATAGTGTTGTCATCTTAAGACAGAAAGATTGTTAGAACTCTTCTCCATAGCATAGGAATGAGGTGTTCTGTGGTCCGCAGATGTCACCTGCGCAGGCCTAATAACACCAAATAGATATACCAAAACACTTTCAAAAGGTATATTTCACAGGCCAAAAGGGAACGTGAGCTTGGAATAGGTAGCAGGTAAAAAAAGTTCCCAGGGATGACCACACTTTCAGGCACAGATACCAGGCCAATGGAGTAGTGTCGAACAGTGGCGTGTTTATTTGTGCTATTTACAAGTCCATTTACAATTGCTGTACAGTGAGATAAACAGAAATTTCAAAGGCTTCCAAAAACAAAATCCTAGCCATGTCCCAGCACTAACTACACAAAACAAATCCTGACTATCAGGCTGTCCAAGCCTATAGCTTGTCAGCCTTCACATACACTGCATGTTTGCTTTTCACCAACCTTGTAGTTCTTTTTTTTTTTTTTTTTTGCCACTTCAGCGAACTCTTTGACAGACTTCAACTTTTGCAGTTCATCCATGCCCCTTCTCGGTTTCACATCATAGTAGCTTTTATCAATGCTTTTGGAAAATATCTTTTAAGACAATAAAAAGGATACAAAAGTTACAAACCCCGCTGACACCCAAACAGTAGCTTTACTTCCCCACCCTCCCCCCAACCCCTGTGTATTTAATATACCTTTCCCCGTTGAAGATTTAAATTCTAAGTTCTTCTGCATAGCTCCATGTTTTTTTGAATTCCTTCCAACACTCCCACTTATCATTTACCTCCTCCCTATATTCATTCCTACGATAACTCATATGTTCCATATTATGTGTTTCTTCAACTGCATTAATTCACTCCCACAATAGAGGGCTATCTGCCACTTGCCATTTCCTAGGAATAAGTCTTTTTGCAGCATTTAACAGGTGTGGCACCAAGCATTCTTTGTATTGTTTTACTTCGCCGTCTATTCCGTGTAGCAGTACTGTCCACGAATCTTCCGCTACTTCTATTTTAGTAATTTCTTTTATAAAGAATAGGATCTTTTTCCAGTAGCTTTTGATTATGGGACAGCCCCACCAAAGGTGAGCCATTATACCAGCCTCTTTGCAGCCCCGGCAACATTCCACCGATGTGCCCTTTTGATATTTACTGATTTTATCGGGGGTTGCATACCAGCCAGCTAAACATTTATAGTTCATCTTGGCTGTTTTTATATCAGCTGCCAAACTGTGCGTTAATTTCAGAATTTTCCCTATAGTGTTTTTATCTTTCTGTGACCCCAATTCCCTTTCCCATTTTTTGATAAATGGGGGGACCTCCACCTCATCCACCATCAGCAACAATTTATATATCTTAGAAATGATATTTTTTGTGTTATCTGCTAAACACAGCCTCTCCAATACAGTCAAATCCTCTCCTGATCTTATTGGCTGAGGTAAGTTCCTGACAAAGTTGTCCAACTGGAGGTACCTCCACTCACTAATCACCCATGCTTCTTTGTTCTGTTTAAGTTCTTGAATTTATACTATTTTCCCTTTTTTATTATATCTCTTAATTGTGCCCTATCATTTTTAATCCAATTTCCCCCAATACTCTTTTTTCCAGGTGCAAAGTAATCATTATCTTTTAGTGCTATTAATGGTGAATTATAAGTCCTGTTAAACTGTTTATACGTCAAATCCCAAATTCTTTATACAATCCGGGTCAATATGTGCGTGTTTTCATGTAACATTCTAAAGTGAGGGGGCTTCCATATTATACTTCCCAATTGTGCCTTACAAAAATTTTTTTCAATGTTTACCCATCTTTTCTCTTTGTTATCCCTTACCCACTCTATCACTCTTGATAATCTTATTGCTTTATAATATTTTTGAATGTCGGGGACTGCCAGTCCTCCTCTTTTTTTTTCCTGCTTTAATATTAAGAGGGAGACCCCTAGCTTCTTATTTTTCCATATGGTATTCATTTTTATCGATTTCAACTTTCTAATATAGAACTGTGGGAGCGCCTCAGGTAGCATCTGGAACTTATAGGCAATTTTTGGGAGGAGAACCATCTTTATGGAGTTAATGAGGCCTATCCAGGACAATGGTCTATTCAATAGTCTTTTACTTTCAGTTTTGATTTCATCTAGTAGGGGAATATAGTTTATTTTATAAATCTTCTCCATTGAATTATCTAATTTTATTCCCAAGTACTTTATTTCTTTCTTCCAAACAAATTGAAATTCCTTTTTCAACTTCCCTCTTCTACTTTGCTTACGTTTATGTTTAAGATTTCAGATTTCGCTAAGTTTATTTGATGTTTGATATCTCACCATACTGTTTTAAGGTTTTTAATAGATTGGGCATTGTAATCCTGGGATTGGTTATATAGATTAACACGTCGTCCGCAAATGCTGCAAGCTTATGTTCCTCATCTCCTACTTTGAATCCACTAATATCCGGGTTATTTTGGATCGTTGCGAGTAATGGTTCTAAAGACAAAACAAAGAGCATGGGGGACAAGGGACAGCCTTGTCTCGCCCCATTTTTAATTTCGAAGGAGGCTGAAGGGGATCCGTTGACTTTTATAGATGCCATAGGGTGATAATAGTGTGTTTTAATCCATCGAATCATCCTCGGATCCACACCCATGATTTCTAGTGTCATAATCATATTATCATTGATATTATCATGTCAGTAACATAAGCCCCCAGTCTACCCTGTCAAATGCCTTTTTGGCATCTATTGACAGTAGACCTGGGGGCCCCTTTTCTTTTATCTTCCGAAGTAGAAGTAGGGTTCTCACCCCATTATCCCTCCCCTCCCTTCTTGGGGTGAATCCTACCTGGTCTGAATGTACCAGTGTATTCATCAGCCCTTTCATCTGTCTCGCCAATACTTTAGCATACAGTTTAGTATCTGCGTTTAGCAGCGATATTGGCCTGTAACTAAAGCACAACGTACCATCCTTCCCCTCCTTCGGAATAACTGTATTTGTAGCGGACAAGGCCTCCCTGCTCAGCTCAAAGTCAGCTCTCAGGCTGTTCATATATTGGCATAACTTTGGCGTTATTATATCCTTATATTTTTTATAGTAAAATGTTGTAAACCCATCTGGGCCAGGGCTTTTCCCCTGAGCTGAGTCTGCTAAAGCTCTGTTTATCTCTTCTTCGGTTATAGGGCTCTCTAATGTCTTTTTAGTATTTTCTGAGATCTTAGGTAATCTGGCATTTTTTAAGAACTCAGTTATCTTTCTTCTTTTTTCCCTTGTCTGACTGGTGGCACAGTGCATAGATACATCAGTGATGGGAAAGAAAAAGAACAAATTGCCTCCAATAGTGTAGTATGATTTAAAAAATTAAGATGCGTTTTATTGAAAACAATCAGGTGGACTCTTACATGTAAAAAATACAAAACAGGCAAGAACAGTTTAAAACGTGTCCCCAGATGAAGTCACGTGACATAACGCGTAGGGAGTGGCTGGAGTCAGACGCACACTGGAAGTGACATGAGGAGGCGCAGAAACGCAAATTTTAAACTGTTCTTGCCTGTTTTGTATTTTTTACATGCAAGAGTCCACCTGATTGTTTTCAATAAAACACATCTTAATTTGTTTAATCATACTACACTATTGGAGGCACTTTGTTCTTTTTCTTTCCCATCACTGCTGTATCTATGCATCGGAGTGCACTAGGATGGCTGAGTGGAGGCACTGACAGCTGGAGAAAGTACCCTTGGCCCTCTTTTTAAGTGAATGTGAGTTGGAAAAAGAACCAAAGGGAAATGGTGGAGAGTTATACCTATTCAACCATGTGATCTAACACAGTATATGAGGTGAGAGTCCTGTGAGACTGACTGTTCGAGAATATATTTATGAAGTTATATGTCGACACTGATGAGCATTGATTCGGTTTTTCAATACCATACCATCTCTGTTTACCACTTCATGAACATTTATCCCTCTTATATTCACCATTCTCCGTGGAAAAGAAGAAAATATTAACTTTCTGTTACTTTCAATGAACTATTTTTAACGTAGTCATTTATGTATTTTTCTTGCATTTTTTGCACATGCGATTTTTTGCACATCCATTTATTTTTCTGATTTTTTTCCTTTTTGCACATATATTGGGCATATGTTCTCACCTTCTTACATTATATTTTTTGTCCCTTGTGGGAGTTTATTTAACCTTTTATCACTGGTTTTACATTTGAGGTTTGCACTATTCTCATTGGTTGCACATTGCACTTTGTGTTTTCAGTTTAACCTTAAGTTTGCGCAAGATCACTGTATACATTTTATTTATTTTTAACAGCGTTATTTTGAAGATGTAGGAGATGATTTGGTCCCAGAAAGCGGAGATGGAGGGGCATGTCCAGAAACGGTGGGAAAGTGATGGTTTTGGCTGTCGACACATGGGGCAATTTGCTGCACCTTGGCCAGTCTTGTCCGAGATGAAGGGTATGTAGGCACGGTGCATAATCTTTAATTGAGTTTCTCTCCATACCTCATTGGGAGTCAGCTGAAGCGTTTTCTGGTACCCCTGAAGAACCTTTTCCACTATGTCTGAGTCAGGAAAGTCCTTTCCCCAGTTTGCTACCGATGAGGAGGCAAGTGGGGGAGTAGTCCTTATCAAGAAAGGTTTATAGATATCCGAGATTTTATAAGAGTCACTGTGGAGTAGTAAGTCTGTGATGGATGTCTGAAATCTCTTACTTTCCTCTCTGCATGAGTCTTTTATAAAGCTGACGCATTGTGCGTAGTGTAAAGTATGAGATATAGGGAGAGAGAAAGTTTCTGCGATGACAGAGAAGTTATGAGGGCGTCCTGTTTCCAGATCACATAGGGTGGAAAAATGTGTGAGGCCTTTTTGTTGCCAAATAGTGAAGGGTTTGTATTCCAAACCCGGTGGGAAGCTGGGATTTCCTTGAATCGGGAGATGTCTGGACATAAAGGGCGAAAGTTTCAGTGCTTTCCGTACTTCCCTCCAAGCTATGGCTGTGTCTCTAAGGAAAAGATTGTGTTGTATGGATGGGGGAGTTGATTTCCACGTGCAATGAAGTAATGCCACCAGGGAGTACGGTTGGGCCATTGAAGCTTCCATGGAGTAATTAGAGCAGCGAGAAAGTTGCAATATCCAGTCTAGGCTTATCCTGAGTAGGCAAGAGAAGTTATATGTTCTGATATTTGGGAGACTAATCCCTCCTTCGCGTCTGGGAAGATACAATTTAGCAAGGGCTATACGTGGTCTTTTGTTCCGCCAGAGAAATTTGGAGATGGCTTTGTTTAAGTTTTTGATATCTGCGTGTTTAAGAAGTAATGGTATCGTTTGGAGAGGGTAAAGTAATCGAGCGAAACTGACCATTTTTATTAGGTGACATCTTCCCAGGAGCGAAAGGGGCAGATCCATCCAGTTATCCAATTCTTGAGAAATTTTTTTCAACAGTGGGGGATAGTTTAGATGGTATATAGAATGGGGCAGTCTTCCTATGTTAATGCCTAGATATGTTATGTGTGACTTGGCTACTGGAAAGGGTGAGTGTTGTGCCCAGCGAGGGACAGATAAAGTGCCTATGGGGAGAATTTTGCTTTTGCTGTAATTTATGCGGAGACCCGAGCAGAGTTTAAATTCATCAAAGATTGTTTTGATGGTGGACATGTCAGAGGAGGGGTTGGTTGAGAAAATTAGGATGTCATCGGCGAAGAGTGACGTGCGGAGTTCTTGGGATCCTATTTTGATGCTGTGTAATGGGGCCTCTAGAGTAAGGTATCTAGAGGGAGGTTCTAAGGCGATGTTAAAGAGGAGTGGGGATAGGGGGCAACCTTGTCTCGTGCCCTTGTAAAGGCGGAATTCATCCGAGAGAAGGCCTGCCGCCACCAATCTGGCCGCGGGGGAGGCATACATGGCATTTACAAGGTGTTGGAAAGGGCCCGTAAAACCCATTTTTGATAGGGCCAGTGATAGCCATTCGAAGCTAACATTATCGAAGGCTTTTTCCGCGTCCAGAGTGATGATGGCATGGTCCCCCCCTGGGCTGATTTTGGCTTGTTCCAGAGCCATCATTACCTTACGGATGTTCATAGTGGCTGTTCTCCCCTTCACAAAACCTGATTGGGCTGGGTGAATCAGAGAGGGAATGATGGTGGCAAGTCTGGAAGCTACTATTTTTGAGAGAATTTTAACGTCTAAATTTAGGAGTGAGATGGGTCGGTACGAACCCGGTTCTTGGGGGTCTTTGCCTTTTTTTGAAAGTAGTTTGACTATGGCCTGATTCCCAGTCGGTAAGTAGGGGCCGCCAGTCCATATACCATTATAGACGGCGAAGAGAGCGGGTTCGGTAATAGTTTGTAGGGCCTTATAGAATTCTCCTGTAAACCCATCTGGGCCTGGGGCTTTAGAGGGAGCTAGGTTCCGGATGACATTAGATATTTCTTGTAAGGAGATAGGTGCGTTGAGGACTTCAAGTTGGGAGGGAGAGATCGTGGGTAGAGACAGCCTGTCTAGGAAGTGTTTGGCTGTGTTCGTGTCGATAGGGTCGGTGGCATATAGCGAGGAGTAGTATTGTAACATTATTTTGTTAATGTCCTGTTGTGAGGTTTTTATGTCACCTGCGGTGTCCCGAAGGGAGGTGATGTGTGTCGGGCGGAAAGGGCCTTTGCAGAGTCTTGCTAACAGTTTGCCAGCCTTGTTGCCAAATTTATGAAGGGTGGCTGTCATATGTGCCCTGTATGTCCGCTCAAGGGTATCTGCCCAGGTATCAAAATCCCTTTTTGCTACCTGCCAGTGTAGCCTGTTATCAGGGGAGTCCCTAGTATAGAGAGAGCGTTGTGCCGAGCGCAGATTGGCACTGGCCCTCTTATAATTTGCCAAAATGTTTCTCTTGTGAGAGGCAGCGTTTGATATGATTCGGCCTCTGAGGAAGGCCTTACCAGCTTCCCAGAAAAGGTTCGGGTTGTCCGCATGTGGGGAATTAGTCTCGGAGAATTCAGACCAAGCTTTCTCCATGTAGTGTTGAAAGTCTGAGTTATTTTGGAGATAAGCGGGGAAACGCCAAAGTTTAGGATTAGGATGTAAGTCAGGGGTATCTAGCGAGATTGAGATGGGGGCGTGGTCTGATATGGCTATGTCATGGATATCAGAATTCGAGATCATGGGGATAAGACTGTCAGTGCAGAAGAGGTAATCGATTCTAGTGAAAATGTTGTGAGGGTTGGAGTAAAAGGTGTATTCTCTATCTGCTGGGTGGAAAAGCCGCCAGATGTCATGTAGGTGGAGAGATTCCCTAGTGGATGCGAAGTGTGTGAGATCAGACGGAGTGGGAGATGGATGCGTTCGTTTGGAAGAGGATCTGTCATCGATTGGGTGTATGATGGTGTTAAAATCTCCCCCAACTATATGTGGGAGGTGCGGAGAGCGTAGAATCCAGGAGGACATTTCATTAAGAAATTTTTTGCCGGGATTATTTGGGGCATATATGTTAGAGATCACTAGAGTGCTGTTACCCAGTTTTATGTGTGTGGAGATGAAACGACCCTGGTTGTCTGTTTCCACGGACAGTATCTCGCAGGGAAGGTTTTTGTGGATTAATATGATAACCCCTGCTTTGCGATTGAGTGCACTTGAGCCTAGGACAGTACCCACCCAAAGTTTTTTCATTCGGTGGAGGTCAGAGGAGGTTAGGTGGGTTTCCTGGAGCAGGGCGATATCTGTTTTTAGTCTCTTGAGGTGACGAAGAATTTTAAGTCTCTTAACGGGGGACCTAAGCCCTTTCACGTTCCAAGAGGTGACTTTCATGTGAGTAAGGTCGAAGGTAGGTTGTGTGCCGGTAAATTGTTAACAATATATGTAGACCTGAGGAGAGGAGTTGAACTGGTAGTGTTAGCTAGGGTGGACTGGCTATGAGGAAGGAGTTGTGGCTGAGAGTCTAGTGGCAGATGGATGTTGCTGGGGACAAATAATGGGGAGGGATAAGGAGGGGTAGGAGCAAGAAATAAAAACATCTCATAACAATAGAAGAACTTCTCTTTTTTCTGCATAGAGTCACTGTGCAGGCCAGCTCCCCTAACGATCCAGTCGCTGTAATGGGTGCGTGCCTGAATGGCTCAGTGTCAGTGGCCGCGACGGAGGACCTCTCATGGGTGCAGGATCAGGAGGAGGCCATACAAAGTGAGGCTATAGGAGGTGAAGTAGTATAAAAGGAAAAGAAAACTGTGCCATAATAAAAAGAGAACAGTCAAACTTAAACAAGCCATATACCTGAGTGTCCAGACATTGGAGTCTTTAATACCGAGGAGCAGGCAGAACATATGTTCCTAAAGAAAATATGGTGGGGTAGCAAATCTTCTCGTCAGCGGGGGGTGTTACGGTGGGTAGGTCCGGAGGATCTGAAGCGTTTTGGGGAATCTTTCCTCGGGCTTCGCTGGTCCAGAGGGCGATTGTTTGGAGAGGCCCTGAGCGGGGAATCGGAGTGAGATTCAGTGCGCAGTGAACGCAAGAAGGCTTCCGCCTCAGAGGTGTCTTGAAAGGAAAGCTGGTCTCCGTTGGGAGCTTTGATGCGGAGAGTTGCGGGGAAGGCCAAGGTGAACTTCAGCTGTCGCTGATGTAGCTCTGTGCAGATGTGTTGGAATGCTTTCCTCTTTTTTGAGACTTCTATGGAATAGTCCACGAAGATCAGGATTTTGATCCCATCAATTTCCAGAGATCTGTTTTGCCAAAACTTTTGTAGGATGACAGTCTTGTCGTTGTAGTTTAGGTACTTCGCTATGATTGGGCGAGGGGACTTGCGATCAGGGGCGAATGTTCCCACTCGGTGGGCCCGTTCTACCATAAAAGGGCCGGGGAGGCCTAATACCTCCGGGACGCGTCTGGCGCAGAATTCTGCAATAGCTGAGGACTGTAGTGATTCCGGGACCCCCACGAATCGCAGATTGCTCCTTCTAGATCTGTTTTCTAGATCGTCCAGTTTTTGTAGTATGTACTGATTGGTTTTCTCTTGTGCTCGTTCGGTAGCTTGTGCCTGATAAACTTCTTCTTCCAGGCTTGAAAGGCGGTGTTCCACCTCGTGAAGTCTAGTTGAATGTTCTCCTAGTTGTGCCTTGACTTGCCTCATTCCCACATCCACCGCCTTTTCCACTGAGGCGGTTATCATAGGGGATAGGAGGGCTGCGACGGCTTGAGCTATACGATCTGTATCATTATCCCCCTGGTATGGGGAGGGGGAGGCAGGATGCAGGGAGAGAGGAGAGTGGAGTGAGGAGGGGGGTGCTGTGGGATCGTTCACCTCCATGCCTGGTTCGTCGGGCGCGGAATTTGGGAGGACCGGGGTCTCTGGTTGCATCCGGGCCGGTTGCATCGTTGCGGCCGCGTAAGAGCGCGCGCCAGTTTTCTCCACAAATCGGTCCATAGGGTAACTTGTGGGGGCTATGGTGTGACTTCTGGCAGCAGGAGGGGGGTGTGCACACGATATTGAAGTCCTGTTGTTGAAGGCCTAGACCGGGGCTTCAATTTGCAGCTGGGCCAGGCGAGTGTAGGTTGTTCTTTTGATTGCCAACAGTCGGCCCGTAAGGGAGTGTGGGGACCCCTATGAGGTGTCAGGCGACAGGGGGGAGGTCAAGCGGCTGTATTTGAGCCTTTTCTTGTCCTGCTAGGGCCGCGTAGGCCGAGGTCGGGGCCTCAAATTAGGGCTGGGCCGGGCGAATCTGGCGTGGATCCGAGCCGTTCCGTTGGTTAGTGAATGAGGGGTCCCTGATGAGGATGCAGGCGGCAGGAGGGGGGTTGGGCAGTTGTTCCAGAGCCCAGATTTGTGACGTGAAGGCAGCGTAGGCCGAGACCGGGGCCTCGATTTGCGGCCGGGCCGGGTGAGATCGTCACGGCCTAGTAGGAGGCCGGTACCTTGGCGATCTGGAGATCGTAGGGGAGTGAGGGGTCCCCGAGTAGGTTGCAGGCAGCAGGAGGGGGGGTCGGGCGGTTGTTTTATAGCCCCAGATTGTGACGTGAAGGCCGCGTAGGCCGAGACCAGGGCCTCGATTTGCGGCCGGGCCGGGTGAAGTCGTTGCGGCCTTGTAGGAGGCCGGTACCTGGCGATCTGGAGATCCTAGGGGAGTGGGGGGTCCCCGATTAGGTTGCAGGCGGCAGGAGGGGGGTCGGGCGGTTGTTTTAAAGCCCCTGTTCGTGACGTGGATGCCGCGTAGGCCGAGACCGGGGCCTCGATTTACGGCCGGGCCGGGTGAGGTCGTCGAGGCCTAGTAGGAAGCCGGTTTCTGGAGCTCTGGAGGTCGGCAAGAGAGCGGGGAACACCCGTGGAGATGTGCCGGCATCAAGGGGGGATTGGGCAGGTATTTGTAAGCTGATTTTTGGATCGTGGTGTGGGAGCTGTGAGGAGGCTCAGCTACTCCATACGGCGCCGGAACCGGAAGTCTACATTTTATTTATTGTCATGTGCTGTGAACACTAATAGGTTTTGCTGCAGATTTATTCACTCGATTTATTTATTTTTACGCTTTCACACATTGACCTATTACTCAAAGTAGCGCAAGGGACATTTATACACTTTTCATCTAAAGTAAATATTGTGCAAATCCTGTGCTGGTAAAATATTCAAGAAAGTAAATACAATAATGAATAAAAAAAAGAAAAACTTGACTGCGTAATTCACAGATATCTACACACACAAATATCTCAAATATACTTTACAAATATTGTTGCACTGTCATATCAATACCACAGGTGACAATGAAAATCCCCCCCAAAAAAATATTAATAATACAATATTACTGTAAGTCCCATTAACATAAAAAAATAAACCAAAAATTAAGTCCACCATGAATATAAATTCTTAATACAACAAATAAAATCAACCGTGAATGTAAATTCTTCATGCAGCAATTGTGCACCAGCCACCAAATGAATATACAGCCGCTTAACAGATATCCAGACCCCACAACTAAGGAGTTCTAAAAGAGCATTAGAAGATGTCAGATCCTGCATGGGTAGATGCTTTTAGGTTTGCTCGTATCACTGCCCAAAACCTCTAATGCCGCGTACACACGAGCGGACATTACGGCGGACTTTGCCCGGCGGACTTTTCGACGTACTTTCCGACGGACTTTGTGAATGAACGGACTTGCCTACACACAATCCACCAAAGTCCGTCGAATTCGTACGTGATGACGTACGACCGGACTAAAACAAGGAAGTTCATAGCCAGTAGCCAATAGCTGCCCTAGCGTGGCTTTTTGTCCGTCGAACTAGCATACAGACGGCGGACTTTTCGACCGGACTCGATTTCAACGGATACATTTAAAACAAGTTTCAAATCTAATTCCGTCGAACTTTTGAGAAAACAAAGTCCGCTGGAGCCCACACACATCGAATTGTCCGACGAAATCCAGTCCGCCGGGCAAAGTCCGCCGTAATGTCCGCTCGTGTGTACGCGGCATAACTCTAAATGACACACCTCAAGGAGTCTCATGATCACTTCCCTTATAAAGATCTCAGCACCATACAGGTATACCAAGAAACGAATATAGGAATCCCATAGAGAAGTACAGCTTAAAAACATTCTATTATAAAAACAAAATGGGTACTCACACAATACAAAACATGGCCAGCATGTAACAGCAGCGTCAATCCTCCAGGCGGGTGTAATTACATTACCACTAAGCCTCTACCCTATGTACATTTGGTCTGACAGGACACAATGGAATCAATGGACCCCCTCCACTAGAAGACATCCCATGCATGAAGAATCTATATTCACAGTGGACTTAATTTTTGGTTTATTTTGTTATGTTTATGAGACTTAAATTTTTTTAGTGTAATATTGTATAATGAATATACTTTCATTGTCACTTGTGGCATTGATTTGACAGTGCAACACTATTTGTAAAGTAAACCTTTTATAGTAACCTGTGATACCAAAGGAGGTTCTGATCTGCTTTTTGTTGTAGGGCTTGGGCGTTTTTGGATGACTTCTATTTTTCTTAACTGAGGTTTTACAACTCCTCGACCAATAGTGTAGCCCAAATACCTGGCTTCTTCTATACCAATGGCACACTTTTTGGGATTTGCCTGGACATGGGGAAAGACTCCCAGTCAGTGCTTTGTATCACTATGCCATACAAATATGCTGCTGCATGCTATCAATGAGGTCTTAAGGTCCTTTCCATGGCACTCTGAAATATCACAGGGGCATTTTGTAACCCGCAAGACATCTTTTTATATTGAAACAAACCCCCAGGAGTTACATATGCAGTCTTTTGTTTGGTGCTTTCAGTCAGGGGGTTTTTCCGATATCCTTTTGTCAAGTCCAAAGTGGTCAGGCAACAGGCTTTCCCAAGTCTGTCTATGAGGTAATTTACCCTGGGCATAGGGTAGGTGTCAAATTTGGTCATTGAATTAAGCTTTCTGAAGTTATTACAAAACCTCCAAGTACTCTTTGGTTTTGATATTAAAATGATGGGACTAGACCAGTCACTATTGGACTCCTCAGTGATGTCTAGCTCAAGCATCCTTTTGAGTTAATCACTGATGTATTTTCTCCAAGCTTAAGGAAATCAGTGCAGTTTGAGTTTACATGGACCCCAGGCTCAGAAATAATATCATGTTGAATCACTGAGGTCATGGTAAATTTTTATCTATTCCTTATCAGGAACTCTCTAGTTTCCTGCTTTTGTAAATGAGACAGTGTGTAACTTCAGGGAGCTGAGGGACTCAGTATTCCCAGGAGTTATAGTGGCAGACTCCACAGTTAGTGCCACCCTATCCTTCCAGTGCTTCAACAGGTTTACATGGTATATCTACTCAGGTTTTCTTTTACCTGGTTGATCTCGTAATTCACCTCCTAATGCCGCATACACACGATCGGACTTTCTGGCATACTTGGTCCGGCACACTTTCCGACGGACTTTGTCCGCTAGGTGCACCGGACTTTAAAACGAACGGACTTGCCCACACACGACCGGACTTTCCGGCGGGCTAAGTCAAAGAACAAGGCAGACCTCTCCTTGCTCCTCATCAGCTGGGTTCTCCATGCCCACTATACCTCCAGTCCTCTCAGAAACCTTCACTGAGAGGAATGAAGGTATAGCAGTAGGTGTCCCAAGTACTTGAAGCCAATCTGCTATCAGTACACCTCCATCTGATTTTAGCAGGCAAATTTCCCTACCCCAGTTGCTAAACCATCCAAAGAAATTCGGTCCCAGCCATCCACATGCTCGGCGTCTGAATGCTAGCTTGGTCAAATTTCTAGCACTGCAACTGCTGCCTTTTCAGCTGGTAGACTCTGCCCCCTTTTGTGAATTTGTGGAATGTGCGGTACCTCAGTGGCAGGTTCCCAAATGCTATTTCTTTTCATGGAAGGCCATTCCCACTCTCTACCAGCATGTGGAAGGCAATGTCTGGCCTCCTTGGACAGGGCGGTCAACAGTAAGGTGCATATTACTGCTGACTCATGGTCCAGCAGGCATGGACAGGGATGTTACCTTTCTTTCACGGCACACTGGGTAACTCTGCTGGCAGCTGGGAAGGATGCAGGACAGAGTTCAATATTATTGGAGCTTGTTCCACCACCACGCCTCCAAAATGCTAGTGGTGATTCTGCAACAGCTCTCTCTTCCACCTCTCCTCTTCTTCTTCCTCTATGGCCTTTTCTTCTGCAGATTTCTCTTCTGAACCAGTGGTGCTCCATAGGCATTCAAGGGGTTACGCAAGCACTCAGGCAAAAAGATGCCATGCCGTGCTTGAGTTGGTCTGCTTAGGGGACAGGATCCAGACTGGGGCAGAAATTATGTCAGCTCTGCAGGGTCAGGCTCAGAGGTGGTTGACACCGTGCCAGCTTAAGCCAGGAATGGTTGTATGCGACAATGGCACCAAACTCCTCTCCGCCCTCCGACAGAGACACTTGACCCATGTTCCCTGTTTGGCTCATGTCCTGAATTAGATGGTGCAGTGGTTCTTGAGCAGGTACCTGGGCTTACAGGATCTCCTGAGGCAGGCCAGGAAAGTCTGTGGTCATTTCCACCGGTCATATAATGCCATTGCTCGGCTGGCTTACATTCAAAGAGAATGCAACCTGCCCAAGAACCGGCTCATTTGTGACATGCCCACCAGGTGGAACTCAACGTTGGTAATGCTGCAGCGGCTGCAAATGCAGCAGAGGGCCATCAATGAGTACCTGTGTGAGTATGGTACCAGGACAGGGTCAGGGGAGCTTGGCTTTTTTTTGCCACGCCAGAGGCTACTGATCAAGGATGCATGCACTGTCCTGTCACCATTTAACCACTTGACAACTGGGCACTTAAACCCCCTTCCTAACCAGACCAATTTTCAGCTTTCGGTGCTCTCACATTTTGAATGACAATTACTCAGTCATGCAACACTGTACCCATATGAAATTTTTGTCCTTTTTTTCACACAAATAGAGCTTTCTTTTGGTGGTATTTAATCACCGTTGTGTTTTTTATTTTTTGCGCTATAAAAGAAAAAAGACTGAAAATTCGGTAAAAAAATGAAATTTTCTTTGTTTCTGTTATAAAATTTAGCAAATTTAGTAATTTTTCTTTGTAAATTTTGGCCACAATTTATACTGCTACATATCTTTGGTAAAAATAAGTACAAATCGGTGTAAATTATTTGGTCTTTGTGAAAGTTATAGAGTCCAAAAGCTATGGTGCCAATATCTGAAAATTGATCATATCTGAATTACTGACGGCCTATCTATATTCTTGAGACCTTAACATGCCAGAAAAGTAAAAATACCCCCCAAATGACCCCTTTTTGGAAAGAAGACATTCCAAGGTATTTAGTAAGGGGCATGGTGAGTTTTTTGAAGTTGTCATTTTTTCCCACGATTCTTTGCAAAATCAAGATTTTTTTTTTCTTTTTTTTTTCCCACAAAAATGTCATATTAGCATATTATTTCTCACACACCACATATGCATACCACAAATTACACCCTAAAACACATTCTGCTATTACTCCCGAGTACGGCAAAACCACATGTGTGAGACTTTTACACAGCGTGGCCACATACAGAGGCCCAACATGCACAGAGCACCTCCAGGCGTTCTGGAGCACCCAGGCCAATTCTGACATTTCTCTCCTACATGTAAAAATCATCATTTATTTGCTAGAAAATTACATAGAACCCCAAAACATTATATATGTTTTTTTTTGCAAAGACCCTAGAGAATACAATGGCGGTTGTTGCAACTTTTAATCTTGCACGGTATTTGCGCAGCAATTTTTTGAACGCTTTTTTTGGGGAAAAAAAACAGTTTTGTGCTTTTAAAAAAAAACAAAAGCAGTAAAGTTGGCCCAATGTTTTTGCATAATGTGAAAGATGAAGTTACACCGAGTAAATAGATACCTAACATGTCACCCTTCAAAATCGCTCACGCTCGTGGAATGGCGCCAAACTTCGCTACTTAAAAATCCCCATAGGCGACGCTTTAAAATTTTTTACTGGTTACATGTTTTGAGTTACAGAGGAGGTCTAGGGCCAAAATTATTTCTCTCGCTCTACCGATCACAGCGATACCTCACATGTGTGGTTTGAACACAGTTTTCATATGTGGGCGGGACTTACGTGTGCATTCGCTTCTGCATGCGAGCACACGGACAGGGGTGCTTTAAATTTTTTTTTTTTTTTATTGTTCATTTTACTTTATTTATTTTAGTTTAACACTTTTTTCCCCAAAAAAATTTTTTTGATCACTTTTATTCCTATTATAAGGAATGTAAACATCCCTTGTAATAGGAATATGGCATGACAGGACCTCTTTACAGTGAGATATGGGGTCAATAAGACCTCACATTTCACCTCTAGGCTGGGAAGCCTGAAATAAAAAAAATTAAAAAACGATCCTGGCTTCGATCGTAGCGCTGAGACGGTAGAAGCACCGGAGGGCGGCGGGAAGGGGGGAGGTCCCCTCTCGCCTCCCATAAGAACGATCAAGCAGTGGAACAGCCGCTATGATTGTTCCTATGGTGTAGGGAATCGCCGGCTGAAAAAGCTGATATCTGAATGATGCCTGTAGCTGCAGGCATCATTCAGATATCCCCGCACAAAGTCAAGGACGTCGTATGACGGCCGGCGGGCGGGAAGTGGTTAAAACACTTTTTTTTAACACAAAGCATGTACATACCAAAAATGACACCCCAAAATAGATTCTCCTACTCCTCCTGAGTACGGCGATACCCCATGTGTGAGACTTCCACAGCCTGGCCATATACAGAGGCCGAGTACAGCTGAATATGGCCGAGCATGGCTGAGCATGGCTGCGCATGGCAGGGTATGGCTGCACATGGCAGGGTATGGCTGCGCATGGCTGGATATTGCAGAGTATGGCTGGGTATTGCAGAGTATGACTGGGTATTGCAGGGTATTGCGGAGTATTGCGGGGTGTTGCAGAGTATTGCGGGGTGTTGCAGAGTATTGCGGGGTGTTGCAGAGTATTGCGGGGTGTTGCAGAGTATTGCAGGGTGTTGCAGGGTGTTGCGGAGTAGTACAGAGTATTGCAGAGTATTGCGGGGTGTTGCGGAGTAGTGCAGAGTATTGCGGGGTGTTGCGGAGTAGTGCAGAGTATTGCGGGGTATTGCGGAGTAGTGCAGAGTATTGCGGGGTGTTGCGGAGTAGTGCAGAGTATTGCGGGGTGTTGCGGAGTAGTGCAGAGTATTGCGGGGTGTTGCGGAGTAGTGCAGAGTATTGTGGGGTGTTGCAGAGTATTGTGGGGTGTTGCAGAGTATTGCGGGGTGTTGCAGAGTATTGCAGGGTGTTGCAGGGTGTTGCGGAGTAGTACAGAGTATTGCAGAGTATTGCGGGGTGTTGCGGAGTAGTGCAGAGTATTGCGGGGTGTTGCAGAGTATTGCGGGGTGTTGCAGAGTATTGTGGGGTGTTGCAGAGTATTGCGGGGTGTTGCAGAGTATTGTGGGGTGTTGCAGAGTATTGTGGGGTGTTTCAGAGTATTGTGGGGTGTTGCAGAGTATTGTGGGGTTTTGCAGAGTATTGTGGGGTTTTGCAGAGTATTGTGGGGTATTGCAGAGTATTGTGGGGTGTTGCGGAGTAGTGCAGAGTATTGCAGAGCATTGTGGGGTATTGCAGAGCATTGTGGGGTATTGCAGAGTATTGTGGGGTATTGCAGAGTATTGCAGAGCATTGTGGGGTATTGCAGAGCATTGTGGGGTATTGCAGAGTATTGCAGAGTATTGCAGAGCATTGTGGGGTATTGCAGAGTATTGTGGGGTATTGCAGAGTATTGTGGGGTGTTGCAGAGTATTGCAGAGCATTGCGGGGTATTGCAGAGCATTGTGGGGTGTTGCAGAGTATTGCAGAGCATTGTGGGGTATTGCAGAGTATTGTGGGGTATTGCAGAGTATTGTAGAGCATTGTGGGGTATTGCAGAGCATTGTGGGGTATTGCAGAGTATTGTGGGGTATTGCAGAGTATTGTGGGGTGTTGCAGAGTATTGCAGAGCATTGTGGGGTATTGCAGAGCATTGTGGGGTGTGTCAGAGTAGTGCAGAGTATTGTGGGGTGTTGCAGAGTAGTGCAGAGTATTGTGGGGTATTATAGTATGGAGGGATGGCTGAGCATGGAGGGATGGATGGATGGATGTGACTGTATTTGTCACTGTGCAGCGTTGTGGGCACTACAGATGCAGCCCACAACGCTGCTACCATCCGATCCCTCCCCCGCTCCTCCCCCTCTGTACCGATCGGTACACAGAGGGGAGGGAGGAACCGGCGTCATGACATGACGCCGGTTTGTTTACATGTGATCGCTCCGTCATTTGACGGAGCGATCACATGGTAAACGGCCGCGATTAGTGGCCGTTCACCGTGATCCGTGATGTGCTGGGTCCTCTGGACCCGGCGGTCATGGAAGTTCTCGGGTGCGCGCCCCAGGGGGCGTGCGAGAGCAGTATTCTGGGAGGACGTCCATGGACGCCCTCCCAGGATAAGCCGACCGCGCTGTGGCCGTCTTTCGGCTATGGCCCAGTCGGCATGTGGTTAAGGAGGCCACGAGGATGGTGAGCAGTGACTGTGCATGCATCAGTGATACTGTCCCTCTTGTCTTCCTGTTGGAGCACATGCTTCGTGGAATAATGGACAGGGCACTTGAGGCAGAACAGCCGGAGGAAGAGGAGGACTTCCTTACCTCTCAAGGCCTTCTTTATCCAGATACTAGTATTCCTGCAGGCTCGCCACTCAGCATCAGCAGCAGTCTTCAACGGATCGTTTTCAGTCCCCAGAAACCCATGGAGTTGTACGTGGCTGGGAGGAGGTGGTTGAGGATCATGTGATCCTTAGTGACCCAGAGGACTCAGGATCGAATGCCTCTGCAAACCTTTGCTGCATGGCCTCCCTGATCCTGCAAAGCCTGCGAAAGGACCCCAGGATTTGTGGTAGCAAGGAGAGGGATCATTACTGGCTGGCAACCCTTCTTGGTCCACGTTACAAGGGTAAGGTTGCAGAACTTATCCAGCCTTCACAGAGGGAGCAGAGGATGAAACATATTTGGGAGGCCTTGCAGAAAGGTTTGTGAGATGCATTTCCAGAGCCTGGGAGGTTACAATTTCCTGGTGCTGGACAACCTGTTGCTGAGGCTTCGTTCAGTCACAGAAAGAGTGGTGGAGAAGGTGGCCGGCTGACGGATGCCTTCAGGCAATTCTTCAGTCCTCAGCACCCAGGTCTGATCGGTTCCAGCAATCATCGCCAGCTTCTGAATTCCATTGTGCATCAATATCTAGGGGCAAGATCAGACTTGGAGACCTTTCCACCAGAACATCCACTGGGTTACTGGGTCTTGAGGATGGACCACTGGCCAGAGCTTGCTCAATATGCAGTTGAGCTATTGGCCTGTCCTGCATCCACCATTCTTTCTGAACGCACATTCAGTGCTGCTGGAGGCTTTGTAACTGATCACAGAGTGCGCCTGTCCACAGACTCTGTTGATCGGTTCACATTCATAAAAATGAATCAGTCTTGGATCACCAGCTACCAAGCACCTGATGTGGATATAACTGATTGATTTTTCTATGGATGTGGGATCCCTTGAAGACTGCATATGCTGAGTGACTATCCTATTATGCTGAGTGACTATCCTATTCCTCCTCAATTTTCATGATGATAGTTTCTAAGAATATTTTTGGTTCAGGGCACCACCACCACTACCTAAGGCTCTATTCACACTAATGCGTTTTTTGATGCATTTTGCATTTTGAAGAAATGCATGGGAATTTTTTAACCTGGGTTCCTATGGAACATGTTCACATCAATGCATTTTTGTTTTTGGAAAGCGTTGGGGACTTTTTTCATGCAAAATGCAGCATTTTGCATGTAATAGAATTCAATGGACCCGCATCCAAAACACAAGTACTGCGTTTTTGCTGCGTTTTTACCCCATTTTGCGCGGTTTTTTTTTCTTTCTTTTTTTTTTTACACTGTATACAGTATAAAAAAAAACACTGTGGAAAAAAAACCCTGCAAAACGCGGCAAAAACGTGGCAAAAACGCAGCAAAAACGCATGTTCAAAAATGCGGCAAGCACCGCAAAAAGCACTGCAGAAACACTCAAAAGCAACATGCATAGATGTGTAAACAAGAAGCGCAGCGCTGGATATAAATAAACAATGAAAAAAATATGCTATGTGCAAATAGACACTGAAAATACAAATAAATGCAAATGAAGGCTGTGCACATTAATTCTCTAAATAATGTCCGTGAATATTCCTAATCAAGCAAAACCAAAGTATAAGTGAAAAATGTCCATGAAAACATGTGAAAAAAATCGCTATGGATATCTGACTTCCACCGCTGTGAACCCGTCACCACAGAGAGATTAAAGGCTTACCAGACAGCCCTTAAAGAAAGGCATGAATCGAGCTCCACTTTGGATGCTGTCCCTTCTATGGATGGATCCTGCTGTGAAGTGCTAGATGGTTAATCTCCGATTTATCAGCCATGGAGGAGAGCCATTTCCAGCGATAATGGATATCCAGAAAGAAAAAAAGAGATGCTCCGATAGTGTAGTAAAACTTATGGTTCCTTTATTAAAATGCCATGCAGGCGTTCAACAACACAAAAAATCCTTGCAAGGAAAGTTTAAAACAACTCCGATAGAAAACGAAAGTTTGCGCATGCGCAGTCCGTGCGTGCTTGTCTACCCTACGGCCGTTTCGTCAGAAATGACATCATCAGGGGCACGCCTACATGTCCGCGCATGCGCTTTAAGTACCTGAGCGGCGAAGCGAAGAAACTCAGCCATTGGTCACATAATTACCGGAGTTTTGAAACAGCTGAAGCGTCAACACAGGTGTTGTTACTTATATACATGCATAAACCTTATCCAGTGCCATCTTGTGGACAACTAGGTTATTGCTTCAAGCTTAAATTAAATTTGGTATTTTAAACCTAATGAGATAAAAGAAAGTGGCTGAAGGACAATTCGCATCCCCCTTCAAGTTAAAAACATTTCTCATTGAACAAATTTCAGAAAAGAGAGAGGATAATTCTTCTCTGAAAATTAAATTAGAATTAAAATTAAAATTAGAAATTCCAGTAATATAGAAACGTAACATAACAAAGTAAAAATCTAGATATATTATGCAAAGTATTTTACTGGGAACTGAAACATCATAGAAAAATGGAGAGGTCATCTAAATGTAAGATGATAGCCCCTAGGTAGGGGAAACTTGTTTTTAATTTAGAGGGTTTATTAAAAACCTAATGGCCCAAGTGGCAAAAACCGAGATCTTTCTCTATATAGAGAAAATCAAAACAGAGGATATTGACCAAAGAATGTGGAGGGGACATCAGAAAAGGGGCGGAGTCAAAACATTAACTATTATTAATAAAACAATTGATGTCCCACTCCACATTCAGACCTGTAGGGACATGACAACCCAATTTGTATATCCAGTTAGTCTCACTTCTAGATATGCTACGTTTACCGTTACTGCCTCGCCAGTGTGGTGTATATTTTTCGAGGGCTAGAAACGTAGTCCCTGTGGGGTCCCTTCTATGTTTAAGGTCATAATGTTTTGAGACATTATGTTTATCAAAGCCCCTTCGGATATTGGCAACATGCTCCCTAAGTCTCACCTGTAGCTTTCTAGTGGTGCGTCCTACATATTCCAACCCACAAGGGCATCTCAAAAGGTACACTACGCACTTTGTAGAACAGGTAATAAAAGATTTGATTGGATATGTAATACCTGTTCCTGTAGATGTAAATTCAGTTAACCTTCTCCCCCTGAAAGCATTAATGCTACAGATTTGACACTTTTTACAAGGCTAGAAACCCTTTAGATCACCAAAAAAGGAGGGTCTTACTGGTGGGTCTGGAACATTAGGTGCTATGAAGTGCCTAAGATTAGAGGCACCCCTAAAGAGTACACAAGGTTTTTCTGTCAATAGTGGCCCTAAAATCCTGTCATTCTTAATGACAGGCCAGTGTCTTTTTATTATGCGTTTTATGGCCCAATGCTGGCTAGAATAGGTGGTTAAAAACGCTAAACCAAAGTCATCCCTTTGCTCCATTTGTGGTGGTTTATCAATCAAAAGGGTTTGACGATCTCTATTCCCCACTTCCGCTATTAATGTATCAAGAGCTTGGCCATCATAGCCCTTATTTAAAAATCTAGCTCTAAGCACCTGTGCCTCCTCTTTGAAATCTTCCAGCTTGGAGCAATTTCTCCTGAGCCGTAAAAATTGTCCTTTTGGAACTGCCGACAGCCAGGAACGGTGATGACAAGAGTCAAGTGGAATATATCCATTCCTGTCTGTCGTTTTGAAATATGTGGATGTGGGAATCACCCCATTGTCTATAACTATTTTTAGATCCAAAAAATGGATTTGGGGGGGTTAACCTCATGAGAGAGGACAATGCCTCTATCATTATTGTTCAAAAAAGACAAAAAGGTTGTGACAGATTCAATGTCACCATCCCATATGAAAAGGACATCATCGATGAATCTTTTCCAAAAAATGAGCTTGTCACGTCTATTGTGTAATACCACATCCTCCTCCCACTTAGCCATGAATAAGTTGGCCATACTGGGAGCAAATTTTGCTCCCATGGCTACTCCTTTCCTCTGCAGAATTTAATTTTCAGAGAAGAATTATCCTCTCTCTTTTCTGAAATTTGTTCAATGAGAAATGTTTTTAACTTGAAGGGGGATGCGAATTGTCCTTCAGCCACTTTCTTTTATCTCATTAGGTTTAAAATACCAAATTTAATTTAAGCTTGAAGCAATAACCTAGTTGTCCACAAGATGGCACTGGATAAGGTTTATGCATGTATATAAGTAACAACACCTGTGTTGACGCTTCAGCTGTTTCAAAACTCCGGTAATTATGTGACCAATGGCTGAGTTTCTTCGCTTCGCCGCTCAGGTACTTAAAGCGCATGCGCGGACGTGTAGGCGTGCCCCTGATGATGTCATTTCTGATGAAACGGCCGTAGGGTAGACACGCACGCACGGACTGTGCATGCGCGAACTTTCGTTTTCTATCAGAGTTGTTTTAAACTTTCCTTGCAAGGATTTTTTGTGTTGTTGAACGCCTGCATGGCATTTTAATAAAGGAACCATAAGTTTTACTACACTATCGGAGCATCTCTTTTTTTCTTCCTGGATATCCATTATTGCTGGAAATGGCTCTCCTCCATGGCTGATAAATCGGAGATTAACCATCTAGCACTTCACAGCAGGATCCATCCATAGAAGGGACAGCATCCAAAGTGGAGCTCAATTCATGCCTTTCTTTAAGGGCTGTCTGGTAAGCCTTTAATCTCTCTATGGTGACGGGTTCACAGCGGTGGAAGTCAGATATCCATAGCGATTTTTTTCACATGTTTTCATGGACGTTTTTCACTTATACTTTGGTTTTGCTTGATTAGGAATATTCACGGACATTATTTAGAGAATTAATGTGCACAGCCTTCATTTGCATTTATTTGTATTTTCAGTGTCTATTTGCACATAGCATATTTTTTTCATTGTTTATTTATATCCAGCGCTGCGCTTCTTGTTTACATGTTTAGTGGTGCCCCCTATCAGGGTTATAGCATATAGCTGCAGGATACCTCTTCACAGGTTTATATTGTATATTTTTCACAAATATTTGTACACCCAGCACAATATATACCTTTTCATAGGTTTATATTTTATTCACAACATTTACACCTAGCGCAAATTTTTCCTTTTAGAACATGCATAGATGTGAATCGAGCCTTATGCCGCGTACACACGAGCGGACTTTATGGCAGACTTTGCCCGGCGGACTTTTCAACGTACTTTACAATGGACTTTCTGAATGAACGGACTTGCCTACACACAATCCACCGAAGTCCGTCGAATTCGTACGTGATGACGTACGACTGGACTAAAACAAGGAAGTTCATAGCCAGTAGCCAATAGCTGCCCTAGAGTGGCTTTTTGTCCGTCGAAATAGCATACAGACGGCGGACTTTTGGACCGGACTCGATTTCGACGGATTAATTTAAAACATGTTTCAAATCTAAGTCCGTCCAACTTTTGAGAAAACAAAGTCCGCTGGAGCCCACACACAATCGAATTGTCCGACCAAATCCCGTCCGCCGGGCAAAGTCTGCCGTAAAGTCCGCTCGTGTGTACGCGACATTAGGCCCAATTTTTCTGCCCCTGTTTAACAGGGGTGCGTAATTAGGGCTTGTTCCTGGCCCTTTGGGTCTGGTATGGATTTTAGGAAAAAAGGACTTTAAATGAGGCAAGTGTCAACAAAGGAATAAAAAGGTATAAATGCATTTGTTGCATGTATATATATATATATAGAACACATCAAGTTAAGTGACTCCATTAAGTACATGAAACCTAATACAATTAAACCAATTAACCATATATTGAATTTAAGCTTCTGACATAAAGTGGTTAAACCATAAATGAATGAATGAGGTATAGGGGATTGCAACAACACCAGCTGCACATAGGATTATCCCCAGAGGAGCAGAGATCATCATGTTGATAATGGGTACTGTGCCAGTAGATGGCTCAGAATTACCTCCAGATGACAGACCCCTGATTTCACCAACTTTTAGCATTGGTGACTCCCTATATTAAGAAGCAGGACACATGCATGAGGCTTGCCATCAAGCCAGAACAAAGGCTCATAGCCACCTTGCGTACTTGGCGATGGAGAGAAGTCTCCAGGAACTCAAGTTTTCCACTGGGATCTCCCCCCATTCTCAGGGACTCATTATTCCAGACACCTACTCAGCCATTATTCAAGTACTGCAGAAGGACTATAATCGGGTAAGTTGTTATCTTTAAGATCACATTCTATGTAATAATGTTTGCTAATGTATTGTCTTAATTTGTTGATTACATAATTATCAGTATTGTAATATGCTGTGAATGTCCTCTTTGTCCTCATGCACGCTGCAAGCATTTCCTGCTCCTTTATTGGCCTACATGCATATTTTCCTTAACTAACCTCCCCAGCATGCTATCCTGGGCCCATACACACCTAGCCTAGTAACTTCACAGTGTTTTTTGTCAGCTAAATTTTGGGGCTTACCCTAAACAACCCCTAAAATGTGTACAAATGTTATTGTTATCCTCAAATTCTGGCAGCGTGCAAGAAACCATTTTTTGGGGCACAAACTCATTTGGGACCCTCCCTCCCACCCGAACATGCAAAGTCAACAGATACAAATACTCAAATCTGATGACTTTGCAAACCCATACACACTATCCCTCTTTTGTGTTTAAATTTCTAAATTCACCCTACCATGTAGTGCAAGGGCCTGCCTGATTACCTACAAATTGCAACGTAGACAGCTTTTGTCTCCTATTATATTGATAGGTATTTTCAGAATGTCAAAATGTGATGCAATTTGGACAGTGTGGATCCATATTTTTAGATTATGACACTTCTTACCTGTCCACTGGGCTTCCAATAGTGTAAGTAAGGAGGGGCTGGCTAAAGTATCCCTGATTATTCATGCAAACAGCTCTCCTGGAAGTGGAGAGGGTTACCTGTCCAAAACATCTACCCATTTCCTCCCCCCACCCTACAATTTTGCTAATGGGCCACCAGAGGGGGAGATGAATCAGATAAGTTGACCTTACCCTTTTGTCTTTAAATACTCATTTAAGGTCTCTCCTTATGTTTGCTAAGCATGTTTGTGTCAAATCTGCTTGCAATGTTATGTGCAGAAGTAGTATTTTTTTCTTTTTTTTAATTCACAGTTACCTTCCAACCCACAGCAATGGCAGGACTTGCAGCCC
The DNA here is from genome assembly GCA_037952835.1 of Lithobates septentrionalis. Classification (NCBI taxonomy): domain Eukaryota; kingdom Metazoa; phylum Chordata; class Amphibia; order Anura; family Ranidae; genus Lithobates; species Lithobates septentrionalis. The sequence goes on along the minus strand of JBBDGP010000091.1, from coordinate 2,498,099 downwards.
AGTTCCACCACCAGTGGGATTTTCCCAACTGTGGTGGTGCTAATGATGGCAAGCACACCTTTCCCGTGTTTATTATTGTACCGCAGGAAATTGAAATTTCTAAAGGAAAAATTGTCATTTAAAATTGCTCACGGCTGTAATAAATTGCTGATTCCCGGCAATATAGAGTAAAAATAAAAAAAATAAAAAAAATGTTGTAGGTTCCCCCCACCAGTCCATACCAGGTACTTTGAGTCTGGTATGGATATTAACGGGAACTCTACGTCAAAATCTAAAAAAAAAATGGCATAGGCTTCCCCCCAAAATGCATACCAGACCCTTCAGGTCTGGTATGGATATTAAGGGGAACCCTGCACCAAAATTTGAAAGAAAAAATGGCATGGGAGTCGCCCTCAAAATCCATACCAGACCCTTATCCAAGCATGCAACCTGGCAGGCCACAGGAAAAGAGGGGGGACGAGAGAGCGCCCCCCCCCTCCTGAACCGGTGCTTTACGGGGACCCCAAAACAACCTCCCCATGTTGAGGGCATGTGGCCTGGTACGGTTCAGGAGGGGGGTGCTCTCTCATTCCCCCCTCTTTTCCTGTGACCTGCCAGGTTGCATGCTCAGATAAGGGTCTGGAATGGATTTTAGGGGGAACCCCACACCAGTTTTTTTTAATTTTAGCGCAGGGTTCCCCTCAAAATCCATACCAGACCTGAAGGGCCTGGGTCATCTTTTTTTTATCTTGACATGGAGTTCCCCTTAAAGTCCATACCAGATCCAAAAGGCCTGGTATGCACTGGGGGGACCTTACGTTGTTTTTTTCCTTGATTTTTGAATAGCTGGATTTTTGGAATTCAACACCATAATGTTATTGAATAATTACATACCACTGATACCATTGCATGCATTTGAAGAGTTAAAATGATGGAATAAACCAAACTGTTGTGCATCCGCTAATTATGTTGCTGAGTACAATGTACGTTTTCCGGAGGTGATACCATTGGTGGGATTCAAACCCATGGCATGAACCTTTGAAGGTAGCAGGGCATACCACTACGCTATGGAGCTGACCACAATCCTAAATACAAAATACTATTACTAATGTTTGATTCTTTTTATTCTATACAATAATGTTTTGCATTTGAGGCATTAATATTATGGTACCAACCATGATCATGTGCTATTGGGTAGGGATGAGCCGAACGCAAGTTCGGTTCGCACCAGAACTTGCGAACAGGTCAAAAATTTGTGCGAACACCGTTAAAGTCTATGGGACACAAACATGAAAAATCAAAAGTGCTTATTTTAAAGGCTTTTATGCAAGTTATTGCCATAAAAAGTGTTTGGGGACCCGGGTCCTGCTCCAGGGGACATGTATCAATGCAATTTTTTTTAAAACGTCAGTTTTTTCAGGAGCAGTGATTTTAAGGTCCCTTTCACACTTGTGCTACTCCAAAGTCACGTGATTTTGGCGTGATTTCGCGGCCGCAATTTTTACAAAATAGTCATACAACTGTGGATCCGACTTTGCCCTACGACTTGAAGTACGAATTCAATGACCAGGGATGCGACTTTGATCCCCCAATAATTAGGGGGAACTCCACGCCAATTTATTAATTTTTTTAAAAAACTGGCATGGTATGGAGAGACAAGCTATACCCAATTTTACTATAGATTATCTTCTTTGGCGCCCCCATAAATCTAGACCACCAATCCTCTCCCCTTCCCTTTCACACTCACTCGCATTGTGCGACACGTTACATAAACTAAACATTTTAACATCTAAATGGCATCCCTAGCTCACATCTTTAATAATCCCCTTTTCCCACCAGGCATGAACATAAAAGCGTTCCAGTGGTGGCTTGATAAGGGCTTATATAGAATAGGTCATTTTTTTAATTCTAGTGGTCTCCTCAAACTGACCCACTGCATATCAAAACTAGAAATGCCCCAATCAGAAAAGTTTCGCTTCCACCAAATAAGACATTTCCTACACTCGATCTCCTCCCAGGAATCTCTTCCCCTTACTGTCACTCCTTATGAGCAATGGTGTTCCTCAGCCATGAACATGAAGGGGGAATCTCTCTCATTTACTCGGCATTAGCCGAACCACAAGAGAAAGCGACCTATATGCTGAACTGGGAACGTGAGGTCGGATTTGAATGGGATCTAGACACCTGGCACTCATGCTTTGCTTCCGCCTTCAAGGGGATCCTAAATGTCTCCCTAACTGAAGCAGACCTTAAGGTCATGTCCCGATGGTACCTAGTCCCAACTAGATAGGCTAAATACCCTAAACAACACCTAAAATGTGTACAAATGTTATTGTTATCCTCAAATTCTGGCAGCGTGCAAGAAACCATTTTTTGGGGCACAAACTCATTTGGGACCCTCCCTCCCACCCGAACATGCAAAGTCAACAGATACAAATACTCAAATCTGATGACTTTGCAAACCCATACACACTATCCCTCTTTTGTGTTTAAATTTCTAAATTCACCCTACCATGTAGTGCAAGGGCCTGCCTGATTACCTACAAATTTCAACGTAGACAGCTTTTGTCTCCTATTATATTGATAGGTATTTTCAGAATGTCAAAATGTGATGCAATTTGGACAGTGTGGATCCATATTTTTAGATTATGACACTTCTTACCTGTCCACTGGGCTTCCAATAGTGTAAGTAAGGAGGGGCTGGCTAAAGTATCCCTGATTATTCATGCAAACAGCTCTCCTGGAAGTGGAGAGGGTTACCTGTCCAAAACATCTACCCATTTCCTCCCCCCACCCTACAATTTTGCTAATGGGCCACCAGAGGGGGAGATGAATCAGATAAGTTGACCTTACCCTTTTGTCTTTAAATACTCATTTAAGGTCTCTCCTTATGTTTGCTAAGCATGTTTGTGTCAAATCTGCTTGCAATGTTATGTGCAGAAGTAGTATTTTTTTCTTTTTTTTAATTCACAGTTACCTTCCAACCCACAGCAATGGCAGGACTTGCAGCCCAGTTCCACCACCAGTGGGATTTTCCCAACTGTGGTGGTGCTAATGATGGCAAGCACACCTTTCCCGTGTTTATTATTGTACCGCAGGAAATTGAAATTTCTAAAGGAAAAATTGTCATTTAAAATTGCTCACGGCTGTAATAAATTGCTGATTCCCGGCAATATAGAGTAAAAATAAAAAAAATAAAAAAAACGTTGTAGGTTCCCCCCACCAGTCCATACCAGGTACTTTGAGTCTGGTATGGATATTAACGGGAACTCTACGTCAAAATCTAAAAAAAAAATGGCATAGGCTTCCCCCCAAAATGCATACCAGACCCTTCAGGTCTGGTATGGATATTAAGGGGAACCCTGCACCAAAATTTGAAAGAAAAAATGGCATGGGAGTCGCCCTCAAAATCCATACCAGACCCTTATCCAAGCATGCAACCTGGCAGGCCACAGGAAAAGAGGGGGGACGAGAGAGCGCCCCCCCCTCCTGAACCGGTGCTTTACGGGGACCCCAAAACAACCTCCCCATGTTGAGGGCATGTGGCCTGGTACGGTTCAGGAGGGGGGTGCTCTCTCATTCCCCCCTCTTTTCCTGTGACCTGCCAGGTTGCATGCTCAGATAAGGGTCTGGAATGGATTTTAGGGGGAACCCCACACCAGTTTTTTTTAATTTTAGCGCAGGGTTCCCCTCAAAATCCATACCAGACCTGAAGGGCCTGGGTCATCTTTTTTTTATCTTGACATGGAGTTCCCCTTAAAGTCCATACCAGATCCAAAAGGCCTGGTATGCACTGGGGGGACCTTACGTTGTTTTTTTCCTTGATTTTTGAATAGCTGGATTTTTGGAATTCAACACCATAATGTTATTGAATAATTACATACCACTGATACCATTGCATGCATTTGAAGAGTTAAAATGATGGAATAAACCAAACTGTTGTGCATCCGCTAATTATGTTGCTGAGTACAATGTACATTTTCCGGAGGTGATACCATTGGTGGGATTCAAACCCATGGCATGAACCTTTGAAGGTAGCAGGGCATACCACTACGCTATGGAGCTGACCACAATCCTAAATACAAAATACTATTACTAATGTTTGATTCTTTTTATTCTATAAAATAATGTTTTGCATTTGAGGCATTAATATTATGGTACCAACCATGATCATGTGCTATTGGGTAGGGATGAGCCGAACGCAAGTTCGGTTCGCACCAGAACTTGCGAACAGGTCAAAAATTTGTGCGAACACCGTTAAAGTCTATGGGACACAAACATGAAAAATCAAAAGTGCTTATTTTAAAGGCTTTTATGCAAGTTATTGCCATAAAAAGTGTTTGGGGACCCGGGTCCTGCTCCAGGGGACATGTATCAATGCAATTTTTTTTAAAACGTCAGTTTTTTCAGGAGCAGTGATTTTAAGGTCCCTTTCACACTTGTGCTACTCCAAAGTCACGTGATTTTGGCGTGATTTCGCGGCCGCAATTTTTACAAAATAGTCATACAACTGTGGATCCGACTTTGCCCTACGACTTGAAGTACGAATTCAATGACCAGGGATGCGACTTTGATCCCCCAATAATTAGGGGGAACTCCACGCCAATTTATTAATTTTTTTAAAAAACTGGCATGGTATGGAGAGACAAGCTATACCCAATTTTACTATAGATTATCTTCTTTGGCGCCCCCATAAATCTAGACCACCAATCCTCTCCCCTTCCCTTTCACACTCACTCGCATTGTGCGACACGTTACATAAACTAAACATTTTAACATCTAAATGGCATCCCTAGCTCACATCTTTAATAATCCCCTTTTCCCACCAGGCATGAACATAAAAGCGTTCCAGTGGTGGCTTGATAAGGGCTTATATAGAATAGGTCATTTTTTTAATTCTAGTGGTCCCCTCAAACTGACCCACTGCATATCAAAACTAGAAATGCCCCAATCAGAAAAGTTTCGCTTCCACCAAATAAGACATTTCCTACACTCGATCTCCTCCCAGGAATCTCTTCCCCTTACTGTCACTCCTTATGAGCAATGGTGTTCCTCAGCCATGAACATGAAGGGGGAATCTCTCTCATTTACTCGGCATTAGCCGAACCACAAGAGAAAGCGACCTATATGCTGAACTGGGAACGTGAGGTCGGATTTGAATGGGATCTAGACACCTGGCACTCATGCTTTGCTTCCGCCTTCAAGGGGATCCTAAATGTCTCCCTAACTGAAGCAGACCTTAAGGTCATGTCCCGATGGTACCTAGTCCCAACTAGATAGGCTAAATTTTACCCACATTCCTCCCCTCTATGTTTCAGGGGATGTGGCCACCTGGGCTCTCTCCTACACACTTTTTGGGAGTGCCCTAGAATTAGAGGCTATTGGAACAAAATCTTCAATCTAATCCGCAAAGTCACTGGCATGGCGGTCCCACAAACCCCAACAATAGCACTCTTAAACAAAAAGTCCCCAAAACTCCTAAATATGACCAAATTCTAATCCACTATATTCTCATTGGTGCTAAACTTACCATAGCCCGGGCATGGAAACTTCCCAGAGTCTCCTTTCACTTAACCAAACAGAAAGTCTCATGGATCATGTACCAGGAAAAAATTTCCAGCATTATCCTGGATAAGACTGAAAAATTCAAACACATATGGGAACCATGGGCCCGTCATATTGGCGTGACCCTCTAGTCCCTAATTCAACCATAACTTATCTTTTAAGTCCCCCCATACTGATGCCTCACACCCCACTCCAGCTCTCCTCGAAGCAAAGCCTTCCTCTCCCATCCTTCTTATACCCCCTCTTCTTCTCTTCCTAATTCTATCTCTTGGTGGGATGTGAAGTAGAAGTTACAAGATTTATCTCTTTTATCTCTAAGATTTGTTTGGTTCTTATATTAGATATTCTAACTTAGTCACCCACCTTAGTTTAAGCTCAGAAGTTAGCAGAACAGGTACTGGCTCAGAGAGGACGACTTCTAAGCATTTTTGTTCTCATAAGGGGCCCATTTGTACTGCCTCATACTTTACGAACAAATTATGACATACTTAGCGTCCAGGGACCAGAGGCCATTGAAGCCCGGACAAAGCATGATCCCAAATTGGGGTGTCTGGATTTCAAGGTGGATGGTAGTTTAGTTTGCTTACCAAACAGGGTTCCCACCTTGTCTAAGATTATCCTTGTCGCTTAGAAGCTATATATATGAATACTTCCTTGGCATTGTATCTCTTGTTAATTTCTAGTTCACTGCTCTCTACTTGAACAAATTCAATTGTCTTTTTGATCCCCCTGCGTGGGAAGAGATTTGTTATTGTTATTTTTATTATTTGACTTCAATAAACACTTTAAAACAAAAAAAAAAACTGGCATGGGTTCCGCCTTCATGAGCATACTGGGCCTGTCGGTCTGGTATGGATTTTAAGGGGAACCCCCACGCCGAAAAAACAGCATGGGGTCTCCCCAAAATCCATACCAGATCCTTATCCAAGCATGCAGCGTGGTAGGTCAGGAAGGGGGAGGGAATGAGCGAGCGCCCCCCCTCCTGAACCGTACCAGGCCGCATGCCCTCAACATGGGGGGTGGGTGCTTTGTCATCCAGTGATCATCGCCCGGGGCATGATGGGGCGATGACCTCATAAGGGGGCATGATCACCGGGTGATGTCTTTAGGTGATCCCACCCCCTTATGACATCACCCGGTGACCACGCCCCATGCCTATATAAGTCGTTGCGCACCACCTACGCGGCATTACAGTGGGAGATAGCATCTTGTCAACATCGGAAGAAGAGCAGAGGGAAGAAGACAGAGAAGACCGGGCAAGAACTAGCAAAAGAGCAGGCAAAAGAACAGAAGGACCCGGCAGAAGATGACCAGACAGCGGGAGGAGAACCGGAGAGCACGGAGAAGAGGCCAGAGAGAGCGGAGAAGAAGAAAGAGACCCCCGGAGCTGCCTAATAAATTACTTTGAAAACTTGTGTAGTGTTTTTTAGTGTTGACACTTTTTTTTCAGGTGGATGGGTAGGGGTACAATGTACCCATACTCATCCACATAGGGTGGGGGCCGGGATCTGGGGCCCCCTTATTAAAGGGAACTCCCAGATTCCAATAAGCCCCCCCGCTCACAGACCCCGACAACCAATGGCCAGGGTTGTTGGGAAGGGGCCCTTGTCCTCATCAACATGGGGGCAAGGTGCTTTAGGGTGGGGGCGCAGGGCCCCCCTGCCCCAAAGCACCCACCCCCATGTTAGAGGAATGCGGCCTGGTACGGTTCAGGAGGGGGGCGCTCACTCGTTCCCACACCCTTTCCTGACCTACCAGGCTGCGAGCTCGGATAAGGGTATGGATTTTGGGGGGACCCCCACACGTTTTTTTTGGCGTGGGGGTTCCCCTTAAAATCCATACCAGACCTGAAGTGCCTGGTATGGATCCCATTTTTATGCGGGGTTCCCCTTAATATTCATACCAGACCCAAATGCTCTGTTATAGACCAGGGGGGAACCCCATGCAGTTTTTGCAATGTTTTTTTTTAAATTTCAGTTCCCGGCCCCCCGGTTAGCAACCAGCTATATACAGTGTTAAAATAATAACCACAAAACACATCAAAACAGCTGTTGTGCGACAGTGGCTACCAAACAAAATTGACTTCCTTTTTTCCCACAAATAGTGCTTTCTTTTGGTGGTATTTGATCACCTCTGCGGTTTTTATTTTTTGCGCTATAAACAAAAAAAAACTGTGACAAGTTTGAAAAAAAAGCTATTTTTTTTTACTTTTTGCTATAATAAATATCCCCCAAAAATATATCAAAAAACTATTTTTTTCCTCAGTTTAGGCCGATATGTATTCTTCCACATATTTTTGGAAAAAAAAACGCAATAGGCGTATATTGATTGGTTTGCGCAAAAGTTATAGCGTCTACAAAATAGGGGATAGATTTATGGCATTTTTATTAATATTTTTTATTTAATTAGAAATGGCGGCAATCTGCAATTTTTCTCGTGACTGCGACATTATGGCAGACACATCGGACACTTTTGACGCTATTTTGCGACCATTGTCATTTATACAGCAATCATTGCTATAAAAATGCACTGATTACTGTGTAAATGATAAGGAAAGGGGTTAAACACTAGGGGGCGATCAAGGGGTTAAGTGTGTCCTAGAGAGTGATTCTAACTGTGTGGGGGATGGGCTACCAGTTACATGACATTGATCACTGCTCCCGATGACAGGGAGCAGTAGATCAGTGTCCTGTCACAAGGCAGAACAGGGAAATGCCTTGTTTACAAAGGCATCTCCCCGTTCTGCAGACACTATCGCGGGACACCGGCGGACATCAAGTCCGCGGGTCCCGCGGGCACAGTCAGGGCGCTCACGGCAGGTACTTCCCTTTGTGCAGCTGTGCCATTCTGCCAACGTAAATGTTTGTGCGGCGGTCGGCAAGCAGTTGAATGAACTGTAGAGTGGTTCTGCAAACTGCAAAACACAATAAAAATTGCATAGGTGTGAACCTAGGGTCAGGGCCAGTTCACACAGTAGCCATGCGGGAACCCTGCAAATCCAGTGTGGGTTCCCACATTGCATACAACTCGCAGACAGTTCACACTGCCATATGCAAACTGCTGGGAGTGTCAGTAGAAAGCTAATGACACCCCCAAATCAGTTTGCAGATCGCAGAGCGAACTGCAAATTCAGACAACACCCATGCGATCCGTTTCTGCTGTGGAACAAAAAAAGGGTCCTGTGGGAGTTTGGTCCAAAATGCAATGCAAAATCAACCAAACAATCTGTATCTGAGTTTGCATCACGCAGACATCGCATGTGATTTGCAGTGCGGGGCAAATCACATCCGATGTCGGACAGCACAGCAGTGTGAACCGGCCCTAAGGCCCCTTTCCCACTTGTGCAACTTTTCCTGCGACTCCTGTGTCCATAGACAGCAAAAAGCACTGCAAAATCGCTGGTCTTTTAGATCGGACAAGTGTGAAAGGGGCCTTATGGACCTCAAGTTGTAGGAAAAGTCGGCCAAGTGTGAAAGGAACCTAATGAAATTCATTGATAAAATCTTTAAATTAGGCCCCATTTGCACTTGTGCGACCAATGCCTGGGTAACATTGTGGTATATGGACCTCAAGTCACATCAAAGTCAAGCCAAAGTAGTGCAGGGACAAATTTAACCCACTTGCAGGATGCACAAGTGAGAATAGTGCCTAATTCAAAGATATTATCCATGAATCTTATTCACACTGCTGCGACCTGAAAGTCACATTATTTTGCTGCCACTTTGCTACTGCAACTTGGCCCCAACTTCTGGGAATGCCTGTGTAATATTGCGCCCTATGTACCTCAAGTCACATGAAAGTCACATCAAAGTAGTACAGGGACTACTTTGAAGTTGTTGCAACTTGAAGTAGAGCAGATATGAATGGTTACCATTGAGAATCATGGGGTACAACTTGTCAAGCAACTTGGAGGTTCAAAGTCTCCCAACTCTCCATATTTTAATAGACAGGAGCTCTCATTTATACTTGCATAGTCCTTACTGATTTACATCAGCAGAATAAATGCAGGAAGTGATGTGTGCACATGGGCCAGAAGCAAATGTGTGGGGATGCCAAACAAATCATTGAACCCCACCCACACCAAATCTAACTACCACATCCACCCCCACATTGAGTAAGCACAAGTACATATCCTACCCTTAGGCTCTGTTTCCACTAGTGCGACTTTTCATGCGACTTGGGACTGAAAAGTCGCATGACAAATTGTTTCCCATGACTTCCAATGAGTACCGTTCATATCTGTGCGACTTCAAGTCGCAGCGACTTCAAAGTAGTCCCTGCACTACTTTGGTCCCACTTTGATGCGACTTGAGGTCCATAGATACAGGCATTGCTTCAAATCGCGGTAAAAAGTCGCGGTAAAATCGCGGTAAAAAATCGCGGCAAAATCGCGCGACTTTGGGGACGCACTAGTGGAAACATAGCCTAAGGCTCTGTTTCCACTAGTGCGACTTTTCATGCGACTTGGGACTGAAAAGTCGCATGACAAATTGTTTCCCATGATTTCCAATGAGTACCGTTCATATCTGTGCGACTTCAAGTCGCAGCGACTTCAAAGTAGTCCCTGCACTACTTTGGTCCCACTTTGATGCGACTTGAGGTCCATAGATACAGGCATTGCTTCAAATCGCGGTAAAAAGTCGCGGTAAAATCGCGGTAAAAAATCGCGGCAAAATCGCGCGACTTTGGGGACGCACTAGTGGAAACATAGCCTTACTCATAAAATGAGCAGCACCTCCTCTGTGCTATATAGCAACAGGTGAATGACAAAGACAAAAGGCCCAGTTTAAGCCCTGGTTCACACTGACAGTGGGAGGAAATCGAGCAAGTTCAGCTGAACTCACACAATGTCATTCCTGCATGTCAGTGCTGACTGCAGGGGGAATTTCAGAGACATCTGTATAGTTTTCTGCACTGATATCAATACAAATTTCACCCCAATTAAAACACATTGCAATTGCCACCAATTTGACATGTCACATGACACCAATGTGAACCAAAGCTGACACATACAACACTGCCTATCGTCCAGCTGAATTCCTTACCTGCAATTCTCCACAACTGTTTTATATAAAGATTCCACCTTTATTATTTACTTGCAGGTCTGCTGAAGCCTAGGTTTACATTGGAGTGATTTGTCATGCGATTTGAGAGATCAAAACGCATGACTATTGGCAGCAATGGCACTGTTCCAATCGATGCAACACCAATTTTGGGGCACTGCACCGATTTGCAAAAGTAGTTCCTGTACCACTTTTCCCGATTTCAGGTGCAACTTCAATAGACATCTGTGTATGAAGCCACACAGTTGTCTATCAAGTAGCACCTGAAATCGCACTACTTCAAGTAAAGTAGCGCGATTTCAAAGTAGCATCAATGTGAACCAGGGCAAAGAGATTTGTTTTTTTGGTGCACAAATACATATATAAATAAGTTATAAAAGATATTGCACTTTCCCAAAAAGGTTGTGTTGTTAGCACACTGACACACGCCCAATAAAATTACACGCCCAACAGTATCTTTCAATCTGTCTCTTCATTTATGTCTAAAGTCATTGCAACTGATGGGCAGGAACACTTAATACTATTTGCAACTGTGTTAGCCCTTGGCTATGTGCATCAAATCTCCAACTACAGGCCAAAGATCGAAGTCCATTTGCATCCACATAAACAAAGCAACAGTTTTCTAAGTATATGTACCTGTGCAGTGTAAAGCCTACAATTTTAGTCCCTGGGCATGATTAGTGCTAACAAACATTAACATCAGTCCCTGGCTGCAATGAGCTTCCAATCTAAAGACCAAAACAAACTTTCCTACATTAGAGACTATTTTGACAGGAGACAAATAAAATGCCAGCATGTCTTTGGATTGTGGTGAGAAACCCACACAGGGAGAACATATAAACTTCAACGCAAGCATAAGCATGTTGGGGAATTGAACCAGCAACCACAGTGCTGCTAGATAGAACTGCTATGCACTTAGCCAGCAGGCAGCCTCACACATGTTCTCTGCATCTCTGTGGTGTGAACCAGTCCTAAGTCCATAGCCATGCTCAGTGTCACAAGCAATATACAATATATTGGCCTAAGTATTGGGACGCCTGCCTTTAAACGCACATGAACTGTAATGGCATCCCAGTATTAGTCCGTAGGGTTCAAAACTCATTTAGCCCACCCTTTGCAGCTATAACAGCTTCAACTCTTCTGGGAAGGTTGTCCACAAGGTTTAGGAGTGTGTCTATGGGAATGTTTGACCATTCTTCCAAGTGCGTTTGTGAGGTCAGACACTGATGTTGGATGAGAAGGCCTGACCTAAAGTCTCCGCTCTAATTCATCCCCAAGGTGTTCTGTTGTGTTGAGGTCAGGACTCTGTCCAGGCCAGTCAAGTTCCTCCACCCCAAAATCACTCATCCATGTCTTTATGGACCTTGCTTTGTGCACTGGTCCAAATCATTTGATGGAGTGTGGATGATGATGTGGGGTTGTTTTTCAGGGGTTGGGCAAGTTTGGGGTGCAGAAACTTGACTGGCCTGCACAGAGTCTTGACCTCAACCCGATAAAACACCCTTTGGCTAAATTAGAGCAGAGACTGCAAGCCAGGCCTTCTCATCCAACATCAGTGCCTGGCCTCACAAATGCACTTCTGGAAGAATGATCAAACATTCCCATAGACACACTAAACCATGTGGACTGCCTTCCCAGCCTTCCCAGAAGCTGTTCCAGCTTCAAATTGTGGGCCAAATCAAATTTTAACCCTACCGACTAAGACTGGGCTGCTATTAAAGTTCATGTGTGTGTAAAGGCAGGTGTCCCCATACTTTTGGCTAAATAGTATCTGGCAAGATTTACAATGGTGGTGGAACCCTCCTACACATAAACAAAATTATAGGACCTGGGAGATGAGACAACTTCTCTACCTGAAGCAGCATGTTTGGGATTTGAACCCAGATGCTCAGCAGAAGTTCTAACTTCTAAGCCACAGAGCTGCCACATGTGAGAACCTCCTACACATAAATACACATAAAAACATATACATTCTGCATTTCTTTGGACATACAGGTGATGGAATTACATTACTCAAGAGTTATTCTTCTTGATTTATTCTGTGATATTTGGCATTTTATTGTGGGTGAGTGTAGAATATTACCCTCAAATTTTTGGGAATTACATTTTGATTTCTGATGTTGGTACACATATCACATTTTTGGGCTCAAATTATGATTATTTGGAAATAATAAAAAGCACAACAAATTGTGATTCATTTTAAATTTGCATCAGCAATGGTATTGTTTGTGCTTTGTAAAGACACCTGTGTGAGTTTGGGTAAAGATTGTTGTGAGATGGAGAATAACAAGTGAATGTGACAGAGAAAAATATATTTTACCAAAACATCAAAACATTCCACATTCTAGCATTCTTAAAAACAAAATATTTTATATAGTAGCAACAATGTTGCAAAGGAAAATTTATTTCAGAGAAAGATATATTTCATCTCAACATTAGGCCCGGTTCACACTGATGCGAGTTCATAACGAATGCGATGTGTCAAAAGCACTTTAAATTCGCATGTCATCCATAAAGTCATTGTTTTCAATGACGGTCGTTCACATACATGCGTTACGATTCCTCTACGAATGAGATGCGATAAAAAAAAAGGGTCTTGTGCGAGTTTACTGCGTTGCATTGCAAATTTAATCTCAATAGACATCAATGTAAATCGTTCTTGAATCGCATTTGATGGTTCACATATGTGCAAAATCGTAACTTCCAGCTCCTCCTCCCAGTACTGCCCCCTCACCTCCTCCCAGTACTGCCCCCTCACTTCCTGTTTCCTGTCTCATGTCCATATGCAAACAGATAAGATGGCCCCCAGGCGTTGGAACAGCATCAACAATGAGGAGCTCATCAGGCTTGTCCGTGACAGGCCATATATATATATATATGGGACAGCTGTATACCTGAATATAAAAACAATGCCCAGAAGGGCGGAGGCTGGGAAGAAATTTGTAAAACTTTGTATTCAGACTGGGAAGACTTCACACCACAAGTTCGCAAACATAAACGTAAGTACATATTTATTCATCCCACTCACCACCAATCTCTCTGACCACCAATGTAAGGTCATGCATCCTGCTGACAACTCATGTAAGGGCATGCATCCCACTGACCACAAATCCCTCTGACCACCAATGTAAGGGCATGCATCCCACTGACCACCAATGTAAGGGCATGCATCCCGCTGACCACCAATGTAAGTGCATGTATCCCACTGATGACCAATGTAAGGGCATGTATCATGCTGACTACCCATGTAAGGGCATGCATCCCACTGACCACAAATCCCTCTGACCTCCAATGTAAGGGCATGCATCCCACTGACCTCCAATGTAAGGGCATGCATCCCACTGACCTCCAATGTAAGGGCATGCATCCCACTGACCACCAATGTAAGGGCATGCATCCCACTGACCACAAATCCCACTGACCAGCTGTGTAATGTGCATTGTTCCCACTCACCACCAATTAATTGTTTATGTTTTTTTGATTACAGAAGAACTCATACGTAATAGGTGGCGAAGCCTCAAGGATACACTTCAAAGACACCAGAGACTGATGAAGTGGGTCCGGTGCCACCCCATAGTGTCCCTATGCTTTTGCCAGATACCTGGATTTTCTCAAGCCAGTTCTAGAATTAAGGAAGTAAGTTTACATACAAGAATACCTCTCTCTACCATCCCTCTCTAATTTACCTGTCCTCCCCCTAACCTTCGCTTCTACCGCTATCATCTTTAGTTAGAATTTCAAGTATTAACTTTATGTTTCAGCACAAAAGCAAGTTGGGAAGAGGAAGAGGGAGAGGAGCATGCTGCTATTGTTGACGTAGATGAGGGAGTATCATTTGCTTGCACAAACAGAGGATTCATCATCTATGGAGGTAGAGGGTGATGCAATCGATGTACATGAATCATCTACTCAGGAGCAAGATAATGAGGATACTGACATTTCCTGTCACATCATGGCAGCATACACTTTGGGTTGTGACTCCGCCCCCACAACCTGATAGGACCACATAGCTATAAATTAATGAGTAGGCACCTGCCCCAGTATTCTCTTATTTTTCCTCACCTGTCAGGACCGCACAGATCAGCACCCCCTTACCGCTTCGCCCCAGCCAGGTTCTAGCCTCTCCTGGGTAGAAGTCCTTCCTGTACAGCCTCTAAACGAGCTAGATGGAAGGAGCCCCACTCTGGTGATCTCAGGGGCACCTTTTTTTCATTGTCTCTGCTGACCATAATATAAGCCTTAAACAGGCTTGATGTGTCAGCAGCCCATATAAGCCTTAAATAGGCTTGCCGGTGGAATGGCCTCAGAAGACTCATCTTGATCTCAAAGATATAAGCCTTAAATAGGCTTAGTTGTGTGCAGTGGTCCCCCCCCCACTCTCTCCCACCTACTTGGTTTCTGGGCTCTGTTGTCCTCCCATAACCTTCCCTGTGGTCGCCGAGCGTTCTTGGCGTTCTCACGCATGCGCAGTTTCAGGGCATTCTCTGCCTATGCCAGGTATCAAGATGGCGCCAGGTGTCTCTGACGGAGCCGTTCATACCGCAGGAGAAGCCGCTCGGGACACAGAGGGAGTCGCAGAAGGAGCCGGTCTAGATCATACTCAAGACACAGTCGCTCCCACTATAGAAGATCTCCTTTGTGCAGACCCAGGTCTCCTGCGCGCCACTCCCTCTGGGAACGCCTGCTGGATTTGCGGTGCGGTGGCCCTCCCAGATAAACTGGCCTGTCAAAAATCCACAGTGCCTCTCCCGCTCTGGCCAGTACATCAAGAGAGCAAGACTCTCTGTCCGATTATGAGGGATTGAAGGTATCAGCCGGCTTTGACTTCTCTCTAATAGAGCCGTTTGTCAAGTCGGTTAAGGAGGCAATAAACTGGGAGGAACCCCAGGAGGTTCAACAAAAACGAAGGAAATATTTCCCTCACCTTAAGAAGGATCCAGAAGCTTTCCCGTTTATAGAGGAGCTGGATGACCTGATTTAGGAGGAATGGCAAAGACCCGAGAAGAAATCTAGTCTGAATAACAGACTTCTTAAACTGTATCCGCTCAAGGAGCCTAAAGTAACCCCCCTGGTGTCTCCTCCTGTGGTGGACGCATCTTTGATGCGCCTAGCCAGGCATGTTACACTTCCTATAGAGGACGTGGTAACATTTAGGAAAGTGCTCGATAGGAAAATCGACACGGACCTTAAGAGGGCCTACCTGTCGGCAGGAGGCACCTGCAGGCCAGCGATAGTGCTCGCAGCTGTGGGAAGAGCCATCTCCAGCTGGTCCGCACTGAGGAGCTCATATTGGAGGGTGCAGACCAGGAAAAAATAGTTAAAGCTTTGCAAGAACTAAGCTTGGCGGGCGACTTTGTGGCAGAGGCCTCCGTCGATACAATCAGGTCTGCATCGAAGTCTATGTTGGCCTCGGTAATGGCCAGAAGAGGGCTATGGCTGAAGCCCTAGACGGCGGATCCCGCCTCCAAGTCCAATTGGTGTCGCATCCCGTTTGACGGGGAGAACCTTTTTGGGATGAAATTGGACTCAGCCATTTCTAAGGTGACTGGTGGCAAGTCTGGACTCATCCCCTCGGATAGAAGGCCCAAACAGCAGAGACCTCCTCCCTTTAAACGAAACCTTCCGGAGAGGTTTAGAGACGCAAAAGCATACAGACCTGGGAAGGAGTACCGAAGAAGCTGGAAAAATCCTCAGTCATCCTTCATGAAATTTCAAAAGCCCAAGACTCCCGCTTCCAGTGACGAGAAGTCCTTTTGAAGGTGCGTCTGTCCAGCCAGCGGTAGTGGGAGCCAGACTCTCCAGATTCAGGCAGGCCTGGGCGGAGACTATAAAGGATACCTGGACTCTGGCCACCATCAGTTTCGGCCACAGGTGGTCCTTTAGAAATCGACCCCCAAAGGATCAATTTTGTCCAACCCATCTTCCTCCTTCTCGGGGGAAAAAAGGTTGTCACTGCTGAATTATGTTCAGGATCTTCTCCAAAAACGGGCGATTAGTAAAGGTTCCGCCAGCACAGAGGGGCAAGGGAATTTATTCTCCGCTATTCCTCGTCAAAAAGAAATCGGGGGATCTGCGTCCGGTTCTAGATTTAAAGAATCTCAACAGATCCATCCGGGTGGAATCATTCAAGATGGAAAGCTTACAGTCTATCCTCCAGGCCATAAACCTGGGAGACTGGATGCTTTGCATAGACCTCCAGGACGCCTACCTGCATATCCCAATTCATGCTGCATTCCAAAGATTCCTGCGATTCTCGGTGGGTCACGGGCACTTTCAATTTCAGAGTCTTTCCTTCGGGTTCTCGACAGTCCCCAGAACATTCACAAAGGTCTTATTACCAGCAATAGCCTCCTTAAGAGAAAAAGGTCTAAGGGTCCACCACTACCTGGACGACATCCTCCTCCTCTCAAACAGCCGGGAATCACTCGTGCAACATCGCAAGATCCTAGTCTCCACACTAAAGAGTTTGGGATGGATAATAAATTGGGGAAACACGCAACACCCAGCCTACCCAAAGGATGGTCTTCCTAGGGGCCGAACTGGATACCCGAGCAAATACAGTGGAGCTGCCACTGGAGAAAATACCCCTATTAATTCAGAAAGTAAAAAAATCAATCTCGGCACCGTTCTTACCAGCCAGAGCATGCCTCAGTCTTCTAGGCTCTTTATCAGCAACCATTCCAATGGTCCGGTGGGCGCAATGGAATTCCAGACCCCTTCAAACCTCCTTCCTGCGCCAGTGGGACGGTTTGTCCATGTCCCAACCGATTTACATCTCGGAGGAGGCCAGTCTATCTCTGCAGTGGTGGATGCGTCCTTGCAACCTCAGGAGCTACAAACAGATAGTCACCCCCCATCAGGAAGTAGTGACTTTGGATGCCAGCCCGGAGGGCTGGGGAGCACACTATCTACATTACGCAGCTCAGGGCCGCTGGCATTTCAAAACCCAGGACTCTGTCTCGAATGTACTAGAAATGAAGGCAGCCTTTCAGGCCCTCTTGGCATTCAGCACCTTTCTGAGAGGGAAACAAGTTCTCCTAAAGATGGACAACAAAGTGGCAGTAGCCTACGTCAACAGGTAGGGGGGTACCAGGAGCATCTCTATGATGCAGGAGGTCTGCCCGGTGATGCAATGGGCCCAACTGAACCTTCTGCATCTGAGGGCGGCTTATATTCCAGGCGTTCAGAATCTCCTTGCGGATTCACTCAGCAGAACCTTTATTTCCAATAACGAATGGTCTCTGAGCTTCCAAGCATTCACCCTCATATCCCAGACCTGGGGCCCTCCTGACATAGACCTCGCAGCAACGCCAGCGAACATGAAGTGTCAGAGATTTTTGTCGAGGATCCCCTTTCCTTCAGCGGAGGGAACGGATTGTCTCCAACACCCCTGGAACTTCCGCCTAGGCTACATTTTTCCACCAACTCCTCTCATAGCCAAGTTCCTTCTGAGGCTCAAGCATTCTGCAGCTCTAGTGCTGGCTGTGATTCCCTTTTGGCCGCGGAGGCCTTGCTTCACTACCCTCCTACAGCTGAACACAGTGGACCCACTTCCCCTCCCGGTATCGGCAGACTTACTGGCTCAGGGCCAGCTACTCCACCCGAGCCCGGAGTAGCTACATCTAACGGCCTGGAGGCTGAGAGGTCTAGATTCCTAGACCAAGGCTGCTCTCAGAAGGTAGTGGATACTCTACTCCAGGCTAGGAAGTTTACCACGAATAACACCTACAGAAGGATCTGGAAAAAGTTTATTTCCTTTGCTCAGGAGCAAGGTTGGGACTCTTCCTCTCCATCAGTGCCGCAAGTGCTCGAGTTCCTCCAGTCAGGCCTGGAAAAAGGTCTTGGGTCCAGCACCCTAAAGGTGCAAGTGTCAGCCATCTCTGCCTTGAAAGGAGTTAAGTGGGCCCCTAATCCACTTGTTGTTCAATTCCAAAGGGCCTGTCTAAAACTAAGGCCTCCCAGAAAGCCTTCATTTCCGGCCTGGGATCTCTCAACTGTCTTGGAAGTCTTATCCAAGGAGCCATTCTTTCCACTTGAAAACATCTCCCTTTGGGATCTGACACTAAAGGTCTTGTTTCTAATTGCTATAACATCAGCAAAAAGAGTCTCAGAGATGCAAGCCCTGCTAGCCAAAGAGCCGGACCTGATGATCTACCCAGACAGGCTAACCCTGAAGCCTTCGGATCGCTTTATCCCGAAAGTCTCCCCTTCATTCCACTTTAACCAGGAGATTGATCTTCCGGCCCTTGTCACAGATCAGGGCGCTCCTCATCCACTGGATGTCAAGGGCAACGTTTTGCAGTACCTCTCAGTAACCAAGCCATTCAGGAAGTCTGAAAACCTCCTAATCATCCCACACTGGTTTAGAAAAGGCCAAGCGGCATCTGCCCGTACCATCGCCTCATGATTGGTGAAAATTATCAAGAAGGCCTACTCCTTGAGCACCTTGCAGATTCAGGAGGGGTTAAGGGTGCATTCTACCAGGGCAGTGGCTACTTCATGGGCAGCTTACTGTAGAGTCTCAGCGGAAACCATTTGTAGAGCGGCCACCTGGTCCTCCAGAAACACCTTTATATCCCATTATAAAGTGGATGCTGCACGCCTATCAGCAGTAGCTTTCGGGAAGGCCGTTATACAGGCCAACTCTTCTATTCCTTGTCAATAAACTTACTTTGCATTCCCACCCAGTCTGGTGAGTTACTCCCCAAAGTGTA
Organism: Lithobates septentrionalis; assembly: GCA_037952835.1. Taxonomy (NCBI): domain Eukaryota; kingdom Metazoa; phylum Chordata; class Amphibia; order Anura; family Ranidae; genus Lithobates; species Lithobates septentrionalis. The sequence goes on along the minus strand of JBBDGP010000091.1, from coordinate 2,478,778 downwards.
TGCTGCCATGATGCGACAGGAAAATGGAAAATTGTATACTCACCTTTCCGTAATTTTTCTTTCCTGTCATCTTCATGGCAGCATACAATCGCCCACCCTTCTGAGGTGATTTATATATACAGAGAATACTGGGGCAGGTGCCTACTCATCAATTTATAGCTATGTGGTCCTATCAGGTTGTAGGGGCGGAGTCACAACCCAAAGTGTATGCTGCCATGAAGATGCGACAGGAAAGGAAAATTACGGAAAGGTGAGTATACAATTTTCCATTTTCTACACCTTCCAACAGAAGGCAAAGGCAAACATCTACCTCACGCAGGAAGCGAAGCAGCAGGGCAGCAGAACAGGTGGAAGACCAAGACGAGACAAATTACTCAATATAGTGTCAGGGATCACTGAACAAATCGATGTTCATAGATGCCCTCATACTATGTTTGCCCCAAGTTTGGTGCCTCTTCTCAAAGAGGTCTTGCCAGACCATTACTTCAACATGAGGATTGCAGTGCAACATTGCATACATTCCTTCACTATGCCACGCCATGTTTCAGAGCCAACGCACAAGGGTACTAGTACTCAAATACACCCATTTCTTCTGCTTCAAAGCCTGCACCAAACCCTTATCCTTCTAGTTTTTCTGACCACTCAAGCATATATGAGACCCCAAGATCAAGAATCCCATATCCCATTCCTCCACCAATTGCTTCCTTAATGAAACCTCCAACTAGAACCCCTGGTATAACAAGAGCAATGGAATTGAGACCACGCGACTCAATTCCTCACCATTTACCACAACAAAGCAGAGTACCACAGCTCTACAATCAAATGCCATCCATGCCAAACCACTATACACCTGTGTCAAGACCTATGGAACAGCTCAAACAAATCATTCCTAGTCCTTATCCATATTGAAATCCCAAATGCACAATATGGGCCCCGAGTGAACCACCGGATAGAGTGATATCCCCGCCTGTGCCTTTGAGGCAAACAACGCCTGAGCAACAGAGTGTTACAACATATTTGAATTTATAGATGCCTACCTGTTGAATGGCACTGCCACTTTCATGTTGTTAATCTATATTGGATTTGTTTATATTATGTTTTTGTATTTTTTTAGTGGATTCGCATCCCATCTGACCACCAATGTCAGGACTTGTATCCCACCTCTGACCAAAATGTAAAGGCATGCATCCTACTGACCAGCAATCCTAATGACCACCAATGTAAGTGCATTTATCCCACTGACAAGCAATCCCACTGACCACCAATGTCAGGGCTTGTATCCCACCTCTGTCCAAAATGTAAAGGGCTGTGGTGCGATTATGCTATATGGGCCCGCCTCAAGTGAATCACCGGATAGAGTGATATCCCCGCCTGTACCTTTTGAGTCTAGCAACACCTGAGAAACAGAGTGTTACTACTTTTTTGAATTGATACTGTAGATGCCTGCCTGTTGTATGGCACTGGCACTTTCATGTTTTTAATTGGATTTGTTCACGTTATGTTTTGTATTTTTTTGTGGATTTGCATCCCACCTCTGACCACCATGTCAGGGCTTGTATTCCACCTCTGACCAAAATGTAAAGGCATGCATCCTACTGACCAGCAATCCTAATGACCACCAATGTAAGTGCATTTATCCCACTGACAAGCAATTCCACTGACCATCAATCTAAGTTCATGTATCCCACCTCAAACCAAAATGTAAAGGGCTGTGGTGTGATTATGCAATATGGGCCCACCCTGAGTGAACCACCGGATAGAGTGATATCCCTGTTTGTACCTTTGAAGCTAGTAACGCCTGAGAAACAGAGTGTTACTATTATTTTGAATTGATAGATGCCTACCTGTTAAACGGCACAGCCTCTTTCATGTTGTTAACCATATTGCATTTGTTTACATTATGTAAAACCTTTTTGGTCCATACCAACTTTTCAGGTCCGCGTGGATTATGCAGTGGGATACATGTACAAAAGTAGAATGAAGAGAGAGAGTACGAGAGTGAGGTGGGAGTTTAGGTGCTTCTTTTTGGACAAGAAAAGTGAAAAAGTCCAGTATGTCCATAAAGACTATAGAAGCAGATAGGAAGTAGGAGGGTCATAGGAAGTAGGATGGTCTGATAAAGTTGGAGGCTCTGAGGAAGTGAGAGGCTCTGAGGAAGTGAGAGGCTCTGAGGAAGTGAGAGGCTCTGAGGAAGTGAGAGGGTCATACTAAATTTGACTTGAAAGAAGAGATCGAGTGAGGGGGAGAAAGCATGAAGGGTGAGAGAAAGGGAAGAAGGAGACAGAGTATTATCTCCTTGTCATCTGGTTCTTTACAATGTTTGAAGTATGATTATTTCCCAAAAATGTTTCAAAAAGTATGTAATTACATGAATATTACAAATTAAAAAATGTTTATTTTTTTTTGGGAAGACAACTATGGTGTGATATCTGTCTGCATTGCTTCTATTGCTTACTATTGCTTACTATGGCGCAAATCATCCATCTCATGTATCATGACCAGTACAGCTTACCTCGTGGAACCTATAAACCCAATTGTAAGTATATTGCTTATCGATGTGTATTTGTCTATTGATGCACTGATTGGAGACATCAGGGTTAGGCTGCATTTTACGGTTAGGGTTACGGAAAGGGTTAAGGTTATCTGTAGTGAGGATATGGTATGGGAAGATCGATATGTACACAACACACTCTGTAAAATAATGACACGTGAACAGTATCAAATTAAATTTTTTATTTTTAACGTTGAAAATTGACACTATGCAAATATGTGAAGCAGAGTACAGCATTTTAAGCTGCCACGATAGCTGCCCATTTGCTGACATAAAATCTGTGAAGTCCTGGCGCACATTTTCCCCACTGTAGTTGCCATGGGTTCTGATCCATGATGGATCTTCGAGGTCATGCATCAAAGAGACCTCTAATAGGTACCCATCTCGAGCACAAACAAAATTGTGCAATGCACATGCTGCTTGCACTGCACCAATGGCATGCTCCATACTAAGGCTGATCGGTGAGTGCAGGAAACACCACTTATTGGCAAGTATGCCAAAAGCACATTCCACTACACGTCTTGCCCTTGACAGTCTGTAATTGAATACCCTCTTTGCAGTGAACAGTCCCCTGTTTGCATATGGCCGTAGAAGGCACTCAGAAATAGGGAATGCCTCATCCCCAACAAACACATAAGGCTCCAGAGGTTGATTTGTTCCAGGAAGTGGGAGATTAGCAGGAAGGTTCAGTGAGTTTTCTCAAAGCATCTTGCTAAAGAAGAATGCGAGAAGATGCTGGAGTCAGAGCTACTTCCATATGATCCTATATTCACATAGGTAAAGGAATAATTGGCATCAGCCACTGCCATTAGGACAAATGAAAAATATTTTTTATAGTTAAAATACTTTGAGCCACTACAAATTGGGCTGATTATTCTGATGTGCTTTCCATCTATTGCACCCACACAATTTGGGAAATTGCACCGCTCCCAAAAAACTTTGTCAATTTTATCCCAGTCTTCCCTAGTCGGCTTCTTCATCACCAAGTCCTTTAAAACTAGCCAGATAGCTGCACAAGTTGTATGCACAATATAATTCACAGTTGATTTGCTCAACTTGAATTCGTATTGTAAACTGGCAAAAGAATTGCCAGTAGCCAGGTACCTGTAAGGAAAGACGAGGTGGCGTAGTGTACGCAACACCTACATCAAATACGTGAGGCCAAGAGTGGATCAGCTGCCACGACAAATAAAAAAGCATACGCATTTGCTGGCTATCTGACTTTTTATTAAATATGTTACCTTAAGGTGACAAGTAATCGCTCAGCTGGCTCCACACTATTTCTGAAAGTGGTGTTCTGATGCTCCACACTGCTGTAGACCAGTTGAAGCAATTCGTCAAAACTGAAATTTAAATATATACAGAGAAGAGGTAAGATTACATAGATAAAGGAAGGGAGGAGGTATCAGATAAGGAAGTGAGGTGAAAGGGGGGACATTAGGATAAGGGGGACAGGAAGGGAGATTGGATACAGTGCAGAGGGATGTATAGGGTTATGGAGGGGGTAAGGGAAAGTGGGGGTGAGGGATAGATGGGTGACGTATAGTGGGGGGGAGGGATAGTGGGATGAGGGATATTGGGGTGGGAGGGATGTTCGGATACCGGTTACGGTGAAGGTTAGGGATGGAGGGGGGGAGTAATGTAGAGTGGGGGATGGAGGGAGGATGTAGCATAAAGGCAGGTCTGGAGGAATGGGGAGAAAAAGCATAATTGCTCACCTGTCAACTGACATACGAGTGTAGTTGAAAAATTTGTCATTATGTTGACGTAGATCATTGTAGATCATCTTGAACTGTCCTCTCTCTCCTCCTTATTTGCAATTACAGGGTTTACCCAGTATCTTCTGGTTGACAGCATCATCATCCTCCTCCTCCTCAGCCTGGCTTTCTTCTTTTTTATTATGACTGTAGCAGTAACTACTGCTGCCATGACCAAAGACAATGAATGGTACATTATCCTACACACCTCTCTACACACTCTCCACAAAAACCAGGAAGAGAACAGGAAGTAAATAAAGCAATTTTTTTTTTTTTTTTACGTCAGCATGACACTGGGTTCTATTGGCCAAACATGAAATCGCAGTCACCTCCCAAAATTAGAACTATTCCTGTAGAATCGTTACAAATTCACAACAAACACGTAATGAATTTGCAAAGAAGATTTGCAACGCAATCGAGTCAAAATCGCATTAAATTAGCAACGCAGTGTGAACCGGGCCTTAAAAGGTATTTTTGTGAAAGTTACAATTGTACCATTAGAATCAACGGCTATAACTTGCATTGGACTATAATAGAGCAGATTTTCACTTCCAAAATATGCTCTCTAATTAGCTCTCATTCTGGTATTTACTATAGCGCCGGGTAAAAGAAGACACTGGAGCTAAAGTGAGAGCTATTTTCAGGTCTGAGCATGCTCAGTTGTGTTGGCACCCAGTTGTCCAAAACGGGGAAATTTTCACTTCTCATACTTTTAACCAGTTCAGATCTGCGCTATAGCCAAATGACGGCTACAGCACGGATCTACATTTCCGGGACTACATCTATTGACGTTGTCCCCTTTCCTTGCTCCCGGAGCACTCTCTTGAGCATGCCTCGCGGAAAATTTGTGTTGGACGTGTCCCTTGGACACAGCCAATCACAGAGGCCGTTTACAGCGTGATCGCCGTGCCTAACGAGAGATGATCTCAAATGTAAACATATGAGATCATTTCTCATTGCCGGCTCTCTCTCCTCACACAGACAGCGTGTGAGGAGAGAGAGGATCTGTGACCAGTGAGTGAATTTTTGCAGTAGAAAACAAAGTGTGCCCACAGTGACATCTATAGCTAGTGCCCACCTGTGCGCATCAGTGCCCACTTGTGGCCATCTGTGCCATCTGTGCTCATCTGTGCCCATCTGTGCAATCAGTGCACATCTGTGTCGCCTCATCAGTGCCCATTTGTGCCACCTCAACAGTCCCCATCTGTGCCGCCTCATCAGTGCCCATCTGTGCCGCCTCATCAGTGTCCATCTGTGCCGCCTCATCAGTGCCCATTTGTGCCACCTCAACAGTGCCACTTTGTGCCACCTCAACAGTGCCACTTTGTGCCACCTCAACAGTGCACATCTGTGCTGCTTCATCAGTGCCCATCTGTGCCACCTCACTAGTGCCACATCAGTGCATATCTGTGCCCACCTGTGCCGCCTCATTAGTGCACATGTGTGCAATCAATCAGTGCACATCTGTGCTGCTTCATCAGTGCCCATCTGTGCCACCTCATCAGTGCCCATCTGTGCCGCCTCATCAGTGTCCATCTGTGCCGCCTCATCAGTGCAAATCTGTGCGATCAGTGCCCATCTGTACCACCTCATCAGTGCAGGCTTAACACACACTGTGCAGTCTCATCACCACCAGCAACCATGTCCAAAAAAAGCTTTTCTGCCGAGGAGACATACCAAATTCTTTCCACGGCCAACGAGAGCAACGGGAGCTCTCTTTTTTGGATTCCCTTTCCAATTCGGATTCTGAGTCTGACGTAAATTATGACGTAAATTATGAGCCAGTCCTCAGTAGTGGAACACTAACAGACTCAGAGGAGGAAGATATTCGGCCCGCCAAATGAAGGAGGAGGAGGCAGTGGCATCCACCAGCACCGCAGTGCCATCCACCAGCACCGCAGTGCCATCCACCAGCACTGCAGTACCTCGGCAAGAAAAGCCAAGTACCAGTGGGGTGTCACCTCAGCTCCAAAGGGTTATTTCCCATGCCAGAACTCCTTGTGACTTCCTCCTAATTCAGGAGAAGCTAGCGTTCCCCCTTTCACTGCCCAGCCAGGAGTCCAGGTGGACACGGAGACTTTTACCCCAATTAATTTTTTTCATTTAATTTTTATGGAGGACATGGCGTCAATTGTGGCCCAGTGCAACCTGTATGCACAGCAATTTATTTAGCAAAATCCCTCCAACCCCTCAAAGACTCACCAAAAAAAATCAATTGCGTTCCTATTGGTCAACCCACCCCATCCACCACATGCCGCTCTTCTCCGCGGTAATGCCCAGAACCAGGTATCTGATAATCATGAGGTTCCTACATTTCAGTGACAATACCCAGTGACCTCCCCGAAATACCTCAGATTATGACAGGCTTTACAAAATTCGGCCAATACTAAATTTTTTTTCTGAAGTATTCCCCCAGCTGTTCACCCCGGACCAACACATATGTGTGGATGAGTCCCTTGTTAAATTTAGCGGCAGGCTTAAAATTAAGCAATTCATCCCCAGAAAAAGGGCCCGCTATGGGGTGAAGGTGTACAAATTATGTGACCGAGCCACAGGGTACACATATGCCTTCATAGTGTACGAAGGGAAGGACACCTAACTGCAGCCCCCTAATTGCCCGGGAACCAGTAGGAAAGTTGTTTTGGACCTCATATACCCCCTACTGGAGAAAGGATACCACCTGTATGTAGACAACTTCTACACATCTCTGCCACTGTTCCACAACCTTCACCGGAAGAAGACACCAGCATGTGGCACGGTAAAAAAGAATCGGAAGGGCTTTCCTCAAAGTCTTGTCAATATGAAGTTGAGAAAAGGAGAAACAGCAAGTCTACGAAACAAAGAGATTCTGGCAGTGAGGTGGAGGGACAGAAGGGATGTCTACATGTTGTCTTCCATCCACAATAACACCTACGTGGAAATCCCCAGAAGGAATGGCCCCATCCAAAAACCAACATGCATCCATGAATACAATTTGTTTATGGGGGGAGTCGACTTCAACAACCAAATGTTGGAACCATACCTTGCCACAAGATTGACATACCATTGGTACAAAAAAGTAGCAATTTATTTTTTTCACTTGGCCATATTCAATTCCTATATCATTTACCGCAACTCCACCCAAAACCCCCAACCCTTCCTTGGCTACCAGGAGGAAATTTACACTGCCCTTATATTCCCGAACGACCCATCAGATGTTAGTCGACTCTCCGAGCGTCACTTTCCAGATAACTCTCTCCCAAACCAACAGGCCAAAGACGTAAAAAAAGATGTAAGGTGTGTACCAGAGTAGGAGTCAGAAGAGACACATCTTATTATTGTGCACAATGTCCTTTCCAACCAGGCCTCGTGCATAGGTGAATGCCATGCATAGGTGAATGTTTCCGTCGTTACCATACTTCAATAAATTATTAGTGAAGTATGATAAACGTAATCCTCAGTTCCTGCCTTCACACCCCTTATGCCACTGCCTGCTCTGTAACTGACCCTGGCTTGTTATTCGACCACGCTTCTGCCTGCTGATATTGTACATACCACTGACTGATCTGGAACTGACCCTGGACTGTTATTCGACCATGTTTCTGCCTAACAATTCTGTACATACCTCTGCCTCATCTGGAACTGACCTTGGACTGTTTGACCATGCCTCTTGCCTGCCCCTTGGACTGCTCTTGTACCCTGCAATTGGACTAGTGGGATCAACACAGGGGTCTCACATATGTGAGGGGCTCCAGAATAGTTTTTCTGGATGAAGAAAACTATTTTCTTTGTTTTCTCATTCCTATATTAGGGTCTGGAGACTCGGAGGCTTCAAAGAGATTTGGGTGGGGGAAGCCTCTAACCCTGTCCCCATTCTGTCCTGAATGAGGCCCTACTTCTGCCTGCTGCCTGTAGGAATTACTGCCGTCATGCCTCTGTCTGTCGCACTGACCACAGCACATGGACCATGTTCCTGCCTACTACCAGGACCAATATTTTGGCACTGCTGGCAATCGCTGCCTGTACTGACTATGGACAGTATTCCTGCCTGCTGCCTGAAAAATTGTGTTCGCTGTAGCTGATCAAGTCCCTGCCTGCTGCCTGGACCAGTGCTATCCTCCTGTGGACAACTGCTCTACTAAAACCACAGGTAATCTTTTGTTTACCCTTTGCTCAGCATAATGTATTTTGGGGTGTAATTCTTGGTATGTGCATGCTATGTGTCCCTGGAACACCCAACGGTGATCCTTGCATGTTGGATCTCTGTATGTGGTCAGGCTGTGTAAAAGTCTCACACATGTGGTATCGTTATACTCAGGAGTAGCAGAATGTATTTCAGGGTGTTATTTTTGCTATGTAAATGCTATGTGTTGGAAATATCTTATAAACGGACAATTTTTTTTTCCACATTTTCCAAAAAACTTCTGGAAAAAAATGACCTGTTCAAAAGTCTCCATTATGCCTCATAGATTATATGATGGGGTGTGTTCTTTCCAAAATGGGGTAATTTTGTGGACGTTTCCATTTTTCTGGTGCTCTAGGGCCTTCAAAAGTGTAATAGGTAGTCAACAAGTTAGATGGGTAATTTATGCTCCTTGAACGCCTGATGGTGCTCCCTGCATGTTGGGCCTCTGTATGTGGCCAGGTAGTGAAAAAGTCCCACACGTGTGGTATCATAATACTCAGGAGGAGTAGCCAAATGTATTTTGGGGTGTCATTTGTGGTATGCACATTCCAAGTGAGAGAAATAAGCTATTACAATGACAATTTTCTAAAAAAATATATAAAAAAATAAAATAAAATCTTAATATGCAAAGAATTGTGGAAAAAAATGACAACTTCAAATAACTCACAATGCCTCTTATTAAATACCCTGGAATGTCTACTTTCCAAAAAGGGGTCATTTGGGGGGCATTTGTACTTTCTTGGCTTGTTAGGGTCTCAAGAAATGAGATGGGCCTCAGTACATCAGATGTTATCATTTGTTTATGATTTGCACCATAGCTTGTAAATTTCACACATACCACATAATATCCACTAATTTGGGTTATTTTTACCAAAGATATATAGCAGTATAAATTGTAGCCAACATTTATGAAGAAAAATTGCTAATTTGCAAAATTTTATCACAGAAACAAAGAAAAATGCATTTTTTTTCGGTCTTTTTTCATTTATAGCGTAAAAAATAAAAAACCCAGAGGTGATCAAATACTCTCTATTTGTATGAAAAAAGGACAAAAAAAATAATTTGGGTACAGTGTTGCATGACTGAGTAATTGTCATTCAAAGTGTGAGAGCACTGAAAGCTGAAAATTGGTCTGGGCAGGAGGGGGGTTTAAGTGCCCAGTAAGCAAGTGGTTAAAGATATTTAAGTGTAGAAATCACTTTTTTCACACATTTTAAAAGCAGGTTATCTTTAAATAATATACCGCATATTTCAGTACTATTTAGGCAATTATATCATGCTCTAAACAATATTTCCATGTGCAATTCTCCAGGTTTTAGCAGAGTAAGGGTTTGGGTGCTATTTGGTTTCAGGGAACTATAGTAAATTCTATTTTTGGAGTATTTTCTCACCAGCACTAGTGAATACTGTTTTAGTGCTAATAAACACAAATTTGCGGTAATTCACGCTAATTAGCGCCGTAGTGCTATAGTAAATGACCCCCACGGTGTGGGAACATGTGCTAGCTCCCATGTTTCGGGGTGCAACCCCTTCCTCTGAGCTTCTATAGTTATGAGTAGAGATGAGCCAAACACCCCCGGTTCGGTTCACAGCAGAACATGCGAACAGGCAAAAAATTAGTTCGAACACGCAAACACTGTTAAAGTCTATGGGACACAAACATGAATATTCAAAAGTGTTAATTGTAAAGGCTTATATGCAAGTTATTGTCATAAAAAGTGTTTGGGGACCTGGGTCCTGCCCCAGGGGACATGTATCAATGCAAACATTTTTTTTTAAAACGTCCGTTTTTTCGGGAGCAATGATTTTATTAATGCTTAAAGTGAAACAATAAAAGTGAAATATTCCTTTAAATTTTGTACCTGGGGGGGGGGTGTCTATAGTATGACTGTAAAGTGGCGCATGTTTCCCATGTTTACAACAGTCCCTGCACAAAATGACATTTCTAAAGGAAAACAAGCCATTTAAAAGTACTCGCGGCTATAATGAATTGTCGGTCCCGGCAATACACATAAAAGTTCATTGGTAAAAATGGGATGGCATTTCCCCACAGTCCATTACCAAAAAATGCGTGGGGGTCCCCCCAAATTCCATACCAGGCCCTTTAGGTCTGGTATGGATATTAAGGGGAATCCCACACCATTTTATTTTTAAAAATGGCGTGGGGGTCCCCCTCAAAATCCATACCAGACCCTTCAGGTCTGGTATGGATTTTAAGGGGAACCCCAGGCCATAATTTAAAAAAATGGCATGGGGTTCCCTCAAAAATCCATACCAGACCCTTATCCGAGCACGCAACCTGGGGCCCCCTGGGGGGCGGGGTCACCCGTTTACGTAACCGGAAATGGTAGGGGTACTTGTACCCCATTACCAATTCACACAGGGGGCCGGGATCTGGAGGTCCCCTTGTTTAAGGGGGCTTCCAGATTCTGATAAGCCCCCTGCCCGCAGACCCACATAACCACCGGGCAAGGGTTGTGGGGATGAGGCCCTTGTCCCCATCAACATGGGGACATCCTCCCCTTGTTGAGGGCATGAGGCCTGGTATGGTTCAGGGGGGGCGCTCTCTCGTCCCCCCTCTTTTCCTGTGGCCTGCCAGGTTGCGTGCTGAGATAAGTGTCTGGTAGGGATTTTTGGGGGGACCCCACGCCTTTAAAAAAAAAAAAAATGGCACAGCGTTCACCTTAATATCCATACCAGACCTGAAGGGCCTGGTATGGAATTTGGGGGGACCCCCACGCATTTTTTTTTTACATTTTGGTTCGGGGTTCCCCTTAATATTCATACCAGACCCAAAGGGCCTGGTAATGGACTGTGGGGTTAATCCCATGCCGTTTTTATCTATTAACTTTTATGTGTATTGCCGGGACCGACAATTCATTATAGCCGCCAGTACTTTTAAATGACTTTTTTTCCTTTAGAAAATTAATTTTGTGCAGGGACTGTTGTAAACACGGAAAACATGCGCCACTTTACAGGCATACTATAGACACCCCCCAGGTATGAAATTTAAAGGAATATTTCACTTTCATTGTTTCACTTTAAGCATTATTAAAATCACTGCTCCTGAAAAAACAGCCATTTTTAAAAAAAAATTTGCATTGATACATGTCCCTTGGGGCAGGACCCAGGTCCCCAAACACTTTTTATGACAATAACTTGCATATAAGCCTTTAAAATTATCACTTTTGATTTCTCCCATAGACTTTTAAAGGATGCTCCGTGGCTTTTGAATTTGCCGCGAACACCCTAAATTGTTTGCTATTCTGCGAACAGCCAATGTTCGAGTCAAGCTCATGTTCGAAGCAAACATAAAGCTCATCCCTAGTTATGGGGAAGGGGTTGCACCCCCAAAACGCATCAATTGATACCCAGTGATGGTAGATGGCACATGTTGACACACTGGGGGTCATTTACTATAGCGCCGCGGCGCTAATTTGTACAAATTTGCGCAAATTAGCGATAATTAGCGCTAATAGTGCTAATTAGCGCTAAAATGGTATTTACTATAACGCTGGTGAGAAAATACTCCCAAAATCGAATTTACTATAGTTCCCTGAAACTAAATAGCACCCAAATTCTTACTCTGCTAAAAGCTGGATTAGTGCACATGGAAATAATGTTTAGAGCATGATATAATTGCCTAAATAGTACTGAAATGTGCAGTATATTATTTAACCGGTTCAATACAGGGCAATTTCACCCCCTTCCTTCCCAGGCCAATTTTTAGTTTTCAGCGCTGTCGCACTTTAAACGCCAATTGCGCGGTCGTGCGACGTTGTACCCAAAAAAAATTGACGTCCTTTTTTTCACCACAAATAGAGCTTTCTTTTGGTGGTATTTGATCGCCTCTGCGGTTTTTATTTTTTGCGCTATAAACAAAAGAAGAGCGACAATTTTGAAAAAAAACACAATATTTTTTACTTTTTGCTATAATAAATATCCCAATTTAAAAAAAAAAAAAAAAAAAAAAAAAAAATTTTCCTCAGTTTCGACCGATACGTATTCTTCTACATATTTTATGTAAAAAAATCGCAATAAGCGTATATTGATTGGTTTGCGCAAAAGTTATAGCGTCTACAAAATACGGGATAGATTTATAGCATTTTTGTAGCCTCCCTGGCGGTTTTCCCGAGTGTGGCTCGGGGTTACATTTCAGGACCATTAGCGGTAACCCCGAGCCACACTCGGGATTGCATCGCAGGATCCTGGTGTCTCCTTACTTACCTTGTCTCCGGGATCCTGCGATGTCCTCCTCCGAAGCCTCTCTGTGCCAGGCGCCGTTCCCTGCGAGCGTCGCGACGCACGGGGGTGGAGCCTGGCGGCAAATTCAAAAAAATGTAAAAATCATAACACATACAGTACTGTAATCTTAAAGATTACAGTACTGTATGAAATCATTTCACATCCCATTTGTCCCCAGTGCTCTGGCCCATGCCCTGCATGCAGTTTTATATTGCATATACTGTTCTTTCTGCCTGGAAACTGGAGATTGTCCATAGCAACCAAAAAGTGTCCCTTTACGTCAAAATTGGCTTTAGACCAGCTAGAAAACTGCGATAGTAAATTAGAACACTTGCAGAATTGAGCGATAGTGAATCGTGTGGAAATTTATTTTATTACTATTTATTTTTATTTTTTATAATTATTATTATTTTTTTTTTATTATATTATAATTTATGTTTTTGTGTTTCAAACTTTATCATACCCGGGATATCTACTAGACTCTTGTTTGGACAGACTTAAGTGTGTTATTGTTAATAATTAAATACCTACAATATAAAACGCCAAATTTCATTGCAAAATAATTGTACCGCTTTTAGCACCTAAAATCAGAAAGAATCATACTGCCAAGGAGGTTAAAAAAATATTTATTTTTTTTTAGCAGCGATCGCGATTTTTTTTTTCGTGACTGCGACATTATGGCGGACACATCGGACACTTTTGACACATTTTTGGGACCATTCACATTTATACAGCGATCAATGCTATAAAATTGCATTGATTACTGTGTAAATGTGACAGGCAGTGAAGGGGTTAACCACTAGGGGGCGGGGAGGGGTTAAGTATGTTTCCTAGGGAGTGATTACTAACTGTAGGGGGAGGGGACGCTCAAGGGGAGGAGACCGATCAGTGTTCCTCCGTTCTGGGAACACAGATCGCTCTCCTCAGAGCTGACAGGCTGTGGATCTGTGTGTTTACACACACAGATCCACATGCTGGCCCAGTTAACGGGCAATCGCGGGTGCCCGGCGGACATCGCGGCCGCCGGGCACACGCACCGGGTCCCGAGCAACGCGGCGCGCGCCCCCTAGACAACTGGGAATCCCAGGACGTCATATGACGCCCACCCAGGATGGGAGATCCCATCTGTGGACGTCATATGACTATGGGCGGGTAGGGAATAGGCATGTGCACAATGAAAAAATTTGTTTCATTTCGTATTAATTCGTTATTTAATTAATTTAGTTTAGTTAGATTCGTTAAATTCATTAAATTCGTTTTTCGAATCAGTTTAGTTTTCGACCGAATTCGAAAATCGTTCGAATTCGAAAATATTTCAATCGTATTCGATAATATTTCAATCGCATTCGAAAATATTTCTACCGAATTTGATAATATTTCAACCGCATTCGAAATTATTTCAACTGTATTCAAAATTATTTCAATCGCATTCGATAATATTTCTACTGAATTTGATAATTGATATTATTTCAATCGCATTCGAAAATATTTCTACCGAATTTGATAATATTTCAACAGCATTCGAAATTATTTCAACTGTATTAGAAATTATTTCAATCATATTCGATAATATTTCTACTGAATTTGATAATATTTCAATCGCATTCGAAAATATTTCTACCGAATTTGATAATATTTCAACCGCATTCGAAAATATTTCAACCAAATTCGATAATATTTCAACAGGATTCGATAATAATTCAACCAAATTCAGCTATTTTCCTATTTAAGTGTGTCTGCCGAATTTTACACATATAAGAATTGAATTAGACAGTCTGACAATTCAAAAATGATTTTAAATAAAAAATTTACTTAATTTATCTTTATTTCAGAAGCACTTTTTTGGCAGCACTGTACCACTACCAGGATGCACCTGTGGCCATTTTGTGTGAGAGAGAGGGGAGATCTAACTAGGTGCTGGTCACTTACTGTCTGCTGACTGTTTTGTTTTGGATTTGCAGTGAGTGAGCTTTATCTGTGTGATTGTGTGTGTTTGGTGTGCAGGATGTCTGATGTGGAGAGGGCAGGTGTGTGTGAGGGTGAGAATGTGGATGATGCAGATGGAAATGCAGCTGATGGTGTGTCTTTACATCTGCAGGAGCTTGTGTGGGATTTTGGGAGAGTGAATGTGTGTGGTGGTGGTGGTGGTGAGTCTGAACGTGTTGTTGAGAGTGGTGGTGCTGCTGAGTGTGAAAGTGGTGTGGGTGCATTGGAGGGTGGTGTGAGTAGAAATGGGAGAAAGAGGAGGCGTGGGGGGGAGAGGCATAAGATAGGGGAGGAGGCGAAACAGCGTTCTACCTCAACTAAGAGGAAGCCAAGGAGGAATGAAGGAGGAAAAAAGAGGAAAATGATTCCTCCAGTGGCTGTGACCTCAAAACCATCATTTACGGCTGATGCCAGAAGTGGTGCCGCCCCCAAGGAGTCCAGCAAAAGGAGCCCTCGCTTTAATGACGCAGAGAATGCAGCCCTTGCAAACACGGTGGCCAAAGAACGGGTCATCCTGTTTTCTACATCCTCTTCAGCAAATCAGAAGAACGCTGCTTGGTTTCGCGTCACCATGGCAGTAAAAGCTGTGAGAGGGATTGAGCGCACCCCAGACTGCATCCGTCATCGGTAAATAAAAATGATTACACATTCTCTCTCTCTCTCTCTCTCTCTCTCTCTCTCTCTCTCTCTCTCTCTCTCTCTCTCTCTCTCTCTCTCTCTCTCTCTCTCTCTCTCTCTCTCTCTCTCTCTCTCTCTCTGTCTCTCTGTGTCTCTCTGTGTCTCTCTGTGTCTCTCTGTGTCTCTCTGTGTCTCTCTGTGTCTCTCTGTGTCTCTCTGTGTCTCTCTCTGTGTCTCTCTCTGTGTCTCTCTCTGTGTCTCTCTCTGTGTCTCTCTGTGTCTCTCTCTGTGTCTCTCTCTGTGTCTCTCTCTCTGTGTCTCTCTCTGTGTCTCTCTCTGTGTCTCTCTCTCTCTCTCTCTCTCTGTGTCTCTCTCTCTCTCTCTCTGTGTCTCTCTCTGTGTCTCTCTCTGTGTCTCTCTCTGTGTCTCTCTCTGTGTCTCTCTCTCTCTCTCTCTCTGTGTCTCTCTCTCTCTCTCTCTCTGTGTCTCTCTCTCTCTCTCTCTCTGTGTCTCTCTCTCTCTCTCTCTCTGTGTCTCTCTCTCTCTCTCTCTCTGTGTCTCTCTCTCTCTCTCTCTCTGTGTCTCTCTCTCTGTGTCTCTCTCTCTCTCTCTCTCTGTGTCTCCCAGAGGCGTATCTAGTGAAAATGGCACAAATGGCAAGCACTGAAACTGCACCCCTGTCAAAAAAAAAAAAAACAGCTAATAAAACTACAAGTCTTTAACCACTTCAACCCCGGAAGAATTTACCCCCTTTCTGACCAGAGCACTTTTTGCGATTCGGCACTGCGTCGCTTTAACTGACAATTGCGCGGTCATGCGACGTGGCTCCCAAACAAAATTGAAGTCCTTTTTTTTTCCCACAAATAGAGCTTTCTTTTGGTGGTATTTTATTACCCCTGCATTTATTTTTTTTTTGCTCTATAAACAAAATAAGAGCGACAATTTTGAAAAAAACGCATTATTTTTTAGATTTTGCTATAATAAATATCCCCCAAAAATATATAAAAAAATTTTTTTTTTCCTCAGTTTAGGCTGATACGTATTCTTTTACATATTTTTGGTAAAAAAAAATCGCAATAAGCGTTTATTGATTGCTTTGCGCAAAAGTTATAGCGTTTACAAAATAGGGGATAGTTTTATGGCATTTTTATTAATAATTTTTTTTTTACCAGTAATGGCGGCGATCAGCGATTTTTTTTATTTTTTTTTTTTTTTGTGACTGCGACATTATGGCGGACACGTCGGACATTTTTGACACATTTTTGGGACCATTGTCATTTATACAGCGATCAGTGCGATTAAAAATGCACTGATTACTGTGTAAATGACACTGGCAGTGAAGGGGTTAACCACTAGGGGCGGGTAGGGGTTAAGTCAGTAGTACTAGGGGAGTGATTACTAACTGTAGGGAGGATGGGCTAGCAGTGTCATTACTCTGATCACAGCTCCCGATGACAGGGAGCTGTGATCAGTGGCACTTGTCACTAGGCTGAACAGGGAGATGCTGTTTACATTAGCATCTCCCCGTTCATCCTCTCCGTGAGCTGATCGCGGGTATCCCCGCGGCGATCGAGTCCGCGGGACCCGTGACCCGGCTCACGGAGCTCCCGGCCGGCGCGCGCCGCCGCTGGCGTGCATGCAATGGCATGGCGGGGAATTCAAATAGATGTACAGGTACGCCCATTTGCCCAGCCATGCCATTCTGCCGACGTACATCAGCGCGCGCAGGTCGGAAACCGGTTAACCACTTCAATACCAGGCATGACAATTGCGCGGTCATACAACACTGTACCCAAACAATTTTTTTATCGTTTTGTTCCCACAAATAGTGCTTTCTTTTGGTGGTATTTGATCACCTCTGCGATTATTATTTTTTGCGCAACAAATAAAAAAAGACCGAAAATTTTGAAAAAAAATGTTTTTCTTTGTTTCTGTTAAAATTTTTTGTAAATAAGTAGGTTTCCTTTTTCAATGACGGGAACTGATATGGCTGCGCTGACGGGCACTGATAAGGCGGCACTGGTATGTGGCACTGGTGGGTACTCATAGGTGGCACTGGTGGGCACACATAGGCGGCACTGATGGGCACTCGTAGGCGGCACTGATGGGTACTTATGGGTGGCACTGATGGGTACTTATGGGTAGCACTGATAGGTGGCACAGATGGACACTGATGGGTGGCACTGATGACACTGATGGGTGGCATTGCTGGGCATCACTGATTTTATTTGTGCCATATTGGTGCCAGTCAGTGCCCATTTGCACATATGGATGTACCTCGCCATCCACATGTTAGGTACTTCCCTGGTGGTCCTGGCGGCTTCCCTGGTGGTCCAGTGTGGGCATCCAAGGGGGGGCTTTGCTGTTAAACAATCAGCACACCCCCCCTGTCAGGAGAGCCGCTGAATGGCTCTTCTCTACTCGCGTCTGTCAGATGCGAGTGAGGAAAAAAAGATCAACGGCACTTCCTGTTTACATCGTGATCAGCCGTGAATGGACACGGCTGATCGCGTGGTAAAGAGCCTCTGCAGGAGGCTCTTTACTAAGATGGGTGTAGCGGTGTGTCAGACTGGGCACACGGTGGCTGTTATCCTGCTGGACGTCATATGATGCCCAGTCAGGATAACTGAACAACCGCCCAGCCCTCATTCTGCTATAGGCCAGGGCGGGAAGTGGTTAATCTTTCAATTAACAAATTATGGATTTGCACTACATAAAGTGCCCAAGTGCCCGATGGGTCAGTGCGCCCCTGCTCATTAAACATTCTACATTCAGTAAAAGTTCATGTACTGCAAAGTTTGCATTGCATGAACTTTCACTGAATGTAGAATGTTTAATGAGCTTGTTGCACAAATCACTTTATTACACTTTATTTATGATATCTATTTATTTAATCCATATTGAGCACTATATTTGATTGGGTGCTTCTGCCTGCTGGCACACACGCACAATCGCACATGATGAGGACTTTTTAAGTCCTCATCATGTGCGATTGTGCGTGTGTGCCAGGCCTAAACAGAAGCAGCCAAACAAATATAGTGCTCAATATGGAATAAATAAATGGATATCATAAATAAAGTGTAATTAAGTGATTTGTGCAGTGCAACAGCAGGTACTACTTTTAAGTATACTGCTGATGCGACTACAGGAGATGACCAGAGACTGAGAATGCGACCTACTACAGGAGATGATCAAGTAGCCAGTTTTAAAATTGAAACTTTCAGCAATGCACAGCTATACAGGGGGGGGGGTTAACACCATTGTCAGGGAGGTTTTAGCGAAACAGTGAGTCTATAGGCAGTGTAAATATAGGCAGAAAGACCTGCCTCGCCAGCCGGGCTCACCTCCCGCTTTTGGCGGTATGGGGCGGAGCTTTCGGCAGTAGGGGGCGGGGCTTTTGGTGGTATGGGCGGGGATTTTCGTGGTCCAGGGCAGGGCTCTCAGAAGTCCAGGAGAGGTGATCTCAGCGCTCTGAGTACATACAGACTACATGGGACGAGGCGGGGCAGGGTCAGAGTGTAAGTCGAGCTCCCTGCCCCACCCCTCCCTGCTGACAGAGCCTCCCTAAGCCAAGTCCAACAGCCCGGACCGGGGAGTGGCTATCTGATAGAACACTGGTGCAGCGCTCCAGCAGGCTGACTGCGGTGCGGGGAGTTATATTAGTCCGGGAGGAAGGGTGGGGGTTTTTTCATGCGGGGGGTAGCTTTTTTGCCGCCCCCCCTTGCTATGGCTGCCATAACTTATATATGCCACAGCTCTCTCTCTCTCTCTCTCTCCCTCTCCCTCTCCCTCTCCCTCTCCCTCTCCCTCTCCCTCCCTCTCTCTCCCTCTCTCTCCCTCTCTCTCCCTCTCTCTCCCTCTCTCTCCCTCTCTCTCCCTCTCTCTCCCTCTCTCTCCCTCTCTCTCTCTCTCCCCACAGTTGTGTACTCAAAAGTTTCCATACCCTTGGCCTATAGTAGCATCGCATACTAGCACATTATGAAATGCTTACCTTAAAATGGTGACCGGGTGCTGCTGCAGGGGCTGAGATATTCCCTTAGGTTTTTATCCCTGTTCGCAGGCTCCAGCGCTGTAAGTACTCCCGAGCCCTCTTTTCCAGCAAGGAGCGCTGAAGTTCCGTCACGGTACGCCGGACCTTCAGAGTGCATGTGCTTCTGATGTCAGCGACTGAATGCAGGGTGAATGTCTATACCCTTATTTTTAATTTGTGCCTACAGGTAAGCCTATAATAAGGCTTACCTGTAGGTAAAATGAATATCTCCTAAACCTGCACGGCTTAAGAGATATTCACTTTGCATGCAGCCGCTAACATCAGCGGCGCATGAGCTCTGAAGGTCCAGCAGACGCTGCCGGACCTTGCCGGGAAGAAGACTCCCGCACGCATATGCGGGTGTGATGTCATCGCGGCTCCGGCCACTAACAACACCAGAGCCACTAACCCGAAAGAAACGCACAGGGCAAAATCAGCTCCCTAGGCGTGGACTGGGCTGCGATACAGGGGCCTCGTTCTAAGGTAAGTATTTCATAATGAGCTAGTAGCTCATTATGCCTTTGCCTTACAGGGTCTTTTTTTTTTTTTTTTTTTTTACATGTGCTGGTATACAACCGCTTTAAGGTCAGGAGACTGTGATGGCCACTCCAGAACCTTTGCTTTTTTTCTGCTGTAATCATTGGAGGGTCAGCTGGGTCATTGTCTTCCTGGAAAGTCCAAGATGCGCAGCTTTTGTGTAGAAGAATGAAAAATGGCTGCCAGTATTTTCTGATAACAATCAAGAGATCCCCAAATTTTACACTTCTTAATAAGTGATCGAATAGTACTGACTGGCGTATTCAAGGCTTTGGATATCATTTTATATCCTTTTTCCATTCTTCTAAAGTTACATCACATTGTTACACAGTTATTTTCTGCTCCCTGTGGCTTGGTATCTAGCCTGCTCAGTGTATCCATGTGAGAGCAACGAACTCATTGACTATTTATACACAGACACTAATTGCAATTTTAAATCCACAGATGTGGGAAATGGACCTTTAGTTGCCACTGTAACTTGTGTGCGTCACCTTGTGTGTTTGTACCAGCTAATGCTTAATGTACACAGGACATTTTGAAACCTCTCCTGAACTATTTAACTTGACAGATAGTAACCAACATTTAAAAACGTACATTTTGCCGCATTTACATACTGCGTTTAGTCGCATTTAGCCTCGTTTTTGCTTAGGAACGTTTTATTCAAATGGTCATAATTGTATCTCCATCAAAAACACCTGTAAACGAAACGTGGCTAAACACTAGTTATTGCATTTATAAGCTGTTACAGGTGTTTTGCATTTCAAATGCCTCTGAACATCCATCCAGAATGCATTTTTTTTGTTTCCCCCCCCCCAAAAAATTTCTAAACTCAACTGCCTAGAAACGACTATAGACAACCCTGTGTACATGTACCAATAAGATAACATAGAGGAGAGATGAGGGATCCTGTGTACATGTACCAATAAGATAACTTGATAATTTGAAAAAAAAGTTTTTATTGTTGTAAAAGTCTAGTCAAAATGTAATTGGGTGATGCTAAAGTAGTAATGCTGCATTATTTTGTTTACAGATATTATGATTGCAAAGCTGCAGTTATTAAGCAAATAGAGAAGCAGGGCACTGGATGTAAGCTGCAATTAAATAACTGGCAAGAGATCTTTTACTTGAAGCTCATGTCAGAGACGGCATCTGATGCTCAGCAGGAGACTGAGGTGCACAGGCCCAGCAAGCGGCTGAAAGCTGGTGAGTAAAATGAAAGATATCATATTCATTATATCATTAACATTTCTATTTCTCAAGCTCATTATTCAAATAATGACTATACGTGAGAGACTCACATTTTGCTTTATTTCCCTGTTGTTCAGGTCCATCATCCGCATGGCAAGTTCCCTCACCCCTGGGCCCAAGTCGGGCACTTGCTCTTTCTGGTGAGTACCTTAAACCGAAAAATAAGCACCGTTAAACATTTATTTAACAGTTTTTGTTTTACAACAGTAGTATGCTACGATGCTGATAGTATTCAGGCCCAGTTCTCTGCTTAAATGACAAATCGCTCAGAATAAGAACTATTATCTCCATTACCTGGGACTCTACAGTCTGCTGTTTAGGCAGATATACTACATTTTGGTTCTTCTGCAGTTTACAACCCTCCTTATAAAAATACTGCTGTCTTTTAAGTAGCTGTTGCTTCTAAGTCATCATCTTCTGTGATTGCCCCCAATAACTAGGTTGTTCTTACAGGGATGCTCACGTGGAATTTCTGTTGATTGCAGCTGCCATACTAGCAGACAGTAGGTCTTGTCCATAAGTCTCACTTTTTGCTTTGTTTTCCTGTTACTCAGGTCCATCGTCTGCATGTCAAGGTTCCTCTCTCCCGGGCCCAAGTCGAGCACCTGCCCATTCTGGTAAGTACCTAAAACCAATAGAAATGTTTTGCACTGTTGAATATTTATTTAACAATTTTTGTTGTACAACAAAACGTAGTATGCTACTATGCTGATAGTATTCAGGGCCAGTTCTCTGCTGAAATGACAAACCACTCAGAATAGGAACTATTATCCCCCTTACCTGGTACTCTACAGTCTGCTGGTTAGCTTTGAAGGCAGATATACTACATTTGGGTTCTTCTGAAGTTTGCAACCCTGATGATACTGCTGTCTATTTAGTGGCTGAGAGTGTCAGTAGATTGTTCTCCTTTAAATATACTAAGGCAGTCATTTGCAAATACAGTGGAACCTTGGATTACGAGCATAATCTGTTCCAGGAGAATGCTCGTAATCCAAAGTACTCGCATATCAAAGTGAGTTTCCCCATAGAAGTTAATGGAAACGAAAATAATTTGTTCCGCATTGACTTCAATGGCATGCAATACCGCATGTGGCCAGAGGCGGGGGGTGCCGGAGAGCCTCGGAAACAGCCGGAAAGGCCCGAGGACAGCTCGTCTGACCTCGGCAAACCTCAGGCTCAGGAACATAGTCTTTCCGAGCATTTCCGAACGGCGCCATTTGGCTCCGTTTGGCTCCGGCGCCCCCCCACCTCAGGCCAAACGTGGTACTGCACACTGCTTTGGCCTGAATCCTGCTGGTTTTGCGAGACAACACTCGCAAACTGAGTTCGGATTTTTCAAAATACAGTGCTCGTATTGCGAAACGCTTGTTAACCGTGTTACTCGCAATCCGAGGTTCCACTGTAGATGAATTCAACCTTCAACTAATATGAAAAAAAATGAATGGAGTGGCCCCAATCCTCCTCTGGTGTCCACAACTGTTGCTTCTAATTCATCATTTTCAGTGATTGCCCTCAATAACTAGGTGGTTCTTACAGGGATGCTCATGTGGAATTTCTGTTGATTGCAGCTGCCATACTAGCAGACAGTAAGTCTTGTACATAAGCCTCACTTTTTGCTTTGTTTTCCTGTTGCCCAGGTCCATCATCTGCATGCCAAGGTTCCTCTCTCCCGGGCCCAAGTCGAGCACCTGCCCATTCTGGTAAGTACCTAAAACCAATAGAAATGTTTTGCACTGTTGAATAATTATTTAACAATTTTTGTTGTACAACAAAACGTAGTATGCTACTATGCTGATAGTATTCAGGGCCAGTTCTATGATGAAATGACAAACCACTCAGAATAGGAACTATTATCCCCCTTACCTGGTACTCTACAGTCTGCTGGTTAGCTTTGAAGGCAGATATACTACATTTGGGTTCTTCTGAAGTTTGCAACCCTGACGATACTGCTGTCTATTTAGTGGCTGAGAGTGTCAGTAGACTGTTCTCCTTTAAAAAAATACTAAGCATGTCTTTTGTGAATGGATGGAATAAATCTTCAACTGATATGGAAAAAAAGTGCATGGAGTGGCCCCAATCCTCCTCTCTGATTTCCACCACTGTTGCTCCCAAGTCATCCTTCTCAGTGATTGTCCCCCAATAACTAGGTGGTTGCTTGGATTGCAATGGGGCTCAAGAAATTAAAACTGGAGTATGCAGAGGGAGTAATCTCATTAACCTATTTATTTTAAGGGTTAAACTTGATAGGTAGAATGAAGTAAGATATAAAAAAAAAGAAAGCTAAGCTTTAAAAAACACTGTACAGTTTTTTTTTTCTTCATTAATATTAAACCAAAAAAGTACATTTTTAGGTGTATATCCCAAAAAGTTTACTCTATCTACAATATTAGCTTTTCATTTTTTCTTAACAGAGAGCCTTTATCGTTTGAATTCATTCGCAGGGATAAAGCAGTGGCTCATTCCTCCTCAGAGTAAGTAATAAAGCTGTGGATTTGCATATCATCAACATCTACACCTTCTACGCTAGAATAAACATTAACAAAGGCCATAAACAACTATCAAAATTTGGACACACCTAATGCATATACCTCACTTCACAATTGAATAAAAAGTCCTTATGAACTCTTTTTGTTTTTTGTGAAATTTAGAATTATCTGTTATATATCTGTAACACTTTTTAAATCATCTGATGTTATTAGCATCCAGCCAAATGATACTTAAACTTTGCCATGTTGCAATGTATGTCTATTTTCCACCTATAAAAAAAACATCTGCAGCAAGAACATCTGCATCATTCCTGGCCCAAAGAACCTCACAAGCATCTTCTAGTGAGTACCTACTACAAAGAAAAAATGTATGCAATAGAGAACATGGATTACACATTTACATAATTTTCCTGCTCTAGTATGCTGAATGCTGATAGTGTGTAGACACTGTTCCCTAGTAAAAGACCAACCCATGTTGAAAGGATTTACCCGTTCCCCTGGGACTCAGCGGGCTCCTGTTTTGCTGGGAACTTGGGAAGGCAGATTTTCTACATCGATGTGGGCCTAGCTGCTTGTGTCCATACCCATGTTTCATTATTCATTTTTAATGGATAACCCCTTGTAAATAGTTTTCTAAAGTATGTCATTGAAAAAAAAAAAATGACATTACTATCATAAGAAGAAGACTTTAAATCTAGTGTCCAACATTACCTTGACTCTTTTCATCCTTCTTTAACAGAAAGCCGTATTGGTAGTTCAGAAGGCTGTGCAGAAAAGAGGCAGACCATCATTCCCCAGCGTAAGTAAACAACCATTTGAATCTGATAAAAAGAGAGAGGACACACACATCATCCTCTACACATTCCACATAGGCAATGTCAGAAGGATCCATACACGCAGACAGTGTGTCATGGTTCTGCCCCAAAGCTTCCCCCTCACAGAGTTGGAATGACAGTTGAGTGCGTCAATGGCTCACTATTTGTGCTATCAATCTTCTACATGAAGAGGGACTGAGCAGAGAGAGCCTGTGCCACTGCTCTCTGTTCCAGCGCAGGATTGCGTACGTGAAGTCCTATCAGTAAAGTACCAGGGTGGTGGTTAAGGGGGGGATTTCATTAAAGTGATTCTAAAGTCTGTTAAAAAAAAAAAATAACAAACATGTTATACTTACCTGCTCTATTGCAGTGGATATGCACAGGGCAGTCTGAATCCTCTTCTTCTCAGGTCCCTCTACTGTGCTCCTGATCCCTCCCTCCTGTTGAGTGCCCCCAAAGTAAGCAACTTGCTATGGGGGCACCCGAGCCGAGCTGTGGCTCCCTGTATCCATTCAGACATGGAGCAGCCATTTGGCCCTGCCAACTCTCTCACCTGATTGTCTAACTGATTTTGACAGCCACTGGAGCCAATGGCGCTGTTGCTGTGTCTCAGCCAATCAGTAGGGAGAGTCCCGGATGGCCTAGGGACACGTGGACATTGCTGGACAGAGATGGGGCTCAGATAAGTATTAGGGGGGTTGCTACACACAGAAGATTTTTTATCTTAATGCAAAGAATGCACCTTCTGCCTTTATCACTACTTTAACATTGTTTTTTGCCCCTATACATAGGATGCATTCAGTGAACAAAAAATGTAGGCTGCAGAACCACTATTAATGCAATTATAGAAAATATTACAGCAAGATGTAAATGTTAATGTGATATTAAAATGTGTCACTGTATTCTTCAAGCTTACCTTGACTCCATTGTTCTGTCTTTAACAGAAAGCCGGATGCCTCATTTTGATAGCACAGATAAAGAGCGGGCCACTATTTTGGAATGTTATTACTCCAGCTAGCAATAAAAACTAGCAGGAAATGCCATTATCATTCCATCATTCCACACTGGATTTACCTAACAAAACAAAAAAAAAAACACAACCCCTTCCATTATTTGAATGCACACATCACTCATATACCTATCAATCACTTGTCTAAGGAATGTTGTGTGATTTTTTTTTTCAAAAACATATTGAAAATTATCTGAAGTCACTATCCATGCACAGTACACTTACATCTTGTTGTTTGTTAATGGTTTTCAGATGCTACAGCAGCGTCAGCGGCAGAGAAAATCTCTCCAGCAAAGACATCAGAAGCCTATTCTGGTAGGTACCTATGAAAAAGTATAAATGATAGATAGCATTCAATCAACATGTAATCCACAATAACAGTTTTATTAGTATTCTGAATGATGAAAGTCTGAAGACCCTTTTTGCAATGTAATATGAAAAAAAGTTTTGAAACAAATGTTCCCTTTACCTTGAACTCACTAGGCTATTGTCTTGCTCCGAAGGTAGAATTCCTACATCTGCCTTCATCTGCATTTTAGGCGCCTGATGACTATCCTGCCCTCAATTCAGTGCTTGAAAGTGTCAGCAATGCACACTCTTCTCAGACAATGAATGGCTCACTGTGCATGGAAAGTAGTTCAGATTTTGCAAAGGTCAACTAAAGCTGGATACACACTATACAATATTCTTTAGATTTTTTTCCTTTAGTTTTAGAAACCATATAATATGAGGTCCAACCTAAACACTTTCAATGTGTATGCAATCTGGCAGGCACTAGCACTACATAGTTAAAAGTAAATCCAAAGGATATCAAACAACAAAAGTTGTATAGTTTGTAGTATCCAGATTTAGTCTGGAAGTGTCTTGCTATGTTCCACAGCCTACTCACAAAAAAGTGCTTTGGTTATATGTTTGCAAGGAAATGTTAACATCTTCATTCATTTCTGCAACTCCAACTTTTAACACAGTAGTCAAAAGCCACCCTGGTCTAGATTTTTCTTTTTCCTTGCAGAGGCATCTAAAATTCACTCTTTGGGGAATATATGCTTACAATATGAAATGGAGACTAAAGATCTTACATTTATTTATTCTGGGGAAAATGAATCATGTAACACACTTTAGAGAGTGCCCCATAGGAAGCTATCTCTTATGTTGGTGCCTGTGTGGTCTTGGTCCAGAGCCACGCTGCCTGCAATCATACAAGCAGACAGCGGTGCACGTTTTCACCTCACCTTCTGTTGTTATAGAGTTTGATAGCAGCGGGAGCCAGCTATTGAACATCCCTGTGAAGAGGGACATAGTGTAGAGCCACTGCTTTCTGGTACAGCGCTGGACCATAATGGATCTCATGTAAGTATTAATGGGTGGATGAGCACAGGGGGGGCGGGCACAACAGAGAGCCACTGACTGCCAGTCACCAGCTCTTTGCTCAGGGAGCTGTGAAAACCGAGCGATCGGCAGTGTTCAATCGCTTGGTTCTCAGTGTTGGAGGCACTGGGGCAGAGATGCAGCATCCACCTAGGTAAGTATAAATCTGAAAAAACAAAATATACTTCTCTTTTAAAGATTTTCTGAGGTATTTCAATAAGTTGAAAAAGCATCAAATGTCATTGTTCTAATTATACTTACTTTTTTATTTCAATTCATGTTTTCCAGATCCATCAGTTGCATCCACACAAGAAATACCCCTTCAAATAGGAGAAGATGATGAGCATTCTGGCGGTGAGTAACTGACATGAACACAAACGATATGTATGAATACTGTTAAACATAAAACTAATCAAGCTTTTAATGTTTAAGTATTTGATAAGTGTATGTTACCATAAGAATAAAATGTAATGCTTTTAGTATATATTCAATTTTATTTATATTTATGTATATGTATTTACAATGCCTAATTCCTCTCTTTCAGATGATGAAAACAGGCCCAATGCTCCTGGCTTTACACCCCCCCTATTCCAATCCTCGGAAGGCAGTGGTTGTGAGGGAGAAGATGTACTGCTGCAGGCATTGCTGGTACCCAGTCCAGCAGCTGGTTTTTCCCCTGGGGAAGAGAATGTATTGGGAGGTGATGAAGGGCAAGGGCATACTAGAATTGCAAGTTCACCAGATGCCTGTCCCCAGGCTTGCATGCCACCATCTTCCCCAGTACAGTCTGCAGCAAGTCAGGGTGTGGATGTAGCACCAACAGAATATTTGCTGCAGACTGTACTGGGTGAAGTAAGACAACTAAATAGAAATATGCAAGGCCTACTCCGTCAGCAGGCAGATTTCTTTCAATTGTTGTTCGTGAGATTGGAGCAAGACTGGCACCGGGAACTGGCCAAAATGCGCTTTGATTTGCTGCAGGCAATCTCGCGTCATAATGCACCTTATGAAACCACAGAAGAATCTCCAGGTATGCAGGAAAGTGCACCAAATTCTGACCCTACCATCTGAATGTTGCAGCAAAAAGTCATCTTCACCACATCTAGATGCCTAAATGCATTGAGTTGCCACACCCACACAGGTGAACAAGAGTACCTAATAAAGTGGCCATTGAAAAAATTAGGCACATCCGAATTTAAAGTTTATTGTTTATAATGTTAAACTTTTGAAGTCTTTAAGCATGTTGCTTTTACTCTTTATACATTTTTTGTATTTTTTGTATTTTTGTAATTTTTTTATATTTGTATTGTAAAAACTTTATTAAAAAAAAATGGAAATGCAAACTGGATAAACTTTTGCTTATTAACTACCAGCGAACTTTCACCCCCTACCTGAACCAGGCCCATTTTCAGCTTTCAGCGCTCTTATACTTTGAATGACAATTGCGCGGTCATTCTACACTGTACACATATGAGATTTTTATCATTTTGTTCACACAAAGCTTCCTTTTGGTGGTATTTTTTGGCAATCAAATGAAAAAAGACAGAAAATTGTGAAAAGAACATTTTTCATAGTTTGTTGAAATTTTGAAAACAAGTAATTTTTCTTCTTCACTGATGGGATGGGTGCTTTTAGGCTGCACTGATGAGGTAGCACTGATTGCCACTGATTGGTGGCACTGATGAGACAGCACTGATAAGTGGCACTGGTGAGCACTCATGAGACAGCACTGATAGGTACTGGTAGGCAACACTGATGGGCAGCACTGATAAGGCTGCAATAATAGGCGGCATTGATGAGCACTGATAAAAGGCACAGATGGGCACTGATAAGCAGCACTGATAAGTGACACTGATGAGGAGAAACTGATGGGCACTGAATAGCAGCACTGTTGGGACTGCACTGATAATCAAGACACTGATAATCAGTGCTTTATCAGTGCCAATGTCCCTTTAACACATGGTGGTTATCGGTTCTCTTCTTCTCACAATAACTGGCTTGTGCTTACATCCATGATCAGTTGTCATTGGACACAGCTGTTCATGTGGTGTGTGGGCAGCGCGAGTGTGGGAGGATGTCCATGTTTTCCCTCCCGGCACTGTAAGCCCGCACTGTAGCCATCTTTCGGCTATAACGTGGGCAGCAAATAGTTAAAGAAAATAAACTTTTTTTTTTAAATGGAACTTGGTGGAACTCATTTCCACCACCTCTGCCTCTGGCCCTTTATGACCTTTAAGACCCTTCCACTGTTATTAAAGTTTGACAACACCCACTATTTTTTGCTATTGCTTGTATTACTTTCTATCAATCTTTGTCTATTCTATGCTCAAAAATGGATTTAAAAATAAATTTAACAGAAATTCCCCAGAAGAAAAAAAAAATTCACGCAGTTTCTCATTAGATATATGATAAAATGTGTATTCATTTAATAATTACCAAAGTATAGAAATCCTCCTATATGAGTTATTCTTCTTCTTCTATATCCTCTTCAAGTTCAAACTGTAGCATTACTTTCACTATATTGGGAAAGAGAGAGCGGTAGTTTGTTAGCTACATCAAGGGATATGGTTGAGAGAAAGCGAGAATAAGAAAAGAGAGTGTTACATACATGGTGGACACGGTGTATAGAGAGGGAAAGAGCTGGATACACAAGAGGAAATGGTATACAGAAAGAGATAAAATAAGAAAATGGTAAGAAACAAAAAGTGTTTTATATATATACACACATATATATATATATATATATATATATATATATATATATATATATATATATATATATATATATATATATATATATATATATATATATATATAAGATTGACAAGACAGTAAATGGGCAATTAAAAAGACAATCACTTTTTTTAGGGGAATCTCCAGGGGTAAGCATTTCGAGTCTTGCCATGTAGTGTGGTCTTCAGGAGTGCCCGAATCTGTGGCCAGCTAATGTAATATGGTTGGTTTCGACATTATGGCAGCACGTAGCAGCATGCTGTCATCACAACGCCATAGGTCCAGTTGAAGGCGACACAAAGAATTTTTTTGCTGATGTAGTGGGAGCAGTGGGAGACAGGATTTAACAGCCCATGCCTGGACTTCTTATGTCCGTGTTATTTTAAATTTATGTTTAAAAAATAATTATTGAGCAGCAGCACCACCACCGCAAAATTGTCATGCTATTCTAAAATTATAAGTGAGACCCCACACCTCTTAAAACAATATCTGTGCAGGTGCACCAGAGTAATAGTACTGCAGGTTTAATAGCATATGTGAGAACCCTCAACTTCTTCATCAACCCATTCAGTTTAAACTTGAACTAAAATATAAACCATTTGTGTCTACTGTAAAGTTCAGGGGTGTAGCCGCATTGGTTAATTATTGTTTGGAATCACATACGGAACACATAACTAACAAACAGAAGTACACCTTTACATTTTCATGCATATGAAAATAAGCTTACAATGGCAAATGCTTTCAACTCTGAAATACTGATCAAAAGCACACTTTGATTCAGTACAATAGAAGCATAACAAATAGGTTCAATTCACAGGGCTTTAATTAAATTTTGGTAAGTATTCCACATTGTCCTGCAGGCATGCAGCACACAGACAGGTGTCTCCTACAGCTCCTATTAATTGCCTTCAGTGCTGCTTCCTGGAGTTTGTGTTTTAGGTCCAGAGTCCCCGTATTCAGGGGTGGAGGTTCTTTCCCACCCTAAAATCTCTCCGAACCTCCAAAATTCCAGGTCCCAAATAGACAACTGTTAAATCAGAGAAAACTGTACATCAGTCTTCTCCTTTTTATCATTCACTATCCTGGAACCTTCTGACACTACATGAGTGAGACCCCTGAATAACCAAACTGCAATGAACTTTTACCCTATGGGAACCACTTTGCTGTCCAATGAACTTCAATCCTTAACAAATCCTCAGCATCATAAACAGTATATATGGAAGAGTTGTGCTGGAGCTTGAGAAAGTCCAAAGAAGGGCAAAGAAACTAATAAGGGGACTGGAGGACCTCAACTACACAGAACGACTGCAAACGCTAGATTTATTCCCATTGGAGAAGCAATGCTTGAGAGGGGACATGATAACGATCTACAAATACCTCAATGGGGATCCCAGCATAGGAAAAAAAAAGTCTCAGAGACTAAGAGGACACGGGGTCATACAATGAGACTCGAGGAGAAGCGGTTTAACCTTAATCTGCGCAGGGGTTTTCTCACTATCAGGGCAGTAAGGATGTGGAACACTTCCAAAAACAGTGGTGGTTGCAGTTGGGATGGATACTTTTAAAAGACTCTTGGTTATATATCTTAAAGAACACAGCATACAGGGATATGGGAAATAATTATAAACAAACGTACACCTACAAAGGCTGAACTAGATGGACTATTGTCTTTATTCAGCCTACTATGTAACTATTTAAAACTAAAATTTTTTTTTTTTTTTTGTGTCTCAACACTGCATTGTTCAGACAGTAGATGTGTTATAACGCTTTATATTAATCGTTCAAAAACATGTAAGGAAACATAATAGGAAAAATATAACATAACACATGGAACAAAAATAACAAAAACTTTTTTTGGACTTTCATTCAGTATCATAGCTGAGAACTGGGTATTCCAGCTTGGGCAAATTGACTTTTAGGAACGCAAGTTTTTCCATTAGCTGGGGGGCCAGTTGTGAACGTTGGGGGCACAATATGTTCCCAGTCACAGAAAAAACCCTTTCACTTTGAACAGTGGTAGGTGGGCATGACAGGAGTTCCTGGGCTACTTGGGAGAGAGCTGGCCAAATATCTCTTTTGTCATCCCAGAATTCTAAAGGATTTGCGGTGGGGGGCAAAATGGGCTCTGCAAGGTATGTATTTACCATGTCCTGCACACTTTTTTTTCGGGCGGGAAGTCTGCTGGGTCCCACTAAGCTGTCTATTGCCTGAACCAAAACAGAGGTTGCTATGGTGGACTGAGGAGTGGTTGCACTATTGCTACTTGTGCTGGACAGAGACACAGATTCACGTTCCTCCAGCTCTTCTTCTTCATCCTCTTCCCTGCGTCGAAGCCTTGAGATTTTGTGATGTTTCTCTCTGACCCTGTCTAACAGTTTATCTCGCCAGAAGGTCAGGGAATTGGATCTCAGGGCCATCTTGCCCTTTATCCGTGGGTCACAAAGAGTGGCCAACATTACTTCAGGGCATGAGTCTGTAAGCTCTTTCAGCCGCCTACTTAGTTCTACCTTACACCTCCTGAGCAGGGCCATTACTTCTGGTACATGTCCCCCAGGCAACACCTCCTTATATGACAGAAAAGCATCTATGTTATTAACCAGATATGACATGAGTGGTACTACTTCAGATAAGCTGGCACTTTCTTGGCTCAGTTGTTCCGTGACAGCCTTAAAAGGCTTGAGTACTGCCACAAGCTGAGCAATCATTGCCCAATCCTCCCTAGCAAGTGGTCTGCTAATACCAATGTAATGTTCATTTGACATGGCATGAAGGGCCTTCTGCTGTTCTAGTATGCGTTCCAACATATCCAAAGTTGAATTCCATCTTGTGACAACATCAATTTTGAGGCGGTGCTCGTTCAGCCCTGCTTTTTTTTGCTCCCTTCTGAGGATATGGCTATCTTTTACACTACGATGAAAGTGTGCCGCAATCTTGCGACACGAGTCAAGTAGTGTGGCCAGCTTTCCAGTTGTGTTTTCCTCAGAAAGCGCATCTTTCACAATGAGGTTAAGCAAATGGGCTGAACAGCGTACACCCACATATTTACCATCCCGCACAGCTTTAAGCATATTTGCACCTCCATCTGTAACGACAAAGCCCATCTCTGCCTGAGTACCTTCCTGCTCTCCCAACCACTGTGCCACCATCCTCTTCAGTGATTGCAGAATGTTGTGGGCAGTGTGTTGCTCATCCATGACCTCAGCATGGAGAAGGAAGGAACGGTGCCCTTGCTTTACTAAGGTGGCTGAGCCTCTTGCCCCAGAACATACTATGTCTTGCGGCACCTTAGGTTGCCACCAATGTGCTGTCAGGGACAAAAAGGCATGCTGGCCACTTGGAGCACTCCATAAATCTGTAGTGAAGTGCACTGACTGCCCAGCAGCCTTTGCCAGCTCCTCCTTCAACACTCCAACACATGAGCTGTAAAGGGATGGCACTATAGTGCGGCTAAAAGTTGTACGAGAAGGTACTTTGTACCCGGGGGCCAGAGCTTCCATGAGTTGTTTAAAGGGCTCCCCTTCAACTAAATTAAAAGGAGCCCCTCCAACTGCTATGAGCTGCGCTATTAACCGTGTTACTTTACGGGACTGCTGGCGGGACATGACTTTTGCATGAAAGGCACCAACTTGTTCAAGGGTCGACTGTGTGTATGTGGAATGGCGGGTATGTGACATTTGACTTGATGATGCTGTGACAGAAGTGGTATGATAAATCTGTGCCTTTGCCTGGGTATTACTAATAGCAATAGTCAAAGCTGAACTTCCCCTAGTGGTGCATGGAGGAGAAGCCACCCCATGTTCCTCCCTTAGTAGCACAGGTTTGTGGTGAGTGCGCATATGCTGGTTCATGCCTGCATTTGTAAGATGTCCTATCACTTGCCCGCGGCTCACCTCCCGACAGCATAGTTTACATTTGGCTATGCGACCATCACCAATTGCTAGAAAGTAGTTCCATATCTTAGAACGGCGACTAGAAGAGCCACTGGACGCAGGTGCTGAAGATTTCTCTGCTGAGGTTTCAGCAGCCTGCTGTGCTGGGACAACTGGTTGCTTCATAATATCCACCCCTATGTTCCCTGCTGTGGTCTTGACAGAAGGGGGCCTAAAGATAGAGGGAATGGTGGCAATGTCAGGCTTTGGAGGCCTACCCTGAATGGTGGCACTGGTGGCAGAACTTTTACTTACAAGGGCAGGAGACTCCAATATTGAAAGCGTAGAGGATGGAGAGTCCATTAGAGGTGACATTTGTGGTGGCGGTGATGAATACCGTAGGGGTGATTTACTGGTGAAATCTGCAAGTGGACGTCTATTACACTCATGTCCGTAGTCAGGCTGCTGAATGTCTACTTCCCCTGATGTTGGGGGCACATGCAAAGTTCCCACATTATGAAATCTACCCTCAGAAAAAGCAGCGCTCATAGCAAATGTCGTGTTGGTGGCAATAGAAGTGGAAGTATTAGTGTTGCTTGTTGTGACAATGTCAGCATAATTCTCCAAATCTAACACCTCCATTTTTGGCTGTTTGTGTGCATTAAAACCACAAAAACCCTGTGCAGTCATTGCACGGCCTTTGCTGTAGAACTTAGATGTTGTTACAGTTATTGTGGAAGTAGTTGGAACACTGGTGGTTGTGTTTATGGGTATGGGGTTGCTAAACAGCCGGCGCTTAGTAGGTGGCTTACTCTTCTTATTCTGCACACTGGCAGTATTAGCAGCTTCTCCAATTACACTGCTTGTTCTTTTTAGTTTAATAGGTGGGCTGCTCAACTGACTACTCGCACTGCTTTCTCTCCTCCTGTTAACAGCTCTGCTGGACATCTGTCCATGGTCAGAAGAAATAACAATACGTGTCATATCTACTGCTGGACTGGTGGTGGTGCTGCTTTTGCTCAATGTGTGAGCAGTTTGACTCTGAGAAGGCTCCATCATAAAAACACAGCCAGAGCCTGTCCTCCTCAATCAAACAACTGTGACACTCTGAAAAAGTTAATCCACTTCACACACAGCTGTCTGATGATAGGTGAACTTGAAGTGCTTGACTGACTACCTAGCCCCACCCTACTACCTTTATGACTGCAATAAGTGTATACTATTACAAGACAAAGATGTAATGGAAAAAAATAATCCTCCCACTATCTCCCTCCAAAACATCAATAATAATAATAATTGAAAACTAGTATTGACTACTTGATTAATTTAAGACAAAGAGTCTCTTCAAGGCAAATAGAAAGGTGCACCTCTCCACACCACAAGACACTCTCTCTATCTGTGGTAAACCCTGCCAGGAGGATTAGCTTTTATATAGATCATAGCCCCACCCCTAATGAGAAATGAAAAAAGCTGATTGGACAATTCCGATTGGACGTTTTGTTTCGAATATGTTTCGTTTCGAATTCGATTCGAATTAGATTCGAATACGATTCGAAATCGATTCGAATCAAATTTGAAGCAAATTTCTGATATATTCATGCAATTAAGCAATTCATACAATTATGAATTCTTCAATCAGGCATGCTGACAACTTCCTTGTTGCGATAACTATAAATTAAATAAGATGTGTGTGTTTTTGCACTGGTTTTGCACTGGTACACTGCAAGTCTGAGAAGTAGATGTGACAGACAGATGTAAATAACCATCTTCCAAAAATTCAAATTCGAATAGAAAAGATTAAAATATAATAGAAAAACAATAGAATTTAATAGAATAAAATAGAAAGAATATACAACCATATTCTGACATTCGAATTTTGAATAGAATAAATTTGAATTTACATTTATTATATATAAAATATTCGGAAATTCGAATGTCATAAGGAATTAATTTGAATAGGAAAGATTGGAATAGAAAATAATAGAAATGAATAGACTAAAAAAACAATAGAAAAGAATAGAATAAAATATAATATATATTATATTTTATTCTATTCTGTTCTATTGTTTTTCTAGTCTATTTTCTTTTCTATTCGAATTCGAATTCATTCTATATGAAATTCGAATTTTGAAAAATGGTTCTATTATATATAATATGTTTTCTGTTCTGTTCTACTGTTTTTCTATGCAATTCTTTTTTATAATATTCTATTTTATTCTAATCTTTTCTATTCAAATTCTACAATACATTGTATATGAAATTCGAATTTCGGAAAATCTATCTATCTATCTATCTATCTATCTATCTATCTATCTATCTATCTATCTATCTATCTATCTATCTATATCTATTTTACTCAATTCTGTTCTATTGTTTTTCTTGTCTATTTTTTATTTCTAGTCTAATCTTTTCTATTCGAATTCAAATTCATTCTATATGAAATTCGAATTTCAGAAAATGGTTATATATATATATATATATATATATATATATATATATATATATATATATATATATATATATATAACCATTTTCTGAAATTCGAATTTCATATAGAATGAATTTGAATTCGAATAGAAAAGATTAGACTAGAAATAAAAAATAGACAAGAAAAACAATAGAACAGAATTGAGTAAAATAGATATAGATAGATAGATAGATAGATAGATATATATATAAGATATTTATATATATAACCATCTTTTGAAATTCGAAATTCATATAGAATGAATTCAAATTCGAATAGAAAAGATTAGAATTGAAAAACAATAGAACAGTAAAGAATCTAATATATATATTATATTTTATTCTATTCTGTTCTATTGTTTTTCTAGTCTATTTTCTTTTCTTTTAAAAATTCATTCTATATGAAATTCGAATGTCGGGACATGGTTTTATATATATATATATATATATATATATATATATATATATATATATATATATATGTGTGTGTGTGTATATAATTTTTTTTTCCTGATCTGTTCTATTGTTTTTCTATGATATTCTTTTCTATTACTTTCTAATCTATTCTTATCTTTTATATTCAAATTCGATTTCATTCTATATGAAATTCGAATTTCAGAAAAAAAAAAAAAATAAATAAATTTTCGAGTCGTTCGTATTTTCGTTGTTACTGAATGATTCGTAATTCTGTCTAATTTTATTTGATTCGAAATTCGTAATTTTGTTTGTCATTTTTGTTTATTCTATTCGTTACGCTTCTCGTAATTTAGTAATTATTACTTTTGTGGGATTGGCTTATGTTTTCTTTCCCGTTGATTCGTAGTTTCGTAACATTGTTTTGTTTTTGTTGATTCGAGTCTACTAGCGTGCTTCGAATGAATTCGTACATTCGTAAATACATCGCGGTCATTAGTAATCTCGTATTTTAGTTTCGTTTTCATTTTCAACACGTGGCTAGCCAGCTAATTAGTCTCCGCCCCTGTGCACCATTTTGAGAGGGTGTACTGTGCATTGGTAGGGTGAGGTGAGTGTGGGTGGGAGCTGGGAGGAGCAGAGAGCAGAGAGTGAGATAGTTGTTTTGGTAGTTGTTTTTGTGTGGTTTGGTAGTTGTTGTTGCAATTACTATTAGAATGTCTGGGAGTGATAATGGACGTGTGAGTCGTCTAGTGAGTGAGAATGTTGGTGTTAGTGAGTGTGTTGGTATGAGAGTTTTTGCCGTGACTGCGAGTGGAGGGGAGCGGAGGAGTGGAGTAGGGGACTCAGGGGAGAGGAGTGGAGGGGAGCGGAGGAGTGGAGGAGGGGACTCAGGGGAGAGGAGTGGAGGGGAGCGGAGGAGTGGAGGAGGGGACTCAGGGGAGAGGAGTGGAGGGGAGCAGAGGAGTGGAGGGGAGCGGAGGAGTGGAGGGGAACGTAGGAGTGGAGGAGGGGACTCATGGGAGAGGAGGCGTGGAGGGGAGAGGAGGCGTGTAGGGGAGGAGAGGCATGGAGGGGAGGGGAGGCGTGGAGGGGAGGGGCGAGGCAGGGAAGAGAGGTGTGGAGGGGAGGAGAGAAGAGGAGGGGACGGGAGGCGTAGAGGGAAAAGGAGTCGTGGAGGGGAGAAGAGGAGTGGAGGGGAGAGGCGTAGAGGGGAGGAGAGGCGTATAGGGGAGAGTATTGTTGAGGAGAGGAGGAGTGGAGGGGAGGAGAGGCATGGAGGGGAGAGTATTGTTGGGGAGAGGAGGAGTGGAGGGGAGAGGAGTGGAGGTGAACGGAGGCCTGTAGTGGAGCCAAGGCCTGGAAGAGAGTGTGGAGGTGGAGTGGAGCGGAAGCATGGCCAAAAACGGAGACATGTGTCCCCCACTACATCAGAGAGTGCGGACTCAGACATGCAGCAACCCCACCAAAGCAAGCGACAAAGATCAAGGGGGCCTGTATTTACACAAGAGGAGAATGCTGCATTGGTTGCTGCAGTCCTAAGAGAAAAAGTCACACTCTTCTGCCAAACCGTGCCAACATCCGAGAAAGCAGCAGGCTGGGGACGAGTCCGGGACTCCGTGAATGTGGTCTCCAAGTTTCGCAGGCCCACCACTGGCGTCAGACACAGGTAATTATTCCAATATTCTTTCACACTGGGGCGGTGGGGACGTCGGCGGTAAAACAGCGCTATTTTTAGCGCTGCTTTACCGTCGTTATTGCAGCGGTATTCGGCCGCCAGCGTTAAGGTTTTAACCAAAAAAGGGTTAAAACCGCTCGTATAGCGCGGCTATAGACGCGGTATTGCCGCGGTATAGCCGCGCTGTCCCATTGATTTCAATGGGCAGGAGCGGTGAAGGAGCGGTGAATACACCGCTCCTTTACCGCTCCAAAGTTGCGGCTTGCAGGAGTTTTTTTCTTCTCCTGCCAGCGCACCGCTTCAGTGTTAAAGCCCGACACCAGCGGCTGTTTCGGGTCGGTTTGCAGGCGGTATTTTTAGCGCAATAACGCCTGCAAACCGGCCCAGTGTGAAAGGGCTCTTAGAACACACATTTGTAAAAAATACACAGTGTAATAGTCAATAAAAATTAACAGTTCTACTTTACAAAACTATTTATTTAGCACAGCCACATACAGAAGAGAACATTAACATACATGTAAATATTGTAACATAAAAAAACATCACTGTGTGAAACGACAGGTTGCTTTTCAAAAAAATAAATGTTTGGTTTCTATTTTATGTAACTAATAATGTTTATTTTTCATGTGCAGATTCTATGATTGTCGGGCGGCAGTCATCAAAAAGCTGAAGAAGCGTCTACGGGGAGAACATATTAGGGGAAAGCCTGTTGAGTTACGTGAGTGGGAGGTAAAGCTGAAAGATGGCCTTGGCCTTCTGGCAGAGGATGCCCCTGGAGTCAGCAGCAGGGGTCCACATCAAAGAGCTGTTGGTGAGTAAAATGAAATATATCATTATATATTGCTATTATATGGTTGTTTTAAGCTCACTATTATTTTTTATGACTATGCATGTGAAACTTACTTTTTTCTTTACATACATGTTTTCCAGATCGAGAAACATCATCTGTAGAGCGATCAGCTCCAAGTACATCCCATCGACATTATGGTGAGTACCTAACACAAAAACAAAAGATGTAAAATTAATGATAAACTTCTATTTAAAGTGGTGTTGCACCCTAAAAAAAAAAAGTCATGATTGTGCCTAAAAAAAAAAAAAAAAAAAAAAAAAAATTTGGATATTTTTTTTTTACTTACCTCTAAATGCCTGTTGCTAGGGGGTCCCTCGTAGTCTGCCTCTTCCAGTGCCTGCGCTAGTGACATCACTTCCCCCTCGGCACAGGAAGGGCTCAGCTATGCTCCCTCCCTCCTGTCAATGATCTGGGACCCATTACAGGTCCCAGGTGACTGAGCAGCCAATCACGGCGCGCGGCGCCGCTCGCGCATGCGCAGTGGGTGCCAGGCAGTGAAGCCACAGCCCGGCGCCCACAGTTGCAATGCCGGCGCCACTGAACGGAGGGGGAGACGAGCGGGGCTTCGATCCCCCGCATCGCTGGACACAGGGACAGGTAAGTGTCCAATTAAAAGTCAGCAGTTGCAGTATTTGTAGGTGCTGACTTTTAATTTTTTTTTTGACTGGCCCTCCTCTTTAACATTTAAAGCAGGCATCACTAAATGGCGGACTGTGGGCCAGATGTGGACCAAGTCACTGTGCCACCTGGAACGCCACAATCCAGCCATTTAGGTGACGGTTCTGTCTGCCTCCCTCTGCCGCTGTCACTATCGCAGAGCTGCTGAAAATAACTTCACAAGTTAAATAGCAGGGCATTGGTTGCTATGCGGCCCTAGCAACCAATCAACTGCTGGTTAACTTCAGCAGCATCTCCTGCTCCCACCCATTATTCAATGCTGCTGTGTCTCCGGCTCTGTGTGCCCAAATAAGGTAGGATGGGGCAGCGCTGCAGGGGGGATGTGGATGTGAAAGTGTCAAAGGTGCAGAGGCTGTGTAATGTGATGAGGGCCAAATATGCAGGGGGCTGTGTAATGTGAAGGGGGCCAGAGGTGCCGAGGCTGTGATGTGAAGGAGGGTCGAGTTGCAGGGGGGTTAGGATGCAAAGGGGGAGGGCAGAGGACACAGGTGTACTCAGGTGCTATGAAGGTGGGGGAGAAGATACCATTGTGAAGGGTGTTCAGATCAGAACACTACTGTCATGGGGAAACTAAAACAATCATGGGATTGTGTAATAAACGAGGGTGGTGTACTATAAAAGGGCAGGCTATTCACCAAAATGTTAATTGGTCAATTTGCCAAGAAATATATCATCTCATCTGTTTTAACACATCATCAACTTCAGATTAGATTTAGATTTTAACATTTCCAGTGCAAATTAAATCGGTAGTAAACCACAGAAGAAAAAAAAACACCTGCAAGACAATAGCATAATGTGCTAGTATGCATCGCATACTAGCACATTATAAAATAAACGAGGCCCCAGCAGCCCAACCTGGCCAGCGCTATGACACGTTGCCTCGCCTTCTCTTCCGGGCGTCGACGCTGTGTGTGGCTGGAGGCGCTATGGGGTCTCTCCCACGCATGTGTGTGGGAGTCCAGTTTCCAGCGAGGTGCTTTGATTTTTCTGAACCGTCCGGCGTCCACCGGCCCTTCAGAGCGCATGCACCGCCACTGACATCAGCGGCTGCATCCGAGGTGGATATTTCCTAAACCGTACAGGTTTAGGGGATATTCATATTACCTACAGGTAAGCTTTATTATAGGATTACCTGTAGGTAAAAAAATGACAAAGTGGGGTATGCAATCCACTTTAATTCACCTCAGTGCACTTTTTTACGCTTTGATTATAAAAATATGTTGTTGTCTTCCAACATATACCAGGCAAAAAATAATAAATAAAGCTGTTGACTTTATCTTGAACATTACCTTGACTCTTGTCTTTTCTTCCATCTTTAACAGAAAGCGCGATCCGTATCCCGGACTCTCCAGAAGCATCAAGTGGCAGGAAGCAGCGGACCATTATGCCTCAGGGTAAGTAGTGGAATCTGGAAAGAAACAGGACACACCATCATCATCATTCATCGATGTCCATGATATTATATACACACAGGCATTATCATCTAATACACATTATTATTATTATTAAGGTCCATTTTCAAATTCATACACACATGACACCTCATACCTTCAGAACACGACTGTGAAGGGGAAACTGTGAAGTGAAGGGGGGGAACTGAGGATACTGAAGTAAGCATGGGATTGTGTAATAAAAGAGGGGGGTATAGTATATGTAAAAGGATATTCACAAAAGTGTTCATTGTTCAATTTGCCAAAAAATATAACATCTGTTTTAACACATTAGCAACTTTAGATTTGATTTTACAGTTCCAGTGCAAATTAAAGCGGCTTTAAACCACAGAAGAAAAAAAAAAGAAACCTGCAAGACAATGGCATAATGTGCTAGTATGCATTGCACATTATGAATTTCTATGAAATACTTTAGAATGAGGCCCCTGCAGGCCGACCCGGTCAGCGCTGAGCGGGCTGACACGTTGCCTCACCGTCTCTTCCGCGGTCGCGGGCTCCGGCGCTTCTGAGTGGCCGGAGCTGCAATGAGGTCTCTCCCACGCATGTGCGTGGGAGTCCTTTTACTGGTGAAGAGGTTTGATTTTTCTGCAGGGTCCAGCCGACCTTCAGAGCGCATGCACCACCGCTGGCCTCAGCGGCTGCATCTGAGGAGGATATCTCCTAAATAATATTCATTTTACGTACTGGTAAGCCTTATCACCTGTAGTGTTAAAATGACAAAGTAGGGTACACAATCCACTTTATTTCACCTCAGTGCACTTTTTTGTGAGTACAGACAGAGTATTAGCTCGAAGCCCAAACATAAAAAAAACAACGTAGTGCTAGCATGATTAGGAGCATAGGGAAGCCGGGCAAGTCGGGATAAAAACAAGTTGTCAGACAACATGGGGCTGCAGGGGATTGGGCAGACAGCGTGGAGGAGGGACTGCAAAAAGCCAGGAGTGTGGGGGAGACAAGGTGAAATCAGACATCCTAGGAGTACACGAGGAGGAGAAGCATTCCTGCCCGCCCTCCCTCCCTACATCGGCTTGGTTCCTTCTATGCTTACTTTTTTGTTGTATTGGTTGTTTTTGTTTATTTTACAGGGTACATTCGGTTGGGTCTTTGGAGGTATTTTAAAATAACTTGCTGTGCTCAGATGATTGGGACCCATCTAAGGTATGGGTCCCCGGTGGAATGCCAGTTATGGTGGATTAACTGGTAGTTACA
This sequence comes from Lithobates septentrionalis, assembly GCA_037952835.1. Lineage (NCBI taxonomy): Eukaryota > Metazoa > Chordata > Amphibia > Anura > Ranidae > Lithobates > Lithobates septentrionalis. Next base: position 2,436,615 of record JBBDGP010000091.1, on the reverse strand, counting down.
ATGGTGTATCTGCAGAATGTGGTTAGTCTCCGAGTCGGTGCCGAGCGGTAGGGAGGGACCATGGAAGTAGTTTACACAGATACAAGGGAAACATTTTTGATACTTTGCCTCCAAAGGATCGTCAACCAAAAGAAAACAGACATTTTACTTCGATCTTTGTGTCAGTATATATATTTTTGGGCAATTACAGTTTGGCCAATAAGTTAGGAATACAGTAATTTATGACACAAGGAGTCAGGATACATCTGGGGTAACTTTTATTTATAATGCTTTGATGTTGTAGTACAACTTATAACAGGCAAAAATAAATAGCGCTGTTGACTTAACTTTATCTGGAACATTACCTTGACTCTTTTCTTCCATCTTTAACAGAAAGCCCCAGCCGTATCCCTCCAGCGTCATCTGGCAGAAAACAGCGGCCCAATACTCCTCAGGGTAAGTACACAAGCTGCCAATATAAAGAAACAGGACACACCATAATCATCTACACATTACACACAGTCATTATTATCCCTTCCCGTCGAGCGTACGCAGATGTGCAGCATAGACTTTCAGGGGTTATACCGGGAAGATGCCCGCAGCTGCAGGCATCATCCCGTTACTGTTTTGTAGAGCGGGCGATCGGCTTTCCAAGTATAACAACCGATGAGGCTAAAAGCTGCTCGGCTGTTATACCGGAGGAGCGAGAGGGGACTCCCCCCCATACCCCCCCTTCCGCCGCCTCCTGCTGCTCTTACCAGGCCTCCCGATCCATCGGGAGGCCTGATCACCAATCTGCCACCTCAGCTACTGCCGGCTGCTGACAGTCTGGAACGAAGCTGAGAGCGGCTTCGTTCCAGTCTTCTAATTGTAAATGCGGAAGCGACGTCATGACCTCACTTCCCGTCTACTCGGTTGCCAGTGGCGTCTGTTTTAAAAAAAAATATGCAGTATTCAGAATTGCCCAAAATGGCGATCTGAATACTGTGAAGTGCAAAGGAGGGATCGGGGGTCTTTTAGTTCCCCGATTCCTCCATAAAGAGTACCTGTCACCACCTATGACTGTCACAAGGGATGTTTACATCCCTTGTGACAGCAATAAAAGTCATCCAAAAATTTAAAGCGCCCCTGTCCCCGCGAGCTCGCTCACTAAAAAACGCATACGGAAGTTGCGCCCGCAGATGTTAATGGTGGTTAAATGGCACATGTGAGGTATCGCCGCGATCGTCACAGCGAGATAAATAACTCTAGCATTAGGCCTCCTCTGTAACTCTAACCTGGTAACCGTAAAAAAAATTTAAAGCGTCGCATATGGAAACTCTTAGGTACCGTACTTTGTCACCATTCCACGAGTGCGTGCAATTAAAAAGCGTGACATGTTTGGTATTTATTTACTCGGCATAACATCATCTTTCACATTATACCAAAAAACTGGGCTAACTTTACTGTTTTTTTCTTTTTTAAATTCATGAAAGTGTCCCTTTTACCAAGAAAATGTTGTGTTTAAAACACCGCTGCACAAATACGGTGTGATAAAAAATATTGCAACAATCACCATTTTATCCTCTAGATTCTCTGCAAAAAAATATATATAATGTTTGGGGGCTCTAAGTAATTTTATAGCAAAAAAATACGGATTTTAACTTACTTAAACAACAAATGTCAAAAATAGGCTTAGTCATGAAAGGGTTAACATATAAAAGATATTACCATCCATTTTCATACACACAACTCATACTTCAATCACTTCTCCATGAAATCATACAGTGAAGTGTTGTGTTTTAAAGTAGTAAACAATGAAGTGGATTTACACAAAATTACAGTGTAAAATGTGGTGCAGTTCTGCAGAGAAATCAATCAGCTTCCAGATTTTTTTGGGAAAGCCTAATTAAACAAGCTAAAGTTAGAAGCTGATTGGTTTCTGCATAGCTTCACCAGAGTTAGCACTGTGTCCAGTGTTAGGCCTCTTTCACACGGGGCAGATCAGTCATGATCCGCCCCGTGAACATCCGCTTGCTCAGCGGGGATAGCTCCGCTGATCCCCGCTGAGCAGGAAGATGACAGGTGCATCGCTGCACACTGTGCAGCGACAGACCTGTCAGAGCGCCGCTCTCCCCTATGGGGGGATCGGATGATGACGGTCCGTAGTGTCCGTCGTCATCCGATCCGATCCGAAAACGGAGGGAAAAGTAGGTTTTTCCTCTGTTACACTTTTCGGATCGGAGCGGGTCGGATGTCAGCGGATATGTCACCGCTGACATCCGACGCTCCATAGGGATGACTGTATGTCCGTTTTTCATCCGAAAATGGATGGATGAAAAACGGACATACGGATCGTCAGTGTGAAAGAGGCCTTAGTAAATCAACCCTAATGTTTGTATGTGTAACCTAGAATTGTTTATGAATGCTATCGTCAACATTTGCTATCTCTTCTATTTTAGATCAACAAGACCAGCCAGAGGGGAGAGCGCAGTGCAGCCCGCACTCGCCTGTCCTTATTTTGGAGGGTATAGAGCTGCAGAATGAGCCAGAATTGAGACCTGCTATGTCACAGACTCCTGCCTTCTCCCCATGGCCAGAGGAGGAGGTCAGGGGCCAAAGTTCAGGCATGCTGCTGCCACCATGTACTGCTGCTCCCAGTGTGCATGTACTGCAGTCGCCACCTCCTGTCCGGGTGCCAACTGCACCGGGCTTAACTGCACAAATTGAGAGGCTCCTTAGTGAAGTGAGGAGATTGACAACTGAAAATCGAAGGCAGTCACGGGACATCAGAAGGCTTACCCGGACCATACATCTCATAGGCAGACAGCAAATGGACCATTTTGAATTGTTGTTGAGCCGGGTAAACCAACAGCACAACCAGGCAATGGAGCATTTGAGACTCTCATTGATGGAAGCAATTTCCAGGCACAATGCTCCATTGCCTGGGAGCTTGTCTGTTAGTACAGAAAGCAGCAGAGAACCCTCTCCTTCTGAAAACTGAGGGTTAGTTCTTCCTCTGCCCCAGGACCCAAAGCAGCTCAGTTCACCGTTTTGTTTAGAGTTGTATATATATATATATATATATATATATATATATATATATATATATATATATATATATATATATACGTGTTAATATACATGTTATTTTTCTACGTTTGTTTGTGCAAATAAATGCAAATAATTTTCGCCAAATAAAAGCATACTTTAGTGCCTTTATTTTGATTATTATGTGATATTTTACAGTTTATTACATATCTGGTTGCTTATTGCTTGATAATAACACACATGCTATCACACATGGTAATCATCAACTTAAAAAGAACATCTTTGCCAGTTGTCACCAACAACTTCATTTAGATTTAGCTAGGTATTATACTGGCTCGCTGACCTTACTATCCTCTTTTTATTTCCGCATCATTATATGTTCTAGTTCAAAGTTGCAGTAACAGAAATGGAAAAAGTATTAGTAATGAATACTAATACTATTTCCATTTCTGTTACAGAAACTTTGGACTACAACATATAATGATCTGGAAAAGTGTATAAGTGTTCAGTATACAGCTTTCTTGATTTTAGGTTTGAAATGAACATGCATGCATCACTTGAGATTCCCTCTATGTAGAGATCCACTGATACCGATATTGGATACGAGCAATTTTTGATCTGTATTCGTCAATACCAAATGACTGACAATCAAGAATCTGGGAAGCCTGGCTTCCTGATAAACTGTGAAGCTGGCGTCACGCTCTCTAACAGTACCTGGATGCACCTGAATGGTCTTTGGTATTGAAGACGAGTACAGAGAAATAATTACTAGTATCCAATACTGCTATTGTGCATCCCTACATACATGTTTGCCGTTATTTTTACATCCTAAAAGATGTGTATGGTTAATGCGTACCTGTGAAGTCTTCAACTTGTATGTGTCTGTCATGATGAAGTCTCATCCACTCATTCCAGTGGTACTTACACTACATTGGCAAATAAAACAAGAGTTACATAAATGAATGGAAATCAATGATGGATGGGGGAGTATGTGGGCAGTTGAGCAACTCACCTATTTCTGACTCACGGCAACGCGATAACAGTCTTTCCTTCCTTGTTGTGGATGATGACTTTCCAGAGTGCCAACTTACAAGTGCCATGTTGCCAACAATGTGGCCTGGAAATTGCATGAATATCTTGGTGAACTGGATATATTAGCAGCAAAAAACTTTTTGCCACGATGTAGGTGCCATTAGAGGGTTGAACGAAAAACCATTTTGGTGGTGGGGGTATAGGAGAATCGTAGTACCATTGTAGGCCTTCATTTTCATGTGTCTGTATGTATATTAGCATAGCAGCAGACTCAGTATCACCACTATTTCCACCACCAGTACTACAAGTATAGGAGTAAGCAAGCAACAGCCAGGTTGGCAAGCTGCATAACACAACAACCAAAACTACAACATTTTTATTAACTTAATAAATACAAATCCAGCAGCTTGAGCCAGTTTTGACACCTGTCAAGGTAGTGAAACCCCGACAGAAGGCAATCCTCCAAGGTGCTGTTTGCACTCATGCATGGTCTGTGCTTTCCTGACATATTGCATGACCATGTGCGCAGTCGCACTGCCAAACGGTTTGCCTTTCCCCTTCATGGTGTTGCTTGCTTATCCCAAACTTAAAGGGAATGCGTTTGTGTTCCAGTGTCCTAAGTATTGGAGATTTGAGAAGAAGGCAGAGGGAGTGGAAACAACAGGAGTTAGGAGGACTTTTAGCAGGTAAGTTTCACGAACTGAATGTTTTAAAGTTTTAATTTATATGTACAAAAGATACAGCTGTCCCATTTATTTTTAATGATACTAAATGACACAGTTGTCTCAAAAGGACAACTATTTAAGTTAGACTACCAGATCAGTAGCTAACCTTGGACAGGAAAATGGCAGGGCAGGGCAGGAGGTATGAGGTGGGACTTAGTAGGGGATCATTCCATGCCAAATCATCACAAACCAAATGGAACTTTGTTTTCAACCTGACCATCTCAGTTGTTCATTATATTTGATAGGATGGTATAGGGTCAGACATGGAGTAACTAACTAACTACCATATTTAAGCCCTCACATAAATGGTCAGGATGGGATATCTGATGATTTCTGGCATGGAATGAGGACCTTAGGGGAGACGTGGGACTCGGTCAGGTGGAGAATTCGAAATTATGCTAACATGGATGAGTTTTTTTATTCAGCATCAAACAAGAGCAGGGTAACCTAGAATAGAAAAAAAATAGAACAGTATAGAATAAAATATAATATATATACACATTATATTTTACTCAATTCTGTTCTATTGTTTTTCTAGTCTATTTTCTATTTCTACTCTAATCTTTTCTATTCGAATTCATTCTATATGAAATTCAAATTTCGGAAAATGGTTAATATATATATAAAACCATCTTTTGAAATTCGAAATTCATATAGAATGAATTCAAATTCGAATAGAAAAGATTAGAATAGAAAAACAATAGAACAGAAAATAATCTAATATATATATTATATTTTATTCTATTCTGTTCTAATTCGAATTCATTCTATATAAAATTCGAATTTCGGAAAATGGTTATATATATATATATATATGTGTGTGTATATAATTTTTTTTTCCTGATCTGTTCTTTTGTTTTTCTATGATATTCTTTTCTATTATTTTCTAATCTATTCTAATCTTTTATATTCAAATGCGAAAATGGTTTTATTTATATATATATATATATATATATATATATATATATATATATATATATATATATATATATATATATATATATAACCATTTTCCGAAATTCGAATTTCTTATAGAATGAAATTGAATTTGGATAGAATAGAAAATAATATCTTAGAAAAACAATAGATCAGATCAGAAATAAATATATATATATATATAGACAAGAAAAACAATAGCACAGAATAGAATAATATATTATATTTTATTTGATTCTGTTCTATTGTTACTCTATTCTATTCTATTCTATTTTTTTCTATTAAAATTTGAATTGAAATTCTATATAGAATTGAATTCTATATGAATTTCAAATTTCAGAAGAGGGCTATATATATATATATATATATATATATATATATATATATATATATATATATATATAGATATATATAATATCTATATATATATCTATATATATATATATATATATATATATATATAGAGCCATCTTCCAAAATTTTAAATTCATATAGAATAAATTAAAATTAGAATAGAAAAGTTTAGAATTGAATAGAATAGAATAGAAAAACAATAGAACAGAATAGAATAAAATATATATATTATATTTTATTCTATTCTGTTCTATTGTTTTTCTTGTATATTTTCTATTTCTATTCTAATCTTTTCTATTCAAATTCTATTTCATTCTATATGAAATTTGAATTTCGGAAAATGGTTTTACATTTAGATATATAACCATCTTCTGAAATTCGAAATTCATATAGAATGAATTCAAATTCCATTAGATAAGATTAGAATAGAGTAGAAAAGAATATAATTATATATATATATATATATAACCATCTTCCGAAATTGAAATTTAGTATAGAATGATTTCATATTAGAATAGAATGTAAAATAATAAAAAAAAATAGAAAAACAACAGAACTGCATAGAATAATATATAATATATATTATTTTCGTTTCCATTGTTTTGATATTTGTTCTTTTCCAATCTATTTTCGAATTCGAATTTATACTATTCGAAATTCGAATTTCAGAAGATGGTCATATTCTGTTGTATTTTATTACATTCTATTAAATTCTATTCTATTCTTTACTATTCTTTTATTTTTATTCTATTGTTTTATTATTTTATATTCTATTTTATTGTATTCTTTTTTAGAAATCAATTTATATTTTTTTCTAATTCGATTCAAATTTGTTTTCGAATTCGAGTCGAAAAGATTTCGAATTTGTTTTCGAATCGAAAAGATTTCGAATTTGTTTTCGAATCGAATAGATTTCGTATTTGTTTTCGAATCGAATAGATTTCGAATTTGTTTTCGAATCGAATAGATTTCGAATTTGTTTTCGAATTCGATTCGAATTTCGTCCATGGGTTTTTGATTCGAAACATTTCGGATTCGTTTAAATTCGTTAGTATTGTAATTCGGTATTTCGGATGCATCCGAATGTCCGAATAATGAAAATTTCGTCCGAATTTCGATTCGGAACTAAACGAAATGCACATGTCTAGTAGGGAAGTGGTTAAAGATAATCTGCTTTTAAACTGTGTGAAAAAGTGATTTCTACACTGAAATATATTTAAAAGTCTGAGAAGAGATAAATTCCCCGTTTCTGTACAAACAGGTGCCAACACAACTGAGCATGCTCAGACCTGCAAATGGCTCTCATTTTAGCTCCAGTGTCTTTTTTACCAGGTGCTATAGTAAATACCAAACTTAGCACTTGGCTAAAATGTGTTTTTGAGAATGAAAATCAGCGCTATTATAGTCCGATGCAAGTTTCAGCTATTGATTCTAATGGTACAATAAATAAATACTTTTAATGTTGAAATAAAATGTATCTTTCTCTGAAATAAATGTTCCTTGCAACATTGTTGCTGCTTCTATTTTGCTTTTTCTCATCTATTTTGTTTTTAAGAATGCTAGAATGTGGAATGCTTTGATGTTTTGGTAAAATATATTTCCTCCTGTCACTTTCACTTGTTACTCTCCACCTCACAAAAATCTTTACCCAAACTCACACAGGTGTCTTTACAAAGCACAAACAATACCATTGCTGATGAAAATTTAAAATTTTTGTGCTTTTTATTATTTCCAAATAATCATAATTTGAGCCCAAAAAATGTGATATGTGTACCAACATCAGAAATCAAAATGTAATTTCCAAAAAATTGAGAATAATATCACTATTCACTACTAATATCACTACACACTCACCCACAAAGAACCACCAAATATCACAGAATAAATCAAGAAGAATAACTATTGAGAAATGTAATTCCATCACCTGTCCAAAGAAATGCAGTATTTATGAATATTTATGTGTGGGAGGTTCTCATATGTGGCAGCTCCGTGGCTTAGAGATTACTGCTGAGCATCTGGGTTTGATTCCCAAACATGCTGTTTCATTTAGAGAGGTTGTCTCATCTCCCATGTCCTAAACCTACGTCTAAATGTAGTATTTATGTGTAGGAGGGTTCCACCACCATTGTAAATCTTGCCAGATACACTATCTAGCCAAAAGTATTGGGACACATGCATTTACACACACATGACTTTTAATGGCAGCCCAGTCTTAGTCCGTAGGGTTAAAATTTGATTTGGCCCACCCTTTGCAGCTAGAACAGCTTCTGGAAAGGCTGTCCACAAGGTTTAGTGTGTCTATGGCAATGTTTGACCATTCTTCCAGAAGTTCATTTGTGAGGCTAGGTATTGATGTTGAATGAGAAGGCCTGGCTCACAGTCTCTACTCTAAGGTACTCTCAGCCAAAAGGTGTTCTATCGGGTTGAGGTCAGGACTCTGTGCAGGCTAATCAAGTTCTTCCACCTCAAACTCGCTCATCCATGTCTTTATGAACCTTGCTTTGTGCACTGGTGTGCATCATATTGGAACAGGAAGGGGCCATCTGCAAACTGTTCCCACAAAGTTGGGAGCATGAAATTGTCCAAAATATCTTGGTATGCTGATGCCTTAAGAGTTCCCTTCACTGGAACTAAGGGGCCAAGCCCAACCCTTAAAAAACAAACCCACACTATAATCCTCCCTCCACCAAATAATTTGGACCAGTGCACAAAGCAAGGTCCATAAAGACATGGATGAGTGAGTTTAGGGTGGAGGAACTTCACTGGCCTGGACAGAGTCCTGACCTCAACACAACAGAACACCTTGGGGATGTATTAGAGTGGAGACTGTAAGCCAGGCCTTCTCGTCCAACATCAGTGCCGGACGTCACAAATGCACTTGGGAGAATGGTCAAACATTCCCATATACACACTCCTTAATCTTGTGGACAGCCTTCCCAGAAGAGTTGAAGCTGTTGTAGCTGCAAAGGGTGGGCCAACTCAATATTGAACCCTACGGACTAAGACTGGGATGCTATTACAGTTCATGTGCGTTTAAAGGCAGGCGTCCCAATACTTAGGCCAATATATTGTATATTGCTTGTGACACTGAGCATGGCTATGGACTTAGGGCTGGTTCACACCACAGAGATGCAGAGAACATGTGTGAGGCTGCCTGCTGGCTAAGTGGGTAGCAATTCTATCTAGCAGCACTGTGGTTGCTGGTTCAATTCCCTAACACGTTAATGCTTTTGTTGAAGTGTATATGTTCTCCCTATGTGGGTTTCTCATTACAATCCAAAGACATGCAGGCATTTTATTTGTCTCCTATTGAAATAGTCTCTACTGTGAGGTGCATGGGCGGAGCCTAGCGGAGCAGACATGCATTGTTAGAGCTCTGCACCGCTGAGAAGAGAAGAGAAGGACAAAGCGGAGCCTGCAGGCTCAAAAGGTATCCATTTGAACCTTTTTGCCCCAGGGAACAAACTGAAAGTTTGGGCAGGAAATATGGTACTGGGAGGAGGCCGTGGCAGAAATAAAAATCACCTCACAAAGAGCTCACAGGCACTCACTGCAACTAAAGCAGCTCCAGTCACCTCACAATATACAGCATCAGGGCGCTCTCACAGACAGAAAATGTCACAGCAAGACTCTCCATTTGAGTCAGATACAGAACAAATCCTCTCACAAACTTCTCCACAAGCCTCCTCAGCATCCCCAGTAATATTACAATTTGAAAAGATGCTTCATAAGGCTTTAAAACAAACCTCAGACCAAATAACAAAAAGCCTAACCAAAGAAATAAGAGAGCTGGGAAACCGCACCGCAGCCTTAGAAATAAAAATGGATGAAATTGAAATTACAACCCAAGAAAATATAACAGAATTGGAACAATTAAAAAAAGAGAATTTAATACTTCAAACTAAGCTCGAAGATTACGAAAATAGAGCCAGACGTTCAAACTTGCGCATAAGGGGAATACCTGAAACTGTGACAGACCTGCAATCTACTATTACTGCTCTATTACAAGAACTAAAGCCAGATATCCCTATTGAACGTTTAGAACTGGACAGAGTACACAGAGCCCTCACAGCCAAAAAGAAAGATGGACCCCCACGTGATATAATCTCAAAATTTCATTATTACAGAATGAAAGAACAAATACTAATTGCTGCAAGAGAAAAAAAGGAACTTATTTTTCAAGGACACAATTATCAAATTTTTGCTGACCTATCCCAACTTACTATTACTAAAAGACGATCCATGAAACCCCAACTAATGGAACTGCAACGCCACAACATTATGTATCAATGGGGCTTCCCCTTTTCAGTCAGATTTAACTACCAAGGTACAATTTACAGAAGCAGATCAGCAGATGAACTACAACAAACCCTTTTAAAATTAAATCTGACAGAACCCACAAGCAGCAACTCTCCCACACGCAGAAGAATGGCATCATCTTCACCTTCAGGCAACACCCAGAAAATTTCAGAACAAAATGGGAATCATCATTCTCACAAAAGAGGCCGTTATGCCACATCATCCATGGACCAAAAAGATTCAATGGACTGACATCCTAATTCCTGATATCTCTTCATTTATTATACTAAGAGATGGTTCTCTATAAAAAAAACTGTATGTATAACTGAATGTAACTGCATTCTGATAGTCACACACTGTGTGGGATCATGTTACATTCCAGTTATATTTCTTATTACTTCTGATTCATATAGCCTTAGAATATATAAGTGAAATAAGGAAAATCTTGTTCAGTTATATATTTTCAGGTAATAACAATAGATTTATTACTTTTTAGGACAAATATGTTCAATAATCCAGAAGTAATGGAAGCTTTTTCTTTCTTTTCTTAAAACAAATATATTATTACCTAACTAGTTCCTAGAACTATGTTTTTGTTTATTCTAATCTGAAGCAATACAACCTCAATTTTATGAGTTAACATATCTAAACAGTTACATATGAATAAAATATGTAATTGTTTACTCTAAAAGGGTTAAAATCCCAAAATAATTCAAACTATCTTCATCAATACCAAAGTTATTACCAGTACCTTTCTAACTGAATTATTTAGCCTAGGGCAAGACTAACCATATACAACCACCCTGGAATAAATAATTTGAACAAAACTATATTCTGCACTCCAAATAATGAATCATCATTTTGATGTCTTTTGACATAGCACTTCTCTCCTGTAAGCGGAAGATCCGTGTACCCCCATTAGCCCTCCTCATTCTCCCAACCATATTATGTGGGAGTGTGACGAAGGCACTTATTCCCCTGAGAGAGATATTTATTCTCTTTCACGGGTAAATTGTGATTACTTGCAAAAAATAATTTATACAATGTATCATCTAATCTCATATGTTTTTTGTTTACTCTTTACTCCAGAATTCACTGGTTTCTTTTCTATCTTTTCATCTCTTCAGTCCACACAGGTTGATCTGCGCAGTCAGCTCTGCATAACAAAAAGTAAGTCAAAACTATTTGATCTGTTGCCATGGCACCACTGAATATACTTTCCCTGAATGTTCAGGGAATAAATGTCCCTCAAAAAAGGACCAAAGCCTTCTGTACTTTCCATAACAAGAAGGCTCACATAGTATGCCTCCAAGAAACACACTTCACCAAAGATTCTACTCCAAAATATATTTCTCCTTTTTATCAACAAATTTACATGGCTTCTGCCTGTACCAAACAAAGGGGTACTCTAATTGCATTTCACCGATCCACACCATTCACCTTATCATCAGAAATTAAAGACCCAGAAGGTAGATACCTGATACTCATGGGTTATATAATGGATACAGCAATCACGGTGATTTCCTACTACGCTCCTAACAAACAACCTACACCATTCCTCTCACATATATTACAAGTGATTAATACACACAAAATAGGAACAGTGATAATGTGCGGGGATTCGAACCAGGTCCTCCTCCCATTTCTAGATAAATCACCTTTTACACCATCCAAAATAACCTCTAGATTACCTTTTTCTCAACTTCTGTCCAAATACAATCTGGTAGATTGGTGGAGAGAAAGTAACCCAATGAAAAAGAAATTCACTTATTTCTCGCACCCTCATCAAACCTTCACCAGAATAGATCATATTTTTCTAACAATAGGAATGATACCAGAAATGATTGATTCAGATATAATTCCGATTCCGTGGTCTGACCATAATGCAGTATACACTACTATAGCCTCAGCCATACCAAAAGCGCATGACCCAACGTGGTACTTACCGGACATAATGCTCAAACACCCACTACATCAGATGGCCATTGAACAAGCTTTAAAGGAATACATATCAATTAATAATACAACAGACATTTCCCCAATAACACTGTGGGAAGCTCATAAGCCTGTCTTGCGTGGTACAATACAAAGACAAATGGCACTATTTAAACGGGAGCGCAAAAATCTAGCAAAAAAACTAGAACTCAATTTTAATGCAGCCTACATATCTTTCCAAGATAATCCATCTCAGAGTACAAAATCTCATCTGGAAAAATCTAGATTGGAATACGATCTATTTCTCACTGAGTCAGTTGATAAATCCCTCAAACGCTCCAAACACAATTTCTACATGAATACAAACAAACCAGGTACATATTTGGCTCGGGCATTAAATTCAACTAACAAATCTTTCAAACCAATACGTTTGAAATTATCAAAAAATGTTTATACTTGTAATCCAGTTAAAATAGTCCATAAATTTCACTCACATCTCGCAACTTTATACAAGACAAACAATGAATTTATTCCTACAGAGGCTGAATCCTTCTCAAAAATAACCTTACCTGAGTTGTCTCAGAATCAAAAAAGCAGTTTGGATGAGCCTATAACTATAGATGAAGTTGCTAACGCCATAAAAGACCTAAAACTTAACAAAAGACCAGGCCCAGATGGCTACTCGGCTTTATACTATAAAACATTCTCAGAAATACTCTCTCCCATTCTCACTGAAACTTTTAACAAACTTCTAGAAGGACATTCTTTTCGGCAAGAAACACTAATGGCAATTGTTTGTATGATCCCAAAACCCCTTTCTGATGATACTTCCTGTGTGAATTATCGGCCTATCTCTCTGTTAAACCTTGATATTAAATTATTAGCAAAAATAATAGCAAAACGCCTCAATAGCATTATAGGAAAATTAATACATAGAGATCAAGTAGGCTTCATGCCAAATAGACAGGTGATAATATACGCAGGGCAGTGTTATTGGCACATATTGCTAAAAAACTGAAAATCCCTTTTTATGTTTTCTATCTCTCGATATTAAGAGGGCATTTGACACAGTATCCTGGCAATATATGCAATATTCATTACAAAAATGGGGTTTTGGACCCCACTTTTTAACATGGATCAAAGCATTATATAATAAACCCAAAGCCTATATAAAATATGCTGGATACAAATCTGATGCCTTTAATATCGAAAGAGGTACCCGACAGGGTTGCCCATTATCTCCCTTATTATTTGCCCTTATACTTGAACCCATGGCCCAATACATCAGAACAAACCAAACTATAACTGGCATTGAAGTAGGAGGTATTACACACAAATTATGTATATTTGCAGATGATATATTACTTTTTCTATCATCACCACAGGTCTCTGGTCCTAACTTAATACCAGCTCTTGATGGATTTGCAGCCCTATCCGGCCTTATGATTAATCCTAAGAAATGCCTAGTGCTTAATATTTCGCTCACAAACATGGAATTGATCCCGGCTAGGGCTGCACTCCCATTCACATGGGCAGAAAAATCAATCCCATATCTTGGAATTCATTTAACAGCATCTCATTCTGATTTATTCTCAACCAATTATCCTCCTGTATTAAGACAGATCACAAATCTAATAAAACAATGGTCGCAACTTTCTTTATCCTGGATAGGGAAGATTAATGCAATCAAAATGACTATTCTACCCAAATTGCTTTATCTATTCAGAGTCCTCCCTATTCCAATTCCTTCCTATTTTTTGAGAATAGTACAAAAAAGAGCAACTTCGTTTATATGGGGCTCTTCTAAACCACATATACCTATACACACACTACATCTTCCCAAAAATAAAGGAGGCCTGGGATACCCTAATTTTACTAACTACTACAGAGCAGCACATTTGGCCAGTCTGTCCAAATACCATGCAAAACAGGAAATCTCATTATGGGTATTTATAGAGGCTTCAGAAAATGACCCTCTATTAATATCAAACTTGTTATGGCTTGATCCTAAAGACCGCTTTAAAATTCATAATCCCATAACTAAACACTTCTTATCTCTCTGGGATAAACTAAAAACCAAATATCAGTTACAATCTCCACACAATCCTCTCCTTTCTTTTATCAGAAATCCGGCCTTTTATCCGGCATGGATCTACCCAAATTCTTTTAAAGCTTGGACAACATCAGGCATTCAGACACTAAATGACTTCATAGCATCTAAATCATTCCTTTCATTCCCATCGCTTAGAGAAAAATATGATCTACCAAACTCTGAGATATTTAGATATCTCCAAATCAAAAATTTCTATACACCATTCCTAAAGGGGGATACACCATTATCCCAATTATCCATTTTTTGAATCAATCTGTACAAAAGATCCATTTGCTAAAGGTACAATTTCATCACTTTATAATCAATTATATGGAGTAGTAAATCTTAATAGACCCTCTTACGTTCAGAGGTGGGAGGAGGACCTGGGATGAACTTTAGAAGACACGGACTGGTCTAACATATGGCTCACAGCTAAGTCATCTTCACCCAACATCTTAGCACTGGAGACTATTTATAAAGTCCTAACTCGCTGGTACCTTGTACCTGCTAGAGTGGCAAAATATTCACCTAATACCTCAGCTCTTTGTTTTCGAGGATGCCCAGAAATAGGCACACATTTACACATATGGTGGACGTGCCCAGTAATCCAAACCTTCTGGAAGGAAGTCTTCGTGATTGCATCTAAAATATTTAAAAAAATAATACAACCAGATCCATATATAACTTTACTTAATCTAAAACCGGAATGGTTAACACTCTCAATTCAAACTTATGATCCAACTAATAACGGCTGCAAAACAAACAGTGGCCAAGGCATGGAAATCTCCTACATTGGTACTAGCAGAAACAATTCACAGAATGAATAATACAATGTCCCATGCTAAGATGGTAGCCATCGATCAAAATCAAATTCCAAAATTTGAAAAACTTTGGCATCCTTGGATAAAACAACAGTTCCTGTCAAATTTCAATGACTCTGTCCTGTTGCCATGGTAACAGATTAAATGACTTACAGAGACACCCATTCTAAGGCTTCAAAGAGAACTAAAAAGAATAATAAACTGACGAGCGGGACAACCTTGTGGACCATATCTCTGCCTTTCTACCCTTTTTCTTCTTTCTCTTTCCTTTTCTCCACCTTACGATTAAAGCTCATTATCAGAATTTATTTGACCAATATACACTCTACCTGTAAACAATATGTATAGTAGGTATAAATCATTTAAATACCTACAAAAGTAACTAAGGAAATGATATATATCTTTAATTTAGGTTTACGTGAACCCAAGGTTTAATATTTGAAATTTCATGATATTTACCTATATAAACCCTACTGTAAAACAATGAGCTTACTTTATATATCCTTGTAAACTTACTTTATGTATCTTTATAATATTGTATACTCAATAAACTTCTTTTGACAAGGAAATAGTCTCTACTGTAAGAAAGTTAATTTTGGACTTTAGATTGGAAGCTCATTGCAGCCAGGGACTGGTGTTAATGGGGGTTATTTACGAAAGGTAAATCCACTTTGCGCTACAAGTGCAAACTACAAGTGCAAAGTGCACTTGAAATTGCACTGAAAGTGCACTTGGAAGCGCAGTCACTGTAGATCTGAGGGGAAGATCTGAAATGAGCTCTGCTGATTTTATCGTCCAATCATGTGCAAGCCAAAATGCTGTTTCTTATTTTCCTTGCATGTCCCCCTCGGATCCACGGTGACTGCACTTCCAAGTGCACTTTCAATGCATTTTCAAGCGCACTTTGCACTTGTAGTGCAAAGTGGATTTGCCTTTTGTAAATAACCCCCAATGTTTTTTTTTTTTTTGTTAAATATTTTTTATTGGTTTTTTGAAACAGAAGTGACAAGGAAAAATATAGAAAAAGGAGAGTACAGCACAAGGATAATTCAAATATAGTACAGTATATGTTTGCGGACGCAGCCGCTGTTCTTGTGAGTGATAAAGTCGAGTTATTACATATAAACCGTAGTAGTAGATCATTCAGTTAGAGTAGATATTCTGTAAAGCTTTAAAGAATCTATACAGTTGAAATATTGTTACTGAGTCTTAGAACTCTAGCTTTATATTCTATCAAGGATGGTGGTTGATATAGGGTGGGTGGGGGGTGGGAGCGTGAATTATTTTGTCATGAGGTGCACCCGTTAAAGTTTGTTTTAAAGTTAGGTTTGTGTGACTGTGGACGTAGGTAGGTGTTTGTAGAGAGGATTTGTAGGGGATGAGTTGGGAAAGTAGTAGTAAGTGGATTATTGTGAGTATTGTCAGCAGAAGGTATTACGTTTGTGTGTTTTGTCTTGAGTTTGAGGGTTTTCGGATTCGTCAGCCGTGGAAAGAGAAATGAAAGGGACAGATTTTATCCAGGGTAAGGTAGATATGCGTTATTCTAAGCAGCGTTACAATGTCTATACAGCTTTTATGTGAAGTATCGTTTGTATTCATCAGTGGTGGTAAAGTGTATCGAGCATGTCCATGTTTTGATGAATTTAGGTTGTGTTTCTTTGGCCTGATGTATGAGGTCCTCCATGGCCATCGTTTTTTGTATGCGTGTAAACCATTCTGCAATGGATGGTTGGTCTGTTGAGCGCCATTTGAGGGGAATGCATAGCTTGGCGGCGTTCACCATGTGCATGGCCAGAGATCGTAGGTATGTCGACAGTGGCAATTTGGAGTGATGGAGTAGGAATGATGCAGGATTGAAGTCTAACGTGTATGTCGTTATTTGGTTGATCAGTTTGTGTACTTCTTTCCAGAAGGGTTGAATTTTTGTGCAGGACCACCAA
This sequence comes from Lithobates septentrionalis, assembly GCA_037952835.1. Lineage (NCBI taxonomy): Eukaryota > Metazoa > Chordata > Amphibia > Anura > Ranidae > Lithobates > Lithobates septentrionalis. The sequence continues at coordinate 2,419,472 of JBBDGP010000091.1, read as the reverse complement.
ACATGTAAGAACGATCCAATCTCAGTTTTACACCTCCAACATGTTTGGGTAATTGACGGGTCAATATGATGCAGCGTCAGCGGTGTTCTGTACCATCTTGATAGTATTTTAAAGGCGTTTTCCTGTACTTGCACATTAGTGGATCCTTTGTGGGTCAAGGTATATATTTTCTCCCAGTCTGCTTCGGTAAGGTGTATTGAGAGGTCCTGTTCCCATTGTCTGGTGGTCCAGTGTTTTGTTGGTGTGCGGGATGTGAATAGGAGTGCATATGTCTGGGATATCAGGTGTTTTTGTGATTCCCCACTGGAGCATAGGTTTTCGAATGTGGTGGTCTGTCTGGACCAGTCTGGTCTGGGTTTAGGTTTGTTAAAGAAGTGTCTCAGTTGGACGTAAGTCCAGAATGGGAAGGATCTCATGTTCATTGTTGACGCAAGCGCTGTTTGGGATAAGAAATGATTTCCTTCGAAAAAGTGCTCTGCTCGTACAGTAGGGTGGGGCCAATGGTCTGCTAAGAAGGTGGGATGCATCCCTGGTAAAAAATCTGGGTTCATCCTCAGTGGGGTCAGTGGGCCATTAGGTGAAGAGATTTTGTGGAGGTTACAGGTAGTGTGGAAGGAAGTCAACGTGGGGTTAATTAATGGGTGGTGTTTGGATTCAGGGGGGATATTAGAGTTAGTGATCCAGGGGAGGTGAGACAATGGAAGGTCTGAGAATGATTGCTCTATGTGGATCCAGTCTTTAAGTGTAGAGTGTATGTTCCAATCTATAATTCTTGTAAGATGGCATGCTTGTTGGTATTTGCGTAAATCAGGAAGACCTATGTCCCCTAAAAGTTTGGGGGCGGTTAGTCTCAGGTAGCTTAGTCTTGGGCGCAGTTTGGCCCATATGAATGATGTACAGGCCTGTTGGTAGGTTAAGAAAAATGTTTTCGGAAGTTTAATGGGGATAGTTTGCAAAATATACAGAAGTCTGGGCAGAATGTTCATTTTGATTATCGCGGCTCTACCGAACCAGGAAAAAAGTCCTGTGGACCATTTTTTAAGGTCCAATTGTATTTTTTGTAAAATTGCCTCATGGTTTAGGGTGTATAAGTTATTCAAGGAGGTCGGTAAGAGAATACCTAGATATGGGATTGCTTTAGCGTTCCACGAGAACGGGAAGTTGATTTGGCATTGTCGACAAATTTCAGGGGCGAGGGTGATATTCAGGGCTGTCGATTTCGAGTAATTTATTTGGAGGTTAGAAAGGGTATGAAAATTTTTAAAGTCTTTAAGGAGGTTAGGTATTGTCGTGAGGGGGTCCGTAAGAAAGAGGAGTATGTCGTCCGCGAAGGCAGCTACTTTGTACGTGCGTCGTTTGATAGTAATTCCCTTAATGTCTTGGTTGGCTCTCAGGCGTCTTAGGAAGGGTTCCAGGGAAAGAATAAAAATTAGAGGGGTGAGTGGGCAGCCCTGACGGGTTCCATTCGACACGGAGAAGGCGTCCGACAGGTGGCCGTTTACATGGACCTTGGCAGTAGGGTTAGAGTAAAGGGCCGATATGAAATTGAGCATCGTTGGGGGAAGACCTATCATCCGTAGAGTTTCTAACATATAGTCCCAGGCCACCCTGTCAAACGCCTTCTCCGCGTCAAGGGAGAGCATAAATCCGCTTGAACGGCTAGATGTGAGCCAATGGTGTATATTAAGAGCTTTTAGAGTGTTATCTCTCGCCTCTCTTCCCGGAAAAAAGCCAACTTGGTCCAGGTCTATAAGTTGGGGTAATAGTGGTAGTATACGATTCGCTAAGGTCTTCGCATACTATTTTAAGTCCACATTAAGAAGCGAGATGGGCCTGTAATTGGTAACTAGGGAGGGGTCTTTGTCTGGTTTTGGAATTACAGCTATGTGGGCAGTTAGAAGGTCTCGAGGCGGTGTTGTAGGGGTTGCGAAGGAGTTGAAGGCTTTTAAGAAGAAGGGGGTGAGCGTTTCTGCGTAAGTTTTATAGTAGCCGACTGTCAGGCCATCGGGGCCGGGGCTTTTACCTGATTTTAGTTGTTTCAAGGCTAGGTCTATTTCTTCTCTGGTCAGAGGGGAGGCCAGATCTTGGGCCACGGAGGTCGAGATAGGGGTAGGGCCATATTGTTGCAAAAAATCGACTATCATTTCTGTTCGTTTGTTTTTATCAAAGGAGGAATTAGATGGGTGGAGGTTATATAGTTTACTATAATATTGGACAAACTGTTTTGCAATGTCTGGGGTTTTGGTAAATTTGCATCCTGCTGGATCAGTGATAGAGTGAATCGTTGTGTGAGCTTTTGTCACTTGTAAAGCCCGAGCCAGCATTTTACTGGCTTTGTTGCCATAGTCATAAAACGTTTTTTTGGAGAGGATATATTTGCGTCGAATTTGGTTGTCTAAGATATCCAGTAGATCTTTTCTAGCTTGAATCAGTTCAGTCATAGTGGAGAGGGCTTGGGATTGTTTGTGAACAGTTTCTAGCCTATGGATTTTGTTGGTGAGGTCTAAATATTGTTTTCTGCGTATTCGATTGCGTTTAGCCGCCGCCGCGATTAGGATTCCTCTGATTACACATTTGTGTGTTTCCCAGATAGTAAGTGGGGACGTGTCCGTCGAAACATTCTCTTGAAAGAAATGTTTGAGGTTAGATTCGACCTCAGCCTTGATGGAGGGGTCAGTCAGTAATGATGGATCCAATTTCCATGTTTGTGAGCGGGGTGTCGTGTTTGGGATTTTAAGTGTTAGAGAGGTGGGGTGATGATCGGAGATAAGCATGGGGTCAATTGAAGTGTGATGGATTAAAGATAAATCTTTTTGCGTTAGAAAGATGTAGTCTATCCTTGAATATCTGTCGTGGGGAGCGGAATAAAATGTGAAGTCTTTAACATTTGGGTTCAGGGTGCGCCAGGAGTCATGTAGTAATAGCTGTTTGAGGAACGATTTAATTGTTTTAAGGGCCGAGTATGGGAGTGAGGAGGAGCCGGTAGATGTGTCTTGGATAGGGTTAAGTGGAACATTGAAGTCTCCTCCCAAGATGAGGGTTCCTTCTTGGAAGGTTGTGAGTGTATTCGTAATTTTCCGAAAGAAAGGTACCTGACCGCGTTTGGTGGCGTATATATTAGCCATTGTGAGCGTTCTATTGAGAAGGGATCCTTTGAGAAATATGTATCTGCCTTCCACATCTATTAAAGAGTCTGTGATTTGAATGGGGCAGGATTTAGCAATGAGTATTGAGACACCTTTTTGTTTTGTGTAACGGGTTGGTAGCATGAAATACCGTGGGATATCGGTGATTTTGTAGCTTTGGCGTAGAGTTGGATCGAAAGTGAGTTTCTTGAAGGAAAATAATATCAGCTTTGTTGCGGTGCATTGTGAGGAGTAGTTTGGAACGTTTCTCAGGCGTATTGAGGCCTTTTACATTCAGTGAGATTAGTTTGAGCTTGGTGCTGTGCGTGATGCTGGATGGATTCGTCATTGTATAGATGTGTGGATGTATTTAGGAGGGTAGTATGCGCTGTGTTAGTGGAGGTGTTGGGATGGGTTGAAGGGTGTGTGCATGTGGGCAAGGTGGGTCGGGGAACAGGGGTAGGGGGGGTTAACAATACCGGTAATGAATGTGATCTCAATCACTTAGTTCAGTGACTAGGATCACAAAAATTTACTAACCGGATAAGATCAGTGGTGTGTGTAGGTTCGTTTATAGGAGATGCTAGATAAGATACGTGTAACCACTGTGCGGGGGTTGGTCTATCAATCGAGAGATGTTCTACAGTAGGTGGGAAAGTCTGTCAATGGGGTCCAGCTCACCGACAGTCTTATGTTATTTATATGGTGGAACTGGGGGGACAAGTATGTAGTATTCATGTTGGGGAACTTGGCAGAGTGAAGTCATATGGGTGATAGGATGGCCGATAATTTGTAATGGCGAGAAAGTCAGTTGAGTAACAATATTAGTAGTTAGCTATACCTTAGAACGAGTGGGAGGGATTGATTATTTGGGTGATGGTTACTGGTAGGGTCATATCAGTGAGGTGGGAAAAGCACAAAGAAGGGTAACCTTAATAAACATTGCTACATAAGTATATTAACAATAATTTCTAGATAAGTGGTCTATACAGTATAACGAGCTCAAGGCTAAGTAAACAGGTTAGCGTATCAAACGTGATAACAATCAGTCATAGAAATACATCAGTGTTTGTATAAAGTGGTTAGTTATTGAAAATGAATAGAACATAACCTGTGTGTTGTGGGTATAGGTATGTGTAGTTAACCCAGGCAAATACAACATTGCAGGAACAGTTCAGATCTCAAATTTTATGTACGTGTAGATTCATAGGGGAAGTACGAGTATTGATGAGTATAAAAGTAAGTGCAGTCCGCTAGTGTGTTCTAGTGTAATAACAGGTGTGGTGATGTATGTTAAATGTATTGTTAATCGTGTTAGTTTCGGTATGTGAAGATGAATGAGGGCATATAGTGTGTAGAAATGTAGAGAGGATGTGCTCAAAGCCAGTAGATGGCAGTAGAGAACTGAAGTTCAGAAATTTCTTCAGTTTGAGAGGAGTGGATTAGATCCTGGGAATGCGAAAGAAATCGTTAGCAACACACACTGACAACACTTGAGCTATGTATCAGTGTCTTCCCTATACAGAAGGCAGAGATCACTTAAATCGTTCAACTTAAACCTGTTATCTATAAATCTTAACAACTTACCCTGCGGGATGTATTCAGTTTATAAAGGGTTTGCAGGCATCGAGCCCAATGAGGTATATAATATGTGGTCTAGTGGTAGAGAGTGTACACTCATAGCAATGATTGTATGGGGAATAGGAGGAGCAGTTCCTGGAAATAGAACGTTCTGCTGTGGGGAGCAGTAATTATAGCGTGAATTCTGCATCCGATGTAGTTCGGCAGTCCATGAGTTGAAGGGCTGTGAGAATTGAAAAGTGAAGGAATTCGTGTTGTGTTGTAGGGGGGGGAGGTAGAGTCAGTGTGTAAGTGGGAAGGGGAAGCACAAACAGGTGGACCTGGACCTAGGTAACAAAGCAAGGCATCCGAGCGTAACTGTGTGTTTTCCGTAGAATGTTGATGGGCGTAGTACAGTGCGGTGATAGGTTTCCAGAGATATGTTAATCATTATACAGAAAGCAAACTGAATTGAGCCTGAGTGTGGAAGGATTGTAGGTATATGTGGCAAACCCAGGTATAAGCAGCATAGCCAGGGGGGGTCACTTCTCTGAAGTTACGTAAGTGTGAGCACGTAGGTGAGTAACGGACTTCAATAATTATACTAATAATATTAATAAGCATTGTACCCTGTTGTATTCAGTGCGAGGGTGAGCGTTGGTCGTGCATAATATAATTATTGTTGATCTCTTCCGTGGTGATATATGAGGTTAAATAAGGGTGTAAGGCTTATTGAAGTACAGATATTCCTGACTTAGGGTCAGTAGATGGCAGTAGAGAGCCAAACTGCAGGGAGTGGGTTGTGGCTCAAGGAGTTAGGCAGTGTGAGGGAGAATAAATTGGTAGAAGGATTGTGTTAAAGATATGGCTCTGATATGTTGTCAGTGTGTGGTGCATCACGACAGTGTCTTCCCGAAACAGGAGGCAGTAATCACTTAAATCTTATAACCTCTAACAATAAACCTTAACAGTTAACATGTTACCCTTCAGAACTTTCACAGGGTACACAGGGTCCGTATGCGTTGAGTCCGGTGGTACATACACTGTAGGTCCCGGTGCCGACGTAAAGCATCGGTGCAGACAAGTATCTGTGAAGAAAGCAAGGAATGTAGTCCACGGGGATGGAACAGGTTGTTCTGTAGAACGGTGACTGCAGCATAAATTGCTTGGTTGGTCCGGGCCGGTGGTCTGTCAAGTGGGAGAACGACAGGGAGGTAAAGTTTAAGGCGTCCATAGTCAGTTGCAGGGGTAATCAGCAGAGGCAGGCAATGTGTAAGTGGGAGAGATCTTTGAAGGCATGAAGATCGGGTCTCGGGCGATACTGCAGAAGAGTCCAGATGAGGCGGTGGTTCCTCCGTGGTACGTTGTTGAGTGTGGGAGAGGTAGTCGAGACATGTCCAGGTACGTGTAGAAAGGAGAAGGTGGTAGAAGTGGAGCAGGGGCCGTCAGCGGTGTCGTCTGGTGAAGACATCGTATTCAAGAGCATGGAGGTAAGTTAACGGTCCCGGCGAGCTCTGCGAGGCAAAGGCGCTGTCATGGGGCTAGGAGGTGGTTGACGGGGTCCCACTGAAGAATAGAGTCTGATCGGTGAGGGCGATCTGCGTCTGCGGAAGCTGGTATTGTGGGCATCCATCGGTTCTTCTTCTGGAGGGTGACGGGTATGGGGTAGGATGTTGAATTCCTCATACCAGTTTGGGACCGACACAAGTGGGATGTCCAGGGTGCGGCAGAATCCATCGAGGTCTTCTGGAACTCTCAGTAAGGCTGAGCGGCCTTGGTGGGAGGCAGAGAGGCCGAACGGGAACTTCCAGCGGTAGCGGATTCCGTTGTCCCGCAGAACATCTAGTAGGGGCCGGAGGTCTTTGCGATGTCGCAGTGTGATCGCTGAAAGATCTTGATAGATGTGTATATGGCATTCATCATATTCCAGCTGCGGTTTTTCTCGTGTTTTCTTGAGGATTTCTTCTTTGATTGTATAATCATTTACAAAGCAGATGACATCTCGTGGGGGGTCTGCGTCTCTGCCTCTGGGACGAAGCGCTCTGTGGATACGTTCCATAGCCACCGGAGTGGGATGGGGCCTATCGAGGAGTTGGTTGAAGAGGCCCGTGACAACTTGGAGGAGTTGGTCTTGGTCCACGGATTCGGGTAGGCCTCTCACTCTAAGATTATGTCTGCGACCGCGATTGTCGAGATCTTCAACATGACGTTGAAGATCTCTAAGTTGCATGGTATGGGAGTTCACTTTGTAGTGAATTGCTTTTGTTGCTGAGCCTTGTAGTGCTACATCGTCTTCGACGCGTTGCATTCTCCCTGAGATAGCCTGTAGTTCATGGCGCAAGTCTGAGATGGCCGAAAACAGAGTGTCCTTAATGTCAGCCGCCACAGCCTGGAGATCCCTCACACTCGGTTGACGGAGAGAAGTGCCGTCGTTCTCCATTTGTGAAGTGTGAGGATCGGTTGGAGTGAGGAGAATTCCTGTCAGGTCCTGAGAAGGAGTTGAGGCGGGAAGAGGAGCCGCCCTGTTAGGCCTCTGGGTGCGGAAGATCTCCGGTATAGTGTGGTTTGTGCGGCCGGTAGGTTCCCTCGGGGAGCGGGATCGTGACTGCGAGCTTCCGCGGGAGGAAGTTCCCATAGTGGGTAGTGAAGAAAATTCGCAGGTCCCCAGGTTAAGCTGAAGAAAAGACTGTGGTGAGCGGGAGCCGAGGGATTAAGCAGCCATCTTCTCTCAAGGCAAACCACGCCCCCTCCCCAATGTTTGTTAGCACTAATCATGCCCAGGGACTTATAGGGCATACACACGGTCGGACTTTGTTCGGACATTCCGACAACAAAATCCTAGGATTTTTTTCGACGGATGTTGGCTCAAACTTGTTTTGTCTACACACGGTCGCACAAAGTTGTCGGAAAAACTGATCGTTCTAAACGCGGTGACGTAAAACACGTACGTCGGGACTATAAACGGGGCAGTGGCCAATAGCTTTCATCTCTTTATTTATTCTGAGCATGCGTGGCACTTTGTCAGTCGGATTTGTGTACACACGATCGGAATTTCCAACAACGGATTTTGTTGTCGGAACATTTTATCTCCTGCTCTCCAACTTAGTGTGTCGGAAAATCCGATGGAAAATGTCCGATGGAGCCCACACACGGTCGGAATTTCCGACAACACGCTCTGATCAGACATTTTCCATCGGAAAATCCGACCGTGTGTACGGGGCATTAGACATTTAAAATTGTAGGGTTTACACTGCACAGGTGCATATGCTTAGAAAACTGTTGCTTTGTTTATGTGGATGCAAATGGACTTCGATCTTTGGCCTGTAGTTGGAGATTTGATGCACATAGCCAAAGGCTAACACAGTTGCAAATAGTATTAGGTGTTCCTGCTCATCAGGTGCAATCACTTTAGACATACACGAAGAGACAGATTGAAAGATACTGGTGGGTGTGTACTTCTATTGGGCATGTGTCAGTGTGCTAACAATACAACCTCTCTTATACAAAGGGCTGCAGTTGGGGGGATTCATTTGGCCCGAGAAGGTCAGGTTTTTTGCTGTGAGTTGTGGGGGAGAAGGAATGATATTGTGCATATTGACAAACGCCCAACTAGGGTTGTTTGTGGAAATTCTTGTGCATTTTTTCCATCAAAAGTGGGTTTTTGTGGCCATGCTGTCAATTTTGTGTGTGTATTGTTCCTGTCTGACCATGCAAACATGGTTTGGGAGCATGTGCTGACCTTCTACTCTTTGATCTCATTGCTTAGTCATGTACACAGAAATGCAGCTTCCAGCAGAACATGGTCACCAATGTATGTATGTATGTATGGGTTTGGGCTGGTGGTGGGTGTTATGTTTTGAATAAGTGCCTTTTTTTAATATGTTGGAATGCTTTGTAAGAATAATGACTGTTAAGTATGTTTCTATAATCTTGCAGATAAAAATGTGATGTGTTGCCCATTATACACTGAAAGTAAAGCTGTGTCCACTCTAAGGTTTAGACAAATTTTAGATTGTAAGTTCCTATGAGCAGGGCCCTTAAAATCCAATTGCTAACTGTTTTGCTAAATTTAGCACCATATACCCTGTAGAATTTATGTATTTATTTATTTTTAAGCTAGTAAATGAATGTACATAATTTTTGTTTCAGCTGGCAAAAATAAAAGTACATTATTGAGCTTGTTTGTTGTGTTCATTTTTTTTCTCTTTTCTTTTAATTAGTTTTGGGGAAGTGCAATATCTTTTTATATCTTATAATTTCTATATGTGTGTGTGTGTGTGTGTGTGTGTGTGTAGATAGATAGATAGATAGATAGATAGATAGATAGATAGATAGATAGATAGATAGATAGATAGATAGATAGATAGATAGATAGATAGATAGATAGATAGATAGATAGATAGATAGATAGATAGATCTATATATATATAGATATATTTGTGCACCAAAAAAACTAGTCTCTTCGCCCTGGTTCACATTGATGCTACTTTGAAATCGGGCTACTTCACTTGAAGTTGTCCGATTTCAAAGTAGCAAGGTCAGTGCCATTTCAGGTGCTACTTGATAGACATCTGTGTGGCTTCATACAGATTTCTATTGAAGTCACATCTGAAATCAGCAAAAGTAGTAAGGGAACTGCTTTTGCAAATCGGTGCGGCGCTGCAAAATTGGTGTTGCATCAATTGGAACAGTGCCATTGCCGCCAATAGGCTGTGACTTGTCATGTGATTTGATCTATCAAATTGCATGACAAATCGCTCCAATGTAAACCTAGGCTTCAGCACATCTTCAAGTAAGTGATAAAGGTGGAATCTTTGTATATAACAGCTGTGGAGAATTGCAGGTGATGAATTCAGCCACTGGATAGGCAGTGTTGTTTGCGTCAGCTCTGGTTCACATTGGTGCGATTTGACATGTCAAATCGGTGGCAATTGCACTGTTCTAATTGGTGCAACTTTGGGGTATGATTTGTATTGATATCAGTGCAGAAACCTGCAACGATGTCTCTGATGTTGCCCCCGCAGTCGGAATGGACATGCAGGAATGAAATTGTGTGGACGATTTCCTCCCGCTGTCAGTGTGAACCAGGGCTCAAACTGGGCCTTTTGTCTTTGTAATTCCCCTGCTGCAATCCCAGGGACACCATTTCTTATCAAACTCACTTAAGTTTACCTTCACATATATGTAGAAATACAGATTTGCATATCTGCAAATAAACAAATATAAAAAAAATACTAATCGTGGTTGTGATCAAAAGAGTGTGGTTTCACCTTCTGACCCGGAAATGAGTCATTGTAATCACCCGCAAGTTCTTGTGCTGGTCAGGTTCTCCATCTAGGTGGACATGGTGAGGTCTCTCCTTAGCAAAGAGGAGGTGCTACTGATTGGGCGGGTAAGTGTAGGATATGTACTTGTGCTTACTCAATGTGGGGTGGATGTGGTAGTTAGATTTGGTGTGGGTGGGGTTCATTGATTTGTTTGACATCACCACACATTTGCTTCCAGCCCACATCACTTCCTGCATTTGTTCTGCTAAAATAAAATAAAATAAGCGCTTCACGATTCTTGCTATGCAAAGAATTCTCTCTGCTTTTCTGAAGCCACAGCCATCAAAAGAAAGGAAAAAAACAGGCAGTCTGACAAGAATCAGAACATTCTTTATCAGTGAACTTAACTAGAAACATTGGGGGTCATTTACTATAGCGCCACGGCGCTAATTTGCGCAAATTGCCACAAATTAGTGGTAATTCGCTGCAATTTAGTGCAAATTAGCGCTACTAAAGCTAATTCGCGCTAAAATGGTATTCACTATAGCGCTGGTGAGAAAATACTCCCAAAATCGAATTTACTATAGTTCCCTGAAACCAAATAGCGCCCAAACCCTTACTCTGCTAAAACCTGGAGAATTGCACATGGAAATAATGTTTAGAGCATGATATAATTGCCTAAATGGTACTGAAATATGTGGTATATTATTTAAAGATAATCTGCTTTTAAACTGTGTGAAAAAGTGATTTCTACACTGAAATATCTTTAAAAGTCTGAAAAGTGAAAAATTCCCCGTTTTGGACAACTGGGTGCCAGCACAACTGAGCATGCTCAGATCTGAAAATAACTCTCATTTTAACTCAAGTGTCTTTTTTAGCCGGCGCTATAGTAAATACCAAAATGAGAGCTAATTAGAGAGCATTTTTTGGAAGTTAAAATCTGCTCTATTTTAGTCCAAATGAACTTTCAGTCATTGATTCTAATGGAACAATTCTAACTTTCACAAAAAACCTTTTAATGTTGAGATGAAATGTATCTTTCTGTGAAATAAATTTTCCTTTGCAACATTGTTGCTTCTACTTAAAATATTTTGATTTTAAGAATGCTAGAATGTGGAATGTTTTGGTAAAATATATTTTTCTCTGTCACTTTCACTTGTTACTCTCAATCTCACAACCATCTTTACCCAAACTGACACAGGTGTCTTTATAAGCCACAAACAATACCATTGCTGATGCAAATTTAAAATGAATCACAATTTTTTGTGCTTTTTTATTATGTCCAAATATTCATAATTTGAGCCCGAAAAATGTGATATGTGTACCAACATCAGAAATCAAAATGTAATTCCCAAAAATTTGAGGGTAATATTCTACTCTCACCCACAAAAAACACCAAATATCACAGAATAAATCAAGAAGAATAACTCTTGAGTAATGTAATTCCATCACCTGTATGTCCATAGAAATGCAGTATTTATGTGTTTTTATGTGTATTTATGTGTAGTTATGTGTAGGAGGTTTGCACACGAGGCAGCTCTGTGGCTTAGAGGTTAGAACTTCTGCTTATCCCTGAGTGTCTGGGTTCAAATCCCAACCATGTTACTTCATGTAGAGAAGTTGTCTCATCTCCCAGGTCCTATAACTATGTCTAAATGTTGTATTTATGTGTAGGAGGGTTCCACCACCATTGTAAGTCTTTTTCAGATACACTATTTAGCCAAAAGTATTGGGACGCCTGCCTTTACACACACATGAACTTTAATGGCAGCCCAGTCTTAGTTTGTAGGGTTAAAATTTGATTTGGCCCACCCTTTGCAGCTAGAACAGCTTCTGGAAAGGCTGTCCACAAGGTTTAGTGTGCCTATGGGAATGTTTGATCATTCTTCCAGAAGTGCATTTGTTAGGCCAGGCACTGATGTTGGATGAGAAGGCCTGGCTCACAGTCTCTACTCTAATTCAGCCAAAGGGTGTTCTATTGGGTTGAGGCCAGGACTCCGTGCAGGCCAGTCAAGTTTCTCCATCCCAAACTTGCTCATCCATATCGTTATGGACCTTGCTTTGTGCACTGGTGTGCAGTCATGTTGGAACAGGAAGGGGCTTTCCCCAAACTGTTTCCACAAAGTTGGGGGCATGAAATTGTCCAAAATGTCTTGTTATGCTGACGCCTTAAGAGTTCTCTTAACTGGAACTAAGAGGCCAAGCCCAACCCCTGAAAAACAACCCCACATCATAATCCCCCCTCCACCAAATCATTTGGACCAGTGCACAAAGCAAGGTCCATAAAGACACGGATGAGTGCTTTTGGGGTGGAGGAACTTGACTGGCCTGCACAGAGTCCTGACCTCAACACAACAGAACACCTTGGGGATGAATTAGAGAGGAGACTGTAGGTCAGGCCTTCTCATCCAACATCAGTGCCTGACCTCACAAATGCACTTAGAAGAATTGTCAAACATTCCCATAGACACACTCCTAAATCTTGTGGACAAGATGAGTTGAAGCTGTTATAGCTGCAAAGGGTGGGCCAAATGAGTTTTGAACCCAATACTAATACTGGGATGCCATTACAGTTCATGTGTGTTTAAAGGCAGGCATCCCAATACTTAGGCCAATATATCGTATATTGCTTGTGACACTGAGCATGGCTATGTACTTAGGGCTGGTTCACACCACAGAGATACCGAGAACATGTGTGGGGCTGCCTGGTGGCTAAGTGGGTAGAAGTTCCATCTAGCAGCACCTGGGATGGTGGTTCAATTCCCCAACATGCTAATGTTTGTGTTGAAGTTTATATGTTCTCTCTGTCTGGGTTTCTCACCACAATTCAAAGACATGCTGGCATTTTATTTGTCTCCTGTCGAAATAGGTTCTAATGTAAGAAAGTTAATTTTGGACTTTATATTGGAAGCTCATTGCAGCCAGGAACTGATGTTAATGTTTTTTTAGCACTAATCATGCCCAGGGACTTGGACATTTCAAATTTTAGGGTTTACACTGCACGGGTACATATGCTTAGAAAACTGTTGCTTTGTTTATGTGGAGGCAAATGGACTTTGATCTTTGTCCTGTAGTTGGAGATTTGATGCACATAGCCAAGGGCTAACACAGTTACGAATACTATTATGTGTTCCTGCTCATCAGGTGCAATCACTTTAGACATACATGAAGAGACAGATTGAAAGATACTGGTGGGTGTGTACTTCTATTGGGTGTGTCAGTGTGCTAACAATACAACCTCTTTTATATAAAGGCCTGCAGTAGGGGGGGTTCGTTTGGCCTGAGAAGGTCAGGTTTGTTGCTGTGATTTGTGGGGAGGAGGGCTAAAATCTTCCTTCCGGAGTGCTGCTCGACTTCCTAACTTAAGATCAGGTGTCATATTTGCCTAGGTTTTGAGTTGGGGGTGTTCTGGGGGCCCCTCTTCTGGGGGGGACCCCCGGATAAACGAGAGGCCAAAGAAAGGCAGAACCAAAAAAGGATGTCGCCATGTCGCGAGGTCCGATGCTTTTGCGAAATTCTATGAGAATCCAGGTAAAGCCTGAATATCGTGGTGAAGTGGGTCTGAAGATGATCGCTGTGGATGTTTTACAGAAGTTGCTGAATTTACAGGTCAGTAATATATTTGCTCTCCAAGATTTTGTGGTCAGTGGTCAATACGATGTTTCTTTTCATACTGAGGATACCTGCCAAGCTGCATATGAGAATTGGGTGAAGGCGGATCTGGGAGGAAATTTGCTAACTAAGAAGATGGACGTCAGTTTATTGTTTGATCCTGGATTGAAGACCATGACTGTACATTGTTATAATCCTTTTTTGGAGCCGGAATTGGTGAGACAATTTTTGTTGCGGTATTGTGTGGGGGCTGATCGAGGAGAGAAGCTTTATAATCAGTATGGTATGTATAAAGGTAAATTATAAATAAAAACTGCGCTAATGGAAAAAAAATATAGTGTAAATATAAAAGCTGCGGTTATAAGTGAGGCACACCAAAACAGAATATAGAAAATAAAAAAATGCGCTATAGACCTATAGATCCTATATAAAAAGTCCAGAAATCACAAATCCTAAGTGGAAGACGTGAAATTCTTTACAATTGCAGTCCTGTAGGTGAGTAATCAGGTGAACACATATAAGAGGTAGTGCGCTTACCAGAAGTAAGCCAAAATAAAGCGAGTGGCTTAAAACCCAGCCGGGGCCTCTGGAAAACGACCACAAAATGGAGTAGTCACACTCCAACCGTAGGGGCAGATCCGTCAAGGATTTTCCAAGGATATATGAGAAAAAAACATAGCATAATACTGATAGCACAACAAATGAAAAAAAAGGGAAGAAGAAGCCAGCACACCACTAAACAAAAAATCATATGTATTCATAAACCACACCCAGTGCCTCAACACAATCGGATAGGTAAGTGAGTGCCATGCAATCATGCAATAAGTGAAAAAAAATCGCTGAATAAGTGTATGTAAAGCTTTACAGATAATCTGCTTACCAGATAATTTAAGGCTAATAAACATATAACCATCACCAAAGAGACGATATGAAAAAAAAAAGGAATCCCTCTGGGTGAAACAAGTGACTTGTAGAATCTGCTTACCAGAAATCTGATAAGAATAGGTAGGTTCAATGGACTATAATCCACACACCATAGGAAGTGATATAAGATATGAAGTTCCGCATACCAGGTGAAAATCCTGCTTACCAGATGTCAAATATAGGCAGGCACATTGACTCATACACAGAGCGAGAGTCCCAGCAGGAAGAGCGTGGATACGTCTTGGTAATCCTGATTTGCGCTCGGCAATGTGGAATCAAGTAAAAGAAATGGCCAATAGTGTGATATTGTATAAAACCAGGACTTTAATAAAATAAATGCACTTACAATAGATGAAAGGATAACAAACGTTGCCGGCCGGCACAAAAAGCAAAGCTCCCGTCCTCAACAGGGCGACGTGGTGACGTCAGCACGTCCCTCCCAGACGCGTTTCGTCATACGTTGACGTTCTCAATGGGGAACGGGCAGCCTGCTAAGCCACCACTATTTATGCTCACACCAAGCCTCGCTCTGAGTCTCGTTATGGGAATCCCAGAGCGCCATCTTGGATGAGGGCATCAACTAGATGTGTTCTAAGGGAGAGTAAGGGAAAGAGCCAAAAAATGTAAGCTGAAACGCCCAACTCATATCCATACAATCCCGGAAGACATAGCTAAAAACATAACAAATATGAACCTATACAGCATTGCAGCTATGCATTTAACAGTGTAAAGAGAAAATTATAAATAATAAATAAAACAGTCATTAAAACCACTAAAGACTAGAGGCAAAAACACTGCTCACATAACAATGAGGGCTAGTCATAATATAAAATAGGAGGTGGATACAGATAAATGGACAGTAAATATTAATACTGCATAGCCTACCTAAGTGTCCACAAAAATGGCCACTGTAACTAAGGAAGTGAGCCACAAAAAATCTATTGAAAAATAATTAATAGAACCGAAACACATATTCAGTAGGGAGGGTGACCTCACAAAGAAATGTTGTGAATTAAAAATATGCATGTCACATAATCTATAAAGAAAAAAGACATCGCAAACAAATTTTGTATTTTGTAAAAATGAATATCCTGATAATACCTCAGAGCTCATAGTAACGATCAATTATGTAAATTATGATGAAATCATTGTACAACAAAAAATCAGGAATTGTCTATAAAGGCGTTAACATCCACGTCTATGTTCAAACCATGGGGCGTATAGCTTTTGATCCTATGGATCCAGGACATTTCCAGTTTGGAAATCTCCCGCACCATGGAACTCCCTCGCCAATGAGGTTTGTAACGATCAATCCCTATAAAGAGGGTGTTAGAGGGGTCTCTATTGTGTACCAAACGATAGTGTTTAGAAACGGAGTGGTTTTTAAAGCCTGTGAGAATATTCGTAATGTGCTCATTGAGCCTTACTTGGAGGGGCCGCTTGGTCCGCCCCACATATTGCAAGCCACATGGGCATTGCAACATGTAGACTACCCCCAAAGTGGAACAGGTGATAAATGGAGTGATGGGGTGAGTGTGGCCTGTCCTGGTGGAAACAAACGACTGAGTCCTCCTATTCTTACAGGAATTGAAGGAACACACTCGACATTTATTACATTTATAAAACCCAGTAAGTTGATCAAAAAAGGTGCTCCTGTTCGATGGTGGATCCAGTATATTAGGGGCCAGTCTATTTCTAAATGAAGGGGCTCCCCTGAAAACAATTTGTGGTTTGGGCGGTAAGACTTCCTTCAAAAGTCTGTCATTGGTAACTATGTGCCAATGCCTAGAAACCAGTTGTTTCACTTCCTTGTGCTGGAGAGAGAAAGTAGTAATGAAGGGTACCCCTAAATTGTGACCAGACCAACTTGACTTGGGTCTGTCTTTCAAGAGGAGATCCCTGTCCATTTCTTGCACATCCTTTAGGACAGGCAACAGACTATCACTAGTATAACCTTTTTCAAGGTTCCTTCCTTCCTTACCGCCCAAACCACAAATTGTTTTCAGGGGAGCCCCTTCATTTAGAAATAGACTGGCCCCTAATATACTGGATCCACCATCGAACAGGAGCACCTTTTTTGATCAACTTACTGGGTATGAGTCAATGTGCCTGCCTATATCTGACATCTGGTAAGCAGGATTTTCACCTGGTATGCGGAACTTCATATCTTATATCACTTCCTATGGTGTGTGGATTATAGTCCATTGAACCTACCTATTCTTATCAGATTTCTGTTAAGCAGATTCTACAAGTCACTTGTTTCACCCAGAGGGATTCCTTTTTTTTTTCATATCGTCTCTTTGGTGATGGTTATATGTTTATTAGCCTTAAATTATCTGGTAAGCAGATTATCTGTAAGGCTTTACATACACTTATTCAGCGATTTTTTTCACTTATTGCATGATTGCATGGCACTCACTTACCGATCCGATTGTGTTGAGGCACTGGATGTGGTTTATGAATACATATGATTTTTTGTTTAGTGGTGTGCTGGCTTCTTCTTCCCTTTTTTTTCATTTGTTGTGCTATCCGTATTATGCTATGTTTTTTTCTCATATATCCTTGGAAAATCCTTGACGGATCTGCCCCTACGGTTGGAGTGTGACTCTACTCCATTTTGTGGTCATTTTCCAGAGGCCCCGGCTGGGTTTTAAGCCACTCGCTTTATTTTGGCTTACTTCTGGTAAGCGCACTACCTCTTATATGTGTTCACCTGATTACTCACCTACAGGACTGCAATTGTAAAGAATTTCACGTCTTCCACTTAGGATTTGTGATTTCTGGACTTTTTATATAGGATCTATAGGTCTATAGCGCATTTTTTTATTTTCTATATTATGTATAAAGGTAAACTGCGTTTTAAAGTACACATGAAGAGGGACGCATCAGGTTTTTGTGGAGTGTGTCACCCTCCCCCGGCATTTAGCATTGCTGGGGAGCGGTGTACTGTTTTCTATTCTGGGCAACCCCGTTACTGCAGGGGATGCTTTCAGTATGGACATATTCGTGAGGACTGCCCTTCTAAGCTTTGCTGTAGAGTGTGCTTGAAGCCGAGACACAATGCAGCGGAGTGCAAGGAAAACAAATGTGATCTGTGTGGTTCAGGGGAGCATATGGTCAGAAGCTGTCCGAAAATAGTGGGAAGGAAGATGTTCTCGTATGCGGAGGCTCTGCAGAGATGGCGGTTTACAGGGCAGAATGTAAGCCGAAAGAAGCCTAAATGGGACTTGTCTCTGGGTTCGAGCCCAGGTGGTGGTGGGTGTGTACTGCCAAGTTTAAGTATGGATTCACAAGTGTCAGATGATTCAAGTGGAGCAACATCACCATTGGGCTTGGTAGGTTCTCCTGCCATGCAATATTTGGAGAGTGGTTCAGTTGATCCTCTTGGAAAAGGTACAGGGAACAGAAGTGGAAAACAGCTGCCTGATGGAGGGGTTTAGTGTGTTCTGCAGGATTTTTTTGATCCTTCTCATGGCTTTGTCTATATGTAGTGTGAATGTGCGCTCGATTGGATCTGTCTATCGTCGTGCAGCTGTTTTGTCTGAGTTGGCTAAGATTGAGTGTGATGTCTTGTGTTTGCAAGAGTGTGGTTTGTATGCAGCCAGGAAGGCATGGTGCTTTTCTGTTGTCTACAAGGAAGTAATGTGGGATGTTAGGAATATATGGGTAGTAAGGAAGAGGTTAATTTCTGTAGAAGATGCGGTGAGGATATTTTTGGCTAGGATGTATATTTATCTTTTTGATGTGAAAGGGTTGGGGGAGGAAGAAGCTGGGAGATATTGAAAGAGGGTTAAGTGGAATGTCTTTAGATATATTTGCATGATTAAGATGTGCTCTGTATTATTAATTTGTTTGGTCATATGATGTGAAGGATGCAGTCACTAAGTACTGACAGTATATGTGTGTTGTTGTCCATTTACTGAATTGACAAAAAAAAAATTGTGGGGGAGAAGGAATGATATTGGGAGAATTGATGAAATTCTTGTGCATTTTTTCAATCAAAAGTGGGTTTATGTGGCCATGCTGTCAATGTTGGTCGTGTATTGTTCCTGTCTGATCATGCAAACATCATTTGGAAGCATCTGCTGACCTACTCTTTTTGATCTTGTTTAATCGTGTACACCGAAATGCAGCTTCCAGCAGAACATGGTCACCTATGTATGTGTGGATTGTGGGCTGGTGGTGGGTGTTTTGATTAAGTCTTTTGTAATATTATGTGGGAATGCTTTGTAAGAATGACTGTTAAATATGTTTCTATAATCTTGCAGATAACAATGTGATGTGTTGCCCATTATACACTGAATTTAAAGCTGTGTTCACTCTAAAGTTTTGTCACATTTTAGATTGTAAGCTCCTATGAGCAGGGCCCTTAAAATCCCATTGCTAAATGTAGCACCATATATCCTGTCCAAATTTTTTTGAAGTTAGTAAATGAATGTAATTTTTATTTTCTGCTGGTAAAATAAAAGTACATTATTGAGCTTTTGTTGTGTGTGTTTTTTTTTTTTCTTCTACTTTTCTTTCTCTTTAGTTTTTGTGGGTGGTGGTTTTGGGAAAGTGCAATATCTTATATTTTATTTCAATATGTATTTGTGCACCAAAAAACGAATCTCTTTGCCCTGGTTCACATTGATGCTACTTTGAAATCGCGCTACTTCACTTGAAGTAGCACCATTTCAAAGTAACAAGGTCAGCGTGATTTCAGGTGGGACTTGATAGACATCCGTGTGGCTTCATACACAAATGTCTATTGAAGTCACACCTGAAATCGGCAAAAGTATAGTGCAGGAACTACTTTAACAAATTGGTGTGGCGCCACAAAATTGGTGTCGCATTGATTGGAACAGTGCCATTGCCGTTAATGGGCTGTGTCTTGTCATGCAATTTGATCTCTCAAATCGCTCCAATGTAAGCCTAGGCTTCAGCACACCTGCAAGTAAGTGATAAAGGTGGAATCTTTATATATAACAGCTGTGGCATTTCCTCCCTCTGTCAGTGTGAACCAGGGCTCAAACTGGGCCTTTTGTCTTTGTAATTCACCTGCTGCTAACGCAGGGACACCATTTCTTATTAAACTCTCTTAAGTTTACCTTTAAATATATGTAGAAATACAGATTTGCATATCAGAAAATAAAAAATACTAATCGTGGTTGAGATCAAATATTCGCAGCTGCAATCTAAAGCATGGTTTCGCCTTCTGACCCGGAAAATAGTCATTGTATGCACCCGGAAGTTCCTGTGCTGGTCAGCATCTCCATCTAGGTGGACATGGCAAGGTCTTTTTAGCAAAGACGAGGTGCTGCTCATTGGCTGAGTAAGTGTAGGATATGTACTTGTACTTAATCAATGTGGGGGTGGATGTGGTAGTTGGATTTGGTGTGGGTGGGGTTCATTGATTTGTTTGGCATCACCACACATTTGCTTCCGTCCCATGTGCACACATCACTTCCTGCATTTGTTCTGCTAATGTAAATTAGTAAGGACTATGCAAGTATAAATGAGAGCTCCTTTTATTAAAATATTTATGACTTGTTTCACAGTTGGGCAAATTTTCCAGCAAATTTGGACCACTGTGTTGCATGACAAGTTGTACCCCATGATTCTCAATGATAACCATTCATATCTGTGCTACTTTAAGTCGCACCAACTTCAAAGTAATCCCTGTACTACTTTGGTGTGACTTTCATGTGACTTGAGGTATATCAGGTACAATATTACACATGCATGCCCAGAAGTTGGGGCCAAATTGCAGCGGCAAAGTGGCAGCAAAATAGTGCGACTTTCAGGTTGCAGCAGTGTGAATGAGATTCAAGGATAACACCTTTGGCCCTATTGTGACTTGTGCATCCTGAAAGTGTAGCAAATTCGTCCCTGCACTACCTTGGTTTGACTTTGATGCAATTTGAGGTCCATACACCACAAGACTACACAGACATTGCTTCAAGTCATGGCAAAGCTGTGCAATTTTAAGGTCGCACAAGTGCAAATGGGGCCTTATTCAAAGGTGTTATCAATTAATCTCATTAGGTTACTTTCACACTTGGGTGACTTTTCATGCAGCTTTGAACCTCAAAGTCACATGAAAAGTTGTCCCCCATGATTTCCATTCAGATTTATTAGAGCTGCACAATTAATCGTCATCGCGATTTTTTTTCCCCTTTGCGATCTTGAAAAAAAGCGTTTCATGATTCTTGCTATGCAAAGAATTCTCTCTGCTCTTCTGAAGCCACAGCGGTCAAAAGAAAGGAATAGAAAAACTGGGAAGTCTGCCAAGAATTAGAACATTCTTTATCAGTGAGCTTAACTAGAAACATTGTAACAATTTGTCAATGAAATAGACTTCTGTGTAAGTGAGGAAAGTTTAACCACTTAAACACTAAACCTTTTTCTGACATTTGTTGGTTTCAGGTTAAAATCTTTTTTTTTTTTTTTTTGCTAGAAAATTACTTAGAACCCCCCAACATTATATATATATATTTTAGTAGAGACCCTAGAGAATAAAATGGTGGTTGTTACAATATTTTATGTCACACTGTATTTGCGCAGCGGTCTTTCAAATGCAATTTTTTTGGGAAAAAATTACTTTAATGAATTTAAAAAAAAAAGTTAGCCCAATTTTTTTTGGGATAATGTGAAAGATTTTACGTCGCGAGAATCGGGATCTTTTTATTCTAAGCAAAAAAATTGTGATTCTCATTTTGGCCAGAACCGTGCAGCTCTAATATCTATGCAACTTCACCCATGTTCACATAGTTCTGAATAGACATGTCAAATTGCAGGCCAAGTCGGCGCCTATTGATGGCAATGGAACTGTCCGAATTGGTGCGATGCCACAACGATTCCCAAAAGTAGTTCCTGCACTACTTTGGGCGACTTCATGGGGCGATTTCTTACCTCCCAACTTTTTGAGATGGGTATAAGGGACACCTATTAACAAAAGTAGGTAGGCATAGGACACCTTCTTAAAGGAGAACAGTTGGGACCTATGTGATTTCACTAGACATCTGTGCAGGAAAGTGCACTGATGTCTCTGAAATCGCTCACAAAGTGGGGCTGAGTCACACTTGTGTGACTTGGACATCAGAGTTGCATGACAAGTCATACCCCTTGATTTTCAATGTGTACCATTCATATTTGTGCGACTTTAAGTAACACTGACTTCAACGTAGTCCCTGTACTACTTTGGTCTGACTTTGATGCAAGTTGAGGTCCATAGACCTCAAGTTTACACAGGCATTCCCTGGAATTGTGGCAAAATTGCTGATGCAAAATTGCGGGAAAGTTGCGTGCCTTTCCCTGCAACTCCTGTGCCCATAGACCTCAAGATTACACAGGCATTGCTTAAAGTGGCATCAAAATCTCGCAACTTTCAGGTTGCACAAGTGTGAAAGGGGCCTAAGTCACTGTGCTGAGTACTATTATACATAGAATATAAAGTAGTCCCACCATCAAACACTAGTAAACGTATGTTCTCAATATAATTGTGCTCAAATGGCTGAAAATCACACAGATGGTATCACCTACTGAAAGCTTGCATTAGACTCAGCAGCATATGCTGAAAAGAGGCGAATGCCTATTAGCCAATTCCACATCAGCATGAGCATGGTTGTTACTATAATATTAATGCCTGAAATGAAAAACATTATTGTATAGAATCAAACATTAGTAAATGTATTTTCTCTGTAGGTATGTGCTCAGCTCTGTAGCATAGCGGTATACCCTGCTGCCCCCAAAAGTTCAAGCCATGAGTTCAAATCCCACTGACAGCATTACCTCCTGGAAGTGTGCATTGTACTCAGAAGCATAATTAGCCAATGCACATCAGCTTGGTTTATTCCATATTTTACCTCTTCAGATGCATGCAATGGTATGTACTTATTCAACAATATTATGGTATGGAATTCCAAAATTCAAGGAAAAAAATGTCATAGGGGCCCCCCAGTACATACCAGGCCCTTCGGTATAGACTTTAAGGGGAACCCCACACCAAAATGTAAAATAAATTTGATGTGGGGCCCTCCCAAAATCCATACCAGACCCTTATCCAAGCATGCAGCCTGGAGGTCAGGATAGGGGGGACGAGTGAGCATCCTCCCCTTCTGAACCTTACCAGGCCACATACCCCAAAGCACCTTTTCCCCATGTTGATGGGGACAGGGGGCCTCTTCCCGATAAACCTGGTCGGTGGTTGTTGGTCTGTGGGCAGGGGGTTTATCAGAATCTGGAAGCCCCCTTTAACAAGGGGGCTCCTAGATCCTGCCCCCCTATGTGGATAGGTATAGGGTACATTTTACCCCTACCCATTCACCAAAAAAAGCAATGAAATGTAAGAAAATCAATAGCCGGTTTTTGACAAGTCCTTTATTGTAAAATAGCTCCGAGCTGTCTTCTTCCTTGAGCCATCTTCTCCAGACGCTGTCTCTCCCTCCTCCATCTTCTCCCCGAGCTGTATTCTCCTAGAGCTGTCTCTCCTTCCGCCGCCATCTTCTTTATCTGCTGTGTTCTTCCGCACCGCTGGTTACCCACTAATAAAAAAAAAAAGCTGCTCTTCTTCCATGGCGGTCTTCCTCCGCTGTGTTGTCACCCGCTGTGTGGCGTCTCTTACATAGCCATGGGGCGGACTCTCCGGGTGACATTATCGGATGGCCACAGAAGACCGCCACAAGAAGAGCGGCTTTTATTTTATTAGTGAGTAACCGGCTGCGTGGAAGAACACATCAGCGGGAGAAGATGGTGGCAGCAGGTGAGACAGCTTGGAGAGAAGAAACATCAAACATTAGTGAATGTATTTTCTATGTATGACTGTGCTACGCCCAATAGGCTAGTGGTCAGTACTTCAACCTTGAAGAACTCATGGGTTCAAATCCCACAGAGAAATACTAAAAGATTGATTTGGTGAAAAAAAAGGCAAATGACTATTTGCCAATTAGCTAAAGCAGCATATGCTGAAAATAGGTGAATGCCAATTAGCCAATGCACTTTAAGTTTGGCTGATTCTATTATATTAACTCTTCAAATGCATGCAATGATATGTGAGTGTATAAACGTGAGAAAAAGGGAATTGGCGCTGTACTTATAAAGAATATATAAGTGTATATGCCTGTGAATGTATTATTACCACCAATTTACCATATCTGTGTATGGCCAAGTGCATAAGGTGTACAAAAAAAAAAAAAATTCAAGTGATGCCTGCCACGTGTTAAAAGTGACATATGCTTAAATAGTGCAAGAAAATAAAAATAAGTGGTGAAGGTATGTGCACCATAAACAATCAATAATGAGATCGCATCAGCTGGTATGATGTCAAAGCAACACTGTTGCAAGAAAAAAAGCATATACGCTGAATAAACTGTGCAAAATGATATCCAAAACCTTAAAAATAAGATATGTGCAATATCTATACAACAATTATTCCATAAGAAGTGCAAACCACTGATACCCAAAGGAATTTCTGGTAAAAAAGGAAATAAAAATAAAAATAAGAATCAAAAAGCAGTGTTCATTAGAATAAACAGTAGAAAACGGTGAAAAAATATGAAAGATAGTTAAAAATAAAAATAAAATAGTGTTCATATAAAGTGACTTTGTGCTTTCTTCAGTGGATGACAAATCTTCAAAACTGTGCTGGCAATAGTGACTGTGCTCCCCTTATGTGTTTCCACTCACCAGAGCGCTATCCCCCTGCAGGGGTACCAGCGTGTAGAAAATGAAATGATCCCCTTGTCAGGTCTCCCACTTACCAGACCGGTGAGTCCGCTTGGGCAGAGGGTAGGCTCCCTTGCGTATCCGACTCGGGGCCCCTGATAGAGCAGACAGGAAGCCCACGAGTGCGAAGTGGTATGGGAGCCTGGTGTAAGGATCCGGATGCCGGAAGAGAGGTGGTTCTCCAAGCAGCAGGTAGTATTCAGGAACACTAGAAACAGATGCTGAGCAGGAGCTGTTTAGGCTGGTCACACACAGGCAGAGGTCAGCAACAGGCTGGCAGCAGAAGTACAAGAGGAGCAAGTAAAAGCGGGGTCAAACAAGCCGGGGTCAGGTTCAGGCAGAAGTCAGGGAGGTCCAATAGGCAAGCCGGGTTGTAACAGATCATAACTTCAGGAACACAGAGTGGATCACGGAACTTGGCACAAGAGCTGTTGATCAGGCAGCACTGAACAGAGATTGCAGCAAGCCTAAATAGGCTGATTGACGCCAAACTCCACGCACGTGCGCGTGCCGATACGCACAAATGCCCAAGCCCGCACGCACCCGAGCGCACCCCCGGACACTGGCGTGCACACCAGCACCACCAGGCACACGCATCCCAATGCCCATAGGCGGATGCGCGTGCCCGGGCACCACCGCGCACACCATGGCCAGCTGGATCAGACACGCCAGTGCCCCCAGAAGCACGCGCCCCAGCACACACAGGAACACGCGCACCATCGCGCCCCATCGCGCAATGATGCTCAACCAGGTAACCTCTCTGACACCCCTTCTCAGGATACGGTATCTCCCTGGTCATCCACGGGCGGAGGAGAGGAGACTCCAATGTCTCACCTCTGCAGCGTGACTCCCGGCCGGGTAACCGCATATGTATGTGTTGGGAGAGAGGAAAGAACGATCCAAACAGTGTAATTCCGTTTGACTGTCTTTATTTAAATAGTGTATAAATCCAAAAAAAAAGTAAGTGTAAAAGTTAGGGGAGGGAGCTGGTAGCTCTCAATCTCTCCAGATGCAATGGGAACTTAACGCACTCAACAGTCGGAGCTTGCGTTCCACCGATCCAGTATCGAAATCCAGAAATCCGGATGTGACATGCGAACGTGTCGAGTAGGTCCCGCCTTACGGGTTTCATCATAAGGATGTCATCTGAGGCGTTCCCATCTCGACATCCCGCACGTCTTATATACCGGGTGTAGCTGTCATTGCGGCCAATCAGCTAGGTGAGTGCCGCTGACAGGCACTAAACAAATAATGCGAATAGTGCGTGTGTCAAATGAAAACATGATGTAGTGAGGCTGGTCAGATGCCCCCTGATGGTATAAAGAGGAAACCCACTATCCTGTGTATTGTCCCCTACGAGCGCCTCCTGGAGGCCATGGGCCTATGTGGAATTGCACCCCAAAATACATTCAGCTGCTTCTCCTGAGTACGGGGATACCACATGTGTGGGACTTTTTGGGAGCCTAACCGCGTACTGGGCCCCGAAAACCAATCACCGTCTTCAGGATTTCTAAAGGCGTAAATTTTTGATTTCACTCCTCACTACCTATCACAGTTTTGAAGGCCATAAAATGCCCAGATGGCACAAACCCCCCCCAGTGATTAGGATGTATCCCTTTCAGTTCTCCCACATAGAGGAGTTCAGCTCCCATGGTTGAGACAGAGGATCTTCCATTCTATTACTAGTGTAGGACCCACTAATTCGGGGTACTTTGTCGCAGTAAGTGGGCTTAGCACTATATGACCATATAGTGTGACCAAACCCCCGTATTTTTTGAATATGTTCAGGTGTTCAGGTGTTTTTAACTAGCCCTGCAGGAAATGTCATTCTTGTATGTGTGCGCTGTAAAATATTTTGTACTGTTTATAGGTCTTACAGCAGCACCATCTTGAATTTAAATGCATTGTATGGTGTGCCCCCCAAATATGTTCTTGTATGTTGTAATAGGCCCTGACCAGGTTTTTGGGCTGGAGCACCCCTCCCCCTCCTCATTACCTCCTATTTAGTGGCCACCAGTGATTAGGATGTATCCCTTTCAGTTCTCCCACATAGAGGAGTTCAGCTCCCATGGTTGAGACAGAGGATCTTCCATTCTATTACTAGTGTAGGACCCACTAATTCGGGGTACTTTGTCACAGTAAGTGGGCTTAGCACTATATGACCATATAGTGTGACCAAACCCCCGTATTTTTTGAATATGTTCAGGTGTTCAGGTGTTTTTAACTAGCCCTGCAGGAAATGTCATTCTTGTATGTGTGCGCTGTAAAATATTTTGTACTGTTTATAGGTCTTACAGCAGCACCATCTTGAATTTAAATGCATTGTATGGTGTGCCCCCCAAATATGTTCTTGTATGTTGTAATAGGCCCTGACCAGGTTTTTGGGCTGGAGCACCCCTCCCCCTCCTCATTACCTCCTATTTAGTGGCCACCAGTGATTAGGATGTATCCCTTTCAGTTCTCCCACATAGAGGAGTTCAGCTCCCATGGTTGAGACAGAGGATCTTCCATTCTATTACTAGTGTAGGACCCACTAATTCGGGGTACTTTGTCGCAGTAAGTGGGCTTAGCACTATATGACCATATAGTGTGACCAAACCCCCGTATTTTTTGAATATGTTCAGGTGTTCAGGTGTTTTTAACTAGCCCTGCAGGAAATGTCATTCTTGTATGTGTGCGCTGTAAAATATTTTGTACTGTTTATAGGTCTTACAGCAGCACCATCTTGAATTTAAATGCATTGTATGGTGTGCCCCCCAAATATGTTCTTGTATGTTGTAATAGGCCCTGACCAGGTTTTTGGGCTGGAGCACTCCTCCCCCTCCTCATTACCTCCTATTTAGTGGCCACCAGTGATTAGGATGTATCCCTTTCAGTTCTCCCACATAGAGGAGTTCAGCTCCCATGGTTGAGACAGAGGATCTTCCATTCTATTACTAGTGTAGGACCCACTAATTCGGGGTACTTTGTCGCAGTAAGTGGGCTTAGCACTATATGACCATATAGTGTGACCAAACCCCCGTATTTTTTGAATATGTTCAGGTGTTCAGGTGTTTTTAACTAGCCCTGCAGGAAATGTCATTCTTGTACGTTTTTGTGAGGCGATCGCTTTTGACAACATATTTGATGGTTGTGGCTATAGGTGCTCCTATACACTGCACTAGTCAGCACTTTTCAAAATTGATTAATTTTATAAATCGCTATTTTTGGTTTATTTTATTTTTACTCATTCACTTTTTGCGCTCACCTACACAGCCGCCTGACTGTTTATAACATGAAGGAGACCGGCCTTGGGGGTGTGTATTTTCAATATGGCCACTAGGGGTCTTTTTTGCATTTTTTCCATGTCCCCTTATGACACATTTTTTGGGTTTGGTTTGCGTGTGTCACTATTCACGCCCAACCGTTTTCAACATCTGATATCAGTACAAAGCAGGTGTGTCTGTTACAAGTTTGACCCATCTAATGTATAACTTGTATGTATGCATTCCCCTAGTCCGACTGTATATCAAATGCCAACATGACAGATTGCTGTGAGCGATCGTCTTTGTGAATGACCTGATTTGACAACAATTTGATGTTTGTAGCCAAAGGTGCCCAAACACATTGCATTAGCTGGCATTTTCTATATATTTTATTTATTTCACACATTGCATTTTGGCTTTCACCCTTACCCAATTTCCATCTGCGCTTACATATGTGGCCGCCTGATTGTTTACTACATAAGAAGGACTGACATTGGGGGGCGTGCATGCGCACGGGATCCCGCCGGTCTCTGTCTCGAGTCTGCTGATCTAACCTTTTGATGTAATATCGAGTGACGCCTATTGAGTCCTGGGCCGCGCATGCACGTTGGCGCCATGGCCAGGCACGCTCCAGGCTTGAAATTTGCTTGCACTAATTGTGATATATTACTGCACTGATGGTTTATGTATTCACTAATACTTGTTGTATCTAGTTTTTTTGGTGCGGCATTTCTTAGCCACACATTCACTAATTTGTTTAGCGCGAGTCACCAATTTTTCTTGCTTATATTGTGTGTTTGTGTCACATTTAGGACATCGCAGCTTTTTTTATCATATTTTATACACCTTTTGAAGTGCAATTATTCCCCCCCCCCCCTTTTTTTTCTATCATTCTGGTATAACCACTCAAAGTCATGAATGGCGTACCTGAAAACAAAAAAATGGTTAACAATAAAACACAGTAAACGGTAAAGTATAAAAAATTGCATACCTGAAAAGCAAACATGATAAAACATAATAACAATAAAACATTGCAGAATAGAATACAGTAAAAAAGAGCAGAACAATAGAGAGAGAATGGAGAGAGAGAGAAAAATAAAACGACAACAATTTTTTTTTTTATTTTATATATTTTTTTATTATTTTTTTTTTACACTTTTTTTTGTAACTAACTTTTATAACTGTAACCGGTTCCAGGTTCGGGTCTCTCAAAATGCGATGGCATCTTGGGAGACCCTGTGAAAGTGTGCCTAGTCTGTGCAATGCTGTACCCTATGCTAATACTCAACTAGTGTATGGTAGCGTTCAAAACATTCACCAATGCAAAGACCAGGATTGTCAGGACAGGAGGGACAATAATAGCGAGTGTCACGCCTATATCCGCGCTTGCTGCAGACACAACATCTTTTTTGGGGGGGTTCGTTGGGTAGGGGTACTCGGGAGGACATAAAGAAAGTTCCTCTCATGCAGCCGACTGCATTTGGTTGGGGATGTGAATGGGGGAATTATGGGTGCTGCAGAAGTGGTGAGTTCCCAATTAGGATTAGCGAATGCAGCAGGAAGGGCATGATGGGCATGACGGGCCTGTTTGTCTTCTTCTTGGTGGCAGAGGGACAATAATTGTGCTTGCCACCTCACCAGCTTGAACTGCACTTATGGGACTCGCCGCGTTACCAAGTGTTACTGCAGTGCTGGTTTGACTACGACCGGGGTGTACTAGGCCATTGGTGCTTGCCAGTTCACCAAAACGCTACCAAAAAAACTGTTAGCGATCGCAGGGATCAGGCCTGACTCTGCGAACGCTGCAGTTATGCGTTTAGTGTTTTGTAAGTGACAGTGATCGATCGATACTGCACTTGGGTGGGCTGGGCTGGGCCAGGCGGAGGGGCAAAACGCAGGTGCTAGCAGGTATCTGGGCTGATCCCGCTAACACTGCGTTTTTGGGAACCCTAAACTGCGGTGTTAGCGGTACTGGCGCTAACCTGATGCTGCCTGGGGCTGGTGCTTGCCAGTTCACCAAAACGCTACCAAAAAACTGTTAGCGATTGCAGGGATCAGGCCTGACTCTGCAAACGCTGCAGTTATGTGTTTAGTGTTTTGTAAGTAACAGTGATCGATCAAAACTGCACTTGGGTGGGCTGGGCGGAGGGGCAAAACACAGGTGCTAGCAGGTATCTGGGCTGATCCCACTAACACTGCGTTTTTGGGAACCCTAAACTGCTGGGGACGCTAGTATAGATCTGATCGGATCAGATATTGATCCGATCAGATACTATACCACTAAGGGAGGTGTACGGTGTGTGCGTGGGTGTTAGCGGTACTGGCGCTAACCTGACGCTGCCTGGGGCTGGTGCTTGCCAGTTCACCAAAATGCTACCAAAAAAACTGTTAGCGATCGCAGGGATCAGGCCTGACTCTGCGAACGCTGCAGTTATGCGTTTAGTGTTTTGTAAGTGACAGTGATCGATCAATACTGCACTTGGGTGGGCTGGGCTTGGCAGAGGGGCAAAATGCAGGTGCTAGCAGGTATCTGGGCTGATCCCGCTAATGCTGCGTTTTTGGGAACCCTAAACTGCTGGGGACGCTAGTATAGATCTGACTGGATCAGATATTGATACGTTCAGATACTATACCACTAAGGGAGGTGTATGCTGCGTGCGTGGGTGTTAGCGGTACTGGCGCTAATTTGATGCTGCCTGGGGCGACGCATATCACCACCGGGCGATCAGGGGGCTAAACCTTTATTCGGTAATAAACTTAGCCCTGACACTATAAAAAATAAACGAACTAACCAGCGTCACCCGTAACGGTTATACGGTGATCAGTGGTGAAAGGGTTAACTAGGGGGCAATCAAGGGGTTAAAACATTTATTAGATAGTATATGGGGGTCCCTGACGCTATAAAATGCTGACGGCGAACCTAAATATTTACGTCCCTAACTAGCGTCACCAGTGACACTAATACAGCGATCAGAAAAATGATTGCTTAGTGACACTGGCGACAGGGGGTGATAAAGGGGTTAAAACTTTATTAGGGGGGGTTAGGGGGGTCCCTAGACCTAAAGGGGGCTAACAATAACTGCCCTAACACACTAACTGTCACAAACTGACACCATGCAGTAATCAAAAAAAAAAACTGCTTGGTGTCAGTGTGACAGGGGGGGGGTGATTGGGGGGGATCGGGGAGTAAAGGGGGGTGTAATGTGTGCCTGGCATGTTCTACTGTGTGTGTGTTTGGTGCACTCACATTACAGTCTTCTCTCCTCGGCGCCGGAACGGAAACTGCCGAGCTGAGGAGAGGTGACATCACTTCCTCCGCTTCTGTTTACATTACAGAAGCCGAGGAAGTCTGTCATTGGCCAGGAGCGATCGCGAGGGGAGAGCCACGAAACGAGTGGCCTCCCCCTCACCTTTGATTGCCCCTGACCTGAATCCGACCACCGCTGGCACCAGGGGGAGTCCGCGGGAAGGCAAGGACGTACATGTAAGCCCTTTTGCCTGCCCGTGCCACTCTGCCGACGTACATCGTCGTGCGGCGGTCGTCAAGTGGTTAACAAGATCTAAGGAACTAGAGTAAGTTATAATGTGGGGGGGAAGATAAATATATTATAGGAAATGTGTACACGCATGCCCCCCCACCCCAAAGCATCTTGTCCCCATGTTGATGAGGACAAGGGCCTCTTCCCAACAACCCTGGCCGTTGGTTGTCGGGGTCTGCGGGCGGGGGGCTTATCGGAATCCGGGAGCCCCCTTTAATAAGGGGGCCCCCAGATCCCGGCCCCCCACCCTATGTGAATGAGTATGGGGTACATCGTACCCCTACCCATTCACCTAGGGAAAAAGTGTCAATTAAAAAAAAAACACTACACAGATTTTTAAAGTAATTTATTAGACAGCTCCGGGGGTCTTCTTCCGGCTTCGGGGGTCTTCTTCCGACTTCGGGGGTCTCTCCGGTTCTTCTCCGCGCTCTCCGGGTCTTCTGCCGGGCTCCTCTGCTATCTTCTGCTCTTTTGCCGCTCTTTTGCTATAGCGGAGGAGCCCGGTCTGCTGCCTTCTTCTCTTTGGGGGTCTCTCCGGTTCTTCTCCGCGCTCTCCGGATCTTCTGCCGGGCTCCTCCACTATTTTCTGTTCTTTTGCCGCTCTTTTGCTATAGCGGAGGAGCCCGGTCTTTGACCTTCTGCCTTCTGCCCTCTTCTCCTGATGTTGACACGATGCTCTCTCGGGCTGGAATGCACTCTGGACGCTCCGCTCTGACTTATATAGGCGGTGACCCCGCCCCCTTATGCCGTCACAGTCCCTGGGCATGCTGGGACTGTGATGTTTTAGGGGGCGTGGTCATCACCCAATGACCACGCCCCCTTATGCCGTCACAGCCCCAGCATGCCCAGGCATAAGGGGGCGGGGTCACCGCCTCTATAAGCCATAGCAGAGCGCACAGAGAGCATTCCAACCGGAGAGAGCGTCGTGTCAACATCGGAAGAAGAGATAAAGAGAAGAATCGGCGAGACAGCGGCGACAAGACAGCGGCAGCAGACCGGGGCCCCCTGCTGGCAAAAGAGCTGGAAGAAGATAGCGGCGGGGCCCGGGAGAAGAGGCGGAACACCGGGAGAAGTCGGAAGAAGACACCCCCCCCCAAGTCGGAAAAAGATCCCGGAGCTGCCTAATAAATTAATCTTGAAACCTGTGTACTGTGTTTTTTTTTTTTATTGACACTTTTCCCTAGGTGAATGGGTAGGGGTACCATGTACCCCATACTCATTCACATAGGGTGTGGGGCCGGGATCTGGGGGCCCCCTTATTAAAGGGGCTCCCGGATTCCGATAAGCCCTCCGCCCGCAGACCCCGACAACCAACGGCCAGGGTTGTCGGGAAGAGTCCCTTGTCCTCATCAACATGGGGACAAGGTGCTTTGGGGTGGGGGGGCCCGCAGCACGCCCCCCTCTCCCCCAAGGCACCAACCCCCCCATGTTGAGGGCATGCGGCCTGGTACGGTTCAGGAGGGGGGGGGGCGCTCGCTCGTCCCCACCCCCATTCCTGTCCGGCCGGGCTGCGTGCTCGGATAAGGTTCTGTTATGGATTTGGGGGGACCCCCACGCCGTTTTTTTCATCGTAGGGGTTCCCCTTAAGGTCCATACCAGACCCAAGGGCCTGATATGCTCTTGGAGGGGGAACCCATGCCGGTTTTTTATTTAAAATTTGGCGCAGAGTTCCCCCTAAAGATTCATACCAAACACAGTGCCGGGCATTGGCGGGGATCCAAGTCGGATCCCCGTTCATTGAAAGTCGGACACATGCCGGCTTCATGTCGCAGGGCAAAGTCGGATCCAAAGTAGGATGGCTGTCGTGTCGCACCAGTGTGAACCCAGCCTCAGGCTGGGTTCACACTGGTCCGACAAACGCTCCGACATTGGGAGCTCATGTCGCATGACGTGTGAAATCCAATGTTTCCCTATGGGAGCCATCCTAACTGGTCCGACACAAGTCGTTCCGACTTTAGAAATTCTCCCTGTACTACTTTGGTCCGACTTTGATCCTACTTCAGCCCATTGACTATCATTGAAGTAGGATCAAAGTCGGATCCTTGTCCTAACCATCCGACTTTGGCATCCGACATTGTGTTATTTGCTGCCCCCTGCTGTAGTCCCTCCCATTGTGTGTTAGTTTTGATTGGTCAAGGGACAAGTTTACTATCTGAAAAGTTGGATGAAAGTAGTATCCTGTTCATGAAAGTTGGCTTGATGTAGGACCAATGTAGAATCAATGTAGGACCAATGTAGGACTGATGTCGCAGAGCAAAGTAGGATGAAAGTCGCACTACTGTGGCGTAGTATAGTGTGAACCCAGCCTCAAGCACATGTCACTTTTAACACGTGGCAGGCATCACTTGAAATTTTTTTTTTGTTGTTGTTTATACACCTTATGCACTTGGCCATACACAGATATGGTAAATTGGTGGTAATAATACATTCACGGGCATATACACTTATATATTCTTTATTAGTACAGCACCATTTCCCTTTTTCTCACGTTTATAAATTTCTATTGAGGTTTCACCCAGGTGGAACCTTTCTAGAGGGAGGCAGCAGTCATTTATTCCTAAGCGCAGATCTCTTTGATATAAATGATATGTAAGTATTCAATACTATTATGGTGTGAAATTCCAAACACCACACACTAACTAACAGGCAGATTACATTTTTTTGTTTGTTTATTTAAATTCACTTGTGCACTGAAAAAATAAACACAGCTGGTGGATGGTATTTTAACTTGTACCGTGAGTGCTGTGGAGACATCTGAGCAGACCACTAAGCCATTGTGCTAAGTACGAGACCTGCATAATAGGGTAGTATGATTAAAGAAAGAATATAAACAATTACCGCTTTATAGTCACCTAAATAAAAAAATAAAAAACAACATACAACAAATAGGTAACCTAAATGTTTAATACATGTAACTTTACAGAATAGCAGACATTACTATGTAATAATCATTCATAACTGCATTCGTTAGCAAAAGAAGGAAAAAAACTAGGAATACTAATTGCAACATACATCAATAGATGCACACGAGGTAGAGCACATCTCACATAAAAATGTTTCTTTCACATACATGGATCATGGTTACAGTGCAGTACTATATAACTTTGGTAGGAATTGGCATTTGCATATGCGCGGAAGCGCTAATTAGCGCCGATTTGGAATTTACCAACGTATGTTTCTCAATGGTAGCGCAAATGTTCATTCGCACATTCGCCTGTTGAAATTTTATTTGGCTAAAATGGGAGCTATTATTTGCCATAGTGCCCAGTACTTCCTGGCGCTATAGTAAATGACCCCCTATGTATCAGTATACATGATTTTTTTATTTATTTTTTTATTTTTTTCATTTCAGTAAAGCTCTAAATTGTGAAACACATTGGGGAAAAAAAAACATTAAAATGTCATAACTAATGTTTTCCTTTTATAATGCAGAAGCAAATTAGAATTGTACCCAGTCAACAGTTTAGTTCATGTTTAGCAGTGTCTGATAAAATGATGTATGATGTTTGACAGGCTTTCCCATCATCCCTTGTGTCTGCTTGTCCACTCTTTCAGTCTGGTGAGGGAGTTGTGTCAATAGAAGTAATGCTTATTATGAAGAGGATAATTCTTACTATTTTTTAATGCATGTGTGGAGAGACACATCTGTTTGTGATGCCTGGCAGTCCGCGTAGTCTGGTTTCTGAAAATCCTCTAAAACAGGGATCTCAAACTGGCGGCCCTCCAGCTGTTGCGAAACTACAAGTCCCATCATGCCTCTGCCTGTGGTAGTCATGCCTGTAACTGTCAGCCTTGCAATGCTTCATGGGACTTGTAGTTTTGCAACAGCTGGAGGGCCGCCAGTTTGAGACCCCTGCTCTAAAAGCTACCACTAGTTTTTTTTTTGGTGCAAATAAAAATTCCACTATTGAGTATTCTCACAGTAAATGGCTTTCTATAATATGATATCACCAACCTATACTGCTGTAATATGTTTCCTGCAGCTAGAAATGGTTCTTCTTGAGAATCATGCCATCAGCAGAACCTGGGGCATCTGTGAGTGAACTCAACTCACCATGATCTATTGAATTGTAGATTTGTTCCACTGTGCACACGCTAAAACAGTCGAGATGGCACATTTTGACAGCATGATTTGTAAGTTGGGATCATTATGGTCATCTAACAACACAGGCATGGGAAAATACAGTAGTTGCCCCTTTGTTTTAGCCCAAAATTTAATGAAACATTGTAATTAATATATTTATCAAATAAAAAGGCTATATACTTAGTTTTACTCCCACATATCATTTTACATATAATCTTGCATATAGTCATGCATTTTCCTTGGTGTTGCATAATTGCACATTAGCCTGCATAAAACTGAAAAGATAGTATTATATGCCCTAGGCAATGCCTTTATTAAAAGCAAAGTTCCATATTTCATTTATTTACATCTTTCTTTGATTTAACAGTGTAATAGCAAAATAAAATGACAACAGGCAATAATATTGATGTAATGAGAAAGCACACAAAAATGTCATTCTGCTTATTACAAATATAAAAAAAATATGTAATTTAAAAGCTTCAACTGATATTTGTAAGCAATATATTTTTCAGTCGCATAATAAATAATGTTCTCATTTAACTAGCATGCTTAAAAAGGTTAACACAAGAACATGGCAGAGGGAGTTTTTCTTTTTCCAATTTAACTAATTAAATAAGTCAGCAAATACAGGAAGATTATTCTGTGCTAAACCTATGAAATTTCTTTTTAACATGTTTCCACAATTTCACATTTTGTGAAGCAATATTTTTCCTCTGTGTCTTGAAGCAAATTAATATTAACGTTAACAATTAAGAAATCCATAGATTTCCCCATCCATACTAAACAGTGTGGAGGGATAAATCTTCTGCTGCCAGCTTTTGTATTCTGACATCAGACACCCGTGGCTGTCATTGTTCAGCCAACTCTTTTCAAACCAGCTCTTTTGATCCCTTCTTCCTAACCGAAGTCTGTCAATCTGGATGGTGTTGGCTGTGCCACCCAAGACTCAAATTTGGGCTTTAGTAAATCAACTCAATGGGGTTGATTTACTAAAGGAAAATCCACTTTGCAGTTGAAAGTGCACTTGGAATTGCAGTTGCTGTAAATCTGAGGGAAATCTCTGAAATCAGGGATAGCTCTGCTGATTTTATCATCCAATTATGTACAAGCAAAAATGCTGTTTTTTATTTTCCTTGCATGTCCCCCTTGGATCTACATCAACTACACTTCCAAGTGCACTTGTAGTGCAAAGTGGATTTGCCTTTAGTAAATAAACCCCATTGTTCTGTAACTATTTGAGATGAAAACTGAGCCACCAATTTTTCTTTATCTTAATAACTTTTTCATATTTATTGAGAATCTTGAAAATATAGGAGAAAAGCTAAGGCAACTATTGCAACAACATATTATATATTCAGTTTTTTTATTCAACATTGCTGTGTAGGGATGAGCCGAACACCCCCCCGGTTCGGTTCGCACCAGAACCTGCGAATGGACCAAAAATTCACACGAGCGTTAGAACCCCATTGAAGTCTATGGGACTCGAACGTTCAAAATCAAAAGTGCTAATTTTAAAGGCTAATTTGCATGGTATTGTCCTAAAAAGGGTTTGGGGACCCGGGTCCTGCCCCAGGGGACATGTATCAATGCAAAAAAAAGTTTTAAAAACGGCAATTTTTTCGGGTGCAGTGATTTTAACAACTTCAATACTGGGCACTTATACACCTTCCTGCCCAGACTAATTTTCAGCTTTTAGCGCTGTCGCAGTTTGAATGACAATTGCGTGTCATGTTACACTGTACCCAAACAAGATTTTTATCATTTTGTTCCCACAAATAGAGCTTTCTTTTGGTGGTATCTGATCACCTCTGGGATTTTAATTTTTTGCTAAACAAATAAAAAAAGGCCGAAAATTTTGAAAAAAATAAAAGTTTTGCTTGCGTTTCTGTTAAAAAAATGTGTAAATAAGTAAGTTTTCTCTTTCACTGATGGGCACTGATAAGGCGGCACTGACAGGCACTGATACGGCGGCACCAATGAGGTGGCACCAATGAGCGGGCACTGACGGGCACTGACAATAGGCACTGATATGCAGCACTGATGGGCACTGGTAGGCGACACTGATGGGTGGCATTGATATGCAGCACTGATGGGCATTGATAGGCGGCACTGATGGGCACTCATGGGTGGCACTGGGTGGCACTGGTTGGCACTGATGGGCACTGATAGGCGACACTGGGCACTGAAAGGCGGCACTGCTGGGCACTGATGGGCACTGGTAGGGTGGCACTGACAGGCGGAACAGATAGACGGCACTGCTGGGCACTGATACGTGGCTCTGCTGGGCACTGATGGGCACTGATACGTGGCACTGATGGGCACTGATACGCGGCACTGATAGGATTCACTGATAGGCATCCCTGGTGGCACTGGCAGTGGTAGGCATTGGAGTGGGCACTGATTGGCAGCTGCCTGGGCACAGATTGGCAGATGCCTGGGCACATATTGGTATTTCCCTGGGGGTCTAGGGGGCATACCTGGTGGCCCAGTGTGGTGGCCATCCTGGTGGTCCTGGGCGGCTTCCCTGGTGGTCCTGGGCGGGATCCGAAAGGGGCTATACTGATAAACAATCAGCAAAGACCCCCCTGTCAGGAGAGCAGCCGA
Source organism: Lithobates septentrionalis (assembly GCA_037952835.1). Classification (NCBI taxonomy): domain Eukaryota; kingdom Metazoa; phylum Chordata; class Amphibia; order Anura; family Ranidae; genus Lithobates; species Lithobates septentrionalis. The sequence goes on along the minus strand of JBBDGP010000091.1, from coordinate 2,381,807 downwards.
TCGGCTCTCCTCTACTCCCGTCTGTCAGACGCGAGTGAGGAAAAGCCAATCACTGGCTCTTCCTATTTACATCGTGATCAGCCTGCCAGAAGAGTCACCCAGTGCACGATGAAAGATAGGTAACATCCCTGTCCATGCCTGCCGGACCATGAGTCAGCGGTAATATGCACCTTACCGCTGACCGCCCTGTCCAGCTAGGCCAAGACATTACTTTCCACATGCCGGTAGAGAGCCAGAATCGCCTTCCGTGAGAAAAAGTGGCGTTTGGGAACCTGCCACTGAGGTACCGCACATTCCACGAACTCACGGAAGGGGGCAAAGTCTACCAACTGAAAAGGCAGCAGTTGAAGTGCTAGCAATTTAGCCTAGCTAGCATTCAACCGCTGGGCATGTGGATGGCTGGGAGCAAACTTCTTTCAGCGGTGCAGCAGTTGGGGCAGGGAAATTTGCCTGGTACAACCTGACGTCAGTGTACCGATAGCAGATTGCCCCCAAGTACTTGGCTGTGACACACCTAATTCTACACCTTCATTCCTCTCAGTGCAGGTCTCAGAGAGGACTGAAAGTATAGTGGGGTTGGAGATCCCAGCTGATGAGGAGCAAGGAGAGGCCCTCTTTGTTCTTTGGTGTGGGTCTTTTAGGTACGCTTGCCAACGAACTGCATGGCAGGTCAACATATGTCTGGTCAAGCATGTGGTGCCCAAGCGGGAGATGTTTTGGCCACGAGAGATACCCTTGAGACATATGTTGCAAATAGCAGTGGTGGGATCTGATGCACTCGTCTCAAAATAGGCCCACACCAAAGAACTTTTGGAATAACGTGCAAATACAGCAGCGCCCTGCACATGCGGAGCTCTGCGGTGCGATGCAGTCAGTGTGCTGCCCTTAGGCTGGCCCCTGGAGGGCATCCTGCCTCGTTGGTGATGTGCCTCCTCCTCCTCTCTCCTATCAGGCACCCACATGGAGTTAGTGACCTTATCATCCCCTCCCTCCTCATCAATGGAGCAAAGCTGGCAGTATGCTGCAGCTGGGGGAACATGACTGCCAGATTGCTGTCCTTCTTGGGCACCCCCTCTCTCTGGGCTCACGTTACTGCCTTCCTCTAGCTGGGTACCATCATTGGAGCCTTCAAAACGCTGGGCATCCTCCTGGAGCAAGTACCCAACACTGTGTCAAACAGTTTGGGGGACTCCTCAGGCTGACATGGTGGGGCTAGGAAAGGAGTGACTGATGCCATTGAGCCGGGGGAAGAGGCCGCGTTGGCAGGTGCTTTGCCAGACAAAGTACCCTGAGCCTGGGTGAGAGAGGATGAGGAGGATGAGGCCGGCTTGGTCATCCACTCTACCAAGTCTTCCGCATGTTGCGGCTCAACATGGCCAGTTGCCGAAAAAAAGGACAAGCGTGTCCCACGGCCACGTGCTGATGAGGATGCACCGTCTCCACGACCAGCACTGTTGCCTCTAGACACAGAGCCTGCTTGCCCTCTTTTATTGGCTTGTGACTGTCTGCCTCTCCTTGTTGGCCTTCCAGACATACTAATGGCCTGCAGTGAGATGTAGCTGCACAAAGCTGGGATGTATATATATACTGATACTGCAGCTAGCAGAATCAACTGCCTGCCTGTAGTATTATTAGTATGAGAACACCAGCAATTGTCTTCAGGTAGCTTTAGGTGCACACTGTACAGAGGACACAGTACACTAACTGTAAATACTGTAGCTGCCTGCCTGTGGTATTAATATGAGCAGAACAACAGCAATTGTCTCCAGGTAGCTTTAGGTGCACACTGTGCCGAGGACGCACTACACTAACTGTAAATACTGTAGCTGCCTGCCTGTGGTATTAATAGGATCAGAAGAACACCACTAATTTTCTTCAGGTAGCTTTAGGTGCACACTGTGCAGAGAGCGCACTACACTAACTTGTAAATACTACAGCTGCCTGTGGTACTGTACTAATAGGATCAGAAGAACACCACTAATTTCTTCAGGTAGCTTTAGGTGCACACTGTGCAGAGGACGCACTACACTAACTGCAAATACTGTAGCTGCCTGTCTGTGGTATTATTAGGATCAGAAGAACACCACTAATTTTCTTCAGGTAGCTTTAGGTGCACACTGTGCAGAGGACACAGTACACTAACTGTAAATACTGTAGCTGCCTGCCTGTGGTAATAATAGGAGCAGAACAAAAGCAATTGTCTCCAGGTAGCTTTTAGGTGCACACTGTGCAGAGGACACACTACACTAACTGTAAATACTGTAGCTGCCTGCCTGTGGTATTAACAGGATCAAAAGGACACCACTAATTTTCTTCAGGTAGTTTTAGGTGCACACTGTGCAGGGGACGCACTACACTAAATTGTAAATACTACAGCTCCCTGCGGTACTGTACTAATAGGATCAGAAGAACACCACTAATTTTCTTCAGGTAGCTTTAGGTGCACACTGTGCAGAGGATGCACTACATTAACTTGTAAATGCTGCAGCTGCCTGCGGTACTGTACTAATAGGATCAGAAGAACTCCACTAATTTTCTTCAGGTAGCTTTAGGTGCACACTGTGCAGAGGATGCACTGCACTAACTTGTAAATACTGTAGCTGCCTGCGGTACTGTACTAATAGGATCAGAAGAACACCACTAATTTTGTTTAGGTAGCTTTAGGTGCACACTGTGCAGAGGATGCACTAAACTAACTTGTAAATACTGCAGCTTCCTGCGGTACTGTACTAATAGGATCAGAAGAACACCACTAATTTTCTTCAGGTAGCTTTAGGTGCACACTGTGCATAATACGCACTACACTAACTTGTAAATACTGCAGCTGCCTGCGGTACTGTACTAATAGGATCAGAAGACCACCACAAATTTTCTCCAGGTAGTTTTAGGTGCACACTGTGCAGAGGATGCACTACACTAACTTGTAAATACTGCAGCTGCCTGCGGAACTGTACTAAAAGGATTAGAAGAACACCACTAATTTTCTTCAGGTAGCTTTAGGTGCACACTGTGCAGAGGACTGACTACACTAACTTGTAAATACTGCATCTGCCTGCGGTACTGTACTAATAGCATCAGAAGAACACCACTAAATTTCTTCAGGTAGCTTTAGGTGCACACTGTGCAGAGGATGCACTACCCTAACTTGTAAATACTGCAGCTGCCTACGGTACTGTACTAATAGGATCAGAAGAACACCACTAATTTTGTTTAGGTAGCTTTAGGTGCACACTGTGCAGAGGACGCACTAAACCAACTTGTAAATACTGCAGTTGCCTGCGGTACTGTACTAATAGGATCAGAAGAACACCACTAAATTTCTTCAGGTAGTTTTAGGTGCACACTGTGCAAAGAATGCACTACACTAACTTGTAAATACTGCATCTGCCTGCGGTACTGTACTAATAGGATCAGAAGAACACCACTAAATTTCTTCAGGTAGCTTTAGGTGCACACTGTGCAGAGGATGCACTACCCTAACTTGTAAATACTGCAGCTGCCTACAGTACTGTACTAATAGGATCAGAAGAACACCACTAATTTTGTTTAGGTAGCTTTAGGTGCACACTGTGCAGAGGACGCACTAAACCAACTTGTAAATACTGCAGCTGCCTGCGGTACTGTACTAATAGGATCAGAAGAACACCACTAATTTTCTTCAGGTAGCTTTAGATGCACACTATGCAGAGGACGCACTACACTAACTTGTAAATACTGCAGCTGCCTGCCTGTGGTATTAACAGGATCAGACGAACACCACTAATTTTCTTCAAGTAGCTTTAGGTGCACACTGTGCAGAGGACACAGTACACTAACTGTAAATACTGTAGCTGCCTGCCTGTGGTAATAATAGGAGCAGAACAAAAGCAATTGTCTCCAGGTAGCTTTAGGTGCACACTGTGTAGAGGACGCACTACACAAACTTTAAATACTGTAGCTGCCTGTGGTACTGTACTAATAGGATCAGAAGAACACCACTAATTTTCTTCAGGTAGCTTTAGGTGCACACTGTGCAGAGGATGCACTACATTAACTTGTAAATGCTGCAGCTGCCTGCGGTACTGTACTAATAGGATCAGAAGAACACCACTCATTTTCTTCAGATTGCTTTAGGTGCACATTGTGCAGGGGATGCACTACACTAACTTGTAAATACTGTAGCTGCCTGCGGTACTGTACTAATAGGATCAGAAGAACACCACTAATTTTGTTTAGGTAGCTTTAGGTGCACACTGTGCAGAGGATGCACTAAACTAACTTGTAAATACTGCAGCTGCCTGCGGTACTGTACTAATAGGATCAGAAGAACACCACTAATTTTCTTCAGTTAGTTTTAGGTGCACACTGTGCAGAGGATGCACTACACTAACTTGTAAATACTGCATCTGCCTGCGGTACTGTACTAATAGGATCAGAAGAACACCACTAATTTTGTTTAGGTAGCTTTAGGTGCACACTGTGCAGAGGATGCACTAAACCAACTTGTAAATACTGTAGCTGCCTGCGGTACTGTACTAATAGGATCAGAAGAACACCACTAATTTTCTTCAGGTAGATTTAGGTGCACACTGTGCAGAGGACGCACTACACTAACTTGTAAATACTGCATCTGCCTGCGGTACTGTACTAATAGGATCAGAAGAACACCACTAATTTTCTTCAGGTAGCTTTAGGTGCACACTGTGCAGAGGACGCACTACACTAACTGTAAATACTGTAGCTGCCTGCCTGTGGTATTAATAGGATCAGACGAACACCACTAATTTTCTTCAGGTAGCTTTAGGTGCACACTATGCAGAGGACACAGTACACTAACTGTAAATACTGTAGCTGCCTGCCTGTGGTAATAATAGGAGCAGAACAAAAGTAATTGTCTCCAGGTACCTTTAGGTGCACACTGTGCACTAACTGTAAATACTGTAGCTGCCTGCCTGTGGTATTAATAGGATCAGAAGAACACCACTAATTTTCTTCAGGTAGCTTTAGGTGCACACTAGGGATGAGCTTCGAGTTCGAGTCGAACATTGGCTGTTCGCAAGTTCGCCGAAGAGCGAACAATTTGGGGTGTTCGCGGCAAATTCAAATGCCACGGAACACCCTTTAAAAGTCTATGGGAGAAATCAAAAGTGCTAATTTTAAAAGCTAATATGCAAGTTATTGTCATAAAAAGTGTTTGGGGACCTGGGTCCTGCCCCAGGGGACATGGATCAATGCAAAAAAAGTTTTAAAAACGGCGGTTTTTGCAGGAGCAGTGATTTTAATAATGCTTAAAGTCAAACAATAAAAGTGTAATATCCCTTCAAATTTCGTACCTGGGGGGTGTCTATAGTATGCCTGTAAAGGGGCGCATGTTTCCTGTGTTTAGAACAGTCTGACAGCAAAATGACATTTTGAAGGAAAAGCCCATTTAAAACTACCTGCGGCTATTGCATTGCCGACAATACACATAGAAGTTCATTGATAAAAACGGCATGGGAATTCCCCAAAGGGGAACCCCGAACCAAAATTTTTTTTAAAAATGACGTGGGAGTCCCCCTAAATTCCATACCAGGCTCTTCAGGTCTGGTATGGATATTAAGGGGGAACCCCGGCCAAAATGTAAAAAAAAAAATGACGTGGGGTTCCCCCTAAATTCCATACCAGACCCTTATCTGAGCACGCAACCTGGCAGGCCACAGGAAAAGAGGGGGGGACGAGAGTGCGCCCCCCCTCCTGAACCGTACCAGGCCACATGCCCTCAACATTGGGAGGGTGCTTTGGGGTAGCCCCCCAAAGCACCTTGTCCCCATGTTGATGAGGACAAGGGCCTCATCCCCACAACCCTGGCCGGTGGTTTTGGGGGTCTGCGGGCGGGGGCTTATCGGAATCTGGAAGCCCCCTTTGACAAGGGGACCCCCAGATCCCGCCCCCCCTTGGGTAAAATGGTAAGGGGGTACTTAACCCCTACCATTTCACTAAAAAACTGTCAAAAATGTTAAAATGACAAGAGACAGTTTTTGACAATTCCTTTATTTAAATGCTTCTTCTTTCTTCTATCTTCCTTCATCTTCTGGTTCTTCTGGCTCTTCTGGCTCTTCTGGTTCTTCCTCCGGGGTTCTCGTCCAGCATCTCCTCCGCGGCATCTTCTATCTTCTTCTCCTCGGGCCGCTCCGCACCCATGGCATGGGGGGAGGCTCCCGCTCTTCTCTTCTTCTTTTCTTCTCTTCTTCTTTTCTTCTCTTCTTCTCTTCTTCTCTTCTTCATTTTATTCTCCGGGCCGGTCCGCACCCATGCTGGCATGGAGGGAGGCTCCCGCTGTGTGATGGCGCTCCTCGTCTGACAGTTCTTAAATAACGGGGGACGTGGCCACCCGGTGACCCCGCCCCCCTCTGACGCACGGGACTTTCCTGTGGCATTCCCCATGACGTCACAGGGAAGTCCCGTCAAGTCACCGTGCGTCAGAGGGGGGCAGGATCACCGCTGGCCCCGCCCCCAGTTATTTAAGAACTGTCAGACGAGGAGCGCCTTCACACAGCGGGAGCCTCCCTCCATGCCAGCATGGGTGCGGAGCGGCCCGGAGAAGAAAATGAAGAAGAGAAGAAAAGAAGAAGAGAAGAGCGGGAGCCTCCCCCCATGCCATGGGTGCGGAGCGGCCCAAGGAGAAGAAGATCGAAGACGCCGCGGAGGAGATGCTGGACGAGAACGCCGGAGGAAGAACCAGAAGAGCCAGAAGAACCAGAAGAAGATGAAGGAAGATAGAAGAAGCATTTAAATAAAGGAATTGTCAAAAACTGTCTCTTGTCATTTTTAACATTTTTGACAGTTTTTTAGTGAAATGGTAGGGGTAAGTACCCCCTTACCATTTCACACAGGGGGGGGCGGGATCTGGGGGTCCCCTTGTTAAAGGGGGCTTCCAGATTCCGATAAGCCCCCCGCCCGCAGACCCCCACAACCACCGGCCAGGGTTGTGGGGATGAGGCCCTTGTCCTCATCAACATGGGGACAAGGTGTTTTGGGGGCTACCCCAAAGCACCCTCCCAATGTTGAGGGCATGTGGCCTGGTACGGTTCAGGAGGGGGGGGTGCACTCTCGCCCCCCCTCTTTTCCTGCGGCCTGCCAGGTTGCGTGCTCGGATAAGGGTCTGGTATGGATTTTTGGGGGGACCCCACGCCGTTTTTTTTTTGGCGCGGGGTTCCCCTTAAAATCCATACCAGACCTAAAGGGTCTGGTATGGAATTTAGGGGGAACCCCACGTCTTTTTTTTTTACAAATTTTGGCCGGGGTTCCCCTTAATATCCATACCAGACCTGAAGGGCCTGGTATGGAATTAAGGGGGACTCCCACGTCATTTTTTTTTAAAATTTTGGTTCGGGTTTCCCCTTTGGGGAATTCCCATGCCGTTTTTTATCAATGAACTTCTATGTGTATTGTCGGCAATGCAATAGCCGCGGGCAGTTTTAAATGGGTTTTTTTCTTTTGTCATTTTGCTGTCAGACTTTTCTAAACACAGGAAACATGCGCGCCTTTACAGGCATACTATAGACACCCCCAAGGTATGAAATTTAAAGGGATATTACACTTTTATTGTTTGACTTTAAGCATTATTAAAATCACTGCTCCTGAAAAAACGGCCGTTTTTAAAACTTTTTTTTGCATTGATCCATGTCCCCTGGGGCAGAACCCAGGTCACCAAACACTTTTTATGACAATAACTTGCATATTAGCCTTTAAAATTAGCACTTTTGATTATTTATGTTCGTGTCCCATAAACTTTAAAGGTGTTCGCGTGTTCGAACAAACTTTTTTCCTGTTCGCATGTTCTGGTGCGAACCGAACAGGGGGGTGTTCAGCTCATCCCTAGTGCACACTGTGCAGGGGACGCACTACAGTAAATTGTAAATACTACAGCTGCCTGCGGTACTGTACTAATAGGATCAGAAGAACACCACTAATTTTCTTCAGGTAGCTTTAGGTGCACACTGTGCAGAGGATGCACTACATTAACTTGTAAATGCTACAGCTGCCTGCGGTACTGTACTAATAGGATCAGAAGAACACCACTAATTTTCTTCAGGTAGCTTTAGGTGCACACTGTGCAGAGGATGCACTACACTAACTTGTATATACTGTAGCTGCCTGCAGTACTGTATAAATAGGATCAGAAGAACACCACTAATTTTGTTTAGGTAGCTTTAGGTGCACACTGTGCAGAGGACGCACTAAACCAACTTGTAAATACTGCAGCTGCCTGCGGTACTGTACTAATAGGATCAGAAGAACACCACTAATTTTCTTCAGGTAGCTTTAGGTGCACACTGTGCAGAGGATGCACTACACTAACTTGTATATACTGTAGCTGCCTGCAGTACTGTATTAATAGGATCAGAAGAACACCACTAATTTTGTTTAGGTAGCTTTAGGTGCACACTGTGCAGAGGACGCACTAAACCAACTTGTAAATACTGCAGCTGCCTGCGGTACTGTACTAATAGGATCAGAAGAACACCACTAATTTTCTTCAGGTAGCTTTAGGTGCACACTGTGCAGAGGACGCACTACACTAACTTGTAAATACTGCATCTGCCTGCGGTACTGTACTAATAGGATCAGAAGAACACCACTAATTTTCTTCAGGTAGCTTTAGGTGCACACTGTGCAGAGGACGCACTACTCTAACTGTAAATACTGTAGCTGCCTGCCTGTGGTATTAATAGGATCAGACGAACATCACTAATTTTCTTCACGTAGCTTTAGGTGCACACTGTGCAGAGGATGCACTACACTAAATTGTAAATACTGCAGCTGCCTGTGGTACTGTACTAATAGGATCAAAAGAACACCACTAATTTTCTTCAGGTAGCTTTAGGTGCACACTGTGCAGAGGACGCACTACATTAACTTGTAAATACTGCAGCTGCCTGTGGTAATGTACTAATAGGATCAGAAGAACACCACTAATTTTCTTCAGGTAGCTTTAGCTGCACACTGTGCAGAGGACGCACTACACTAACTGTAAATACTGTAGCTGCCTGCCTGTGGTATTAATAGGATCAGAAGAACACCACTAATTTTGTTTAGGTAGCTTTAGGTGCACACTGTGCAGAGGACGCACTAAACTAACTTGTAAATACTGCAGCTGCCTGCGGAACTGTACTAAAAGGATTAGAAGAACACCACTAATTTTCTTCAGGTAGCTTTAGGTGCACACTGTGCAGAGGACTGACTACACTAACTTGTAAATACTGCATCTGCCTGCGGTACTGTACTAATAGGATCAGAAGAACACCACTAATTTTCTTCAGGTAGCTTTAGGTGCACACTGTGCAGAGGACGCACTACACTAACTGTAAATACTGTAGCTGCCTGCCTGTGGTATTAATAGGATCAGACGAACACCACTAATTTTCTTCACGTGGCTTTAGGTGCACACTGTGCAGAGGACGCATTACACTAAATTGTAAATACTGCAGCTGCCTGCGGTACTGTACTAATAGGATCAAAAGAACACCACTAATTTTCTTCAGGTAGCTTTAGGTGAACACTGTGCAGAGGACACACTACACTAACTGTAAATACTGTAGCTAATTTGACTAATAGGATCATAAGAACACCAGCAATTTTCTTCAGGTAGCTTTTAAATACTGGAAAAACACCTGCCTGCCTGTCAGTAGTAGGAAGAGAATAACAAGAATGGATCTAGCTAAACTGAATACAGTGTATATATATATATCTATATATATATATATATATATATATATATATATATATATATATATATATATATATATATAGATATATATATATATATATAGATATATATACACAACACCTAGGATGTATGTATATACACAATACACTGTAAGTGCAGCTAACTGACTCGCCTGTCTACTCTATCTAACTTAGATCAAATGACACTGTCTCTCTGTCTATCTCTCTCTCAATGCCGCAACACACTACACAGGGCCACCTTGCAGGCGGCCTTATATAGTGTGGGGCGTGTACTAAATCCCCTGAGACATAATTGGCCAAAGCCACCCTGGCTTTGGCCAATTACGGCTCTCTGTAAAGACGGCGCTGTGATTGGCCAAGCATGCGGGTCATAGTGCAAGATTTCGGTCAAAAAGCATTTAGCTTGAAAAATTCTCAGTATCACAGGTTAAAATTTTCTCTGATTTTCTTCTTCATTCGGATGATATAAAAGCAATTTTAAAATCCACATGGTGTGATGCTATTAAAAAATTCCATCTATTATAAAAAACAAAGTAATTGTACTTATATTTGATGACAGCACCAGTTACAACATAATATAAAAATGTCACAATATTCTGCTGCTGTACTGTGTATACATTTTTGCAGATGTGTGCTTAGACCTCTTCTTCCTTGATCCTGACTATTGCAACAGTCATCTGTTTCCTCACAGCAATGTTTTCAAACTGATGTAAAATTGGAACCCAAGGAAGAAATGTCACAATATGAACAATATTTTAGTGACACATTTAGAACAAAAGAATTCAGCATTATTAAAGAAACATTAAAGGTCCCATTCACAACTAACATTTCACAATTGCACATTTTTGTGTTTTTTTTGCACATTTATTAAGAGACACACATGACAAATGTGGCAAAGTAGCTCAATAAGCTTTTTTCCACATTCTTGTTTGCAAATTAATTTTTTGCCAAGCATTTTGCTGTTTGTTGGGCATTTTTGTGTTCGCCAAAATGCACACCTGCTTGCCACATTTGGGATGCAATTAACAATATATTAACAATGAATGGCACTGCCAATGCATCACATCTTTTTTTTATTCAAAGTTATATCGACAATACATTTAGAGAATAAGCAGAAAGAATGTAGATTTTTTCCTGTAAAATAAGAGACATCAATTCATATGGTCATGACTGATACCCCAGTGAGAGGATGCGGTGGTGAACAAATGTAACATTGAAATGAAAAGAACGTCTGTTAAAATCAAAGGAGGCATGGACATTACCTACCGTTTGAAGTCTACATCATATAGCCAGAACAAGTCTGATCACATGAAGCAGATGGTACTAAGCTAGAGGTTAACGAAAGGAGGCTTAAACTAGTCCCCTGAGATCAGAAGGTAGAGGAATGCTTAAACAACCCTAAAGGAAAACAGAGAAAAGAAAAAAACATAGATAAAGCTACCAACGTGACAGTGAAATCACAAGTAGGCAGGAGCTTTAGTTTTCCTAATGCGTTCTATATGTTGACCTTGGCGTACCATTCAGTGAACTGGAATGAAACCATGAGTTGAGTTATCTCTGAGGTGGCCAGCGGGGGCCCGGTCTGCTGCCGCTGTCTTGTGGCCGCTGTCTCGTCGCTTCTTCTCTTCTTCTCTTCTTCTGATGTTGACACGACACTCTCTCCGGCTGGAATGCTTTGTGCGAGCTGCGGAGCCATTTATATAGATAAGGAGGCATGACCCCAGAGTCCCTGCGCATACTGGGATCGTGACGAGAAGAGAAGAAGAGAAGAAGCGACGAGACAGCTGCGACAAGACAGCGGCAGCAGACTGGGCCCCCACTGGCAAAAGAGCTGGAAGAAGATAGCAGAGGGGCCCGGGAGAAGAGGCGGAACACCGGGAGAAGTCGGAAGAGGACCCCCCCCCAAAGTCGGAAGAAGACCCCGGAGCTGCCTAATAAATTACTCTTAAAACCTGTGTAGTGTGTTTTTTTTTAATTGACACTTTTCCCTAGGTGAATGGGTAGGGGTACCATGTACCCCATACTCATTCACATAGGGTGGGGGGCTGGGATCTTGGGGCCCCCTTATTAAAGGGGGCTCCCGGATTCCGATAAGCCCCCCGCCCGCAGACTCCGACAACCAACGGCCAGGGTTGTCGGGAAGAGGCCCTTGTCCTCATCAACATGGGGACAAGGTGCTTTGGGGTGGGGGGGCCTGCAGGGAGCCCCCCCTCCCCCAAGGCACCCACCCCCCCATGTTGAGGGCATGCAGCCTGGTACAGCTCAGGGGGGCACTCGCTCGTCCCCACCCCCTTTCCTGGCCAGCCGTGCTGCGTGCTCGGATAAGGGTCTGGTATGGATTTTGGGGGGACCCCCATGCTGATTTTTTTGGCGTAGGGGGTTCCCCTTACAATCCATACCAGACCTAAGGGCCTGGTATGCCCCTTTGGGGGGAACCCACGCCGTTTTTTTCATTTAAAATTTGGCGCGGCGTTCCCCCTCAGGATTCATACCAGACAGCTGTCAGCACTGCCTGTCACTCATCGTGAAAGGAAAAAAAGTTTTTCTTTCCCGATGAGTGAGCCAGCGCGACATGCACAGTACCCTGTTGCCGAGAACCAGCACAATCTCGCGGTCAGCGCGGAACATATTCCAGAGGGTAGTATTGGGGTCAATAGTGGTAGGTTGACTAAAGCACATGAACCCGAGGTAAGTATGGTAACAAGTCCTATTTGCAATCTTGGAACACTCTAGGAACTGTTGAACGTGGAGGATTTGGATTTTGTGGGAATTTCAGAGACCTGGTTCTACATCTCTCATGATTGGCTGGCAACCATTCAAGGGTATATATAAGGGTATATATAAGGGAGCTAGGGAGGAGGTGGAATCCTTATGGATAGAGCTCTAAAGGGATGAAGCTAAGGGGAAAATATTACTGAGAGTATGCTATAGGCCCCCTAACCTGAGGGAGGAGGGGGAGACAGACCTCCTATCACAATTTGGATTAGCAGCAAGGATGGGAAGTGTTATCATGAGAAAAACACAAGAGAAAAGAGCCTCTGAGTGCAGATATTTAATGAAGACACATAACAAGTAATCCACAATTACATGGAAGTAAAGGATGACAAGCCACTGGAAGAGGAAACTCCTGGGTCAGTACATAAAGTCCATAGCACGGATCGGCAGTCCAGTGATCGAATCGAGGCAGCCGCGGTCACCCACAAGGGAACTAGCCAGCTGAACTCGCCGTAGATCTTGACACCTGAGAAGCCACTCACTGGCGTGTGACGTCACTGGAGTATGGGACATCCACAACGCGTTTCAGAGCTCACACTGGGCATGCGCGCTCCTTTGTCAAGTGTCATGCCATGTAAGTGTGGATTACTTGTTATGTGTCTTCATTAAATACCTGCACTCAGAGGCGCTTTTCTCTTGTGTTTTTCTCCTGCTTCTATAATAGAGCTGACTTCATCTATATGAAAAGCCTTGCCCTCAGCGCTGGTTACACTTCAGAGATGCTATCACCTTCCAGCTACATAGACTATCTTGTCATGGACATTTTCTAATTTAATTACTATTATCATTATCCCTAGCATCTTGGCTTTGTAGTTGTACTCATCTATATACTATTACCGATATTTGTCTTTTTTATTATCCCCAGTATTTTGTTATCCAATGTCCTGTGCGCTGACATATGTATATAGATTCTGCTTTGGAAGTCATAATGGGGGATTTTAATTATCCAGACATCTAAGGCTCTCATTCATCTAAGGCTCGCCAGTTCCTAAATGTCTTGCAGTACAATAAGATGGAAGATCAATTAGACCCGGTAGCCTGGTAGATGAATGGACCATAAACGACCAGAGGTGCACAGAAATTTGAAAATGGTGCCAGGACTAGGGATGAGCTTCGTGTTCGAGTCGAACCCATGTTCGACTCGAACATCGGCTGTTCGACCGTCCGTCGAATTGCGAACGTTATGGGCCGTTCGCGCCAAATTCGTGTGGCGCGTCACGGCCCATAATTCACTGCGGCATCGCAGTGCATTGCTGGCTGATGATTGGCCAAGCATGCACTATGACCCGCATGCTTGGCCAATCACAGCGCCGTCAGTAGAGAGAGCTGTAATTGGCCAAAGCCAGGGTGGCTTTGGCCAATTATGGCTCAGGGGATTTAGTACACGCCCCACACTATATAAGGCCGCCTGCACGGCGGCCCTGTGTAGTGTGTTCCGGTGTGCTGATAGAGAGAGAGACAGACAGTGTCATTTGATTTGAGTTAGATAGATTAGGCTAGATCTGTTCCTGCTATTTACATTTAGTGCAGTGCGTCCTGCTCACAGTGTTCAGCTAGATCCATTCCTGCTATTTACATTTAGTGCAGTCAGTGCGTCCTGCTCACAGTGTTCAGCTAGATCCGTTCCTGCTATTTACATTTAGTGCAGTGCGTCCTGCTCACAGTGTTCAGCTAGATCTGTTCCTGCTATTTACATTTAGTGCAGTGCGTCCTGCTCACAGTGTTCAGCTAGATCCGTTCCTGCTATTTACATTTAGTGCAGTGCGTCCTGCTCACAGTGTTCAGCTAGATCTGTTCCTGCTATTTACATTTAGTGCAGTGCGTCCTGCTCACAGTGTTCAGCTAGATCTGTTCCTGCTATTTACATTTAGTGCAGTCAGTGCGTCCTGCTCACAGTGTTCAGCTAGATCCGTTCCTGCTATTTACATTTAGTGCAGTGCGCCCTGCTCACAGTGTTCAGCTAGATCTGTTCCTGCTATTTACATTTAGTGCAGTGCGTCCTGCTCACAGTGTTCAGCTAGATCTGTTCCTGCTATTTACATTTAGTGCAGTGCGTCCTGCTCACAGTGTTCAGCTAGATCCGTTCCTGCTATTTACATTTAGTGCAGTGCGTCCTGCTCACAGTGTTCAGCTAGATCTGTTCCTGCTATTTACATTTAGTGCAGTGCGTCCTGCTCACAGTGTTCAGCTAGATCTGTTCCTGCTATTTACATTTAGTGCAGTGCGTCCTGCTCACAGTGTTCAGCTAGATCCGTTCCTGCTATTTACATTTAGTGCAGTAAGTGCGTCCTGCTCACAGTGTTCAGCTAGATCCGTTCCTGCTATTTGCATTTAGTGCAGTGCGTCCTGCTCACAGTGTTCAGCTAGATCTGTTCCTGCTATTTACATTTAGTGCAGTGCGTCCTGCTCACAGTGTTCAGCTAGATCTGTTCCTGCTATTTACATTTAGTGCAGTGCGTCCTGCTCACAGTGTTCAGCTAGATCCGTTCCTGCTATTTACATTTAGTGCAGTGTGTCCTGCTCACAGTGTTCAGCTAGATCTGTTCCTGCTATTTACATTTAGTGCAGTGCGTCCTGCTCACAGTGTTCAGCTAGATCCGTTCCTGCTATTTACATTTAGTGCAGTCAGTGCGTCCTGCTCACAGTGTTCAGCTAGATCCGTTCCTGCTATTTACATTTAGTGCAGTGCGCCCTGCTCACAGTGTTCAGCTAGATCTGTTCCTGCTATTTACATTTAGTGCAGTGCGTCCTGCTCACAGTGTTCAGCTAGATCTGTTCCTGCTATTTACATTTAGTGCAGTGCGTCCTGCTCACAGTGTTCAGCTAGATCCGTTCCTGCTATTTACATTTAGTGCAGTGCGTCCTGCTCACAGTGTTCAGCTAGATCTGTTCCTGCTATTTACATTTAGTGCAGTGCGTCCTGCTCACAGTGTTCAGCTAGATCTGTTCCTGCTATTTACATTTAGTGCAGTGCGTCCTGCTCACAGTGTTCAGCTAGATCCGTTCCTGCTATTTACATTTAGTGCAGTCAGTGCGTCCTGCTCACAGTGTTCAGCTAGATCCGTTCCTGCTATTTACATTTAGTACAGTCAGTGCGTCCTGCTCACAGTGTTCAGCTAGATCTGTTCCTGCTATTTACATTTAGTGCAGTCAGTGCGTCCTGCTCACAGTGTTTATCTAGATCCGTTCCTGCTATTTACATTTAGTGCAGTGCGTCCTGCTCACAGTGTTCAGCTAGATCCGTTCCTGTTATCTTCCTACTGACAGGCAGGCTTGTCTGGTTACAGTATATAAAGCTACCTGAAGAAAATTACAGGTGTTCTATCCCAGCTTAGTGCAGCTACAGGCCATTAGTATGTCTGGAAGGCCAAGAAGGAGAGGCAGACAGTCACAAGCCAATAAGAGAGGGCAAGCAGGCTCTGTGTCTAGTGCTGGTCGTGGAGACGGTGCATCCTCATCAGCACGTGGCCATGGGACACGCTTGGCCTTTTTTTCGGCAGCTGGCCGTGTTGAGCCGCAACATGCGGAAGACTTGGTCGAGTGGATGACCAAGCCGTCCTCATCCTCCTCATCCTCTCTCACCCATGCCCAGGGTGCTTTGTCTGGCAAAGCAGCGGCCTCTTCCCTCAGCTCAATGTCATCAGTGACTCCTTCCCTAGCTCCACCATGTCCTCCTGAGGATTCCCTCGAACTGTTTGACCACAGTGTTGGGTACATGCTCCAGGAGGATGCCCAGCGTTTGGAAGGCTCTGATGATGATACTGAGCTCGATGAAGGCAGTAACATGAGCACGGATAGAGGGGGTGCCCAAGAAGGACAGCAATCTGGCAGTCATGCTCCCCCTGCTGCAGCATACTGCCAGGTTTGCTCCAGTGATGAGGAGGGAGGGGATGATGAGGTCACTGACTCAACGTGGGTGCCTGATAGGAGAGAGGAGGAGGAGGAGGAGGAGGAGGCGGCACATCACCAACGAGGCAGGATGCCCTCCAGGGGCCAGCCTAAGGGCAGCACATTGACTGCATCACACCCCAAAGCTCCACATGTGCAGGGCGCTGCAGTCTCTGCGCGTTATTCAAAAAGTTCTTTGGTGTGGGCCTTTTTTGAGACGAGTGCATCAGATCGCACCGCTGCTATTTGCAACATATGTCTCAAGCGTATCTCGCGTGGCCAAAACATCTCCCGCTTGGGTACCACATGCTTGACCAGACATATGTTGACCTGCCATGCAGTTCGTTGGCAAGCATATCTAAAAGACCCACACCAAAGAACAAAGAGGATCTCTCCTTGCTCCTCATCAGCTGAGATTTCCAACCCCACTAGACCTTCAGTCCTCTCTGAGACCTGCACTGAGAGGAATGAAGGTGTAGAATTAGGTGTGTCACAGCCAAGTACTTGTGGGCAATCTGCTTTTGGTACACCGACGTCAGATTGTACCAGGCAAATTTCCCTGCCCCAGCTGCTGCACCGCCGAAAGAAGTTTGCTCCCAGCCATCCACATGCCCAGCGGTTGAATGCTAGCTTGGCAAAATTGCTAGCACTTCAACTGCTGCCTTTTCAGTTGGTAGACTCTGCCCCCTTCCGTGAGTTTGTGGAATGTGCGGTTCCTCAGTGGCAGGTACCCAAACGCCACTTTTTCTCACGGAAGGCGATTCCGGCTCTCTACCGGCATGTGGAAGGCAATGTCCATGCCTCGCTGGACAGGGCGGTCAGCGGTAAGGTGCATATTACCGCTGACTCATGGTCCAGCAGGCATGGACAGGGACGTTACTTAAGTTTCACGGCGCATTGGGTGACTCTGCTGGCAGCTGGGAATGATGCAGGACAAGGTGCAGTAGTGTTGGAGGTTGTTCCGCCACCACGCCTCCAAAATGCTGATTGTGACACACCTCTCTCCTCCACCCCCTCCTCTTCTTCTTCCTCCATGGCCTCTTCCTCGGAACCAGCGGTGCTCCGTAGGCGTTCAAGGGGCTACGCAAGTACGCAGGCCAAAAGATGCCATGCGGTGCTTGAGCTGGTGTGCTTGGGGGACAGGAGCCACACTGGGGCAGAGGTTCTGTCAGCTCTGCAGGGGCAGGTTCAGAGGTGGTTGACGCCACGCCAACTTAAGGCAGGAATGGTGGTTTGCGACAATGGCACCAACCTCCTCTCTGCCCTCCGACAGGGACAACTGACCCATGTGCCCTGTTTGGCTCACGTCCTTAACTTGGTGGTGCAGCGGTTCTTGGGCAGGTACCCGGGCTTACAGGATGTCCTGAGGCAGGCCAGGAAAGTCTGTGTGCATTTCCGCCGGTCATATAATGCCAGTGCTCGGCTGACGGACCTCCAAAAGGAGTTTAACCTGCCCAAGAACCGCCTAATCTGTGACATGCCCACCAGGTGGAACTCAACGTTGGCCATGCTGCAGCGGCTGCACACGCAGCAGAGGGCCATCAATAAGTACCTGTGCGACTATGGCACCAGGACAGGGTCAGGGGACCTTGGTTTTTTTTCCCCACGCCAGTGGGCCATGATCAGGGATGCATGCACTGTCCTGTTACCATTCGAGGAGGCCACGAGGATGGTGAGCACTGACAGTGCATGCATCAGTGACACTGTCCCCCTTGTCCACCTGTTGGAGCACACGCTGCGTGGAATAATGGACAGGGCACTTGAGGCAGAACAGAGGCAGGAAGAGGAGGACTTCCTTAGCTCTCAAGGCCCCCTTTATCCAGACAGTGTTCCTGCGTGCCCGCCGATCACACAGGAAGAGGACGAGGAGGAGGAGGAGGAGGAGGAAGATTGTGTCAGTATGGAGGTGGAGCCTGGCACTCAGCATCAGCAGTCTTTAAGGGATCAGTCCCAAGGAACACATGGACTTGTACGTGGCTGGGAGGAGGTGGCTGCGGACGTTGTTGTCCTTAGTGACCCAGAGGACTCCGGACCGAATGCCTCAGCAAACCTATGCTGCATGGCCTCCCTAATCCTGCAAAGCCTGCGTAAGGATCCTCGTATTCGTGGTATCAAGGAGAAGGACCAATACTGGCTGGCAACCCTCCTTGATCCACGTTACAAGGGTAAGGTTGCGGACCTTATCTTGCCATCGCAGAGGGAGCAGAGGATGAAACATCTTCGGGAGGCCTTGCAGAAAGGTCTGTGCAACGCGTTCCCAGAGACTGGGAGGTTACAAACTCCTGTTTCTGGACAACGTGTTGCTGAGGCTTCGGTCAGTCAAAGAAGGAGCGGTGGAGAAGGTGGCCGTCTGACCGATGCGTTCAGACAATTTTTTGGTCCGCGGCCCCAAGGTATGATCGGTTCCAGCAACCATCGCCAGCGTCTGTTTTACATGGTGCAGGAATACCTAGGGGCAAGATCAGACTTGGACACCTTTCCCACCGAAAATCCTCTGGGTTACTGGGTCTTGAGGATGGATCACTGGCCAGAGCTTGCACAGTATGCAATTGAGCTACTGGCCTGTCCTGCATCCAGCGTTCTTTCGGAACGCACATTCAGTGCTGCTGGAGGCGTGGTAACCGATCACAGGGTGCGTCTGTCCACTGACTCGGTCGATCGGCTGACCTTCATAAAAATGAATCAGTCTTGGATCACCACCAGCTACCAAGCACCTGATGCTGATGTAACTGAATAATTTTTTTCAGATCCCTTCAAAGACTGCCTATGCTGATGCTGAGTGACTATCCCTGAGTAATTATCTTCTTCCTCCTCAATCATCACGCTGATAGCTTGTAAGAACATTTTTGGTTCTGGGCGCCACCACCAGTGCCTAAGGCACAATTTTTCAGCCCCTGTTTAACAGGGGCGTGTAATTGCAATTTTTGATGTAATACTTTGCAGCAGGGCTCGTTCCTGCATTCCAACTAGAGTGTCTGTGAGGGGTTGCAGTGTTGTGGCACCAGCACCAGTGCCTAAGGCCCAATTTTTCTGCCCCTGTCTAACAGGGGCGTGTAATTACAATTTTTGATGCAATACTTTGCAGCAGGGCTCGTTCCTGCATTCCAACTAGAGTGTCTGTGAGGGGTTGCAGTGTTGTGGCACCAGCACCAGTGCCTAAGGCCCAATTTTTCTGCCCCTGTCTAACAGGGGCGTGTAATTACAATTTTTGATGCAATACTTTGCAGCAGGGCTCATTCCTGCGTTCCAACTAGAGTGTCTGTGAGGGGTTGCAGTGTTGTGGCACCAGCACCAGTGGAATATTTCACTTTTTTTTTTTACTTTAAGCATCATTAAAATCACTGCTCCCGAAAAAACGGCCGTTTTTAAAAGTTTTTTTTGCATTGATACATGTCCCCTGGGGTAGGACCCGGGTCCCCAAACCCTTTTTCGGACAATACCATGCAAATTAGCCTTTAAAATGAGCACTTTTGATTTCGAACGTTCGAGTCCCATAGACGTCAATGGGGTTCTAACGTTCGTGCGAACTTTCGGTCCGTTCGCGGGTTCTTGTGCGAACCGAACCGGGGGGTGTTCGGCTCATCCCTAGCCAGGACCATCACCAGAAGATATGGAGGCTTACCAGAAGTAGTGGCCTGAAATAGCGTATGCTAAAACAGGTCAAGAAGGCTTGGTGACCAACTGGTCTAGATGTATTGTCTGGTTAGATGTCATCA
This sequence comes from Lithobates septentrionalis, assembly GCA_037952835.1. Lineage (NCBI taxonomy): Eukaryota > Metazoa > Chordata > Amphibia > Anura > Ranidae > Lithobates > Lithobates septentrionalis. The sequence goes on along the minus strand of JBBDGP010000091.1, from coordinate 2,361,720 downwards.
CCACACCAACGGAGGGAAGGGGGGGAAGCAATCAGCACGATTTCCTCAATAATAATCACACCACCAAGCCAAGCGAAAGATTCGTGTACCATGTGAGGGATGAAACAACTCACATAGTGTAATAACGTATTAACTTGGATTTATTAAAAATAGCAATAAAAAACAAACTCACATTTTATGCAGATCAAACAGGCATGTAAATCGTATAGCGGTAGTTGTGAGGGGTCCACCCGACATGTTTCAACTAAAAAAGTCGTCTTCTGGGGTGTGGAACCCTCTCTCCCCACCGCTCTATTTATGGACAAAGAATGACCCCCACTGGAAGTGTCCGAAACCGGAAGTAATTAAGATGACCCTATTTCCGGTCAGGGGGGCATATATATAGGGTCATCTTAATTACTTCCGGTTTCGGACACTTCCAGTGGGGGTCATTCTTTGTCCATAAATAGAGCGGTGGGGAGAGAGGGTTCCACACCCCAGAAGATGACTTTTTTAGTTGAAACATGTCGGGTGGACCCCTCACAACTACCGCTATATGATTTACATGCCTGTTTGATCTGCATAAAATGTGAGTTTGTTTTTTATTGCTATTTTTAATAAATCCAAGTTAATACGTTATTACACTATGTGAGTGTTTTCATCCCTCACATGGTACACAAATCTTTCGCTTGGCTTGGTGGTGTGATTATTATTGAGGAAATCGTGCTGATTGCTTCCCCCCCTTCCCTCCGTTGGTGTGGTGATGACATCTAACCAGACAATACATCTAGACCAGTTGGTCACCAAGCCTTCTTGACCTGTTTTAGCATACGCTATTTCAGGCCACTACTTCTGGTAAGCCTCCATATCTTCTGGTGATGGTCCTGGCACCGTTTTCAAATTTCTGTGCACCTCTGGTCGTTTATGGTCCATTCATCTACCAGGCTACCGGGTCTAATTGATCTTCCTGCATATACAAGAAAAACACCTGTATACCATTTATACACTGCTATCACGGACTTTTTCTTTTTGGTGTTATGGACTTTCACTAGTCACTGTCACAAGTGCTCACATGAGATGTTTATGATTTGAATAATTTATGTTTAGTTTTTTCATATTGTATTCACATAATAGCGCCACACTGTACATTTTTTTAGTTGTTTTTTTCTCCCTGAGTCTACGGGTGTGTTGGCTGCTTCCTTAGTTTGTTTTAGCGCAGCGCTGTATCATATTTCTTGAAATTTTGAGTACAATAAGATGGGTCAGATGGTAGAAGCATCAACTAGAAACAAGGCATTAGTAGATCTACTGATTACCAACAATACAGAACTGATCAGGGATGTGGAAATACAGTATGGGGCAATTTAGGAAACAGCGATCACAGGTCAATTGGCTTCAGTATAAATCACACAAATAGGAAACACAAGGAGAACACAAACCCACAGAATTTCAAAAGAGCCAACTTCCCTAAACTACGAACCTTGCTAAAAGATATAAATTGGGATAAAATCTTAGAAACAAAGAACACGGAGGAGAGATGGGTTTGCTTTAAGAGTATATTAAATAAGGATATTAGCCAGTGCATCTTATTGGGTAATACATTTAAAAGAGCGAACAAAAGTCCTGGATGTATATATTTTAATTATTCTGTGCTTGCCCACCCAACAGCGCAAGTGGTACCATAAAAATGTTATGTGAAAAAGTGATAAACTTAAAAAAAAAAAAATTAAAAATGGGTATATATGCTGCTATCTCCGAAAAAATGAAATACTGAATTTATAACATATGTATATACACAAAATGAGATTGCACAAAAAAAACCCACAAAAATATATATAAAAATGGGTGCAACGCAATTGACAGTGTTGATAAATTATTGTGTTAAGGGTGGGTAAAATTAATCACTAATTAACTAGTTGTTATAGTGATAGGAGGGTTATAAAGTCCCAAACCAAACTTTGAGTTAGAACACTTGACCAATATCCATAAAGGATTTATTGGTCATAGTGTTTCTAGACATTTTCGTGAATGCCATGGGAGGGACCACTCTGAATTAAAAATTATAGCCATTGAGAAGTACTCCCCTTATTGGAGGGATAACAATATGAAGAGACAGATTTCTAGAAGAGAAACTTGATGGATTTTTTACCTTTGTTCTTACCACCCCATGGAACTCAATATAGAATGGGACAATAACTGTTATATCAATAATAGTTGAACCCTGTGAATAGGGGGGGTTATATTCCCGCGCTATCAGTTATGGAAGAGGCTGGGGGTGGAAAAGCCGCATACACCGATAGGGTAAACACCTGACCTTTGAGATAAATGTATAAAGTGAGTGGTGCTGCGCTGATCCTTATTATGAAGATTAGTGTAAAAGCAATAATGCGCTTGGTGAACCAAGTGAAAATGGCATAAAGTAAAAAAAAAAAAAAATTTGTGTATATCAAAGGTGACACGATTATGAGTGTTCAATACCTTCAATAATGCATAAACATAACACAATTATATTAAAATAATAATAAAAATATTACTTCAATCGCCTAAAAAATTGCAATACAAAACTGTGGTGGTGGGGTTGTCAAAGTACCAGTAACTGGTTTAAAATTTAAACAGAAGAATGAAGTGCATAGTAACCGTGCATCTATATTAAAACCAGCAAAGTGTATGGTGCAAACAGAAGGTGCCGGTGCAAATCAAGGTTGAAGGAGTGGTAACTAATGATTCTTATATACGGTGCATATTGTGCATGCTGACATCAAAAATAAAAAAATAAAAATAGAAACAAGTGAACAGTTTTTGTTTACACATAAAAGAAGTAGTATTATTTTGCATGGACAGCGTAAGAGGAAAAGTCTTTGTTGAAAAGGTGACAACAACGTGCTAGCATGCACACGTTGCGATTAAGGTGCTAGAAAACGCATTCATATGCTGCACAGGAGCAGTCCTTGTGTGTGGTTGTGACAACAACGTCCTGGCATGCACACGTTGCAGTTGGAGTGCTGGGGTAAATCACATCAAGTGTTTTCTTCGTGTGCTGGACCACTTAAGTGGGTAATGGCCCCTTACCTTCAAGTAATAGGGCAAAAAGCATGTGACAAGAGAACTGCTTTGGAGCGTCCGCCTATGGGTTCCAGCGCGTCCCTCTCTGTCCTGGATCCTGGGTTGGAGTTCCCTCAGGTGTGGTGCAGGGGGGTTGTATTCATAGGGGGTAATCAGCAGAAGAGAAGCCAATAGTGTAATCCAGTTTTTAAAAATAACACTCTTTATTAATAGATTACAGGTACTCACATAAAGTTTGAGAAGCAATAGTATCAATCCAACGAGCAGCGAGCTCATGTGCCTCTGTCTGTGTTTGCAGCCTGTCTCGTCCCTACGCGTGACGTCACACCACGTGACTTCATCAGGGGATAGATACAGGCTAGAATCTTGTCCTTAAATAGTCTAATATGGATTACTATGGGGCGGCCATTTTCCCGAAGCCTCATTGAGTTATATGCAGCGGCCATTTTTCAAGAGATTTTTTTCGCCGCTAATACTGCTGGGTGTATCTGTCCGCACAGGAAAGGTCAGCTGACTAGTGAAGCCAATCAGCCACTTCCAGCTTGGTCAGTTTATGCAGTACTGTCAGCAGAGGTGGTGGTCTTATTTTGTTAATATGCGCAGGCTAACGAAGTAGCTAGATGGAAATCTAATTCTTAGATCGAGCTGGTTAAGCCATATTGTTTAACCTGCATGCTGTAGTTCTGAACGGAACATATGCAGATCTGAGCATTAAGGAATCTACACTTAGTCCGAAAGAGGGGTAGGGGGAGGGGAAAGGAAATTACGAACGGGAGAAAAAAGGCAGCAGACATTGACAGTGCTCAAGTTTCAATAGTATGATTCATCTGTCCAAATAAAACGATAGGTAGACAGACAGTGCATAGACGCGTGCTCAAAAAGAACTAAGGTTGGACCAATTAACTAATACATACATGTATACATAGTATTATAAATATTACTATTCTTATAACAAAAAGTAAAAACATAATAAAAAAATATAGAGATAAAATCAATCATAAAATCTGTAATACCATTAGGGATAAGTATATTAAAATAGACATTAAAAAATAGGAAAGTCTGGAAACAGTGCGTAATGCTGTATAGTAGGAGCATGAGAGAACACTAAAACGTGATATGTATGTAAATAAATATAAAAATGTATATCCAAATTTTTCAGGATAGTCAGAGTGTTCCGTTGGGGGGTCTTATTGGGGGGCAAAGGTCAGTGACCAAATGTGGGCTTGGTCACTACACACAGTGCGTATGTGGCATGAGGTAGAACAGTAGTGGTGTCTGTTCTCTGGAGGGTATGTGTGGGAGCTTTCAAAGGTGGGGGGTAAAAAATCTGTTACAGATAATAAAGGTTAAAAATCACTCAGGAAGCAGTTAAGGTCAAACTCAATGTTTAGGCCTCGGGGCCAGAAGGTGTCCAAGGTGAAGATCCATGGGCTCTTGGCGGGGGGGCCACAAGGTGAGAACCCTGAGCAAATTAGAATCCAAGTGGATCTTCACCTTGGACACCTTCTGGCCCCGAGGCCTAAACATTGAGTTTGACCTTAACTGCTTCCTGAGTGATTTTTAACCTTTATTATCTGTAACAGATTTTTTACCCCCCACCTTTGAAAGCTCCCACACATACCCTCCAGAGAACAGACACCACTACTGTTCTACCTCATGCCACATACGCACTGTGTGTAGTGACCAAGCCCACATTTGGTCACTGACCTTTGCCCCCCAATAAGACCCCCCAACGGAACACTCTGACTATCCTGAAAAATTTGGATATACATTTTTATATTTATTTACATACATATCACGTTTTAGTGTTCTCTCATGCTCCTACTATACAGCATTACGCACTGTTTCCAGACTTTCCTATTTTTTAATGTCTATTTTAATATACTTATCCCTAATGGTATTACAGATTTTATGATTGATTTTATCTCTATATTTTTTTATTATGTTTTTACTTTTTGTTATAAGAATAGTAATATTTATAATACTATGTATACATGTATGTATTAGTTAATTGGTCCAACCTTAGTTCTTTTTGAGCACGCGTCTATGCACTGTCTGTCTACCTATCGTTTTATTTGGACAGATGAATCATACTATTGAAACTTGAGCACTGTCAATGTCTGCTGCCTTTTTTCTCCCGTTCGTAATTTCCTTTCCCCTCCCCCTACCCCTCTTTCGGACTAAGTGTAGATTCCTTAATGCTCAGATCTGCATATGTTCCGTTCAGAACTACAGCATGCAGGTTAAACAATATGGCTTAACCAGCTCGATCTAAGAATTAGATTTCCATCTAGCTACTTCGTTAGCCTGCGCATATTAACAAAATAAGACCACCACCTCTGCTGACAGTACTGCATAAACTGACCAAGCTGGAAGTGGCTGATTGGCTTCACTAGTCAGCTGACCTTTCCTGTGCGGACAGATACACCCAGCAGTATTAGCGGCGAAAAAAATCTCTTGAAAAATGGCCGCTGCATATAACTCAATGAGGCTTCGGGAAAATGGCCGCCCCATAGTAATCCATATTAGACTATTTAAGGACAAGATTCTAGCCTGTATCTATCCCCTGATGAAGTCACGTGGTGTGACGTCACGCGTAGGGACGAGACAGGCTGCAAACACAGACAGAGGCACATGAGCTCGCTGCTCGTTGGATTGATACTATTGCTTCTCAAACTTTATGTGAGTACCTGTAATCTATTAATAAAGAGTGTTATTTTTAAAAACTGGATTACACTATTGGCTTCTCTTCTGCTGATTACCCCCTATGAATACAACCCCCCTGCACCACACCTGAGGGAACTCCAACCCAGGATCCAGGACAGAGAGGGACGCGCTGGAACCCATAGGCGGACGCTCCAAAGCAGTTCTCTTGTCACATGCTTTTTGCCCTATTACTTGAAGGTAAGGGGCCATTACCCACTTAAGTGGTCCAGCACACGAAGAAAACACTTGATGTGATTTACCCCAGCACTCCAACTGCAACGTGTGCATGCCAGGACGTTGTTGTCACAACCACACACAAGGACTGCTCCTGTGCAGCATATGAATGCGTTTTCTAGCACCTTAATCGCAACGTGTGCATGCTAGCACGTTGTTGTCACCTTTTCAACAAAGACTTTTCCTCTTACGCTGTCCATGCAAAATAATACTACTTCTTTTATGTGTAAACAAAAACTGTTCACTTGTTTCTATTTTTATTTTTTTATTTTTGATGTCAGCATGCACAATATGCACCGTATATAAGAATCATTAGTTACCACTCCTTCAACCTTGATTTGCACCGGCACCTTCTGTTTGCACCATACACTTTGCTGGTTTTAATATAGATGCACGGTTACTATGCACTTCATTCTTCTGTTTAAATTTTAAACCAGTTACTGGTACTTTGACAACCCCACCACCACAGTTTTGTATTGCAATTTTTTAGGCGATTGAAGTAATATTTTTATTATTATTTTAATATAATTGTGTTATGTTTATGCATTATTGAAGGTATTGAACACTCATAATCGTGTCACCTTTGATATACACAAATTTTTTTTTTTTTTTTTTACTTTATGCCATTTTCACTTGGTTCACCAAGCGCATTATTGCTTTTACACTAATCTTCATAATAAGGATCAGCGCAGCACCACTCACTTTATACAATAGTTGAACCCTAAAATAAAATTTGGTTCATAAAAAGTCTCCATTCAAATATTTTTTTCTGAAATAAATGCAAATTTTTTTGGTGGTATAGGTGGTGCTGTTTCCATCCTTAAGGGCTGTCAGATAGACAGCTATATATTTACAGATTGTATTAATGTTGGATATTGATAATGAGTTAGAATTTATAGGTTTTTGGTGTATGTGAATAGTTTGAATATTCCAACCATTATTCCTATTTTTATATAATTCTTTATATAATTTTTATTGATTTTTTTTCTAAAAAATATATTTTTTTAAATATGAAGTTCCCCTAGATCACAAGACAGAATAACAGGAACTGGCGCTAGTGACACTGCTATTTAGCTTAGGTATCACTGGTACTGTTCTGTAATATTATTATTTACCAGAAGGTTATGTGAACTAAGTGAGATAAGTTCTTGGGGAAATGCCTTTTTAAATGTGATTTTAAGGGGGCGAAGCTAGCCGGAGAACAAGATGGCCGCGGAATAGCAGAGCTTCGGTCACAGCGGGCAAAAAGCGGCTGATACCGGACCACCAGGGCCTAAATCAGGCACGCAAAATGGGCGTCCTAGCTCGCCCAAACCAGGGGACCATAGTACCGCCATGCCGAGACAGAAGGCAAAGGGGTCCCACCCCCAAAAGCTGACGAATACTTTACGCCAGAGCCCAGGCAAAATGGCGCCGGTGCGGTATCCCCGCCTGTCATCAGACCCTCACAGAGCTTCTCTCAGAAGGGGAAATCACAGAAAAGATGCAGCCTTCCTAAAGGATCGTAATCACCACCAGCTACACCTTCTTCTGGAAGCCCAGAGAAGTCACGAGTGAGGATGGGTGCTGCAGATGAAGATCATGAGGTGAACTCTGCCCATGAATTGAAGGTGACACTAGGGAACTGCCAGACTCCATAGATCACTTCCCTACTAACAACCAGCTGGTCATAGATACTGTACTTAAGGAAATGCTGGTATCCCTGCGGAGTTCTCTACACTCTGATATGGTATCTTGTATGCACACAGTTAGCAGGGACTTGCAAACGGTTTCAGACAGAGTGACACATGTGGAGAATAAAATGGGGGAGTTTGCCACTACTATCAATGCATTAGTGGATGCAAATGAAAGCAATGAGGATGACATAGACAGCATTAAAGCCAAAATGGTGGACATGGAGGACAGGGCCAGGAGAAACAATATTAAAATATGAGGAATCCCAGAATCTGTCCTGCAGTAAGATCTGCACAGCTATGTTTCCCAGCTCTTTACCACAGTGCTACCTGAAATGTCAGCACTAGATTTCACTGTGGATAGAATTCACCGCCTCCCTAAGCCCACACATCTCCCTGCTAGTGTCCCACGAGATGTCAATTTGTGACTCCACTTTTACAATACCAAAGAAAAGCTGATGTAAATTTCCTGCCGTAGAGAGCAGATACCATCAGCATACAATGACTTGCAGTTCTATGCTGATTTATCCCAGTACACCCTCCAGAAACGCAGGAATTTAAACACCATTACCAGAGCACTTAGAAACCATAAGCTAAGCTATAAATGGGGATTTCCTACGAAACTAATTGTCACTAAAGATGGCAAAGAGCACATAATGGATTCAGTGGCCAAAGGAATAGCACTATTGAAAACATGAGATATCATCCCTGAACCTACTACACCATCACGTTCCAACGGCAACAACAACTCTCAAGAATCTGATTGGCACACAGTCAATCATAAGAACGCACGTTCTCATAAATGACCTGGGCCCAGGTTACAGACAAAAGCACTAATACCCACTGAGGAGGAGTCTCCTCCGATTTGAACTGTTTTCCTTTGTTGGTCTTGAAGACCACCTTTCTCCCCAAGATATATTGAGTGGCTATGCACCACACCCACCTTCTCCCTAATACTGTTAGGCTGACAGCTTATGTTTTTTTCATAAACTGTTCAGATGTTTACCTTTTTTTCATTTCAACAGTCAAGAGTGACATTCAGTTTACTGTACCAACCAGAATCGTAGCTAGGAAATCAATATGGCCACCAAGAGAATACCAAGCCCACTCTTCTATCGGAAAAGAGACGTGATCCCTCTAACAGTAAGTGATATCTGCAGGAAACCCACCACACATCATTTACTTGATCCCCCAAATGGCTATTCATTTTTTAACAATTAATGCTAAAGGACTCAATCATCCGGCGAAGAGGAGATCCCTCTGGAAAGAGGCCCTCCAAAGCAAAAGTGACATAATATGTGTCCAAGAAACACACTTTTGTACCCTATCACCACCCAAATGCACCCATCCCAAGTTTCCATTCATTTTCCATGCCATTGGTGGTGGGCGACCCTTCCACACACAGACCTGCTTTTGTGTGGAGGGCTAACCCTAAACTGTTTCAGAATGATCTTACCAGGCATCATATAGCAAAACAAATGATAGAATTCTTTGAATATAACCAAGATTCAGTCTCTTGCCCTTTTGCTGTATGGAATGCACATAAAGCGTTCACAAGGGGAATATTGATCCAACAGGGTGCCAGGGTCAAGAGGAAGAGGCAGCAGCAGGTGGACTCACTGGTTTCCCAAATAGATCAAATTGAGAAACAAAACATGGTACACACCTCCCATAAACTAACTGAAACATTAATATACCTTCGCAATGATTTGAGACTCCTGCTTATGGATGACTTTGAAAAAGCCACTAGGAGACTCAAATTATCCTACTACAACAGGGCAGGGAAACTACTGGCCAATAAACTCAAAGGCCATAGATACAAAACACAAATCCCCTTTCTAAAACACCCCACTACACATATCAAACAATACCACCCACAACAAATAGCGAATGCCTTTAGCCATTACTACAGTTCACTTTACAACATTAAAAACGACACCATGGCACCACAGCCAACACCAGAAATTATTAAAACATTTCTTGATCAAATCTCTTCCCAAGCTTACTCAGGAACATCTCACAGACCTAAACTCTCCCATCACAAATGAAGAAGTGAGGGAAATTATACTATCCCTGCCAACAAACAAATCCCCTGAACCTGATATGTTCACGGGAGAATATTATAAGACATTTCAGGACATCTTGATACCACATTTGGTAAAGATGTTTAGCTCTGCTGCTGCCTCCTCCTCATTCCCTCCAGAGATGTTACAGGCTTTAATAGTAGCCTTGCCGAAACCAGGAAAGGAACCTGACTCCCCACAAAACTTCAGACCCATATCTTTGTTGAACAACAACGTCAAGATATTTGCAAAACTATTAGCAATGCGGTTAGTGAATATATTACCTTTTCTTATTGATATAGATCAGTCAGGGTTCACCAAGGGTAAGCAGACAGCAGACGCTACCAGGCGTCTGATCAATGTTATTCATGTGGCTGGGGAACATCGAACGCCTTCTCTGCTCCTTGCTTTGGATGCGGAGAAGGCGTTCGATAGGATACATTGGAATTTCCTAGCATTGGTACTAAACAAATTTGGATTTATAGGTCCTATATACAGTGCTATAATGGTCCTTTATTCCTCCCCATCGGCATGAGTTTATATCTCTGGTGCACTGTCTACTCCATTTACAATCACTAATGGAACTAGGCAAGGCTGCCCCCTCTCCCCTTTAATATTTAATCTCCTAATGGAGCCACTTGCTTCCTATATACGTTCGCATCCACAGATAGCAGGTATACAAATTGGCTCGAGAACCCACACCATAAGTCTCTTTGCCGATGATATAATATTAATGCTCACCAACCCAAGTGTTTCTCTCCCCGTTGTGCATGAAGCATTACTTTACTTTAATAAAGTATCATACTATAAGGTCAACGCAACAAAATCCTACATACTAAATCTAGGTATCTCAAATAAGGATAGTCAGGAATTAAAACACAAACTCCCCTACATCTGGAAAAAAAAATGGTATTAAATATCTAGATATAACTCTAACTCCCAGCACAGAAGACCTTATCTCGGCAAACTACATTGGGAAAAAACACTTTGCCTTATACACACCTCTACAAAAAGTACCAATTTAGGAGAAATGCAACAAAAGATATCACTAAGATGGTACCTAATTCCACATAGGATAGCAAAAATATTTTCAGGTGCTTCTTCAGGATGCTGGAGGGAATGTGGAAATATGGGCACACTAATTCATATACTCTGGTTTTGCCCCAAACTAAGAGCATTGTGGTCCCAAGTAGAGGAGTTAATGATGGATATCACAGGCATAAAACAATCATTATCTCCAGGAATGGCATTACTGTCCTTAGATTTACACACTATTCCCCCAAATTATAGAGTGGTGATCTCCCACATTTTCCTGGCTATCAGGTTATCTATCCTAAGACACTGGAAGGGAGTGCATGCCCCTATAATGTCGCAAATAATACAATCCACACACACTAATGGATCGTATGAAGTACTACATGCATCAGCTGCAGGGAATTATGAAAGGGTTAAAAAAATTGGGATCCATGAAACAATTGGTACAATCAGAGAATTTAGACTGGGTATATAGGTAGAAGGTACAACGTTCTAGTTCACAAATGAAATGAACAAACATCACCTTGACTGTTCTATGTTCTATGTTTTGGTTATGTTGATATTATTTCTTTACAGTTATGTTGTCAGGCTCATACGAGCAGTTCCATACCATAGACTACAGATAGCTAAATAGTGAGGGGCTGATGAAAACAACTAGTGAAATGTCCACAGCGACAAAACAGAGTGATTGCAAGTGGGTATTCATTGAAACTTGTGCAACAACACAAGATTAACATGCTAACTCTTACTTAATCCTGTGAGTATTGATACTAATGTAAGAATATAATGCAATACGAGTTTGCATGTAATGCAGGATAACGAAGAACGTTAATCTTTAAAATGATGACACTGCTTACAACTTACTTTATATTTTCTTGATTTTCTGTTTCTGTCAACTAAATTCAATAAAAATTATTGATATAAAAAATAAATGTAATTTTAAATGTATTTTATCAATACGTTCTTAGTATAATATAGAGAATGATATTTGATAGTTACTTTGTCATAAAATGTATGTCGAACTATTAGGAATATATTTTTAGAATGTTTTTCATAATGCTTTTCAAAATTCAGTTCATTATGATATGTTTAGGATGGAGATTTGGTTTTGAATCTTTTATTAATGTTTATTGACATTATTTATGTAAAAAAAATGTTTATTGTGCAAAAGTATCTGTATGTGTGTGTGACACCGGACAGCAGCAGATTATTTCTGCACCTCTGGTGTCTCTCCTGCTTAGTATAAATTATGTGGTGTTTGACGTCTCAGGTATCTCCATTTCCAGTCGATGCTTGTCACAGGGAAATGCGTTGGTTGGAGAAAATCTTGTGACGTCACCACTCACCAGCTGGCAGCCTGATAGCTCAGAGCTGTGTTGTTTGTATTTCTTTGCTGTGCATGAGAAGTCTTTGAAATAAACTACTATGATTTGCTGCACTATGAAGTTCCTCTTCTTTTTCTTTTAAAACTCATTTAAAATACCTATTGGAGGAGTACTGAGCAGAGAAAAAGGAAAGTTATTAATTCATCTTGCTATCCCTGATGGAGGAGAGCGGCTATCCCCTTTGGAGCAGACTGGGTGGAACATCATTGAAGATTGCTGTTGTTACCAGAGTGAATGGAAAATCATTAATCTGAGTTGTTGTTCCTGATGGAGGAGAGTGGCTGCCTTTCTTTTCTGGAGCGGACCGGGTGAAATGTTACTGCCAAGTGCTGCTGATATCAGGCGAGTTCGATCCTTATAATTTCCATCAAATTCGGTAAGAGGCCATCTGGCTTTATTAAAGTTCACTTCTCCTATTCAGATTTGACGCATCTGATCAGTTACTATTGCAGAATGTGAGGGGAGGCATCAAAAGTTGCTTTTTTCATCACCTTGTCAATTTGATTCTGTTGGGACTTTACTTGATACATCAAGTATAAATATTTTGTCTGGATTCCTACCTCAAAGTTTGGCTTGGGACTCTATAACCCTCCTATCACTATAATAACTAGTCAATTAGTGATTGATTTTATCAACACTGTCAGTTGGGTTGCACCCTTTTTTTACATATATATATTGTTGTGGTCTGTTTTTTGCGCAACCTCCTTTTGTGTATATACAAAAGTCCTGGATGGTTTAACTCCAATGTAAAAATGCATATAAAAGCAAGGGACAAGGCATTCAAAAAATACAAGGTTGAGGGATCATCATCAACATTCAGACTTTTTTAAAGAATGCAACAAGAAATGTAAGGGTGCAATTAGGGCTGCTAAGATACAACACGAAATAAATATAGCAGGGGAGAGCAAAAAAAATCTCAAGAAATTCTTTAAGTATGTAAACAGTAAAAAAGGAGGACAGACCATATTGGCCCCATAAAGAATGAGGAAGCACATCTGGTTATAAAGGATGGGGAGATGGCGAAGGTATTACATTTATTCTTCTCCTCAGTCTTCATGAGGGAATCTGGGGGCTTCAGTAACCAAAACTGCAGTGTTTACCCTTATGACACATTAGACTAGGGAAACTTAAAATGAATATATTACCGGGACCAGATGGCTTGCAACCGAGGGTACTTAGGGAACTCAGTCAAGTAATTGCCAGACCATTGTTCCTAATTTTTACTGACAGTCCACTGACTGGAATGGTACCAGCTGATTGGAGAAAAGCCAATGTAGCACCAAAATTTAAAAAGGGCTAAAAATACATCCCTGGGAATTACAGACCAATTAGCCTAACATCAATAGTATGCAATCTCTTGGAGGGGATGATAAGGGACTATATACAAGATTTTAGTAACAGGAACGGCATCATTAGCAGTAATCAGCATGGATTCATGAAGAATCGTTCTTGCCAAACCAATCTATTAACCTTCTATGAGGAGGTGAGTTTCCATCTAGATAAAAGAAGCCCCCTAGACGTGGTGTATCTAGATTTTGAAAAAGCATTTGACACAGTTCCCCATAAACGTTTACTGTACAAAATAAGGTCTGTTGGCATGGACCATAGGGTCAGTACATGGATTGAAAACTGGCTACAAGGGCGAGTTCAGAGGGTGGTGATAAATGGGGAGTACTCGGAATGGTCAGAGGTGGGTAGTGGGGTTCCCCAGGGTTCTGTGCTGGGACCAATCCTATTTATTTTGTTCATAAATGACCTGGAGGATGGGGTAAACAGTTCAATCTCTGCATTTGCGGACGATACTAAGCTAAGCAGGGCAATAACTTCTCCGCAGGATGTGGAAACCTTGCAAAAAGATCTGAACAAATTAATGGGGTGGGCAACTACATGGCAAATGAGGTTTAATGTAGAAAAATTTAAAATAATGCATTTGGGTGGCAAAAATATGCATGCAATGTATACACTGGGGGAGAGAACATCTGGGGGAATCTAGGAGGGAAAAGGACCTGGGGGTACTAGTAGATGTCAGTAGATGACATGCAATGCCAAGCTGCTGCTAACAAAGCAAATAGAATATTGGCATGCATTAAAAAGGGGATCAACTCCAGAAATAAAATGATAATTCTCCCGCTCTACAAGACTCTGGTCCGGCCGCACCTAGAGTATGCTGTCCAGTTCCGGGCACCAGTCCTCAGGAATAGGGATGAGTCGAACACCCCCTGGTTCGGTTTCCACCAGAACCTGCGAACGGACCGAAAATTTGCACGAACGTTAGAATCCCATTGACGTCTATGGGACTCGAATGTTCAAAATCAAAAGTGCTCATTTTAAAGGCTAATTTGCATGGTATTGTCCTAAAAAGGGTTTGGGGACCCGGGTCCTGCCCCAGGGGACATATATCAATGCAAAAAAAGTTTTAAAAACTGCAATTTTTTCGGGAGCAGTGATTTTAATGATGCTTAAAGTAAAAAAAAAAAAAAGAGTGAAATATTCCTTTAAATATCGTACCTGGGGGGTGTCTATGGTATGCCTGTAAAGTGGCACATGTTTCCCGTGCTTAGAACAGTACCTGCACAAAATGACATTTTTAAAGGAATAAAAGTAATTTAAAACTGCTTGCTGCTTTAATGTAATGTCGGGTCCTGGCAATATGGATGAAAATCAGTGAGACAAATGGCATGGGTACCCCCCAGTCCATTACCAGGCCCTTTGGGTCTTGTATGGATATTAAGGGGAACCCCGCACCCAAATTAAAAAAAGGAAAGGTGTGGGGCCACCAGGCCCTATATACTCTGAACAGTAGTATACAGGCGGTGCAAACAAGACAGGGACTGTAGGTTTGTTGTTAAGTAAAATCTGTTTGTAATTTTGAACATTTTTAACATGTTTAGCTCTAGCAAAAAAAATCTATTTTAAGCTTTTTGGAAAACATGGGAAGGGTTATCACCCCTGTGACATTTGTTTTGCTGTCTGTGCTCCTCTTCAGAAGATTTCACCTCACTTTTTGTCCCAATGACAAATGTTTTTTGAAAATTTGGGGTTTTTAGTGAAACAGAGATTGGTGATAAAGCATCAGTGTAAAGGAGAAAAGTTTTTCCCATATTAACTCTTACAGGAGAGAATTTCCCTTCCTAGGGGTAGATTTTATCTCACTTCCCATTGTCTCCTTCCGTTTGCAAGTAGGAGTCTTTTGTAAGTTGGATGTTTGAAAGTAGGGGCCTGCCCTATATACTCAGCAGAAATTTGGGCCTTAGGTGTTGGTGTTGCCACAACACTGTAAGCCCTCACAGGGCCCTGCTGTGAAATATTAGATCAAGAATTGTAATTACATGTCCCTGTTGAACAGGGGTAGAAAAATTGGGCCTTTGGTGGTGGTGGTGCTGGTGCCACAACACTGCAACCCCTCACAGATACTCTAGTTGGAGCGCAGGAATGAGCCCTGCTGCAAAGAATTGCATCAAAAATTGTAATTACATGCCTCTGTTAAACAGGGGCTAAAAAATTGGGCCTTAGGCACTGGTGCCACAACACTGCAACCCCTCACACATACTCTAGTTGGAGCGCAGGAACTAGCCCTGCTGCAAAGAATTGCATCAAAAATTGTAATTACACGCCCCTGTTAAACAGGGGCTGAAAAATTGGGCCTTAGGCACTGGTGCTGGTGCCACAACACTGCAACCCCTCACAGATACTATAGTTGGAGAGCAGGAACAAGCCCTGCTGCAAAGAATTGCATCAAAAAATGTAATTACACGCCCCTGTTAAACAGGGGCAGAAAAATTGGGCCTTAGGCACTGGTGCTGGTGCCACAACACTGCAACCCCTCACAGATACTCTAGTTGGAGCGCAGGAACTAGCCCTGCTGCAAAGAATTGCATCAAAAATTGTAATTACACGCCCCTGTTAAACAGGAGCTGAAAAATTGGGCCTTAGGCACTGGTGGTGGCGCCCAGAACCAAAAATGTTCTTACAAGCTATCAGCATGATTATTGAGGAGCAAGAGCATAATTACTCAGCATAACAGGATAGTCACTCAGCATCAGCATAGGCAGTCTTTGAAGGGATCTGACATTTCCAAAAAAAATATTCGGTTATATCAGCATCAGGTGCTTGGTAGCTGGTGGTGATCCAAGACTGATTCATTTTTATGAAGGTCAGTCGATCGACCGAGTCAGTGGACAGACGCACCCTGTGATCGGTTACAAAGCCTCCAGCAGCACTGAATGTGCGTTCCAAAAGAACGCTGGATGCAGGACAGGCCAGTAGCTTAATTGCATACTGTGCAAGCTCTGGCCAGTGATCCATCCTCAAGACCCAGTGACGTAGAGGATTTTTGGTGGGAAAGGTGTCCAAGTCAGATCTTGCCCCTAGGTATTCCTGCACCATGTAAAACAGACGCTGGCGATGGTTGCTGGAACCGATCATACCTTGGGGCTGCAGACTAAAAAATTGTCTGAATGCATTGGTCAGACGGCCACCTTCTCCACCGCTCCTTCTTTGACTGACCAAAGCCTCAGCAACACGTTGTCCAGGAACAAGAGATTATAACCTCCCAGTCTCTGGGAACGCTTTGCACAGACCTTTCTACAAGGTCTCCTGAAGATGTTTCATCCTCTGGTCCCTCTGCGATGGCAAGATAAGGTCCGCAACCTTACCCATGTAACGTGGGTCAAGGAGGGTTGCCAGCCAGTATTGATCCCTCTCCTTGATACCTTGAATACGAGGATCCTTCCGCAGGCTTTGCAGGATCAGGGAGGCCATGCAGCATAGGTTTGCTGAGGCATATGGTCCGGAGTCCTCTGGGTCACTAAGGACGACATGATCCGCAGCCACCTCCTCCCAGCCACATACAAGTCCATTAGTTTCTTGGGGCTGTAAATGATCCCTTAAAGACTAAATTGTAAAAATACTAAAAATACAGAAGGCCTTCGCGCTACTAAGATGTGTTCAAAATAATATCTTAATCATTAAAAGAGGGAAACCCTCGTAAATTATAAAATTTTATAGATAAACAATTAAATAACCAAAGTGTGTACCGTGCATTAAAGTGCAATCAAATGAACTGAAAAAAGCTGTCTGCAGCAGGATCTTCCAGTGTTCAGAATCCACTCATAAGTACATACAATCATATAGTGATTCCGTGCTACAACAATAATGTGCAAAAAGTGCTCAATAAATAAGGTAAATAGACACTGTGTAAATGGTGCCCAATGAATTGGGGTAATAAAAGTGCAAAAGTGATTAGTCCATAAGTTGGTATATCAATCTAGGGGCATTAGATTTAATATGATAATGGTCTCTTAATTTAACATTTTTCAGTAAATGTCCAAAAAAAGGTTTTTGCAAAGATGTATTTAAAAAAGTTGCACAGCATACAGGCGAGAAGTTTATAATCCCATAAATGAGCTCACAGAACCCTCACCTTCATATCTTGAAATGTCAGCATAAGGTAATGAACAGGGATCTATTTCGTTATTTCAACTTCCACCACCAGGGGGTCCTCCGTTCCATTAAGTGTAAAACCTTGATATCTTGAAATGTCAGCATAAAATAATGTACAGGAATCTATTCCGCTATTTTAACATCCACCACCAGGGGTCCTCCGTTCCACTAATTTTATAACCTGAATGGATACTCCACATCCGCGTCCTCATGTAATCTCGTGCCCGCAGCATGGGGGGGATGGGGGGGGGAGAAATGGGTAAGGATGGGAGAGATAAAACTCCAATGGTGTAGTATGTTAGCGATTAAATATAATTTTATTAAAAGATAAAGCTGGACTCTTACATTAAAAGATTAAAAAACAGGCATAAATAACTAATATGGCGTCTGGACGCCGTTCTCACATCACTTCCGGTATACTTCAACCTCCGGCCACTCCCTACGCGTTACGTCATCACGTGACTTCATGTAGTATGATAACACCTGCACTTGTCTTCAGGTAGCTATACTGTAGGTGCAACTGTGCAGTGTACACAGTACAGTAACTGGAAATACATCAAGAGCCTACACAAGCACCTGGCTGCAGGTAGCTATACTGTAGGTGAGACTGTGCGGGGTACACAGTACAGTAACTGGAAATACTTCAACGAGCCTACACAAGCACCTGGCTACAGGTAGCTTTACTGTAGGTGAAACTGTGCAGGGTACACAGTACAGTAGCTGGAAATACTTCAATGAGTCTACACAAGCACCTGGCTGCAGATTACTATACTGTAGGTGAGACTGTGCAGGGTACACAGTACAGTAGCTGGAAATACTTCAATGAGCCTACACAAGCACCTGACTGCAGGTTGCTATACTGTAGGTGAGACTGTGCAGGGTACACAGTACAGTAGCTGGAAATACGTCAATGAGCCTACACAAGCACCTGGCTGCAAGTTGCTATACTGTAGGTGAGACTGTGCAGGGTACACATTACAGTAGCTGGAAATACTTTAATGAGCCTACACAAGCACCTGGCTGCAGGTAGCTATACTGTAGGTGAGACTGTGCAGGGTACACAGTACAGTAGCTGGAAATACTTCAATGAGCCTACACAAGCACCTGGCTGCAGGTAGCTTTACTGTAGGTGAGACTGTGCAGGGTACACAGTACAGTAGCTGGAAATACTTCGATGAGCCTACACAAGCACCTGGCTGCAGGTTGCTATACTGTAGGTGAGACTGTGCAGGGTACACAGTACAGTAGCTGGAAATACTGTAAAAACACATTCCTGCCTGTCAGTATATTAGGAAGAGAAGAACAGGATCTATCTAAACTGAATACAGTATATATATATATATATATATATATATATATATATATATATATAACACCTGGGATGCATATATATACACAGTACACTGTAACTGCAGCTAACTGACTCGACCTGCCTACATCTTGCTTGAAAAAGGAGTGCTGCTATTCTTACTATCTATAGCAGGGGTCTCGAACTGGTGGCCCTCCAGCTGTTGCGAAACTACAAATCCCATGAGGCATTGCAAGTCTGACAGTTACAAGCATGACTCCCACAGGCAGAGGCATGATGGGACTTGTAGTTTTGCAACAGCTGGAGGGCCACCAGTTCGAGACCTCTGATCTATAGCGAGCCGACTCGGAAACGCGTCGCACAGTAGTGACGTCACTGTCCTGAACCCACTCTGTGCTTGCTCTTCAAGCCTCATTCTGGCTCCGACTGCACGGCCGTGTCACTCTCCATCACCGAAGCCGTACGAGGCTATGTTGATCCCGCAGCGCAGCTGATGACTGGCTCTGGCCCTGGCGTCCTCCCTCACCTCATCCCCGGAACCCACACCATCTTCTGATGGCCTCCTGTGTGATTCCATCTCCTGCTGGTGTGTCTTTTGGACTACATAGAGAGCCTGCTACCACTCATCCCTGATGGATATGATGTGATGTCAGCATATGGACATGCTGCTACTTGTAGTCCTCCTCTTCCTCCTTTACCCGGAGATGTACCTGAACTCTACTTTTCAGTCCTACATGTGAGTGGATATTGCTTGTTTCTATTAAAGTGTTATTGATACATACTCAGTGGCGCCCCTCTCTCCTTGTTTTTCTCTCTCAGCACATTGGACCCAGCTTCCGGTCTTTTTGGTGGCAGCCATGACTGACTTATTGTATATATGTATATATATATATATATATATATATATATATATATATATATATATATCTGTTTATATACATATATCTTGCTTTTGTACTATGAGGAACAGTTGGCTGAAGTATTTATGTATTGCGCCTTTTTTACTTGTTTATTTGCAATAATGTGGATATCCAAGGGATTCAAGTCAAAGAAAAGGATAAAAAAAGGTCAGTATATGCGGATGATTTGTTAATATATATTACTAATCCGATAATGACAATACCAAATCTTATACAGGAATTTTATCGCTTTGGAGCAGTAAGTCATTTTAAGGTTAATTATGATAAATCAGAAGCATTAAATATATTACCATATAAAGTTCAAAAGCTTCTCCAAAAAAAGTTTTCTTTCAAATGGCAAGACATAACAAGACTTTTCTTTTCTTGGACTGGTAGGATTAATACAGTAAAGATGGATATATTACCAAAGTTTTTGTATGTATTTCAAACAGTACCACTAATCCCTCCAACTATTCTCCTCAGACAGTTACGTAAAGCTATAGGAAGGTTAATCTGGGCTCAAAAATCCCCACAAATTAAAAGAGAAACCCTAATTAGGACAAAAAATAACGGAGGCCTTGCGCTACTTTACACAATATTTACGAGCAGTGTCGATCAGGATTATGGATTGGTTTCATAATGCAAAATGTAAGCAGTGGGTGACATTAGAAGAAGATATCTCCCCTATGAAACTTAAATCATTGCAATGGGTTAACACTCTGTCCTGACCTGGAATAAAAGAGTTGTCGCTCCTGTTTTTTTCAACAATGAAGATATGGGATATGATGTTAAAGAATAAGCTCCTCTTGAAACAGCTTGGGCCAATGACCCCTCTGTTTTCTAATTCTGAATTCCCACCAGCACTAGAGGCTATGTATATAACAAAAAATTCTGCGCTAGAAACATATAAAAATGAGCAGCAGTAAACAGTGCGACAACACCAATCAGAACAAGGAAAATTATAAACTGCGCTTTTTCAAACTATAGTCCGCCCCCACCCCCCCACCCCAACAGTGTAAGGGGACGTGAACTGGCACCTTGTTTAAAAAGTTTGAGGACCCCTGTTTTAGAGCTTCAGAGCTGAACATTTTACAAGCTGAAAATCACTCAGGATCACTTGGTCTTTACTGTACTTGCTGAAAATGTTCTTACCCTGAAAAAAAAAAAGAAAACGCATGCAGCCACCACATGAAGAACTGGTTGTGTACTGATGATGTGGACTTCGGGCTAATGTGGACGAATCAAAGTGTTCCTCGCCAACTATTGATCAGCTCCTAACTTACTATAGAGCCTGCTTATCACCGTGAGTTGGTAAGCACAATCTACAGCCATGGTGGTGGGGTTTTTTTCACTTCCCTCCCCTCTTTTTTGGTTGTTCTTATGTGCACACCAGGGTGTTTGGCATGTCTGTTTGTCCATGCCTAGCATTTAATATACTACACTATGGCCAGTTTTCTTCTGTTTGTTTTTTCTCCTGCATCCATTGAGGGGATTTTAATTTGAAAACGGACGGTGCTGACTGGTCTATTATCCCAAAGGCCCTGGCAGGGTTTTTTGCCATCCGCTCATATCACTAGAGGCTATGACTTTTATTAAATGGAATAGGGGTGTGGCTTGGCGCATGGAGAGAAAGGACGTGTGACAGACCAGCTCCCGCTCCCGTCCTTCTCTCAGCTCACAGCATCGCAGACAGAGAGGGTGCAGCAACACTCTCTGCACCTCAGGGAACCAAAAGCCAGGGGAAATCGGCAGTTAACTCCCCACAAAGGGACTTGACAACAGGACCACGCTGGCCTCCATGATAGCGGCAACCCGCTCGGTGGCTGCTCAGGCTGCACAAGCAGCATCGCAGGTACAGGCCATGCACTCCCCTCACTCTCCCTGGGCCTCAGACCCAGAGCCCATTCTCCCCAGGAGTCCCTTCCACCCCAGAAGCCCCTTTCCTCCCCCCACAGCCATGGTGAAAGCTGGGACATGGAGGCCTATATAAAAGCCCACCCCATAAAACAGGACATAGAATCCTACATCAGTAGGCTGGAGAGGTCTTACAGGAGGGAGATTAGTGACCTCCGCAAAGACATAGGCCACTGCATGGAGGAAATTGAGAATACAGTAGAGGAATCAGCCACCAGAATCTCTGAGCATGAGAGTATTCTGCAAGAGCACACAAATCAAATCCAACAACTGTTCTACGGTCTGGACGACCAAGAGAACACAAGCCGTCACAACAATATCCGCATACGTGGATTGCCAGAGTCAGTGGAAAATAAAGATCTCGCAGTGGTGGCCGCTGCCATGTTTAATCAATTGTTGAACAAACCCAAAGGGACACCGATCAAAATAGACAGAATCCACAGGTCACTGGGGCCCTGCAACCCGAATCCCGCCTATCCCAGGGATGTCATATGCAGAATACATTTTTTCAATGTGAAAACTGACATCATGCAGGCAGCCCACTCTCAGGAGAGCATCTTGTTTAATGATTCCCCTGTGATACTACTAACTGATCTGTCTAGACAGACCCTACTTATGCAGTGTAATGGAAATTTGTAAGTTCTGTATATAATTGTATTCAATTTTGTATGTATTGCACACTGCTCTCACTGTGCACACGGCACTAATAATGTTTTCAGTACATGTTTGCATTCTTTCGAGTCCTGATTAGAATTAGTCTGCCTATGTAACGCCCCTTGTTACCATAAACATAACATTTGTAATAATAATGTAATACCTACGTAATCATGTGTATAAAAACCTTCAATTGCGTCATAATAAAGCAGAACAGTTATTTGGAAAGATGCTGAGTGTATCTTTTGTGTCTGTTCCCTAGTGCAGTAGCTATCATTAATTTGGAACCACTAATCAATATGAGGATAGGAGTTGCCTATCAACAAATTGTCCAAGTCAAGTGGCGAGCTGAGCCTAGGAGGGGCTTTACAGGAGACCCTGAGAATCCGAAATGAAGAGCTTGAGACGATCCGGGAATTTCTGATAATCAGCCAGCAGAGGTAAGCCTTTTGCTTACATTTGAGTTATCAGACTTCCTTGATCGGTAAGGCATTTTTGGGACAAAGGGTACCTATTTTACTCACCTTAATCAAACTGTATTGATTGGTGGTTATATGATATGTTGTCACTGTCTACTGTCTACTGTCCATTGGAGTGTTATAGATAAGAAAAGGAAGAATAGAGCTGTTCACAGGTATATGTAGTACATCTGCTAGATGAAGTAGTTTAGAGGCAAGAGGGTATAGGCACAGGTAGAGAAGACTGGCCAGTCATTATGGACATTAAATTAAGTAAGGGAATGAAGGGTAAGAGACCCTCAAAAATACCCAGCGCAAGAGGAGCGCTATATATGAAACAAAGGTGCAGTTCTGCCTATACTGGGCCCCTAGATTAATGGTTAAAGTGGACAGGGATCCACAATGGGTAACTGGGTTACCAAAGTCCACAGGGACTAAGAATCATGCAGAGTAAACAGCTAGAGAAACAGCTATCTATGTGAGGTGGATGGATCAAGGGTGACAATTAACACCAGACAGAAAGGGACATTTTCATGTTAAGTTGTAGGATGAATTTGGGGTCAGGCACTACAACTAGTAAAGTCAAAAACAGAGAAATGAGAATTAAAACAGAATACCTTATATGTTGTTAGAGAGGGAAGAAGGGATGAGCATTGAATCTGATAATCTATGAGCGTCTGATCATAGAATCATAGAAGGTACAGTATGTGAAGTATGGTATTATAATACATTGGATGCAAAGGATATCAGAACAAAATAAGGACAGCAGAAGTTAAGCAAGGAAATATAAAAAGAGTTCAAAGAAATTGAGAGAATGATATGCATGTGTTGTATACAAATGGGAAAAATGTAAGCGATTTTAGAGAGATATTCGTCTATGTGTGTGAATGCTGGAACCTTTAGTTCTATCGCTTGTGTGTGTCATGTATGCAGATGTGACCCCCTCCTTTGTGCTCTCATGAAAGAATGTGGCTGGGATGAGAGGTCAGTGATAAGCTGGAAGGACACCATGGCAATTTCAGTTTTTTAGACAAAACATTTATAACAAAATGTGTTGGGTTAACGAATCTAATGATAAACAATGTGATCATAATTATTTTTTAATCTGTTTTCCAAACATGGTAAAATGAAGGTTACATTTAACTGTGTATTACACAAATTGAATATCCTTTGATAGTGGAAACAGTGCATTTAAAAAAGGGAAATTAAGTAAAATTAAGTAATATGTCTCCCTTTAAGGAAATTTATCTGTGGATATATACTAGTGCGTGATATTGAAATTATCATTTAAGTATTAATTTCTAATATGAGTTTAACAATTTTATTAATAATATAGATATATTGAAACTGGTTTAGACAACCTTTGGTTGGAAATGAAGTCCAGGTTAATGGGGAAATTTGTAAAAATGGGATTAGTTTAGATTAAGATAACAATTTTGTAATTTTACATTTATGAAGTGGAAAAAAAAAAGATTAAGATGAGGTTGTTAATTGGAATACAGCTGCCATAATGTTTAACAAAGCCAAGATGGATGGGATACATAAGAAGTTTTTTTTACAAAAATGAAATCTTAAGGGCTGATAATAACTTGATGTGCGGTCCGTGATGTGAGAGTAATAATTAAAAAAATTTAAATATAACAGACCCATCACATCAAATCCACACACCCTGTTAGGAGAGATGCCACCTGCAGCCAGTTGTTTTATAGGTTTTGACGTGGCTGAGCGCTTTCTGGTCCATCATACAGATTGTTGATCCTTTTTTTTATATATATTTTTTTTTTAAATCCAAAGCAGAATGTGTGGATTGTGAAATGATGTGCCCCTTTTCCTTATAAGTGCAGTGGTATAAGTAGAAGAATGTTTTGGATTTATGGACATCTCTGCATGACCTCAGGGTATTGTTATCGTTTATTTTAACCCTTTCATGACTAAGCCTATTTTTGACATTTGGTGTTTACAAGTTAACCACTTGAGCCCCGGACCATTATGCTGCCTAAGGACCAGAGGTCTTTTTCCAATTTGGCACTGCGTCGCTTTAACTGCTAATTGCGCGGTCATGCAATGCTGTACCCAAACGAAATTTGCGTCCTTTTCTTCCCACAAATAGAGCTTTCTTTTGATGGTATTTGATCACCTCTGCGGTTTTTATTTTTTGCGCTATAAACGGAAAAAGACCGAAAATTTTGAAAAAAAATGATATTTTCTACTTTTTGTTATAAAAAAAATCCAATAAACTAAATTTTAGTCATACATTTAGGCCAAAATGTATTCGGCCACATGTCTTTGGTAAAAAAAATGTCAATAAGCGTATATTTATTGGTTTGCGCAAAAGTTATAGCGTCTACAAACTAGGGTACATTTTCTGTAATTTACACAGCTTTTAGTTTATGACTGCCTATGTCATTTCTTGAGGTGCTAAAATGGCAGGGCAGTACAAACCCCCCCCAAATGACCCCATTTTGGAAAGTAGACACCCCAAGGAAATTGCTGAGAGGCATGTTGAACCCATTGAATATTTATTTTTTTTTGTCCCAAGTGATTGAAAAATGACAAAAAAAAAAAAAAAAAAAATATTTACAAAAAGTTGTCACTAAATGATATATTGCTCACACAGGCCATGGGCCTATGTGGAATTGCACCCCAAAATACATTCAGCTACTTCTCCTGAGTATGGGGATACCACATGTGTGGGACTTTTTGGGAGCCTAGCCGCGTACGGGGCCCCGAAAACCAATCACCGCCTTCAGGATTTCTAAGAGTGTAAATTTTTGATTTCACTCTTCACTGCCTATCACAGTTTCAGAGGCCATGGAATGCCCAGGTGGCACAAAACCCCCCAAAATGACCCCATTTTGGAAAGTAGACACCCCAAGCTATTTGCTGAGAGGCATATTGAGTCCATGGAATATTTTATATTTTGACACAAGTTGCGGGAAAGTGACACTTTTTTTTTTTTTCATAAAGTTGTCACTAAATGATATATTGCTCACACAGGCCATGGGCATATGTGGAATTGCACCCCAAAATACATTTAGCTGCTTCTCCTGAGTATGGGGATACCACATGTGTGGGACTTTTTGGGAGCCTAGCCGCGTACGGGACCCCGAAAACCAATCACTGCCTTCAGGATTTCTAAGGGTGAAAATTTTTGATTTCACTCTTTACTGCCTATCACAGGTTCGGAGGCCATGGAATGCCCAGGTGGCACAAACCCCCCCAAATGACCCCATTTTGGAAAGTAGACACCCCAAGCTATTTGCTGAGAGGCATGGTGAGTATTTTGCAGCTCTCATTTGTTTTTGAAAATGAAGAAAGACAAGAAAAAACATTTTTTTTTTCTTTTTTCAATTTTCAAAACTTTGTGACAAAAAGTGAGGTCTGCAAAATACTCACTATACCTCTCAGCAAATAGCTTGGGGTGTCTACTTTCCAAAATGGGGTCATTTGGGGGGGTTTTGTGCCACCTGGGCATTCCATGGCCTCCGAAACTGTGATAGGCAGTGAAGAGTGAAATCAAAAATTCACGCCCTTAGAAAGCCTGAAGGCGGTGCTTGGTTTTCGGGGTCCCGTACGCAGCTAGGCTCCCAAAAAGTCTCACACATGTGGTATCCCCGTACTCAGGAGAAGCAGCAGAATGTATTTTGGGGTGTAATTTCACATATTTCCATGGCATGTTTGAGCAATATATCATTTAGTGACAACTTTGTGCAAAAAAAAAAAAAAAAATAAAATTTGTCTCTTTCCCGCAACTTGTGTCGCAATATAAAATATTCCATGGACTCGACATGACTCTCAGCAAATAGCTTGGGGTGTCTACTTTCCAAAATGGGGTCATTTGGGGGGGTTTTGAACTGTCCTGGCATTTTATGCACAACATTTAGAAGCTTATGTCACACATCACCCACTCTTCTAACCAACTTTGAAGACAAAGCCCTTTCTGACACTTATTGTTTACATGAAAAAGTTATTTTTTTTTGCAAAAAAATTACTTTGAACCCCCAAACATTATATATTTTTTTAAAGCAAATGCCCTACAGATTAAAATGGTGGGTGTTTCATTTTTTTTTTTCACACAGTAATTGCGCAGCGATTTTTCAAACGCATTTTTTGGGGAAAAAACACACTTTTTTAAATTTTAATGCACTAAAACACACTATATTGCCCAAATGTTTGATGAAATAAAAAAGATGATCTTAGGCGGAGTACATGGATACCAAACATGACATGGTTTAAAATTGCGCACAAACGTGCAGTGGCAACAAAATAAATACATGTTTAAAAGCCGCGGTGATACCTCACATGCATGGTGCAATTGCTGTTTACGTTTGACGACAGACCGCCGCTTGCGTTCGCCTTAGCGCGAGAGCAGGGGGCGACAGGGGTGCTTTTTTTTTTTTTTTTTTTTCTTTATTATTTTTATTTATTTATTATTTATTTATTATTTTTTTGCTTTTTTAATCTTACTTTTAAACTGTTCCTTTCATATTTTTTTTTTTAATCATTTTTATTGTTATCTCGGGGAATGTAAATATCCCCTATGATAGCAATAGGTAGTGACAGGTACTCTTTTTTGAAAAAATTGGGGTCTATTAGACCCTAGATCTCTCCTCTGCCCTCAAAGCATCTGACCACACCAAGATCGGTGTGATAAAATGCTTCCCCAATTTTCCAATGGCACTATTTACATCCGGCGAAATCTAAGTCATGAAATGCTCGTAGCTTCCGGTTTCTTAGGCCATAGAGATGTTTGGAGCCACTCTGGTCTCTGATCAGCTCTATGGTCAGCTGGTTGAATCACCGGCTGCATTCTCAGGTTCCCTGTTGAGACAGGAGAGCCAGAGAAAAACACGAAAGACGGTGGGGGGGGCATTCCCTCCCACGGCTTGTAAAAGCAGTCTAGAGGCTAATTAGCCGCTAGGATTGCTTTTACATGAAAGCCGACCGCTGGCTGAAAAGAATGATACCAAGATGATACCTAAACCTGCAGGCATCATTCTGGTATAACCACTCAAAGTCGTGAATGGCGTAGCTGAAGACAAAAAAATGGTTAACAATGGTTAACAATAAAGCACAGTAAACAGTAAAGTATAAATAATTACATACCTGAAAAACAAACATGATAAAACATAATAACAATAACAATAAAACATTGCAGAATAGAATACAGTAAAAAAAGAGCAGAGCAATAGAGAGAGAGAATAGAGAGAGAGAGAACAATAAAACGACAACTATTTTTTTTTATTTTATATATATTTTTTTTTTTACACTTTTTTTGTAACTAACTTTTATAACTGTAACCGGTTCCAGGTTCGGGTCTCTCAAAATGCGATGGCATCTTGGGAGACCCTGTGAAAGTGTGTCCTAGTCTGTGCAATGCTGTACCCTACGCTAATACTCAACTAGTGCATGGTAGCGTTCAAAACATTCACCAATGCAAAGACCAGGACTGTCAGGACAGGAGGGACAATAATAGCGGGTGTCACGCCTATATCCACGCTTGCTGCAGACACAACATCTTTTTTGGGGGGTTCGCTGGGTAGGGGTACTCGGGAGGACATAAAAATGCCTCTCATGCAGCCGACTGCATTTGGTTGGAGATGTGAATGGGGGAAGTACGGGCGCTGCAGAAGCGGTGGGTTCCCAATTAGGATTGGCGAATGCAGCAGGAAGGGCATTATGGGCACGACGGGCCTGTGTTTGTCTTTTTGGTGTCAGCGGGACACTACTTGTGCTTGCCACCTCACCAGCTTGAACTGCACTTATGGGACTCGCCACGTCACCAAGTGTTACTGCAGTGCTAGTTTGGCTACGACCGGGGTGTACTACGCCGCTGGCGCTTGCCAGTTCCCCAAAACGCTACCAAAAAAACTGTTAGCGATCGCAGGGATCAGGCCTGACTCTGCGAACGCTGCAGTTATGCGTTTAGAGTTTTGTAAGTGACAGTGATCGATCGATACTGCACTTGGGTGGGCTGGGCTGGGCCGGGCGGAGGGGCAAAACGCAGGTGCTAGCAGGTATCTGGGCTGATCCCGCTAACACTGCGTTTTTGGGAACCCTAAACTGCTGGTGACGCTAGTATAGATCTGATCGGATCAGATATTGATCCGATCAGATACTATACCACTAAGGGAGGTGTACGGTGCGTGCGTGGGTGTTAGCGGTACTGGCGCTAACCTGACGCTGCCTGGGGCTGGTGCTTGCCAGTTCACCAAAACGCTACCAAAAAAACTGTTAGCGATCGCAGGGATCAGGCCTGACTCTGTGAACGCTGCAGTTATGCGTTTAGTGTTCTGTAAGTGACAGTGATCGATCGATACTGCACTTGGGTGGTCTGGGCTGGGCCGGGCGGAGGGGCAAAATGCAGGTGCTAGCAGGTATCTGGGCTGATCCCGCTAACACTGCGTTTTTGGGAACCCTAAACTGCTGGGGACGCTAGTATAGATCTGATCGGATCAGATATTGATCCGTTCAGATACTATACCACTAAGGGAGGTGTACGGTGCGTGCATGGGTGTTAGCGGTACTGGCGCTAACCTGACGCTGCCTGGGGCTGGTGCTTGCCAGTTCACCAAAATGCTACCAAAAAAACTGTTAGCGATCGCAGGGATCAGGCCTGACTCTGCGAACGCTGCAGTTATGCGTTTAGTGTTTTGTAAGTGACAGTGATCGATCGATACTGCACTTGGGTGGGCTGGGCCGGGCGGAGGCGCAAAACGCAGGTGCTAGCAGGTATCTGGGCTGATCCCGCTAACACTGCGTTTTTGGGAACCCTAAACTGCTGGGGACGCTAGTATAGATCTGATCGGATCAGATATTGATCCGATCAGATACTATACCACTAAGGGAGGCGCATGCTGCGTGCGTGGGTGTTAGCGGTACTGGCGCTAATCTGACGCTGCCTGGGGCGACGCATATCACCGCCGGGCGATTAGGGGGCTAAACCTTTATTCGGTAATAAACGGCGGGTGCCCTGACACTATAAACACAGTAACTGTCACAAACTGACACCTAGCAGTAATCAGAAAAAAAAAAAAAAAAAAACTGCTGGTGTCAGTTTGTGACAGGGGGGGGGGGGGTGATCGGGGGAGGATCGGGGGGCGATCGGGGGGGGGATCGGGGTGTAATGTGTGCCTGGCATGTTCTACTGTGTGTGTGTGTGTTGGTGCAGTCACTCACATGTCGTCTCTCCTTGGGCCGGAACGGAAACTACCGACCCGAGGGGAGATGACATCATTTCCTTTGCTGCTGTTTAGCATACAGCAGCAAAGGAGTGTTCCCATTGGCCGGCGGCGATCGCGAGGGGGGGGGCCACGAACGGATGGCCTCCCCCTCGTCTCCGATCGCCGGGGGACAAAACGGGACTGCCTCGGGCGGCGGGGGGGTCCGATCGGACCCCCCACCCGCGGAAGGCAAATCACGTACCATGTACGTGATTTTGCCTGTCCGTGCCGCTTTGCCGACGTACATCGGCGTGAGGCGGTCGTCAAGTGGTTAAAATCCAAATTTTTTGCTAGAAAATTAATTAGAACCCCAAACATTATATATATTTTACATTTTATGTAGAATTGTCTGTGTTTACATGTGCTGATAAGTCAGCATGCCAACAATTCAGCTAGAAGGCCATTCTGACCACAGGAGTGTACAGCCAGTACTCTGTAAATATGTCTTATCAATCATTTGTTTTTCACAATGAAAAATAATTTTGTAATGAAAAAAGCTGCTCAGCTATTATTTTCTCCACACTGGAGTTTTTGCCTCTTTGGCCAGGACTACCTCCACCTAAGCAGGTATGGTTAGTGATCAAAATATTGATCAAAAGAGGGGAGACTGTAATGGAAATTTGTAAGTTCTGTATATAATTGTATTCTATTTTGTATGTATTGCACACTGCTCTCACTATGCACACGGCACTAATAATGTTTTCAGCACATGTTAGAATTAGTCTGCCTATATAACGCCCCTTGTTACCATAAACGTACAATTGTAATATTAATGTGATACCTACGTAATCATGTGTATAAAAACTTTCAATTGCATCATAATAAAGCAGAACAGTTATTTGGAAAGATGCTGAGCATATCTTTTGTGTCTGTTTCCTTGTGCAGTAGTTATTATTAATTTGGAACCACTAATCAATATGAGGATTGGAGTTGCCTATCAACAAATTGTCCAAGTCAGCAGAAAGCCCTGAAACCAGTCACAGATGCCTTACAAGCAAAGCAGATCAAATACAGATGGGGATTCCTGTTCCAACTCTCTGCATCCCACAATGGCAAATCGGCTGTCTTCCGTACTCTCTGGGACCTTGCTAACTTTCTGGGGACTTTTGAACTGCCACAAATACAGGTGCCGGACTGGCCCATTAGATCTGTGACCCCTGGCCTTCCTCTTTTCTCTGGATGGGAAACATACTCCAAAAAGAAACGCCCCCGCTCTTTCAAAACTCTGGCTGGATGAAATATCTCCCACCCCACTCGGGGGTTCTGTCCTTTCTACTCTATTTTTTTTTTAACCCGGAACCCCGGGAGGGGCGAGTGACCCCCTTTGTTGGTCATTCCTCCCGGAATCCGGGAATTGGATGGACGTGACAGCACATACAGCTGTCCTCAGGTATAAGATCCAATGTTAACACAAATGATATGCTTTAAATGTTAGATGTTGAATGCATTATTATCGTTTAGATATGTGTTGTCCCTGAACGTTCCAGCTATTGATTAAATAACCTTTTATACTGCCAATGGTGCTGCATTACCTGTAGGGATGAGCTTCGAGTTCGAGTCGAACTCAAGTTCGACTCGAACATTGGCTGTTGGCAAGTTCGCCGAACAGCGAACAATTTGGGGTGTTCGCGGCATATTCGAAAGCCACTGAACACCTTTTAAAAGTCTATGGGAGAAATCAAAAGTGCTCATTTTAAAGGCTTATATGCATGGTATTGTCATAAAAAGTGTTTGGGGACCTGGGTCCTGCCCAAAGGGACATGGATCAATGCAAAAAAAAGTTTTAAAAACGGACGTTTTTTCGGGAGCAGTGATTTTAATAATGCTTAAAGTGAAACAATAAAAGTGTAATATTCCTTTAAATTTCGTACCTGGGGGGTGTCTATAGTATGCCTGTAAAGGGGCGCATGTTTCCCGTGTTTAGAACAGTTTTAAGGGGAACCCCGTGCCAATTTTTTTTTAAAAATGGCGTGGGTTCCCCCCAAAAATCCATACCAGACCCTTATCAGTGCACGCAACCTGGCAGACTGCAGGAAAATAGGGGGGACGAGAGAGCACCCCCCTCCTGAACTGTACCAGGCCACATGCCCTCAACATTGGGAGGGTGCTTTGGGGTACCCCCCAAAGCACCTTGTCCCCATGTTGATGAGGACAAGGGCCTCATCCCCACAACCCTTGCCCGGTGGTTGTGGGGGTCTGCGGGTGGGAGCTTATCGGAATCTGGAAGCCCCCTTTAACAAGGGGGCCCTCAGATCCCGCCCCCCCTGTGTGAAATGGTAAGGGGGTACAAAAGTACCCCTACCATTTCACAAAAAAAGTGTCAAAAATGTTAAAAATGACAAGAGACAGTTTTTGACAATTCCTTTATTTAAATGCTTCTTCTTTCCATCTTCTTTCTTCTATCTTCTATCTTCCTTTGGTTTCTTCCTCCATCTTCTTCTTCTTCTTCCTCCAATCCTCTGCTTCTTGCTCCGGTGTTCTCGTCCGGCATCTTCCTCTGCGGTGTCTTCTTCCCTTCTTCGTTCTCGGGCCGCTCCTTATCCATGATGGGAGGCTCCGGCTGTGTGACGCTTCTTGTCTTCTGACGGTTCTTAAATAATGGAGGGCAGGGCCACTCAGTGACCCCACCCCTCTCTGACGCACGGGGACTTGACAGGGACTTCCCTGTCCGCCCCCTCTGACGTCAGTTATAGTTTCTGTAAGGAGGAAGGCGATCAGTGGACTTTTTGCAGTAAACATCTTGGAAAGACTGATATTGGGAAGGCAACATGGGAACTGTGGAGGTCTCAGCCAGAGGAATGGAAGGAGAAGGTAGCACCTTGTAAATACATTGTTGCTGACACGGAGAACCCCAAGCCAATACTTGTCCAGAATTCCGGGATGTGTTTCTGCGACCATGGAAGGCCCAGGATGATGGGACTGGAGGATTTAGGCAGAATTAGGAAACAGATCTCCTCTGCATGCAAAAACCCAATGCGTAAGACAATAGGAGGGGTTTTAAACCGATTGGGGCTCATAGGCAAGAAGGAGCCATCTACTGCGGTCACGGAAAGGGGTATAGCCAAGGCAACAAAGGCAATGCCCAACTCGGAAGCTAAAGATTGTTCAATGAAATTCCCGGCAGCACCAGAGGCACCCGGCAGCACCAGAGGCCACGTATGAAGAGAGTTGATAGGCATTTTGAGTCCAGTGGATAGTCACGGGAAGGGTGAAATGAGGGAAGCGGACAAAATTAAAGGATTAGTCTAGATCACCTCCCTCCGAGTGACCTAGACCCTGGAGTTTCCTGGATGACTGGACAGGAGTTCAAAAGATGTCTTTTATCGCCACAATAAAGGCACAAGCCCAATCCCATGCGTCGGGCACGTTCCTTGGGAGTGAGGCGAGTTCGCCCAAGCTGCGTAGGTTCTTCCAACGTGTGAAAGGTTGAAGACGGAGAGGGTTCCACAGGTCTTTGGACTACCTGCGCTGGACGGCCAGCAGGGGGATGACTGGATCTGGATTTCTCCAGGACCCGCTCCTGGAAGCGAATGTCTATTTGAATGCTCAATATGATTAAATCATCCAATGTGGTAGGAATGGTGCGTCCAGCGAGTTCATCCTTGACACGCTCAGATAGGCCTTGCCAGAAGGTAGCAGTAAGGGCCTCATTATTCCTTTTGAGTTAAGTGGCCAGCGTATGGAATTGAACTGCGTATGGGCCGTCTGTCATTCCTTGCTGACTAAGACGAAGGCGGGCCCCAGCAGCCGAAGACACTCTGCCGGGCTCATCAAAAGTTTTCCGGAATGCATTCAAAAAGAGCTGGAGGTCGGAGGTGATAGAATTGTGTGATTCCCAGAGTGGGGAGGCCCAAGCTAGAGCATCACCAGAGAGGAGAGAGATGATATATGCGACTTTGGTGCGATCAGTTGGAAAATGGTGGCTGGAACGTTCAAAGTGGATGGAACACTGATTAATGAAGCCCTGACAAGCCTTAGGGTCGCCTGAAAAAATGAGGTGGCGGGAGGCAGATGCAGACAATGATTGCCAAGTGTAGCAGGTAACACGGGAGCAGCTGAAGCAGAAGCAGGAACGGGAGGAGCTGAAGTTGCAGCGAATTGCAGACAACGTAATCAGAACAAGCCAAGAGTCGGTACACAAGAGATCAGTTCACGATAGGTCAGGTTAAGGCAGGTTACACAAAGGGAGCTCAGAAACAAATCTTGCTCAAGCAACCAGAACTAGTCAGAGAGGGATTTAAATAGAGAAGCACATGAGGGGCTGGACAGGAAGTAGCAGAAAGGAATCATATATTAACCACTTCCTGACCGGCCTATAGCGGATTGACATCCGGGAAGTGGTTCCGTTATCCTGACTGGGTGTCATATGACTTCCAGCAGGATAACATGCCGCCGCACGCCCACGGGGGCGCGCATCGTGGCGATCGGTGGAGCGGTATGTCAGCCTGACACACCGCTCCACCGATCTTGGCCTCCAATCACGGCTGATCATGATGTCAATAGGAAGAGCCGTTGATCGGCTTTTCCTCATTCGCGTCTGACAGATCAGCGGCTCTCCTGACAGGGGGGGTCTGTGCTGATTATTTATCAGCGCAGCCCCCCCTCAGATGACCACACTGGACCACCAGGGATCGCCACTAGGACCACCAGGGAAGGGGCAACATGTGAATGGCCAGGTATGTACCCCATGGCCATCCACATGGTCCCAATGTGCCCAAT
Organism: Lithobates septentrionalis; assembly: GCA_037952835.1. NCBI lineage: Eukaryota > Metazoa > Chordata > Amphibia > Anura > Ranidae > Lithobates > Lithobates septentrionalis. The sequence goes on along the minus strand of JBBDGP010000091.1, from coordinate 2,326,964 downwards.
CTGTGACAATCAGTGCCCACAAATGGGCACTGATTGGCACCATTATGTTTCAGTTATGCCCAGCAATGCCACCAATACGTTTTATCAGTGCCACCAATCAGTGTCATCAGTACCACCTGTCATTGCCCATCGGTGCCACCTGTCAGTGCCCATCTGTGCCCATCAGTGCCCACCTATCAGTGCCCATCAGTGCCACCTATCAGTGCCACCCATAAGTACCCATCAGTGCCACCCATATGTACCAATCAATGCCGCCTATGAGTGCGCATCGGTGCCACCTATGAGTGCCCATCAGTGCCGCATACCAGTGCCACCTATCAGTGCCCATCAGTGCCACCTATCAGTGCTAGGGATGAGCCGAACACCCCCCGGTTCGGTTCGCACCAGAACCTGCGAACGGACCGAAAGTTCGCACGAACGTTAGAACCCCATTGACGTCTATGGGACTCGAACGTTCAAAATCAAAAGTGCTCATTTTAAAGGCTAAAAGGAGTAATGAACCCGCGCAGTGGAAATGGAGATCTGTAGGTAAAGTCTATGGAACTGCTGCCGCCCAACAAGCAGTCACCATAAATGGGGACAGCTGAGTAGATTGGTGTGGTAGAAGGGTCTGGCGCTGTTCCTATAACTAAGTGATAATTCCCTACCTGCGTATTTTTATATCTCTAGTTCAAAACAAGGCATACAAGTATAAGTTCCTAGGTATAAACAAGACGTGCAGGTGTCAAATGGTGATATCCTTAAAAAATTTAAAAAAATATATATATTGCACAGTTTTAAACAAGCTATAAATAAATGTATAAAAATGATAACCAAGCTTTAAATATATAACAATTCTAGTGATGGTGTCGAATCTTCATATACGGTGTTGCTGATTAGTATTCCAAATGACGTAAAGTGTGGGGGAGGGGGGGGTGAAGGTGGGGAAGGGAAGGGGAGGGAGGGGGAAAGGGAGAGGTGTGGGAGATCAACCACTGGTAAAGGAACTGAAAACTGGTCAGAAATCACTCCTACTAAAGTGCAAACGTGCTAGTAAAGTTCAAATAAAGTCCTTATTGTGTGATAAACTTGTTGTCCTTAATAGTATAATATCTTGGTATATATCTTGTGCAGTATCTTGGTGCATGTGATGTTGTGAAAGATCCTTGCTCTGAAAGTGCAGCCACTCACCGGATCACTTCACCCCTGCAGGGGTATCAGGCAGTTACAGTTTTGCGCCACTGTACGGCAATCACTGGCAGACTCAGGATCGTGGTGTATCATATAAAAAGAGAGAAGGAGTGCCCATAGCGTGAAATCGTTTTTAAAAATTGATTAAACAAATGGAGAGGTACTCACAATTTCACAGTGTAAATCAAGCGAAGTAAAAAAACGTCACGGTTAGCCCTCAGCGCTGGTAAGTAGGTAATGTTGGGAAGCACAGATTAGGCCACGCCCTACGCGTTTCATCGTTAGGACGTCTACGGGAGCGTGACCTGTACTGTGTCTTCCCACCCTTATATAGTGTGCGGTGTCCCCTTGTTAATTTTTCGTTTGGCATCCATTTTGCCTGAGATTCCGCGGACCGGAAGTTCGCCCGCTGCCATTTTGCCTATGTTATGCAGACCGAAGCCCGACTTCCTGTTAGTATATTAGTGTTTGGTGTTTCTAAGGGGCGGTTTGTTTTGGTTATTGTGTGGCCATTTTGCCTGGGATTTTAGCAGACAGTAGACTATATTCAATGTCTCTGTGTGCATACCTTCTGAGAACCGGCAGCCATTATACCTATGATTTTTTAGACACAGGAGACCATAAGTTAGTTTTTCTTGCAACTGATTTACCTTAGTTTCGCTTTTAAGCTAATCCCAATCCAAATTTACTGATTAAAATACAGGTATATATTATTGGGTATACCGCATACTGTAAAAGGTTTTTAAAATAAACTTATCAGTTTGCCCATGTTGCAATAAAGTTCGGAATATTTATGTTAAAATCCAAATGTAAAAAACAAATGTAAAAAACCGGCATGTGTGCCTCTTGCAATGGGCGACTGCAGTATAAAAAATATATATGCATACATCAACTAGACAAGAAAAAAATGGAAATAAAAACATTTAGAGAAAAATCTGTGTCATCTAAAAAAGAAAGCATTTAAAATTAAACCAGTGTATATTCTATATAAAATGTTGTTTTTTCACATAATTTTATTTTAGTGTATTACTCTGGGAAGAGAGAGGGGAATGGTTTTGTGGGGAGCTTGTCCTGTCAGAATCATGTATATGTAGGTCAGCTATTAAGTTGTCTATGTTTATACTTTATGTATCCACATATGGTTGCTATTATGGGTTGTTAGTGCCATAGTGCACAAGGGGAGATGTATTAGGTGTCTGTGCTGGATCCCTTTCTGGATATAGGTGTGAGGCTATATCGAAAAAGAGTGTGAAATAAAATTAGGGTATTACCCTATATATATATAGTAAAAAGAGAGAGAGATGGGGAGAAAGGGGGGAACCAGGGGGGTTTTATCTGGTTGGGGGTGTGTATTTCCTATGGTGTGAGCCAATACATTCATGTTGTAAATATGTATTAAAAGGAGGTATTTTGGAGTCTGTGTTATACAGTTCATGTGCATGTATTCACGGAATCCTATTTGAGAGGAATGTGGGACCCTTAGTTTTTTTGTCATTGGAAATTCGTTGGTACAATTTTCAACCTTTCTCAATGGGGATAATTGGTACGAATACCACTCATTTTGGGGAGAAGGAACCTGATTTGATGTTAATGTACTTCTAAGGTCATGTGTGTTGGTGCTGCATGTCTCCCATGTTGATGTAAATATTAATAGTTGGTTAGGAAGCAGTTAAGGTCAAGGTCTATATTCATACCCATAGGCTGTAGGGTATCCAGTAAAAATATCCACTTGGTTTCATTTTGTGAAACCTTAGTTTTTTTATTGTCGCCTCTCCAATGGCCCTTGATTTTATCAATTGCATAGAATGTCATATATGCTGGATCCCTATTGTGATAGTCTCTGAAATGCCTAGAGACACTATGTTTGTTGAACCCTTTCTTGGTGTTTTTAATATGTTCCCTGATCCTAACGTGTAACTCTCTGGTTGTTCTTCCTACATACTGCTTCCGACATGGGCACTCTAACACATAGGTGACATGGGTACTGTGGCAGGTAATGAGTTCTCTGATAGTGAACTCTTTTTCATTGACAGTTGATCTGAACTTTGTTGTTTTCTTGTTAGTTTTTTTGCTAGTTCTGCAAGGTAGGCATTTGCCACATTTGAAAAACCCTTTTAGGCCTTTTCCTATTTTTAGGGTGGATCTATTGCGTTGTGTACCAACTTGTTCCTCAGGGTTGGTGCTTTCTTGTAAATGAAGACGGGTTTCTTAGGCAGTATGGAATTGAGGACCCTATCGGATTGGAGAATGGTCCAGTGTTTTTTAATTATGGTTTCCGCATGTTTATATTGCCTATTGTATCCCGTTAGAAAGGCTACTTCCATTTTTTCGTTTTTTGTTCTTCTTTGCTGTATTCCCGTTTCGTCTATCAGTTTGTTCCTATCCATATTTCCGACTTTATATTTTAATACCACTAGGTCCTTCCTTTTGTATCCCTTTTCTACAAACTTATTTATTAGGATGTCCGTTTGTTTCTCGTAATCGTGTTTATTGGAACAGTTCCTATATAATCGCATGAACTGACCTTTAGGTATATTTCCCAGCCATCGTGGGTGGTGGCAACTACTGGTTGGGATATACCCATTTCTGTCCGTGGCTTTGAAATATGTTCTTGTTTTCAAATGTCCGTTATCCTTATATATTTGTAGATCTAGATAATCCACGGTTTCTTTGTCCCAGTTTCCAGAGAAGGTGAGTCCGTAGGCATTGCCGCTGATCTCGTCAAAGAAATTCTGTAGTTCTTCTACCGTGCCCCCCCATATAATGACGATGTCATCTATATACCTCCGGTATAATTTCAGATGTCTTCTTTCGATACTGTAGATCTGTTCCTCCTCCCATTTGTTGACAAGTAGGTTTGCTACACTGGGGGCATATTTAGCCCCCATAGCTACTCCTTTCGTCTGGGAGTAGAAATCACCTTTGTGCCAAAAGTAGTTGTGGCTCATGGCCAGTTTTAGCCCCTCCAATATATAATTGATTTGTGTTTCCCTTAGGTCTGTTAGCATATGTAAGGCCCATTCCACACCACTCAGACCGTCCTCCTGTACGATGTTGGTGTACAGGGAATTTATGTCGACGGTTACTAGGATATCATTTTCATTTATTTTGAAGACCAACAGAACCCCCCTGGCAGACCGATAATCAGTGGCATCGATTCACTGTTCTCCAGATTGGGAGCGTATCTGGATGGCTACTTGCAACCCCTAGTCAAACAAGGAAAATCGTTCCTGAGAGATAGCAAACAGTTAATTGGGGAACTAAAGAATTTCAAAATAAATGAAAATGATATCCTAGTAACCGTCAACATAAATTCCCTGTACACCAACATCGTACAGGAGGACGGTCTGAGTGGTGTGGAATGGGCCTTACATACGCTAACAGACCTAAGGGAAACACAAATCAATTATATATTGGAGGGGCTAAAACTGGCCATGAGCCACAACTACTTTTGGCACAAAGGTGATTTCTACTCCCAGACGAAAGGAGTAGCTATGGGGGCTAAATATGCCCCCAGTGTAGCAAACCTACTTGTCAACAAATGGGAGGAGGAACAGATCTACAGTATCGAAAGAAGACATCTGAAATTATACCGGAGGTATATAGATGACATCGTAATTATATGGGGGGGGCACGGTAGAAGAACTACAGAATTTCTTTGACGAGATCAGCGGCAATGCCTACGGACTCACCTTCTCTGGAAACTGGGACAAAGAAACCGTGGATTATCTAGATCTACAAATATATAAGGATAACGGACATTTGAAAACAAGAACATATTTCAAAGCCACGGACAGAAATGGGTATATCCCAACCAGTAGTTGCCACCACCCACGATGGCTGGGAAATATACCTAAAGGTCAGTTCATGCGATTATATAGGAACTGTTCCAATAAACACGATTACGAGAAACAAACGGACATCCTAATAAATACGTTTGTAGAAAAGGGATACAAAAGGAAGGACCTAGTGGCATTAAAATATAAAGTCGTAAATATGGATAGGAACAAACTGATAGACGAAACGGGAATACAGCAAAGAAGAACAAAAAACGAAAAAATGGAAGTAGCCTTTCTAATGGGATACAATAGGCAATATAAACATGCGGAAACCATAATTAAAAAACACTGGACCATTCTCCAATCCGATAGGGTCCTCAATTCCATACTGCCTAAGAAACCCGTCTTCATTTACAAGAAAGCACCAACCCTGAGGAACAAGTTGGTACACAACGCAATAGATCCACCCAGGGAGATAAAAATAGGAAAAGGCCTAAAAGGGTTTTTCAAATGTGGCAAATGCCTACCTTGCAGAACTAGCAAAAAAACTAACAAGAAAACAACAAAGTTCAGATCAACTGTCAATGAAAAAGAGTTCACTATCAGAGAACTCATTACCTGCCACAGTACCCATGTCACCTATGTGTTAGAGTGCCCATGTCGGAAGCAGTATGTAGGAAGAACAACCAGAGAGTTACACGTTAGGATCAGGGAACATATTAAAAACATCAAGAAAGGGTTCAACAAACATAGTGTCTCTAGGCATTTCAGAGACTATCACAATAGGGATCCAGCATATATGACATTCTATGCAATTGATAAAATCAAGGGCCATTGGAGAGGCGACAATAAAAAATCTAAGGTTTCACAAAATGAAACCAAGTGGATATTTTTACTGGATACCCTACAGCCTATGGGTATGAATATAGACCTTGACCTTAACTGCTTCCTAACCAACTATTAATATTTACATCAACATGGGAGACATGCAGCACCAACACACATGACCTTAGAAGTACATTAACATCAAATCAGGTTCCTTCTCCCCAAAATGAGTGGTATTCGTACCAATTATCCCCATTGAGAAAGGTTGAAAATTGTACCAACGAATTTCCAATGACAAAAAAACTAAGGGTCCCACATTCCTCTCAAATAGGATTCCGTGAATACATGCACATGAACTGTATAACACAGACTCCAAAATACCTCCTTTTAATACATATTTACAACATGAATGTATTGGCTCACACCATAGGAAATACACACCCCCAACCAGATAAAACCCCCCTGGTTCCCCCCTTTCTCCCCATCTCTCTCTCTTTTTACTATATATATATAGGGTAATACCCTAATTTTATTTCACACTCTTTTTCGATATAGCCTCACACCTATATCCAGAAAGGGATCCAGCACAGACACCTAATACATCTCCCCTTGTGCACTATGGCACTAACAACCCATAATAGCAACCATATGTGGATACATAAAGTATAAACATAGACAACTTAATAGCTGACCTACATATACATGATTCTGACAGGACAAGCTCCCCACAAAACCATTCCCCTCTCTCTTCCCAGAGTAATACACTAAAATAAAATTATGTGAAAAAACAACATTTTATATAGAATATACACTGGTTTAATTTTAAATGCTTTCTTTTTTAGATGACACAGATTTTTCTCTAAATGTTTTTATTTCCATTTTTTTCTTGTCTAGTTGATGTATGCATATATATTTTTTATACTGCAGTCGCCCATTGCAAGAGGCACACATGCCGGTTTTTTACATTTGTTTTTTACATTTGGATTTTAACATAAATATTCCGAACTTTATTGCAACATGGGCAAACTGATAAGTTTATTTTAAAAACCTTTTACAGTATGCGGTATACCCAATAATATATACCTGTATTTTAATCAGTAAATTTGGATTGGGATTAGCTTAAAAGCGAAACTAAGGTAAATCAGTTGCAAGAAAAACTAACTTATGGTCTCCTGTGTCTAAAAAATCATAGGTATAATGGCTGCCGGTTCTCAGAAGGTATGCACACAGAGACATTGAATATAGTCTACTGTCTGCTAAAATCCCAGGCAAAATGGCCACACAATAACCAAAACAAACCGCCCCTTAGAAACACCAAACACTAATATACTAACAGGAAGTCGGGCTTCGGTCTGCATAACATAGGCAAAATGGCCGCGGGCGAACTTCCGGTCCGCAGAATCTCAGGCAAAATGGATGCCAAACGAAAAATTAACAAGGGGACACCGCACACTATATAAGGGTGGGAAGACACAGTACAGGTCACGCTCCCGTAGACGTCCTAACGACGAAACGCGTAGGGCGTGGCCTAATCTGTGCTTCCCAACATTACCTACTTACCAGCGCTGAGGGCTAACCGTGACGTTTTTTTACTTCGCTTGATTTACACTGTGAAATTGTGAGTACCTCTCCATTTGTTTAATAAATTTTTAAAAACGATTTTACGCTATGGGCACTCCTTCTCTCTTTTTATATGATACACCACGATCCTGAGTCTGCCAGTGATTGCCGTACAGTGGCGCAAAACTGTAACTGCCTGATACCCCTGCAGGGGTGAAGTGATCCGGTGAGTGGCTGCACTTTCAGAGCAAGGATCTTTCACAACATCACATGCACCAAGATACTGCACAAGATATATACCAAGATATTATACTATTAAGGACAACAAGTTTATCACACAATAAGGACTTTATTTGAACTTTACTAGCACGTTTGCACTTTAGTAGGAGTGATTTCTGACCAGTTTTCAGTTCCTTTACCAGTGGTTGATCTCCCACACCTCTCCCTTTCCCCCTCCCTCCCCTTCCCTTCCCCACCTTCACCCCCCCCTCCCCCACACTTTACGTCATTTGGAATACTAATCAGCAACACCGTATATGAAGATTCGACACCATCACTAGAATTGTTATATATTTAAAGCTTGGTTATCATTTTTATACATATATTTATAGCTTGTTTAAAACTGTGCAATATATATATATATTTTAAATTTTTTAAGGATATCACCATTTGACACCTGCACGTCTTGTTTATACCTAGGAACTTATACTTATATGCCTTGTTTTGAACTAGAGATATAAAAATACGCAGGTAGGGAATTATCACTTAGTTATAGGAACAGCGCCAGACCCTTCTACCACACCAATCATTTTAAAGGCTAATTTGCATGGTATTGTCCTAAAAAGGGTTTGGGGACCCGGGTCCTACCCCAGGGGACATGTATCAATGCAAAAAAAACTTTTTAAAACGGCCGTTTTTTCGGGAGCAGTGATTTTAATGATGCTTAAAGTAAAAAAAAAAAACGTGAAATATTCCTTTAAATATCGTACCTGGGGGGTGTCTATAGTATGCCTGTAAAGTGGCGCGTGTTTCCCGTGTTTAGAACAGTCCCTGCACCAAATGTCATTTTTTAAGGAAAAAATCTCATTTAAAACTGCTTGCGGGTTTAATGTAATGTCCGGTCCTGGCAATATGGATGAAAATCAGTAAGACAAACACCATGGGTACCCCCCAGTCCATTACCAGGCCTTTTGGGTCTTGTATGGATATTAAGGGGAACCCCGCACCCAAATCAAAATAAGGAAAGGTGTGGGGCCACCAGGCCCTATATACTCTGAACAGCAGTATACAGGCGGTGCAAACAAGACAGGGACTGTAGGTTTGTTGTTAAGTAAAATCTGTTTGTCATTTTGAACGGGTACATTTTTAACGTGTTTAGCTCCAGCCAAAAAATCTTTTTTAAGCTTTTTGGAAAACATAGGGAAGGGTTATCACCCCTGTGACATTTGTTTTGCTGTCTTTCCTCCTCTTTAGAAGATTTCACCTCACTTTTTGTCCCAATGACAAATGCTTTTTGAGAATTTGGGTTTTTTTTGTGGAACAAGGATTGGAAAGCATCAGTGAAAAGGAGAAATGTTTTTCCCATATTAACTCTTACAGGAGAGAATTTCCCTTCCTAGGGGTAGATTTCATCTCACTTCCTGTTGTCTCCTTCGGTTTGCAAGTAGGAGTCGTTTGTAAGTTAGATGTTTGAAAGTAGGGGCCTGCCCTATATACTCAGCAGAAATTTGGGCCTTAGGTGTTGTTGTGGCCACAACACTGTAAGCCCTCACAGGGCCCTGCTGTGAAATATTAGATCAAGAATTGTAATTACATGCCCCTGTTGAACAGGGGCAGAAAAACTGGGCCTTTGGTGGTGGTGGTGGTGCTGGTGCCACAACACTGTAAGTCCTCACTCGCTCTTGGTGGGTGCAGAAATGGGCCCTGCTGTGAAATATTAGATCAAGAATTGTAATTACATGCCCCTGTTGAACAGGGGCAGAAAAATTTAGCCTTTGGTGGTGGTGGTGGTGGTGCTGGTGCCGCAACACTGCAACCCCTCACAGACACTCTAGTTGGAACGCAGGAACGAGCCCTGCTGCAAAGTATTGCATCAAAAATTGTAATTACACGCCCCTGTTAAACAGGGGCAGAAAAATTGGGCCTTAGGCACTGGGTTTGGTGCCACAACACTGCAACCCCTCACAGACACTCTAGTTGGAACGCAGGAACGAGCCCTGCTGCAAAGTATTGCATCAAAAATTGTAATTACACGCCCCTGTTAAACAGGGGCAGAAAAATTGGGCCTTAGGCACTGGTGCTGGTGCCACAACACTGCAACCCCTCACAGACACTCTAGTTGGAACGCAGGAACGAGAACGAGCCCTGCTGCAAAGTATTGCATCAAAAATTGTAATTATACGCCCCTGTTAAACAGGGGCAGAAAAATTGGGCCTTAGGCACTGGTGCTGGTGCCACAACACTGCAACCCCTCACAGACACTCTAGTTGAAACGCAGAAATGAGCCCTGCTGCAAAGTATTGCATCAAAAATTGTAATTACACGCCCCTGTTAAACAGGGGCTGAAAAATTGTGCCTTAGGCACTGGTGGTGGCGCCCAGATCCAAAAATGTTCTTACAAGCTATCAGCGTGATGATTGAGGAGGAAGAGGATAATTACTCAGGGATAGTCACTCAGCATCAGCATAGGCAGTCTTTGAAGGGATCTGAGATTTCAAAAAAAATTATTCGGTTACATCAGCATCAGGTGCTTGGTAGCTGGTGGTGATCCAAGACTGATTCATTTTTATGAAGGTCAGTCGATCGAACGAGTCGGTTACCACGCCTCCAGCAGCACTGAATGTGCGTTCCGAAAGAACGCTGGATGCAGGACAGGCCAGTAGCTCAATTGCATACTGTGCAAGCTCTGGCCAGTGATCCATCCTCAAGACCCAGTAACCCAGAGGATTTTCGGTGGGAAAGTTTGATCTTGCCCCTAGGTATTCCTACACCATGTAAAACAGATGCTGGCGATGGTTGATGGTTGATGGAACCGATCATACCTTGGGGCTGCGGACCAAAAAATTGTCTGAATGCATCGGTCAGACGGCCACCTTCTCCACTTCTCCTTCTTTGATCAACCGAAGCCTCAGCAACACGTTGTCCAGAAACAGGAGTTTGTAACCTCCCAGTCTTTGGGAACGCGTTGCACAGACCTTTCTACAAGGCCTCCCGAAGATGTTTCATCCTCTGCTCCCTCTGCGATGGCAAGATAAGGTCCGCAACCATACCCTTGTAACGTGGATCAAGGAGTGTTGCCAGCCAGTATTGGTCCTTCTCCTTGATACCACGAATACGAGGATCCTTCCGCAGGCTTTGTAGGATCAGGGAGGCCATGCAGCGTAGGTTTGCTGAGGCATTCGGTCCGGAGTCCTCTGGGTCACTAAGGACGACATGGTCCGCAGTCACCTCCTCCCAGCCACGTACAAGTCCATGTGTTTCTTGGGACTGATCCCTTAAAGACTGCTGCTGATGCTGAGTGCCAGGCTCCACCTCCATACTGACACAATCTTCCTCCTCCTCCTCCTCCTCTTCCTGTGTGATCGGCGGGCATGCAGGAACACTGTCTGGATAAAGGGGGCCTTGAGAGCTAAGGAAATCCTCCTCTTCCTGCCTCTGTTCTGCCTCAAGTGCCCTGTCCATTATTCCACGCAGCGTGTGCTCCAACAGGTGGACAAGGGGGACAGTGTCACTGATGCATGCACTGTCAGTGCTCACCATCCTCGTGGCCTCCTCGAATGGTAACAGGACAGTGCATGCATCCCTGATCATGGCCCACTGGCGTGGGGAAAAAAAAACAAGCTCCCCTGACCCTGTCCTGGTGCCATAGTCGCACAGGTACTCATTGATGGCCCTCTGCTGTGTGTGCAGCCGCTGCAGCATGGCCAACGTTGAGTTCCACCTGGTGGGCATGTCACAGATTAGGCAGATCTTGGGCAGGTTAAACTCCTTTTGGAGGTCCGTCAGCCGAGCACTGGCATTATATGACCGGCGGAAATGCACACAGACTTTCCTGGCCTGCCTCAGGACATCCTGTAAGCCCAGGTACCTGCCCAAGAACCGCTGCACCACCAAGTTAAGGACGTGAGCCAAACAGGGCACATGGGTCATTTGTCCCTGTCGGAGGGCAGAGAGGAGGTTGGTGCCATTGTCGCAAACCACCATTCCTGCCTTAAGTTGGCGTGGCGTCAACCACCTCTGAACCTGCCCCTGCAGAGCTGACAGAACCTCTGCCCCAGTGTGGCTCCTGTCCCCCAAGCACACCAGCTCAAGCACCGCATGGCATCTTTTGGCCTGCGTACTTGCGTAGCCCCTTGAACGGCTATGGAGCACCGCTGGTTCCGAGGACAAAGCACAGGAAGAGGCCATGGAGGAAGAAGAAGAGGAGGGGGTGGAGGAGAGAGGGGTGTCACAATCATTAGCATTTTGGAGGCGTGGTGGCGGAACAATCTCCAACATTACTGCACCTTGTCCTGCATCCTTCCCAGCTGCCAGCAGAGTCACCCAATGTGCCGTGAAACTTAGGTAACATCCCTGTCCATGCCTGCTGGACCATGAGTCAGCTGTAATATGCACCTTACCGCTGACCGCCCTGTCCAGCGAGGCATGGACATTGCCTTCCACATGCCGGTAGAGAGCCGGAATCGCCTTCCGTGAGAAAAAGTGGCGTTTGGGTACCTGCCACTGAGGAACCGCACATTCCACAAACTCACGGAAGGGGGCAGAGTCTACCAACTGAAAAGGCAGCAGTTGAAGTGCTAGCAATTTTGCCAAGCTAGCATTCAACCGCTGGGCATGTGGATGGCTGGGAGCAAACTTCTTTCGGCGGTGCAGCAGCTGGGGCAGGGAAATTTGCCTGGTACAATCTGATGTTGGTGTACCAAAAGCAGATTGCCCACAAGTACTTGGCTGTGACACACCTAATTCTACACCTTCATTCCTCTCAGTGCAGGTCTCAGAGAGGACTGAAGGTCTAGTGGGGTTGGAAATCTCAGCTGATGAGGAGCAAGGAGAGGTCCTCTTTGTTCTTTGGTGTGGGTCTTTTAGATACGCTTGCCAACGAACTGCATGGCAGGTCAACATATGTCTGGTCAAGCATGTGGTACCCAAGCGGGAGATGTTTTGGCCACGCGAGATACGCTTGAGACATATGTTGCAAATAGCAGCGGTGCGATCTGATGCACTCGTCTCAAAAAAGGCCCACACCAAAGAACTTTTTGAATAATGCGCAGAGACTGCAGCGCCCTGCACATGTGGAGCTTTGGGGTGTGATGCAGTCAATGTGCTGCCCTTAGGCTGGCCCCTGGAGGGCATCCTGCCTCGTTGGTGATGTGCCGCCTCCTCCTCCTCCTCCTCCTCCTCTCTCCTATCAGGCACCCACGTTGAGTCAGTGACCTCATCATCCCCTCCCTCCTCATCACTGGAGCAAACCTGGCAGTATGCTGCAGCAGGGGGAGCATGACTGCCGGATTGCTGTCCTTCTTGGGCACCCCCTCTGTCCGTGCTCATGTTACTGCCTTCATCGAGCTCAGTATCATCATCAGAGCCTTCCAAACGCTGGGCATCCTCCTGGAGCATGTACCCAACACTGTGGTCAAACAGTTCGAGGGACTCCTCAGGAGGACATGGCAGGGCTAGGGAAGGAGTCACTGATGACATTGAGCCGAGGGAAGAGGCCGCTGCTTTGCCAGACAAAGTACCCTGGGCATGGGTGAGAGAGGATGAGGAGGATGAGGACGGCTTGGTCATCCACTCGACCAAGTCTTCCGCATGTTGCGGCTCAACCCGGCCAGCTGCCGAAAAAAAGGCCAAGCGTGTCCCACGGCCATGTGCTGATGAGGATGCACCGTCTCCACGACCAGCACTAGACACAGAGCCTGCTTGCCCTCTCTTATTGGCTTGTGACTGTCTGCCTCTCCTTCTTGGCCTTCCAGACATACTAATGGCCTGTAGCTGCACTAAACTGGGATATATATATATATATATATATATATATATATATATATATATATATATATATATATATATATGTATGTACTGATACTGCAGCTAGCAAAATCAACTGCCCGCCTGTAGTATGAGAACACCACCAACCTTCTACAGGTAGCTTTAGCTGAACACTGTGAGGTGGACGCACCCCACTAACTTGTAGGTTTAGCTGAACACTGTGAGCAGGACGCACTGCACTAACTGTAAATAGTCTAGCTGCCTGACTGTGGTACTAATAGGATCAAAAGAACACCAGCAATTTTCTTCAGGTAGCTTTATATACTGTAACAAGACAAGCCTGCCTGTCAGTACGAAGATAACAGGGACGGATCTAGCTGAACACTGTGAGCAGGACGCACTGCACTAACTGTAAATAGTCTAGCTGCCTGACTGTAGTACTATTAGGATCAAAAGAACACCAGTAATTTTCTTCAGGTAGCTTTATATACTGTAACAAGACAAGCCTGCCTGTCAGTAAGAAGATAACAGGAACAGATCTAGCTGAACACTGTGAGCAGGACGCACCCCACTAGCTTGTAGGTTTAGCTGAACACTGTGAGGTGGACGCACCCCACTAACTTGTAGGTTTAGCTGAACACTGTGAGCAGGACGCACCCCACTAACTTGTAGTTTTAGCTAAACACTGTGAGCAGGACGCACTGCACTAACTGTAAATAGCCTAGCTGCCTGACTGTGGTACTAATAGGATCAAAAGAACACCAGCAATTTTCTTCAGGTAGCTTTATATACTGTAACAAGACAAGCCTGCCTGTCAGTACGAAGATAACAGGAATGGATCTAGCTGAACACTGTGAGCAGGACGCACTGCACTAACTGTAAATAGTCTAGCTGCCTGACTGTAGTACTAATAGGATCAAAAGAACACCAGTAATTTTCTTCAGGTAGCTTTATATACTGTAACAAGACAAGCCTGCCTGTCAGTAAGAAGATAACAGGAACGGATTTGCTGAACACTGTGAGCAGGACGCACTGCACTAACTGTAAATAGTCTAGCTGCCTGACTGTGGTACTAATAGGATCAAAAGAAGACCAGCAATTTTCTTCAGGTAGCTTTATATACTGTAACAAGACAAGCCTGCCTGTCAGTAAGAAGATAACAGGAACGGATTTGCTGAACACTGTGAGCAGGACGCACTGCACTAACTGTAAATAGTCTAGCTGCCTGACTGTGGTACTAATAGGATCAAAAGAACACCAGTAATTTTCTTCAGGTAGCTGTAAATACTGTAACAAGACAAGAGTGCCTGTCAGTAAGAAGATAACAGGAACGGATCTAACTGAACACTGTGAGAAGGACGCACTGCACTAACTGTAAATAGTCTAGCTGCCTGACTGTGGTACTAATAGGATCAAAAGAACACCAGTAATTTTCTTCAGGTAGCTGTAAATACTGTAACAAGACAAGCCTGCCTGTCAGTAAGAAGATAACAGGAACGGATCTAGCTGAACACTGTGAGCAGGACGCACTGCACTAACTGTAAATAGTCTAGCTGCCTGACTGTGGTACTAATAGGATCAAAAGAACACCAGTAATTTTCTTCAGGTAGCTGTAAATACTGTAACAAGACAAGCCTGCCTGTCAGTAAGAAGATAACAGGAACGGATCTAGCTGAACACTGTGAGCAGGACGCACTGCACTAACTGTAAATAGTCTAGCTGCCTGACTGTGGTACTAATAGGATCAAAAGAACACCAGCAATTTTCTTCAGGTAGCTTTATATTCTGTAACAAGACAAGCCTGCCTGTCAGTAAGAAGATAACAGGAACAGATCTAGCTGAACACTGTGAGCAGGACGCACCCCACTAGCTTGTAGGTTTAGCTGAACACTGTGAGGTGGACGCACCCCACTAACTTGTAGGTTTAGCTGAACACTGTGAGCAGGACGCACCCCACTAACTTGTAGTTTTAGCTAAACACTGTGAGCAGAACGCACTGCACTAACTGTAAATAGTCTAGCTGCCTGACTGTGGTACTAATAGGATCAAAAGAAGACCAGCAATTTTCTTCAGGTAGCTTTATATACTGTAACAAGACAAGCCTGCCTGTCAGTAAGAAGATAACAGGAACGGATTTGCTGAACACTGTGAGCAGGACGCACTGCACTAACTGTAAATAGTCTAGCTGCCTGACTGTGGTACTAATAGGATCAAAAGAACACCAGTAATTTTCTTCAGGTAGCTGTAAATACTGTAACAAGACAAGAGTGCCTGTCAGTAAGAAGATAACAGGAACGGATCTAACTGAACACTGTGAGAAGGACGCACTGCACTAACTGTAAATAGTCTAGCTGCCTGACTGTGGTACTAATAGGATCAAAAGAACACCAGTAATTTTCTTCAGGTAGCTGTAAATACTGTAACAAGACAAGCCTGCCTGTCAGTAAGAAGATAACAGGAACAGATCTAGCTGAACACTGTGAGCAGGACGCACTGCACTAACTGTAAATAGTCTAGCTGCCTGACTGTGGTACTAATAGGATCAAAAGAACACCAGCAATTTTCTTCAGGTAGCTTTATATTCTGTAACAAGACAAGCCTGCCTGTCAGTAAGAAGATAACAGGAACAGATCTAGCTGAACACTGTGAGCAGGACGCACCCCACTAGCTTGTAGGTTTAGCTGAACACTGTGAGGTGGACGCACCCCACTAACTTGTAGGTTTAGCTGAACACTGTGAGCAGGACGCACCCCACTAACTTGTAGTTTTAGCTAAACACTGTGAGCAGAACGCACTGCACTAACTGTAAATAGCCTAGCTGCCTGACTGTGGTACTAATAGGATCAAAAGAACACCAGCAATTTTCTTCAGGTAGCTTTATATACTGTAACAAGACAAGCCTGCCTGTCAGTACGAAGATAACAGGAATGGATCTAGCTGAACACTGTGAGCAGGACGCACTGCACTAACTGTAAATAGTCTAGCTGCCTGACTGTAGTACTAATAGGATCAAAAGAACACCAGTAATTTTCTTCAGGTAGCTTTATATACTGTAACAAGACAAGCCTGCCTGTCAGTAAGAAGATAACAGGAACGGATTTGCTGAACACTGTGAGCAGGACGCACTGCACTAACTGTAAATAGTCTAGCTGCCTGACTGTGGTACTAATAGGATCAAAAGAAGACCAGCAATTTTCTTCAGGTAGCTTTATATACTGTAACAAGACAAGCCTGCCTGTCAGTAAGAAGATAACAGGAACGGATTTGCTGAACACTGTGAGCAGGACGCACTGCACTAACTGTAAATAGTCTAGCTGCCTGACTGTGGTACTAATAGGATCAAAAGAACACCAGTAATTTTCTTCAGGTAGCTGTAAATACTGTAACAAGACAAGAGTGCCTGTCAGTAAGAAGATAACAGGAACGGATCTAACTGAACACTGTGAGAAGGACGCACTGCACTAACTGTAAATAGTCTAGCTGCCTGACTGTGGTACTAATAGGATCAAAAGAACACCAGTAATTTTCTTCAGGTAGCTGTAAATACTGTAACAAGACAAGCCTGCCTGTCAGTAAGAAGATAACAGGAACGGATCTAGCTGAACACTGTGAGCAGGACGCACTGCACTAACTGTAAATAGTCTAGCTGCCTGACTGTGGTACTAATAGGATCAAAAGAACACCAGTAATTTTCTTCAGGTAGCTGTAAATACTGTAACAAGACAAGCCTGCCTGTCAGTAAGAAGATAACAGGAACGGATCTAGCTGAACACTGTGAGCAGGACGCACTGCACTAACTGTAAATAGTCTAGCTGCCTGACTGTGGTACTAATAGGATCAAAAGAACACCAGTAATTTTCTTCAGGTAGCTGTAAATACTGTAACAAGACAAGCCTGCCTGTCAGTAAGAAGATAACAGGAACGGATCTAGCTGAACACTGTGAGCAGGACGCACTGCACTAACTGTAAATAGTCTAGCTGCCTGACTGTGGTACTAATAGGATCAAAAGAACACCAGTAATTTTCTTCAGGTAGCTGTAAATACTGTAACAAGACAAGCCTGCCTGTCAGTAGGAAGATAACAGGAACAGATCTAGCTAAACTGAATACAGTGTATATATATATATATATATATATATATATATATGCAACACCTGGGATGCATATATATACACAATACACTGTAAGTGCAGCTAACTGACTGACTGCCCTGCCTAATCTAGCTAACTCAAATGAAATGACACTGTCTCTCTCTCTCTCTCTATCTCTCAGCACACCGGAACACACTGCACAGGGCCACCGTGCAGGCGGCCTTATATAGTGTGGGGCGTGTACTAAATCCCCTGAGCCATAATTGGCCAAAGCCTCCTTGGCTTTGGCCAATTACGGCTCTCTGTTCAGGCGGCGCTGTGATTGGCCAAGCATGCGGGTCATAGTGCATGCTTGGCCAATCATCAGCCAGCAATTCACTGCGATGCCGCAGTGAATTATGAGCCGCGACGCACCATACGAATTTGGCGCGAACGGCCCATATCGTTCGCAATTCGGCGAACGACCGAACAGCCGATGTTCGAGTCGAACATGGGTTCGACTCGAACACGAAGCTCATCCCTAATCAGTGCCCATCAGTGCCGCCTATCAGTGCCCATCATCAGTGCCCATCAGTGCCACCTCATCAGTGCCACCTCATTGGTGCCACCTCATCAGTGCCCATCAGTGCCGCCGTATCAGTGCTCGTCAGTGCAGCCATATCAGTGCCCATCATTGAAGAAGAAAACATACTTATTTACAAAAAATTTTAACAGAAACAAAGAAAAACTTGTTTTTTTTTCAAAATTTTCGGTCTTTTTTTATTTGTTGCGCAAAAAATAAAAACCGCAGAGGTGATCAAATACCACCAAAAGAAAGCTCTATTTCAGGGAACAAAATGATAAAAAAATTGTTTGGGTACAGTGTAGCATGACCGCGCAATTGTCATTCAAATTTTGACAGTGCTGAAAGCTGAAAATTGACCTGGGCAGGAAGGTGTCTAAGTGCCTGGTATTGAAGTGGTTAAGCAGCAGGTGAGACCGGCGACACCCATAGCTGCAGAGTGCAGCAGAGCTGAACACATGCTAGTGGAACAACAGGTGCCAGCCGGCCTACAGCAGTAAAAGCGAGACACAGATCAGCTGCGGAGCTGATCTGTGACAGTGTGCTGGAAGAAGAGACAGGAGCTGGGAGTTGAATAAATTGTTTTATAGTGCATAACATTATGTCCCCTGAGGAGAAAGCTGCATTTATTGTTCACTGTGGAGGAGTAGGTTTGGAACCAGGTGGAAAGGAGTAATTATAATTAAAGCACTGGACACTTAGCCATGATCCCCTTTTCAACATGTTTTACCTGGAGCTTAAATACAAAACATTACATAGTGCTAAAATATACTGACTCAGCAGTCATGGGTCGTTTTTAAGTGTATATTGCTAGCCATTCAATACAGTAGAGCAGTGTTTCTCAACCTTTTTCCAGTCGGGGCACCCTTAAAAAGTATTTTCAGTCTTGAGGCACCCCAGTCCAAGGCTTAGTTCACGTTACTGTGTGTCGCGGAACATGTGCAAAATCGCACTCGTTCCTGACACACAGACAAATGCTCTGCTCTTTAGGGGTGCCATTAATTCTTAATGGTACCTCACACATTGGAAAATGTGGGGTGCTTTTGGTGCAGTGCAATTTAAAAAAAAAAAAGGTTGGGGATTTCCTTCCCTGAATTTTTGTGGTTAGGGAAGCCCATTGAAATGAATGGGCTGCACTACATGCAGCAACACAGATGTGAACCAAGGGCTTGTTCACATGTCGGGTTGGAGGGGTGGTAAAAGCACATGGTTAAGCTGTTTTTACCACCCCCAAATTCTTCCCCTTTAGCTGCAGAGACAACAGCTGGGGGTGTACACATGTTGTGGCTGCAGCTGGAGGTATACCCAGGGTAAATGGGGCTGAACTGCAACTACCCTGCAACTGTATACATTGCACGGTTGCGGTGTAGTGATGCTGCATTAAAACAGGTGGTGAGGAGGCAACATAATGCCTCTTTACCGCCTGTCAAATGCCTCTGAAAAGCGATCTGTGCATAGGTTGCTTTTCAGAGGAGAAGCAGTCCTTGCTGCTATCACAAACAAGACCTACAAAAGCAGTTCTGATGGTACAGGAATGGGGGGGTGTCAGGATTAAAAGTAAAATACACACACACACATATACAGACACATACACGTGCACACACGCATACAGACACATACATACAGACACTTGTACATACGCACATGCAGACACGTGCACACACACATGCAGACACATGCACACACACATGCAGACACATGCACACACATACAGACACACACATGCACACACACACATGTACAAACACACACACATACAGACAGACACATGCACACACACATACAGACACATGCACACACACACATACAGACACATGCACACACACATGTACAAACACACATACAGACAGACACTCACATGCACACACACACACATACAGACACATGCACACACACACACACACACATGAACAAACACACATACAGACGCACACACACACACATACAGACAGACACTCACATGCTCACGCACATACAGACACATGCACACACATACCAGACACATGCACACACATACAGACACATGTACACACATACCAGACACATGCACACACATACAGACACATGCACACACACACACACATACAGACACATGCACACACACACAGACATGCCCACATACACACACATGCACACACACGTGTACAAACACACATACAGACAGACAGTCAGGCACTCACATGCACACACACACACAGACACATGTATAAAGCCCTTTTAAAACGAATCTAGCTTCTAGCACAGTACCTTTCCAGTTTCCTCATTCAGCCAGGTACTGCACTGTAGGGGGAAGCAGAGAGCAGAGCACACTCCCCTGCACTTTACTTTCACTTTGCTGAGGTTGACGGAGCTTCTCACAGTGCCGATGTACAGTTCGGCAGGGGACCGGAAGATCGGGCTCATCTGACAGCCCTTCTCTCCCCTGATCCCGCGGCACACCTGAGAACCTCTGACAGCACACCAGTGTGCCGCGGCACACTGGTTGAGAAAGGCTGCAGTAGAGTATAAGAAAATAGGTAAGCATAGCACATGCATACACTGTATTTCGAACAAAAAGTTATGTGCTTGGTTTTTATTCTTTTAACCACTTCCGGACCGCCCACTGTCGTTATACGTTGGTACTTTGAAGGAGGATATCATTGTTATGGCAGCAGCTAGCTGCTATAACCCCAGTATCCTCTTATTCAGTGAGCGGTCCAGTTTAAGATAAAAGTGGTCTCTGCAACGGATTCACCGCAAGATCACTTTTATCAGCAGAGGGGAGGGGCCCCCCTCCCACCGCGATCCAGTGCCCTCCGCCGCTTACTGGAGCCGTTGACAGCGGTGGAGGCAATCGGATCCTTCCTGTGGCCTGACATGGAGATGAGTGAGGGGAAGATGGCCCCCACCCATCTTCATATCATTGCAGGGCGGAAGTGATGTCAAAACGTCACTTCTGCCCATAGCTCTTAAAGAGCCTTTTTTTTTCATTTTTTTAAATGACAACTTTTTTTTTTATTATTGCATTTTAGTGCAAATATGAAATCGGAGGTCTTTTTGACCCCAGATCTTATATTTAATACATCCTGACAGGATCTTACGTGTATGCATTTTGTTTAGTATGTTTTCTGGATGCCCAGTGGCAAATGCTACTGAAAAGGCCACAGTAAAAAGTGTTATCAGAAGTAGTTTGTAAGTACAGAGTGCAGAATCTACAGAGAGTAACAGAGGAAATCATTTTTATAGGAGAGTCCTTACTAGAAGTTTGAGGTTTAATTTTTACACTCCCTACTGCCTACAATGTAGCGGACAAAGTAAAGTAAGAAACTAGAAAACTTTTACCTGAAGGTTTTCTTATATTTTATCAAGCCCCTAAGGGGATGTTGGACTCTTTCCCTATGGGATTTGGTTTGGGAGTGTGTTACTCACTTGCTTACATTTTGTCTCAGCAGCTGAAGCCCTCCATTCAGATCTCACAGAGAATGTTGCTGATCTTTTAAGGTTTTTGATAAACTCATTTATGTGTTTTCTCCCCAATTCCAGATCCTAAAAGTTCGGAAGGATTTAAAACTAAAGCCAGGTGAATTGTGGATTGTTAAGAGACATTTATATATAAGGAAATGTTTGGAGACTCAACACAGCATCTTTTTCATGTACAGTTTTGCAAAACTTGAAGGAAAAGTCACCTGGATCCTCACCAGACACTGAAAAAAATGACTAAATTAAAGAAATCTCTGTGTTTGATTTGTTTCCCTCTTGTGATCACAGTCTAGGGTACTTTTTGGTTCAATTACTTTAATTGTAAGGGATATATATATTTGAAAAGTAGTTTAGCCTTGTTGAAGTCATATTTGTCTTTTGTACGTCTTCCATTTTATGTAGAATTGTCTGTGTTTACATGTGCTGATAAGTCAGCATGCCAACAATTCAACTAGAAGGCCATTCTGACCACAGGAGTGTACAGCCAGTACTCTGTAAATATGTCTTATCAATCATTTGTTTTTCACAATGAAAAATCATTTTGTAATGAAAAAAGCTGCTCAGCTATTATTTTCTCCACAATGGAATTTTTGCCTCTTTAGCCAGGACTACCTCCACCTAAGCGTGTGGTGGTTCCAGGTTAAATTTGATAGCAGGTATGGTTAGTGATCAAAATATTGATCAAAAGAGGGGAGACTGTAATTGAAATTTATAAGTTCTGTATATAATTGTATTCTATTTTGTATGTATTGCACACTGCTCTCACTATGCACACGGCAGTAATAATGTTTTCAGTACATGTTTGCATTCTTTCGAGTCCTGATTAAAATTAGTCTGCCTATATAACGCCCCTTGTTACCATAAACGTACAATTGTAATATTAATGTGATACCTACGTAATAGGGTTGTCCCGATACCGATACTAGTATCGGTATCGGCACCGATACCGAGCATTTGCCCAAGTACTTGTACTCGGGCAAATGCTCCCGCTGCTTCCCCCGATACCTAGAGGACATGTCATGAAGATCCTGCCAGTAACCGGCGATCCAGGCGTCCGGGAACACGGCCACGGGTTCCACTGTGCATGCGCGCGCGTTCACGGGTGCGGTCACGCACGGGCACGCGCGCGCGCACTCCCGCTATCAGGCGGGCTATTTAAACCGGTCTATCACACACCATCTCCGCTGTCTGCTCTACAGCGTTCTGTGAGTGTTACCTGATCTGATCTGTGTTTCCTGTTATCTGACCCGGCTTCCTGTTTGACGATCCTGCTATCTGCCTGCACCAGACCCTCTTGGCTTGCCTGACCATCCCTCTGCATTACCCCTGGTACCTCTGCTGTCCGAACGTTACTGACCACCGGCTTGTTGAGCCTCCGCTGTGTTCATCAGCTTCCAGTCTGCTATTACCTGCTTTTGTTCCTGGTTCCAGTTCAGCTTTCAGTCTGCTATTACCTGCTGTTGTTCCTGGTTCCAGTCCAGCGTTCCAGGCTACCTTCTGCTGTGTTCCAGTCCAGCGTTCCAGGCTATTACCTGCTGTTGTTCCTGGTTCCAGTCCAGCATTCCAGGCTACCTTCTGCTGTGTTCCAGTCCAGCGTTCCAGGCTATTACCTGCTGTTGTTCCTGGTTCCAGTCCAGCGTTCCAGGCTACCTTCTGCTGTGTTCTAGTCCAGCGTTCCAGGCTATTACCTGCTGTTGTTCCTGGTTCCAGTCCAGTGTTCCAGGCTATCTTCTGCTGTTGTTCCAGTCCAGCGTCCAGGCTATTACCTGCTGTTGTTCCTGGTTCCAGTCCAGCTTCCAGTCTGCTATTACCTGCTGTTGTTCCTGGTTCCAGTCCAGCTTTCAGTCTGCTATTACCTGCTGTTGTTCCTGGTTCCAGTCCTGCATTCCAGTCTCTATCCTCAGTCTACACCCCAGACTACTGACTCCAGAGGGTGCCACCACTACTGGACTTTCTGCAATTGTTGATCCTGCCAGGCACCCATACCACTCTTCACTCCTGGCCCTCTGTCTCCATTCCAGGGGAACGGGAATGGGAGCTGTAAGGGAGGTCTTTTCCTGCACTCCAGGCTCCCAACCTACCAGGTACATGACAGTAGCAGACAGCCATGTCAGAGCCTGAGCAGGGAACCTCTCCTATGGAGGAACTTTGTGCACACCTGGCAGGATTGACCGAAGCAGTCAAGAACCTGCAGCAAGGATATACCAGGTTGGAGGAACGAGTATTAACTTTGTCCAGCCCCATGGGGGCTTCCTCTGCTCCTGCTCCTTCAGTTGGGCCTTCCTCAACGGTGGTGATGCTTCCCCCAGAACCAAAGGTTCCTACACCCGAACGTTTCTCCGGAGATCGCCATAAGTTCAGGGCCTTCCGTAACTCCTGCGAATTATTCTTCGCTCTTCAGCCACGTACCTTTTCCCTGGAGGCTACCAAGGTGGGCTATGTAATTTCTCTGCTTTCTGGGGACCCCCAAACCTGGGCCCATCGCCTCTTGGAGCAAAGGGATATATCCTTAAACAACCTCTCTACCTTCTTTGACACACTGGGTCAATTGTATGATGACCCCCAGCTGTCCGTAACTGCGGAGACTGTCCTGCATACCCTTCAACAGGGTCGCCGGGCGGCAGAGGACTATGTGGCTGAATTTAGAAAGTGGAGTGCAGACACTAATTGGAACGACACGGCTCTCCGCTACCAATTCCGGATGGGACTATCTGACTCACTGAAGGATGAATTGGCCAGGGTGGGTACACCACTGACTCTAAATGCCTTAATTGATCTGGCCATTCAGATCGATCGACGTCTACGAGAGCGTAGGTCTGAGAGAGCGATGGGGTCTTCCCGTCCAACTTGGGTTACCCCTAAGGTTCCCCATCATTCAGCACCAGCACCACCTGTCTCCATGTTTAATCGACCTGAGCCAATGCAAGTAGGAGTCCTACGGCCTTCTCTCACCCAGGAGGAACGACAACGTCGTCGAACAAATAATCTGTGCCTGTATTGCGGGGAACCTGGGCACTATGTCAGGAACTGTCCCATCAAACTCCGTAAGTGCTTATCTTTGTCCACAGACTATGTTGCACCTCTGGCTAGAAGTACCACTCACCTTGCTCTTTCTCTTCTGCTACAGCTTCCAAGAAGGACTCTGCAAATAACCGCTATTATTGGTTCCGGAGCCTGCAGTTGTTTCATGGACTCTCTTTTTGCCACCCAACATCAGATACCTCTGTTACCCAAGGCCCACGGGTTCTCCATCCACTTAGCTGATGGAACCGCTATCAAATCTGGACCTGTCACCCAGGAGACCATCCCAATACCTGTCTCCATTTCTAACGTACACCAAGAACAGCTACGCCTGGATATTATCACTTCACCTCTGTTTCCCATAATCCTCGGTATGCCATGGTTACAGGCACATAATCCGGACATTAATTGGATCACGGGTGAGGTTGCCTTCCCTTCTTCTTATTGTCAGCAGTTCTGTAGAACCCAGAATGCCCAGGAAGACTCTGCTCTGCTCTGCCTGGATACAGACCCTGGTCTACATTTGTCCATCCCTGCTGCATATCATGACTTTCTGGACGTATTTAGCAAACAGAGGGCCGAGGTGTTACCTCCTCACCGGGCCTATGACTGTCCAATCGAATTACTCCCCGGTGCTGAAATTCCGTTTGGAAGAATCTTTCCTCTAACTGAGGTGGAACAAGGGGCCTTGAAAGAATACATTGATGAGAACCTTAAAAGAGGCTTCATTCGTCCATCCACGTCCCCCGCAGGTGCCGGCATCTTCTTTGTGCAGAAAAAGGATAAGACCCTCAGACCTTGTGTGGATTACCGTGAACTAAATAAGATTACTGTGAAAAATCGGTACCCTCTTCCCCTGGTGCCAGAGTTGTTCCAAAGGTTAGGGTCGGCCACTATATTTACCAAACTTGATCTCCGCGGGGCCTACAATTTAGTTCGTATTAGGGACGGAGACGAATGGAAGACCGCTTTTCGTACCCGCTATGGACATTTTGAATACCTAGTGATGCCGTTCGGCCTGTGCAATGCCCCCGCCACATTTCAGTACTTTATCAATAATGTGTTACGTGACTTTCTTGATCTGTTTGTTATCGTCTATTTAGATGACATATTAATTTTCTCTTGTTCCCTTGAATCCCATCGCAGGCACGTCAGAAGTGTGTTGAGCCGGCTTCGACTACATGGTCTATATGCAAAGGCTGAAAAATGTGAATTCAAACAGGAAAGTATTCCATTTCTGGGGTTAGTCATTTCTAGTAAGGGCATCAAGATGGATCCTCAAAAGGTCACTGCAGTTCTAGATTGGCCAGTCCCGACAGACAAGAAAGGAATCCAGCGGTTTGTTGGTTTCGTAAATTTTATCGTAAATTTATTAAGGGGTTTTCAGCTATCATTACACCTATCACCCAACTAACTAAACAGGGTACACGCTTCCATTGGTCAGTTGAAGCCCAAAAAGCTTTTGAGACTCTCAAGGGTCTTTTTACCTCCGCCTCTGTACTCAAACATCCAGATTCCTCTCTGCCATTCATATTAGAGGTGGATGCATCTGAAATCGCCGTAGGGGCAGTGCTATCCCAAAGACAGGGAACTAAGGCCCTGCTGCACCCTGTGGCCTTCTTTTCTCGTAAATTGTCCACAGCAGAGAGGAATTATGATGTAGGTGACAGAGAGTTGTTGGCAATCAAGTCAGCATTAGAGGAGTGGTGCTATCTGTTGGAGGGCGCCGCTCACCCAGTTCTAATCTTTACGGATCACAAGAACCTGGAGTATTTGAGATCTGCAAAGAGGTTGAAGCCACGTCAGGCCAGGTGGGCTCTCTTTTTCTCCAGGTTCTCCTTCCATGTCACTTATCGCCCTGGTTCCAAGAATACCAAACCTGACGCCCTATCCAGGATGTTTCATAAACCCCAAGAGATTTTTCCTCCAGACACCATTCTGGCTCCGGGGAACTTTCTTTTGCTTCAGGGAAACCTGCTTTCCCAAATTAAGCAGGCTTCCGCAGGATTGGAATCTTCCATTAGAGCGGAACTCCAAGTTAAGGATGGGTTACTGTGGCATGAGAATAGGATCTTTATACCTGAGACATTACGAGTTGCAGTATTAGAACTCTGCCATGATCATGCATTGGCTGGACACTTTGGAGTGGCTAAGACCACGGATTTGGTACAGCGTACCTTTTGGTGGCCTCAGCTACGTGAGGATTGTAAAAGGTTTGTAGAGTCCTGTACCACCTGTATCAGAAACAAAGGGCACAGAACAAGGGCATGGGGACTCCTAAAGCCCTTGCCTGTCCCAGATAGACCCTGGAAAATGCTCTCAATAGACTTTATTGTAGAATTACCCCCGGCTGAGGGCTTCACTTCAATCTTTGTCATAGTGGACCGGTTGTCGAAGATGGCTCACTTTGTCCCAATGAAAGGCACCCCGTCAGCCACAGAGACGGCACAAGCTTTCATCAAAGAAGTCATCAGGCTTCATGGGGTACCAGTCAATATAGTTTCAGATCGGGGGGTACAGTTTACCTCCCGATTCTGGAGGTCTCTATGTAAAACTTTAAACATTGAACTTTCATTTTCTTCAGCTTATCATCCTCAGACCAATGGGCAAACAGAAAGAACAAATCAGACCCTTGAACAATATTTGCGATGTTTTTCTTCTTTTGCCCAGGATGATTGGATTTCTGTTCTTCCATTGGCCGAATTCGCCTATAACAACTCTATTCACTCTGCTATCAAACAGACTCCGTTTTTTGCAAATTACGGTTTCCACCCTTCATTTTTGCCTAACTCTCTTCCAGAATGTACAGTACCCGCAGTTCAGGAGAAATTGGATTTCTTTTCTTCCAACAACCAAGTTTTACAGGAGACCATGACCAGGACCCAGGAATATAACAAAGCAACCTTCGACAAAAAGAGGCGAGGTGAGCTATTACTTGCACCTGGGGATCAGGTATGGTTGTCCACAGTAAACCTCAGGTTAGCTTGCCCGTCCAAAAAATTGGGCCCCAAGTTTCTTAGGCCATTTTCCGTTAAACTGAGAATTAATGAAGTTGCATATGAACTTGAACTCCCGGACTCACTAAAAGTACATTCAGTTTTTCACGTGTCTTTGCTCAGACCCTCTGTCTCCAACCCATTCCCGGGCCGAAGTACGGATCCTCCTGATCCAATCTTGGTAGATGGGGAGGAGGAATTCGAGGTGGAGGCTATTATGGACTATAGGAAAAGAGCTAACCAGAATCAATTTTTGATAAAGTGGAGGGGGTTTGGCCCAGAAGAGAATTCCTGGGAACCAGAAGATAATATTCATGCTGAAGATCTGTTACAATCTTTTAAAAGATCCCATCCAGAGAAATTTTCTCAAAGGGGCAATGTCATGAAGATCCTGCCAGTAACCGGCGATCCAGGCGTCCGGGAACACGGCCACGGGTTCCACTGCGCATGCGCGCGCATTCACGGGTGCGGTCACGCACGGGCACGCGCGCGCGCGCACTCCCGCTATCAGGCGGGCTATTTAAACCGGTCTATCACACACCATCTCCGCTGTCTGCTCTACAGCGTTCTGTGAGTGTTACCTGATCTGATCTGTGTTTCCTGTTATCTGACCCGGCTTCCTGTTTGACGATCCTGCTATCTGCCTGCACCAGACCCTCTTGGCTTGCCTGACCATCCCTCTGCATTACCCCTGGTACCTCTGCTGTCCGAACGTTACTGACCACCGGCTTGTTGACCCTCCGCTGTGTTCATCAGCTTCCAGTCTGCTATTACCTGCTGTTGCTCCTGGTTCCAGTTCAGCTTTCAGTCTGCTATTACCTGCTGTTGTTCCTGGTTCCAGTCCAGCGTTCCAGGCTACCTTCTGCTGTGTTCCAGCCCAGCGTTCCAGGCTATTACCTGCTGTTGTTCCTGGTTCCAGTCCAGCGTTCCAGGCTACCTTCTGCTGTGTTCCAGTCCAGCGTTCCAGGCTATTACCTGCTGTTGTTCCTGGTTCCAGTCCAGCATTCCAGGCTACCTTCTGCTGTGTTCTAGTCCAGCGTTCCAGGCTATTACCTGCTGTTGTTCCTGGTTCCAGTCCAGTGTTCCAGGCTATCTTCTGCTGTTGTTCCAGTCCAGCGTCCAGGCTATTACCTGCTGTTGTTCCTGGTTCCAGTCCAGCTTCCAGTCTGCTATTACCTGCTGTTGTTCCTGGTTCCAGTCCAGCTTTCAGTCTGCTATTACCTGCTGTTGTTCCTGGTTCCAGTCCTGCATTCCAGTCTCTATCCTCAGTCTACACCCCAGACTACTGATTCCAGAGGGTGCCACCACTACTGGATTTTCTGCAATTGTTGATCCTGCCAGGCACCCATACCACTCTTCACTCCTGGCCCTCTGTCTCCATTCCAGGGGAACGGGAGTGGGAGCTGTAAGGGAGGTCTTTTCCTGCACTCCAGGTTCACAACCTACCAGGTACGTGACAGGACAGCTGTGATCGGCGCGTGGGGGAGTTACAAGATTCTCCCCCAGCAGCTTTCACCAGCTTTAGTGACATACAGCGGTGATCGCTCACAGCTGACTGTCACTGCATCCTCCTCCGTGCCCCCTCCGTTCCTCTGTGCCTCTCCGCTGTCCCCTGCATTCTTCTCTCCTTATCTGTCCCCCTCCGTTCTCCCCCTCCGTTCCTCTCTCCTTATCTGTCCCCCTCCGCTCTCCCCCTCCGTTCCTCTCTCCTTATCTGTCCCCCTCCGTTCTCCCCCTCCGTTCCTCTCTCCTTATCTGTCCCCCTCCGTTCTCCCCCTCCGTTCCTCTCTCCTTATCTGTCCCCCTCCGTTCTCCCCCTCCGTTCCTCTCTCCTTATCTGTCCCCCTCCGTTCTCCCCCTCCGTTCCTCTCTCCTTATCTGTCCCCTCCGTTCTACCCCTCAGTTCCTCCGTCCTCCTCCTCCTTCCTTTGTGTATGGATAGAGTCAGCTGACTCTGTCCATTCACATAACTGAAACATTGTAATCTCCTGTGATTACGATGTCTCAGTTTATGAATGGAGAGGAGCCGCTGTCTTCTCTCCATTCATTCTCAGTGCAGCTGAGGCTGCAGAGAAAGGGACTGGGGAATCTCTATCCTCTGTCTCTTTCTCTGTCTCAAGGGGGAGATATCAGAGGTCTGTTAAGACCCCTGATATCTCACCAAAGCCCCCCAAAAGGGCGGATTAAAAAAAAAAAAAAAACAATAAAGAATAAAAAAATATTATTGTAAAAAATAAAAATTGTAAAAAAAAAAAAAAAACACACACACACCTACAACGTTCACCCCCCCCACCCCCCAAAAAAATAGCAAAAAAAAAAAACTGTCACGTGACATTAAAAAAAAAGTATCGGTAATCGGTATCGGCGAGTACTTGAAAAAAGTATCGGTACTTGTACTCGGTCCTAAAAAAGTGGTATCGGGACAACCCTACTACGTAATCATGTGTATAAAAACCTTCAATTGCATCATAATAAAGCAGAACAGTTATTTGGAAGGATGCTGAGCGTATCTTTTGTGTCTGTTTCCTAGTGCAGTAGTTATTATTAATTTGGAACCACTAATCAATATGAGGATAGGAGTTGCCTATCAACAAATTGTCCAAGTCAGCAGAAAGCTCTGAAACCAGTCACAGATGCCTTACAAGCAAAGCAGATCAAATACAGATGGGGATTCCCGTTCCAACTCTCTGCATCCCACAATGGCAAATCGTCTGTCTTCCGTACTCTCTGGGACCTTGCTAACTTTCTGGGGACTTTTGAACTGCCACAAATACAGGTGCCAGACTGGCCCCTTAGATCTGTGACCCCTGGCCTTCCTCTTTTCTCTGGATGGGAAACATACTCCAAAAAGAAACGCTCCCGCTCACGCACGTTCAAAACTCTGGCTGGATGAAATACCTCCCACCCCATTCGGGGGTTCTGTCCTTTCTACTCATTTTTTTTCTTGACCCAGAACCCCGAGAGGGGTGAGTGACCCCCTTTGTTGGTCATTCCTCCCGGAATCCGGGAATTGGATGGACGTGACAGCACATATAGCTGTCCTCAGGTATAAGATCCAATGTTCACACAAATGATATGCTTTAAATGTTAGATGTTGAATGCATTATTATCGTTTAGATATGTGTTGTCCCTGAACGTTCCAGCTATTGATTAAATAACCTTTTATACTGGCAATGGTGCTGCATTACCTGTAGGGATGAGCATCGAGTTTGAGTCGAACATCAGCTGTTCGCAAGTTCGCCGAACAGCGAACAATTTGAGGTGTTCGGGGCAAATTCGAAAGCCGCGGAACACCCTTTAAAAGTCTATGGGAGAAATCAAAAGTGCTAATTTTAAAGGCTTATATGCATGGTATTGTCATAAAAAGTGTTTGGGGACCTGGGTCCTGCCCCAGGGGACATGGATCAATGCAAAAAAAAGTTTTAAAAACGGTGTTTTTTCGGGAGCTGTGATTTTAATAATGCTTAAAGTGAAACAATAAAAGTGTAATATTCCTTTAAATTTCGTACCTGGGGGGTGTCTATAGTATGCCTGTAAAGGGGTGCATGTTTCCAGTGTTTAGAACAGTCTGACAGCAAAATTAAATTTCAAAGGAAAAAAGTCATTTAAAAGTACTCGCGGCTATATGAATTGTCGGTCCGACAACACACATAAAAGTTCATTGATAAAAACGGCAGTTCCCCCATAGGGGTACCCCAAACCAAAAAGGCCCTTCAGGTCTGGTCTGGATTTTAAGGGGAACCCCGTGCCAATTTTTTTTTTTAAAAATGGCGTGGGGTCCCCCCAAAAATCCATACCAGACCCTTATCTGAGCACGCAACCTGGCAGGAAAATAGGGGGAGGAGAGAGCACCCCCCCTCCTGAACTGTACCAGGCCACATGCCCTCAACATTGGGAGGGTGCTTTGGGGTCCACCCCAAAGCACCTTGTCCCCATGTTGATGAGGACAAGGGCCTCATCCCCACAACCCTTGCCCGGTGGTTGTGGGGGTCTGCGGGCGGGGGGCTTATCGGAATCTGGAAGCCCCCTTTAACAAGGGGGCCCCCAGATCCCGCCCCCCCGTGTGAAGTGGTAAGGGGGTACAAAAGTACCCCTACCATTTCACAAAAAAAGTGTCAAAAATGTTAAAAATGACAAGAGACAGTTTTTGACAATTCCTTTATTTAAATGCTTCTTCTTTCCATCTTCTTTCTTCTATCTTTTTTCTTCTATCTTCTATCTTCCTTTGGTTTCTCGCTCCATCTTCTTCTTCTTCTTCCTCCGATTCTCTGCTTCTTGCTCCAGTGTTCACGTCCGGCATTTTCCTCCGCGGCATTTTCTTCCTTTCTTCTTTCTCGAGCCGCTCCGCATCCATGATGGGAGGCTCCAGCTGTGTGACGCTTCTTGTCTTCTGACGGTTCTTAAATAATGGAGGGCGGGGCCACCCAGTGACCCCACCCCCCTCAGACACACAGGGACTTGACGGGGAGGAGGAAGGCGATCAGCGGACTTTTTGCAGAAAACATCTCTGAAAGACTGATATTGGGAAGGCAACATGGAAGTTGTGGAGGTCTCAGCCAGAGGAATGGAAGGAGGAGGTAGCACCTTAGAAATACATTGTTGCTGACACGGGGAACCCCAAGTCAATACTTGTCCAGAATTCCAGTCAAGATGCGGGGTGTGTTTCTGCAACCATGGAAGGCCCAGGATGATAGGACTGGAGGATTTAGGCAGAATTAGGAAAGAGATCTCCTCAGCATGCAAAACCCCAATGCGTAAGACAATAGGAGGGGTTTTAAACCGGATGGGACTCATAGGCAAGAAGGAGCCATCTCCTGCGGTCACGGAAAGGGGTATAGCCAAGGCAACAAAGGCAATGCCCAACTCGGAAGCTAAAGATTGTTCAATGAAATTCCCAGCAGCACCAGAGGCCACGTATGAAGAGAGTTGATAGGCATTTTGAGTCCAGTGGATAGCCACGGGAAGGGTGAAACGAGGGAAGCGGACAAAATTAAAGGATCGGTCTAGATCACCTCCCTCCGAGTGACCTAGTCCCTGGAGTTTCCTGGATGACTGGACAGGAGTTCAAAAGATGTCTTTTATAGCCACAATAAAGGCACAAGCCCAATCCCATGCGTCGGGCACCTTCCTTGGGAGTGAGGCGAGTTCGCCCAAGCTGCATAGGTTCTTCCAACGTGTGAAAGGTTGAAGACGGAGAGGGTTCCACAGGTCTTTGAACTACCTGCGCTGGACGGCCAGCAGGGGGATGACTGGATCTGGATTTCTCCAGGACCCGCTCCTGGAAGCGAATGTCTATTTGAATGCTCAATGTGATTAAATCATCCAATGTGGTAGGAATGGTGCGTCCAGCAAGTTCATCCTTGACACGCTCAGATAGGCCTTGCCAGAAGGTAACAGTAAGGGCCTCATTATTCCTTTTGATTTCAGTGGCCAGTGTACGGAATTGAACTGCGTATGGGCCGTCTGTCATTCCTTGCTGACGAAGACTAAGGTGGGCCCCAGCAGCCAAAGACACTCTGCCGGGCTCATCAAAAGTTTTCCGGAATGCATTCAAAAAGAGCTGGAGGTCGAGGTGATAGAATTGTGTGATTCCCAGAGTGGGGAGGCCCAAGCTAGAGCATCACTGGAGAGGAGAGAGATGATATATGCGACTTTGGTGCGATCAGTTGGAAAATGGTGGCTGGAAAGTTCAAAGTGGATGGAACACTGATTAATAAAGCCCCGACAAGCCTTAGGGCAGGGGCGGATCCAGGGGGGGGCAACGGGACAATTGCCCCCTCCGAGAATGTGGGTCAGTAAATGTGCTGGCAGGCGTCTCTGTGGGTAAGAGAGCCGGCGGTGGGGAGAAACAGCGGGTCTCGGGCGGCTCCGGTGGGTACTGGGGAGAGACAGCAGGCGGCTCCGGTGGGGACTGGGGAGAGACAGCAGGCGGCTCCGGTGGGGACTGGAGAGAGACAGCGGGCTGCACTGTTGGTGAGCAGCTGTGCGGCTCGGTGACAGGCAGCGTGAGCGGCTGCTGGCCAATCAGGGAGCCAGCGGGCGGAGGAGCAGAGAGATAACACCATCTCTCACCGTCCAGCACCCGCCCTGCATCCCTGCAGTTCCGCCCTCACTGTGTGTGCAGTGTTCAGGCAGCCGCGGCAGCAGAGAGATTACATCATCTCTCTGCTGCTTGACTGGGACACAGCAAGAGATGATTATAGCAGGCAAGTAACAATCCACAACGTGTGGCATGGGATGTGGCAAGTAACAATCTGCAACGTGTGGCATGGGACGTGGCAAGTAACAATCCGCAACGTGTGGCATGGGATGTGGCAAGTAACAATCCGCAATGTGTGGCATGGGACGTGGCAAGTGACAATCTGCAACGTGTGGCATGGGACGTGGCAAGTAACAATCCGCAACGTGTGGCATGGGACGTGGCAAGTGACAATCTGCAATGTGTGGCATGGGACATGACAAGTGACAATCCGCAACGTGTGGCATGGGACGTGGCAAGTAACAATCCACAACGTGTGGCATGGGACGTGGCAGGTGACAATCTGCAACGTGTTGCATGGGACGTGGAAGTGACAATCTGCAACATGTGGCAAGTGACAATCTGCAACGTGTGGCATGGGACGTGGCAAGTGACAATCTGCATCTAGTGACAGGCGAAATGGCAAGTGG
Source organism: Lithobates septentrionalis (assembly GCA_037952835.1). Lineage (NCBI taxonomy): Eukaryota > Metazoa > Chordata > Amphibia > Anura > Ranidae > Lithobates > Lithobates septentrionalis. Next base: position 2,292,847 of record JBBDGP010000091.1, on the reverse strand, counting down.
CAATCCGCAACGTGTGGCAGGTGACGTGGCAAGTGACACGCTCGGGGCTCCCACTGATTATGCATTATGGTGAGTTGAACTATTTATTTTTTTATAACAATGTAATAATAGTAATAATGCGCTTCAATCATCCTGACACCCTAACAACCATGGTGCCGTGATGATTGAAGCGCTAACACCAACCATTTCCCCATTAAATTTACCCCAAAAAAAGTATTTTATGGCAGTGCCCCTCCCGAGACTAGGCTCTGGATCCGCCCCTGCCTTAGGGTCACCAGAAAAACGAGGTGGCGGCGGCAGATGCAGACAATGATTGCCAAGTGTAACAGGTAACACGGGAGCAGCTGAAGCAGAAGCAGGAACGGGAAGAGCTGAAGTTGCAGCGAGTTGCAGACAACGTAATCAGAACAAGTCGAGAGTCGGTACACAAGAGATCAATTCATGATAGGTCAGGTTAAGGCAGGTTACACAAAGGGAGCTCAGAAACAAATCTTGCTCAAGCAACCAGAACTAGTCAGAGAGGGATTTAAATAGAGAAGCACATGAGGGGCTGGACAGGAAGAAGCAGGAAGGAATCATATATTAACCACTACCCGCCCGGCCTATAGCGGATTGAAGTCCGGGAAGTGTATCCGTTATCCTGACTGGGCATCATATGACGTCCAGCAGAACAACATGCCGCCGCGCTCCCGCGGGGGTTCGCATCGCGGCGATCGGTGGAGCGTTGTGTCAGCCTGACATACCGCTCCACCAATCTTGGTAAAGAGCCTCCGGCGGAGGCTCTTTACCACGTGATCAGCCGTGTCCAATCACGGCTGATCACGATGTCAATAGGAAGAGCCATTGATCGGCTTTTCCTCACTCGCATCTGACAGACGCGAGTAGAGGAGAGCCGATCGGCGGCTCTCTTGACAGGGGGGTCTGCTCTGATTATTTATCAGCGCAGCCCCCCCTCAGATCACCACACTGGACCACCAGGGATTGCCACTAGGACCACCAGGGAAGGGGCAACATGTGGATGGCCAGGTATGTACCCCATGGCCATCCACATGTGCCCAATGTGCCCAATCTGTGCCAATCAGTGCCCACAAATGGGCACTGATTGGCACCATTATGTTTCAGTTATGCCCAGCAATCCCACCAATACGTTTTATCAGTGCCACCAATCAGTGTCATCAGTGCCACCTGTCATTGCCCATCAGTGCCACCTGTCAGTGCCCATCTGTGCCCATCTGTGTCCATCAGTGCCCACCTATCAGTGCCCATCAGTGCCACCTATCAGTGCCACCCATAAGTACCCATCAGTGCCACCCATATGTACCAATCAATGCCACCTACGAGTGCCCATCAGTGCCGCCTATGAGTGCCCATCGGTACCACCTATGAGTGCCCATCAGTGCCGCATACCAGTGCCATCTATCAGTGCCCATCAGTGCCACCTATCAGTGCCCATCAGTGACGCCTATTATTGTCCATCAGTGCCGCCTATCAGTGCCCATCATCAGTGCCCATCAGTGCCACCTTATCAGTGCCACCTCATTGGTGCCACCTCATCGGTGCCCATCAGTGCCGCCGTATCAGGAGCCAGCCGGCCTACAGCAGTAAAGGTGAGACACAGATCAGCTGCGGAGCTGATCTGTGACAGTGTGCTGGAAGAAGAGACAGGAGCTGGGAGTTGAATAAATTGTTTTATAGTGGATAACATTATGTCCCCTGAGGAGAAAGCTGCATTTACTGTTCACTGTGGAGGAGTGGGTTTGGAGCCAGGTGGAAAGGAGTAATTATAATTAAAGCACTGGACACTTAGCCATGATCCCCTTTTCAACATGTTTTACCTGGAGCTTAATTACAAAATATTACATAGTGCTAAAATATACTGACTCAGCAGTCATGAGTTGTTTTTAAGTGTATATTGCTAGCCATTCAATACAGTAGAGTATAAGAAAATAGGTAAGCATAGCACATGCATACACTGTATTTCGAACAAAAGGTTATGTGCTTGCTTTTTATTCTTTTAACCACTTCCGGACCGCTCACTGTCGTTATACGTTGGTACTTTGAAGGAGGATATCGTTGTTATGGCAGCAGCTAGCTGCCATAACCCCAGTATCCTCTTATTCAGTGAGCGGCCCAGATTAAGATAAAAGTGGTCTCTGCGACGGATTCACCGCAAAATCACTTTTATCAGCAGCAGGGAGGGTCCCCCCTCCTGCCACGATACAGTGCCCTCCGCCGCTTACTGGAGCAGTTGGCAGCGGTGGAGGCAATCGGATCCTTCCTGTGGCCTGACATGGAGATGAGTGAGGGGAAGAAGGCTCCCACCCATCTTCATATCATTGCAGGGCGGAAGTGATGTCAAAACGCCACTTCTGCCCATAGCTCTTAAATAGCCATTTTTTTTTCTTTTTTTTTAAATGACAACATTTTTTTTTATTATTGCATTTTAGTGTAAATATGAAATCTGAGGTCTTTTTGTCTTTTACGTGTATGCATTTTGTTTAGTATGTTTTCTGGATGTCCAGTGGCAAATGCTACTGCAAAGGCCACAGTAAAAAGTGTTATCAGAAGTAGTTTGTAAGTACAGGGTGCAGAATTTACAGAGAGTAACAGAGGAAATCATTTTTATAGGAGAGTCCTTACTAGAAGTTTGAGGTTTTATTCTTACACTCCCTACTGCCTACAATGTAGTGGAAAAAGTAGAGTAAGAAACTAGAAAACTTTTACCTAAATGTTTTCTTATATTTTATCAAGCCCCTAGGGGGATGATAGACTCTCTCCCTATGGGATTTGGTTTGGGAGTGTGTTACTCACTTCAAAGTCTAAGAAATGGGGGAAGCTGCGCTAAAAAATGAAGTCCATAACGGTTGACATCAGGGAAAACAAAATGTCCATTGGGAACATGCAAAGAAATAATAACACCACAGTGTGCATATACAAGCAGTGTGCCCAACCACCGTAGCTGTTGATTGAGCTTACCAAATGGCAAGCTTAAAAGGCAGATGGCTATAGCCCAGCCAAGGCCTTTGAGCTTGCTGATGATCACGGTGTTCGGATGGCAGGGAATCAATCTCTAAGGCCCACTTCTGGTATCCACGTATCCACGTACTCAATTGAAAACCCAGGTAGCCCAGAAGAGAAGAAGACTGGCCATAGTGTGATATCTTCCAAACATTTATTTAAAAAAGTAGTCACTTACAGTTAAAACAGCAATGTCGCGCATACTAATGCCGGCCGGCATAAATAAGAAAAGCGGAGCCCGTTCTCCTACTCCGATGGCGTGGTGATGTCAGTGCGTGCCTTCCCAGACGCGTTTCGTCATCATCTGATGTTGTCAATGGGGAACAGGCAGCGCAGTGACTTACCACCATAAATAGGGAACCGAGCCTCTTTCTGAGTCACGAGCATCTAGGCGCCATATTGGATATGGGAAAAAATTCCCTTACTTCGGGCAATGATATATTGATTATACAATGCCACGTATACCATTGTTTAGAACCATATAAAAGAAAAGAAAAAAACAAAACTGCAATGAATCAGCCAATTAATCCTATTAAATGTACCTTGAAAATGTATAATATTAACCATATCCTATCCCTGTATAAGTCAGAAAATTAAATAAATCGCGTGTAAACATGGAGAAATAACCTCCATGTAAATGTGAACATAGTGATTTACAAATATCATATATAATAATAAAAAATGAATACCAAGTGGTATACTATGTGAAATACTGTGTGTATTAATAAACAAACAGTGATGAATATGAGAATAAATACCAAGTGGTGTGTTGCATAGAAAATATACTATGTGTGTTATTAAATATAGAAATATACCATAAAAAATATGAAATTATATATATAAAAATATATATAAAAATGAACGGCAATTAATGTAAAGAAGCCATTCATTATGTGTAGATGAAAGTGCTATGTGCCCAACTAAATTAATTAATTAATTATACCTCAACTTAATTAGTGTACACTATCTCAAAAATTTCGGGTTTAATTGGCATAATTTGGCAATATATGCCTTACAAATTATAATATGATATAAAATCTATTAAATACATATTTGGAGGGGATTGACCCTATGGTGGACGTCTCATGCTCATGTCTCAGAACCAGTTCACAGACAAATTTCATTTCCAAAAAATTCCTTAAAAATCAAATAAAAATGATATGAAATCAATTATGAATTTTCAATAAAAGTGTTGACATCAGTGTTAATGTTCAACCCATAAGGTGCATAAGTCCTCAATCTGTGGATCCAGGTCATCTCCAATTTGGATATTTCTCTCACTAATAGGGATGAGCCGAACCCCCCCCCCCGGTTCGGTTCGCACCAGAACCTGCGAATGGACCGAAAATTTGCACGAACGTTAAAACCCCATTGACGTCTATGGGAAATAAAAAGTGCTCATTTTAAAGGCTAATTTGCATGGTATTGTCCTAAAAAGGGTTTGGGGACCCGGGTCCTACCCCAGGGAACATGTATCAATGCAAAAAAAACTTTTAAAAATGGCCGTTTATTCGGGAGCAGTGATTTTAATGATGCTTAAAGTAAAAAAAAAAAGTGAAATATTCCTTTAAATATCGTACCTGGGGGGTGTCTATAGTATGCCTGTAAAGTGGCGCGTGTTTCCCATGTTTAGAACAGTCCCTGCACCAAATGTCATTTTTAAAGGAAAAAATCTCATTTAAAACTGCTTGCGGGTTTAATGTAATGTCAGGGTCCTGGCAATATGGATGAAAATCAGTGAGACAAACGGCATGGGTACCCCCCAGTCCATTACCAGCCCTTTGGGTCTTGTATGGATATTAAGGGGAACCCCGCACCCAAATTAAAATAAGGAAAGGTGTGGGGCCACCAGGCCCTATATACTCTGAACAGCAGTATACAGGCGGTACAAACAAGACAGGGACTGTAGGTTTGTTGTTAACCACTTCAGCCCCGGAAGGATTTACCCCCTTCCTGACCAGAGCACTTTTTACAATTTGGCACCGCGATGCTTTAACTGCTAATTGCGCGGTCATGCAATGCTGTACCCAAACGAAATTTGCGTCCTTTTCTTCCCACAAATAGAGCTTTCTTTTGATGGTATTTGATCACCTCTGCCGTTTTTATTTTTTGCACTATACATGGAAAAAGACCGAAAAAATCCAATAAACTCAATTTTAGTCATACATTTAGGCCAAAATGTATTCGGCCACATGTCTTTGGTAAAAAAAATGTCAATAAGTGTATATTTATTGGTTTGCGCAAAAGTTATAGCGCCTACAAACTAGGGTACATTTTCTGGAATTTACACAGCCTTTAATTTATGACTGCCTATGTCGTTTCTTGAGGTGCTAAAATGGCAGGGCAGTACAAAACCCCCACAAATGACCCCATTTTGGAAAGTAGACACCCCAAGGAAATTGCTGAGAGGCATGTTGAGCCCATTGAATATTCATTTTTTTTGTCCCAAGTGATTGAATAATGACAAAAAAAAAAAAAAATTACAAAAAGTTGTCACTAAATGATATATTGCTCACATAGGCCATGGGCTATGTGGAATTGCACCCCAAAATACATTTAGCTGCTTCTCCTGAGTATGGGGATACCACATGTGTGGGACTTTTTGGGAGCCTAGCTGCGTACGGGGCCCCGAAAACCAATCACTGCCTTCAGCATTTCTAAGGGCGTACATTTTTGATTTTACTCCTCACTACCTATCACAGTTTTGAAGGCCATAAAATGCCCAGATGGCACAACCCCCCCCCCCCAAATGACCCCATTTTGGAAAGTAGACACCCCAAGCTATTTGCTGAGAGGCATGTTGAGTCCATGGAATATTTTATATTTTGACACAAGTTGCGGGAAAGTGACAATTTTTTTTTTGCACAAAGTTGTCACTAAATGATATATTGCTCACACAGGCCATGGGCATATGTGGAATTGCACCCCAAAATACATTCTGCTGCTTCTCCTGAGTACGGGGATACCACATGTGTGGGACTTTTTAGGAGCCTAGCCGAGTACGGGGCCCCGAAAACCAATCACCGCCTTCAGGATTTCTAAGGGTGTAAATTTTTGATTTCACTCTTCACTGCCTATCACAGTTTCGGAAGCCATGGAATGCCCAGGTGGCACAAAACACCCCCAAAAGAAAGACAAGAAAAAAAATGTTTTTTTTCTTTTTTTTAATTTTCAAAACTTTGTGACAAAAAGTGAGGTCTGCAAAATACTCACTATACCGCTCAGCAAATAGCTTTGGGTGTCTACTTTCCAAAATGGGGTCATTTGGGGGGGTTTGTGCCACCTGGGCATTCCATGGCCTCCGAGACTGTGATAGGCAGTGAAGAGTGAAATCAAAAATTTACGCCCTTAGAAAGCCTGAAGGCGGTGCTTGGTTTTCGGGGTCCCGTACGCGGCTAGGCTCCCAAAAAGTCTCACACATGTGGTATCCCCATACTCAGGAGAAGCAACAGAATGTATTTTGGGGTGTAATTTCACATATTCCCATGGCATGTTTGAGCAATATATCATTTAGTGACAACTTTGTGCAAAAAAAAAAAAAAAAAAAAAAAAATTTGTCTCTTTCCCGCAACTTGTGTCATAAAATATTCCATGGACTCGACATTCCTCTCAGCAAATAGCTTGGGGTGTCTACTTTCCAAAATGGGGTCATTTGGGGGGGGTTTGAACTGTCCTGGCATTTTATGCACAACATTTAGAAGCTTATGTCACACATCACCCACTCTTCTAACCACTTGAAGACAAAGCCCTTTCTGACACTTTTTGATTAAAATGGTGGGTGTTTCATTTTTTTTTCACACAGTATTTGCGCAGCGATTTTTCAAACGGATTTTTTGGGGAAAAAACACACTTTTTTACATTTTAATGCACTAAAACACACTATATTGCCCAAATGTTTGATGAAATAAAAAAGATGATCTTAGGCCGAGTACATGGATACCAAACATGACATGCTTTACAATTGCGCACAAACGTGCAGTGGCAACAAAATAAATACATTTTTAAAAGCCTTTAAAAGCTTTTACAGGTTACCACTTTAGATTTACAAAGGAGGTCTACTGCTAAACTTACAGCCCTCGATCTGACCGTCGCGGTGATACCTGACATGCATGGTGCAATTGCTGTTTACATTTGACGCCAGACCGACGGTTGCGTTCGCCTTAGCGCGAGAGCAGAGGGGACAGGGGTGCTTTTTTTTTTTTTTTCTTTTCTTTATTATTTTTTTGCTTTTTTATCTTATTTTTAAACTGTTGCTACAGAGAGGGCAAGACGAGGTACACCATTCCGGTCGGAAGTGTGGCTGGGATCGTAATACATCTGCCTTTCTTTGCTTACTTGTCTGGTAAGGGGACAATCCCGAAGGTCCGTTTAATATCTATGCTTTGGTGTTGGTTCCCGTTTTTCCACTATATCTGCATACGAGGGTCTGCCCTCTGGTAAGCAGCTCGCACTATTAGCTGTCCCAGCACCTGGTGGGAGTTCTTTTTCACAATCCTTCACTTATTTTGGAGTGCTTTACACACGCCGACTGTCCAATTATATCTGGTAAGCAGATTTTGAAAGTCGTTGCAGTTTACACTTTTATTATTTACCTTCACCTTAAATATATTTTTTTCACTTATGTTTGCATGATTGCATGACACCCACCCCAATGTCCTAGCTAATTAGCGCAGGATTTCATATGATCACACATGATTTGAGGGTATTTGAGTGTCACTTTCTCTTTCTGGTGTGGCGTATTTTCTAAAACAATATTACGCTATATTTTTGTTATATTCTTTTGTATTATATCTGTGGATACACGGGACGAGGGTGCCCTTCCTGCTTCACCTGGAGTGTACATCCAAAGGCCAAGGCTGGGTTTAAGCCACTCGCCCTTTAAAGCCTTACTTCTGGTAAGCGCAATATATGTTGGAGTGTTCCGCTGATTGTGTCTACTATTACTGTTTCCTTTGGAAGAAGTTTATCACCCATTGATCCTTCTTGTCTGGACTACCATTGGGACTATTCATTTTATGCTATATGGGACTTTTCAATTTGGACTCTTATACCACCTATAGCGCGGTTTTTTCTCTTTTTTATTTTTAAACTGTTCCTTTCATTTTTTATTTTTTTTATCATTTTTATTGTTATCTTAGGGAATGTAAATATCCCCTATGATAGCAATAGGAAGTGACAGGTACTCTTTTTTTGAAAAAATTTGGGTCTATTAGACCCTAGATTTCTCCTCTGCCCTCAAAGCATCTGACCACACCAAGATCGGTGTGATAAAATGCTTCCCCAATTTCCCAATGGCGCTATTTACATCCGGCGAAATCTAAGTCATAAAATGCTCGTAGCTTCCGGTTTCTTAGGCCATAGAGATGTTTGGAGCCACTCTGGTCTCTGATCAGCTCTATGGTCAGCTGGCTGAATCACCGGCTGCATTCTCAGGTTCCCTGTTGAGACAGGAGAGCCAGAGAAAAACACGGAAGACGGTGGGGGGGCATTCTCTCCCACTGCTTGTAAAAGCAGTCTAGAGGCTAATTAGCTGCTAGGATTGCTTTTACATGAAAGCCGACCGCTGGCTGAAAAGAATGATACCAAGATGATACCTAAACCTGCAAGCATCATTCTGGTATAACCACTCAAATTCGTGAATGGCGTACCTGAAGACAAAAAAATGGTTAACAATAAAGCACAGTAAATGGTAAAGTATAAAAAATTGCATACCTGAAAAGCAAACATGATAAAACATAATAACAATAAAACATTGCAGAATAGAATACAGTAAAAAAGAGCAGAACAATAGAGAGAATAGAGAGAGAGAGAGAACAATAAAACGAAAACTATTATTTTTTATTTTATATTTTTGTTTGTGTTTTTATTTTTTTTTACACTTTTTTTGTAACTGTAACTTTTATAACTGTAACCGGTTCCAGGTTCGGGTCTCTCAAAATGCGATGGCATCTTGGGAGACCCTGTGAAAGTGTGCCTAGTCTGTGGAATGCTGTACCCTACGCTAATACTCAACTAGTGAATGGTAGCGTTCAAAACATTCACCAATGCAAAGACCAGGATTGACAGGAGGGACAATAATAGCGGGTGTCACGCCTATATCCGCGCTTGCTGCAGACACAACATCTTTTTTGGGGGGGTTAGTTGGGTAGGGGTACTCGGGAGGACATAAAAATGCCTCTCATGCAGCCGACTGCATTTGCTTGGGGATGTGGATGGGGGAAGTACGGGCGCTGCAGAAGCGGTGGGATCCCAATTAGGATTGGCGAATGCAGCAGGAAGGGCACTATGGGCACGACGGGCCTGTGTTTGTCTTTTTGGTGGCAGCGGGACACTACTTGTGCTTGCCACCTCATCAGCTTGAGCTGCACTTATGGGACTCGCCACGTCACCAAGTGTTACTGCAGTGCTGGTTTGACTACGACCGGGGTGTACTAGGCCACTGGCGCTTGCCAGTTCACCAAAACGCTATCGGATCAGATATTGATCAGTTCAGATACTATACCACTAAGGGAGGTGTACGGTGCGTGCGTGGGTGTTAGCGGTACTGGCACTAACCTGACGCTGCCTGGGGCTGGTGCTTGCCAGTTCACCAAAACGCTACCAAAAAAACTGTTAGCGATCGCAGGGATCAGGCCTGACTCTGCGAACGCTGCAGTTATGCGTTTAGTGTTTTGTAAGTGACAGTGATCGATTGATACTGCACTTGGGTGGGCTGGGCCGGGCGGAGGGGCAAAACGCAGGTGCTAGCAGGTATTTGGGGTGATCCCGCTAACACTGCGTTTTTGGGAACCCTAAACTGCTGGGGACGCTAGTTTAGATGAGATCGGATCAGATATTGATCCGTTCAGATACTATACCACTAAGGGAGGCGTATGGTGCGTGCGTGGGTGTTAGCGGTACTGGCGCTAATCTGACGCTGCCTGGGGCGATGCATATCACCGCCGGGCGATCAGGGGGTTAAACCTTTATTCGGTAATAAACGGCGGGTGCCCTGACACTATAAAAAATAAACGAACTAACCAGCGTCACCCGTAACACTTATACGGTGATCAGTGGTGAAAGGGTTAACTAGGGGGCAATCAAGGGGTTAAAACATTTATTAGATAGTATATGGGGGTCCCTGTCGCTATAAAACTCTGACAGCGAACCTAAATATTTACGTCCCTAACTAGCGTCACCAGTGACACTAATACAGCGATCAGAAAAATGATTGCTTAGTGACACTGGTGACGGGGGGTGGTCAAGGGCTTAAAACTTTATTAGGGGGGTTAGGGGGGTATCCTAGACCTAAAGGGGGCTAACAGTAACTGTCCTAACACTGTAACTGTCACAAACTGACACCAATACAGTAATCAGAAAAAAAAAAAAACCTGCTTGGTGTCAGTTTGTGACAGGGGGGGTGATTGGGGGGGGATCGGGGGGCGATCGGGGATACAGTAATCAGAAAAAAAAAAAAACCTGCTTGGTGTCAGTTTGTGACAGGGGGGGTGATTGGGGGGGGATCGGGGGGCGATCGGGGGTGGGATTGGGGTGTTTTGTGTGCCTGGCATGTTCTACTGTGTGTGTGTGTGTTGTGCACTCACATTACAGTCTTCTCTCCTCGGCCAGGAACGGAAAATACAGAGCCGAGGAGAGATGACATCATTTCCTCTGCCTCTGTGTACAATACAGAGGCAGGGGAATGATCCCATTGGCTGGGAGCGATCGCGAGCGGGGACCCACGAATGGATGGCCTCCCCCTCACCACCGATCGCCGGGGGAGATTTGCCGACCGCCGCAGGCACCGGGGGGGTCCGATCGGACCCCCCACCCGCGGGCAGGCAAGGACGTACAGGTAAGCCCTTTTGCCTGCCCGTGCCGCTCTGCCGACGTACATCGGCGTGCGGCGGTCGGCAACTGGTTAAGTAGAATCTGTTTGTAATTTTGAACGGGTACATTTTTAACGTGTTTAGCTCCAGCCAAAAAATCTTTTTTAAGCTTTTTGGAAAATATAGGGAAGGGTTATCACCCCTGTGACATTTGTTTTGCTGTCTTTCCTCATCTTCAGAAGATTTCACCTCACTTTTTGTCCCAATGACAAATGTTTTTTGAAAATTTGTTTTTTTTTTTGGAACAAGGATTGGAAAGCATCAGTGGAAAGGAGAAATGTTTTTCCCATATTAACTCTTACAGGAGAGAATTTCCCTTCCTAGGGGTAGATTTCATCTCACTTCCTGTTGTCTCCTTCGGTTTGCAAGTAGGAGTCGTTTGTAAGTTAGATGTTTGAAAGTAGGGGCCTGACCTATATACTCAGCAGAAATTTGGGCCTTAGGTGTTGTTGTGGCCACAACACTGTAAGCCCTCACAGGGCCCCGCTGTGAAATATTAGATCAAGAATTGTAATTACATGCCCCTGTTGAACAGGGGCAGAAAAACTGGGCCTTTAGTGGTGGTGGTGTTGGTGCCACAACGCTGTAAGTCCTCGCTCGCTCTTGGTGGGTGCAGAAATGGGCCCTGCTGTGAAATATTAGATCAAAAATTGTAATTACATGCCCCTGTTGAACAGGGGCAGAAAAATTGGGCCTTTGGTGATGGTGGTGGTGGTGGTGGTGGTGGTGCCACAACACTGTAAGTCCTCACTCACTCTTGGTGGGTGCAGAAATGGGCCCTGCTGTGAAATATTAGATCAAGAATTGTAATTACATGCCCCTGTTGAACAGGGGCTGAAAAATTAGGCCTTAGGCACTGGTGCTGGTGCCACAACACTGCAACCCCTCACAGACACTCTAGTTGGAACGCAGGAACGAGCCCTGCTGCAAAGTATTGCATCAAAAATTGTAATTACACGCCCCTGTTAAACAAGGGCTGAAAAATTGGGCCTTAGGCACTGGTGCTGGTGCCACAACACTGCAACCCCTCACAGACACTCTAGTTGGAACGCAGGAATGAGCACTGTTGCAAAGTATTGCATCAAAAATTGTAATTACATGCCCCTGTTAAACAAGGGCAGAAAAATTGGGCGTTAGGCACTGCTGCTGGTGCCACAACACTGCAACCCCTCACAGACACTCTAGTTGGAACGCAGGAACGAGCCCTGCTGCAAAGTATTGCATCAAAAATTGTAATTACACGCCCCTGTTAAACAAGGGCTGAAAAATTGTGCCTTAGGCACTGGTGGTGGCGCCCAGAACCAAAAATGTTCTTACAAGCTATCAGCGTGATCATTGAGGAGGAAGAGGATAATTACTCAGGGATAGTCACTCAGCATCAGCATAGGCAGTCTTTGAAGGGATCTGAGATTTAAAAAAAAAAATATTCGGTTACATCAGCATCAGGTGCTTGGTAGCTGGTGGTGATCCAAGACTGATTCATTTTTATGAAGGTCAGTCGATCGACCGAGTCGGTGGACAGACGCACCCTGTGATCGGTTACCATGCCTCCAGCAGCACTGAATGTGCGTTCCGAAAGAACGCTGCATGCAGGACAGGCCAGTAGCTCAATTGCATACTGTGCAAGCTCTGGCCAGTGATCCATCCTCAAGACCCAGTAACCCAGAGGATTTTCGGTGGGAAAGGTGTTCAAGTCTGATCTTGCCCCTAGGTATTCCTGCACCATGTAAAACAGACGCTGGCGATGGTTGCTGGAACCGATCATACCTTGGGGCTGCGGACCAAAAAATTGTCTGAACGCATCGGTCAGACGGCCACCTTCTCCACCACTCCTTCTTTTACTGACCGAAGCCTCAGCAACACGTTGTCCAGAAACAGGAGTTTGTAACCTCCCAGTCTCTGGGAACGCGTTGCACAGACCTTTTTGCTCGGCCTCCCGAAGATGTTTCATCCTCTGCTCCCTCTGCGATGGCAAGATAAGGTCCGCAACCTTACCCTTGTAACTTGGATCAAGGAGGGTTGCCAGCCAGTATTGGTCCTTCTCCTTGATACCACGAATACGAGGATCCTTACGCAGGCTTTGCAGGATCAGGGAGGCCGTGCAGCGTAGGTTTGCTGAGGCATTCAGTCCAGAGTCCTCTGGGTCACTAAGGACGACATGGTCCGCAGCCACCTCCTCCCAGCCACGTACAAGTCCATGTGTTTCTTGGGACTGATCCCTTAAAGACTGCTGCTGAGGCTGAGTGCCAGGCTCCGCCTCCATACTGACACAATCTTCCTCCTCCTCCTCCTCCTCCTCCTCCTCTTCCTCTTCCTCCTCCTCCTCTTCCTGTGTGATCGGCGGGCACGCAGGAACACTGTCTGGATAAAGGGGGCCTTGAGAGCTAAGGAAGTCCTCCTCTTCCTGCCTCTGTTCTGCCTCAAGTGCCCTGTCCATTATTCCACGCAGCGTGTGCTCCAACAGGTGGACAAGGGGGACAGTGTCACTGATGCATGCACTGTCACTGCTCACCATCCTCGTGGCCTCCTCAAATGGTGACAGGACAGTGCATGCATCCCTGATCATGGCCCACTGGCGTGGGGAAAAAAACCAAGCTCCCCTGACCCTGTCCTGGTGCCATAGTCGCACAGGTACTCATTGATGGCCCTCTGCTGCATGTGCAGCCGCTGCAGCATGGCCAACGTTGAGTTCCACCTGGTGGGCATGTCACAGATTAGGCGGTTCTTGAGCAGGTTAAACTCCTTTTGGAGGTCCGTCAGCCGAGCACTGGCATTATATGACCGGCGGAAATGCACACAGACTTTCCTGGCCTGCCTTTAGGACATCCTGTAAGCCCGGGTACCTGCCCAAGAACCGTTGCACCACCAAGTTAAGGACGTGAGCCAAACAGGGCACATGGGTCATTTGTCCCTGTCAGAGGGCAGAGAGGAGGTTGGTGCCATTGTCGCAAACCACCATTCCTGCCTTAAGTTGGTGTGGCGTCAACCACCTCTGAACCTGCTCCTGCAGAGCTGACAGAACCTCTGCCCCAGTGTGGCTCCTGTCCCCCAAGCACACCAGCTCAAGCACCGCATGGCATCTTTTGGCCTGCATATTTGCGTAGCCCCTTGAACGGCTACGCAGCACCGCTGGTTCCGAGGACAAAGCACAGGAAGAGGCCATGGAGGAAGAAGAAGAGGAGGGGGTGGAGGAGAGAGGTGTGGCACAATCATTAGCATTTTGGAGGCGTGGTGGCAGAACAACCTCCAACACTACTGCATCTTGTTCTGCATCCTTCCCAGCTGCCAGCAGAGTCACCCAATGCGCCGTGAAACTTAAGTAAGGTCCCTGTCCATGCCTGCTGGACCATGAGTCAGCGGTAATATGCACCTTACTGCTGACCGCCCTGTCCAGCGAGGCATGGACATTGCCTTCCACATGCCGGTAGAGAGCCTTCCGTGAGAAAAAGTGGCGTTTGGGTACCTGCCATTGAGGAACCGCACATTCCACAAACTCACGGAAGGGGGCAGAGTCTACCAACTGAAAAGGCAGCAGTTGAAGTGCTAGCAATTTTGCCAAGCTAGCATTCAACCGCTGGGCATGTGGATGGCTGGGAGCAAACTTCTTTCGGCGGTGCAGCAGCTGGGGCAGGGAAATTTGCCTGGTACAATCTGACGTTGGTGTACCAAAAGCAGATTGCCCACAAGTACTTGGCTGTGACACAGCTAATTCTACACCTTCATTCCTCTCAGTGCAGGTCTCAGAGAGGACTGAAGGTATAGTGGGGTTGGAAATCTCAGCTGATAAGGAGCAAGGAGAGGTCCTCTTTGTTATTTGGTGTGGGTCTTTTAGATACGCTTGCCAACGAACTGCATGGCAGGTCAACATATGTCTGGTCAAGCATGTGGTACCCAAGCGGGAGATGTTTTGGCCACGCGAGATACGCTTGAGACATATGTTGCAAATAGCAGCGGTGCGATCTGATGCGCTCGTCTAAAAAAAGGCCCACACCAAAGAACTTTTTGAATAACGCGCAGAGACTGCAGCGCCCTGCACATGTGGAGCTTTGGGGTGTGATGCAGTCAATGTGCTGCCCTTAGGCTGGCCCCTGGAGGGCATCCTGCCTCGTTGGTGATGTGCCGCCTCCTCCTCCTCTCTCCTATCAGGCACCCACGTTGAGTCAGTGACCTCATCATCCCCTCCCTCCTCATCACTGGAGCAAACCTGGCAGTATGCTGCAGCAGGGGGAGCATGACTGCCAGATTGCTGTCCTTCTTGGGCACCCCCTCTGTCCGTGCTCATGTTACTGCCTTCATCGAGCTCAGTATCATCATCAGAGCCTTCCAAACGCTGGGCATCCTCCTGGAGCATGTACCCAACACTGTGGTCAAACAGTTCGAGGGACTCCTCAGGAGAATATGGTGGGGCTAGGGAAGGAGTCACTGATGACATTGAGCCGAGGGAAGAGGCCGCTGCTTTGACAGACAAAGTACCCTGGGCATGGGTGAGAGATGATGAGGAGGATGAGGACGGCTTGGTCATCCACTCGACCAAGTCTTCCGCATGTTGCGGCTCAACACAGCCAGCTGCCGAAAAAAAGGCCAAGCGTGTCCCATGGCCACGTGCTGATGAGGATGCACCGTCTCCACGACCAGCACTAGACACAGAGCCTGCTTGCCCTCTCTTATTGGCTTGTGACTGTCTGCCTCTCCTTCTTGGCCTTCCAGACATACTAATGGCCTGTAGCTGCACTAAGCTGGGATATATATATATATATATATATATATATATATATATATATGTACTGATACTGCAGCTAGCAAAATCAACTGCCTGCCTGTAGTATGAGAACACCACCAACCTTCTACAGGTAGCTTTAGCTGAACACTGTGAGGTGGACGCACCCCACTAACTTGTAGGTTTAGCTGAACACTGTGAGCAGGACGCATTGCACTAACTGTAAATAGTCTAGCTGCCTGACTGTGGTACTAATAGGATCAAAAGAACACCAGTAATTTTCTTCAGGTAGCTGTATATACTGTAACAAGACAAGCCTACCTGTCAGTAAGAAGATTACAGGAACGGATCTAGCTGAACACTGTGAGCAGGACGCACTGCACTAACTGTAAATAGTCTAGCTGCCTGACTGTGGTACTAATAGGATCAAAATAACACCAGCAATTTTCTTCAGGTAGCTGTATATACTGTAACAAGACAAGCCTGCCTGTCAGTAAGAAGATAACAGGAAAGGATCTAGCTGAACACTGTGAGCAGGACGCACTGCACTAACTGTAAATAGTCTAGCTGCCTGACTGTGGTACTAATAGGATCAAAAGAACACCAGTAATTTTCTTCAGGTAGCTGTAAATACTGTAACAAGACAAGCCTGCCTGTCAGTAGGAAGATAACAGGAATGGATCTAGCTAAACTGAATACAGTGTATATATATATATATATATATATATATATATATATATATATATATATATATATATATATATATATATATATATATGCAACACCTGGGATGCATATATATACACAATACACTGTAAGTGCAGCTAACTGACTGACTGTTCTGCCTAACCTATCTAACTCAAATCAAATGTCACTGTCTGTCTCTCTCTTTCTCTCAATGAACGCCGGAACACACACTGCACAGGGCCGCCGTGCAGGCGGCCTTATATAGTGTGGGGCGTGTACTAAATCCCCTGAGCCATAATTGGCCAAAGCCTCCTTGGCTTTGGCCAATTACGGCTCTCTGTTCAGGCGGCGCTGTGATTGGCCAAGCATGCGCGTCATAGTGCATGCTTGGCCAATCATCAGCCAGCAATGCACTGCGATGCCGCAGTGAATTATGGGCCGTGACGCGCCACACGAATTTGGCGCGAACGGCCCATATCGTTCGCAATTCGGCGAACGACCGAATAGCCGATGTTCGAGTCGAACATGGGTTCGACTCGAACACGAAGCTCATCCCTTCTCACTAATAAGCTCCCTCTCCAGTGGGGACTGAACTTATCTATACCCAAAAAAATTGTCTAAGAGGGGTCCCTATTGTGTGCAAATAAATAGTGCTTAGATACAGAGTGGTTCCTGAACCCATTTTTAATATTAGTGATATATTCGTTAAGGCGGACCTGAAGAGGCCGTTTGGTTCTGCCTACATATTGCAGGCCACATGGGCACTGCAACATATACACAACCCCCTCTGTAGTACAAGTGATAAAGGGTTTTATCTCATATGATTTCTGTGTGCTAGCAGAGGTAAAGGTTGTGGTCCGTCTATGAGGACAAGCACTGAATGAGCAGACTCTGCATCGTCTGCATTGATAAAATCCTGTTAAATGATTTAAAAAACTTGGTTTTGAAATCGGTGGATTTAAAAACATTTGGGGCTAACCAGTTACGCAACGATGGTACACCTCTAAAAACAACCCGAGGTTTTTCTGGTAGCACCTTGCTAAGCACCACATCACTACGTACAACATGCCAATGTTTGTATATTAAGTTCTTAATAGTGCTGTGCTGCAAGGAATATGTGGTCAAAAAAGGAACACCAAGGTAAAGGTCGTCATTAATACGTGGTGTTCTTTCAACCAACAAATCCTCCCTATTAACTTCTTTGATTGTATCAAGGGTCATGTTTAGGGATTCCTTTGAATACCCCTTTTCCAAAAACCTATCAGTAAGGACCATAGCCTGTACTAAAAAATCAGTTTGACTGGAACAGTTCCTTTTGAGCCGAAGATATTGGCTCTTCGGAACTGACTCCAGCCAAGGATGATGATGACAACTGTCCACAGGTATAAACAAATTTCTGTCAGTTTCCTTGAAAAAAGTGGACGTGACCACCTTATCCCCACTAACAGAAATCTTTAAATCAAGGAAATTAATATCAGTTTGACTCATCTCATAATTCAAACGTATACTGTACCTCTCTGATTACCATTAAGGAAAGACAAAAACTCCTGTGGGGCCACCTGTTCACCATCCCATAGGAGGAGCATGTCATCTATGTACCTCACCCACAGGATAACCTGAGGTACATCACGAGCATAGATGACATCCTCCTCCCATTTGCCCATAAAAATATTTGCCAGGCTAGGGGCGTGCTTAGCCCCCATAGCTACCCCCATGTCCTGTCTGTAAAAATTGTTGTTGAACCAAAAATAATTGTGGGAGGCGGCGTATTCCAATAATTCCATCAAAAACATCACCTGGCTTTGTGGGAGGCCAGAATCTCTATCCAAAAAGTGTTTAACTGCCCCCAAACATGTGTGGGATTATGGTATATAAAGATGTCACATCTGCGGTGAATAACCACATTCCAGCTTTAACTCTGATTCCAGAAAGTAACTGAATGACATGCCTAGAATCTTTAACATATGGGAGTAACCTATGTACCAGGGGCTGTAAAAAAAAATCAATATATCTGCCCACCCGGGATGTAAGTGAATCTATGCCACTAACAATTGGGCATGAGTGTTACTCACTTGCTTATATTTTGTCTCATCAGCTGAAGTCCTCCATTCAGATCTCACAGAGAATTTGCTGATCTTTTAAGGTTTTTGACAAACTCATTTATGGGTTTTCTCCCCAATTCCAGATCCTAAATGTTTGGAAGGATTTAAAACTAAAGCCAGGTGACTTGTGGATTGTTAACTGACATTTATATATAAGGAAATGTTTGGAGACTCAACACAGCATCTTTTTCATGTACAGTTTTGCAAAACTTGAAGGAAAAGTCACCTGGATCCTCACCAGACACTGAAAAAATGACTAGATTAAAGAAATCTCTGTGTTTGATTTGTTTCCCTCTTGTGATCACAGTCTAGGGTACTTTTTGATCCAATTACTTTAATTGTAAGGGATATATATATTTGAAAAGTAGTTTAGCCTTGTTGAAGTCATATTTGTCTTTTGTACGTCTTCCATTTTATGTAGAATTGTCTGTGTTTACATGTGCTGATAAGTCAGCATGCCAACAATTCAGCTAGAATGCCATTCTGACCACAGGAGTGTACAGCCAGTACTCTATAAATATGTCTTATCAATCATTTGTTTTTTCACAATGAAAAATCATTTTGTAATGAAAAAAGCTGCTCAGCTATTATTTTCTCCACAATGGAGTTTTTGCCTCTTTGGCCAGGACTACCTCCACCTAAGCGTGTGGTGGTTCCAGGTTAAATGTGATAGCAGGTATGGTTAGTGATCAAAATATTGATCAAAAGAGGGGAGACTGTAATGGAAATTTGTAATTTCTGTATATAATTGTATTCTATTTTGTATGTATTGCACACTGCTCTCACTATGCACACGGCACTAATAATGTTTTCAGCACATGTTTGCATTCTTTCGAGTCCTGATTAGAATTAGTCTGCCTATATAACGCCCCTTGTTACCATAAACGTACAATTGTAATATTAATGTGATACCTACGTAATCATGTGTATAAAAACCTTCAATTGCATCATAATAAAGCAGAACAGTTATTTGGAAAGATGCTGAGCGTATCTTTTGTGTCTGTTCCCTAGTGCAGTAGTTATTATTAATTTGGAACCACTAATCAATATGAGGATAGGAGTTGCCTATCAACAAATTGTCCAAGTCAGCAGAAAGCCCTGAAACCAGTCACAGATGCCTTACAAGCAAAGCAGATCAAATACAGATGGGGATTCCCGTTCCAACTCTCTGCATCCCACAATGGCAAATCGGCTGTCTTCCGTACTCTCTGGGACCTTGCTAACTTTCTGGGGACTTTTGAACTGCCACAAATACAAGTGCCGGACTGGCCCCTTAGATCTGTGACCCCTGGCCTTCCTCTTTTCTCTGGATGGGAAACATACTCCAAAAAGAAACGCTCCCGCTCACGCGCTTTCAAAACTCTGGCTGGATGAAATACCTCCCACCCCACTCGGGGGTTCTGTCCTTTCTACTCATTTTTCTTTTTTGACCCGGAACCCCGAGAGGGGTGAGTGACCCCCTTTCTTGGTCATTCCTCCCGGAATCCGGGAATTGGATGGACGTGACAGCACATACAGCTGTCCTCAGGTATAAGATCCAATGTTCACACAAATGATATGCTTTAAATGTTAGATGTTGAATGCATTATTATCGTTTAGATATGTGTTGTTCCTGGGGCGTGGTTTGGCTATGCAGCAGTGAGGACGCGTCTCTCTCATGCTCCGGCGCCGTCACACTATTTACAGCACTTATCCTGTTTTGATCGCTCCCACTCGCCCTAAAAAGATGCGGAAGAGATCGGGGAAGACCTTGCCTAAAAAAGGATCTGCCGTGGGATCGATTAAACGATTCCTGGCCACGGAACCAGACGATCCGGAGGATATGGACGGCCTAGGCCGCTCTCCAGGAGGCACAAGCTCCGGTACAGGCTCCGCCCACCGACGCAGGCCCGAACACAGACACCGCTCTCCAGTGTCCTCGGCCGGCTCAGAGGGAGAGGAAGGCTCCTCCAGGCGATCGGGAGTAGAGGCACTGGTAAGCGACCTACCTACTAAAACGGAGCTTGCCTCCATGTTACTAGGCCTGGAACGTGCCATTAAGAAGGAGGTGTCTGCGGTCCGAGCTGACCTCTCACATGTCTTAGAAAGAGTGGAGGAGACAGAGCAGCGCCTTGATCGCCACGCGGCGGCCATTAGACACTTACAGTCCTCAACACGTGCACTCACTATAGCACATAGAATGGCATTATACAAAATCGAGGACCAGGAAAACCGCAACAGGAGGAATAATATTCGGATCAGAGGCCTACCGGAGGCTACTGGGGATGATGATCTTCTCCCCTCCGTCCGGGGCATTTTCAACGGTCTACTGGGCCAGGCTGCAGACTACCCTTTGAAAATTGATAGAGTGCACAGAGCCCTTCGCCCCCGGAACCTCTCTTCAGATGTCCCCCGTGATGTCATTTGCAGGATCCACTACTATGAGGAAAAAGAGCTCATCATGAAAAAAGCCAGAGATTCTGCAGCATTGGATTTTGATGGTGCCATGCTATCATTTTTCCCAGATCTTGCTAGGGAAACCCTGGAACGGCGTAGAGCCCTACGCCCCTTGACAGAGAAATTGCGAGAAGCTTCGATCAAATACAGATGGGGGTTCCCAGCCGCACTGATTGCTAACAGAGATGGTAAAACCGCGATCCTTCGATTTCCAGAAGAGCTGGACAAATTCTGCATGGATGTCAACATCTCTCCGCCAGAACTCCCCGGATGGCAAGACAACATCCCTACTTTGCCCGCAACGGCGGAATCAGGTTGGCGAAAGATTGAGCGCAAAAATCGCTCTCCCACCTCCGGAGGATCCACCGAAATGGGTTAAGACTGTGAGTTATATGGCCCTTCTTTTTGTTCTTGCTGTCAGAGCAAAAATGCATCTGCCTCCTACCGGGTATTACTCTGGTAACAATACAGTTGTGAATGACCACTGAATAGGCCGTTAGCCTCAACACATCTATGTTGGACTATAATTTTGTCCACTTGGTTCCTGTTTTTTGTTTTTTGTTTTTTGATTTTTGTCTTAATTTTATAGACTCCCTTCTGATCGTAAGTGATATGATTATTGCAGATTAGATGCATCATAAGTGCCTTCTATATTTGTACTTAATAACTTGTGAAGTTTTGGTGATGGCGCCGGAGCAACCAGACGACGCCCACACCAATTTTGGTGACCGTGCGCATATGCGCGGAACACCACACTCACCTGCGCAAGGGGCGCCACGCCGGCTGGAGACCCTATTCCCTAGCTCATATCTGGGCAACGGGGATGGGGGCGTCCTGCCGCTGGTATGCCCCACCACGCACCGCAGTATAATGCGTGCACACTTTGACCACCCCTCTAACTGGTCTAAATTCCAACCACTAATGGATATTGTTTGTTCTCTTTTTCTTCTCATTTCTTTGACCTTTCCCTTTTCTCTCACCCCTTCCCACCCTACCCACCCCTTTCTCAAATTTTCTGTACCCACCTCAGGTCCGGCTCCCCAGGATATAGTGAACATGTGCTCCCCCTGTTGGTCTCCATGGCT
Organism: Lithobates septentrionalis; assembly: GCA_037952835.1. Taxonomy (NCBI): domain Eukaryota; kingdom Metazoa; phylum Chordata; class Amphibia; order Anura; family Ranidae; genus Lithobates; species Lithobates septentrionalis. The sequence goes on along the minus strand of JBBDGP010000091.1, from coordinate 2,270,934 downwards.
AAGGTAAATCTTATCTCTTTTAATGTTAGAGGGCTATACGCCCCAGGGAAGAGGCACAACTTATACAGGGAGCTGGGCCGCCTGCGGGGAGACATTGTTTTCTTGCAGGAGACCCACCTCACTCAATCTACACGGGTAAAACTCTCCTCACAACAATACCCAACGTGGTACTACAGCTTATCGGATGTACATAAAGCTAAAGGTGTAGCCATCGGATTCCGTAGAGGGACCCCGTTCACACTAGAATCCATGTTAAGTGATCCACTCGGACGCTTTCTGTTCATTAGAGGCAACCTGGGTAGTATGACTTGTACACTTGCCACTATATACGCACCTAACCGAGATCAAGCAGGCTTCATTGCCTCTACTCTTAATAAACTCAGGGATTTTGCACGCGGGTGTGTCCTCCTAGCTGGAGATTTTAACATCCCACTGGAACCTATCATAGACACGTCCAGAGGCAAGACTAATATACCTCATAAACGTTTGCGATTTATTCGCAAACGAATACACGAATCCCAGCTGGTTGACATTTGGAGAATTATGCACCCGCGTGCGAAAGATTATACCCATTTTTCACAGGTTCACCACACATACTCCAGAATAGACTTTTTCCTAATCGATCACCACCATCTGTCTCTCGCTACTAATACACATATCGAATCATCTCCTCTGTCAGACCACGCCCCTATCACACTGACCATTAAAATTCCCTCCATACCACACAGATTTACCAATTGGAAACTTAACGAACATCTCCTAGAAGAGGAAATAGATAGAAAACAAATAGGTGAGAGTTTATCCCTCTTCTTTGCTGAAAATAAACGCCCCGAAAGCTCATCAGGAATAATTTGGGAAGCACACAAAGCCCACATTAGAGGAAAACTCATTGAACTAGGGTCTAGAAAAAAGAAGGAACGAATATTTCATCAATCCAAGCTACTAGAGGAGATTAGGGACCTTGAACAATCCCATAAGGCAAACCAATCGCAGGCGGTATTTCACAACTTAACCTTGAAAAGAGAAGAGTTAAAGTCTCTCTTTCATAGTGAACAAAAACAACAAGCACGTATTGTGGCTCAACGTTTTTATGAATGGGGTAATAAACCTAGTAGACTATTGGCGCGTTCACTTCAACAAAAGAAAACAGCCACTTTCATAACTAAAATTAAAAACACTACAGATGACCTGATACACGACACACCATCAATAGCTAAAGAATTTCGAGAATTCTACCAACACTTATACCACGTCCAACACTCAGTAACAGACAGGGATACTAAAACTAAACTTATAAAAGAATATCTAGCCCAAGCTAACCTTCCCAGACTATCACCCAAGGTACTGGACGCTCTGGATGGGGAGCTCACCATAGCGGAGTTGCGCATAGCATTAAAAGCCATGGCAAACGGTAAATCACCGGGCCCAGACGGTTTCACTGTAGCATACTACCGTACCTTCGCGGATACCCTACTCCCGCATTTAACTTCCTACGCTAACGCAGTTTCGGATGGTGAGATACTCAGGCCTGAAACTACCCACGCGCACATTTCTATTATCCCCAAACCTGGCAAAGATCCTAGCATCTGCGGCAGTTATCGTCCCATCTCACTGTTGAACATCGACGTAAAAATTTATGCTAAAGCTATAGCGAACAGACTCCTCCCCCTGATACCGCAGTGGGTCTCCCCTGACCAGACTGGGTTCATCCCTGGTAGGGAAGCAAGGGATAATGCACTTCGTACTATATCTCTAATAACACACACCAGGGGGTCGTCCCAGTCCACCCTCCTATTATCAACAGATGCTGAAAAAGCGTTTGATAGGGTGGATTGGGACTTCCTCATGGCTACACTGACCCATCTAGGTATTAAGGCCCCCTTACTGACACAAATAAAGGCCCTGTATGGTTTCCCTACAGCTCAATTGAGAGTGAACGGTACCCTTAGTGCCCCTTTTACCCTGTATAATGGCACTCGTCAGGGCTGCCCCCTCTCACCTATTTTATTCGCCCTGTCACTTGAACCCTTTCTGTCCACTGTGAGACATAACCCATCCATACACGGGATTACAGTAGGCCCAACTGAACACAAATATGCCGCATACGCGGACGATATCTTATTTTATGTGCAACAACCTCTGATATCGCTTCCTAACCTTCAGTCAGAACTTGAAAAATATGGCCGCATCTCCAACTTTAAAATTAATATGTCCAAATCAGAAATCCTTAACATATCCACCCCCTCACAGACCGCTTCCCAATTGAAAAGTTCCTTTCCCTTTAGCTGGCAGGCACACAAGCTGAAATATCTGGGCATCTACTTAACCCCGAATCCTGACGCCCTTTTCCGCACAAACTTTTTGCCTCTACTAAACGTGATCAAAACTGACCTACAGAAATGGACTCAGATGGCACATTCTTGGTTGGGGAGGATAGGGGTCATCAAGATGAATATACTACCCAGGTTGCTATTTCTATTTCAAATGATCCCATTTGGAATACCAGTAGGTTTCTTCACAATATTAAAATCGCTAATTGGCAAATACATATGGAACAGAAAGCGTCCCAGGATCGCAAGGTCCCTACTGTACAGACCCAAACGGGAAGGAGGCTTAGCCTTACCAGACTTTAAAAAATATTTCTTGGCAACTATACTGACTAGAATCTCCGATTGGAAATTCCACAAAAAAACCAAGCTCTGGGTTGATCTAGAAACAGAACTAAGCGGCTCCGACCTCTTTACACAACTATGGGTACCACAGAAATTCAGAGTCTTATCATCCAAGACCTCTCCGCTTACTCATTCCACCCTTATGATATGGGACTCTATCTGTAAAACAAACAACTGGCTATACAACTCACCCCTTATGTCACTATCTGGACACAACTATTTCCCGCCAGGGAACCTCGGCCGCGGGGCCCACCCGTGGTCTTTGGGGTCGCTGACCCATTTACACCAGGTCTCTACCTCAAAGGGAGTTTTACCCCTGAACACAATCTTACAAAACTCAATGGCGACACCTATGGAACACTGGAGATACAGACAACTTGCGGCCTTTATTCAATCTCTTCCTAAACCCATTAGATCTATCAACGACCTTACACCCATTGAGTCAACTTTAGCCGAGTCACATCCGGTGGAAAAACCAGTTTCCCACTTCTACCAAATAATGCAAATGGCAACCCCTGCAGGAGACCCGGCTTTCCTACACAACTGGGAAATGGAACTTCAAAAAAAGCTGTCTCCAACACAAAAATCCAACATTCTCATAATGTCACATATCACATCCTCAGCCACCAAAACTGCCGAAGTGAACTATAAGCTGCTAACCAGATGGCACTACACACCAGCCCTTCTTCATAAATATTTTCCACATGTCTCTCCTTTGTGTTGGCGGGGATGTGGGGAACGTGCAACACATGCCCACATCTGGTGGTTCTGCCCACTGATACGACCGTTTTGGTTATCTATACTTCATTGGATTAAGGTGATTCAAGGAGATGAGGTTCCCAATGACCCGTTTGTTGTTCTGTTACACTGTACAGGCAAGCCAGTAGGAGCATATAAAAAATCCATAACTCCTCACCTTCTCAATGCTGCCAAAGCATTGATTCCCAGACTATGGAAACAAAAAAACATACCCACATTACGCCAATGGCTAACGGAAGTTGATCGCACATATTACATGGAAGACCTCACCCTCTCGCTCAGGAACAAATCTGATTATGTAACAAAAATATGGTCCTGCTGGTTTGCCTTTAAATACACAACAGTCTTTTCGGAAATTATGTCAAAGCCTGAATAAAATGTTTTAGATGATGAATATTGTACACAAGAGTCAGGACCTGAGGAAACCCCACACCCCCCCTACCCCCCTACCTTTTCCCTCTACCCCCCTCCATCTTCATCACTCTTTCCTCTTCTACTTTTCCTGTCTGCTTTCTCTGTTATCTATTTATGTTTAAGCATTTGAACTTTAATGGTACAACACCGTTATATGGTTGAGAGATAGCCGTGACACCAATGTCCGGGCAGTACCATAACAAGGAAGACGATCCTAACACTGAAAATTTGAAAAATAGAGAAAAAACCTAATTATCCTGGGCATTGATGTTAGATATAGAAACCTGTCTTTCTATGCTGAGCAGGAATTAGCCCCCTTTCCTGTCAGAGGGTATACGATATATTATGTACACGCACCTATGTAACCCATACACCCCATATATCAACCATATCCTTGTTATGTGATATATACCATTTCTTGTACCATTTCTCCTTTTCACTTGTCTGTAATTTTGCAATATTGTTATTACCTTTTTTCTTAAATAAAAAAATAATAAAAAAAAAAAAAGATATGTGTTGTTCCTGAACGTTCCAGCTATTGATTGAATAACCTTTTATACTGCCAATGGTGCTGCATTACCTGTAGGGATGAGCTTCGAGTTCGAATCAAACTCACATTCGACTCGAACATCGGCTGTTCGCAAGTTCGCCGAATAGCGAACAATTTAGGGTGTTCGCGGCAAATTCGAAAGCCGCTGAACACCCTTTAAAAGTCTATTGGAGAAATCAAAAGTGCTAATTTTAAAGGCTTATATGCATGGTATTGTCATAAAAAGTGTTTGGGGACCTGGGTCCTGCCCCAGGGGACATGGATCAATGCAAAATAAAGTTTTAAAAACGGCCGTTTTTTCGGGAGTAGTGATTTTAATAATGCTTAAATTGAAACAATAAAAGTGTAATATTCCTTTAAATTTTGTACCTGGGGGGTGTCTATAGTATGCCTGTAAAGGGGCGCATGTTTCCCGTGTTTAGAACAGTCTGAAAGCAAAATGACATTTCAAAGGAAAAAAAGTCATTTAAAAGTACTCGCAGCTATATGAATTGTCGGTCCGACAATACACATAACAGTTCATTAATAAAAACGGCAGTTCCCCCACAGGGGAACCCCAAATCATAATTTAAAAAAAAAATGGAGTGCGGGTCCCCCTAAATTCCATACCAGGCCCTTCAGGTCTGGTATGGATATTAAGGGGAACCCCGCACCAAAATTTAAAAAAAAAAAGGCGTGGGGGTCCCCCTCAAAATCCATACTTGGCCCTTCAGGTCTGGTCTGGATTTTAAGGGGAACCCCGTGCCAAATTTTTTTAAAAAAATGGCATGGGGTCCCCCCAAAAATCCATACCAGACCCTCATCCGAGCACGCAAGCTGGTAGGCCGCAGGAAAATAGGGGGGACGAGAGAGCGCCCCCCCCTCCTGAACTGTACCAGGCCACATGCCCTCAACATTGGGAGGGTGCTTTGGGGTCCCCCAAAGCACCTTGTTCGCATGTTGATGAGGACAAGGGCCTCATCCCCACAACCCTTGCCCGGTGGTTGTGGGGGTCTGTGGGCGGGGGGCTTATCGGAATCTGGAAGCCCCCTTTAACAAGGGGGCCCCCAGATCTCGCCCCCATTGTGTGAAATTGTAAGGGGGTACAAAAGTACCCCTACCATTTCACAAAAAAGTGTCAAAAATGTTAAAAATGACAAGAGACAGTTTTTGACAATTCCTTTATTTAAATGCTTCTTCTTTCCATCTTCTTTCTTCTATCTTCTTTCTTCTATCTTCTTTCTTCTATCTTCTATCTTCCTTTGGTTTCTTCCTCCATCTTCTTCTTCTTCCTCCGATCCTCTGCTTCTTGCTCCGGTGTTCTTGTCCGGCATCTTCCTCCGCTGCGTCTTCTTCCCTTTTTCGTTCTCGGGCCGCTCCGCATCCATGATGGGAGGCTCCGGCTGTGTGACGCTTCTCATCTTCTGACGGTTCTTAAATAATAGAGGGCGGGGCCACTCAGTGACCCCACCACCCTCTGACGCACGGGGACTTGACGGGGACTTCCCTGTCCCCCCCTCTGACGTCAGTTATAGTTTCTGTAAGGAGGAAGGCGATTAGCGGACTTTTTGCAGAAAACATCTCGAAAAGACTGATATTGGGAAGACAACATGGGAGTTGTGGAGGTCTCAGCCAGAGGAATGGAAGGAGGAGGTAGCACCTTGGAAATACATTGTTGCTGACACGGATAACCCCAAGCTAATACTTGTCCAGAATTCCAGTCAAGATGCAGGGTGTGTTTCTGCAACCATGGAAGGCCCAGGATGATGGGACTGGAGGATTTAGGCAGAATTAGGAAAGAGATCTCCTCAGCATGCATAACCCCAATGCGTAAGACAATAGGAGGGGTTTTAAACTGGATGGGGCTCATAGGCAAGAAGGAGCCATCTACTGCGGTCACAGAAAGGGGTATAGCCAAGGCAACAAAGGCAATGCCCAACTCGGAAGCTAAAGATTGTTCAATGAAATTCCCGGCAGCACCAGAGGCCACGTATGAAGAGAGTTGATAGGCATTTTGAGTCCAGTGGATAGCCAAGGGAAGGGTGAAACGAGTGTTCTCAGGAATACTACCGGTACATTGAGCCACACCAGAGAGGCAGAGGGAGATTAGGGAAGTAAACAAGTGGCTGAAGAGCTGGTGTAGTAAGGAGGGGTTTGGGTTCCTGGAGGACTGGGCCGACTTCTCAGTCGGTAACCGGTACTATAGAAGGGACGGACTGCACCTAAATGAGGAGGGTGCAGATCTGCTGGGAATGAAGATGGCCAAAAAGTTAGAGGGGTTTTTAAACTAGGCGATGGGGGGGAGGGTCCAGAGACAGTGATAGCCAGCACGGAAGATATTCCAGAGGGTAGTATTGGGGGCATTAGTGGTAGGTTAACCAAAGCACAAAAACGCAAGGTGAGTATAGTAGCAAGTCCAAGTTGCAATCTTGAAACACCCAATACGAGGACAATATGCGACCGGTCTAAACTATGTGGCATGTTCACCAATGCCAGGAGCCTGGCGGACAAGATGGGTGAACTAGAGATACTGTTGTACAAGGAGGATTTGGATTTTGTGGGAATTTCAGAGACCTGGTTCAACAGCTCTCATGATTGGCTGGCAAACATTCAAGGGTATACCCTATACCGCAAGGATAGAGAGGGTAAAAAAGGGGGAGGGGTATGCCTATATATCAAGAATAATGTACAAGTGAATGTGAGAGATGACATCACTGAGGGGGCTAGGGAGGAGGTGGAATCTTTATGGGTAGAGCTCCAAAGGGATGAAGCTAAGGGGAAAATAATACTGGGAGTATGCTATAGGCCCCCTAACCTGAGGGAGGAAGTGGAGACGGATCTCCTATCACAAATTGGATTAGCAGCAAGGATGGGAAGTGTTATCATAATGGGGGATTTTAATTATCCAGACATAGACTGGGCGGAGGGAACCGCGCATTCATTTAAGGCTCGCCAGTTCCTTAATGTCTTGCAGGACAATTTTATGGGTCAGATGGTAGACGCACCAACTAGAAATAAAACATTACTAGATCTACTGATTACCAACAATACAGACCTGATAACAGATGTGGAAATACGGGGCAATTTAGGTAACAGCGATCTCAGGTCAATTAGTTTCAGTATAAATCACACAAATATGAGACATGAAGGGAACACAAAGACACTGAATTTCAAAAGAGCCAACTTCCCTAAACTACAAACCTTGCTAAAAGGCATAAATTGGGATAAAATATTAGGAACAAAGAATACAGAGGAGAGATGGGTTTGCTTTAAGAGCATATGAAATAAGGGCATTAGCCAATGTATCCCATTGGGTAATAAATTTAAAAGAGCGAACAAACATCCTGGATGGCTTAACTCCAATGTAAAAATGCATATAAAAGCAAAGGAGAAGGCCTTCAAAAAATACAAGGTTGAGGGATCATCCACAGCATTCAGAATTTATAAAGAATGCAATAAGAAATGTAAGGGTGCAATTAGGATGGCTAAGATAGAACATGAAAGACACATAGCGGAGGAGAGCAAAAAAAATCCCAAGAAATTCTTTAAGTATGTAAACAGTAAAAAAGGGAGGACAGACCATATTGGCCCCAAAAAGAATGAGGAAGGACATCTGGTTACAAAGGATGGGGAGATGGCAGAGGTATTGAATTTATTCTTCTCCTCAGTCTTCACGAGTGAATCGGGGGGCTTCAGTAACCAAAACTGCAGTGTTTATCCTCATGACACAACACAGGAAGCACCTACATGGTTAACGGAGGACGGAATTAAAATTAGACTTGAGAAACTTAACATTAATAAATCACCGGGACCAGATGGCTTGCATCCGAGGGTACTTAGGGAACTCAGTCAGGTGATTGCCAGACCGTTGTTCCTAATTTTTACAGACAGTCTATTGACTGGAATGGTACCAGCTGATTGGAGAAAAGCCAATGTAGCACCAATATTTAAAAAGGGCCCAAAAAACATCCCTGGGAATTACAGACCAGTTAGCCTAACATCAATAGTATGTAAACTCTTGGAGGGGATGATAAGGGACTATATACAAGATTTTAGTAATAAGAATGATATCATTAGCAGTAATCAGCATGGATTCATGAAGAATCGTTCTTGCCAAACCAATCTATTAACCTTCTATGAGGAGGTGAGTTGCCATCTAGATAAAGGAAGGCCCGTAGACGTGGTGTATCTGGATTTTGCAAAAGCATTTGACACAGTTCCCCATAAACGTTTACTGTACAAAATAAGGTGCGTTGGCATGGACCATAGGGTGAGTACATGGATTGAAAACTGGCTACAAGGGCGTGTTCAGAGGGTGGTGATAAATGGGGAGTACTCAGAATGGTCAGGGGTGGGTAGTGGGGTCCCCCAGGGTTCTGTGCTGGGACCAATCCTATTTAATTTGTTCATAAACGACCTGGAGGATGGGATAAACAGTTCCATCTCTGTATTTGCAGACGATACTAAGCTAAGCAGGGCAATAACTTCTCCGCAGGATGTGGAAATCTTGCAAAAAGACCTGAACAAATTAATGGGGTGGGCGACTACATGGCAAATGAGGTTCAATGTAGAAAAATGTAAAATAATGCATTTGGGTGTCAAAAATATGAATGCAATCCATACACTGGGGGGAGAACCTCTGGGGGAATCTAGGATGGAAAAGGACTTGGGGGTCCTAGTGGATGATAGGCTCAGCAATGGCATGCAATGCCAAGCTGCTGCTAATAAAGCAAACAGAATATTGGCATGCATTAAAAGGGGGATCAACTGCAGAGATAAAACGATAATTCTCCCGCTCTACAAGACTCTGGTCCGCCCGCACCTGGAGTATGCTGTCCAGTTCTGGGCACCAGTCCTCAGGAGGGACGTACTGGAAATGGAGCGAGTACAAAGAAGGGCAACAAAGCTAATAAAGGGTCTGGAGGATCTTAGTTATGAGGAAAGGTTGCGAGCACTGAACTTATTCTCTCTGGAGAAGAGACGCTTGAGAGGGGATATGATTTCAATTTACAAATACTGTACTGGTGACCCCACAATAGGGATAAAACTTTTTCGCAGAAGAGAGTTTAATAAGACTCGTGGCCACTCATTACAATTAGAAGAAAAGAGGTTTAACCTTAAACTACGTAGAGGGTTCTTTACTGTAAGAGCGGCAAGGATGTGGAATTCCCTTCCACAGGCGGTGGTCTCAGCGGGGAGCATTGATAGCTTCAAGAAACTATTAGATAATCACCTGAATGACCGCAATATACAGGGATATGTAATGTAATGCTGACACATAATCACACACATAGGTTGGACTTGATGGACTTGTGTCTTTTTTCAACCTCACCTACTATGTAACTATGTAACTATGAGGGAAGCGGACAAAATTAAAGGATCGGTCTAGATCACCTCCCTCGACTGACCTAGACCCTGGAGTTTCCTGGATGACTGGACAGGAGTTCAAAATATGTCGTTTATCGCCACAATAAAGGCACAAGCCCAATCCCATGCGTCGGGCACATTCCATGAGAGTGAGGCGAGTTTGCCCAAGCTAGGTAGGTTCTTCCAACGTGTGAAAGGTTGAAGACGGAGAGAGTTCCACAGGTCTTTGGACTACCTGCGCTGGACGGCCAGCAGGGGGATGAGTGGATCTGGATTTCTCCAGGACCCGCTCCTGGAAGCGAATGTCTATTTGAATGCTCAATGTGATTAAATCCTCCAATGTGGTAGGAATGGTGCGTCCAGCGAGTTCCTCCTTGACACGCTCAGATAAGCCTTGCCAGAAGGTAGCAGTAAGGACCTCATTATTCCATTTGAGTTCAGTGGCCAGCGTACGGAATTGAACTGCTTATGGGCCGGCTGTCATTCCTTGCTGACGAAGACAGGCCCCAGCAGCCGAAGACACTCTGCTGGGCTCATCAAAAGTTTTCCGGAATGCATTCAAAAAGAGCTGGAGGTCGGAGGTGAAAGAATTGTGTGATTCTCAGAGTGGGGAGGCCCAAGCTAGAGCATCACCAGAGAGGAGAGAGATGATATATGCGACTTTGGTACGATCAGTTGGAAAATGGTGGCTGGAAAGTTCAAAGTGGATGGAACACTGATTAATGAAGCCCTGACAAGCCTTAGGGTCCCCAGAAAAATTAGGTGGTGGCGGCAGATGCAGACAATGATTGCCAAGTGTAGCAGGTAACACAGGAGCAGCTGAAGCAGAAGCAGGAAGGGGAGGAGCTTAAGTTGCAGCGAGTTGCAGACAACGTAAGCAGAACAAGCCGAGAGTCGGTACACAAGAGATCAGTTTACGATAGGTCAGGTTAAGGCAGGTTACACGAAGGAAGCTCAGAAACAAATGTTGCTCAAGCAACCAGAACTAGTCAGAGAGGGATTTAAATAGAGAAGCACATGAGGGGCTGGACAGGAAGTAGCAGAAAGGAATCATATATTAACCACTTCCCGCCCGGCCTATAGCGGATTGACGTCTGGGAAGTGGTTCCGTTATCCTGACTGGGTGTCATATGACGTCCAGCAGGATAACATGCCGCCGCGCGCCCACCTTACACACCGCTACACCGATCTTGGTAAAGAGCATCCAGGGGAGGCTCTTTAACACGTGATCAGCCGTGTCCAATCATGGCTGATCACGATGTCAATAGGAAGAGCCGTTGATCGGCTTTTCCTCACTCACGTTTGACAGACACGAGTAGAGGAGAGCCGATCGGCAGCTCTCCTGACAGGTTGGGTCTGCGCTGATTATTTATCAGCGCAGCCCCCCCTCAGATCACCACACTGGACCACCAGGGATCGCCACTAGGACCACCAGGGAAGGGGCAACATGTGGATGGCCAGGTATGTACCCCATGGCCATCCACATGTGCCTAATGTACCCAATCTGTGCCAATCAGTGCCCACAAATGGGCACTGATTGGCACCATTATGTTTCAGTTATGCCCAGCAATGCCACCAATAAGTTTTATCAGTGCCACCAATCAGTGTCATCAGTGCCACCTGTCATTGCCCATCAGTGCCACCTGTCAGTGCCCATCAGTGCCCACCTATCAGTGCCCATCAGTGCCACCTATCAGTGCCACCCATAAGTACCCATCAGTGCCACCCATATGTACCAATCAATGCCACCTACGAGTGTCCATCAGTGCCGCCTATGAGTGCCCATCGGTGCCACCTATGAATGCCCATCAGTGCCGCATACCAGTGCCACCTATCATGGGTTGTTTTTAAGTGTATATTGCTAGCCATTCAATACAGTAGAGTATAAGAAAATAGGTAAGCATAGCACATGCATACACTGTATTTCAAACAAAAGGTTATGTGCTTGCTTTTTATTCTTTTAACCACTTCCGGACCGCCCACTGTCGTTATATGTTGGTACTTTGAAGGAGGATATCGTTGTTATGGCAGCAGCTAGCTGCCATAACCCCAGTATCCTCTTATTCAGTGAGCGGTCCAGTTTAAGATAAAAGTGGTCTCTGCGACGGATTCACCGCAAGATCACTTTTATCAGCAGCGGGGGAGGGGCCCCCCTCCCGCTGCGATCCGGTGCCCTCCACCACTTACTGGAGCCGTTGGCAGCGGTGGAGGCAATTGGATCCTTCCTGTGGCCTGTCATGGAGATGAGTGAGGGGCAGATGGCCCCCACCCATCTTCATATCATTGCAGGGTGGAAGTGATGTCAAAACGTCACTTCTGCCCATAGCTCTTAAAGACCCATTTTTTTTCATTTTTTTTAAATGACAATTTTTTTTTTTATTATTGCATTTTAGTGTAAATATGAAATCTGAGGTCTTTTTGACCCCAGATCTCATATTTAATAGATCCTGTCATGTTTTTTTTCTATTACAAGGGATGTTTACATTCCTTGTAATAGGAAGAAAAGTGACACAATTTTTTTTTTAAACTGTGTAAAAATAAAAAATAAAAGGTAAAATAAATAAGAATAATAAAAGAAAATTAAACACGCCCCGTCCTGACGAACTTGCGTGCAGAAGCGAACGCATACATGAGCAGCACCCGAATATGAAAATGGTGTTCAAAACACACATGTGAGGTATTGCCGTGATTAGGGATGAGCTTCGAGTTCGAGTCGAACTCATGTTCGACTCGAACATTGGCTGTTCGCAAGTTCGCCGAACACCGAACAATTTGGGGTGTTCGCGGCAAATTCGAATGCCGCGGAACACCCTTTAAAAGTCTATGGGAGAAATCAAAAGTGCTAATTTTAAAGGCTTATATGCAAGTTATTGTCATAAAAAGTGTTTGGGGACCTGGGTCCTGTCCCAGGGGACATGGATCAATGCAAAAAAAAGTTTTAAAAACGGTCGTTTTTTCAGGAGCAGTGATTTTAATAATGCTTAAAATCAAACAATAAAAGTGTAATATCCCTTTAAATTTCGTACCTGGGGGGTGTCTATAGTATGCCTGATAAGGGGCGCATTGTTTCCCGTGTTTAGAACAGCCTGACAGCAAAATGACATTTGGAAGGAAAAAACTCATTTAAAACTACCCGCGGCTATTGCATTGCCGTCAATACACATAGAAGTTCATTGATAAAAACGGCATGGGAATTCCCCACAGGGAAACCCCGAACCAAAATTAAAAAAAAAAAATGAAGTGGGAGTCCCCCTAAATTCCATACCAGGCCCTTCAGGTCTGGTATGGATATTAAGGGGAACCCCGGCCAAAATTTAAAAAAAAAATGACGTGGGGTTCCCCCTAAATTCCATACCAGAAGGTCTGGTATGGATTTTAAGGGGAACCCCGCGCCAAAAAAAAAAAAAAAATGGCGTGGGGTTCCCCCAAAAATCCATACCATAAATTTTCTGACTTATACAGGGATAGGATATGGTTAATATTATACATTTTCAAGGTACATTTAATTACAGTTTGGCCAATAAGTTAGGAATACAGTAATTTATGACACAAGGAGTCAGGATACATCTGGGGTAACTTTTATTTATAATGCTTTGATGTTGTAGTACAACTTATAACAGGCAAAAATAAATAGCGCTGTTGACTTAACTTTATCTGGAACATTACCTTGACTCTTTTCTTCCATCTTTAACAGAAAGCCCCAGCCGTATCCCTCCAGCGTCATCTGGCAGAAAACAGCGGCCCAATACTCCTCAGGGTAAGTACACAAGCTGCCAATATAAAGAAACAGGACACACCATAATCATCTACACATTACACACAGTCATTATTATCCCTTCCCGTCGAGCGTACGCAGATGTGCAGCATAGACTTTCAGGGGTTATACCGGGAAGATGCCCGCAGCTGCAGGCATCATCCCGTTACTGTTTTGTAGAGCGGGCGATCGGCTTTCCAAGTATAACAACCGATGAGGCTAAAAGCTGCTCGGCTGTTATACCGGAGGAGCGAGAGGGGACTCCCCCCCATACCCCCCCTTCCGCCGCCTCCTGCTGCTCTTACCAGGCCTCCCGATCCATCGGGAGGCCTGATCACCAATCTGCCACCTCAGCTACTGCCGGCTGCTGACAGTCTGGAACGAAGCTGAGAGCGGCTTCGTTCCAGTCTTCTAATTGTAAATGCGGAAGCGACGTCATGACCTCACTTCCCGTCTACTCGGTTGCCAGTGGCGCCTGTTTTAAAAAAAAATATACAGTATTCAGAATTGCCCAAAATGGCGATCTGAATACTGTGAAGTGCAAAGGAGGGATCGGGGGTCTTTTAGTTCCCCGATTCCTCCATAAAGAGTACCTGTCACCACCTATGACTGTCACAAGGGATGTTTACATCCCTTGTGACAGCAATAAAAGTCATCCAAAAATTTAAAGCGCCCCTGTCCCCGCGAGCTCGCTCACTAAAAAACGCATACGGAAGTTGCGCCCGCAGATGTTAATGGTGGTTAAATGGCACATGTGAGGTATCGCCGCGATCGTCACAGCGAGATAAATAACTCTAGCATTAGGCCTCCTCTGTAACTCTAACCTGGTAACCGTAAAAAAAATTTAAAGCGTCGCATATGGAAACTCTTAGGTACCGTACTTTGTCACCATTCCACGAGTGCGTGCAATTAAAAAGCGTGACATGTTTGGTATTTATTTACTCGGCATAACATCATCTTTCACATTATACCAAAAAACTGGGCTAACTTTACTGTTTTTTTCTTTTTTAAATTAATGAAAGTGTCCCTTTTACCAAGAAAATGTTGTGTTTAAAACACCGCTGCACAAATACGGTGTGATAAAAAATATTGCAACAATCACCATTTTATCCTCTAGATTCTCTGCAAAAAAATATATATAATGTTTGGGGGCTCTAAGTAATTTTATAGCAAAACAATACGGATTTTAACTTACTTAAACACCAAATGTCAAAAATAGGCTTAGTCATGAAAGGGTTAACATATAAAAGATATTACCATCCATTTTCATACACACAACTCATACTTCAATCACTTCTCCATGAAATCATACAGTGAAGTGTTGTGTTTTAAAGTAGTAAACAATGAAGTGGATTTACACAAAATTACAGTGTAAAATGTGGTGCAGTTCTGCAGAGAAATCAATCAGCTTCCAGATTTTTTTGGGAAAGCCTAATTAAACAAGCTAAAGTTAGAAGCTGATTGGTTTCTGCATAGCTTCACCAGAGTTAGCACTGTGTCCAGTGTTAGGCCTCTTTCACACGGGGCAGATCAGTCATGATCCGCCCCGTGAACATCCGCTTGCTCAGCGGGGATAGCTCCGCTGATCCCCGCTGAGCAGGAAGATGACAGGTGCATCGCTGCACACTGTGCAGCGACAGACCTGTCAGAGCGCCGCTCTCCCCTATGGGGGGATCGGATGATGACGGTCCGTAGTGTCCGTCGTCATCCGATCCGATCCGAAAACGGAGGGAAAAGTAGGTTTTTCCTCTGTTACACTTTTCGGATCGGAGCGGGTCGGATGTCAGCGGACATGTCACCGCTGACATCCGACGCTCCATAGGGATGACTGTATGTCCGTTTTTCATCCGAAAATGGATGGATGAAAAACGGACATACGGATCGTCAGTGTGAAAGAGGCCTTAGTAAATCAACCCTAATGTTTGTATGTGTAACCTAGAATTGTTTATGAATGCTATCGTCAACATTTGCTATCTCTTCTATTTTAGATCAACAAGACCAGCCAGAGGGGAGAGCGCAGTGCAGCCCGCACTCGCCTGTCCTTATTTTGGAGGGTATAGAGCTGCAGAATGAGCCAGAATTGAGACCTGCTATGTCACAGACTCCTGCCTTCTCCCCATGGCCAGAGGAGGAGGTCAGGGGCCAAAGTTCAGGCATGCTGCTGCCACCATGTACTGCTGCTCCCAGTGTGCATGTACTGCAGTCGCCACCTCCTGTCCGGGTGCCAACTGCACCGGGCTTAACTGCACAAATTGAGAGGCTCCTTAGTGAAGTGAGGAGATTGACAACTGAAAATCGAAGGCAGTCACGGGACATCAGAAGGCTTACCCGGACCATACATCTCATAGGCAGACAGCAAATGGACCATTTTGAATTGTTGTTGAGCCGGGTAAACCAACAGCACAACCAGGCAATGGAGCATTTGAGACTCTCATTGATGGAAGCAATTTCCAGGCACAATGCTCCATTGCCTGGGAGCTTGTCTGTTAGTACAGAAAGCAGCAGAGAACCCTCTCCTTCTGAAAACTGAGGGTTAGTTCTTCCTCTGCCCCAGGACCCAAAGCAGCTCAGTTCACCGTTTTGTTTAGAGTTGTATATATATATATATATATATATATATGTATAGGTGTTAACATACATGTTATTTTTCTACGTTTGTTTGTGCAAATAAATGCAAATAATTTTCGCCAAATAAAAGCATACTTTAGTGCCTTTATTTTGATTATTATGTGATATTTTACAGTTTATTACATATCTGGTTGCTTATTGCTTGATAATAACACACATGCTATCACACATGGTAATCATCAACTTAAAAAGAACATCTTTGCCAGTTGTCACCAACAACTTCATTTAGATTTAGCTAGGTATTATACTGGCTCGCTGACCTTACTATCCTCTTTTTATTTCCGCATCATTATATGTTCTAGTTCAAAGTTGCAGTAACAGAAATGGAAAAAGTATTAGTAATGAATACTAATACTATTTCCATTTCTGTTACAGAAACTTTGGACTACAACATATAATGATCTGGAAAAGTGTATAAGTGTTCAGTATACAGCTTTCTTGATTTTAGGTTTGAAATGAACATGCATGCATCACTTGAGATTCCCTCTATGTAGAGATCCACTGATACCGATATTGGATACGAGCAATTTTTGATCTGTATTCGTCAATACCAAATGACTGACAATCAAGAATCTGGGAGGCCTGGCTTCCTGATAAACTGTGAAGCTGGCGTCACGCTCTCTAACAGTACCTGGATGCACCTGAATGGTCTTTGGTATTGAAGACGAGTACAGAGAAATAATTACTAGTATCCAATACTGCTATTGTGCATCCCTACATACATGTTTGCCGTTATTTTTACATCCTAAAAGATGTGTATGGTTAATGCGTACCTGTGAAGTCTTCAACTTGTATGTGTCTGTCATGATGAAGTCTCATCCACTCATTCCAGTGGTACTTACACTACATTGGCAAATAAAACAAGAGTTACATAAATGAATGGAAATCAATGATGGATGGGGGAGTATGTGGGCAGTTGAGCAACTCACCTATTTCTGACTCACGGCAACGCGATAACAGTCTTTCCTTCCTTGTTGTGGATGATGACTTTCCAGAGTGCCAACTTACAAGTGCCATGTTGCCAACAATGTGGCCTGGAAATTGCATGAATATCTTGGTGAACTGGATATATTAGCAGCAAAAAACTTTTTGCCACGATGTAGGTGCCATTAGAGGGTTGAACGAAAAAACATTTTGGTGGTGGGGGTATAGGAGAATCGTAGTACCATTGTAGGCCTTCATTTTCATGTGTCTGTATGTATATTAGCATAGCAGCAGACTCAGTATCACCACTATTTCCACCACCAGTACTACAAGTATAGGAGTAAGCAAGCAACAGCCAGGTTGGCAAGCTGCATAACACAACAACCAAAACTACAACATTTTTATTAACTTAATAAATACAAATCCAGCAGCTTGAGCCAGTTTTGACACCTGTCAAGGTAGTGAAACCCCGACAGAAGGCAATCCTCCAAGGTGCTGTTTGCACTCATGCATGGTCTGTGCTTTCCTGACATATTGCATGACCATGTGCGCAGTCGCACTGCCAAACGGTTTGCCTTTCCCCTTCATGGTGTTGCTTGCTTATCCCAAACTTAAAGGGAATGCGTTTGTGTTCCAGTGTCCTAAGTATTGGAGATTTGAGAAGAAGGCAGAGGGAGTGGAAACAACAGGAGTTAGGAGGACTTTTAGCAGGTAAGTTTCACGAACTGAATGTTTTAAAGTTTTAATTTATATGTACAAAAGATACAGCTGTCCCATTTATTTTTAATGATACTAAATGACACAGTTGTCTCAAAAGGACAACTATTTAAGTTAGACTACCAGATCAGTAGCTAACCTTGGACAGGAAAATGGCAGGGCAGGGCAGGAGGTATGAGGTGGGACTTAGTAGGGGATCATTCCATGCCAAATCATCACAAACCAAATGGAACTTTGTTTTCAACCTGACCATCTCAGTTGTTCATTATATTTGATAGGATGGTATAGGGTCAGACATGGAGTAACTAACTAACTACCATATTTAAGCCCTCACATAAATGGTCAGGATGGGATATCTGATGATTTCTGGCATGGAATGAGGACCTTAGGGGAGACGTGGGACTCGGTCAGGTGGAGAATTCGAAATTATGCTAACATGGATGAGTTTTTTTATTCAGCATCAAACAAGAGCAGGGTAACCTAGAATAGAAAAAAAATAGAACAGTATAGAATAAAATATAATATATATACACATTATATTTTACTCAATTCTGTTCTATTGTTTTTCTAGTCTATTTTCTATTTCTACTCTAATCTTTTCTATTCGAATTCATTCTATATGAAATTCAAATTTCGGAAAATGGTTAATATATATATAAAACCATCTTTTGAAATTCGAAATTCATATAGAATGAATTCAAATTCGAATAGAAAAGATTAGAATAGAAAAACAATAGAACAGAAAATAATCTAATATATATATTATATTTTATTCTATTCTGTTCTAATTCGAATTCATTCTATATAAAATTCAAATTTCGGAAAATGGTTATATATATATATATATATGTGTGTGTATATAATTTTTTTTTCCTGATCTGTTCTTTTGTTTTTCTATGATATTCTTTTCTATTATTTTCTAATCTATTCTAATCTTTTATATTCAAATGCGAAAATGGTTTTATTATATATATATATATATATATATATATATATATATATATATATATATATATATATATATATATATATATATATATAACCATTTTCCGAAATTCGAATTTCTTATAGAATGAAATTGAATTTGGATAGAATAGAAAATAATATCTTAGAAAAACAATAGATCAGATCAGAAATAAATATATATATATATATAGACAAGAAAAACAATAGCACAGAATAGAATAATATATTATATTTTATTCGATTCTGTTCTATTGTTACTCTATTCTATTCTATTCTATTTTTTTCTATTAAAATTTGAATTGAAATTCTATATAGAATTGAATTCTATATGAATTTCAAATTTCAGAAGAGGGCTATATATATATATATATATATATATATATATATATATATATATATATATATATATATATATATATATATATATATATATATATAATATCTATATATATATCTATATATATATATATAGATATATATATATAGAGCCATCTTCCAAAATTTTAAATTCATATAGAATAAATTAAAATTAGAATAGAAAAGTTTAGAATTGAATAGAATAGAATAGAAAAACAATAGAACAGAATAGAATAAAATATATATATTATATTTTATTCTATTCTGTTCTATTGTTTTTCTTGTATATTTTCTATTTCTATTCTAATCTTTTCTATTCAAATTCTATTTCATTCTATATGAAATTTGAATTTCGGAAAATGGTTTTACATTTAGATATATAACCATCTTCTGAAATTCGAAATTCATATAGAATGAATTCAAATTCCATTAGATAAGATTAGAATAGAGTAGAAAAGAATATAATTATATATATATATATATATAACCATCTTCCGAAATTGAAATTTAGTATAGAATGATTTCATATTAGAATAGAATGTAAAATAATAAAAAAAAATAGAAAAACAACAGAACTGCATAGAATAATATATAATATATATTATTTTCGTTTCCATTGTTTTGATATTTGTTCTTTTCCAATCTATTTTCGAATTCGAATTTATACTATTCGAAATTCGAATTTCAGAAGATGGTCATATTCTGTTGTATTTTATTACATTCTATTAAATTCTATTCTATTCTTTACTATTCTTTTATTTTTATTCTATTGTTTTATTATTTTATATTCTATTTTATTGTATTCTTTTTTAGAAATCAATTTATATTTTTTTCTAATTCGATTCAAATTTGTTTTCGAATTCGAGTCGAAAAGATTTCGAATTTGTTTTCGAATCGAAAAGATTTCGAATTTGTTTTCGAATCGAATAGATTTCGAATTTGTTTTCGAATCGAATAGATTTCGAATTTGTTTTCGAATCGAATAGATTTCGAATTTGTTTTCGAATTCGATTCGAATTTCGTCCATGGGTTTTTGATTCGAAACATTTCGGATTCGTTTAAATTCGTTAGTATTGTAATTCGGTATTTCGGATGCATCCGAATGTCCGAATAATGAAAATTTCGTCCGAATTTCGATTCGGAACTAAACGAAATGCACATGTCTAGTAGGGAAGTGGTTAAAGATAATCTGCTTTTAAACTGTGTGAAAAAGTGATTTCTACACTGAAATATATTTAAAAGTCTGAGAAGAGATAAATTCCCCGTTTCTGTACAAACAGGTGCCAACACAACTGAGCATGCTCAGACCTGCAAATGGCTCTCATTTTAGCTCCAGTGTCTTTTTTACCAGGTGCTATAGTAAATACCAAACTTAGCACTTGGCTAAAATGTGTTTTTGAGAATGAAAATCAGCGCTATTATAGTCCGATGCAAGTTTCAGCTATTGATTCTAATGGTACAATAAATAAATACTTTTAATGTTGAAATAAAATGTATCTTTCTCTGAAATAAATGTTCCTTGCAACATTGTTGCTGCTTCTATTTTGCTTTTTCTCATCTATTTTGTTTTTAAGAATGCTAGAATGTGGAATGCTTTGATGTTTTGGTAAAATATATTTCCTCCTGTCACTTTCACTTGTTACTCTCCACCTCACAAAAATCTTTACCCAAACTCACACAGGTGTCTTTACAAAGCACAAACAATACCATTGCTGATGAAAATTTAAAATTTTTGTGCTTTTTATTATTTCCAAATAATCATAATTTGAGCCCAAAAAATGTGATATGTGTACCAACATCAGAAATCAAAATGTAATTTCCAAAAAATTGAGAATAATATCACTATTCACTACTAATATCACTACACACTCACCCACAAAGAACCACCAAATATCACAGAATAAATCAAGAAGAATAACTATTGAGAAATGTAATTCCATCACCTGTCCAAAGAAATGCAGTATTTATGAATATTTATGTGTGGGAGGTTCTCATATGTGGCAGCTCCGTGGCTTAGAGATTACTGCTGAGCATCTGGGTTTGATTCCCAAACATGCTGTTTCATTTAGAGAGGTTGTCTCATCTCCCATGTCCTAAACCTACGTCTAAATGTAGTATTTATGTGTAGGAGGGTTCCACCACCATTGTAAATCTTGCCAGATACACTATCTAGCCAAAAGTATTGGGACACATGCATTTACACACACATGACTTTTAATGGCAGCCCAGTCTTAGTCCGTAGGGTTAAAATTTGATTTGGCCCACCCTTTGCAGCTAGAACAGCTTCTGGAAAGGCTGTCCACAAGGTTTAGTGTGTCTATGGCAATGTTTGACCATTCTTCCAGAAGTTCATTTGTGAGGCTAGGTATTGATGTTGAATGAGAAGGCCTGGCTCACAGTCTCTACTCTAAGGTACTCTCAGCCAAAAGGTGTTCTATCGGGTTGAGGTCAGGACTCTGTGCAGGCTAATCAAGTTCTTCCACCTCAAACTCGCTCATCCATGTCTTTATGAACCTTGCTTTGTGCACTGGTGTGCATCATATTGGAACAGGAAGGGGCCATCTGCAAACTGTTCCCACAAAGTTGGGAGCATGAAATTGTCCAAAATATCTTGGTATGCTGATGCCTTAAGAGTTCCCTTCACTGGAACTAAGGGGCCAAGCCCAACCCTTAAAAAACAAACCCACACTATAATCCTCCCTCCACCAAATAATTTGGACCAGTGCACAAAGCAAGGTCCATAAAGACATGGATGAGTGAGTTTAGGGTGGAGGAACTTCACTGGCCTGGACAGAGTCCTGACCTCAACACAACAGAACACCTTGGGGATGTATTAGAGTGGAGACTGTAAGCCAGGCCTTCTCGTCCAACATCAGTGCCGGACGTCACAAATGCACTTGGGAGAATGGTCAAACATTCCCATATACACACTCCTTAATCTTGTGGACAGCCTTCCCAGAAGAGTTGAAGCTGTTGTAGCTGCAAAGGGTGGGCCAACTCAATATTGAACCCTACGGACTAAGACTGGGATGCTATTACAGTTCATGTGCGTTTAAAGGCAGGCGTCCCAATACTTAGGCCAATATATTGTATATTGCTTGTGACACTGAGCATGGCTATGGACTTAGGGCTGGTTCACACCACAGAGATGCAGAGAACATGTGTGAGGCTGCCTGCTGGCTAAGTGGGTAGCAATTCTATCTAGCAGCACTGTGGTTGCTGGTTCAATTCCCTAACACGTTAATGCTTTTGTTGAAGTGTATATGTTCTCCCTATGTGGGTTTCTCATTACAATCCAAAGACATGCAGGCATTTTATTTGTCTCCTATTGAAATAGTCTCTACTGTGAGGTGCATGGGCGGAGCCTAGCGGAGCAGACATGCATTGTTAGAGCTCTGCACCGCTGAGAAGAGAAGAGAAGGACAAAGCGGAGCCTGCAGGCTCAAAAGGTATCCATTTGAACCTTTTTGCCCCAGGGAACAAACTGAAAGTTTGGGCAGGAAATATGGTACTGGGAGGAGGCCGTGGCAGAAATAAAAATCACCTCACAAAGAGCTCACAGGCACTCACTGCAACTAAAGCAGCTCCAGTCACCTCACAATATACAGCATCAGGGCGCTCTCACAGACAGAAAATGTCACAGCAAGACTCTCCATTTGAGTCAGATACAGAACAAATCCTCTCACAAACTTCTCCACAAGCCTCCTCAGCATCCCCAGTAATATTACAATTTGAAAAGATGCTTCATAAGGCTTTAAAACAAACCTCAGACCAAATAACAAAAAGCCTAACCAAAGAAATAAGAGAGCTGGGAAACCGCACCGCAGCCTTAGAAATAAAAATGGATGAAATTGAAATTACAACCCAAGAAAATATAACAGAATTGGAACAATTAAAAAAAGAGAATTTAATACTTCAAACTAAGCTCGAAGATTACGAAAATAGAGCCAGACGTTCAAACTTGCGCATAAGGGGAATACCTGAAACTGTGACAGACCTGCAATCTACTATTACTGCTCTATTACAAGAACTAAAGCCAGATATCCCTATTGAACGTTTAGAACTGGACAGAGTACACAGAGCCCTCACAGCCAAAAAGAAAGATGGACCCCCACGTGATATAATCTCAAAATTTCATTATTACAGAATGAAAGAACAAATACTAATTGCTGCAAGAGAAAAAAAGGAACTTATTTTTCAAGGACACAATTATCAAATTTTTGCTGACCTATCCCAACTTACTATTACTAAAAGACGATCCATGAAACCCCAACTAATGGAACTGCAACGCCACAACATTATGTATCAATGGGGCTTCCCCTTTTCAGTCAGATTTAACTACCAAGGTACAATTTACAGAAGCAGATCAGCAGATGAACTACAACAAACCCTTTTAAAATTAAATCTGACAGAACCCACAAGCAGCAACTCTCCCACACGCAGAAGAATGGCATCATCTTCACCTTCAGGCAACACCCAGAAAATTTCAGAACAAAATGGGAATCATCATTCTCACAAAAGAGGCCGTTATGCCACATCATCCATGGACCAAAAAGATTCAATGGACTGACATCCTAATTCCTGATATCTCTTCATTTATTATACTAAGAGATGGTTCTCTATAAAAAAAACTGTATGTATAACTGAATGTAACTGCATTCTGATAGTCACACACTGTGTGGGATCATGTTACATTCCAGTTATATTTCTTATTACTTCTGATTCATATAGCCTTAGAATATATAAGTGAAATAAGGAAAATCTTGTTCAGTTATATATTTTCAGGTAATAACAATAGATTTATTACTTTTTAGGACAAATATGTTCAATAATCCAGAAGTAATGGAAGCTTTTTCTTTCTTTTCTTAAAACAAATATATTATTACCTAACTAGTTCCTAGAACTATGTTTTTGTTTATTCTAATCTGAAGCAATACAACCTCAATTTTATGAGTTAACATATCTAAACAGTTACATATGAATAAAATATGTAATTGTTTACTCTAAAAGGGTTAAAATCCCAAAATAATTCAAACTATCTTCATCAATACCAAAGTTATTACCAGTACCTTTCTAACTGAATTATTTAGCCTAGGGCAAGACTAACCATATACAACCACCCTGGAATAAATAATTTGAACAAAACTATATTCTGCACTCCAAATAATGAATCATCATTTTGATGTCTTTTGACATAGCACTTCTCTCCTGTAAGCGGAAGATCCGTGTACCCCCATTAGCCCTCCTCATTCTCCCAACCATATTATGTGGGAGTGTGACGAAGGCACTTATTCCCCTGAGAGAGATATTTATTCTCTTTCACGGGTAAATTGTGATTACTTGCAAAAAATAATTTATACAATGTATCATCTAATCTCATATGTTTTTTGTTTACTCTTTACTCCAGAATTCACTGGTTTCTTTTCTATCTTTTCATCTCTTCAGTCCACACAGGTTGATCTGCGCAGTCAGCTCTGCATAACAAAAAGTAAGTCAAAACTATTTGATCTGTTGCCATGGCACCACTGAATATACTTTCCCTGAATGTTCAGGGAATAAATGTCCCTCAAAAAAGGACCAAAGCCTTCTGTACTTTCCATAACAAGAAGGCTCACATAGTATGCCTCCAAGAAACACACTTCACCAAAGATTCTACTCCAAAATATATTTCTCCTTTTTATCAACAAATTTACATGGCTTCTGCCTGTACCAAACAAAGGGGTACTCTAATTGCATTTCACCGATCCACACCATTCACCTTATCATCAGAAATTAAAGACCCAGAAGGTAGATACCTGATACTCATGGGTTATATAATGGATACAGCAATCACGGTGATTTCCTACTACGCTCCTAACAAACAACCTACACCATTCCTCTCACATATATTACAAGTGATTAATACACACAAAATAGGAACAGTGATAATGTGCGGGGATTCGAACCAGGTCCTCCTCCCATTTCTAGATAAATCACCTTTTACACCATCCAAAATAACCTCTAGATTACCTTTTTCTCAACTTCTGTCCAAATACAATCTGGTAGATTGGTGGAGAGAAAGTAACCCAATGAAAAAGAAATTCACTTATTTCTCGCACCCTCATCAAACCTTCACCAGAATAGATCATATTTTTCTAACAATAGGAATGATACCAGAAATGATTGATTCAGATATAATTCCGATTCCGTGGTCTGACCATAATGCAGTATACACTACTATAGCCTCAGCCATACCAAAAGCGCATGACCCAACGTGGTACTTACCGGACATAATGCTCAAACACCCACTACATCAGATGGCCATTGAACAAGCTTTAAAGGAATACATATCAATTAATAATACAACAGACATTTCCCCAATAACACTGTGGGAAGCTCATAAGCCTGTCTTGCGTGGTACAATACAAAGACAAATGGCACTATTTAAACGGGAGCGCAAAAATCTAGCAAAAAAACTAGAACTCAATTTTAATGCAGCCTACATATCTTTCCAAGATAATCCATCTCAGAGTACAAAATCTCATCTGGAAAAATCTAGATTGGAATACGATCTATTTCTCACTGAGTCAGTTGATAAATCCCTCAAACGCTCCAAACACAATTTCTACATGAATACAAACAAACCAGGTACATATTTGGCTCGGGCATTAAATTCAACTAACAAATCTTTCAAACCAATACGTTTGAAATTATCAAAAAATGTTTATACTTGTAATCCAGTTAAAATAGTCCATAAATTTCACTCACATCTCGCAACTTTATACAAGACAAACAATGAATTTATTCCTACAGAGGCTGAATCCTTCTCAAAAATAACCTTACCTGAGTTGTCTCAGAATCAAAAAAGCAGTTTGGATGAGCCTATAACTATAGATGAAGTTGCTAACGCCATAAAAGACCTAAAACTTAACAAAAGACCAGGCCCAGATGGCTACTCGGCTTTATACTATAAAACATTCTCAGAAATACTCTCTCCCATTCTCACTGAAACTTTTAACAAACTTCTAGAAGGACATTCTTTTCGGCAAGAAACACTAATGGCAATTGTTTGTATGATCCCAAAACCCCTTTCTGATGATACTTCCTGTGTGAATTATCGGCCTATCTCTCTGTTAAACCTTGATATTAAATTATTAGCAAAAATAATAGCAAAACGCCTCAATAGCATTATAGGAAAATTAATACATAGAGATCAAGTAGGCTTCATGCCAAATAGACAGGTGATAATATACGCAGGGCAGTGTTATTGGCACATATTGCTAAAAAACTGAAAATCCCTTTTTATGTTTTCTATCTCTCGATATTAAGAGGGCATTTGACACAGTATCCTGGCAATATATGCAATATTCATTACAAAAATGGGGTTTTGGACCCCACTTTTTAACATGGATCAAAGCATTATATAATAAACCCAAAGCCTATATAAAATATGCTGGATACAAATCTGATGCCTTTAATATCGAAAGAGGTACCCGACAGGGTTGCCCATTATCTCCCTTATTATTTGCCCTTATACTTGAACCCATGGCCCAATACATCAGAACAAACCAAACTATAACTGGCATTGAAGTAGGAGGTATTACACACAAATTATGTATATTTGCAGATGATATATTACTTTTTCTATCATCACCACAGGTCTCTGGTCCTAACTTAATACCAGCTCTTGATGGATTTGCAGCCCTATCCGGCCTTATGATTAATCCTAAGAAATGCCTAGTGCTTAATATTTCGCTCACAAACATGGAATTGATCCCGGCTAGGGCTGCACTCCCATTCACATGGGCAGAAAAATCAATCCCATATCTTGGAATTCATTTAACAGCATCTCATTCT
Organism: Lithobates septentrionalis; assembly: GCA_037952835.1. Lineage (NCBI taxonomy): Eukaryota > Metazoa > Chordata > Amphibia > Anura > Ranidae > Lithobates > Lithobates septentrionalis. The sequence goes on along the minus strand of JBBDGP010000091.1, from coordinate 2,244,011 downwards.
GATTTATTCTCAACCAATTATCCTCCTGTATTAAGACAGATCACAAATCTAATAAAACAATGGTCGCAACTTCCTTTATCCTGGATAGGGAAGATTAATGCAATCAAAATGACTATTCTACCCAAATTGCTTTATCTATTCAGAGTCCTCCCTATTCCAATTCCTTCCTATTTTTTGAGAATAGTACAAAAAAGAGCAACTTCGTTTATATGGGGCTCTTCTAAACCACGTATACCTATACACACACTACATCTTCCCAAAAATAAAGGAGGCCTGGGATACCCTAATTTTACTAACTACTACAGAGCAGCACATTTGGCCAGTCTGTCCAAATACCATGCAAAACAGGAAATCTCATTATGGGTATTTATAGAGGCTTCAGAAAATGACCCTCTATTAATATCAAACTTGTTATGGCTTGATCCTAAAGACCTCTTTAAAATTCATAATCCCATAACTAAACACTTCTTATCTCTCTGGGATAAACTAAAAACCAAATATCAGTTACAATCTCCACACAATCCTCTCCTTTCTTTTATCAGAAATCCGGCCTTTTATCCGGCATGGATCTACCCAAATTCTTTTAAAGCTTGGACAACATCAGGCATTCAGACACTAAATGACTTCATAGCATCTAAATCATTCCTTTCATTCCCATCGCTTAGAGAAAAATATGATCTACCAAACTCTGAGATATTTAGATATCTCCAAATCAAAAATTTCTATACACCATTCCTAAAGGGGGATACACCATTATCCCAATTATCCATTTTTTGAATCAATCTGTACAAAAGATCCATTTGCTAAAGGTACAATTTCATCACTTTATAATCAATTATATGGAGTAGTAAATCTTAATAGACCCTCTTACGTTCAGAGGTGGGAGGAGGACCTGGGATGAACTTTAGAAGACACGGACTGGTCTAACATATGGCTCACAGCTAAGTCATCTTCACCCAACATCTTAGCACTGGAGACTAATTATAAAGTCCTAACTCGCTGGTACCTTGTACCTGCTAGAGTGGCAAAATATTCACCTAATACCTCAGCTCTTTGTTTTCGAGGATGCCCAGAAATAGGCACACATTTACACATATGGTGGACGTGCCCAGTAATCCAAACCTTCTGGAAGGAAGTCTTCGTGATTGCATCTAAAATATTTTAAAAAATAATACAACCAGATCCATATATAACTTTACTTAATCTAAAACCGGAATGGTTAACACTCTCAATTCAAACTTATGATCCAACTAATAACGGCTGCAAAACAAACAGTGGCCAAGGCATGGAAATCTCCTACATTGGTACTAGCAGAAACAATTCACAGAATGAATAATACAATGTCCCATGCTAAGATGGTAGCCATCGATCAAAATCAAATTCCAAAATTTGAAAAACTTTGGCATCCTTGGATAAAACAACAGTTCCTGTCAAATTTCAATGACTCTGTCCTGTTGCCATGGTAACAGATTAAATGACTTACAGAGACACCCATTCTAAGGCTTCAAAGAGAACTAAAAAGAATAATAAACTGACGAGCGGGACAACCTTGTGGACCATATCTCTGCCTTTCTACCCTTTTTCTTCTTTCTCTTTCCTTTTCTCCACCTTACGATTAAAGCTCATTATCAGAATTTATTTGACCTATATACACTCTACCTGTAAACAATATGTATAGTAGGTATAAATCATTTAAATACCTACAAAAGTAACTAAGGAAATGATATATATCTTTAATTTAGGTTTACGTGAACCCAAGGTTTAATATTTGAAATTTCATGATATTTACCTATATAAACCCTACTGTAAAACAATGAGCTTACTTTATATATCCTTGTAAACTTACTTTATGTATCTTTATAATATTGTATACTCAATAAACTTCTTTTGACAAGGAAATAGTCTCTACTGTAAGAAAGTTAATTTTGGACTTTAGATTGGAAGCTCATTGCAGCCAGGGACTGGTGTTAATGGGGGTTATTTACGAAAGGTAAATCCACTTTGCGCTACAAGTGCAAACTACAAGTGCAAAGTGCACTTGAAATTGCACTGAAAGTGCACTTGGAAGCGCAGTCACTGTAGATCTGAGGGGAAGATCTGAAATGAGCTCTGCTGATTTTATCGTCCAATCATGTGCAAGCCAAAATGCTGTTTCTTATTTTCCTTGCATGTCCCCCTCGGATCCACGGTGACTGCACTTCCAAGTGCACTTTCAATGCATTTTCAAGCGCACTTTGCACTTGTAGTGCAAAGTGGATTTGCCTTTTGTAAATAACCCCCAATGTTTTTTTTTTTTTTGTTAAATATTTTTTATTGGTTTTTTGAAACAGAAGTGACAAGGAAAAATATAGAAAAAGGAGAGTACAGCACAAGGATAATTCAAATATAGTACAGTATATGTTTGCGGACGCAGCCGCTGTTCTTGTGAGTGATAAAGTCGAGTTATTACATATAAACCGTAGTAGTAGATCATTCAGTTAGAGTAGATATTCTGTAAAGCTTTAAAGAATCTATACAGTTGAAATATTGTTACTGAGTCTTAGAACTCTAGCTTTATATTCTATCAAGGATGGTGGTTGATATAGGGTGGGTGGGGGGTGGGAGCGTGAATTATTTTGTCATGAGGTGCACCCGTTAAAGTTTGTTTTAAAGTTAGGTTTGTGTGACTGTGGACGTAGGTAGGTGTTTGTAGAGAGGATTTGTAGGGGATGAGTTGGGAAAGTAGTAGTAAGTGGATTATTGTGAGTATTGTCAGCAGAAGGTATTACGTTTGTGTGTTTTGTCTTGAGTTTGAGGGTTTTCGGATTCGTCAGCCGTGGAAAGAGAAATGAAAGGGACAGATTCTATCCAGGGTAAGGTAGATATGCGTTATTCTAAGCAGCGTTACAATGTCTATACAGCTTTTATGTGAAGTATCGTTTGTATTCATCAGTGGTGGTAAAGTGTATCGAGCATGTCCATGTTTTGATGAATTTAGGTTGTGTTTCTTTGGCCTGATGTATGAGGTCCTCCATGGCCATCGTTTTTTGTATGCGTGTAAACCATTCTGCAATGGATGGTTGGTCTGTTGAGCGCCATTTGAGGGGAATGCATAGCTTGGCGGCGTTCACCATGTGCATGGCCAGAGATCGTAGGTATGTCGACAGTGGCAATTTGGAGTGATGGAGTAGGAATGATGCAGGATTGAAGTCTAACGTGTATGTCGTTATTTGGTTGATCAGTTTGTGTACTTCTTTCCAGAAGGGTTGAATTTTTGTGCAGGACCACCAAACATGTAAGAACGATCCAATCTCAGTTTTACACCTCCAACATGTTTGGGTAATTGACGGGTCAATATGATGCAGCGTCAGCGGTGTTCTGTACCATCTTGATAGTATTTTAAAGGCATTTTCCTGTACTTGCACATTAGTGGATCCTTTGTGGGTCAAGGTATATATTTTCTCCCAGTCTGCTTCGGTAAGGTGTATCGAGAGGTCCTGTTCCCATTGTCTGGTGGTCCAGTGTTTTGTTGGTGTGCGGGATGTGAATAGGAGTGCATATGTCTGGGATATCAGGTGTTTTTGTGATTCCCCACTGGAGCATAGGTTTTCGAATGTGGTGGTCTGTCTGGACCAGTCTGGTCTGGGTTTAGGTTTGTTAAAGAAGTGTCTCAGTTGGACGTAAGTCCAGAATGGGAAGGATCTCATGTTCATTGTTGACGCAAGCGCTGTTTGGGATAAGAAATGATTTCCTTCGAAAAAGTGCTCTGCTCGTACAGTAGGGTGGGGCCAATGGTCTGCTAAGAAGGTGGGATGCATCCCTGGTAAAAAATCTGGGTTCATCCTCAGTGGGGTCAGTGGGCCATTAGGTGAAGAGATTTTGTGGAGGTTACAGGTAGTGTGGAAGGAAGTCAACGTGGGGTTAATTAATGGGTGGTGTTTGGATTCAGGGGGGATATTAGAGTTAGTGATCCAGGGGAGGTGAGACAATGGAAGGTCTGAGAATGATTGCTCTATGTGGATCCAGTCTTTAAGCGTAGAGTGTATGTTCCAATCTATAATTCTTGTAAGATGGCATGCTTGTTGGTATTTGCGTAAATCAGGAAGACCTATGTCCCCTAAAAGTTTGGGGGCGGTTAGTCTCAGGTAGCTTAGTCTTGGGCGCAGTTTGGCCCATATGAATGATGTACAGGCCTGTTGGTAGGTTAAGAAAAATGTTTTCGGAAGTTTAATGGGGATAGTTTGCAAAATATACAGAAGTCTGGGCAGAATGTTCATTTTGATTATCGCGGCTCTACCGAACCAGGAAAAAAGTCCTGTGGACCATTTTTTAAGGTCCAATTGTATTTTTTGTAAAATTGCCGCATGGTTTAGGGTGTATAAGTTATTCAAGGAGGTCGGTAAGAGAATACCTAGATATGGGATTGCTTTAGCGTTCCACGAGAACGGGAAGTTGATTTGGCATTGTCGACAAATTTCAGGGGCGAGGGTGATATTCAGGGCTGTCGATTTCGAGTAATTTATTTGGAGGTTAGAAAGGGTATGAAAATTTTTAAAGTCTTTAAGGAGGTTAGGTATTGTCGTGAGGGGGTCCGTAAGAAAGAGGAGTATGTCGTCCGCGAAGGCAGCTACTTTGTACGTGCGTCGTTTGATAGTAATTCCCTTAATGTCTTGGTTGGCTCTCAGGCGTCTTAGGAAGGGTTCCAGGGAAAGAATAAAAATTAGAGGGGTGAGTGGGCAGCCCTGACGGGTTCCATTCGACACGGAGAAGGCGTCCGACAGGTGGCCGTTTACATGGACCTTGGCAGTAGGGTTAGAGTAAAGGGCCGATATGAAATTGAGCATCGTTGGGGGAAGACCTATCATCCGTAGAGTTTCTAACATATAGTCCCAGGCCACCCTGTCAAACGCCTTCTCCGCGTCAAGGGAGAGCATAAATCCGCTTGAACGGCTAGATGTGAGCCAATGGTGTATATTAAGAGCTTTTAGAGTGTTATCTCTCGCCTCTCTTCCCGGAAAAAAGCCAACTTGGTCCAGGTCTATAAGTTGGGGTAATAGTGGTAGTATACGATTCGCTAAGGTCTTCGCATACTATTTTAAGTCCACATTAAGAAGCGAGATGGGCCTGTAATTGGTAACTAGGGAGGGGTCTTTGTCTGGTTTTGGAATTACAGCTATGTGGGCAGTTAGAAGGTCTCGAGGCGGTGTTGTAGGGGTTGCGAAGGAGTTGAAGGCTTTTAAGAAGAAGGGGGTGAGCGTTTCTGCGTAAGTTTTATAGTAGCCGACTGTCAGGCCATCGGGGCCGGGGCTTTTACCTGATTTTAGTTGTTTCAAGGCTAGGTCTATTTCTTCTCTGGTCAGAGGGGAGGCCAGATCTTGGGCCACGGAGGTCGAGATAGGGGTAGGGCCATATTGTTGCAAAAAATCGACTATCATTTCTGTTCATTTGTTTTTATCAAAGGAGGAATTAGATGGGTGGAGGTTATATAGTTTACTATAATATTGGACAAACTGTTTTGCAATGTCTGGGGTTTTGGTAAATTTGCATCCTGCTGGATCAGTGATAGAGTGAATCGTTGTGTGAGCTTTTGTCACTTGTAAAGCCCGAGCCAGCATTTTACTGGCTTTGTTGCCATAGTCATAAAACTTTTTTTGGAGAGGATATATTTGCGTCGAATTTGGTTGTCTAAGATATCCAGTAGATCTTTTCTAGCTTGAATCAGTTCAGTCATAGTGGAGAGGGCTTGGGATTGTTTGTGAACAGTTTCTAGCCTATGGATTTTGTTGGTGAGGTCTAAATATTGTTTTCTGCGTATTCGATTGCGTTTAGCCGCCGCCGCGATTAGGATTCCTCTGATTACACATTTGTGTGTTTCCCAGATAGTAAGTGGGGACGTGTCCGTCGAAACATTCTCTTGAAAGAAATGTTTGAGGTTAGATTCGACCTCAGCCTTGATGGAGGGGTCAGTCAGTAATGATGGATCCAATTTCCATGTTTGTGAGCGGGGTGTCGTGTTTGGGATTTTAAGTGTTAGAGAGGTGGGGTGATGATCGGAGATAAGCATGGGGTCAATTGAAGTGTGATGTATTAAAGATAAATCTTTTTGCGTTAGAAAGATGTAGTCTATCCTTGAATATCTGTCGTGGGGAGCGGAATAAAATGTGAAGTCTTTAACATTTGGGTTCAGGGTGCGCCAGGAGTCATGTAGTAATAGCTGTTTGAGGAACGATTTAATTGTTTTAAGGGCCGAGTATGGGAGTGAGGAGGAGCCGGTAGATGTGTCTTGGATAGGGTTAAGTGGAACATTGAAGTCTCCTCCCAAGATGAGGGTTCCTTCTTGGAAGGTTGTGAGTGTATTCGTAATTTTCCGAAAGAAAGGTACCTGACCGCGTTTGGTGGCGTATATATTAGCCATTGTGAGCGTTCTATTGAGAAGGGATCCTTTGAGAAATATGTATCTGCCTTCCACATCTATTAAAGAGTCTGTGATTTGAATGGGGCAGGATTTAGCAATGAGTATTGAGACACCTTTTTGTTTTGTGTAACGGGTTGGTAGCATGAAATACCGTGGGATATCGGTGATTTTGTAGCTTTGGCGTAGAGTTGGATCGAAAGTGAGTTTCTTGAAGGAAAATAATATCAGCTTTGTTGCGGTGCATTGTGAGGAGTAGTTTGGAACGTTTCTCAGGCGTATTGAGGCCTTTTACATTCAGTGAGATTAGTTTGAGCTTGGTGCTGTGCGTGATGCTGGATGGATTCGTCATTGTATAGATGTGTGGATGTATTTAGGAGGGTAGTATGCGCTGTGTTAGTGGAGGTGTTGGGATGGGTTGAAGGGTGTGTGCATGTGGGCAAGGTGGGTCGGGGAACAGGGGTAGGGGGGGTTAACAATACCGGTAATGAATGTGATCTCAATCACTTAGTTCAGTGACTAGGATCACAAAAATTTACTAACCGGATAAGATCAGTGGTGTGTGTAGGTTCGTTTATAGGAGATGCTAGATAAGATACGTGTAACCACTGTGCGGGGGTTGGTCTATCAATCGAGAGATGTTCTACAGTAGGTGGGAAAGTCTGTCAATGGGGTCCAGCTCACCGACAGTCTTATGTTATTTATATGGTGGAACTGGGGGGACAAGTATGTAGTATTCATGTTGGGGAACTTGGCAGAGTGAAGTCATATGGGTGATAGGATGGCCGATAATTTGTAATGGCGAGAAAGTCAGTTGAGTAACAATATTAGTAGTTAGCTATACCTTAGAACGAGTGGGAGGGATTGATTATTTGGGTGATGGTTACTGGTAGGGTCATATCAGTGAGGTGGGAAAAGCACAAAGAAGGGTAACCTTAATAAACATTGCTACATAAGTATATTAACAATAATTTCTAGATAAGTGGTCTATACAGTATAACGAGCTCAAGGCTAAGTAAACAGGTTAGCGTATCAAACGTGATAACAATCAGTCATAGAAATACATCAGTGTTTGTATAAAGTGGTTAGTTATTGAAAATGAATAGAACATAACCTGTGTGTTGTGGGCATAGGTATGTGTAGTTAACCCAGGCAAATACAACATTGCAGGAACAGTTCAGATCTCGAATTTTATGTACGTGTAGATTCGTAGGGGAAGTACGAGTATTGATGAGTATAAAAGTAAGTGCAGTCCGCTAGTGTGTTCTAGTGTAATAACAGGTGTGGTGATGTATGTTAAATGTATTGTTAATCGTGTTAGTTTCGGTATGTGAAGATGAATGAGGGCATATAGTGTGTAGAAATGTAGAGAGGATGTGCTCAAAGCCAGTAGATGGCAGTAGAGAACTGAAGTTCAGAAATTTCTTCAGTTTGAGAGGAGTGGATTAGATCCTGGGAATGCGAAAGAAATCGTTAGCAACACACACTGACAACACTTGAGCTATGTATCAGTGTCTTCCCTATACAGAAGGCAGAGATCACTTAAATCGTTCAACTTAAACCTGTTATCTATAAATCTTAACAACTTACCCTGCGGGATGTATTCAGTTTATAAAGGGTTTGCAGGCATCGAGCCCAATGAGGTATATAATATGTGGTCTAGTGGTAGAGAGTGTACACTCATAGCAATGATTGTATGGGGAATAGGAGGAGCAGTTCCTGGAAATAGAACGTTCTGCTGTGGGGAGCAGTAATTATAGCGTGAATTCTGCATCCGATGTAGTTCGGCAGTCCATGAGTTGAAGGGCTGTGAGAATTGAAAAGTGAAGGAATTCGTGTTGTGTTGTAGGGGGGGGAGGTAGAGTCAGTGTGTAAGTGGGAAGGGGAAGCACAAACAGGTGGACCTGGACCTAGGTAACAAAGCAAGGCATCCGAGCGTAACTGTGTGTTTTCCGTAGAATGTTGATGGGCGTAGTACAGTGCGGTGATAGGTTTCCAGAGATATGTTAATCATTATACAGAAAGCAAATTGAATTGAGCCTGAGTGTGGAAGGATTGTAGGTATATGTGGCAAACCCAGGTATAAGCAGCATAGCCAGGGGGGGTCACTTCTCTGAAGTTACGTAAGTGTGAGCACGTAGGTGAGTAACGGACTTCAATAATTATACTAATAATATTAATAAGCATTGTACCCTGTTGTATTCAGTGCGAGGGTGAGCGTTGGTCGTGCATAATATAATTATTGTTGATCTCTTCCGTGGTGATATATGAGGTTAAATAAGGGTGTAAGGCTTATTGAAGTACAGATATTCCTGACTTAGGGTCAGTAGATGGCAGTAGAGAGCCAAACTGCAGGGAGTGGGTTGTGGCTCAAGGAGTTAGGCAGTGTGAGGGAGAATAAATTGGTAGAAGGATTGTGTTAAAGATATGGCTCTGATATGTTGTCAGTGTGTGGTGCATCACGACAGTGTCTTCCCGAAACAGGAGGCAGTAATCACTTAAATCTTATAACCTCTAACAATAAACCTTAACAGTTAACATGTTACCCTTCAGAACTTTCACAGGGTACACAGGGTCCGTATGCGTTGAGTCCGGTGGTACATACACTGTAGGTCCCGGTGCCGACGTAAAGCATCGGTGCAGACAAGTATCTGTGAAGAAAGCAAGGAATGTAGTCCACGGGGATGGAACAGGTTGTTCTGTAGAACGGTGACTGCAGCATAAATTGCTTGGTTGGTCCGGGCCGGTGGTCTGTCAAGTGGGAGAACGACAGGGAGGTAAAGTTTAAGGCGTCCATAGTCAGTTGCAGGGGTAATCAGCAGAGGCAGGCAATGTGTAAGTGGGAGAGATCTTTGAAGGCATGAAGATCGGGTCTCGGGCGATACTGCAGAAGAGTCCAGATGAGGCGGTGGTTCCTCCGTGGTACGTTGTTGAGTGTGGGAGAGGTAGTCGAGACATGTCCAGGTACGTGTAGAAAGGAGAAGGTGGTAGAAGTGGAGCAGGGGCCGTCAGCGGTGTCGTCTGGTGAAGACATCGTATTCAAGAGCATGGAGGTAAGTTAACGGTCCCGGCGAGCTCTGCGAGGCAAAGGCGCTGTCATGGGGCTAGGAGGTGGTTGACGGGGTCCCACTGAAGAATAGAGTCTGATCGGTGAGGGCGATCTGCGTCTGCGGAAGCTGGTATTGTGGGCATCCATCGGTTCTTCTTCTGGAGGGTGACGGGTATGGGGTAGGATGTTGAATTCCTCATACCAGTTTGGGACCGACACAAGTGGGATGTCCAGGGTGCGGCAGAATCCATCGAGGTCTTCTGGAACTCTCAGTAAGGCTGAGCGGCCTTGGTGGGAGGCAGAGAGGCCGAACGGGAACTTCCAGCGGTAGCGGATTCCGTTGTCCCGCAGAACATCTAGTAGGGGCCGGAGGTCTTTGCGATGTCGCAGTGTGATCGCTGAAAGATCTTGATAGATGTGTATATGGCATTCATCATATTCCAGCTGCGGTTTTTCTCGTGTTTTCTTGAGGATTTCTTCTTTGATTGTATAATCATTTACAAAGCAGATGACATCTCGTGGGGGGTCTGCGTCTCTGCCTCTGGGACGAAGCGCTCTGTGGATACGTTCCATAGCCACCGGAGTGGGATGGGGCCTATCGAGGAGTTGGTTGAAGAGGCCCGTGACAACTTGGAGGAGTTGGTCTTGGTCCACGGATTCGGGTAGGCCTCTCACTCTAAGATTATGTCTGCGACCGCGATTGTCGAGATCTTCAACATGACGTTGAAGATCTCTAAGTTGCATGGTATGGGAGTTCACTTTGTAGTGAATTGCTTTTGTTGCTGAGCCTTGTAGTGCTACATCGTCTTCGACGCGTTGCATTCTCCCTGAGATAGCCTGTAGTTCATGGCGCAAGTCTGAGATGGCCGAAAACAGAGTGTCCTTAATGTCAGCCGCCACAGCCTGGAGATCCCTCACACTCGGTTGACGGAGAGAAGTGCCGTCGTTCTCCATTTGTGAAGTGTGAGGATCGGTTGGAGTGAGGAGAATTCCTGTCAGGTCCTGAGAAGGAGTTGAGGCGGGAAGAGGAGCCGCCCTGTTAGGCCTCTGGGTGCGGAAGATCTCCGGTATAGTGTGGTTTGTGCGGCCGGTAGGTTCCCTCGGGGAGCGGGATCGTGACTGCGAGCTTCCGCGGGAGGAAGTTCCCATAGTGGGTAGTGAAGAAAATTCGCAGGTCCCCAGGTTAAGCTGAAGAAAAGACTGTGGTGAGCGGGAGCCGAGGGATTAAGCAGCCATCTTCTCTCAAGGCAAACCACGCCCCCTCCCCAATGTTTGTTAGCACTAATCATGCCCAGGGACTTATAGGGCATACACACGGTCGGACTTTGTTCGGACATTCCGACAACAAAATCCTAGGATTTTTTTCGACGGATGTTGGCTCAAACTTGTTTTGTCTACACACGGTCGCACAAAGTTGTCGGAAAAACTGATCGTTCTAAACGCGGTGACGTAAAACACGTACGTCGGGACTATAAACGGGGCAGTGGCCAATAGCTTTCATCTCTTTATTTATTCTGAGCATGCGTGGCACTTTGTCAGTCGGATTTGTGTACACACGATCGGAATTTCCGACAACGGATTTTGTTGTCGGAACATTTTATCTCCTGCTCTCCAACTTAGTGTGTCGGAAAATCCGATGGAAAATGTCCGATGGAGCCCACACACGGTCGGAATTTCCGACAACACACTCTGATCAGACATTTTCCATCGGAAAATCCGACCGTGTGTACGGGGCATTAGACATTTAAAATTGTAGGGTTTACACTGCACAGGTGCATATGCTTAGAAAACTGTTGCTTTGTTTATGTGGATGTAAATGGACTTCGATCTTTGGCCTGTAGTTGGAGATTTGATGCACATAGCCAAAGGCTAACACAGTTGCAAATAGTATTAGGTGTTCCTGCTCATCAGGTGCAATCACTTTAGACATACACGAAGAGACAGATTGAAAGATACTGGTGGGTGTGTACTTCTATTGGGCATGTGTCAGTGTGCTAACAATACAACCTCTCTTATACAAAGGGCTGCAGTTGGGGGGATTCATTTGGCCCGAGAAGGTCAGGTTTTTTGCTGTGAGTTGTGGGGGAGAAGGAATGATATTGTGCATATTGACAAATGCCCAACTAGGGTTGTTTGTGGAAATTCTTGTGCATTTTTTCCATCAAAAGTGGGTTTTTGTGGCCATGCTGTCAATTTTGTGTGTGTATTGTTCCTGTCTGACCATGCAAACATGGTTTGGGAGCATGTGCTGACCTTCTACTCTTTGATCTCATTGCTTAGTCATGTACACAGAAATGCAGCTTCCAGCAGAACATGGTCACCAATGTATGTATGTATGTATGGGTTTGGGCTGGTGGTGGGTGTTATGTTTTGAATAAGTGCCTTTTTTTAATATGTTGGAATGCTTTGTAAGAATAATGACTGTTAAGTATGTTTCTATAATCTTGCAGATAAAAATGTGATGTGTTGCCCATTATACACTGAAAGTAAAGCTGTGTCCACTCTAAGGTTTAGACAAATTTTAGATTGTAAGTTCCTATGAGCAGGGCCCTTAAAATCCAATTGCTAACTGTTTTGCTAAATTTAGCACCATATACCCTGTAGAATTTATGTATTTATTTATTTTTAAGCTAGTAAATGAATGTACATAATTTTTGTTTCTGCTGGCAAAAATAAAAGTACATTATTGAGCTTGTTTGTTGTGTTCATTTTTTTTCTCTTTTCTTTTAATTAGTTTTGGGGAAGTGCAATATCTTTTTATAGCTTATAATTTCTATATGTGTTTGTGTGTGTGTGTGGATAGATAGATAGATAGATAGATAGATAGATAGATAGATAGATAGATAGATAGATAGATAGATAGATAGATAGATAGATAGATAGATAGATAGATAGATAGATAGATAGATAGATAGATAGATAGATAGATAGATAGATAGATAGATATATCTATATATATATAGATATATTTGTGCACCAAAAAAACTAGTCTCTTCGCCCTGGTTCACATTGATGCTACTTTGAAATCGGGCTACTTCACTTGAAGTTGTCCGATTTCAAAGTAGCAAGGTCAGTGCCATTTCAGGTGCTACTTGATAGACATCTGTGTGGCTTCATACAGATTTCTATTGAAGTCACATCTGAAATCAGCAAAAGTAGTAAGGGAACTGCTTTTGCAAATCGGTGCGGCGCTGCAAAATTGGTGTTGCATCAATTGGAACAGTGCCATTGCCGCCAATAGGCTGTGACTTGTCATGTGATTTGATCTATCAAATTGCATGACAAATCGCTCCAATGTAAACCTAGGCTTCAGCACATCTTCAAGTAAGTGATAAAGGTGGAATCTTTGTATAAAACAGCTGTGGAGAATTGCAGGTGATGAATTCAGCCACTGGATAGGCAGTGTTGTTTGCGTCAGCTCTGGTTCACATTGGTGCGATTTGACATGTTAAATCGGTGGCAATTGCACTGTTCTAATTGGTGCAACTTTGGGGTATGATTTGTATTGATATCAGTGCAGAAACCTGCAACGATGTCTCTGATGTTGCCCCCGCAGTCGGAATGGACATGCAGGAATGAAATTGTGTGGACGATTTCCTCCCGCTGTCAGTGTGAACCAGGGCTCAAACTGGGCCTTTTGTCTTTGTAATTCCCCTGCTGCAATCCCAGGGACACCATTTCTTATCAAACTCACTTAAGTTTACCTTCACATATATGTAGAAATACAGATTTGCATATCTGCAAATAAACAAATATAAAAAAAATACTAATCGTGGTTGTGATCAAAAGAGTGTGGTTTCACCTTCTGACCCGGAAATGAGTCATTGTAATCACCCGCAAGTTCTTGTGCTGGTCAGGTTCTCCATCTAGGTGGACATGGTGAGGTCTCTCCTTAGCAAAGAGGAGGTGCTACTGATTGGGCGGGTAAGTGTAGGATATGTACTTGTGCTTACTCAATGTGGGGTGGATGTGGTAGTTAGATTTGGTGTGGGTGGGGTTCATTGATTTGTTTGACATCACCACACATTTGCTTCCAGCCCACATCACTTCCTGCATTTGTTCTGCTAAAATAAAATAAAATAAGCGCTTCACGATTCTTGCTATGCAAAGAATTCTCTCTGCTTTTCTGAAGCCACAGCCATCAAAAGAAAGGAAAAAAACAGGCAGTCTGACAAGAATCAGAACATTCTTTATCAGTGAACTTAACTAGAAACATTGGGGGTCATTTACTATAGCGCCACGGCGCTAATTTGCGCAAATTGCCACAAATTAGTGGTAATTCGCTGCAATTTAGTGCAAATTAGCGCTACTAAAGCTAATTCGCGCTAAAATGGTATTCACTATAGCGCTGGTGAGAAAATACTCCCAAAATCGAATTTACTATAGTTCCCTGAAACCAAATAGCGCCCAAACCCTTACTCTGCTAAAACCTGGAGAATTGCACATGGAAATAATGTTTAGAGCATGATATAATTGCCTAAATGGTACTGAAATATGTGGTATATTATTTAAAGATAATCTGCTTTTAAACTGTGTGAAAAAGTGATTTCTACACTGAAATATCTTTAAAAGTCTGAAAAGTGAAAAATTCCCCGTTTTGGACAACTGGGTGCCAGCACAACTGAGCATGCTCAGATCTGAAAATAACTCTCATTTTAACTCAAGTGTCTTTTTTAGCCGGCGCTATAGTAAATACCAAAATGAGAGCTAATTAGAGAGCATTTTTTGGAAGTTAAAATCTGCTCTATTTTAGTCCAAATGAGCTTTCAGTCATTGATTCTAATGGAACAATTCTAACTTTCACAAAAAACCTTTTAATGTTGAGATGAAATGTATCTTTCTGTGAAATAAATTTTCCTTTGCAACATTGTTGCTTCTACTTAAAATATTTTGATTTTAAGAATGCTAGAATGTGGAATGTTTTGGTAAAATATATTTTTCTCTGTCACTTTCACTTGTTACTCTCAATCTCACAACCATCTTTACCCAAACTGACACAGGTGTCTTTATAAGCCACAAACAATACCATTGCTGATGCAAATTTAAAATGAATCACAATTTTTTGTGCTTTTTTATTATGTCCAAATATTCATAATTTGAGCCCGAAAAATGTGATATGTGTACCAACATCAGAAATCAAAATGTAATTCCCAAAAATTTGAGGGTAATATTCTACTCTCACCCACAAAAAACACCAAATATCACAGAATAAATCAAGAAGAATAACTCTTGAGTAATGTAATTCCATCACCTGTATGTCCATAGAAATGCAGTATTTATGTGTTTTTATGTGTATTTATGTGTAGTTATGTGTAGGAGGTTTGCACACGAGGCAGCTCTGTGGCTTAGAGGTTAGAACTTCTGCTTATCCCTGAGTGTCTGGGTTCAAATCCCAACCATGTTACTTCATGTAGAGAAGTTGTCTCATCTCCCAGGTCCTATAACTATGTCTAAATGTTGTATTTATGTGTAGGAGGGTTCCACCACCATTGTAAGTCTTTTTCAGATACACTATTTAGCCAAAAGTATTGGGACGCCTGCCTTTACACACACATGAACTTTAATGGCAGCCCAGTCTTAGTTTGTAGGGTTAAAATTTGATTTGGCCCACCCTTTGCAGCTAGAACAGCTTCTGGAAAGGCTGTCCACAAGGTTTAGTGTGCCTATGGGAATGTTTGATCATTCTTCCAGAAGTGCATTTGTTAGGCCAGGCACTGATGTTGGATGAGAAGGCCTGGCTCACAGTCTCTACTCTAATTCAGCCAAAGGGTGTTCTATTGGGTTGAGGCCAGGACTCCGTGCAGGCCAGTCAAGTTTCTCCATCCCAAACTTGCTCATCCATATCGTTATGGACCTTGCTTTGTGCACTGGTGTGCAGTCATGTTGGAACAGGAAGGGGCTTTCCCCAAACTGTTTCCACAAAGTTGGGGGCATGAAATTGTCCAAAATGTCTTGTTATGCTGACGCCTTAAGAGTTCTCTTAACTGGAACTAAGAGGCCAAGCCCAACCCCTGAAAAACAACCCCACATCATAATCCCCCCTCCACCAAATCATTTGGACCAGTGCACAAAGCAAGGTCCATAAAGACACGGATGAGTGCTTTTGGGGTGGAGGAACTTGACTGGCCTGCACAGAGTCCTGACCTCAACACAACAGAACACCTTGGGGATGAATTAGAGAGGAGACTGTAGGTCAGGCCTTCTCATCCAACATCAGTGCCTGACCTCACAAATGCACTTAGAAGAATTGTCAAACATTCCCATAGACACACTCCTAAATCTTGTGGACAAGATGAGTTGAAGCTGTTATAGCTGCAAAGGGTGGGCCAAATGAGTTTTGAACCCAATACTAATACTGGGATGCCATTACAGTTCATGTGTGTTTAAAGGCAGGCATCCCAATACTTAGGCCAATATATCGTATATTGCTTGTGACACTGAGCATGGCTATGTACTTAGGGCTGGTTCACACCACAGAGATAACGAGAACATGTGTGGGGCTGCCTGGTGGCTAAGTGGGTAGAAGTTCCATCTAGCAGCACCTGGGATGGTGGTTCAATTCCCCAACATGCTAATGTTTGTGTTGAAGTTTATATGTTCTCTCTGTCTGGGTTTCTCACCACAATTCAAAGACATGCTGGCATTTTATTTGTCTCCTGTCGAAATAGGTTCTAATGTAAGAAAGTTAATTTTGGACTTTATATTGGAAGCTCATTGCAGCCAGGAACTGATGTTAATGTTTTTTTAGCACTAATCATGCCCAGGGACTTGGACATTTCAAATTTTAGGGTTTACACTGCACGGGTACATATGCTTAGAAAACTGTTGCTTTGTTTATGTGGAGGCAAATGGACTTTGATCTTTGTCCTGTAGTTGGAGATTTGATGCACATAGCCAAGGGCTAACACAGTTACGAATACTATTATGTGTTCCTGCTCATCAGGTGCAATCACTTTAGACATACATGAAGAGACAGATTGAAAGATACTGGTGGGTGTGTACTTCTATTGGGTGTGTCAGTGTGCTAACAATACAACCTCTTTTATATAAAGGCCTGCAGTAGGGGGGGTTCGTTTGGCCTGAGAAGGTCAGGTTTGTTGCTATGATTTGTGGGGAGGAGGGCTAAAATCTTCCTTCCGGAGTGCTGCTCGACTTCCTAACTTAAGATCAGGTGTCATATTTGCCTAGGTTTTGAGTTGGGGGTGTTCTGGGGGCCCCTCTTCTGGGGGGGACCCCCGGATAAACGAGAGGCCAAAGAAAGGCAGAACCAAAAAAGGATGTCGCCATGTCGCGAGGTCCGATGCTTTTGCGAAATTCTATGAGAATCCAGGTAAAGCCTGAATATCGTGGTGAAGTGGGTCTGAAGATGATCGCTGTGGATGTTTTACAGAAGTTGCTGAATTTACAGGTCAGTAATATATGTGCTCTCCAAGATTTTGTGGTCAGTGGTCAATACGATGTTTCTTTTCATACTGAGGATACCTGCCAAGCTGCATATGAGAATTGGGTGAAGGCGGATCTGGGAGGAAATTTGCTAACTAAGAAGATGGACGTCAGTTTATTGTTTGATCCTGGATTGAAGACCATGACTGTACATTGTTATAATCCTTTTTTGGAGCCGGAATTGGTGAGACAATTTTTGTTGCGGTATTGTGTGGGGGCTGATCGAGGAGAGAAGCTTTATAATCAGTATGGTATGTATAAAGGTAAATTATAAATAAAAACTGCGCTAATGGAAAAAAAATATAGTGTAAATATAAAAGCTGCGGTTATAAGTGAGGCACACCAAAACAGAATATAGAAAATAAAAAAATGCGCTATAGACCTATAGATCCTATATAAAAAGTCCAGAAATCACAAATCCTAAGTGGAAGACATGAAATTCTTTACAATTGCAGTCCTGTAGGTGAGTAATCAGGTGAACACATATAAGAGGTAGTGCGCTTACCAGAAGTAAGCCAAAATAAAGCGAGTGGCTTAAAACCCAGCCGGGGCCTCTGGAAAATGACCACAAAATGGAGTAGTCACACTCCAACCGTAGGGGCAGATCCGTCAAGGATTTTCCAAGGATATATGAGAAAAAAACATAGCATAATACTGATAGCACAACAAATGAAAAAAAAGGGAAGAAAAAGCCAGCACACCACTAAACAAAAAATCATATGTATTCATAAACCACACCCAGTGCCTCAACACAATCGGATAGGTAAGTGAGTGCCATGCAATCATGCAATAAGTGAAAAAAATCGCTGAATAAGTGTATGTAAAGCCTTACAGATAATCTGCTTACCAGATAATTTAAGGCTAATAAACATATAACCATCACCAAAGAGACGATATGAAAAAAAAAAGGAATCCCTCTGGGTGAAACAAGTGACTTGTAGAATCTGCTTACCAGAAATCTGATAAGAATAGGTAGGTTCAATGGACTATAACATACACCATAGGAAGTGATATAAGATATGAAGTTCCGCATACCAGGTGAAAATCCTGCTTACCAGATGTCAAATATAGGCAGGCACATTGACTCATACACAGAGCGAGAGTCCCAGCAAGAAGAGCGTGGATACGTCTTGGTAATCCTGATTTGCGCTCGGCAATGTGGAATCAAGTAAAAGAAATGGCCAATAGTGTGATATTGTATAAAACCAGGACTTTAATAAAAGAAATGCACTTACAATAGATGAAAGGATAACAAACGTTGCCGGCCGGCACAAAAAGCAAAGCTCCCGTCCTCAACAGGGCGACGTGGTGACGTCAGCACGTCCCTCTCAGACGCGTTTCGTCATACGTTGACGTTCTCAATGGGGAACGGGCAGCCTGCTAAGCCACCACTATTTATGCTCACACCAAGCCTCGCTCTGAGTCTCGTTATGGGAATCCCAGAGCGCCATCTTGGATGAGGGCATCAACTAGATGTGTTCTAAGGGAGAGTAAGGGAAAGAGCCAAAAAATGTAAGCTGAAACGCCCAACTCATATCCATACAATCCCGGAAGACATAGCTAAAAACATAACAAATATGAACCTATACAGCATTGCAGCTATGCATTTAACAGTGTAAAGAGAAAATTATAAATAATAAATAAAACAGTCATTAAAACCACTAAAGACTAGAGGCAAAAACACTGCTCACATAACAATGAGGGCTAGTCATAATATAAAATAGGAGGTGGATACAGATAAATGGACAGTAAATATTAATACTGCATAGCCTACCTAAGTGTCCACAAAAATGGCCACTGTAACTAAGGAAGTGAGCCACAAAAAATCTATTGAAAAATAATTAATAGAACCGAAACACATATTCAGTAGGGAGGGTGACCTCACAAAGAAATGTTGTGAATTAAAAATATGCATGTCACATAATCTATAAAGAAAAAAGACATCGCAAACAAATTTTGTATTTTGTAAAAATGAATATCCTGATAATACCTCAGAGCTCATAGTAACGATCAATTATGTAAATTATGATGAAATCATTGTACAACAAAAAATCAGGAATTGTCTATAAAGGCGTTAACATCCACGTCTATGTTCAAACCATGGGGCGTATAGCTTTTGATCCTATGGATCCAGGACATTTCCAGTTTGGAAATCTCCCGCACCATGGAACTCCCTCGCCAATGAGGTTTGTAACGATCAATCCCTATAAAGAGGGTGTTAGAGGGGTCTCTATTGTGTACCAAACGATAGTGTTTAGAAACGGAGTGGTTTTTAAAGCCTGTGAGAATATTCGTAATGTGCTCATTGAGCCTTACTTGGAGGGGCCGCTTGGTCCGCCCCACATATTGCAAGCCACATGGGCATTGCAACATGTAGACTACCGCCAAAGTGGAACAGGTGATAAATGGAGTGATGGGGTGAGTGTGGCCTGTCCTGGTGGAAACAAACGACTGAGTCCTCCTATTCTTACAGGAATTGAAGGAACACACTCGACATTTATTACATTTATAAAACCCAGTAAGTTGATCAAAAAAGGTGCTCCTGTTCGATGGTGGATCCAGTATATTAGGGGCCAGTCTATTTCTAAATGAAGGGGCTCCCCTGAAAACAATTTGTGGTTTGGGCGGTAAGACTTCCTTCAAAAGTCTGTCATTGGTAACTATGTGCCAATGCCTAGAAACCAGTTGTTTCACTTCCTTGTGCTGGAGAGAGAAAGTAGTAATGAAGGGTACCCCTAAATTGTGACCAGACCAACTTGACTTGGGTCTGTCTTTCAAGAGGAGATACCTGTCCATTTCTTGCACATCCTTTAGGACAGGCAACAGACTATCACTAGTATAACCTTTTTCAAGGTTCCTTCCTTCCTTACCGCCCAAACCACAAATTGTTTTCAGGGGAGCCCCTTCATTTAGAAATAGACTGGCCCCTAATATACTGGATCCACCATCGAACAGGAGCACCTTTTTTGATCAACTTACTGGGTATGAGTCAATGTGCCTGCCTATATCTGACATCTGGTAAGCAGGATTTTCACCTGGTATGCGGAACTTCATATCTTATATCACTTCCTATGGTGTGTGGATTATAGTCCATTGAACCTACCTATTCTTATCAGATTTCTGTTAAGCAGATTCTACAAGTCACTTGTTTCACCCAGAGGGATTCCTTTTTTTTTTCATATCGTCTCTTTGGTGATGGTTATATGTTTATTAGCCTTAAATTATCTGGTAAGCAGATTATCTGTAAGGCTTTACATACACTTATTCAGCGATTTTTTTCACTTATTGCATGATTGCATGGCACTCACTTACCGATCCGATTGTGTTGAGGCACTGGATGTGGTTTATGAATACATATGATTTTTTGTTTAGTGGTGTGCTGGCTTCTTCTTCCCTTTTTTTTCATTTGTTGTGCTATCCGTATTATGCTATGTTTTTTTCTCATATATCCTTGGAAAATCCTTGACGGATCTGCCCCTACGGTTGGAGTGTGACTCTACTCCATTTTGTGGTCATTTTCCAGAGGCCCCGGCTGGGTTTTAAGCCACTCGCTTTATTTTGGCTTACTTCTGGTAAGCGCACTACCTCTTATATGTGTTCACCTGATTACTCACCTACAGGACTGCAATTGTAAAGAATTTCACGTCTTCCACTTAGGATTTGTGATTTCTGGACTTTTTATATAGGATCTATAGGTCTATAGCGCATTTTTTTATTTTCTATATTATGTATAAAGGTAAACTGCGTTTTAAAGTACACATGAAGAGGGACGCATCAGGTTTTTGTGGAGTGTGTCACCCTCCCCCGGCATTTAGCATTGCTGGGGAGCGGTGTACTGTTTTCTATTCTGGGCAACCCCGTTACTGCAGGGGATGCTTTCAGTATGGACATATTCGTGAGGACTGCCCTTCTAAGCTTTGCTGTAGAGTGTGCTTGAAGCCGAGACACAATGCAGCGGAGTGCAAGGAAAACAAATGTGATCTGTGTGGTTCAGGGGAGCATATGGTCAGAAGCTGTCCGAAAATAGTGGGAAGGAAGATGTTCTCGTATGCGGAGGCTCTGCAGAGATGGCGGTTTACAGGGCAGAATGTAAGCCGAAAGAAGCCTAAATGGGACTTGTCTCTGGGTTCGAGCCCAGGTGGTGGTGGGTGTGTACTGCCAAGTTTAAGTATGGATTCACAAGTGTCAGATGATTCAAGTGGAGCAACATCACCATTGGGCTTGGTAGGTTCTCCTGCCATGCAATATTTGGAGAGTGGTTCAGTTGATCCTCTTGGAAAAGGTACAGGGAACAGAAGTGGAAAACAGCTGCCTGATGGAGGGGTTTAGTGTGTTCTGCAGGATTTTTTTGATCCTTCTCATGGCTTTGTCTATATGTAGTGTGAATGTGCGCTCGATTGGATCTGTCTATCGTCGTGCAGCTGTTTTGTCTGAGTTGGCTAAGATTGAGTGTGATGTCTTGTGTTTGCAAGAGTGTGGTTTGTATGCAGCCAGGAAGGCATGGTGCTTTTCTGTTGTCTACAAGGAAGTAATGTGGGATGTTAGGAATATATGGGTAGTAAGGAAGAGGTTAATTTCTGTAGAAGATGCGGTGAGGATATTTTTGGCTAGGATGTATATTTATCTTTTTGATGTGAAAGGGTTGGGGGAGGAAGAAGCTGGGAGATATTGAAAGAGGGTTAAGTGGAATGTCTTTAGATATATTTGCATGATTAAGATGTGCTCTGTATTATTAATTTGTTTGGTCATATGATGTGAAGGATGCAGTCACTAAGTACTGACAGTATATGTGTGTTGTTGTCCATTTACTGAATTGACAAAAAAAAAATTGTGGGGGAGAAGGAATGATATTGGGAGAATTGATGAAATTCTTGTGCATTTTTTCAATCAAAAGTGGGTTTATGTGGCCATGCTGTCAATGTTGGTCGTGTATTGTTCCTGTCTGATCATGCAAACATCATTTGGAAGCATCTGCTGACCTACTCTTTTTGATCTTGTTTAATCGTGTACACCGAAATGCAGCTTCCAGCAGAACATGGTCACCTATGTATGTGTGGATTGTGGGCTGGTGGTGGGTGTTTTGATTAAGTCTTTTGTAATATTATGTGGGAATGCTTTGTAAGAATGACTGTTAAATATGTTTCTATAATCTTGCAGATAACAATGTGATGTGTTGCCCATTATACACTGAATTTAAAGCTGTGTTCACTCTAAAGTTTTGTCACATTTTAGATTGTAAGCTCCTATGAGCAGGGCCCTTAAAATCCCATTGCTAAATGTAGCACCATATATCCTGTCCAAATTTTTTTGAAGTTAGTAAATGAATGTAATTTTTATTTTCTGCTGGTAAAATAAAAGTACATTATTGAGCTTTTGTTGTGTGTGTTTTTTTTTTTCTTCTACTTTTCTTTCTCTTTAGTTTTTGTGGGTGGTGGTTTTGGGAAAGTGCAATATCTTATATTTTATTTCAATATGTATTTGTGCACCAAAAAACTAATCTCTTTGCCCTGGTTCACATTGATGCTACTTTGAAATCGCGCTACTTCACTTGAAGTAGCACCATTTCAAAGTAACAAGGTCAGCGTGATTTCAGGTGGGACTTGATAGACATCCGTGTGGCTTCATACACAAATGTCTATTGAAGTCACACCTGAAATCGGCAAAAGTATAGTGCAGGAACTACTTTAACAAATTGGTGTGGCGCCACAAAATTGGTGTCGCATTGATTGGAACAGTGCCATTGCCGTTAATGGGCTGTGTCTTGTCATGCAATTTGATCTCTCAAATCGCTCCAATGTAAGCCTAGGCTTCAGCACACCTGCAAGTAAGTGATAAAGGTGGAATCTTTATATATAACAGCTGTGGCATTTCCTCCCTCTGTCAGTGTGAACCAGGGCTCAAACTGGGCCTTTTGTCTTTGTAATTCACCTGCTGCTAACGCAGGGACACCATTTCTTATTAAACTCTCTTAAGTTTACCTTTAAATATATGTAGAAATACAGATTTGCATATCAGAAAATAAAAAATACTAATCGTGGTTGAGATCAAATATTCGCAGCTGCAATCTAAAGCATGGTTTCGCCTTCTGACCCGGAAAATAGTCATTGTATGCACCCGGAAGTTCCTGTGCTGGTCAGCATCTCCATCTAGGTGGACATGGCAAGGTCTTTTTAGCAAAGACGAGGTGCTGCTCATTGGCTGAGTAAGTGTAGGATATGTACTTGTACTTAATCAATGTGGGGGTGGATGTGGTAGTTGGATTTGGTGTGGGTGGGGTTCATTGATTTGTTTGGCATCACCACACATTTGCTTCCGTCCCATGTGCACACATCACTTCCTGCATTTGTTCTGCTAATGTAAATTAGTAAGGACTATGCAAGTATAAATGAGAGCTCCTTTTATTAAAATATTTATGACTTGTTTCACAGTTGGGCAAATTTTCCAGCAAATTTGGACCACTGAGTTGCATGACAAGTTGTACCCCATGATTCTCAATGATAACCATTCATATCTGTGCTACTTTAAGTCGCACCAACTTCAAAGTAATCCCTGTACTACTTTGGTGTGACTTTCATGTGACTTGAGGTATATCAGGTACAATATTACACATGCATGCCCAGAAGTTGGGGCCAAATTGCAGCGGCAAAGTGGCAGCAAAATAGTGCGACTTTCAGGTTGCAGCAGTGTGAATGAGATTCAAGGATAACACCTTTGGCCCTATTGTGACTTGTGCATCCTGAAAGTGTAGCAAATTCGTCCCTGCACTACCTTGGTTTGACTTTGATGCAATTTGAGGTCCATACACCACAAGACTACACAGACATTGCTTCAAGTCATGGCAAAGCTGTGCAATTTTAAGGTCGCACAAGTGCAAATGGGGCCTTATTCAAAGGTGTTATCAATTAATCTCATTAGGTTACTTTCACACTTGGGTGACTTTTCATGCAGCTTTGAACCTCAAAGTCACATGAAAAGTTGTCCCCCATGATTTCCATTCAGATTTATTAGAGCTGCACAATTAATCGTCATCGCGATTTTTTTTCCCCTTTGCGATCTTGAAAAAAAGCGTTTCATGATTCTTGCTATGCAAAGAATTCTCTTTGCTCTTCTGAAGCCACAGCGGTCAAAAGAAAGGAATAGAAAAACTGGGAAGTCTGCCAAGAATTAGAACATTCTTTATCAGTGAGCTTAACTAGAAACATTGTAACAATTTGTCAATGAAATAGACTTCTGTGTAAGTGAGGAAAGTTTAACCACTTAAACACTAAACCTTTTTCTGACATTTGTTGGTTTCAGGTTAAAATCTTTTTTTTTTTTTTTTTGCTAGAAAATTACTTAGAACCCCCCAACATTATATATATATATTTTAGTAGAGACCCTAGAGAATAAAATGGTGGTTGTTACAATATTTTATGTCACACTGTATTTGCGCAGCGGTCTTTCAAATGCAATTTTTTTGGGAAAAAATTACTTTAATGAATTTAAAAAAAAAAGTTAGCCCAATTTTTTTTGGGATAATGTGAAAGATTTTACGTCGCGAGAATCGGGATCTTTTTATTCTAAGCAAAAAAATTGTGATTCTCATTTTGGCCAGAACCGTGCAGCTCTAATATCTATGCAACTTCACCCATGTTCACATAGTTCTGAATAGACATGTCAAATTGCAGGCCAAGTCGGCGCCTATTGATGGCAATGGAACTGTCCGAATTGGTGCGATGCCACAACGATTCCCAAAAGTAGTTCCTGCACTACTTTGGGCGACTTCATGGGGCGATTTCTTACCTCCCAACTTTTTGAGATGGGTATAAGGGACACCTATTAACAAAAGTAGGTAGGCATAGGACACCTTCTTAAAGGAGAACAGTTGGGACCTATGTGATTTCACTAGACATCTGTGCAGGAAAGTGCACTGATGTCTCTGAAATCGCTCACAAAGTGGGGCTGAGTCACACTTGTGTGACTTGGACATCAGAGTTGCATGACAAGTCATACCCCTTGATTTTCAATGTGTACCATTCATATTTGTGCGACTTTAAGTAACACTGACTTCAACGTAGTCCCTGTACTACTTTGGTCTGACTTTGATGCAAGTTGAGGTCCATAGACTTCAAGTTTACACAGGCATTCCCTGGAATTGCGGCAAAATTGCTGATGCAAAATTGCGGGAAAGTTGCGTGCCTTTCCCTGCAACTCCTGTGCCCATAGACCTCAAGATTACACAGGCATTGCTTAAAGTGGCATCAAAATCTCGCAACTTTCAGGTTGCACAAGTGTGAAAGGGGCCTAAGTCACTGTGCTGAGTACTATTATACATAGAATATAAAGTAGTCCCACCATCAAACACTAGTAAACGTATGTTCTCAATATAATTGTGCTCAAATGGCTGAAAATCACACAGATGGTATCACCTACTGAAAGCTTGCATTAGACTCAGCAGCATATGCTGAAAAGAGGCGAATGCCTATTAGCCAATTCCACATCAGCATGAGCATGGTTGTTACTATAATATTAATGCCTGAAATGAAAAACATTATTGTATAGAATCAAACATTAGTAAATGTATTTTCTCTGTAGGTATGTGCTCAGCTCTGTAGCATAGCGGTATACCCTGCTGCCCCCAAAAGTTCAAGCCATGAGTTCAAATCCCACTGACAGCATTACCTCCTGGAAGTGTGCATTGTACTCAGAAGCATAATTAGCCAATGCACATCAGCTTGGTTTATTCCATATTTTACCTCTTCAAATGCATGCAATGGTATGTACTTATTCAACAATATTATGGTATGGAATTCCAAAATTCAAGGAAAAAAATGTCATAGGGGCCCCCCAGTACATACCAGGCCCTTCGGTATAGACTTTAAGGGGAACCCCACACCAAAATGTAAAATAAATTTGATGTGGGGCCCTCCCAAAATCCATACCAGACCCTTATCCAAGCATGCAGCCTGGAGGTCAGGATAGGGGGGACAAGTGAGCATCCTCCCCTTCTGAACCTTACCAGGCCACATACCCCAAAGCACCTTTTCCCCATGTTGATGGGGACAGGGGGCCTCTTCCCGATAAACCTGGTCGGTGGTTGTTGGTCTGTGGGCAGGGGGTTTATCAGAATCTGGAAGCCCCCTTTAACAAGGGGGCTCCTAGATCCTGCCCCCCTATGTGGATAGGTATAGGGTACATTTTACCCCTACCCATTCACCAAAAAAAGCAATGAAATGTAAGAAAATCAATAGCCGGTTTTTGACAAGTCCTTTATTGTAAAATAGCTCCGAGCTGTCTTCTTCCTTGAGCCATCTTCTCCAGACGCTGTCTCTCCCTCCTCCATCTTCTCCCCGAGCTGTATTCTCCTAGAGCTGTCTCTCCTTCCGCCGCCATCTTCTTTATCTGCTGTGTTCTTCCGCACCGCTGGTTACCCACTAATAAAAAAAAAAAGCTGCTCTTCTTCCATGGCGGTCTTCCTCCGCTGTGTTGTCACCCGCTGTGTGGCGTCTCTTACATAGCCATGGGGCGGACTCTCCGGGTGACATTATCGGATGGCCACAGAAGACCGCCACAAGAAGAGCGGCTTTTATTTTATTAGTGAGTAACCGGCTGCGTGGAAGAACACATCAGCGGGAGAAGATGGTGGCAGCAGGTGAGACAGCTTGGAGAGAAGAAACATCAAACATTAGTGAATGTATTTTCTATGTATGACTGTGCTACGCCCAATAGGCTAGTGGTCAGTACTTCAACCTTGAAGAACTCATGGGTTCAAATCCCACAGAGAAATACTAAAAGATTGATTTGGTGAAAAAAAAGGCAAATGACTATTTGCCAATTAGCTAAAGCAGCATATGCTGAAAATAGGTGAATGCCAATTAGCCAATGCACTTTAAGTTTGGCTGATTCTATTATATTAACTCTTCAAATGCATGCAATGATATGTGAGTGTATAAACGTGAGAAAAAGGGAATTGGCGCTGTACTTATAAAGAATATATAAGTGTATATGCCTGTGAATGTATTATTACCACCAATTTACCATATCTGTGTATGGCCAAGTGCATAAGGTGTACAAAAAAAAAAAAAATTCAAGTGATGCCTGCCACGTGTTAAAAGTGACATATGCTTAAATAGTGCAAGAAAATAAAAATAAGTGGTGAAGGTATGTGCACCATAAACAATCAATAATGAGATCGCATCAGCTGGTATGATGTCAAAGCAACACTGTTGCAAGAAAAAAAGCATATACGCTGAATAAACTGTGCAAAATGATATCCAAAACCTTAAAAATAAGATATGTGCAATATCTATACAACAATTATTCCATAAGAAGTGCAAACCACTGATACCCAAAGGAATTTCTGGTAAAAAAGGAAATAAAAATAAAAATAAGAATCAAAAAGCAGTGTTCATTAGAATAAACAGTAGAAAACGGTGAAAAAATATGAAAGATATTTAAAAATAAAAATAAAATAGTGTTCATATAAAGTGACGTTGTGCTTTCTTCAGTGGATGACAAATCTTCAAAACTGTGCTGGCAATAGTGACTGTGCTCCCCTTATGTGTTTCCACTCACCAGAGCGCTATCCCCTGCAGGGGTACCAGCGTGTAGAAAATGAAATGATCCCCTTGTCAGGTCTCCCACTTACCAGACCGGTGAGTCCGCTTGGGCAGAGGGTAGGCTCCCTTGCGTATCCGACTCGGGGCCCCTGATAGAGCAGACAGGAAGCCCACGAGTGCGGAGTGGTATGGGAGCCTGGTGTAAGGATCCGGATGCCGGAAGAGAGGTGGTTCTCCAAGCAGCAGGTAGTATTCAGGAACACTAGAAACAGATGCTGAGCAGGAGCTGTTTAGGCTGGTCACACACAGGCAGAGGTCAGCAACAGGCTGGCAGCAGAAGTACAAGAGTAGCAAGTAAAAGCGGGGTCAAACAAGCCGAGGTCAGGTTCAGGCAGAAGTCAGGGAGGTCCAATAGGCAAGCCGGGTTGTAACAGATCAGAACTTCAGGAACACAGAGTGGATCACGGAACTTGGCACAAGAGCTGTTGATCAGGCAGCACTGAACAGAGATTGCAGCAAGCCTAAATAGGCTGATTGACGCCAAACTCCACGCACGTGCGCGTGCCGATACGCACAAATGCCCAAGCCCGCACGCACCCGAGCGCACCCCCGGACACTGGCGTGCACACCAGCACCACCAGGCACACGCATCCCAATGCCCATAGGCGGATGCGCGTGCCCGGGCACCACCGCGCACACCATGGCCAGCTGGATCAGACACGCCAGTGCCCCCAGAAGCACGCGCCCCAGCACACACAGGAACACGCGCACCATCGCGCCCCATCGCGCAATGATGCTCAACCAGGTAACCTCTCTGACACCCCTTCTCAGGATACGGTATCTCCCTGGTCATCCACGGGCGGAGGAGAGGAGACTCCAATGTCTCACCTCTGCAGCGTGACTCCCGGCCGGGTAACCGCATATGTATGTGTTGGGAGAGAGGAAAGAACGATCCAAACAGTGTAATTCCGTTTGACTGTCTTTATTTAAATAGTGTATAAATCCAAAAAAAAAAGTAAGTGTAAAAGTTAGGGGAGGGAGCTGGTAGCTCTCAATCTCTCCAGATGCAATGGGAACGTAACGCACTCAACAGTCGGAGCTTGCGTTCCACCGATCCAGTATCGAAATCCAGAAATCCGGATGTGACATGCGAACGTGTCGAGTAGGTCCCGCCTTACGGGTTTCATCATAAGGATGTCATCTGAGGCGTTCCCATCTCGACATCCCGCACGTCTTATATACCGGGTGTAGCTGTCATTGCGGCCAATCAGCTAGGTGAGTGCCGCTGACAGGCACTAAACAAATAATGCGAATAGTGCGTGTGTCAAATGAAAACATGATGTAGTGAGGCTGGTCAGATGCCCCCTGATGGTATAAAGAGGAAACCCACTATCCTGTGTATTGTCCCCTACGAGCGCCTCCTGGAGGCCATGGGCCTATGTGGAATTGCACCCCAAAATACATTCAGCTGCTTCTCCTGAGTACGGGGATACCACATGTGTGGGACTTTTTGGGAGCCTAACCGCGTACTGGGCCCCGAAAACCAATCACCGTCTTCAGGATTTCTAAAGGCGTAAATTTTTGATTTCACTCCTCACTACCTATCACAGTTTTGAAGGCCATAAAATGCCCAGATGGCACAAACCCCCCCCAGTGATTAGGATGTATCCCTTTCAGTTCTCCCACATAGAGGAGTTCAGCTCCCATGGTTGAGACAGAGGATCTTCCATTCTATTACTAGTGTAGGACCCACTAATTCGGGGTACTTTGTCGCAGTAAGTGGGCTTAGCACTATATGACCATATAGTGTGACCAAACCCCCGTATTTTTTGAATATGTTCAGGTGTTCAGGTGTTTTTAACTAGCCCTGCAGGAAATGTCATTCTTGTATGTGTGCGCTGTAAAATATTTTGTACTGTTTATAGGTCTTACAGCAGCACCATCTTGAATTTAAATGCATTGTATGGTGTGCCCCCCAAATATGTTCTTGTATGTTGTAATAGGCCCTGACCAGGTTTTTGGGCTGGAGCACCCCTCCCCCTCCTCATTACCTCCTATTTAGTGGCCACCAGTGATTAGGATGTATCCCTTTCAGTTCTCCCACATAGAGGAGTTCAGCTCCCATGGTTGAGACAGAGGATCTTCCATTCTATTACTAGTGTAGGACCCACTAATTCGGGGTACTTTGTCACAATAAGTGGGCTTAGCACTATATGACCATATAGTGTGACCAAACCCCCGTATTTTTTGAATATGTTCAGGTGTTCAGGTGTTTTTAACTAGCCCTGCAGGAAATGTCATTCTTGTATGTGTGCGCTGTAAAATATTTTGTACTGTTTATAGGTCTTACAGCAGCACCATCTTGAATTTAAATGCATTGTATGGTGTGCCCCCCAAATATGTTCTTGTATGTTGTAATAGGCCCTGACCAGGTTTTTGGGCTGGAGCACCCCTCCCCCTCCTCATTACCTCCTATTTAGTGGCCACCAGTGATTAGGATGTATCCCTTTCAGTTCTCCCACATAGAGGAGTTCAGCTCCCATGGTTGAGACAGAGGATCTTCCATTCTATTACTAGTGTAGGACCCACTAATTCGGGGTACTTTGTCGCAGTAAGTGGGCTTAGCACTATATGACCATATAGTGTGACCAAACCCCCGTATTTTTTGAATATGTTCAGGTGTTCAGGTGTTTTTAACTAGCCCTGCAGGAAATGTCATTCTTGTACGTTTTTGTGAGGCGATCGCTTTTGACAACATATTTGATGGTTGTGGCTATAGGTGCTCCTATACACTGCACTAGTCAGCACTTTTCAAAATTGATTAATTTTATAAATCGCTATTTTTGGTTTATTTTATTTTTACTCATTCACTTTTTGCGCTCACCTACACAGCCGCCTGACTGTTTATAACATGAAGGAGACCGGCCTTGGGGGTGTGTATTTTCAATATGGCCACTAGGGGTCTTTTTTGCATTTTTTCCATGTCCCCTTATGACACATTTTTTGGGTTTGGTTTGCGTGTGTCACTATTCACGCCCAACCGTTTTCAACATCTGATATCAGTACAAAGCAGGTGTGTCTGTTACAAGTTTGACCCATCTAATGTATAACTTGTATGTATGCATTCCCCTAGTCCGACTGTATATCAAATGTCAACATGACAGATTGCTGTGAGCGATCGTCTTTGTGAATGACCTGATTTGACAACAATTTGATGTTTGTAGCCAAAGGTGCCCAAACACATTGCATTAGCTGGCATTTTCTATATATTTTATTTATTTCACACATTGCATTTTGGCTTTCACCCTTACCCAATTTCCATCTGCGCTTACATATGTGGCCGCCTGATTGTTTACTACATAAGAAGGACTGACATTGGGGGGCGTGCATGCGCACGGGATCCCGCCGGTCTCTGTCTCGAGTCTGCTGATCTAACCTTTTGATGTAATATCGAGTGACGCCTATTGAGTCCTGGGCCGCGCATGCACGTTGGCGCCATGGCCAGGCACGCTCCAGGCTTGAAATTTGCTTGCACTAATTGTGATATATTACTGCACTGATGGTTTATGTATTCACTAATACTTGTTGTATCTAGTTTTTTTGGTGCGGCATTTCTTAGCCACACATTCACTAATTTGTTTAGCGCGAGTCACCGATTTTTCTTGCTTATATTGTGTGTTTGTGTCACATTTAGGACATCGCAGCTTTTTTTATCATATTTTATACACCTTTTGAAGTGCAATTATTCCCCCCCCCCCTTTTTTTTCTATCATTCTGGTATAACCACTCAAAGTCATGAATGGCGTACCTGAAAACAAAAAAATGGTTAACAATAAAACACAGTAAACGGTAAAGTATAAAAAATTGCATACCTGAAAAGCAAACATGATAAAACATAATAACAATAAAACATTGCAGAATAGAATACAGTAAAAAAGAGCAGAACAATAGAGAGAGAATGGAGAGAGAGAGAAAAATAAAACGACAACAATTTTTTTTTTTTTTTTATATATTTTTTTATTATTTTTTTTTTACACTTTTTTTTGTAACTAACTTTTATAACTGTAACCAGTTCCAGGTTCGGGTCTCTCAAAATGCGATGGCATCTTGGGAGACCCTGTGAAAGTGTGCCTAGTCTGTGCAATGCTGTACCCTATGCTAATACTCAACTAGTGTATGGTAGCGTTCAAAACATTCACCAATGCAAAGACCAGGATTGTCAGGACAGGAGGGACAATAATAGCGAGTGTCACGCCTATATCCGCGCTTGCTGCAGACACAACATCTTTTTTGGGGGGGTTCGTTGGGTAGGGGTACTCGGGAGGACATAAAGAAAGTTCCTCTCATGCAGCCGACTGCATTTGGTTGGGGATGTGAATGGGGGAATTATGGGTGCTGCAGAAGTGGTGAGTTCCCAATTAGGATTAGCGAATGCAGCAGGAAGGGCATGATGGGCATGACGGGCCTGTTTGTCTTCTTCTTGGTGGCAGAGGGACAATAATTGTGCTTGCCACCTCACCAGCTTGAACTGCACTTATGGGACTCGCCACGTTACCAAGTGTTACTGCAGTGCTGGTTTGACTACGACCGGGGTGTACTAGGCCATTGGTGCTTGCCAGTTCACCAAAACGCTACCAAAAAAACTGTTAGCGATCGCAGGGATCAGGCCTGACTCTGCGAACGCTGCAGTTATGCGTTTAGTGTTTTGTAAGTGACAGTGATCGATCGATACTGCACTTGGGTGGGCTGGGCTGGGCCAGGCGGAGGGGCAAAATGCAGGTGCTAGCAGGTATCTGGGCTGATCCCGCTAACACTGCGTTTTTGGGAACCCTAAACTGCGGTGTTAGCGGTACTGGCGCTAACCTGATGCTGCCTGGGGCTGGTGCTTGCCAGTTCACCAAAACGCTACCAAAAAACTGTTAGCGATTGCAGGGATCAGGCCTGACTCTGCAAACGCTGCAGTTATGTGTTTAGTGTTTTGTAAGTAACAGTGATCGATCAAAACTGCACTTGGGTGGGCTGGGCGGAGGGGCAAAACACAGGTGCTAGCAGGTATCTGGGCTGATCCCACTAACACTGCGTTTTTGGGAACCCTAAACTGCTGGGGACGCTAGTATAGATCTGATCGGATCAGATATTGATCCGATCAGATACTATACCACTAAGGGAGGTGTACGGTGTGTGCGTGGGTGTTAGCGGTACTGGCGCTAACCTGACGCTGCCTGGGGCTGGTGCTTGCCAGTTCACCAAAATGCTACCAAAAAAACTGTTAGCGATCGCAGGGATCAGGCCTGACTCCACCCATAAGTACCCATCAGTGCCACCCATATGTACCAATCAATGCCGCCTATGAGTGTGCATCGGTGCCACCTATGAGTGCCCATCAGTGCCGCGTGTAAACATGGAGAAATAACCTCCATGTAAATGTGAACATAGTGATTTACAAATATCATATATAATAATAAAAAATGAATACCAAGTGGTATACTATGTGAAATACTGTGTGTATTAATAAACAAACAGTGATGAATATGAGAATAAATACCAAGTGGTGTGTTGCATAGAAAATATACTATGTGTGTTATTAAATATAGAAATATACCATAAAAAATATGAAATTATATATATAAAAATATATATAAAAATGAACGGCAATTAATGTAAAGAAGCCATTCATTATGTGTAGATGAAAGTGCTATGTGCCCAACTAAATTAATTAATTAATTATACCTCAACTTAATTAGTGTACACTATCTCAAAAATTTCGGGTTTAATTGGCATAATTTGGCAATATATGCCTTACAAATTATAATATGATATAAAATCTATTAAATACATATTTGGAGGGGATTGACCCTATGGTGGACGTCTCATGCTCATGTCTCAGAACCAGTTCACAGACAAATTTCATTTCCAAAAAATTCCTTAAAAATCAAATAAAAATTATATGAAATCAATTATGAATTTTCAATAAAAGTGTTGACATCAGTGTTAATGTTCAACCCATAAGGTGCATAAGTCCTCAATCTGTGGATCCAGGTCATCTCCAATTTGGATATTTCTCTCACTAATAGGGATGAGCCGAACCCCCCCCCCCCCGGTTCGGTTCGCACCAGAACCTGCGAATGGACCGAAAATTTGCACGAACGTTAAAACCCCATTGACGTCTATGGGAAATAAAAAGTGCTCATTTTAAAGGCTAATTTGCATGGTATTGTCCTAAAAAGGGTTTGGGGACCCGGGTCCTACCCCAGGGAACATGTATCAATGCAAAAAAAACTTTTAAAAATGGCCGTTTATTCGGGAGCAGTGATTTTAATGATGCTTAAAGTAAAAAAAAAAAGTGAAATATTCCTTTAAATATCGTACCTGGGGGGTGTCTATAGTATGCCTGTAAAGTGGCGCGTGTTTCCCATGTTTAGAACAGTCCCTGCACCAAATGTCATTTTTAAAGGAAAAAATCTCATTTAAAACTGCTTGCGGGTTTAATGTAATGTCGGGGTCCTGGCAATATGGATGAAAATCAGTGAGACAAACGGCATGGGTACCCCCCAGTCCATTACCAGCCCTTTGGGTCTTGTATGGATATTAAGGGGAACCCCGCACCCAAATTAAAATAAGGAAAGGTGTGGGGCCACCAGGCCCTATATACTCTGAACAGCAGTATACAGGCGGTACAAACAAGACAGGGACTGTAGGTTTGTTGTTAACCACTTCAGCCCCGGAAGGATTTACCCCCTTCCTGACCAGAGCACTTTTTACAATTTGGCACTGCGATGCTTTAACTGCTAATTGCGCGGTCATGCAATGCTGTACCCAAACGAAATTTGCGTCCTTTTCTTCCCACAAATAGAGCTTTCTTTTGATGGTATTTGATCACCTCTGCCGTTTTTATTTTTTGCGCTATACATGGAAAAAGACCGAAAAAATCCAATAAACTCAATTTTAGTCATACATTTAGGCCAAAATGTATTCGGCCACATGTCTTTGGTAAAAAAAATGTCAATAAGTGTATATTTATTGGTTTGCGCAAAAGTTATAGCGCCTACAAACTAGGGTACATTTTCTGGAATTTACACAGCCTTTAATTTATGACTGCCTATGTCGTTTCTTGAGGTGCTAAAATGGCAGGGCAGTACAAAACCCCCACAAATGACCCCATTTTGGAAAGTAGACACCCCAAGGAAATTGCTGAGAGGCATGTTGAGCCCATTGAATATTCATTTTTTTTGTCCCAAGTGATTGAATAATGACAAAAAAAAAAAAAAATTACAAAAAGTTGTCACTAAATGATATATTGCTCACATAGGCCATGGGCTTTGTGGAATTGCACCCCAAAATACATTTAGCTGCTTCTCCTGAGTATGGGCATACCACATGTGTGGGACTTTTTGGGAGCCTAGCTGCGTACGGGGCCCCGAAAACCAATCACTGCCTTCAGCATTTCTAAGGGCGTACATTTTTGATTTTACTCCTCACTACCTATCACAGTTTTGAAGGCCATAAAATGCCCAGATGGCACAACCCCCCCCCCCAAATGACCCCATTTTGGAAAGTAGACACCCCAAGCTATTTGCTGAGAGGCATGTTGAGTCCATGGAATATTTTATATTTTGACACAAGTTGCGGGAAAGTGACAATTTTTTTTTTTTTGCACAAAGTTGTCACTAAATGATATATTGCTCACACAGGCCATGGGCATATGTGGAATTGCACCCCAAAATACATTCTGCTGCTTCTCCTGAGTACGGGGATACCACATGTGTGGGACTTTTTAGGAGCCTAGCCGAGTACGGGGCCCCGAAAACCAATCACCGCCTTCAGGATTTCTAAGGGTGTAAATTTTTGATTTCACTCTTCACTGCCTATCACAGTTTCGGAAGCCATGGAATGCCCAGGTGGCACAAAACACCCCCAAAAGAAAGACAAGAAAAAAAATGTTTTTTTTCTTTTTTTTAATTTTCAAAACTTTGTGACAAAAACTGAGGTCTGCAAAATACTCACTATACCGCTCAGCAAATAGCTTGGGGTGTCTACTTTCCAAAATGGGGTCATTTGGGGGGGTTTGTGCCACCTGGGCATTCCATGGCCTCCGAGACTGTGATAGGCAGTGAAGAGTGAAATCAAAAATTTACGCCCTTAGAAAGCCTGAAGGCGGTGCTTGGTTTTCGGGGTCCCGTACGCGGCTAGGCTCCCAAAAAGTCTCACACATGTGGTATCCCCATACTCAGGAGAAGCAACAGAATGTATTTTGGGGTGTAATTTCACATATTCCCATGGCATGTTTGAGCAATATATCATTTAGTGACAACTTTGTGCAAAAAAAAAAAAAAAAAAAATTTGTCTCTTTCCCGCAACTTGTGTCACAATATAAAATATTCCATGGACTCGACATTCCTCTCAGCAAATAGCTTGGGGTGTCTACTTTCCAAAATGGGGTCATTTGGGGGGGGTTTGAACTGTCCTGGCATTTTATGCACAACATTTAGAAGCTTATGTCACACATCACCCACTCTTCTAACCACTTGAAGACAAAGCCCTTTCTGACACTTTTTGATTACATGAAAAAATTATTTTTTTTTTTGCAAGAAAATTACTTTGAACCCCCAAACATTATATATTTTTTTAAAGCAAATGCCCTACAGATTAAAATGGTGGGTGTTTCATTTTTTTTTTCACACAGTATTTGCGCAGCGATTTTTCAAACGGATTTTTTGGGGAAAAAACACACTTTTTTACATTTTAATGCACTAAAACACACTATATTGCCCAAATGTTTGATGAAATAAAAAAGATGATCTTAGGCCGAGTACATGGATACCAAACATGACATGCTTTACAATTGCGCACAAACGTGCAGTGGCAACAAAATAAATACATTTTTAAAAGCCTTTAAAAGCCTTTACAGGTTACCACTTTAGATTTACAGAGGAGGTCTACTGCTAAACTTACAGCCCTCGATCTGACCGTCGCGGTGATACCTGACATGCATGGTGCAATTGCTGTTTACATTTGACGCCAGACCGACGGTTGCGTTCGCCTTAGCGCGAGAGCAGGGGGGACAGGGGTGCTTTTTTTTTTTTTTCTTTTCTTTATTATTTTTTTGCTTTTTTATCTTATTTTTAAACTGTTGCTACAGAGAGGGCAAGACGAGGTACACCATTCCGGTCGGAAGTGTGGCTGGGATCGTAATACATCTGCCTTTCTTTGCTTACTTGTCTGGTAAGGGGACAATCCCGAAGGTCCGTTTAATATCTATGCTTTGGTGTTGGTTCCCGTTTTTCCACTATATCTGCATACGAGGGTCTGCCCTCTGGTAAGCAGCTCGCACTATTAGCTGTCCCAGCACCTGGTGGGAGTTCTTTTTCACAATCCTTCACTTATTTTGGAGTGCTTTACACACGCCGACTGTCCAATTATATCTGGTAAGCAGATTTTGGAAGTCGTTGCAGTTTACACTTTTATTATTTACCTTCACCTTAAATATATTTTTTTAACTTATGTTTGCATGATTGCATGACACCCACCCCAATGTCCTAGCTAATTAGCGCAGGATTTCATATGATCACACATGATTTGAGGGTATTTGAGTGTCACTTTCTCTTTCTGGTGTGGCGTATTTTCTAAAACAATATTACGCTATATTTTTGTTATATTCTTTTGTATTATATCTGTGGATACACGGGACGAGGGTGCCCTTCCTGCTTCACCTGGAGTGTACATCCAAAGGCCAAGGCTGGGTTTAAGCCACTCGCCCTTTAAAGCCTTACTTCTGGTAAGCGCAATATATGTTGGAGTGTTCCGCTGATTGTGTCTACTATTACTGTTTCCTTTGGAAGAAGTTTATCACCCATTGATCCTTCTTGTCTGGACTACCATTGGGACTATTCATTTTATGCTATATGGGACTTTTCAATTTGGACTCTTATATCACCTATAGCGCGGTTTTTTCTCTTTTTTATTTTTAAACTGTTCCTTTCATTTTTTATTTTTTTTATCATTTTTATTGTTATCTTAGGGAATGTAAATATCCCCTATGATAGCAATAGGAAGTGACAGGTACTCTTTTTTTGAAAAAATTTGGGTCTATTAGACCCTAGATTTCTCCTCTGCCCTCAAAGCATCTGACCACACCAAGATCGGTGTGATAAAATGCTTCCCCAATTTCCCAATGGCGCTATTTACATCCGGCGAAATCTAAGTCATAAAATGCTCGTAGCTTCCGGTTTCTTAGGCCATAGAGATGTTTGGAGCCACTCTGGTCTCTGATCAGCTCTATGGTCAGCTGGCTGAATCACCGGCTGCATTCTCAGGTTCCCTGTTGAGACAGGAGAGCCAGAGAAAAACACGGAAGACGGTGGGGGGGCATTCTCTCCCACTGCTTGTAAAAGCAGTCTAGAGGCTAATTAGCTGCTAGGATTGCTTTTACATGAAAGCCGACCGCTGGCTGAAAAGAATGATACCAAGATGATACCTAAACCTGCAAGCATCATTCTGGTATAACCACTCAAATTCGTGAATGGCGTACCTGAAGACAAAAAAATGGTTAACAATAAAGCACAGTAAATGGTAAAGTATAAAAAATTGCATACCTGAAAAGCAAACATGATAAAACATAATAACAATAAAACATTGCAGAATAGAATACAGTAAAAAAGAGCAGAACAATAGAGAGAATAGAGAGAGAGAGAGAACAATAAAACGAAAACTATTATTTTTTATTTTATATTTTTGTTTGTGTTTTTATTTTTTTTTACACTTTTTTTGTAACTGTAACTTTTATAACTGTAACCGGTTCCAGGTTCGGGTCTCTCAAAATGCGATGGCATCTTGGGAGACCCTGTGAAAGTGTGCCTAGTCTGTGGAATGCTGTACCCTACGCTAATACTCAACTAGTGAATGGTAGCGTTCAAAACATTCACCAATGCAAAGACCAGGATTGACAGGAGGGACAATAATAGCGGGTGTCACGCCTATATCCGCGCTTGCTGCAGACACAACATCTTTTTTGGGGGGGTTAGTTGGGTAGGGGTACTCGGGAGGACATAAAAATGCCTCTCATGCAGCCGACTGCATTTGCTTGGGGATGTGAATGGGGGAAGTACGGGCGCTGCAGAAGCGGTGGGATCCCAATTAGGATTGGCGAATGCAGCAGGAAGGGCACTATGGGCACGACGGGCCTGTGTTTGTCTTTTTGGTGGCAGCGGGACACTACTTGTGCTTGCCACCTCATCAGCTTGAGCTGCACTTATGGGACTCGCCACGTCACCAAGTGTTACTGCAGTGCTGGTTTGACTACGACCGGGGTGTACTAGGCCACTGGCGCTTGCCAGTTCACCAAAACGCTATCGGATCAGATATTGATCAGTTCAGATACTATACCACTAAGGGAGGTGTACGGTGCGTGCGTGGGTGTTAGCGGTACTGGCACTAACCTGACGCTGCCTGGGGCTGGTGCTTGCCAGTTCACCAAAACGCTACCAAAAAAACTGTTAGCGATCGCAGGGATCAGGCCTGACTCTGCGAACGCTGCAGTTATGCGTTTAGTGTTTTGTAAGTGACAGTGATCGATTGATACTGCACTTGGGTGGGCTGGGCCGGGCGGAGGGGCAAAACGCAGGTGCTAGCAGGTATTTGGGGTGATCCCGCTAACACTGCATTTTTGGGAACCCTAAACTGCTGGGGACGCTAGTATAGATCTGATCGGATCAGATATTGATCCGTTCAGATACTATACCACTAAGGGAGGCGTATGGTGCGTGCGTGGGTGTTAGCGGTACTGGCGCTAATCTGACGCTGCCTGGGGCGATGCATATCACCGCCGGGCGATCAGGGGGTTAAACCTTTATTCGGTAATAAACGGCGGGTGCCCTGACACTATAAAAAATAAACGAACTAACCAGCGTCACCCGTAACACTTATACGGTGATCAGTGGTGAAAGGGTTAACTAGGGGGCAATCAAGGGGTTAAAACATTTATTAGATAGTATATGGGGGTCCCTGTCGCTATAAAACTCTGACAGCGAACCTAAATATTTACGTCCCTAACTAGCGTCACCAGTGACACTAATACAGCGATCAGAAAAATGATTGCTTAGTGACACTGGTGACGGGGGGTGGTCAAGGGCTTAAAACTTTATTAGGGGGGTTAGGGAGGTATCCTAGACCTAAAGGGGGCTAACAGTAACTGTCCTAACACTGTAACTGTCACAAACTGACACCAATACAGTAATCAGAAAAAAAAAAAAACCTGCTTGGTGTCAGTTTGTGACAGGGGGGGGTGATTGGGGGGGGATCGGGGGGCGATCGGGGGTGGGATTGGGGTGTTTTGTGTGCCTGGCATGTTCTACTGTGTGTGTGTGTGTTGTGCACTCACATTACAGTCTTCTCTCCTCGGCCAGGAACGGAAAATACAGAGCCGAGGAGAGATGACATCATTTCCTCTGCCTCTGTGTACAATACAGAGGCAGGGGAATGATCCCATTGGCTGGGAGCGATCGCGAGCGGGGACCCACGAATGGATGGCCTCCCCCTCACCACCGATCGCCGGGGGAGATTTGCCGACCGCCGCAGGCATTGGGGGGGTCCGATCGGACCCCCCACCCGCGGGCAGGCAAGGACGTACAGGTAAGCCCTTTTGCCTGCCCGTGCCGCTCTGCCGACGTACATCGGCATGCGGCGGTCGGCAACTGGTTAAGTAGAATCTGTTTGTAATTTTGAACGGGTACATTTTTAACGTGTTTAGCTCCAGCCAAAAAATCTTTTTTAAGCTTTTTGGAAAATATAGGGAAGGGTTATCACCCCTGTGACATTTGTTTTGCTGTCTTTCCTCATCTTCAGAAGATTTCACCTCACTTTTTGTCCCAATGACAAATGTTTTTTGAAAATTTGTTTTTTTTTTTGGAACAAGGATTGGAAAGCATCAGTGGAAAGGAGAAATGTTTTTCCCATATTAACTCTTACAGGAGAGAATTTCCCTTCCTAGGGGTAGATTTCATCTCACTTCCTGTTGTCTCCTTCGGTTTGCAAGTAGGAGTCGTTTGTAAGTTAGATGTTTGAAAGTAGGGGCCTGACCTATATACTCAGCAGAAATTTGGGCCTTAGGTGTTGTTGTGGCCACAACACTGTAAGCCCTCACAGGGCCCCGCTGTGAAATATTAGATCAAGAATTGTAATTACATGCCCCTGTTGAACAGGGGCAGAAAAACTGGGCCTTTAGTGGTGGTGGTGTTGGTGCCACAACGCTGTAAGTCCTCGCTCGCTCTTGGTGGGTGCAGAAATGGGCCCTGCTGTGAAATATTAGATCAAAAATTGTAATTACATGCCCCTGTTGAACAGGGGCAGAAAAATTGGGCCTTTGGTGATGGTGGTGGTGGTGGTGGTGGTGGTGCCACAACACTGTAAGTCCTCACTCACTCTTGGTGGGTGCAGAAATGGGCCCTGCTGTGAAATATTAGATCAAGAATTGTAATTACATGCCCCTGTTGAACAGGGGCTGAAAAATTAGGCCTTAGGCACTGGTGCTGGTGCCACAACACTGCAACCCCTCACAGACACTCTAGTTGGAACGCAGGAATGAGCACTGTTGCAAAGTATTGCATCAAAAATTGTAATTACATGCCCCTGTTAAACAAGGGCAGAAAAATTGGGCGT
The DNA here is from genome assembly GCA_037952835.1 of Lithobates septentrionalis. Classification (NCBI taxonomy): domain Eukaryota; kingdom Metazoa; phylum Chordata; class Amphibia; order Anura; family Ranidae; genus Lithobates; species Lithobates septentrionalis. Next base: position 2,202,937 of record JBBDGP010000091.1, on the reverse strand, counting down.
TAGGCACTGCTGCTGGTGCCACAACACTGCAACCCCTCACAGACACTCTAGTTGGAACGCAGGAACGAGCCCTGCTGCAAAGTATTGCATCAAAAATTGTAATTACACGCCCCTGTTAAACAAGGGCTGAAATTGTGCCTTAGGCACTGGTGGTGGCGCCCAGAACCAAAAATGTTCTTACAAGCTATCAGCGTGATCATTGAGGAGGAAGAGGATAATTACTCAGGGATAGTCACTCAGCATCAGCATAGGCAGTCTTTGAAGGGATCTGAGATTTAAAAAAAAAATATTCGGTTACATCAGCATCAGGTGCTTGGTAGCTGGTGGTGATCCAAGACTGATTCATTTTTATGAAGGTCAGTCGATCGACCGAGTCGGTGGACAGACGCACCCTGTGATCGGTTACCATGCCTCCAGCAGCACTGAATGTGCGTTCCGAAAGAACGCTGCATGCAGGACAGGCCAGTAGCTCAATTGCATACTGTGCAAGCTCTGGCCAGTGATCCATCCTCAAGACCCAGTAACCCAGAGGATTTTCGGTGGGAAAGGTGTTCAAGTCTGATCTTGCCCCTAGGTATTCCTGCACCATGTAAAACAGACGCTGGCGATGGTTGCTGGAACCGATCATACCTTGGGGCTGCGGACCAAAAAATTGTCTGAACGCATCGGTCAGACGGCCACCTTCTCCACCACTCCTTCTTTTACTGACCGAAGCCTCAGCAACACGTTGTCCAGAAACAGGAGTTTGTAACCTCCCAGTCTCTGGGAACGCGTTGCACAGACCTTTTTGCTCGGCCTCCCGAAGATGTTTCATCCTCTGCTCCCTCTGCGATGGCAAGATAAGGTCCGCAACCTTACCCTTGTAACTTGGATCAAGGAGGGTTGCCAGCCAGTATTGGTCCTTCTCCTTGATACCACGAATACGAGGATCCTTACGCAGGCTTTGCAGGATCAGGGAGGCCGTGCAGCGTAGGTTTGCTGAGGCATTCAGTCCAGAGTCCTCTGGGTCACTAAGGACGACATGGTCCGCAGCCACCTCCTCCCAGCCACGTACAAGTCCATGTGTTTCTTGGGACTGATCCCTTAAAGACTGCTGCTGAGGCTGAGTGCCAGGCTCCACCTCCATACTGACACAATCTTCCTCCTCCTCCTCCTCCTCCTCCTCCTCTTCCTCTTCCTCTTCCTCCTCCTCCTCTTCCTGTGTGATCGGCGGGCACGCAGGAACACTGTCTGGATAAAGGGGGCCTTGAGAGCTAAGGAAGTCCTCCTCTTCCTGCCTCTGTTCTGCCTCAAGTGCCCTGTCCATTATTCCACGCAGCGTGTGCTCCAACAGGTGGACAAGGGGGACAGTGTCACTGATGCATGCACTGTCACTGCTCACCATCCTCGTGGCCTCCTCAAATGGTGACAGGACAGTGCATGCATCCCTGATCATGGCCCACTGGCGTGGGGAAAAAAACCAAGCTCCCCTGACCCTGTCCTGGTGCCATAGTCGCACAGGTACTCATTGATGGCCCTCTGCTGCATGTGCAGCCGCTGCAGCATGGCCAACGTTGAGTTCCACCTGGTGGGCATGTCACAGATTAGGCGGTTCTTGGGCAGGTTAAACTCCTTTTGGAGGTCCGTCAGCCAAGCACTGGCATTATATGACCGGCGGAAATGCACACAGACTTTCCTGGCCTGCCTTTAGGACATCCTGTAAGCCCGGGTACCTGCCCAAGAACCGTTGCACCACCAAGTTAAGGACGTGAGCCAAACAGGGCACATGGGTCATTTGTCCCTGTCAGAGGGCAGAGAGGAGGTTGGTGCCATTGTCGCAAACCACCATTCCTGCCTTAAGTTGGTGTGGCGTCAACCACCTCTGAACCTGCTCCTGCAGAGCTGACAGAACCTCTGCCCCAGTGTGGCTCCTGTCCCCCAAGCACACCAGCTCAAGCACCGCATGGCATCTTTTGGCCTGCATATTTGCGTAGCCCCTTGAACGGCTACGCAGCACCGCTGGTTTCGAGGACAAAGCACAGGAAGAGGCCATGGAGGAAGAAGAAGAGGAGGGGGTGGAGGAGAGAGGTGTGGCACAATCATTAGCATTTTGGAGGCGTGGTGGCAGAACAACCTCCAACACTACTGCATCTTGTTCTGCATCCTTCCCAGCTGCCAGCAGAGTCACCCAATGCGCCGTGAAACTTAAGTAAGGTCCCTGTCCATGCCTGCTGGACCATGAGTCAGCGGTAATATGCACCTTACTGCTGACCGCCCTGTCCAGCGAGGCATGGACATTGCCTTCCACATGCCGGTAGAGAGCCTTCCGTGAGAAAAAGTGGCGTTTGGGTACCTGCCATTGAGGAACCGCACATTCCACAAACTCACGGAAGGGGGCAGAGTCTACCAACTGAAAAGGCAGCAGTTGAAGTGCTAGCAATTTTGCCAAGCTAGCATTCAACCGCTGGGCATGTGGATGGCTGGGAGCAAACTTCTTTCGGCGGTGCAGCAGCTGGGGCAGGGAAATTTGCCTGGTACAATCTGACGTTGGTGTACCAAAAGCAGATTGCCCACAAGTACTTGGCTGTGACACAGCTAATTCTACACCTTCATTCCTCTCAGTGCAGGTCTCAGAGAGGACTGAAGGTATAGTGGGGTTGGAAATCTCAGCTGATAAGGAGCAAGGAGAGGTCCTCTTTGTTATTTGGTGTGGGTCTTTTAGATACGCTTGCCAACGAACTGCATGGCAGGTCAACATATGTCTGGTCAAGCATGTGGTACCCAAGCGGGAGATGTTTTGGCCACGCGAGATACGCTTGAGACATATGTTGCAAATAGCAGCGGTGCGATCTGATGCGCTCGTCTAAAAAAAGGCCCACACCAAAGAACTTTTTGAATAACGCGCAGAGACTGCAGCGCCCTGCACATGTGGAGCTTTGGGGTGTGATGCAGTCAATGTGCTGCCCTTAGGCTGGCCCCTGGAGGGCATCCTGCCTCGTTGGTGATGTGCCGCCTCCTCCTCCTCTCTCCTATCAGGCACCCACGTTGAGTCAGTGACCTCATCATCCCCTCCCTCCTCATCACTGGAGCAAACCTGGCAGTATGCTGCAGCAGGGGGAGCATGACTGCCAGATTGCTGTCCTTCTTGGGCACCCCCTCTGTCCGTGCTCATGTTACTGCCTTCATCGAGCTCAGTATCATCATCAGAGCCTTCCAAACGCTGGGCATCCTCCTGGAGCATGTACCCAACACTGTGGTCAAACAGTTCGAGGGACTCCTCAGGAGAATATGGTGGGGCTAGGGAAGGAGTCACTGATGACATTGAGCCGAGGGAAGAGGCCGCTGCTTTGACAGACAAAGTACCCTGGGCATGGGTGAGAGATGATGAGGAGGATGAGGACGGCTTGGTCATCCACTCGACCAAGTCTTCCGCATGTTGCGGCTCAACACAGCCAGCTGCCGAAAAAAAGGCCAAGCGTGTCCCATGGCCACGTGCTGATGAGGATGCACCGTCTCCACGACCAGCACTAGACACAGAGCCTGCTTGCCCTCTCTTATTGGCTTGTGACTGTCTGCCTCTCCTTCTTGGCCTTCCAGACATACTAATGGCCTGTAGCTGCACTAAGCTGGGATATATATATATATATATATATATATATATATATATGTACTGATACTGCAGCTAGCAAAATCAACTGCCTGCCTGTAGTATGAGAACACCACCAACCTTCTACAGGTAGCTTTAGCTGAACACTGTGAGGTGGACGCACCCCACTAACTTGTAGGTTTAGCTGAACACTGTGAGCAGGACGCATTGCACTAACTGTAAATAGTCTAGCTGCCTGACTGTGGTACTAATAGGATCAAAAGAACACCAGTAATTTTCTTCAGGTAGCTGTATATACTGTAACAAGACAAGCCTACCTGTCAGTAAGAAGATTACAGGAACGGATCTAGCTGAACACTGTGAGCAGGACGCACTGCACTAACTGTAAATAGTCTAGCTGCCTGACTGTGGTACTAATAGGATCAAAAGAACACCAGTAATTTTCTTCAGGTAGCTGTAAATACTGTAACAAGACAAGCCTGCCTGTCAGTAGGAAGATAACAGGAATGGATCTAGCTAAACTGAATACAGTGTATATATATATATATATATATATATATATATATATATATATATATATATATATATATGCAACACCTGGGATGCATATATATACACAATACACTGTAAGTGCAGCTAACTGACTGACTGTTCTGCCTAACCTATCTAACTCAAATCAAATGTCACTGTCTGTCTCTCTCTCTCTCTCAATGAACGCCGGAACACACACTGCACAGGGCCGCCGTGCAGGCGGCCTTATATAGTGTGGGGCGTGTACTAAATCCCCTGAGCCATAATTGGCCAAAGCCTCCTTGGCTTTGGCCAATTACGGCTCTCTGTTCAGGCGGCGCTGTGATTGGCCAAGCATGCGGGTCATAGTGCATGCTTGGCCAATCATCAGCCAGCAATGCACTGCGATGCCGCAGTGAATTATGGGCCGTGACGCGCCACACGAATTTGGCGCGAACGGCCCATATCGTTCGCAATTCGGCGAACGACCGAATAGCCGATGTTCGAGTCGAACATGGGTTCGACTCGAACACGAAGCTCATCCCTACTCACTAATAAGCTCCCTCTCCAGTGGGGACTGAACTTATCTATACCCAAAAAAATTGTCTAAGAGGGGTCCCTATTGTGTGCAAATAAATAGTGCTTAGATACAGAGTGGTTCCTGAACCCATTTTTAATATTAGTGATATATTCGTTAAGGCGGACCTGAAGAGGCCGTTTGGTTCTGCCTACATATTGCAGGCCACATGGGCACTGCAACATATACACAACCCCCTCTGTAGTACAAGTGATAAAGGGTTTTATCTCATATGATTTCTGTGTGCTAGTAGAGGTAAAGGTTGTGGTCCGTCTATGAGGACAAGCACTGAATGAGCAGACTCTGCATCGTCTGCATTGATAAAATCCTGTTAAATGATTTAAAAAACTTGGTTTTGAAATCGGTGGATTTAAAAACATTTGGGGCTAACCAGTTACGCAACGATGGTACACCTCTAAAAACAACCCGAGGTTTTTCTGGTAGCACCTTGCTAAGCACCACATCACTACGTACAACATGCCAATGTTTGTATATTAAGTTCTTAATAGTGCTGTGCTGCAAGGAATATGTGGTCAAAAAAGGAACACCAAGGTAAAGGTCGTCATTAATACGTGGTGTTCTTTCAACCAACAAATCCTCCCTATTAACTTCTTTGATGGTATCAAGGGTCATGTTTAGGGATTCCTTTGAATACCCCTTTTCCAAAAACCTATCAGTAAGGACCATAGCCTGTACTAAAAAATCAGTTTGACTGGAACAGTTCCTTTTGAGCCGAAGATATTGGCTCTTCGGAACTGACTCCAGCCAAGGATGATGATGACAACTGTCCACAGGTATAAACAAATTTCTGTCAGTTTCCTTGAAAAAAGTGGACGTGACCACCTTATCCCCACTAACAGAAATCTTTAAATCAAGGAAATTAATATCAGTTTGACTCATCTCATAATTCAAACGTATACTGTACCTCTCTGATTACCATTAAGGAAAGACAAAAACTCCTGTGGGGCCACCTGTTCACCATCCCATAGGAGGAGCATGTCATCTATGTACCTCACCCACAGGATAACCTGAGGTACATCACGAGCATAGATGACATCCTCCTCCCATTTGCCCATAAAAATATTTGCCAGGCTAGGGGCGTGCTTAGCCCCCATAGCTACCCCCATGTCCTGTCTGTAAAAATTGTTGTTGAACCAAAAATAATTGTGGGAGGCGGCGTATTCCAATAATTCCATCAAAAACATCACCTGGCTTTGTGGGAGGCCAGAATCTCTATCCAAAAAGTGTTTAACTGCCCCCAAACATGTGTGGGATTATGGTATATAAAGATGTCACATCTGCGGTGACTAACCACATTCCAGCTTTAACTCTGATTCCAGAAAGTAACTGAATGACATGCCTAGAATCTTTAACATATGGGAGTAACCTATGTACCAGGGGCTGTAAAAAAAATCAATATATCTGCCCACCCGGGATGTAAGTGAATCTATGCCACTAACAATTGGGCATGAGTGTTACTCACTTGCTTATATTTTGTCTCATCAGCTGAAGTCCTCCATTCAGATCTCACAGAGAATTTGCTGATCTTTTAAGGTTTTTGACAAACTCATTTATGGGTTTTCTCCCCAATTCCAGATCCTAAATGTTTGGAAGGATTTAAAACTAAAGCCAGGTGACTTGTGGATTGTTAACTGACATTTATATATAAGGAAATGTTTGGAGACTCAACACAGCATCTTTTTCATGTACAGTTTTGCAAAACTTGAAGGAAAAGTCACCTGGATCCTCACCAGACACTGAAAAAATGACTAGATTAAAGAAATCTCTGTGTTTGATTTGTTTCCCTCTTGTGATCACAGTCTAGGGTACTTTTTGATCCAATTACTTTAATTGTAAGGGATATATATATTTGAAAAGTAGTTTAGCCTTGTTGAAGTCATATTTGTCTTTTGTACGTCTTCCATTTTATGTAGAATTGTCTGTGTTTACATGTGCTGATAAGTCAGCATGCCAACAATTCAGCTAGAATGCCATTCTGACCACAGGAGTGTACAGCCAGTACTCTATAAATATGTCTTATCAATCATTTGTTTTTTCACAATGAAAAATCATTTTGTAATGAAAAAAGCTGCTCAGCTATTATTTTCTCCACAATGGAGTTTTTGCCTCTTTGGCCAGGACTACCTCCACCTAAGCGTGTGGTGGTTCCAGGTTAAATGTGATAGCAGGTATGGTTAGTGATCAAAATATTGATCAAAAGAGGGGAGACTGTAATGGAAATTTGTAATTTCTGTATATAATTGTATTCTATTTTGTATGTATTGCACACTGCTCTCACTATGCACACGGCACTAATAATGTTTTCAGCACATGTTTGCATTCTTTCGAGTCCTGATTAGAATTAGTCTGCCTATATAACGCCCCTTGTTACCATAAACGTACAATTGTAATATTAATGTGATACCTACGTAATCATGTGTATAAAAACCTTCAATTGCATCATAATAAAGCAGAACAGTTATTTGGAAAGATGCTGAGCGTATCTTTTGTGTCTGTTCCCTAGTGCAGTAGTTATTATTAATTTGGAACCACTAATCAATATGAGGATAGGAGTTGCCTATCAACAAATTGTCCAAGTCAGCAGAAAGCCCTGAAACCAGTCACAGATGCCTTACAAGCAAAGCAGATCAAATACAGATGGGGATTCCCGTTCCAACTCTCTGCATCCCACAATGGCAAATCGGCTGTCTTCCGTACTCTCTGGGACCTTGCTAACTTTCTGGGGACTTTTGAACTGCCACAAATACAAGTGCCGGACTGGCCCCTTAGATCTGTGACCCCTGGCCTTCCTCTTTTCTCTGGATGGGAAACATACTCCAAAAAGAAACGCTCCCGCTCACGCGCTTTCAAAACTCTGGCTGGATGAAATACCTCCCACCCCACTCGGGGGTTCTGTCCTTTCTACTCATTTTTCTTTTTTGACCCGGAACCCCGAGAGGGGTGAGTGACCCCCTTTCTTGGTCATTCCTCCCGGAATCCGGGAATTGGATGGACGTGACAGCACATACAGCTGTCCTCAGGTATAAGATCCAATGTTCACACAAATGATATGCTTTAAATGTTAGATGTTGAATGCATTATTATCGTTTAGATATGTGTTGTTCCTGAACGTTCCAGCTATTGATTGAATAACCTTTTATACTGCCAATGGTGCTGCATTACCTGTAGGGATGAGCTTCGAGTTCGAATCAAACTCACATTCGACTCGAACATCGGCTGTTCGCAAGTTCGCCGAATAGCGAACAATTTAGGGTGTTCGCGGCAAATTCGAAAGCCGCTGAACACCCTTTTAAAAGTCTATTGGAGAAATCAAAAGTGCTAATTTTAAAGGCTTATATGCATGGTATTGTCATAAAAAGTGTTTGGGGACCTGGGTCCTGCCCCAGGGGACATGGATCAATGCAAAATAAAGTTTTAAAAACGGCCGTTTTTTCGGGAGTAGTGATTTTAATAATGCTTAAATTGAAACAATAAAAGTGTAATATTCCTTTAAATTTTGTACCTGGGGGGTGTCTATAGTATGCCTGTAAAGGGGCGCATGTTTCCCGTGTTTAGAACAGTCTGAAAGCAAAATGACATTTCAAAGGAAAAAAAGTCATTTAAAAGTACTCGCAGCTATATGAATTGTCGGTCCGACAATACACATAACAGTTCATTGATAAAAACGGCAGTTCCCCCACAGGGGAACCCCAAATCATAATTTAAAAAAAAAATGGAGTGCGGGTCCCCCTAAATTCCATACCAGGCCCTTCAGGTCTGGTATGGATATTAAGGGGAACCCCGCACCAAAATTTAAAAAAAAAAAGGCGTGGGGGTCCCCCTCAAAATCCATACTTGGCCCTTCAGGTCTGGTCTGGATTTTAAGGGGAACCCCGTGCCAAATTTTTTTAAAAAAATGGCATGGGGTCCCCCCAAAAATCCATACCAGACCCTCATCCGAGCACGCAAGCTGGTAGGCCGCAGGAAAATAGGGGGGACGAGAGAGCGCCCCCCCCTCCTGAACTGTACCAGGCCACATGCCCTCAACATTGGGAGGGTGCTTTGGGGTCCCCCAAAGCACCTTGTTCGCATGTTGATGAGGACAAGGGCCTCATCCCCACAACCCTTGCCCGGTGGTTGTGGGGGTCTGTGGGCGGGGGGCTTATCGGAATCTGGAAGCCCCCTTTAACAAGGGGGCCCCCAGATCCCGCCCCCATTGTGTGAAATTGTAAGGGGGTACAAAAGTACCCCTACCATTTCACAAAAAAGTGTCAAAAATGTTAAAAATGACAAGAGACAGTTTTTGACAATTCCTTTATTTAAATGCTTCTTCTTTCCATCTTCTTTCTTCTATCTTCTTTCTTCTATCTTCTTTCTTCTATCTTCTATCTTCCTTTGGTTTCTTCCTCCATCTTCTTCTTCTTCCTCCGATCCTCTGCTTCTTGCTCCGGTGTTCTTGTCCGGCATCTTCCTCCGCTGCGTCTTCTTCCCTTTTTCGTTCTCGGGCCGCTCCGCATCCATGATGGGAGGCTCCGGCTGTGTGACGCTTCTCATCTTCTGACGGTTCTTAAATAATAGAGGGCGGGGCCACTCAGTGACCCCACCACCCTCTGACGCACGGGGACTTGACGGGGACTTCCCTGTCCCCCCCTCTGACGTCAGTTATAGTTTCTGTAAGGAGGAAGGCGATTAGCGGACTTTTTGCAGAAAACATCTCGGAAAGACTGATATTGGGAAGACAACATGGGAGTTGTGGAGGTCTCAGCCAGAGGAATGGAAGGAGGAGGTAGCACCTTGGAAATACATTGTTGCTGACACGGATAACCCCAAGCTAATACTTGTCCAGAATTCCAGTCAAGATGCGGGGTGTGTTTCTGCAACCATGGAAGGCCCAGGATGATGGGACTGGAGGATTTAGGCAGAATTAGGAAAGAGATCTCCTCAGCATGCATAACCCCAATGCGTAAGACAATAGGAGGGGTTTTAAACTGGATGGGGCTCATAGGCAAGAAGGAGCCATCTACTGCGGTCACAGAAAGGGGTATAGCCAAGGCAACAAAGGCAATGCCCAACTCGGAAGCTAAAGATTGTTCAATGAAATTCCCGGCAGCACCAGAGGCCACGTATGAAGAGAGTTGATAGGCATTTTGAGTCCAGTGGATAGCCAAGGGAAGGGTGAAACGAGTGTTCTCAGGAATACTACCGGTACATTGAGCCACACCAGAGAGGCAGAGGGAGATTAGGGAAGTAAACAAGTGGCTGAAGAGCTGGTGTAGTAAGGAGGGGTTTGGGTTCCTGGAGGACTGGGCCGACTTCTCAGTCGGTAACCGGTACTATAGAAGGGACGGACTGCACCTAAATGAGGAGGGTGCAGATCTGCTGGGAATGAAGATGGCCAAAAAGTTAGAGGGGTTTTTAAACTAGGCGATGGGGGGGAGGGTCCAGAGACAGTGATAGCCAGCACGGAAGATATTCCAGAGGGTAGTATTGGGGGCATTAGTGGTAGGTTAACCAAAGCACAAAAACGCAAGGTGAGTATAGTAGCAAGTCCAAGTTGCAATCTTGAAACACCCAATACGAGGACAATATGCGACCGGTCTAAACTATGTGGCATGTTCACCAATGCCAGGAGCCTGGCGGACAAGATGGGTGAACTAGAGATACTGTTGTACAAGGAGGATTTGGATTTTGTGGGAATTTCAGAGACCTGGTTCAACAGCTCTCATGATTGGCTGGCAAACATTCAAGGGTATACCCTATACCGCAAGGATAGAGAGGGTAAAAAAGGGGGAGGGGTATGCCTATATATCAAGAATAATGTACAAGTGAATGTGAGAGATGACATCACTGAGGGGGCTAGGGAGGAGGTGGAATCTTTATGGGTAGAGCTCCAAAGGGATGAAGCTAAGGGGAAAATAATACTGGGAGTATGCTATAGGCCCCCTAACCTGAGGGAGGAAGTGGAGACGGATCTCCTATCACAAATTGGATTAGCAGCAAGGATGGGAAGTGTTATCATAATGGGGGATTTTAATTATCCAGACATAGACTGGGCGGAGGGAACCGCGCATTCATTTAAGGCTCGCCAGTTCCTTAATGTCTTGCAGGACAATTTTATGGGTCAGATGGTAGACGCACCAACTAGAAATAAAACATTACTAGATCTACTGATTACCAACAATACAGACCTGATAACAGATGTGGAAATACGGGGCAATTTAGGTAACAGCGATCACAGGTCAATTAGTTTCAGTATAAATCACACAAATATGAGACATGAAGGGAACACAAAGACACTGAATTTCAAAAGAGCCAACTTCCCTAAACTACAAACCTTGCTAAAAGGCATAAATTGGGATAAAATATTAGGAACAAAGAATACAGAGGAGAGATGGGTTTGCTTTAAGAGCATATGAAATAAGGGCATTAGCCAATGTATCCCATTGGGTAATAAATTTAAAAGAGCGAACAAACATCCTGGATGGCTTAACTCCAATGTAAAAATGCATATAAAAGCAAAGGAGAAGGCCTTCAAAAAATACAAGGTTGAGGGATCATCCACAGCATTCAGAATTTATAAAGAATGCAATAAGAAATGTAAGGGTGCAATTAGGATGGCTAAGATAGAACATGAAAGACACATAGCGGAGGAGAGCAAAAAAAATCCCAAGAAATTCTTTAAGTATGTAAACAGTAAAAAAGGGAGGACAGACCATATTGGCCCCATAAAGAATGAGGAAGGACATCTGGTTACAAAGGATGGGGAGATGGCAGAGGTATTGAATTTATTCTTCTCCTCAGTCTTCACGAGTGAATCGGGGGGCTTCAGTAACCAAAACTGCAGTGTTTATCCTCATGACACAACACAGGAAGCACCTACATGGTTAACGGAGGACGGAATTAAAATTAGACTTGAGAAACTTAACATTAATAAATCACCGGGACCAGATGGCTTGCATCCGAGGGTACTTAGGGAACTCAGTCAGGTGATTGCCAGACCGTTGTTCCTAATTTTTACAGACAGTCTATTGACTGGAATGGTACCAGCTGATTGGAGAAAAGCCAATGTAGCACCAATATTTAAAAAGGGCCCAAAAAACATCCCTGGGAATTACAGACCAGTTAGCCTAACATCAATAGTATGTAAACTCTTGGAGGGGATGATAAGGGACTATATACAAGATTTTAGTAATAAGAATGATATCATTAGCAGTAATCAGCATGGATTCATGAAGAATCGTTCTTGCCAAACCAATCTATTAACCTTCTATGAGGAGGTGAGTTGCCATCTAGATAAAGGAAGGCCCGTAGACGTGGTGTATCTGGATTTTGCAAAAGCATTTGACACAGTTCCCCATAAACGTTTACTGTACAAAATAAGGTGCGTTGGCATGGACCATAGGGTGAGTACATGGATTGAAAACTGGCTACAAGGGCGTGTTCAGAGGGTGGTGATAAATGGGGAGTACTCAGAATGGTCAGGGGTGGGTAGTGGGGTCCCCCAGGGTTCTGTGCTGGGACCAATCCTATTTAATTTGTTCATAAACGACCTGGAGGATGGGATAAACAGTTCCATCTCTGTATTTGCAGACGATACTAAGCTAAGCAGGGCAATAACTTCTCCGCAGGATGTGGAAATCTTGCAAAAAGACCTGAACAAATTAATGGGGTGGGCGACTACATGGCAAATGAGGTTCAATGTAGAAAAATGTAAAATAATGCATTTGGGTGTCAAAAATATGAATGCAATCCATACACTGGGGGGAGAACCTCTGGGGGAATCTAGGATGGAAAAGGACTTGGGGGTCCTAGTGGATGATAGGCTCAGCAATGGCATGCAATGCCAAGCTGCTGCTAATAAAGCAAACAGAATATTGGCATGCATTAAAAGGGGGATCAACTGCAGAGATAAAACGATAATTCTCCCGCTCTACAAGACTCTGGTCCGCCCGCACCTGGAGTATGCTGTCCAGTTCTGGCCACCAGTCCTCAGGAGGGACGTACTGGAAATGGAGCGAGTACAAAGAAGGGCAACAAAGCTAATAAAGGGTCTGGAGGATCTTAGTTATGAGGAAAGGTTGCGAGCACTGAACTTATTCTCTCTGGAGAAGAGACGCTTGAGAGGGGATATGATTTCAATTTACAAATACTGTACTGGTGACCCCACAATAGGGATAAAACTTTTTCGCAGAAGAGAGTTTAATAAGACTCGTGGCCACTCATTACAATTAGAAGAAAAGAGGTTTAACCTTAAACTACGTAGAGGGTTCTTTACTGTAAGAGCGGCAAGGATGTGGAATTCCCTTCCACAGGCGGTGGTCTCAGCGGGGAGCATTGATAGCTTCAAGAAACTATTAGATAATCACCTGAATGACCGCAATATACAGGGATATGTAATGTAATACTGACACATAATCACACACATAGGTTGGACTTGATGGACTTGTGTCTTTTTTCAACCTCACCTACTATGTAACTATGTAACTATGTAACTATGAGGGAAGCGGACAAAATTAAAGGATCGGTCTAGATCACCTCCCTCGACTGACCTAGACCCTGGAGTTTCCTGGATGACTGGACAGGAGTTCAAAATATGTCGTTTATCGCCACAATAAAGGCACAAGCCCAATCCCATGCGTCGGGCACATTCCATGAGAGTGAGGCGAGTTTGCCCAAGCTAGGTAGGTTCTTCCAACGTGTGAAAGGTTGAAGACGGAGAGAGTTCCACAGGTCTTTGGACTACCTGCGCTGGACGGCCAGCAGGGGGATGAGTGGATCTGGATTTCTCCAGGACCCGCTCCTGGAAGCGAATGTCTATTTGACTGCTCAATGTGATTAAATCCTCCAATGTGGTAGGAATGGTGCGTCCAGCGAGTTCCTCCTTGACACGCTCAGATAAGCCTTGCCAGAAGGTAGCAGTAAGGACCTCATTATTCCATTTGAGTTCAGTGGCCAGCGTACGGAATTGAACTGCTTATGGGCCGGCTGTCATTCCTTGCTGACGAAGACAGGCCCCAGCAGCCGAAGACACTCTGCTGGGCTCATCAAAAGTTTTCCGGAATGCATTCAAAAAGAGCTGGAGGTCGGAGGTGAAAGAATTGTGTGATTCTCAGAGTGGGGAGGCCCAAGCTAGAGCATCACCAGAGAGGAGAGAGATGATATATGCGACTTTGGTACGATCAGTTGGAAAATGGTGGCTGGAAAGTTCAAAGTGGATGGAACACTGATTAATGAAGCCCTGACAAGCCTTAGGGTCCCCAGAAAAATTAGGTGGTGGCGGCAGATGCAGACAATGATTGCCAAGTGTAGCAGGTAACACAGGAGCAGCTGAAGCAGAAGCAGGAAGGGGAGGAGCTGAAGTTGCAGCGAGTTGCAGACAACGTAAGCAGAACAAGCCGAGAGTCGGTACACAAGAGATCAGTTTACGATAGGTCAGGTTAAGGCAGGTTACACGAAGGAAGCTCAGAAACAAATGTTGCTCAAGCAACCAGAACTAGTCAGAGAGGGATTTAAATAGAGAAGCACATGAGGGGCTGGACAGGAAGTAGCAGAAAGGAATCATATATTAACCACTTCCCGCCCGGCCTATAGCGGATTGACGTCTGGGAAGTGGTTCCGTTATCCTGACTGGGTGTCATATGACGTCCAGCAGGATAACATGCCGCCGCGCGCCCACCTTACACACCGCTACACCGATCTTGGTAAAGAGCATCCAGGGGAGGCTCTTTAACACGTGATCAGCCGTGTCCAATCATGGCTGATCACGATGTCAATAGGAAGAGCCGTTGATCGGCTTTTCCTCACTCACGTTTGACAGACACGAGTAGAGGAGAGCCGATCGGCAGCTCTCCTGACAGGTTGGGTCTGCGCTGATTATTTATCAGCGCAGCCCCCCCTCAGATCACCACACTGGACCACCAGGGATCGCCACTAGGACCACCAGGGAAGGGGCAACATGTGGATGGCCAGGTATGTACCCCATGGCCATCCACATGTGCCTAATGTACCCAATCTGTGCCAATCAGTGCCCACAAATGGGCACTGATTGGCACCATTATGTTTCAGTTATGCCCAGCAATGCCACCAATAAGTTTTATCAGTGCCACCAATCAGTGTCATCAGTGCCACCTGTCATTGCCCATCAGTGCCACCTGTCAGTGCCCATCAGTGCCCACCTATCAGTGCCCATCAGTGCCACCTATCAGTGCCACCCATAAGTACCCATCAGTGCCACCCATATGTACCAATCAATGCCACCTACGAGTGTCCATCAGTGCCGCCTATGAGTGCCCATCGGTGCCACCTATGAATGCCCATCAGTGCCGCATACCAGTGCCACCTATCATGGGTTGTTTTTAAGTGTATATTGCTAGCCATTCAATACAGTAGAGTATAAGAAAATAGGTAAGCATAGCACATGCATACACTGTATTTCAAACAAAAGGTTATGTGCTTGCTTTTTATTCTTTTAACCACTTCCGGACCGCCCACTGTCGTTATATGTTGGTACTTTGAAGGAGGATATCGTTGTTATGGCAGCAGCTAGCTGCCATAACCCCAGTATCCTCTTATTCAGTGAGCGGTCCAGTTTAAGATAAAAGTGGTCTCTGCGACGGATTCACCGCAAGATCACTTTTATCAGCAGCGGGGGAGGGGCCCCCCTCCCGCTGCGATCCGGTGCCCTCCACCACTTACTGGAGCCGTTGGCAGCGGTGGAGGCAATTGGATCCTTCCTGTGGCCTGTCATGGAGATGAGTGAGGGGCAGATGGCCCCCACCCATCTTCATATCATTGCAGGGTGGAAGTGATGTCAAAACGTCACTTCTGCCCATAGCTCTTAAAGACCCATTTTTTTTCATTTTTTTTAAATGACAATTTTTTTTTTTATTATTGCATTTTAGTGTAAATATGAAATCTGAGGTCTTTTTGACCCCAGATCTCATATTTAATAGATCCTGTCATGTTTTTTTTCTATTACAAGGGATGTTTACATTCCTTGTAATAGGAAGAAAAGTGACACAATTTTTTTTTTAAACTGTGTAAAAATAAAAAAATAAAAGGTAAAATAAATAAGAATAATAAAAGAAAATTAAACACGCCCCGTCCTGACGAACTTGCGTGCAGAAGCGAACGCATACATGAGCAGCACCCGAATATGAAAATGGTGTTCAAAACACACATGTGAGGTATTGCCGTGATTAGGGATGAGCTTCGAGTTCGAGTCGAACTCATGTTCGACTCGAACATTGGCTGTTCGCAAGTTCGCCGAACACCGAACAATTTGGGGTGTTCGCGGCAAATTCGAATGCCGCGGAACACCCTTTAAAAGTCTATGGGAGAAATCAAAAGTGCTAATTTTAAAGGCTTATATGCAAGTTATTGTCATAAAAAGTGTTTGGGGACCTGGGTCCTGTCCCAGGGGACATGGATCAATGCAAAAAAAAGTTTTAAAAACGGCCGTTTTTTCAGGAGCAGTGATTTTAATAATGCTTAAAATCAAACAATAAAAGTGTAATATCCCTTTAAATTTCGTACCTGGGGGGTGTCTATAGTATGCCTGTAAAGGGGCGCATGTTTCCCGTGTTTAGAACAGCCTGACAGCAAAATGACATTTGGAAGGAAAAAACTCATTTAAAACTACCCGCGGCTATTGCATTGCCGTCAATACACATAGAAGTTCATTGATAAAAACGGCATGGGAATTCCCCACAGGGAAACCCCGAACCAAAATTAAAAAAAAAAAAATGAAGTGGGAGTCCCCCTAAATTCCATACCAGGCCCTTCAGGTCTGGTATGGATATTAAGGGGAACCCCGGCCAAAATTTAAAAAAAAAATGACGTGGGGTTCCCCCTAAATTCCATACCAGACCCTTCAGGTCTGGTATGGATTTTAAGGGGAACCCCGCGCCAAAAAAAAAAAAAAAATGGCGTGGGGTTCCCCCAAAAATCCATACCAGACCCTTATCCGAGCACGCAACCTGGCAGGCCGCAGGAAAAGAGGGGGGGACGAGAGTGCGCCCCCCCCTCCTGAACCGTACCAGGCCACATGCCCTCAACATTGGGAGGGTGCTTTGGGGTAGCCCCCCAAAACACCTTGTCCCCATGTTGATGAGGACAAGGGCCTCATCCCCACAACCGTGGCCGGTGGTTGTGGGGGTCTGCGGGGGGCTTATCGGAATCTGGAAGCCCCCTTTAACAAGGGGACCCCCAGATCCCGGCCCCCCCCTGTGTGAAATGGTAAGGGGGTACTTACCCCTACCATTTTACTAAAAAAGTGTCAAAATAGTTAAAAATGACAAGAGACAGTTTTTGACAATTCCTTTATTTAAATGCTTCGTCTTTCTTCCTTCATCTTCTTCTGGTTCTTCTGGCTCTTCTGGTTCTTCCTCCGGCGTTCTCGTCCAGCATCTCCTCCGCGGCGTCTTCTATCTTCTTCTCCTCGGGCCGCTCCGCACCCATGGCATTGGGGGGGAGGCTCCCGCTCTTCTCTTCATCCTCTTCTCTTCTTCCTTCTTCTCTTCTTCTGCGGGCCGCTCCGCATCCATGCATGGAGGGAGGCTCCCGCTGTGTGACGGCGTCTCCTCATCTGACGGTTCTTAAATAACGGGGGGCGGGGCCACCCGGTGACCCCGCCCCCCTCTGACGCACGGTGACTTGACGGGACTTCCCTGTGACGTCACGAGGAATGCCACAGGGAAGTCCCGTCATGTCCCGTGTGTCAGAGGGGGCGGGGTCACCGGGTGGCCCCGCCCCCCGTTATTTAAGAACCGTCAGATGAGGAGACGCCGTCACACAGCGGGAGCCTCCCTCCATGCATGGATGCGGAGCGGCCCGCAGAAGAAGAGAAGAAGAGAAGAAGGAAGAAGAGAAGAAGGAAGAAGAGAAGAGGATGAAGAGAAGAGCGGGAGCCTCCCCCCCAATGCCATGGGTGCGGAGCGGCCCGAGGAGAAGAAGATAGAAGACGCCGCGGAGGAGATGCTGGACGAGAACGCCGGATGAAGAACCAGAAGAGCCAGAAGAACCAGAAGAAGAAGAAGATGAAGGAAGAAAGAAGAAGCATTTAAATAAAGGAATTGTCAAAAACTGTCTCTTGTCATTTTTAACTATTTTGACACTTTTTTAGTGAAATGGTAGGGGTAAGTACCCCCTTACCATTTCACACAGGGGGAGGGGCGGGATCTGGGGGTCCCCTTGTTAAAGGGGGCTTCCAGATTCCGATAAGCCCCCCGCCCGCAGACCCCCACAACCACCGGCCACGGTTGTGGGGATGAGGCCCTTGTCCTCATCAACATGGGGACAAGGTGTTTTGGGGGGCTACCCCAAAGCACCCTCCCAATGTTGGGGGCATGTGGCCTGGTACGGTTCAGGAGGGGGGGGCGCACTCTCGTCCCCCCCTCTTTTCCTGCAGCCTGCCAGGTTGCGTGCTCGGATAAGGGTCTGGTATGGATATTTGGGGGAACCCCACGCCGTATTTTTTTTTTTTTTTTGGCGCGGGGTTTCCCTTAAAATCCATACCAGACCTGAAGGGTCTGGTATGGAATTTAGGGGGAACCCCACGTCATTTTTTTTTTTTAATTTTGGCCGGGGTTCCCCTTAATATCCATACCAGACCTGAAGGGCCTGGTATGGAATTTAGGGGGACTCCCACTTCATTTTTTTTTTTTAAATTTTGGTTCGGGGTTTCCCTGTGGGGAATTCCCATGCCGTTTTTATCAATGAACTTCTATGTGTATTGACGGCAATGCAATAGCCGCGGGTAGTTTTAAATGAGTTTTTTCCTTCCAAATGTCATTTTGCTGTCAGGCTGTTCTAAACACGGGAAACATGCGCCCCTTTACAGGCATACTATAGACACCCCCCAGGTACGAAATGTAAAGGGATATTACACTTTTATTGTTTGATTTTAAGCATTATTAAAATCACTGCTCCTGAAAAAACGGCCGTTTTTAAAACTTTTTTTTGCATTGATCCATGTCCCCTGGGGCAGGACCCAGGTCCCCAAACACTTTTTATGACAATAACTTGCATATAAGCCTTTAAAATTAGCACTTTTGATTATTCATGTTCGTGTCCCATAGACTTTAACGGTGTTCGCATGTTCGAGCGAACTTTTTTCCTGTTCGCATGTTCTGGTGCGAACCGAACAGGGGGGTGTTCGGCTCATCCCTAGCCGTGATCGGTAGAGTGAGAGCAATAATGCTAGCCCTAGACCTCCTCTGTAACTTAAAACATGCAACCTGTAGAATTTTTTAAACACCTCGCCTATAGAGGTTTTTAAGGGTAAAAGTTTGTCGCCATTGCACAAGCGGGCGCATTTTGAAGTGTGACATGTTGGGTATCAATTTACTCGGCGTAACATTATCCTTCACAACATAAAAAAAATTGGGCTAACCTTACTGTTGTCTTATTTTTTTATTCAAAAAAGTGTATTTTTTTCAAAAAAAGAGTGCCTGTAAGACCGCTGCGCAAATATAGTGAGACAGAACGTATTGCAACTACCGCCATTTTATTCTATAGGGTGTTAGAAAAAAAATGTATAATGTTTGGGGGTTCTAAGAAATTTTCTAGCAAAAAAAAACGTTTTTAACTTTTTTAAACAACAAATCTCAGAAAGAGGCTCAGTCCTTAAGTGGTTAAGTTTGCAAAAATATGAAACAGGTAAATGGGCAAGATCAGGATTTATTCAGAAAAAATTGGTTCACTCATTTCTAAAAGTTATTAATTTACTTTGATTTCAGTAATGATTTGCATGGTAAGTACAGTATATATTATGATGAGATAACATGTCATTTGAAGTCTTTATTCGTAGGATAGCAGATAATTGACACTACCTATAGATAATTTTGCAACAGAATTCAGAAACTTGTTACTTTTGAAGCATGTGGTACAACTTTAGGTAAAAGATTGATTTGTTTTTTTTTGTATACTTTCACATAAAAAGCTATTGACTTATAAACAAAAAAAGCTATTGCTTGCAGGGAGTTATTTATGCGCTAAATATGCTGGCCATTCAGTATAAAAACAAATAATTATGTTGAATATCCTACCTGAGCTAATTGTCACTCACATTGAATACTTAATTTATCTATTTAATATTTTGTCACTTGTTAACTCTACTGTGCTTAAATGCAGAGTTACTGCATACAAGTACATTCTCCAGCTGTTCTCTACTATTTTATTTTAGAAATTTGTGGATCACAGAATGATTTAATAATATACCACAGCTTGAGTGAAGCACATAAAATTGTATCACAGTCATTAACTTTTCTTTTAAAAAACCTGGTAATCAGCAGTGTAAATTACAAACATGTTTTTCAGATTTATAAAAGTACAAACAAATGCAAGTTTGTTACTTCCAGTAAATTCTTTTTTTTTTTAAAAACCTCTTTCTTACTCATGTATATGAGAAAAACATTTCAAACATTGCAAGAGACTAATGTTTAATGATAAAGAGTTTTATTGCATTGGTGTAACCATGACATTATCCCTGAAACTCACAAAATAAATACCATGTAAATCAAACAAAATGTATAGAGAGATAGTACATATTTTCTTTTTCATTTGATATGGCTCAGATAAATTAAAAAAAAAACCTTTTAAGACACCTTTTTCTACTTAGAGAAATGTGCATTACATATGAACATTACAGTATAATGTCGCATACACACGGTCGGAATTTATGACAACAAATGTTCGATGGGAGCTTGTTGTCCGAAATCCCGACCGTGTGTAGGCTCCATCGGACATTTTTTGTCGGAATTTCCGTCAACAAAAATTTGAGAGCTGGTTCTCAAATTTTCTGACAACAAAATCCATTGTCAGAAATTCTGAGTGTGTGTAGACAATTCCAACGCACCAAATTCCACGCATGCTCTGAATCAAGTACGAGACAGAAGCGCTCAGTCTGGTAAAACTAGCATTCGTAATGGAGATAGCACATTTATCACGCTGCACATTTTTGCATCTTTTAATGCAGCGCATTCTCTTCTTCTTTATAATTCTAGAATAATGAAGTTGTTTTGATGCTGATAATCACACAGAGTTCTCACAAACTGATTTCTTTATTATTTCTCGTGATCTCATGAATAATCATTTATATTTTTTAGCCAGATCTCCAGAATAATGTTTATAATTTTTGTTTATAGTGATCTCCTTTTTTTTTCTTTAAATCAAGATCTGATTTTTTTTTGTAGTAATCTCCATAATATTTTTTGTCATTTTGTGTGTTAAGTTACCACAACACCATTTTTATCTTGTATTTTTTAACCTCAAGGAGGTTAAAAAAAAAAAAATGTTGGTGTCCCTTGTTAATTAGACATTGTCTTTTTGAAATGTACCTGCCTACTCACAACCAAACTGTCCTTTTTTAATTAAAACACATAGCCAATGATTTGTTCAAAAAAATAGACATTTATTAAGGGGTCATAACAAAATAAAGAGGAAGGCAACGCTGGTTAAACTGGTGAAATTAGCGAAGCCTTTGTACCCCAGGGCACACATCAACTATTTGACAGGCAAAATGTGTAGCCTGAGGAGCCCATTTAATAGGGAGCACAATCCGGTCCAGGACTCTGACAGATCAGCAACAGCAGCAGATGACATATATGTCCCCAGGCTGTGGGCTTACAACAGCCTGCGTCTTTTGCCAGACCAGACCGAACCCAGGCCATCACTCTCTTGTCTTCCTTCCACATTCCGTCCATGCTTGCTTCCAGGCTATGGCTCTGGTGTTGGAGTTGTGACAGGAGGTGGAGGAGGTGGAGGAGGCGAAGAAAAGGTCCAACTCACACAGGTGGGTTTTGCTTGCGAGTTCGCCCCTCAACCCCTTATTTAGGGCCATATATATCACTTCCTTACAAATGAGGTATTGGCCCACCTCCATTTCCTGCATTTTGTTGGCAGCCATGCAGGCATTGGCCTCAAGAAGACTGGGGGGGTCTGAGGGCCGCAGAAGCCTGCCGAATTAACCCAAGTACTGACTCCTCCATGTTCCTCCCCTTCCTGGGCCTTTTTTGTTGATGGTGGAGGGGAGGGACCTGGGATTCGGTCTGGCTACTGGGCCAAGCCACCTCCTGGCTGCCAATTTCCCCTGGCACCTCCTGGGTGCCACTTTCCACAGCCTCCTCCTGGCTGAGGCTTTCCTGTGTATGAAAAAAGGACATAGTTTTATTTTATTGTTCATCAATCACACACAATTTTGAGAAATATGTTGAACAATGATATACCTGACTCAAGCTGGGCTCCTCCACATCCTCTTCCTGGGTGGAAGGCCCAGGTTGGATGTCGGAAGCCTCAGCTGGGGTAGAAGGAAGAGTGGAAGGAAGGGTTGAGAGTGATGGCCTGATTTCAGTCTGGTCTGACAGAAACCGCAGTCTGTCATAGTACCACAACCTGGGTACATAAATGTCATCTGCTGCTGCTCCTAATCTTATGGAATCCTGGACCTTCTTGCACTCCCTATTATAAGTGCTCCTTAGGCCACCAATTTTGCACTTCAGATAGTTGATGTCTGCCGTGGGGATCTACGGATTCACAAATTCAAGCAATTTATCCATTGCTGCCTTTCTCTTTATTCTATTAGTATAAAAAGGGTGTTTCACCTGCCACAGACAGGGCAGCTCTCTGTACATATCAATTAATTGGGGAGGAAGTCGTGTCTTTGAATCAATCTATTTTATCTGCAAGACATAACACAAGACAAACCCTAATGTCAGGCTGAACTTGCATAATATTGTCCCAATATAGGCCTCAATCTCTAAGCAGTATAGGCAACTGATGCCCCAAGTTAAAATTGTACCTTCATTATCACGATTGGCGCTTCTGTTACTCCTCCCTCTACTCACAGATCGTACGTACTATGCACGTATGTTCCGCTTTATGTAGACTGCGCATGCATTAAACTCTGCCCGCCCCTGACCTTCTTTCTAGTATATTCCCCAACCCTTATCTTTCGGCACAGTGGGAGAGCACATGGCGGAGAAAGAATAAGTGCATGAAGACAGCAGCAGCAACGACGAAAGCCCGGAGCCACGAACACCCCGATCCCGGAGGAGATTTAAGGCCTCAAATATGGCCTTTGTAGAGATGGTGGAGATGGTGGACATCTTAAAGAGGGCTGACTATTATGGGAAGCATGGGCCATACCCAAACCCAAATGTGAGGAAGGCCAAGATCATGACTAAAGTTGTGAGAAGTCTGCACAGGAATTGTGCAGAAAAACTGAGAAAACGCTGGTCAGACCTGAAATTGAGGGAGCACGATCAGTACAGAAGGATCAAGAGAGTTTTGGGTGGCACTGATAGGTGGCACTGATGGGCACTGATAGGTGGGCACTGATGGGCACAGATGGGCACTGACAGGTGGCACCGATGGGCAATGACAGGTGGTACTGATGACACTGATTGGTGGCACTGATAAAACGTATTGGTGGCATTGCTGGGCATAACTGAAACATAATGGTGCCAATCAGTGCCCATTTGTGGGCACTGATTGTCACAGATTGGGCACATTGGGACCATGTGGATGGCCATGGGGTACATACCTGGCCATTCACATGTTGCCCCTTCCCTTCCCCTTCCCTGGTGGTCCTAGTGGCGATCCCTGGTGGTCCAGTGTGGTCATCTGAGGGGGGGCTGCGCTGATAAATAATCAGCGCAGACCCCCCCTGTCAGGAGAGCCGCTGATCTGTCAGACGCGAATGAGGAAAAGCCGATCAACGGCTCTTCCTATTGACATCATGATCAGCCGTGATTGGAGGCCAAGATCGGTGGAGCGGTGTGTCAGGCTGACACACCGCTCCACCGATCGCCACGATGCGCGCCCCCGTGGGCGTGCGGCGGCATGTTATCCTGCTGGAAGTCATATGACACCCAGTCAGGATAACGGAACCACTTCCCGGATGTCAATCCGCTATAGGCCGGTCAGGAAGTGGTTAATATATGATTCCTTTCTGCTACTTCCTGTCCAGCCCCTCATGTGCTTCTCTATTTAAATCCCTCTCTGACTAGTTCTGGTTGCTTGAGCAAGATTTGTTTCTGAGCTCCCTTTGTGTAACCTGCCTTAACCTGACCTATCGTGAACTGATCTCTTGTGTACCGACTCTTGGCTTGTTCTGATTACGTTGTCTGCAATTCGCTGCAACTTCAGCTCCTCCCGTTCCTGCTTCTGCTTCAGCTGCTCCCGTGTTACCTGCTACACTTGGCAATCATTGTCTGCATCTGCCTCCCGCCACCTCATTTTTTCAGGCGACCCTAAGGCTTGTCAGGGCTTCATTAATCAGTGTTCCATCCACTTTGAACGTTCCAGCCACCATTTTCCAACTGATCGCACCAAAGTCGCATATATCATCTCTCTCCTCTCTGGTGATGCTCTAGCTTGGGCCTCCCCACTCTGGGAATCACACAATTCTATCACCTCTGACCTCCAGCTCTTTTTGAATGCATTCCGGAAAACTTTTGATGAGCCCGGCAGAGTGTCTTCGGCTGCTGGGGCCCGCCTTCGTCTTAGTCAGCAAGGAATGACAGACGGCCCATACGCAGTTCAATTCCATACGCTGGCCACTTAACTCAAAAGGAATAATGAGGCCCTTACTGCTACCTTCTGGCAAGGCCTATCTGAGCGTGTCAAGGATGAACTCGCTGGACGCACCATTCCTACCACATTGGATGATTTAATCATATTGAGCATTCAAATAGACATTCGCTTCCAGGAGCGGGTCCTGGAGAAATCCAGATCCAGTCATCCCCCTGCTGGCCGTCCAGCGCAGGTAGTCCAAAGACCTGTGGAACCCTCTCCGTCTTCAACCTTTCACACGTTGGAAGAACCTACGCAGCTTGGGCGAACTCGCCTCACTCCCAAGGAACGTGCCCGACGCATGGGATTGGGCTTGTGCCTTTATTGTGGCGATAAAAGACATCTTTTGAACTCCTGTCCAGTCATCCAGGAAACTCCAGGGTCTAGGTCACTCGGAGGGAGGTGATCTAGACTAATCCTTTAATTTTGTCCGCTTCCCTCATTTCACCCTTCCCGTGACTATCCACTGGACTCAAAATGCCTATCAACTCTCTTCATACGTGGCCTCTGGTGCTGCCGGGTGCCTCTGGTGCTGCCGGGAATTTCATTGAACAATCTTTAGCTTCCGAGTTGGGCATTGCCTTTGTTGCCTTGGCTATACCCCTTTCCGTGACCGCAGTAGATGGCTCCTTCTTGCCTATGAGCCCCATTCGGTTTAAAACCCCTCCTATTGTCTTACGCATTGGGTTTTTGCATGCTGAGGAGATCTGTTTCCTAATTCTGCCTAAATCCTCCAGTCCCATCATCCTGGGCCTTCCATGGTCGCAGAAACACATCCCGGAATTCTGGACAAGTATTGGCTTGGGGTTCTCCGTGTCAGCAACAATGTATTTACAAGGTGCTACCTTCTCCTTCCATTCCTCTGGCTGAGACCTCCACAGTTCCCATGTTGCCTTCCCAATATCAGTCTTTCCAAGATGTTTACTGCAAAAAGTCCACTGATCGCCTTCCTCCTTACAGAAACTATAACTGACGTCAGAGGGGGCGGACAGGGAAGTCCCTGTCAAGTCCCCGTGCGTCAGAGAGGGGTGGGGTCACTGAGTGGCCCTGCCCTCCATTATTTAAGAACCGTCAGAAGACAAGAAGCGTCACACAGCCGGAGCCTCCCATCATGGATAAGGAGCGGCCCGAGAACGAAGAAGGGAAGAAGACACCGCAGAGGAAGATGCCGGACGAGAACACCGGAGCAAGAAGCAGAGGATTGGAGGAAGAAGAAGAAGAAGATGGAGGAAGAAACCAAAGGAAGATAGAAGATAGAAGAAAGAAGATGGAAAGAAGAAGCATTTAAATAAAGGAATTGTCAAAAACTGTCTCTTGTCATTTTTAACATTTTTGACACTTTTTTTGTGAAATGGTAGGGGTACTTTTGTACCCCCTTACCATTTCACACAGGGGGGGCGGGATCTGAGGGCCCCCTTGTTAAAGGGGGCTTCCAGATTCCGATAAGCTCCCACCCGCAGACCCCCACAACCACCGGGCAAGGGTTGTGGGGATGAGGCCCTTGTCCTCATCAACATGGGGACAAGGTGCTTTGGGGGGTACCCCAAAGCACCCTCCCAATGTTGAGGGCATGTGGCCTGGTACAGTTCAGGAGGGGGGTGCTCTCTCGTCCCCCCTATTTTCCTGCAGTCTGCCAGGTTGCGTGCACTGATAAGGGTCTGGTATGGATTTTTGGGGGGAACCCACGCCATTTTTAAAAAAAAATTGGCACGGGGTTCCCCTTAAAACTGTTCTAAACACGGGAAACATGCGCCCCTTTACAGGCATACTATAGACACCCCCCAGGTACGAAATTTAAAGGAATATTACACTTTTATTGTTTCACTTTAAGCATTATTAAAATCGCTGCTCCCGAAAAAACGTCCGTTTTTAAAACTTTTTTTTGCATTGATCCATGTCCCTTTGGGCAGGACCCAGGTCCCCAAACACTTTTTATGACAATACCATGCATATAAGCCTTTAAAATGAGCACTTTTGATTTCTCCCATAGACTTTTAAAAGGTGTTCAGTGGCTTTCGAATATGCCGCGAACACCCCAAATTGTTCGCTGTTCGGCGAACTTGCCAACAGCCAATGTTCGAGTCGAACTTGAGTTCGACTCGAACTCGAAGCTCATCCCTACAGGTAATGCAGCACCATTGGCAGTATAAAAGGTTATTTAATCAATAGCTGGAACGTTCAGGGACAACACATATCTAAACGATAATAATGCATTCAACATCTAACATTTAAAGCATATCATTTGTGTTAACATTGGATCTTATACCTCAGGACAGCTGTATGTGCTGTCACGTCCATCCAATTCCCGGATTCCGGGAGGAATGACCAACAAAGGGGGTCACTCGCCCCTCCCGGGGTTCCGGGTTAAAAAAAAAATGAGTAGAAAGGACAGAACCCCCGAGTGGGGTGGGAGATATTTCATCCAGCCAGAGTTTTGAAAGAGCGGGGGCGTTTCTTTTTGGAGTATGTTTCCCATCCAGAGAAAAGAGGAAGGCCAGGGGTCACAGATCTAATGGGCCAGTCCGGCACCTGTATTTGTGGCAGTTCAAAAGTCCCCAGAAAGTTAGCAAGGTCCCAGAGAGTACGGAAGACAGCCGATTTGCCATTGTGGGATGCAGAGAGTTGGAACAGGAATCCCCATCTGTATTTGATCTGCTTTGCTTGTAAGGCATCTGTGACTGGTTTCAGGGCTTTCTGCTGACTTGGACAATTTGTTGATAGGCAACTCAAATCCTCATATTGATTAGTGGTTCCAAATTAATAATAACTACTGCACAAGGAAACAGACACAAAAGATATGCTCAGCATCTTTCCAAATAACTGTTCTGCTTTATTATGATGCAATTGAAAGTTTTTATACACATGATTACGTAGGTATCACATTAATATTACAATTGTACGTTTATGGTAACAAGGGGCGTTATATAGGCAGACTAATTCTAACATGTGCTGAAAACATTATTAGTGCCGTGTGCATAGTGAGAGCAGTGTGCAATACATACAAAATAGAATACAATTATATACAGAACTTACAAATTTCCATTACAGTCTCCCCTCTTTTGATCAATATTTTGATCACTAACCATACCTGCTTAGGTGGAGGTAGTCCTGGCCAAAGAGGCAAAAACTCCAGTGTGGAGAAAATAATAGCTGAGCAGCTTTTTTCATTACAAAATTATTTTTCATTGTGAAAAACAAATGATTGATAAGACATATTTACAGAGTACTGGCTGTACACTCCTGTGGTCAGAATGGCCTTCTAGCTGAATTGTTGGCATGCTGACTTATCAGCACATGTAAACACAGACAATTCTACATAAAATGTAAGACATACAAAAGACAAATATGACTTCAACAAGGCTAAACTACTTTTCAAATATATATATCCCTTACAATTAAAGTAATTGGATCAAAAAGTACACTAGACTGTGCTCACAAGAGGGAAACAAATCAAACACAGAGATTTCTTTAATTTAGTCATTTTTTCAGTGTCTGGTGAGGATCCAGGTGACTTTTCCTTCAAGTTTTGCAAAACTGTATATGAAATAGATGCTATGTTGAGTCTCCAAACATTTCCTTATATATAAATGTCTCTTAACAATGCACAAGTCACCTGGCTTTAGTTTTAAATCCTTCCAAACTTTTAGGATCTGGAATGGGGGAGAAAACACATAAATGAGTTTGTCAAAAACCTTAAAAGATCAGCAACATTCTCTCTGAGATCTGAATGGAGGACTTCAGCTGCTGAGACAAAATATAAGAAAGTGAGTAACACACTCCCAAACCAAATCCCATAGGGAGAGAGTCCAACATCCCCTTAGGGGCTTGATAAAATATAAGAAAACCTTCAGGTAAAAGTTTTCTAGTTTCTTACTCTACTTTGTCCGCTACATTGTAGGCAGTAGGGAGTGAAAAAATAAAACCTCAAACTTCTAGTAAGAACTCTCCTATAAAAATGATTTCCTCTGTTACTGGCTGTAGATTCTGCACTCTGCACTTACAAACTACTTCTGATAACACTTTTTACTGTGGCCTTTGCAGTAGCATTTGCCACTGGACATCCAGAAAACATACTAAACAAAATGCATACAGGTAAGATTCTGACTTGGGCATCTGGATATATCTTTTTGTAATCTTTGGAAGGGATCTTCAGCTTTTGGTAACACCTTTGGTAACAGGTAAAACAAGAAGTGGTATGTTATAAAAACAACTGTGGTGAACCCTGGCTCTATCCCATGCTCATTTACTAAGGCACCCATAACTGCTTGTGACTGGTGACACGGTCCATGTGTCAAGCTGGAGGGAAAAGAGTGGCTGGCAGACATAAATGATCACCTTTTCCAAAGTCCTGTTTCATAAGACGTTGCCCCCTGTGGACCACTTGTTCTTTTCGTTCTGGGGTCCTTAAAGTTGAATTATTAATCCCAGCTATACTGGGCCAGAACTAGGGTGGAATCTGTGAGTTGCACAGACCCAGCAAGTTTCCGGGGCTGTAATGCAGCATCCTTAGAGTCGCCTGGTCTGCTTCCATGTGGGAGTTTTAATGTTAGTATGGCTACCTCAGCAAGAACCTGGAAGGCTGAAAACAGCCAATCAAATTAACATAGCATGCTTGATTGGTTTACCTGCCAAAGTAAAAACAAACTTCTGGCCCTTCAAATGGAACCAAAAGCTCTCTATATCTCGACTATCTATATAAATATAGACTCTTTTTATAGCTCACAGGCTTTGCTAAAACATGGAGCTCTGCTTCTTGAGCTGGGGGAAAGAATCCAATGACTCTAAATACAGAGTATCCTTCTGGGTGATAAACTGCATCCTTAGTATTAAACCAGGAATAACTCTACAAAAGATTAAATATCTGGGTCTTCAGGGAGTGTGTCCTGCACTGGGCTCACAGCAGCTGATTCCTACGTCATCAATTTAACACATGTGTTTTTTCTACGTCTCCAGCCTGTTCCAATAGAGGCAATTAGGTGGCTGGATTCAAATGTACGCATTTTTCATTGTTAGATTTGTACATAAACAAACTCATATTTTAAACCTTTCATTAGACAAACATTTAGTTAGCTGTATATTTGCTGCGCAGAATGTCGGACCATTAAAAATGAGATGTTTGACCAAAAATAATATCTAACTTTGTCTAATAGCACCTTTGCATTAAAGCTACAGCTCTGATATGTCGGGATGAACCTTTCTTTACTGGGTCCAGCTTGCATAAATATATTACAATGGCTTGTTTTCTATCATGCTGTTTGTATAAGAACTCCAGTTTCCTGTTTCAAAAAGACAACTTTTTCCTGGCAATATTATCCCCTACACAGATGTGCGACCGCGGCTTTCGGGGGTTATACCGGGATGATGCCCGCAGCTGCAGGCATCATTCCAGTACCGTTTTTTAGAGCTGGTGAGTGGCTTTCCAGGGATAACGACCGATGTGGCTAAAAGCTGCTTGGCTGTTATACCGTCCCCCCTCCCGCCGCTCTCAACGGGCCTCCCGATCCACCGGGAGATGGATCAAAATTTTTTTTAACACAATTTATTAAGATAAAAATAAATAAAATAAATAAGAATTTTTTTTTTAAAGCGCCCCCATCCCCACGAGCTCTCGCAGCGAAGAAATCACATATGGAAGTCGCGCCCGCATATGTAAACGTTGTTCAAATCACACATGTGAGGTATCACCGCAATTGTCAGAGTGTGAGCAATAATTCTAGCACTAGAACTCCTATGTAACTCTAACCTGGTAACCGTAAAAAAAATTTAAAGTGTCATCTATGGAGATTTTTAGGTACCGTAATTTGTCCTTATTCCACGAGTGCATGCAATTATAAAGCGTGACATGTTTGGTATATATTTACTCAGCATAAGATCATCTTTCACTTCATACAAAAAATTGGGCTAACTTTACTGTTTCGTTTTTTTAAAATTCATGAAAGTGTCCCTTTTCTCAAAAAGTTGTGTGTAAAACACCGCTGCATAAATACCGTGTGACATAAAATATTGCAACAATAGCCAATTTATGCTCTAGATTCTCTGCTAATATATATATATATATATATATATATATATATATATATATATATATAATGTTTGGGGTTCTAATTAATTTTCTAGCAAAAAATTTGGATTTTAACCACTTGACGACCGCCTCACGCCGATGTACGTCGGCAAAGCGGCACGGACAGGCAAAATCACGTACATGGTACGTGATTTGCCTTCCGCGGGTGGGGGGTCCGATCGGACCCCCCCGCCGCCCGAGGCAGTCCCGTTTTGTCCCCCGGCGATCGGAGACGAGGGGGAGGCCATCCGTTCGTGGCCCCCCCCCTCGCGATCGCCGCCGGCCAATGGGAACACTCCTTTGCTGCTGTATGCTAAACAGCAGCAAAGGAAATGATGTCATCTCCCCTCGGGTCGGTAGTTTCCGTTCCGGCCCGAGGAGAGACGACATGTGAGTGACTGCACCAACACACACACACACAGTAGAACATGCCAGGCACACATTACACCCCGATCCCCCCCCCGATCGCCCCCCGATCCTCCCCCGATCACCCCCCCCCCCCCTGTCACAAACTGACACCAGCAGTTTTTTTTTTTTTTTTTTTCTGATTACTGCTAGGTGTCAGTTTGTGACAGTTACTGTGTTTATAGTGTCAGGGCACCCGCCGTTTATTACCGAATAAAGGTTTAGCCCCCTAATCGCCCGGCGGTGATATGCGTCGCCCCAGGCAGCGTCAGATTAGCGCCAGTACCGCTAACACCCACGCACGCAGCATGCGCCTCCCTTAGTGGTATAGTATCTGATCGGATCAATATCTGATCCGATCAGATCTATACTAGCGTCCCCAGCAGTTTAGGGTTCCCAAAAACGCAGTGTTAGCGGGATCAGCCCAGATACCTGCTAGCACCTGCGTTTTGCGCCTCCGCCCGGCCCAGCCCACCCAAGTGCAGTATCGATCGATCACTGTCACTTACAAAACACTAAACGCATAACTGCAGCGTTCGCAGAGTCAGGCCTGATCCCTGCGATCGCTAACAGTTTTTTTGGTAGCATTTTGGTGAACTGGCAAGCACCAGCCCCAGGCAGCGTCAGGTTAGCGCCAGTACCGCTAACACCCATGCACGCACCGTACACCTCCCTTAGTGGTATAGTATCTGAACGGATCAATATCTGATCCGATCAGATCTATACTAGCGTCCCCAGCAGTTTAGGGTTCCCAAAAACGCAGTGTTAGCGGGATCAGCCCAGATACCTGCTAGCACCTGCATTTTGCCCCTCCGCCCGGCCCAGCCCAGACCACCCAAGTGCAGTATCGATCGATCACTGTCACTTACAGAACACTAAACGCATAACTGCAGCGTTCACAGAGTCAGGCCTGATCCCTGCGATCGCTAACAGTTTTTTTGGTAGCGTTTTGGTGAACTGGCAAGCACCAGCCCCAGGCAGCGTCAGGTTAGCGCCAGTACCGCTAACACCCACGCACGCAACGTACACCTCCCTTAGTGGTATAGTATCTGATCGGATCAATATCTGATCCGATCAGATCTATACTAGCGTCACCAGCAGTTTAGGGTTCCCAAAAACGCAGTGTTAGCGGGATCAGCCCAGATACCTGCTAGCACCTGCGTTTTGCCCCTCCGCCCGGCCCAGCCCAGCCCACCCAAGTGCAGTATCGATCGATCACTGTCACTTACAAAACTCTAAACGCATAACTGCAGCGTTCGCAGAGTCAGGCCTGATCCCTGCGATCGCTAACAGTTTTTTTGGTAGCGTTTTGGGGAACTGGCAAGCGCCAGCGGCGTAGTACACCCCGGTCGTAGCCAAACCAGCACTGCAGTAACACTTGGTGACGTGGCGAGTCCCATAAGTGCAGTTCAAGCTGGTGAGGTGGCAAGCACAAGTAGTGTCCCGCTGACACCAAAAAGACAAACACAGGCCCGTCGTGCCCATAATGCCCTTCCTGCTGCATTCGCCAATCCTAATTGGGAACCCACCGCTTCTGCAGCGCCCGTACTTCCCCCATTCACATCCCCAACCAAATGCAGTCGGCTGCATGAGAGGCATTTTTATGTCCTCCCGAGTACCCCTACCCAGCGAACCCCCCAAAAAAGATGTTGTGTCTGCAGCAAGCGCGGATATAGGCGTGACACCCGCTATTATTGTCCCTCCTGTCCTGACAGTCCTGGTCTTTGCATTGGTGAATGTTTTGAACGCTACCATGCACTAGTTGAGTATTAGCGTAGGGTACAGCATTGCACAGACTAGGACACACTTTCACAGGGTCTCCCAAGATGCCATCGCATTTTGAGAGACCCGAACCTGGAACCGGTTACAGTTATAAAAGTTAGTTACAAAAAAAGTGTAAAAAAAAAAATATATATAAAATAAAAAAAAATAGTTGTCGTTTTATTGTTCTCTCTCTCTCTATTCTCTCTCTCTATTGCTCTGCTCTTTTTTTACTGTATTCTATTCTGCAATGTTTTATTGTTATTGTTATTATGTTTTATCATGTTTGTTTTTCAGGTATGTAATTATTTATACTTTACTGTTTACTGTGCTTTATTGTTAACCATTGTTAACCATTTTTTTGTCTTCAGCTACGCCATTCACGACTTTGAGTGGTTATACCAGAATGATGCCTGCAGGTTTAGGTATCATCTTGGTATCATTCTTTTCAGCCAGCGGTCGGCTTTCATGTAAAAGCAATCCTAGCGGCTAATTAGCCTCTAGACTGCTTTTACAAGCCGTGGGAGGGAATGCCCCCCCCCACCGTCTTTCGTGTTTTTCTCTGGCTCTCCTGTCTCAACAGGGAACCTGAGAATGCAGCCGGTGATTCAACCAGCTGACCATAGAGCTGATCAGAGACCAGAGTGGCTCCAAACATCTCTATGGCCTAAGAAACCGGAAGCTACGAGCATTTCATGACTTAGATTTCACCGGATGTAAATAGTGCCATTGGAAAATTGGGGAAGCATTTTATCACACCGATCTTGGTGTGGTCAGATGCTTTGAGGGCAGAGGAGAGATCTAGGGTCTAATAGACCCCAATTTTTTCAAAAAAGAGTACCTGTCACTACCTATTGCTATCATAGGGGATATTTACATTCCCCGAGATAACAATAAAAATGATTAAAAAAAAAAATATGAAAGGAACAGTTTAAAAGTAAGATTAAAAAAGCAAAAAAATAATAAATAAATAATAAATAAATAAAAATAATAAAGAAAAAAAAAAAAAAAAAAAAAGCACCCCTGTCGCCCCCTGCTCTCGCGCTAAGGCGAACGCAAGCGGCGGTCTGTCGTCAAACGTAAACAGCAATTGCACCATGCATGTGAGGTATCACCGCGGCTTTTAAACATGTATTTATTTTGTTGCCACTGCACGTTTGTGCGCAATTTTAAACCATGTCATGTTTGGTATCCATGTACTCCGCCTAAGATCATCTTTTTTATTTCATCAAACATTTGGGCAATATAGTGTCTTTTAGTGCATTAAAATTTAAAAAAGTGTGTTTTTTCCCCAAAAAATGCGTTTGAAAAATCGCTGCGCAATTACTGTGTGAAAAAAAAAAATGAAACACCCACCATTTTAATCTGTAGGGCATTTGCTTTAAAAAAATATATAATGTTTGGGGGTTCAAAGTAATTTTTTTGCAAAAAAAAATAACTTTTTCATGTAAACAATAAGTGTCAGAAAGGGCTTTGTCTTCAAAGTTGGTTAGAAGAGTGGGTGATGTGTGACATAAGCTTCTAAATGTTGTGCATAAAATGCCAGGACAGTTCAAAACCCCCCCAAATGACCCCATTTTGGAAAGTAGACACCCCAAGCTATTTGCTGAGAGTCATGTCGAGTCCATGGAATATTTTATATTGCGACACAAGTTGCGGGAAAGAGACAAATTTTATTTTTTTTTTTGCACAAAGTTGTCACTAAATGATATATTGCTCCAGCATGCCATGGAAATATGTGAAATTACACCCCAAAATACATTCTGCTGCTTCTCCTGAGTACGGGGATACCACATGTGTGAGACTTTTTGGGAGCCTAGCTGCGTACGGGACCCCGAAAACCAAGCACCGCCTTCAGGCTTTCTAAGGGCGTGAATTTTTGATTTCACTCTTCACTGCCTATCACAGTTTCGGAGGCCATGGAATGCCCAGGTGGCACAAAACCCCCCCAAATGACCCCACTTTGGAAAGTAGACACCCCAAGCTATTTGCTGAGAGGTATAGTGAGTATTTTGCAGACCTCACTTTTTGTCACAAAGTTTTGAAAATTGAAAAAAGAAAAAAAAAAAATGTTTTTTCTTGTCTTTCTTCATTTTCAAAAACAAATGAGAGCTGCAAAATACTCACCATGCCTCTCAGCAAATAGCTTGGGGTGTCTACTTTCCAAAATGGGGTCATTTGGGGGGGTTTGTGCCACCTGGGCATTCCATGGCCTCCGAACCTGTGATAGGCAGTAAAGAGTGAAATCAAAAATTTTCACCCTTAGAAATCCTGAAGGCAGTGATTGGTTTTCGGGGTCCCGTACGCGGCTAGGCTCCCAAAAAGTCCCACACATGTGGTATCCCCATACTCAGGAGAAGCAGCTAAATGTATTTTGGGGTGCAATTCCACATATGCCCATGGCCTGTGTGAGCAATATATCATTTAGTGACAACTTTATGAAAAAAAAAAAAAGTGTCACTTTCCCGCAACTTGTGTCAAAATATAAAATATTCCATGGACTCAATATGCCTCTCAGCAAATAGCTTGGGGTGTCTACTTTCCAAAATGGGGTCATTTTGGGGGGTTTTGTGCCACCTGGGCATTCCATGGCCTCCGAAACTGTGATAGGCAGTGAAGAGTGAAATCAAAAATTTACACTCTTAGAAATCCTGAAGGCGGTGATTGGTTTTCGGGGCCCCGTACGCGGCTAGGCTCCCAAAAAGTCCCACACATGTGGTATCCCCATACTCAGGAGAAGCAGCTGAATGTATTTTGGGGTGCAATTCCACATAGGCCCATGGCCTGTGTGAGCAATATATCATTTAGTGACAACTTTTTGTAAATATTTTTTTTTTTTTTTTATTTTTGTCATTTTTCAATCACTTGGGACAAAAAAAAAATAAATATTCAATGGGTTCAACATGCCTCTCAGCAATTTCCTTGGGGTGTCTACTTTCCAAAATGGGGTCATTTGGGGGGGGGGGGTTTGTACTGCCCTGCCATTTTAGCACCTCAAGAAATGACATAGGCAGTCATAAACTAAAAGCTGTGTAAATTACAGAAAATGTACCCTAGTTTGTAGACGCTATAACTTTTGCGCAAACCAATAAATATACGCTTATTGACATTTTTTTTTACCAAAGACATGTGGCCGAATACATTTTGGCCTAAATGTATGACTAAAATTTAGTTTATTGGATTTTTTTTATAACAAAAAGTAGAAAATATCATTTTTTTTCAAAATTTTCGGTCTTTTTCCGTTTATAGCGCAAAAAATAAAAACCGCAGAGGTGATCAAATACCATCAAAAGAAAGCTCTATTTGTGGGAAGAAAAGGACGCAAATTTCGTTTGGGTACAGCATTGCATGACCGCGCAATTAGCAGTTAAAGCGACGCAGTGCCAAATTGGAAAAAGACCTCTGGTCCTTAGGCAGCATAATGGTCCGGGGCTCAAGTGGTTAACTTGTAAACACCAAATGTCAAAAATAGGCTTAGTCATGAAAGGGTTAAAATAAACGATAACAATACCCTGAGGTCATGCAGAGATGTCCATAAATCCAAAACATTCTTCTACTTATACCACTGCACTTATAAGGAAAAGGGGCACATCATTTCACAGTCCACACATTCTGCTTTGGATTTAAAAAAAAAATATATATAAAAAAAAGGATCAACAATCTGTATGATGGACCAGAAAGCGCTCAGCCACGTCAAAACCTATAAAACAACTGGCTGCAGGTGGCATCTCTCCTAACAGGGTGTGTGGATTTGATGTGATGGGTCTGTTATATTTAAATTTTTTTAATTATTACTCTCACATCACGGACCGCACATCAAGTTATTATCAGCCCTTAAGATTTCATTTTTGTAAAAAAAACTTCTTATGTATCCCATCCATCTTGGCTTTGTTAAACATTATGGCAGCTGTATTCCAATTAACAACCTCATCTTAATCTTTTTTTTTTCCACTTCATAAATGTAAAATTACAAAATTGTTATCTTAATCTAAACTAATCCCATTTTTACAAATTTCCCCATTAACCTGGACTTCATTTCCAACCAAAGGTTGTCTAAACCAGTTTCAATATATCTATATTATTAATAAAATTGTTAAACTCATATTAGAAATTAATACTTAAATGATAATTTCAATATCACGCACTAGTATATATCCACAGATAAATTTCCTTAAAGGGAGACATATTACTTAATTTTACTTAATTTCCCTTTTTTAAATGCACTGTTTCCACTATCAAAGGATATTCAATTTGTGTAATACACAGTTAAATGTAACCTTCATTTTACCATGTTTGGAAAACAGATTAAAAAATAATTATGATCACATTGTTTATCATTAGATTCGTTAACCCAACACATTTTGTTATAAATGTTTTGTCTAAAAAACTGAAATTGCCATGGTGTCCTTCCAGCTTATCACTGACCTCTCATCCCAGCCACATTCTTTCATGAGAGCACAAAGGAGGGGGTCACATCTGCATACATGACACACACAAGCGATAGAACTAAAGGTTCCAGCATTCACACACATAGACGAATATCTCTCTAAAATCGCTTACATTTTTCCCATTTGTATACAACACATGCATATCATTCTCTCAATTTCTTTGAACTCTTTTTATATTTCCTTGCTTAACTTCTGCTGTCCTTATTTTGTTCTGATATCCTTTGCATCCAATGTATTATAATACCATACTTCACATACTGTACCTTCTATGATTCTATGATCAGACGCTCATAGATTATCAGATTCAATGCTCATCCCTTCTTCCCTCTCTGACAACATATAAGGTATTCTGTTTTAATTCTCATTTCTCTGTTTTTGACTTTACTAGTTGTAGTGCCTGACCCCAAATTCATCCTACAACTTAACATGAAAATGTCCCTTTCTGTCTGGTGTTAATTGTCACCCTTGATCCATCCACCTCACATAGATAGCTGTTTCTCTAGCTGTTTACTCTGCATGATTCTTAGTCCCTGTGGACTTTGGTAACCCAGTTACCCATTGTGGATCCCTGTCCACTTTAACCATTAATCTAGGGGCCCAGTATAGGCGGAACTGCACCTTTGTTTCATATATAGCGCTCCTCTTGCTGGGTATTTTTGAGGGTCTCTTACCCTTCATTCCCTTACTTAATTTAATGTCCATAATGACTGGCCAGTCTTCTCTACCTGTGCCTATACCCTCTTGCCTCTAAACTACTTCATCTAGCAGATGTACTACATATACCTGTGAACAGCTCTATTCTTCCTTTTCTTATCTATAACACTCCAATGGACAGTAGACAGTAGACAGTGACAACATATCATATAACCACCAATCAATACAGTTTGATTAAGGTGAGTAAAATAGGTACCCTTTGTCCCAAAAATGCCTTACCGATCAAGGAAGTCTGATAACTCAAATGTAAGCAAAAGGCTTACCTCTGCTGGCTGATTATCAGAAATTCCCGGATCGTCTCAAGCTCTTCATTTCGGATTCTCAGGGTCTCCTGTAAAGCCCCTCCTAGGCTCAGCTCGCCACTTGACTTGGACAATTTGTTGATAGGCAACTCCTATCCTCATATTGATTAGTGGTTCCAAATTAATGATAGCTACTGCACTAGGGAACAGACACAAAAGATACACTCAGCATCTTTCCAAATAACTGTTCTGCTTTATTATGACGCAATTGAAGGTTTTTATACACATGATTACGTAGGTATTACATTATTATTACAAATGTTATGTTTATGGTAACAAGGGGCGTTACATAGGCAGACTAATTCTAATCAGGACTCGAAAGAATGCAAACATGTACTGAAAACATTATTAGTGCCGTGTGCACAGTGAGAGCAGTGTGCAATACATACAAAATTGAATACAATTATATACAGAAATTACAAATTTCCATTACACTGCATAAGTAGGGTCTGTCTAGACAGATCAGTTAGTAGTATCACAGGGGAATCATTAAACAAGATGCTCTCCTGAGAGTGGGCTGCCTGCATGATGTCAGTTTTCACATTGAAAAAATGTATTCTGCATATGACATCCCTGGGATAGGCGGGATTCGGGTTGCAGGGCCCCAGTGACCTGTGGATTCTGTCTATTTTGATCGGTGTCCCTTTGGGTTTGTTCAACAATTGGTTAAACATGGCAGCGGCCACCACTGCGAGATCTTTATTTTCCACTGACTCTGGCAATCCACGTATGCGGATATTGTTGTGACGGCTTGTGTTCTCTTGGTCGTCCAGACCGTAGAACAGTTGTTGGATTTGATTTGTGTGCTCTTGCAGAATACTCTCATGCTCAGAGATTCTGGTGGCTGATTCCTCTACTGTATTCTCAATTTCCTCCATGCAGTGGCCTATGTCTTTGCGGAGGTCACTAATCTCCCTCCTGTAAGACCTCTCCAGCCTACTGATGTAGGATTCTATGTCCTGTTTTATGGGGTGGGCTTTTATATAGGCCTCCATGTCCCAGCTTTCACCATGGCTGTGGGGGGAGGAAAGGGGCTTCTGGGGTGAAAGGGACTCCTGGGGAGAATGGGCTCTGGGTCTGAGGCCCAGGGAGAGTGAGGGGAGTGCATGGCCTGTACCTGCGATGCTGCTTGTGCAGCCTGAGCAGCCACCGAGCGGGTTGCCGCTATCATGGAGGCCAGCGTGGTCCTGTTGTCAAGTCCCTTTGTGGGGAGTTAACTGCCGATTTCCCCTGGCTTTTGGTTCCCTGAGGTGCAGAGAGTGTTGCTGCACCCTCTCTGTCTGCGATGCTGTGAGCTGAGAGAAGGACGGGAGCGGGAGCTGGTCTGTCACACGTCCTTTCTCTCCATGCGCCAAGCCACACCCCTATTCCATTTAATAAAAGTCATAGCCTCTAGTGATATGAGCGGATGGCAAAAAACCCTGCCAGGGCCTTTGGGATAATAGACCAGTCAGCACCGTCCGTTTTCAAATTAAAATCCCCTCAATGGATGCAGGAGAAAAAACAAACAGAAGAAAACTGGCCATAGTGTAGTATATTAAATGCTAGGCATGGACAAACAGACATGCCAAACACCCTGGTGTGCACATAAGAACAACCAAAAAAGAGGGGAGGGAAGTGAAAAAAACCCCACCACCATGGCTGTAGATTGTGCTTACCGACTCACGGTGATAAGCAGGCTCTATAGTAAGTTAGGAGCTGATCAATAGTTGGCGAGGAACACTTTGATTCGTCCACATTAGCCCGAAGTCCACATCATCAGTACACAACCAGTTCTTCATGTGGTGGCTGCATGCGTTTTCTTTTTTTTTTTCAGGGTAAGAACATTTTCAGCAAGTACAGTAAAGACCAAGTGATCCTGAGTGATTTTCAGCTTGTAAAATGTTCAGCTCTGAAGCTCTAAAACAGGGGTCCTCAAACTTTTTAAACAAGGTGCCAGTTCACGTCCCCTTACACTGTTGGGGTGGGGGGGTGGGGGCGGACTATAGTTTGAAAAAGCGCAGTTTATAATTTTCCTTGTTCTGATTGGTGTTGTCGCACTGTTTACTGCTGCTCATTTTTATATGTTTCTAGCGCAGAATTTTTTGTTATATACATAGCCTCTAGTGCTGGTGGGAATTCAGAATTAGAAAACAGAGGGGTCATTGGCCCAAGCTGTTT
Organism: Lithobates septentrionalis; assembly: GCA_037952835.1. Taxonomy (NCBI): domain Eukaryota; kingdom Metazoa; phylum Chordata; class Amphibia; order Anura; family Ranidae; genus Lithobates; species Lithobates septentrionalis. Next base: position 2,162,841 of record JBBDGP010000091.1, on the reverse strand, counting down.
CAAGAGGAGCTTATTCTTTAACATCATATCCCATATCTTCATTGTTGAAAAAAACAGGAGCGACAACTCTTTTATTCCAGGTCAGGACAGAGTGTTAACCCATTGCAATGATTTAAGTTTCATAGGGGAGATATCTTCTTCTAATGTCACCCACTGCTTACATTTTGCATTATGAAACCAATCCATAATCCTGATCATCGACACTGCTCGTAAATATTGTGTAAAGTAGCGCAAGGCCTCCGTTATTTTTTGTCCTAATTAGGGTTTCTCTTTTAATTTGTGGGGATTTTTGAGCCCAGATTAACCTTCCTATAGCTTTACGTAACTGTCTGAGGAGAATAGTTGGAGGGATTAGTGGTACTGTTTGAAATACATACAAAAACTTTGGTAATATATCCATCTTTACTGTATTAATCCTACCAGTCCAAGAAAAGAAAAGTCTTGCTATGTCTTGCCATTTGAAAGAAAACTTTTTTTGGAGAAGCTTTTGAACTTTATATGGTAATATATTTAATGCTTCTGATTTATCATAATTAACCTTAAAATGACTTACTGCTCCAAAGCGATAAAATTCCTGTATAAGATTTGGTATTGTCATTATCGGATTAGTAATATATATTAACAAATCATCCGCATATACTGACCTTTTTTTATCCTTTTCTTTGACTTGAATCCCTTGGATATCCACATTATTGCAAATAAACAAGTAAAAAAGGCGCAATACATAAATACCTCAGCCAACTGTTCCTCATAGTACAAAAGCAAGATATATGTATATAAACAGATATATATATATATATATATATATATATATATATATATATATATATATATATACATATATACAATAAGTCAGTCATGGCTGCCACCAAAAAGACCGGAAGCTGGGTCCAATGTGCTGAGAGAGAAAAACAAGGAGAGAGGGGCGCCACTGAGTATGTATCAATAACACTTTAATAGAAACAAGCAATATCCACTCACATGTAGGACTGAAAAGTAGAGTTCAGGTACATCTCCGGGTAAAGGAGGAAGAGGAGGACTACAAGTAGCAGCAGGTCCATATGCTGACATCACATCATATCCATCAGGGATGAGTGGTAGCAGGCTCTCTATGTAGTCCAAAAGACACACCAGCAGGAGATGGAATCACACAGGAGGCCATCAGAAGATGGTGTGGGTTCCGGGGATGAGGTGAGGGAGGACGCCAGGGCCAGAGCCAGTCATCAGCTGCGCTGCGGGATCAACATAGCCTCGTACGGCTTCCGTGATGGAGAGTGACACGGCCGTGCAGTCGGAGCCAGAATGAGGCTTGAAGAGCAAGCACAGAGTGGGTTCAGGACAGTGACGTCACTACTGTGCGACGCGTTTCCGAGTCGGCTCGCTATAGATAGTAAGAATAGCAGCACTCCTTTTTCAAGCAAGATGTAGGCAGGTCGAGTCAGTTAGCTGCAGTTACAGTGTATTGTGTATATATATGCATCCCAGGTGTTATATATATATATATATATATATATATATATATATATATATATATATATATATATATATATATATATATACTGTATTCAGTTTAGATAGATCCTGTTCTTCTCTTCCTAATATACTGACAGGCAGGAATGTGTTTTTACAGTATTTCCAGCTACTGTACTGTGTACCCTGCACAGTCTCACCTACAGTATAGCAACCTGCAGCCAGGTGCTTGTGTAGGCTCATCGAAGTATTTCCAGCTACTGTACTGTGTACCCTGCACAGTCTCACCTACAGTAAAGCTACCTGCAGCCAGGTGCTTGTGTAGGCTCATTGAAGTATTTCCAGTTACTCTACTGTGTTCCCCGCACAGTCTCACCTACAGTATAGCTACCTGCAGCCAGTTGCTTGTGTAGGCTCATTGAAGTATTTCCAGCTACTGTACTGTGTACCCTGCACAGTCTCACCTACAGTATAGCTACCTGCAGCCAGGTGCTTGTGTAGGCTCATTAAAGTATTTCCAGCTACTGTAATGTGTACCCTGCACAGTCTCACCTACAGTATAGCAACTTGCAGCCAGGTGCTTGTGTAGGCTCATTGACGTATTTCCAGCTACTGTACTGTGTACCCTGCACAGTCTCACCTACAGTATAGCAACCTGCAGTCAGGTGCTTGTGTAGGCTCATTGAAGTATTTCCAGCTACTGTACTGTGTACCCTGCACAGTCTCACCTACAGTATAGTAATCTGCAGCCAGGTGCTTGTGTAGACTCATTGAAGTATTTCCAGCTACTGTACTGTGTACCCTGCACAGTTTCACCTACAGTAAAGCTACCTGTAGCCAGGTGCTTGTGTAGGCTCGTTGAAGTATTTCCAGTTACTGTACTGTGTACCCCGCACAGTCTCACCTACAGTATAGCTACCTGCAGCCAGGTGCTTGTGTAGGCTCTTGATGTATTTCCAGTTACTGTACTGTGTACACTGCACAGTTGCACCTACAGTATAGCTACCTGAAGACAAGTGCAGGTGTTATCATACTACATGAAGTCACGTGATGACGTAACGCGTAGGGAGTGGCCGGAGGTTGAAGTATACCGGAAGTGATGTGAGAACGGCGTCCAGACGCCATATTAGTTATTTATGCCTGTTTTTTAATCTTTTAATGTAAGAGTCCAGCTTTATCTTTTAATAAAATTATATTTAATCGCTAACATACTACACCATTGGAGTTTTATCTCTCCCATCCTTACCCATTTCTCCCCCCCCATCCCCCCCATGCTGCGGGCACGAGATTACATGAGGACGCGGATGTGGAGTATCCATTCAGGTTATAAAATTAGTGGAACGGAGGACCCCTGGTGGTGGATGTTAAAATAGCGGAATAGATTCCTGTACATTATTTTATGCTGACATTTCAAGATATCAAGGTTTTACACTTAATGGAACGGAGGACCCCCTGGTGGTGGAAGTTGAAATAACGAAATAGATCCCTGTTCATTACCTTATGCTGACATTTCAAGATATGAAGGTGAGGGTTCTGTGAGCTCATTTATGGGATTATAAACTTCTCGCCTGTTTGCTGTGCAACTTTTTTAAATACATCTTTGCAAAAACCTTTTTTTGGACATTTACTGAAAAATGTTAAATTAAGAGACCATTATCATATTAAATCTAATGCCCCTAGATTGATATACCAACTTATGGACTAATCACTTTTGCACTTTTATTACCCCAATTCATTGGGCACCATTTACACAGTGTCTATTTACCTTATTTATTGAGCACTTTTTGCACATTATTGTTGTAGCACGGAATCACTATATGATTGTATGTACTTATGAGTGGATTCTGAACACTGGAAGATCCTGCTGCAGACAGCTTTTTTCAGTTCATTTGATTGCACTTTAATGCACGGTACACACTTTGGTTATTTAATTGTTTATCTATAAAATTTTATAATTTACGAGGGTTTCCCTCTTTTAATGATTAAGATATTATTTTGAACACATCTTAGTAGTGCGAAGGCCTTCTGTATTTTTAGTATTTTTACAATTTAGTCTTTAAGGGATCATTTACAGCCCCAAGAAACTAATGGACTTGTATGTGGCTGGGAGGAGGTGGCTGCGGATCATGTCGTCCTTAGTGACCCAGAGGACTCCGGACCATATGCCTCAGCAAACCTATGCTGCATGGCCTCCCTGATCCTGCAAAGCCTGCGGAAGGATCCTCGTATTCAAGGTATCAAGGAGAGGGATCAATACTGGCTGGCAACCCTCCTTGATCCACGTTACATGGGTAAGGTTGCGGACCTTATCTTGCCATCGCAGAGGGACCAGAGGATGAAACATCTTCAGGAGACCTTGTAGAAAGGTCTGTGCAAAGCGTTCCCAGAGACTGGGAGGTTATAATCTCTTGTTCCTGGACAACGTGTTGCTGAGGCTTTGGTCAGTCAAAGAAGGAGCGGTGGAGAAGGTGGCCGTCTGACCAATGCATTCAGACAATTTTTTAGTCTGCAGCCCCAAGGTATGATCGGTTCCAGCAACCATCGCCAGCGTCTGTTTTACATGGTGCAGGAATACCTAGGGGCAAGATCTGACTTGGACACCTTTCCCACCAAAAATCCTCTACGTCACTGGGTCTTGAGGATGGATCACTGGCCAGAGCTTGCACAGTATGCAATTAAGCTACTGGCCTGTCCTGCATCCAGCGTTCTTTTGGAATGCACATTCAGTGCTGCTGGAGGCTTTGTAACCGATCACAGGGTGCGTCTGTCCACTGACTCGGTCGATCGACTGACCTTCATAAAAATGAATCAGTCTTGGATCACCACCAGCTACCAAGCACCTGATGCTGATATAACCGAATATTTTTTTTGGAAATGTCAGATCCCTTCAAAGACTGCCTATGCTGATGCTGAGTGACTATCCTGTTATGCTGAGTAATTATGCTCTTGCTCCTCAATAATCATGCTGATAGCTTGTAAGAACATTTTTGGTTCTGGGCGCCACCACCAGTGCCTAAGGCCCAATTTTTCAGCTCCTGTTTAACAGGGGCGTGTAATTACAATTTTTGATGCAATTCTTTGCAGCAGGGCTAGTTCCTGCGCTCCAACTAGAGTATCTGTGAGGGGTTGCAGTGTTGTGGCACCAGCACCAGTGCCTAAGGCCCAATTTTTCTGCCCCTGTTTAACAGGGGCGTGTAATTACATTTTTTGATGCAATTCTTTGCAGCAGGGCTTGTTCCTGCTCTCCAACTATAGTATCTGTGAGGGGTTGCAGTGTTGTGGCACCAGCACCAGTGCCTAAGGCCCAATTTTTCAGCCCCTGTTTAACAGGGGCGTGTAATTACAATTTTTGATGCAATTCTTTGCAGCAGGGCTAGTTCCTGCGCTCCAACTAGAGTATGTGTGAGGGGTTGCAGTGTTGTGGCACCAGTGCCTAAGGCCCAATTTTTTAGCCCCTGTTTAACAGAGGCATGTAATTACAATTTTTGATGCAATTCTTTGCAGCAGGGCTCATTCCTGCGCTCCAACTAGAGTATCTGTGAGGGGTTGCAGTGTTGTGGCACCAGCACCACCACCACCAAAGGCCCAATTTTTCTACCCCTGTTCAACAGGGACATGTAATTACAATTCTTGATCTAATATTTCACAGCAGGGCCCTGTGAGGGCTTACAGTGTTGTGGCAACACCAACACCTAAGGCCCAAATTTCTGCTGAGTATATAGGGCAGGCCCCTACTTTCAAACATCCAACTTACAAAAGACTCCTACTTGCAAACGGAAGGAGACAATGGGAAGTGAGATAAAATCTACCCCTAGGAAGGGAAATTCTCTCCTGTAAGAGTTAATATGGGAAAAACTTTTCTCCTTTACACTGATGCTTTATCACCAATCTCTGTTTCACTAAAAACCCCAAATTTTCAAAAAACATTTGTCATTGGGACAAAAAGTGAGGTGAAATCTTCTGAAGAGGAGCACAGACAGCAAAACAAATGTCACAGGGGTGATAACCCTTCCCATGTTTTCCAAAAAGCTTAAAATAGATTTTTTTTGCTAGAGCTAAACATGTTAAAAATGTTCAAAATTACAAACAGATTTTACTTAACAACAAACCTACAGTCCCTGTCTTGTTTGCACCGCCTGTATACTACTGTTCAGAGTATATAGGGCCTGGTGGCCCCACACCTTTCCTTTTTTTAATTTGGGTGCGGGGTTCCCCTTAATATCCATACAAGACCCAAAGGGCCTGGTAATGGACTGGGGGGTACCCATGCCATTTGTCTCACTGATTTTCATCCATATTGCCAGGACCCGACATTACATTAAAGCAGCAAGCAGTTTTAAATTACTTTTATTCCTTTAAAAATGTCATTTTGTGCAGGTACTGTTCTAAGCACGGGAAACATGTGCCACTTTACAGGCATACCATAGACACCCCCCAGGTACGATATTTAAAGGAATATTTCACTCTTTTTTTTTTTTTACTTTAAGCATCATTAAAATCACTGCTCCCGAAAAAATTGCAGTTTTTAAAACTTTTTTTGCATTGATATATGTCCCCTGGGGCAGGACCCGGGTCCCCAAACCCTTTTTAGGACAATACCATGCAAATTAGCCTTTAAAATGAGCACTTTTGATTTTGAACGTTCGAGTCCCATAGACGTCAATGGGATTCTAACGTTCGTGCAAATTTTCGGTCCGTTCGCAGGTTCTGGTGGAAACCGAACCAGGGGGTGTTCGACTCATCCCTATTCCTGAGGACTGGTGCCCGGAACTGGACAGCATACTCTAGGTGCGGCCGGACCAGAGTCTTGTAGAGCGGGAGAATTATCATTTTATTTCTGGAGTTGATCCCCTTTTTAATGCATGCCAATATTCTATTTGCTTTGTTAGCAGCAGCTTGGCATTGCATGTCATCTACTGACATCTACTAGTACCCCCAGGTCCTTTTCCCTCCTAGATTCCCCCAGATGTTCTCTCCCCCAGTGTATACATTGCATGCATATTTTTGCCACCCAAATGCATTATTTTAAATTTTTCTACATTAAACCTCATTTGCCATGTAGTTGCCCACCCCATTAATTTGTTCAGATCTTTTTGCAAGGTTTCCACATCCTGCGGAGAAGTTATTGCCCTGCTTAGCTTAGTATCGTCCGCAAATGCAGAGATTGAACTGTTTACCCCATCCTCCAGGTCATTTATGAACAAAATAAATAGGATTGGTCCCAGCACAGAACCCTGGGGAACCCCACTACCCACCTCTGACCATTCCGAGTACTCCCCATTTATCACCACCCTCTGAACTCGCCCTTGTAGCCAGTTTTCAATCCATGTACTGACCCTATGGTCCATGCCAACAGACCTTATTTTGTACAGTAAACGTTTATGGGGAACTGTGTCAAATGCTTTTTCAAAATCTAGATACACCACTTCTAGGGGGCTTCTTTTATCTAGATGGAAACTCACCTCCTCATAGAAGGTTAATAGATTGGTTTGGCAAGAACGATTCTTCATGAATCCATGCTGATTACTGCTAATGATGCCGTTCCTGTTACTAAAATCTTGTATATAGTCCCTTATCATCCCCTCCAAGAGCTTGCATACTATTGATGTTAGGCTAATTGGTCTGTAATTCCCAGGGATGTATTTTTAGCCCTTTTTAAATTTTGGTGCTACATTGGCTTTTCTCCAATCAGCTGGTACCATTCCAGTCAGTGGACTGTCAGTAAAAATTAGGAACAATGGTCTGGCAATTACTTGACTGAGTTCCCTAAGTACCCTCGGTTGCAAGCCATCTGGTCCCGGTAATATATTCATTTTAAATTTCCCTAGTCTAATGTGTCATAAGGGTAAACACTGCAGTTTTGGTTACTGAAGCCCCCAGATTCCCTCATGAAGACTGAGGAGAAGAATAAATGTAATACCTTCGCCATCTCCCCATCCTTTATAACCAGATGTGCTTCCTCATTCTTTATGGGGCCAATATGGTCTGTCCTCCTTTTTTACTGTTTACATACTTAAAGAATTTCTTGAGATTTTTTTTGCTCTCCCCTGCTATATTTATTTCGTGTTGTATCTTAGCAGCCCTAATTGCACCCTTACATTTCTTGTTGCATTCTTTAAAAAAGTCTGAATGTTGATGATGATCCCTCAACCTTGTATTTTTTGAATGCCTTGTCCCTTGCTTTTATATGCATTTTTACATTGGAGTTAAACCATCCAGGACTTTTGTATATACACAAAAGGAGGTTGCGCAAAAAACAGACCACAACAATATATATATGTAAAAAAAGGGTGCAACCCAACTGACAGTGTTGATAAAATCAATCACTAATTGACTAGTTATTATAGTGATAGGAGGGTTATAGAGTCCCAAGCCAAACTTTGAGGTAGGAATCCAGACAAAATATTTATACTTGATGTATCAAGTAAAGTCCCAACAGAATCAAATTGACAAGGTGATGAAAAAAGCAACTTTTGATGCCTCCCCTCACATTCTGCAATAGTAACTGATCAGATGCGTCAAATCTGAATAGGAGAAGTGAACTTTAATAAAGCCAGATGGCCTCTTACCGAATTTGATGGAAATTATAAGGATCGAACTCGCCTGATATCAGCAGCACTTGGCAGTAACATTTCACCCGGTCCGCTCCAGAAAAGAAAGGCAGCCACTCTCCTCCATCAGGAACAACAACTCAGATTAATGATTTTCCATTCACTCTGGTAACAACAGCAATCTTCAATGATGTTCCACCCAGTCTGCTCCAAAGGGGATAGCCGCTCTCCTCCATCAGGGATAGCAAGATGAATTAATAACTTTCCTTTTTCTCTGCTCAGTACTCCTCCAATAGGTATTTTAAATGAGTTTTAAAAGAAAAAGAAGAGGAACTTCATAGTGCAGCAAATCATAGTAGTTTATTTCAAAGACTTCTCATGCACAGCAAAGAAATACAAACAACACAGCTCTGAGCTATCAGGCTGCCAGCTGGTGAGTGGTGACGTCACAAGATTTTCTCCAACCAACGCATTTCCCTGTGACAAGTATCGACTGGAAATGGAGATACCTGAGACGTCAAACACCACATAATTTATACTAAGCAGGAGAGACACCAGAGGTGCAGAAATAATCTGCTGCTGTCCGGTGTCACACACACATACAGATACTTTTGCACAATAAACATTTTTTTTACATAAATAATGTCAATAAACATTAATAAAAGATTCAAAACCAAATCTCCATCCTAAACATATCATAATGAACTGAATTTTGAAAAGCATTATGAAAAACATTCTAAAAATATATTCCTAATAGTTCGACATACATTTTATGACAAAGTAACTATCAAATATCATTCTCTATATTATACTAAGAACGTATTGATAAAATACATTTAAAATTACATTTATTTTTTATATCAATAATTTTTATTGAATTTAGTTGACAGAAACAGAAAATCAAGAAAATATAAAGTAAGTTGTAAGCAGTGTCATCATTTTAAAGATTAACGTTCTTCGTTATCCTGCATTACATGCAAACTCGTATTGCATTATATTCTTACATTAGTATCAATACTCACAGGATTAAGTAAGAGTTAGCATGTTAATCTTGTGTTGTTGCACAAGTTTCAATGAATACCCACTTGCAATCACTCTGTTTTGTCGCTGTGGACATTTCACTAGTTGTTTTCATCAGCCCCTCACTATTTAGCTATCTGTAGTCTATGGTATGGAACTGCTCGTATGAGCCTGACAACATAACTGTAAAGAAATAATATCAACATAACCAAAACATAGAACATAGAACAGTCAAGGTGATGTTTGTTCATTTCATTTGTGAACTAGAACGTTGTACCTTCTACCTATATACCCAGTCTAAATTCTCTGATTGTACCAATTGTTTCATGGATCCCAATTTTTTTAACCCTTTCATAATTCCCTGCAGCTGATGCATGTAGTACTTCATACGATCCATTAGTGTGTGTGGATTGTATTATTTGCGACATTATAGGGGCATGCACTCCCTTCCAGTGTCTTAGGATAGATAACCTGATAGCCAGCAAAATGTGGGAGATCACCACTCTATAATTTGGGGGAATAGTGTGTAAATCTAAGGATAGTAATGCCATTCCTGGAGATAATGATTGTTTTATGCCTGTGATATCCATCATTAACTCCTCTACTTGGGACCACAATGCTCTTAGTTTGGGGCAAAACCAGAGTATATGAATTAGTGTGCCCATATTTCCACATTCCCTCCAGCATCCTGAAGAAGCACCTGAAAATATTTTTGCTATCCTATGTGGAATTAGGTACCATCTTAGTGATATCTTTTGTTGCATTTCTCCTAAATTGGTACTTTTTGTAGAGGTGTGTATAAGGCAAAGTGTTTTTTCCCAATGTAGTTTGCCGAGATAAGGTCTTCTGTGCTGGGAGTTAGAGTTATATCTAGATATTTGATACCATTTTTTTTTCCAGATGTAGGGGAGTTTGTGTTTTAATTCCTGACTATCCTTATTTGAGATACCTAGATTTAGTATGTAGGATTTTGTTGCGTTGACCTTATAGTATGATACTTTATTAAAGTAAAGTAATGCTTCATGCACAACGGGGAGAGAAACACTTGGGTTGGTGAGCATTAATATTATATCATCGGCAAAGAGACTTATGGTGTGGGTTCTCGAGCCAATTTGTATACCTGCTATCTGTGGATGCGAACGTATATAGGAAGCAAGTGGCTCCATTAGGAGATTAAATATTAAAGGGGAGAGGGGGCAGCCTTGCCTAGTTCCATTAGTGATTGTAAATGGAGTAGACAGTGCACCAGAGATATAAACTCATGCCGATGGGGAGGAATAAAGGACCATTATAGCACTGTATATAGGACCTATAAATCCAAATTTGTTTAGTACCAATGCTAGGAAATTCCAATGTATCCTATCGAACGCCTTCTCCGCATCCAAAGCAAGGAGCAGAGAAGGCGTTCGATGTTCCCCAGCCACATGAATAACATTGATCAGACGCCTGGTAGCGTCTGCTGTCTGCTTACCCTTGGTGAACCCTGACTGATCTATATCAATAAGAAAAGGTAATATATTCACTAACCGCATTGCTAATAGTTTTGCAAATATCTTGACGTTGTTGTTCAACAAAGATATGGGTCTGAAGTTTTGTGGGGAGTCAGGTTCCTTTCCTGGTTTCGGCAAGGCTACTATTAAAGCCTGTAACATCTCTGGAGGGAATGAGGAGGAGGCAGCAGCAGAGCTAAACATCTTTACCAAATGTGGTATCAAGATGTCCTGAAATGTCTTATAATATTCTCCCGTGAACATATCAGGTTCAGGGGATTTGTTTGTTGGCAGGGATAGTATAATTTCCCTCACTTCTTCATTTGTGATGGGAGAGTTTAGGTCTGTGAGATGTTCCTGAGTAAGCTTGGGAAGAGATTTGATCAAGAAATGTTTTAATAATTTCTGGTGTTGGCTGTGGTGCCATGGTGTCGTTTTTAATGTTGTAAAGTGAACTGTAGTAATGGCTAAAGGCATTCGCTATTTGTTGTGGGTGGTATTGTTTGATATGTGTAGTGGGGTGTTTTAGAAAGGGGATTTGTGTTTTGTATCTATGGCCTTTGAGTTTATTGGCCAGTAGTTTCCCTGCCCTGTTGTAGTAGGATAATTTGAGTCTCCTAGTGGCTTTTTCAAAGTCATCCATAAGCAGGAGTCTCAAATCATTGCGAAGGTATATTAATGTTTCAGTTAGTTTATGGGAGGTGTGTACCATGTTTTGTTTCTCAATTTGATCTATTTGGGAAACCAGTGAGTCCACCTGCTGCTGCCTCTTCCTCTTGACCCTGGCACCCTGTTGGATCAATATTCCCCTTGTGAACGCTTTATGTGCATTCCATACAGCAAAAGGGCAAGAGACTGAATCTTGGTTATATTCAAAGAATTCTATCATTTGTTTTGCTATATGATGCCTGGTAAGATCATTCTGAAACAGTTTAGGGTTAGCCCTCCACACAAAAGCAGGTCTGTGTGTGGAAGGGTCGCCCACCACCAATGGCATGGAAAATGAATGGAAACTTGGGATGGGTGCATTTGGGTGGTGATAGGGTACAAAAGTGTGTTTCTTGGACACATATTATGTCACTTTTGCTTTGGAGGGCCTCTTTCCAGAGGGATCTCCTCTTCGCCGGATGATTGAGTCCTTTAGCATTAATTGTTAAAAAATGAATAGCCATTTGGGGGATCAAGTAAATGATGTGTGGTGGGTTTCCTGCAGATATCACTTACTGTTAGAGGGATCACGTCTCTTTTCCGATAGAAGAGTGGGCTTGGTATTCTCTTGGTGGCCATATTGATTTCCTAGCTACGATTCTGGTTGGTACAGTAAACTGAATGTCACTCTTGACTGTTGAAATGAAAAAAAGGTAAACATCTGAACAGTTTATGAAAAAAACATAAGCTGTCAGCCTAACAGTATTAGGGAGAAGGTGGGTGTGGTGCATAGCCACTCAATATATCTTGGGGAGAAAGGTGGTCTTCAAGACCAACAAAGGAAAACAGTTCAAATCGGAGGAGACTCCTCCTCAGTGGGTATTAGTGCTTTTGTCTGTAACCTGGGCCCAGGTCATTTATGAGAACGTGCGTTCTTATGATTGACTGTGTGCCAATCAGATTCTTGAGAGTTGTTGTTGCCGTTGGAACGTGATGGTGTAGTAGGTTCAGGGATGATATCTCATGTTTTCAATAGTGCTATTCCTTTGGCCACTGAATCCATTATGTGCTCTTTGCCATCTTTAGTGACAATTAGTTTCGTAGGAAATCCCCATTTATAGCTTAGCTTATGGTTTCTAAGTGCTCTGGTAATGGTGTTTAAATTCCTGCGTTTCTGGAGGGTGTACTGGGATAAATCAGCATAGAACTGCAAGTCATTGTATGCTGATGGTATCTGCTCTCTACGGCAGGAAATTTACATCAGCTTTTCTTTGGTATTGTAAAAGTGGAGTCACAAATTGACATCTCGTGGGACACTAGCAGGGAGATGTGTGGGCTTAGGGAGGCGGTGAATTCTATCCACAGTGAAATCTAGTGCTGACATTTCAGGTAGCACTGTGGTAAAGAGCTGGGAAACATAGCTGTGCAGATCTTACTGCAGGACAGATTCTGGGATTCCTCATATTTTAATATTGTTTCTCCTGGCCCTGTCCTCCATGTCCACCATTTTGGCTTTAATGCTGTCTATGTCATCCTCATTGCTTTCATTTGCATCCACTAATGCATTGATAGTAGTGGCAAACTCCCTCATTTTATTCTCCACATGTGTCACTCTGTCTGAAACCGTTTGCAAGTCCCTGCTAACTGTGTGCATACAAGATACCATATCAGAGTGTAGAGAACTCCGCAGGGATACCAGCATTTCCTTAAGTACAGTATCTATGACCAGCTGGTTGTTAGTAGGGAAGTGATCTATGGAGTCTGGCAGTTCCCTAGTGTCACCTTCAATTCATGGGCAGAGTTCACCTCATGATCTTCATCTGCAGCATCCATCCTCACTCGTGACTTCTCTGGGCTTCCAGAAGAAGGTGTAGCTGGTGGTGATTACGATCCTTTAGGAAGGCTGCATCTTTTCTGTGATTTCCCCTTCTGAGAGAAGCTCTGTGAGGGTCTGATGACAGGCGGGGATACCGCACCGGCGCCATTTTGCCTGGGCTCTGGCGTAAAGTATTCGGTCAGCTTTTGGGGGTGGGACCCCTTTGCCTTCTGTCTCGGCATGGCGGTACTATGGTCCCCTGGTTTGGGCGAGCTAGGACGCCCATTTTGCGTGCCTGATTTAGGCCCTGGTGGTCCGGTATCAGCCGCTTTTTGCCCGCTGTGACCGAAGCTCTGCTATTCCGCGGCCATCTTGTTCTCCGGCTAGCTTCGCCCCCTTAAAATCACATTTAAAAAGGCATTTCCCCAAGAACTTATCTCACTTAGTTCACATAACCTTCTGGTAAATAATAATATTACAGAACAGTACCAGTGATACCTAAGCTAAATAGCAGTGTCACTAGCGCCAGTTCCTGTTATTCTGTCTTGTGATCTAGGGGAACTTCATATTTAAAAAAATATATTTTTTAGAAAAAAAATCAATAAAAATTATATAAAGAATTATATAAAAATAGGAATAATGGTTGGAATATTCAAACTATTCACATACACCAAAAACCTATAAATTCTAACTCATTATCAATATCCAACATTAATACAATCTGTAAATATATAGCTGTCTATCTGACAGCCCTTAAGGATGGAAACAGCACCACCTATACCACCAAAAAAATTTGCATTTATTTCAGAAAAAAATATTTGAATGGAGACTTTTTATGAACCAAATTTTATTTTAGGGTTCAACTATTATTGATATAACAGTTATTGTCCCATTCTATATTGAGTTCCATGGGGTGGTAAGAACAAAGGTAAAAAATCCATCAAGTTTCTCTTCTAGAAATCTGTCTCTTCATATTGTTATCCCTCCAATAAGGGGAGTACTTCTCAATGGCTATAATTTTTAATTCAGAGTGGTCCCTCCCATGGCATTCACGAAAATGTCTAGAAACACTATGACCAATAAATCCTTTATGGATATTGGTCAAGTGTTCTAACTCAAAGTTTGGTTTGGGACTTTATAACCCTCCTATCACTATAACAACTAGTTAATTAGTGATTAATTTTACCCACCCTTAACACAATAATTTATCAACACTGTCAATTGCGTTGCACCCATTTTTATATATATTTTTGTGGGTTTTTTTTGTGCAATCTCATTTTGTGTATATACATATGTTATAAATTCAGTATTTCATTTTTTCGGAGATAGCAGCATATATACCCATTTTTAATTTTTTTTTTTTTTAAGTTTATCACTTTTTCACATAACATTTTTATGGTACCACTTGCGCTGTTGGGTGGGCAAGCACAGAATAATTAAAATATATACATCCAGGACTTTTGTTCGCTCTTTTAAATGTATTACCCAATAAGATGCACTGGCTAATATCCTTATTTAATATACTCTTAAAGCAAACCCATCTCTCCTCCGTGTTCTTTGTTTCTAAGATTTTATCCCAATTTATATCTTTTAGCAAGGTTCGTAGTTTAGGGAAGTTGGCTCTTTTGAAATTCTGTGGGTTTGTGTTCTCCTTGTGTTTCCTATTTGTGTGATTTATACTGAAGCCAATTGACCTGTGATCGCTGTTTCCTAAATTGCCCCATACTGTATTTCCACATCCCTGATCAGTTCTGTATTGTTGGTAATCAGTAGATCTACTAATGCCTTGTTTCTAGTTGATGCTTCTACCATCTGACCCATCTTATTGTACTCAAAATTTCAAGAAATATGATACAGCGCTGCGCTAAAACAAACTAAGGAAGCAGCCAACACACCCGTAGACTCAGGGAGAAAAAAACAACTAAAAAAATGTACAGTGTGGCGCTATTATGTGAATACAATATGAAAAAACTAAACATAAATTATTCAAATCATAAACATCTCATGTGAGCACTTGTGACAGTGACTAGTGAAAGTCCATAACACCAAAAAGAAAAAGTCCGTGATAGCAGTGTATAAATGGTATACAGGTGTTTTTCTTGTATATGCAGGAAGATCAATTAGACCCGGTAGCCTGGTAGATGAATGGACCATAAACGACCAGAGGTGCACAGAAATTTGAAAACGGTGCCAGGACCATCACCAGAAGATATGGAGGCTTACCAGAAGTAGTGGCCTGAAATAGCGTATGCTAAAACAGGTCAAGAAGGCTTGGTGACCAACTGGTCTAGATGTATTGTCTGGTTAGATGTCATCACCACACCAACGGAGGGAAGGGGGGGAAGCAATCAGCACGATTTCCTCAATAATAATCACACCACCAAGCCAAGCGAAAGATTTGTGTACCATGTGAGGGATGAAAACACTCACATAGTGTAATAACGTATTAACTTGGATTTATTAAAAATAGCAATAAAAAACAAACTCACATTTTATGCAGATCAAACAGGCATGTAAATCATATAGCGGTAGTTGTGAGGGGTCCACCCGACATGTTTCAACTAAAAAAGTCATCTTCTGGGGTGTGGAATCCTCTCTCCCCACCGCTCTATTTATGGACAAAGAATGACCCCCACTGGAAGTGTCCGAAACCGGAAGTAATTAAGATGACCCTATATATATGCCCCCCTGACCGGAAATAGGGTCATCTTAATTACTTCCGGTTTCGGACACTTCCAGTGGGGGTCATTCTTTGTCCATAAATAGAGCGGTGGGGAGAGAGGGTTCCACACCCCAGAAGACGACTTTTTTAGTTGAAACATGTCGGGTGGACCCCTCACAACTACCGCTATACGATTTACATGCCTGTTTGATCTGCATAAAATGTGAGTTTGTTTTTTATTGCTATTTTTAATAAATCCAAGTTAATACGTTATTACACTATGTGAGTTGTTTCATCCCTCACATGGTACACGAATCTTTCGCTTGGCTTGGTGGTGTGATTATTATTGAGGAAATCGTGCTGATTGCTTCCCCCCCTTCCCTCCGTTGGTGTGGTGATGACATCTAACCAGACAATACATCTAGACCAGTTGGTCACCAAGCCTTCTTGACCTGTTTTAGCATACGCTATTTCAGGCCACTACTTCTGGTAAGCCTCCATATCTTCTGGTGATGGTCCTGGCTAGGGATGAGCCGAACACCCCCCGGTTCGGTTCGCACAAGAACCCGCGAACGGACCGAAAGTTCGCACGAACGTTAGAACCCCATTGACGTCTATGGGACTCGAACGTTCGAAATCAAAAGTGCTCATTTTAAAGGCTAATTTGCATGGTACTGTCCGAAAAAGGGTTTGGGGACCCGGGTCCTACCCCAGGGGACATGTATCAATGCAAAAAAAACTTTTAAAAACGGCCGTTTTTTCGGGAGCAGTGATTTTAATGATGCTTAAAGTAAAAAAAAAAAGTGAAATATTCCACTGGTGCTGGTGCCACAACACTGCAACCCCTCACAGACACTCTAGTTGGAACGCAGGAATGAGCCCTGCTGCAAAGTATTGCATCAAAAATTGTAATTACACGCCCCTGTTAGACAGGGGCAGAAAAATTGGGCCTTAGGCACTGGTGCTGGTGCCACAACACTGCAACCCCTCACAGACACTCTAGTTGGAATGCAGGAACGAGCCCTGCTGCAAAGTATTGCATCAAAAATTGTAATTACACGCCCCTGTTAGACAGGGGCAGAAAAATTGGGCCTTAGGCACTGGTGCTGGTGCCACAACACTGCAACCCCTCACAGACACTCTAGTTGGAATGCAGGAATGAGCCCTGCTGCAAAGTATTACATCAAAAATTGCAATTACACGCCCCTGTTAAACAGGGGCTGAAAAATTGTGCCTTAGGCACTGGTGGTGGCGCCCAGAACCAAAAATGTTCTTACAAGCTATCAGCGTGATGATTGAGGAGGAAGAGGATAATTACTCAGGGATAGTCACTCAGCATCAGCATAGGCAGTCTTTGAAGGGATATGAAAAAAATTATTCAGTTACATCAGCATCAGGTGCTTGGTAGCTGGTGGTGATCCAAGACTGATTCATTTTTATGAAGGTCAGCCGATCGACCGAGTCAGTGGACAGACGCACCCTGTGATCGGTTACCACGCCTCCAGCAGCACTGAATGTGCGTTCCGAAAGAACGCTGGATGCAGGACAGGCCAGTAGCTCAATTGCATACTGTGCAAGCTCTGGCCAGTGATCCATCCTCAAGACCCAGTAACCCAGAGGATTTTCGGTGGGAAAGGTGTCCAAGTCTGATCTTGCCCCTAGGTATTCCTGCACCATGTAAAACAGACGCTGGCGATGGTTGCTGGAACCGATCATACCTTGGGGCTGCGGACCAAAAAATTGTCTGAACGCATCGGTCAGACGGCCACCTTCTCCACCGCTCCTTCTTTGACTGACCGAAGCCTCAGCAACACGTTGTCCAGAAACAGGAGTTTGTAACCTCCCAGTCTCTGGGAACGCGTTGCACAGACCTTTCTGCAAGGCCTCCCGAAGATGTTTCATCCTCTGCTCCCTCTGCGATGGCAAGATAAGGTCCGCAACCTTACCCTTGTAACGTGGATCAAGGAGGGTTGCCAGCCAGTATTGGTCCTTCTCCTTGATACCACGAATACGAGGATCCTTACGCAGGCTTTGCAGGATCAGGGAGGCCATGCAGCGTAGGTTTGCTGAGGCATTCGGTCCGGAGTCCTCTGGGTCACTAAGGACAACAACGTCCGCAGCCACCTCCTCCCAGCCACGTACAAGTCCATGTGTTCCTTGGGACTGATCCCTTAAAGACTGCTGATGCTGAGTGCCAGGCTCCACCTCCATACTGACACAATCTTCCTCCTCCTCCTCCTCCTCCTCGTCCTCTTCCTGTGTGATCAGCGGGCACGCAGGAACACTGTCTGGATAAAGGGGGCCTTGAGAGCTAAGGAAGTCCTCCTCTTCCTGCCTCTGTTCTGCCTCAAGTGCCCTGTCCATTATTCCACGCAGCGTGTGCTCCAACAGGTGGACAAGGGGGACAGTGTCACTGATGCATGCACTGTCAGTGCTCACCATCCTCGTGGCCTCCTCGAATGGTAACAGGACAGTGCATGCATCCCTGATCATGGCCCACTGGCGTGGGGAAAAAAAACCAAGGTCCCCTGACCCTGTCCTGGTGCCATAGTCGCACAGGTACTCATTGATGGCCCTCTGCTGCGTGTGCAGCCGCTGCAGCATGGCCAACGTTGAGTTCCACCTGGTGGGCATGTCACAGATTAGGCGGTTCTTGGGCAGGTTAAACTCCTTTTGGAGGTCCGTCAGCCGAGCACTGGCATTATATGACCGGCGGAAATGCACAGAGACTTTCCTGGCCTGCCTCAGGACATCCTGTAAGCCCGGGTACCTGCCCAAGAACCGCTGCACCACCAAGTTAAGGACGTGAGCCAAACAGGGCACATGGGTCAGTTGTCCCTGTCGGAGGGCAGAGAGGAGGTTGGTGCCATTGTCGCAAACCACCATTCCTGCCTTAAGTTGGCGTGGCGTCAACCACCTCTGAACCTGCCCCTGCAGAGCTGACAGAACCTCTGCCCCAGTGTGGCTCCTGTCCCCCAAGCACACCAGCTCAAGCACCGCATGGCATCTTTTGGCCTGCGTACTTGCGTAGCCCCTTGAACGCCTACGGAGCACCGCTGGTTCCGAGGAAGAGGCCATGGAGGAAGAAGAAGAGGAGGGGGTGGAGGAGAGAGGTGTGTCACAATCAGCATTTTGGAGGCGTGGTGGCGGAACAACCTCCAACACTACTGCACCTTGTCCTGCATCCTTCCCAGCTGCCAGCAGAGTCACCCAATGCGCCGTGAAACTTAAGTAACGTCCCTGTCCATGCCTGCTGGACCATGAGTCAGCGGTAATATGCACCTTACCGCTGACCGCCCTGTCCAGCGAGGCATGGACATTGCCTTCCACATGCCGGTAGAGAGCCGGAATCGCCTTCCGTGAGAAAAAGTGGCGTTTGGGTACCTGCCACTGAGGAACCGCACATTCCACAAACTCACGGAAGGGGGCAGAGTCTACCAACTGAAAAGGCAGCAGTTGAAGTGCTAGCAATTTTGCCAAGCTAGCATTCAACCGCTGGGCATGTGGATGGCTGGGAGCAAACTTCTTTCGGCGGTGCAGCAGCTGGGGCAGGGAAATTTGCCTGGTACAATCTGACGTCGGTGTACCAAAAGCAGATTGCCCACAAGTACTTGGCTGTGACACACCTAATTCTACACCTTCATTCCTCTCACTGCAGGTCTCAGAGAGGACTGAAGGTCTAGTGGGGTTGGAAATCTCAGCTGATGAGGAGCAAGGAGAGATCCTCTTTGTTCTTTGGTGTGGGTCTTTTAGATATGCTTGCCAACGAACTGCATGGCAGGTCAACATATGTCTGGTCAAGCATGTGGTACCCAAGCGGGAGATGTTTTGGCCACGCGAGATACGCTTGAGACATATGTTGCAAATAGCAGCGGTGCGATCTGATGCACTCGTCTCAAAAAAGGCCCACACCAAAGAACTTTTTGAATAACGCGCAGAGACTGCAGCGCCCTGCACATGTGGAGCTTTGGGGTGTGATGCAGTCAATGTGCTGCCCTTAGGCTGGCCCCTGGAGGGCATCCTGCCTCGTTGGTGATGTGCCGCCTCCTCCTCCTCCTCCTCCTCCTCTCTCCTATCAGGCACCCACGTTGAGTCAGTGACCTCATCATCCCCTCCCTCCTCATCACTGGAGCAAACCTGGCAGTATGCTGCAGCAGGGGGAGCATGACTGCCAGATTGCTGTCCTTCTTGGGCACCCCCTCTGTCCGTGCTCATGTTACTGCCTTCATCGAGCTCAGTATCATCATCAGAGCCTTCCAAACGCTGGGCATCCTCCTGGAGCATGTACCCAACACTGTGGTCAAACAGTTCGAGGGAATCCTCAGGAGGACATGGTGGAGCTAGGGAAGGAGTCACTGATGACATTGAGCTGAGGGAAGAGGCCGCTGCTTTGCCAGACAAAGCACCCTGGGCATGGGTGAGAGAGGATGAGGAGGATGAGGACGACTTGGTCATCCACTCGACCAAGTCTTCCGCATGTTGCGGCTCAACACGGCCAGCTGCCGAAAAAAAGGCCAAGCGTGTCCCATGGCCACGTGCTGATGAGGATGCACCGTCTCCACGACCAGCACTAGACACAGAGCCTGCTTGCCCTCTCTTATTGGCTTGTGACTGTCTGCCTCTCCTTCTTGGCCTTCCAGACATACTAATGGCCTGTAGCTGCACTAAGCTGGGATAGAACACCTGTAATTTTCTTCAGGTAGCTTTATATACTGTAACCAGACAAGCCTGCCTGTCAGTAGGAAGATAACAGGAACGGATCTAGCTGAACACTGTGAGCAGGACGCACTGCACTAAATGTAAATAGCAGGAACGGATCTAGATAAACACTGTGAGCAGGACGCACTGACTGCACTAAATGTAAATAGCAGGAACAGATCTAGCTGAACACTGTGAGCAGGACGCACTGACTGTACTAAATGTAAATAGCAGGAACGGATCTAGCTGAACACTGTGAGCAGGACGCACTGACTGCACTAAATGTAAATAGCAGGAACGGATCTAGCTGAACACTGTGAGCAGGACGCACTGCACTAAATGTAAATAGCAGGAACAGATCTAGCTGAACACTGTGAGCAGGACGCACTGCACTAAATGTAAATAGCAGGAACAGATCTAGCTGAACACTGTGAGCAGGACGCACTGCACTAAATGTAAATAGCAGGAACGGATCTAGCTGAACACTGTGAGCAGGACGCACTGCACTAAATGTAAATAGCAGGAACAGATCTAGCTGAACACTGTGAGCAGGACGCACTGCACTAAATGTAAATAGCAGGAACAGATCTAGCTGAACACTGTGAGCAGGGCGCACTGCACTAAATGTAAATAGCAGGAACGGATCTAGCTGAACACTGTGAGCAGGACGCACTGACTGCACTAAATGTAAATAGCAGGAACGGATCTAGCTGAACACTGTGAGCAGGACGCACTGCACTAAATGTAAATAGCAGGAACAGATCTAGCTGAACACTGTGAGCAGGACGCACTGCACTAAATGTAAATAGCAGGAACGGATCTAGCTGAACACTGTGAGCAGGACGCACTGCACTAAATGTAAATAGCAGGAACAGATCTAGCTGAACACTGTGAGCAGGACGCACTGCACTAAATGTAAATAGCAGGAACAGATCTAGCTGAACACTGTGAGCAGGACGCACTGCACTAAATGCAAATAGCAGGAACGGATCTAGCTGAACACTGTGAGCAGGACGCACTTACTGCACTAAATGTAAATAGCAGGAACGGATCTAGCTGAACACTGTGAGCAGGACGCACTGCACTAAATGTAAATAGCAGGAACAGATCTAGCTGAACACTGTGAGCAGGACGCACTGCACTAAATGTAAATAGCAGGAACAGATCTAGCTGAACACTGTGAGCAGGACGCACTGCACTAAATGTAAATAGCAGGAACGGATCTAGCTGAACACTGTGAGCAGGACGCACTGCACTAAATGTAAATAGCAGGAACAGATCTAGCTGAACACTGTGAGCAGGACGCACTGCACTAAATGTAAATAGCAGGAACGGATCTAGCTGAACACTGTGAGCAGGACGCACTGACTGCACTAAATGTAAATAGCTGGAACGGATCTAGCTGAACACTGTGAGCAGGACGCACTGCACTAAATGTAAATAGCAGGAACAGATCTAGCTGAACACTGTGAGCAGGACGCACTGCACTAAATGTAAATAGCAGGAACAGATCTAGCTGAACACTGTGAGCAGGACGCACTGCACTAAATGTAAATAGCAGGAACGGATCTAGCTGAACACTGTGAGCAGGACGCACTGCACTAAATGTAAATAGCAGGAACAGATCTAGCTGAACACTGTGAGCAGGACGCACTGCACTAAATGTAAATAGCAGGAACGGATCTAGCTGAACACTGTGAGCAGGACGCACTGACTGCACTAAATGTAAATAGCAGGAATGGATCTAGCTGAACACTGTGAGCAGGACGCACTGCACTAAATGTAAATAGCAGGAACAGATCTAGCCTAATCTATCTAACTCAAATCAAATGACACTGTCTGTCTCTCTCTCTATCAGCACACCGGAACACACTACACAGGGCCGCCGTGCAGGCGGCCTTATATAGTGTGGGGCGTGTACTAAATCCCCTGAGCCATAATTGGCCAAAGCCACCCTGGCTTTGGCCAATTACAGCTCTCTCTACTGACGGCGCTGTGATTGGCCAAGCATGCGGGTCATAGTGCATGCTTGGCCAATCATCAGCCAGCAATGCACTGCGATGCCGCAGTGAATTATGGGCCGTGACGCGCCACACGAATTTGGCGCGAACGGCCCATAACGTTCGCAATTCGACGGACGGTCGAACAGCCGATGTTCGAGTCGAACATGGGTTCGACTCGAACACGAAGCTCATCCCTAGTCCTGGCACCGTTTTCAAATTTCTGTGCACCTCTGGTCGTTTATGGTCCATTCATCTACCAGGCTACCGGGTCTAATTGATCTTCCATCTTATTGTACTGCAAGACATTTAGGAACTGGCGAGCCTTAGATGAATGAGAGCCTTAGATGTCTGGATAATTAAAATCCCCCATTATGACTTCCAAAGCAGAATCTATATACATATGTCAGCGCACAGGACATTGGATAACAAAATACTGGGGATAATAAAAAAGACAAATATCGGTAATAGTATATAGATGAGTACAACTACAAAGCCAAGATGCTAGGGATAATGATAATAGTAATTAAATTAGAAAATGTCCATGACAAGATAGTCTATGTAGCTGGAAGGTGATAGCATCTCTGAAGTGTAACCAGCGCTGAGGGCAAGGCTTTTCATATAGATGAAGTCAGCTCTATTATAGAAGCAGGAGAAAAACACAAGAGAAAAGCGCCTCTGAGTGCAGGTATTTAATGAAGACACATAACAAGTAATCCACACTTACATGGCATGACACTTGACAAAGGAGCGCGCATGCCCAGTGTGAGCTCTGAAACGCGTTGTGGATGTCCCATACTCCAGTGACGTCACACGCCAGTGAGTGGCTTCTCAGGTGTCAAGATCTACGGCGAGTTCAGCTGGCTAGTTCCCTTGTGGGTGACCGCGGCTGCCTCGATTCGATCACCGGACTGCCGATCCGTGCTATGGACTTTATGTACTGACCCAGGAGTTTCCTCTTCCAGTGGCTTGTCATCCTTTACTTCCATGTAATTGTGGATTACTTGTTATGTGTCTTCATTAAATATCTGCACTCAGAGGCTCTTTTCTCTTGTGTTTTTCTCATGATAACACTTCCCATCCTTGCTGCTAATCCAAATTGTGATAGGAGGTCTGTCTCCCCCTCCTCCCTCAGGTTAGGGGGCCTATAGCATACTCTCAGTAATATTTTCCCCTTAGCTTCATCCCTTTAGAGCTCTATCCATAAGGATTCCACCTCCTCCCTAGCTCCCTTATATATACCCTTATATATACCCTTGAATGGTTGCCAGCCAATCATGAGAGATGTAGAACCAGGTCTCTGAAATTCCCACAAAATCCAAATCCTCCACGTTCAACAGTTCCTAGAGTGTTCCAAGATTGCAAATAGGACTTGTTACCATACTTACCTCGGGTTCATGTGCTTTAGTCAACCTACCACTATTGACCCCAATACTACCCTCTGGAATATGTTCCGCGCTGACCGCGAGATTGTGCTGGTTCTCGGCAACAGGGTACTGTGCATGTCGCGCTGGCTCACTCATCGGGAAAGAAAAACTTTTTTTCCTTTCACGATGAGTGACAGGCAGTGCTGACAGCTGTCTGGTATGAATCCTGAGGGGGAACGCCGCGCCAAATTTTAAATGAAAAAAACGGCGTGGGTTCCCCCCAAAGGGGCATACCAGGCCCTTAGGTCTGGTATGGATTGTAAGGGGAACCCCCTACGCCAAAAAAATCAGCATGGGGGTCCCCCCAAAATCCATACCAGACCCTTATCCGAGCACGCAGCACGGCTGGCCAGGAAAGGGGGTGGGGATGAGCGAGCGCCCCCCCTGAGCTGTACCAGGCTGCATGCCCTCAACATGGGGGGGTGGGTGCCTTGGGGGAGGGGGGGCTCCCTGCAGGCCCCCCCACCCCAAAGCACCTTGTCCCCATGTTGATGAGGACAAGGGCCTCTTCCCGACAACCCTGGCCGTTGGTTGTCGGAGTCTGCGGGCGGGGGGCTTATCGGAATCCGGGAGCCCCCTTTAATAAGGGGGCCCCAAGATCCCAGCCCCCCACCCTATGTGAATGAGTATGGGGTACATGGTACCCCTACCCATTCACCTAGGGAAAAGTGTCAATTAAAAAAAAACACACTACACAGGTTTTAAGAGTAATTTATTAGGCAGCTCCGGGGTCTTCTTCCGACTTTGGGGGGGGGTCCTCTTCCGACTTCTCCCGGTGTTCCGCCTCTTCTCCCGGGCCCCTCTGCTATCTTCTTCCAGCTCTTTTGCCAGTGGGGGCCCAGTCTGCTGCCGCTGTCTTGTCGCAGCTGTCTCGTCGCTTCTTCTCTTCTTCTCTTCTCGTCACGATCCCAGTATGCGCAGGGACTCTGGGGTCATGCCTCCTAATCTATATAAATGGTTCCGCAGCTCGCACAAAGCATTCCAGCCGGAGAGAGTGTCGTGTCAACATCAGAAGAAGAGAAGAAGAGAAGAAGCGACGAGACAGCGGCCACAAGACAGCGGCAGCAGACCGGACCCCGCTGGCCACCTCAGAGATAACTCAACTCATGGTTTCATTCCAGTTCACTGAATGGTACGCCAAGGTCAACATATAGAACGCATTAGGAAAACTAAAGCTCCTGCCTACTTGTGATTTCACTGTCACGTTGGTAGCTTTATCTATGTTTTTTTCTTTTCTCTGTTTTCCTTTAGGGTTGTTTAAGCATTCCTCTACCTTCTGATCTCAGGGGACTAGTTTAAGCCTCCTTTCGTTAACCTCTAGCTTAGTACCATCTGCTTCATGTGATCAGACTTGTTCTGGCTATATGATGTAGACTTCAAACGGTAGGTAATGTCCATGCCTCCTTTGATTTTAACAGACGTTCTTTTCATTTCAATGTTACATTTGTTCACCACCGCATCCTCTCACTGGGGTATCAGTCATGACCATATGAATTGATGTCTCTTATTTTACAGGAAAAAATCTACATTCTTTCTGCTTATTCTCTAAATGTATTGTCGATATAACTTTGAATAAAAAAAAGATGTGATGCATTGGCAGTGCCATTCATTGTTAATATATTGTTAATTGCATCCCAAATGTGGCAAGCAGGTGTGCATTTTGGCGAACACAAAAATGCCCAACAAACAGCAAAATGCTTGGCAAAAAATTAATTTGCAAACAAGAATGTGGAAAAAAGCTTATTGAGCTACTTTGCCACATTTGTCATGTGTGTCTCTTAATAAATGTGCAAAAAAAACACAAAAATGTGCAATTGTGAAATGTTAGTTGTGAATGGGACCTTTAATGTTTCTTTAATAATGCTGAATTCTTTTGTTCTAAATGTGTCACTAAAATATTGTTCATATTGTGACATTTCTTCCTTGGGTTCCAATTTTACATCAGTTTGAAAACATTGCTGTGAGGAAACAGATGACTGTTGCAATAGTCAGGATCAAGGAAGAAGAGGTCTAAGCACACATCTGCAAAAATGTATACACAGTACAGCAGCAGAATATTGTGACATTTTTATATTATGTTGTAACTGGTGCTGTCATCAAATATAAGTACAATTACTTTGTTTTTTATAATAGATGGAATTTTTTAATAGCATCACACCATGTGGATTTTAAAATTGCTTTTATATCATCCGAATGAAGAAGAAAATCAGAGAAAATTTTAACCTGTGATACTGAGAATTTTTCAAGCTAAATGCTTTTTGACCGAAATCTTGCACTATGACCCGCATGCTTGGCCAATCACAGCGCCGTCTTTACAGAGAGCCGTAATTGGCCAAAGCCAGGGTGGCTTTGGCCAATTATGTCTCAGGGGATTTAGTACACGCCCCACACTATATAAGGCCGCCTGCAAGGTGGCCCTGTGTAGTGTGTTGCGGCATTGAGAGAGAGATAGACAGAGAGACAGTGTCATTTGATCTAAGTTAGATAGAGTAGACAGGCGAGTCAGTTAGCTGCACTTACAGTGTATTGTGTATATACATACATCCTAGGTGTTGTGTATATATATCTATATATATATATCTATATATATATATATATATATATAGATATATATATATATATATATATATAGATATATATATATACACTGTATTCAGTTTAGCTAGATCCATTCTTGTTATTCTCTTCCTACTACTGACAGGCAGGCAGGTGTTTTTCCAGTATTTAAAAGCTACCTGAAGAAAATTGCTGGTGTTCTTATGATCCTATTAGTCAAATTAGCTACAGTATTTACAGTTAGTGTAGTGTGTCCTCTGCACAGTGTTCACCTAAAGCTACCTGAAGAAAATTAGTGGTGTTCTTTTGATCCTATTAGTACAGTACCGCAGGCAGCTGCAGTATTTACAATTTAGTGTAATGCGTCCTCTGCACAGTGTGCACCTAAAGCCACGTGAAGAAAATTAGTGGTGTTCGTCTGATCCTATTAATACCACAGGCAGGCAGCTACAGTATTTACAGTTAGTGTAGTGCGTCCTCTGCACAGTGTGCACCTAAAGCTACCTGAAGAAAATTAGTGGTGTTCTTCTGATCCTATTAGTACAGTACCGCAGGCAGATGCAGTATTTACAAGTTAGTGTAGTGCGTCCTCTGCACAGTGTGCACCTAAAGCTACCTGAAGAAAATTAGTGGTGTTCTTCTGATCCTATTAGTACAGTACCACAGGCAGCTGCAGTATTTACAAGTTAGTTTAGTGCGTCCTCTGCACAGTGTGCACCTAAAACTACCTGAAGAAAATTAGTGGTGTTCGCCTGATCCTATTAATACCACAGGCAGGCAGCTACAGTATTTACAGTTAGTGTAGTGCGTCCTCTGCACAGTGTGCACCTAAAGCTACCTGAAGAAAATTAGTGGTGTTCTTCTGATCCTATTAGTACAGTACCGCAGGCAGATGCAGTATTTACAAGTTAGTGTAGTCAGTCCTCTGCACAGTGTGCACCTAAAGCTACCTGAAGAAAATTAGTGGTGTTCTTCTAATCCTTTTAGTACAGTTCCGCAGGCAGCTGCAGTATTTACAAGTTAGTTTAGTGCGTCCTCTGCACAGTGTGCACCTAAAGCTACCTAAACAAAATTAGTGGTGTTCTTCTGATCCTATTAATACCACAGGCAGGCAGCTACAGTATTTACAGTTAGTGTAGTGCGTCCTCTGCACAGTGTGCAGCTAAAGCTACCTGAAGAAAATTAGTGGTGTTCTTCTGATCCTATTAGTACATTACCGCAGGCAGCTGCAGTATTTACAAGTTAATGTAGTGCGTCCTCTGCACAGTGTGCACCTAAAGCTACCTGAAGAAAATTAGTGGTGTTCTTTTGATCCTATTAGTACAGTACCACAGGCAGCTGCAGTATTTACAATTTAGTGTAGTGCATCCTCTGCACAGTGTGCACCTAAAGCTACGTGAAGAAAATTAGTGATGTTCGTCTGATCCTATTAATACCACAGGCAGGCAGCTACAGTATTTACAGTTAGAGTAGTGCGTCCTCTGCACAGTGTGCACCTAAAGCTACCTGAAGAAAATTAGTGGTGTTCTTCTGATCCTATTAGTACAGTACCGCAGGCAGATGCAGTATTTACAAGTTAGTGTAGTGCGTCCTCTGCACAGTGTGCACCTAAAGCTACCTGAAGAAAATTAGTGGTGTTCTTCTGATCCTATTAGTACAGTACCGCAGGCAGCTGCAGTATTTACAAGTTGGTTTAGTGCGTCCTCTGCACAGTGTGCACCTAAAGCTACCTAAACAAAATTAGTGGTGTTCTTCTGATCCTATTAATACAGTACCGCAGGCAGCTACAGTATATACAAGTTAGTGTAGTGCATCCTCTGCACAGTGTGCACCTAAAGCTACCTGAAGAAAATTAGTGGTGTTCTTCTGATCCTATTAGTACAGTACCGCAGGCAGCTGTAGCATTTACAAGTTAATGTAGTGCATCCTCTGCACAGTGTGCACCTAAAGCTACCTGAAGAAAATTAGTGGTGTTCTTCTGATCCTATTAGTACAGTACCGCAGGCAGCTGTAGTATTTACAATTTACTGTAGTGCGTCCCCTGCACAGTGTGCACTAGGGATGAGCTGAACACCCCCCTGTTCGGTTGGCACCAGAACATGCGAACAGGAAAAAAGTTTGTTCGAACACGCAAACACCTTTAAAGTTTATGGGACACGAACATAAATAATCAAAAGTGCTAATTTTAAAGGCTAATATGCAAGTTATTGTCATAAAAAGTGTTTGGTGACCTGGGTTCTGCCCCAGGGGACATGGATCAATGCAAAAAAAAGTTTTAAAAACGGCCGTTTTTTCAGGAGCAGTGATTTTAATAATGCTTAAAGTCAAACAATAAAAGTGTAATATCCCTTTAAATTTCATACCTTGGGGGTGTCTATAGTATGCCTGTAAAGGCGCGCATGTTTCCTGTGTTTAGAAAAGTCTGACAGCAAAATGACATTTTAAAGGAAAAAACCCATTTAAAACTGCCCGCGGCTATTGCATTGCCGACAATACACATAGAAGTTCATTGATAAAAAACGGCATGGGAATTCCCCAAAGGGGAAACCCGAACCAAAATTTTAAAAAAAAATGACGTGGGAATCCCCCTTAATTCCATACCAGGCCCTTCAGGTCTGGTATGGATATTAAGGGGAACCCCGGCCAAAATTTGTAAAAAAAAAGACGTGGGGTTCCCCCTAAATTCCATACCAGACCCTTTAGGTCTGGTATGGATTTTAAGGGGAACCCCGCGCCAAAAAAAAAAAACGGCGTGGGGTCCCCCCAAAAATCCATACCAGACCCTTATCCGAGTACGCAACCTGGCAGGCCGCAGGAAAAGAGGGGGGGCGAGAGTGCACCCCCCCTCCTGAACCGTACCAGGCCACATGCCCTCAACATTGGGAGGGTGCTTTGGGGTAGCCCCCCAAAACACCTTGTCCCCATGTTGATGAGGACAAGGGCCTCATCCCCACAACCCTGGCTGGTGGTTGTGGGGGTCTGCGGGCGGGGGGCTTATCGGAATCTGGAAGCCCCCTTTAACAAGGGGACCCCCAGATCCCGCCCCCCCCTGTGTGAAATGGTAAGGGGGTACTTACCCCTACCATTTCACTAAAAAACTGTCAAAAATGTTAAAAATGACAAGAGACAGTTTTTGACAATTCCTTTATTTAAATGCTTCTTCTATCTTCCTTCATCTTCTTCTGGTTCTTCTGGCTCTTCTGGTTCTTCCTCCGGCGTTCTCGTCCAGCATCTCCTCCGCAGCGTCTTCGATCTTCTTCTCCTTGGGCCGCTCCGCACCCATGGCATGGGGGGGAGGCTCCCGCTCTTCTCTTCTTCTTTTCTTCTCTTCTTCATTTTCTTCTCCGGGCCGCTCCGCACCCATGCTGGCATGGAGGGAGGCTCCCACTGTGTGACGGCGCTCCTCGTCTGACAGTTCTTAAATAACTGGGGGCGGGGCCAGCGGTGATCCCGCCCCCCTCTGACGCACGGTGACTTGACGGGACTTCCCTGTGACGTCATGGGGAATGCCACAGGAAAGTCCCATGCGTCAGAGGGGGGCGGGGTCACCGGGTGGCCCCGTCCCCCGTTATTTAAGAACTGTCAGGCGAGGAGCGCCATCACACAGCGGGAGCCTCCCTCCATGCCAGCATGGGTGCGGACCAGCCCGGAGAAGAAAATGAAGAAGAGAAGAAGAGAAGAAGAGAAGAAAAGAAGAAGAGAAGAGCGGGAGCCTTCCCCCATGCCATGGGTGCGGAGCGGCCCGAGGAGAAGAAGATAGAAGATGCCGCGGAGGAGATGCTGGACGAGAACCCCGGAGGAAGAACCAGAAGAGCCAGAAGAGCCAGAAGAACCAGAAGATGAAGGAAGATAGAAGAAAGAAGAAGCATTTAAATAAAGGAATTGTCAAAAACTGTCTCTTGTCATTTTTAACATTTTTGACAGTTTTTTAGTGAAATGGTAGGGGTTAAGTACCCCCTTACCATTTTACCCAAGGGGGGGCGGGATCTGGGGGTCCCCTTGTCAAAGGGGGCTTCCAGATTCCGATAAGCCCCCGCCCGCAGACCCCCAAAACCACCGGCCAGGGTTGTGGGGATGAGGCCCTTGTCCTCATCAACATGGGGACAAGGTGTTTTGGGGGGCTACCCCAAAGCACCCTCCCAATGTTGAGGGCATGTGGCCTGGTACGGTTCAGGAGGGGGGGCGCACTCTCGTCCCCCCCTCTTTTCCTGTGGCCTGCCAGGTTGCGTGCTCGGATAAGGGTCTGGTATGGAATTTAGGGGGAACCCCACGTCATTTTTTTTTTTACATTTTGGCCGGGGTTCCCCCTTAATATCCATACCAGACCTGAAGGGCCTGGTATGGAATTTAGGGGGACTCCCACGTCATTTTTAAAAAAAATTTTGGTTCGGGGTTCCCCTTTGGGGAATTCCCATGCCGTTTTTATCAATGAACTTCTATGTGTATTGTCGGCAATGCAATAGCCGCAGGTAGTTTTAAATGGGCTTTTCCTTCAAAATGTCATTTTGCTGTCAGACTGTTCTAAACACAGGAAACATGCACCCCTTTACAGGCATACTATAGACACCCCCCAGGTACGAAATTTGAAGGGATATTACACTTTTATTGTTTGACTTTAAGCATTATTAAAATCACTGCTCCTGCAAAAACCGCCGTTTTTAAAACTTTTTTTGCATTGATCCATGTCCCCTGGGGCAGGACCCAGGTCCCCAAACACTTTTTATGACAATAACTTGCATATTAGCCTTTAAAATTAGCACTTTTGATTTCTCCCATAGACTTTTAAAGGGTGTTCCGTGGCATTTGAATTTGCCGCGAACACCCCAAATTGTTCGCTCTTCGGCGAACTTGCGAACAGCCAATGTTCGACTCGAACTCGAAGCTCATCCCTAGTGTGCACCTAAAGCTACCTGAAGAAAATTAGTGGTGTTCTTCTGATCCTATTAATACCACAGGCAGGCAGCTACAGTATTTACAGTTAGTGCACAGTGTGCACCTAAAGCTACCTGGAGACAATTACTTTTGTTCTGCTCCTATTATTACCACAGGCAGGCAGCTACAGTATTTACAGTTAGTGTACTGTGTCCTCTGCATAGTGTGCACCTAAAGCTACCTGAAGAAAATTAGTGGTGTTCGTCTGATCCTATTAATACCACAGGCAGGCAGCTACAGTATTTACAGTTAGTGTAGTGCGTCCTCTGCACAGTGTGCACCTAAAGCTACCTGAAGAAAATTAGTGGTGTTCTTCTGATCCTATTAGTACAGTACCGCAGGCAGATGCAGTATTTACAAGTTAGTGTAGTGCGTCCTCTGCACAGTGTGCACCTAAATCTACCTGAAGAAAATTAGTGGTGTTCTTCTGATCCTATTAGTACAGTACCGCAGGCAGCTACAGTATTTACAAGTTGGTTTAGTGCATCCTCTGCACAGTGTGCACCTAAAGCTACCTAAACAAAATTAGTGGTGTTCTTCTGATCCTATTAGTACAGTACCGCAGGCAGATGCAGTATTTACAAGTTAGTGTAGTGCATCCTCTGCACAGTGTGCACCTAAAACTAACTGAAGAAAATTAGTGGTGTTCTTCTGATCCTATTAGTACAGTACCGCAGGCAGCTGCAGTATTTACAAGTTAGTTTAGTGCATCCTCTGCACAGTGTGCACCTAAAGCTACCTAAACAAAATTAGTGGTGTTCTTCTGATCCTATTAGTACAGTACCGCAGGCAGCTACAGTATTTACAAGTTAGTGTAGTGCATCCCCTGCACAATGTGCACCTAAAGCAATCTGAAGAAAATGAGTGGTGTTCTTCTGATCCTATTAGTACAGTACCGCAGGCAGCTGCAGCATTTACAAGTTAATGTAGTGCATCCTCTGCACAGTGTGCACCTAAAGCTACCTGAAGAAAATTAGTGGTGTTCTTCTGATCCTATTAGTACAGTACCGCAGGCAGCTACAGTATTTAAAGTTTGTGTAGTGCGTCCTCTACACAGTGTGCACCTAAAGCTACCTGGAGACAATTGCTTTTGTTCTGCTCCTATTATTACCACAGGCAGGCAGCTACAGTATTTACAGTTAGTGTACTGTGTCCTCTGCACAGTGTGCACCTAAAGCTACTTGAAGAAAATTAGTGGTGTTCGTCTGATCCTGTTAATACCACAGGCAGGCAGCTGCAGTATTTACAAGTTAGTGTAGTGCGTCCTCTGCATAGTGTGCATCTAAAGCTACCTGAAGAAAATTAGTGGTGTTCTTCTGATCCTATTAGTACAGTACCGCAGGCAGCTGCAGTATTTACAAGTTGGTTTAGTGCGTCCTCTGCACAGTGTGCACCTAAAGCTACCTAAACAAAATTAGTGGTGTTCTTCTGATCCTATTAGTACAGTACTGTAGGCAGCTGCAGTATTTACAAGTTAGGGTAGTGCATCCTCTGCACAGTGTGCACCTAAAGCTACCTGAAGAAATTTAGTGGTGTTCTTCTGATCCTATTAGTACAGTACCGCAGGCAGATGCAGTATTTACAAGTTAGTGTAGTGCATTCTTTGCACAGTGTGCACCTAAAACTACCTGAAGAAATTTAGTGGTGTTCTTCTGATCCTATTAGTACAGTACCGCAGGCAACTGCAGTATTTACAAGTTGGTTTAGTGCGTCCTCTGCACAGTGTGCACCTAAAGCTACCTAAACAAAATTAGTGGTGTTCTTCTGATCCTATTAGTACAGTACCGTAGGCAGCTGCAGTATTTACAAGTTAGGGTAGTGCATCCTCTGCACAGTGTGCACCTAAAGCTACCTGAAGAAATTTAGTGGTGTTCTTCTGATGCTATTAGTACAGTACCGCAGGCAGATGCAGTATTTACAAGTTAGTGTAGTCAGTCCTCTGCACAGTGTGCACCTAAAGCTACCTGAAGAAAATTAGTGGTGTTCTTCTAATCCTTTTAGTACAGTTCCGCAGGCAGCTGCAGTATTTACAAGTTAGTGTAGTGCATCCTCTGCACAGTGTGCACCTAAAACTACCTGGAGAAAATTTGTGGTGGTCTTCTGATCCTATTAGTACAGTACCGCAGGCAGCTGCAGTATTTACAAGTTAGTGTAGTGCGTACTATGCACAGTGTGCACCTAAAGCTACCTGAAGAAAATTAGTGGTGTTCTTCTGATCCTATTAGTACAGTACCGCAGGAAGCTGCAGTATTTACAAGTTAGTTTAGTGCATCCTCTGCACAGTGTGCACCTAAAGCTACCTAAACAAAATTAGTGGTGTTCTTCTGATCCTATTAGTACAGTACCGCAGGCAGCTACAGTATTTACAAGTTAGTGCAGTGCATCCTCTGCACAGTGTGCACCTAAAGCTACCTGAAGAAAATTAGTGGAGTTCTTCTGATCCTATTAGTACAGTACCGCAGGCAGCTGCAGCATTTACAAGTTAATGTAGTGCATCCTCTGCACAGTGTGCACCTAAAGCTACCTGAAGAAAATTAGTGGTGTTCTTCTGATCCTATTAGTACAGTACCGCAGGGAGCTGTAGTATTTACAATTTAGTGTAGTGCGTCCCCTGCACAGTGTGCACCTAAAACTACCTGAAGAAAATTAGTGGTGTCCTTTTGATCCTGTTAATACCACAGGCAGGCAGCTACAGTATTTACAGTTAGTGTAGTGTGTCCTCTGCACAGTGTGCACCTAAAAGCTACCTGGAGACAATTGCTTTTGTTCTGCTCCTATTATTACCACAGGCAGGCAGCTACAGTATTTACAGTTAGTGTACTGTGTCCTCTGCACAGTGTGCACCTAAAGCTACCTGAAGAAAATTAGTGGTGTTCTTCTGATCCTA
This sequence comes from Lithobates septentrionalis, assembly GCA_037952835.1. Lineage (NCBI taxonomy): Eukaryota > Metazoa > Chordata > Amphibia > Anura > Ranidae > Lithobates > Lithobates septentrionalis. The sequence goes on along the minus strand of JBBDGP010000091.1, from coordinate 2,128,684 downwards.
ATAATACCACAGACAGGCAGCTACAGTATTTGCAGTTAGTGTAGTGCGTCCTCTGCACAGTGTGCACCTAAAGCTACCTGAAGAAATTAGTGGTGTTCTTCTGATCCTATTAGTACAGTACCACAGGCAGCTGTAGTATTTACAAGTTAGTGTAGTGCGCTCTCTGCACAGTGTGCACCTAAAGCTACCTGAAGAAAATTAGTGGTGTTCTTCTGATCCTATTAATACCACAGGCAGGCAGCTACAGTATTTACAGTTAGTGTAGTGCGTCCTCAGCACAGTGTGCACCTAAAGCTACCTGGAGACAATTGCTGTTGTTCTGCTCATATTAATACCACAGGCAGGCAGCTACAGTATTTACAGTTAGTGTACTGTGTCCTCTGTACAGTGTGCACTTAAAGCTACCTGAAGACAATTGCTGGTGTTCTCATACTAATAATACTACAGGCAGGCAGTTGATTCTGCTAGCTGCAGTATCAGTATATATATACATCCCAGCTTTGTGCAGCTACATCTCACTGCAGGCCATTAGTATGTCTGGAAGGCCAACAAGGAGAGGCAGACAGTCACAAGCCAATAAAAGAGGGCAAGCAGGCTCTGTGTCTAGAGGCAACAGTGCTGGTCGTGGAGACGGTGCATCCTCATCAGCACGTGGCCGTGGGACACGCTTGTCCTTTTTTTCGGCAACTGGCCATGTTGAGCCGCAACATGCGGAAGACTTGGTAGAGTGGATGACCAAGCCGGCCTCATCCTCCTCATCCTCTCTCACCCAGGCTCAGGGTACTTTGTCTGGCAAAGCACCTGCCAACGCGGCCTCTTCCCCCGGCTCAATGGCATCAGTCACTCCTTTCCTAGCCCCACCATGTCAGCCTGAGGAGTCCCCCAAACTGTTTGACACAGTGTTGGGTACATGCTCCAGGAGGATGCCCAGCGTTTTGAAGGCTCCGATGATGGTACCCAGCTAGAGGAAGGCAGTAACGTGAGCCCAGAGAGAGGGGGTGCCCAAGAAGGACAGCAATCTGGCAGTCATGTTCCCCCAGCTGCAGCATACTGCCAGCTTTGCTCCATTGATGAGGAGGGAGGGGATGATAAGGTCACTAACTCCATGTGGGTGCCTGATAGGAGAGAGGAGGAGGAGGCACATCACCAACGAGGCAGGATGCCCTCCAGGGGCCAGCCTAAGGGCAGCACACTGACTGCATCGCACCGCAGAGCTCCGCATGTGCAGGGCGCTGCTGTATTTGCACGTTATTCCAAAAGTTCTTTGGTGTGGGCCTATTTTGAGACAAGTGCATCAGATCCCACCACTGCTATTTGCAACATATGTCTCAAGGGTATCTCTCGTGGCCAAAACATCTCCCGCTTGGGCACCACATGCTTGACCAGACATATGTTGACCTGCCATGCAGTTCGTTGGCAAGCGTACCTAAAAGACCCACACCAAAGAACAAAGAGGGCCTCTCCTTGCTCCTCATCAGCTGGGATCTCCAACCCCACTATACTTTCAGTCCTCTCTGAGACCTGCACTGAGAGGAATGAAGGTGTAGAATTAGGTGTGTCACAGCCAAGTACTTGGGGGCAATCTGCTATCGGTACACTGACGTCAGGTTGTACCAGGCAAATTTCCCTGCCCCAACTGCTGCACCGCTGAAAGAAGTTTGCTCCCAGCCATCCACATGCCCAGCGGTTGAATGCTAGCTAGGCTAAATTGCTAGCACTTCAACTGCTGCCTTTTCAGTTGGTAGACTTTGCCCCCTTCCGTGAGTTTGTGGAATGTGCGGTACCTCAGTGGCAGGTTCCCAAACGCCACTTTTTCTCACGGAAGGCGATTCTGGCTCTCTACCGGCATGTGGAAAGTAATGTCTTGGCCTAGCTGGACAGGGCGGTCAGCGGTAAGGTGCATATTACCGCTGACTCATGGTCCGGCAGGCATGGACAGGGATGTTACCTATCTTTCATCGTGCACTGGGTGACTCTTCTGGCAGGCTGATCACGATGTAAATAGGAAGAGCCAGTGATTGGCTTTTCCTCACTCGCGTCTGACAGACGGGAGTAGAGGAGAGCCGATCAAGAGAGTTTTGCAAAAAAGTAAGTATTTGTTGTGTGTTCCTATTATTATTGTCACTTTAGTGCTGCTCCATGTGCTTTTCTTTACTGTTGTACTGTTTAAAATGACAAGTTTCAGGTTCGCGGACACAGTAATCGTTCATAGTAAACCTCGTTTGTTCATCCACTAATACAATGTTTTTGGCAATTACAGGTTAACTACATTTGGTGAGGCATAGGTAAGGAATGTAATTGATTCAATCAGGAAAGTTAAAAAGGTCACATGACCAGTGGGAACTTTCCTGGCAGTGGGGCAAGGCTATATAAAGGGGTCCTCTGTGGAAATCTCCTCACAGCTGGTCAGATTACAGCAACAATCTCAGCTCATTAGAGCTATTATATTTTGTGTGTCAGCTGTACTGACCATGAAGACCTAATGCGCCTAGTACTGGAGAGAGCAAGGGACAGGGGAGGTGAAGAATGGCTAAGAAGATGCTAAGAAGATGCCTGGAGTTGGGAGAAGAAGAGGACGTTCGGTGGGAGCAGGTGCCTGAAGAGGAAGGACCAGCAGTGGCAGAGGTACCTAGCCTAATTAATAGAAGAGGCAGACCTGTCACTAGCAGCCCGTGACTCAGGCAACAAAATCAGCACTGCCCGCCACAGCTCTCCCCCCACCCTCAGACATAAGGGAACCAGACTTTGGGAACAGAGGAAGGCGGGCTCAGGTATCAGCATCCACTGTGATGTCTGAGGAGACAGCAGCTACCACACAGAGTGACAGTCATTCAAGATTACCTCATACACAAGAGCAAGTGTTGCTACTGTGACCACTGGAGGCTCAAGGGAGCAGCAGCTGCTGAGTTGTCTTAGGCAAGCTAATGCAACACCGGCATCTAGTGGTCAGGGTGAGTTGGCTCAAGTCTTAAATAATATAGTGTTTTCTATTAACAAGCTTAATGACAGCATTAACACTCATAGCAATGATAATGGTAATTACTCTAATGTATGGGTATAATGAATTCGGGAATAGGTGTGGTAATGTTTCTAATACTAATAGGTACTTCTTCTATTTCAGCAATTAACACAAATAGCATTAATACTTTACCATCTGAAATTAATATTAATAATTCTTCAGTCCAGGAATCCTGTTTAAAGGAAATTTTACCTTGTGAAATGTCACCGCTCGGGTATCACCTGTCTGTTCAGGTGAAAGAAAAAATATGGAAAGGGCAGTTCATTGACATTTTGTCATTACTGCCCTCAGCAAAAGAGTTTATTAACAAGCCTGACGAAAAATTTGATGATAAACCTGAGGAAGATAGGCGTAGACCCATAGCAAGGTCTTTTCATAATTGGATAAGAGGCATGTAGCATTTATGCCAGTGTATTAGGAGAAAAACACCTGGAATACTGTAGTGGCCTTTTTCAACACCTTGAGCATGTGCTTGATGCATATAAAAGCTTTGGTGGTTTTAGGCTGGTACCAGTATGACGAGTCATTTGGACAAAACATTGTCCATATATCCTTCTTTGAAATGGGGTAATAAAGATATAGGTTTATGGTTAAACCTTATAGCGCCACAATAATTGGCTTACCCTAGGCAACAGCACTCTGTTACAGTGTCCCCTTATAAAAGGGGTTAGTGCTTTGCATTTAATGAGAATCAGTGCAAATGAGGGGGATCATGCAAGTACAAGCATGAGTGCTCGCACTGCTCAGGCCCCCACCATGCGCTTAAATGTTTTAAAAAGAATACCAACACACACGGGCAAAAAAAAGCTTGCACGCCGGTGAACTAATTGAAGGTTTCTCCAGAGGTTTTCCTTTGCCAGTTTTTAAAGGTATAGGATGCAAATTGGTTAATAAGTTAAAATCGGTATTACAATTTCCACACATTGTTAACCACTTCAATACCAGGCACTTATGCACCTTCCCGCCCAGACCAATTTTCAGCTTTCAGCGCTCTCACACTTTGAATGACAATTACTCAGTCATGCTACACTGTATCCAAACAAAATGTTTATCATCTTCTTCTCACAAATAGAGCTTTCTTTTGGTGGTATTTAATCACCACTGGGTTTTTCATTTTTTGCGATATAAGCAAAAAAACTGTGAAAATTTTGAAAAAAAACATACTTTTTTTTAGTTTCTATTGTAAAATTTTGCAAACAAGTCATTTTTCTTCATAAATTTGTGCCAAAATTTATACTGCTACATATCTTTGGTAAAAAATAACCCACATTAGTGTATATTATTTGGTCTTTGTGAAAGTTATAGCGTCTACAAACTATGGTGCCAATCACTGAAAATTGATCACAACTGATGTACTATCTCACCTGAAGGCCTATCTCATTTCTTGAGACACTAACAAGCCAGGAAAGTACAAATACTCCCCAAATGACCCCTTTTTGGAAAGTAGACAGTCCAATGTATTTACTAAGAGGCATGGTGAGTTTTTTGAAGCTGTAATTTTTTCCCACAATTCTTGGGAAAATTAAGATTTTTTTTTTTTACACAAACTGGTCATATTAACAGGTTATTTCTCTCACACAGCATATGCATAATTGCAACTACACCCCAAAATACATTCTGCTACTCCTCCTGAGTATAGCGATACCACATGTGTGAGACTTTTACACAGCCTGGCCACATACAAAGGGCCAACACTGAAATAGCACTTTCAGGCGTTCTACAAGCATAAATTGCACATATCCTTTCTCAACCACCTATTACACTTTTGAAGGCGCTGGAGCACCAGGACAATTGAATTGTCCACAAAATGACCCCATTTTGGAAAGCACACACCCCAACGTATAATCTATGAGGCATAATGAGTCTTTTGAACAGTTCATTTTTTTCCAGAAGTTTTTGGAAAATGTGGAAAAAAAATGAAAATGCATTTTTTTTACACAAAGTTGTCCATTTATAAGATATTTCTAACACATAGCATGTACATAGCAAAAACGACACCCCAAAATGCATTCCTCTACTCCTTCTGAGTATAGCGATACCTCATGTGTGAGACTTTTACACAGCCTGGCCACATACAAAGGGCCAACACTGAAGTAGCACTTTCAGGCGTTCTACAAGCATAAATTGCACATATCCTTTCCCAACCACCTATTACACTTTTGAAGGTGCTGGAGCATCAGGACAATTGAATTGTCCACAAAATGACCCCATTTTGGAAAGCACACATCCCAACGTATAATCTATGAGGCATAATGAGTCTTTTGAACGGTTCATTTTTTTCCAGAAGTTTTAGAAAAATGTGGAAAAAAAATGAAAATGCATTTTTTTTACACAAAGTTGTCCATTTATAAGATATTTCTAACACATAGCATGTACATAGCAAAAATGACACCCCAAAATGCATTCCTCTACTCCTCCTGAGTATAGCGATACCACATGTGTGAGACTTTTACACAGCCTGGCCACATACAAAGGGCCAACACTGAAGTAGCACTTTCAGGCGTTCTACAAGCATAAATTGCACATATCCTTTCCCAACCACCTATTACACTTTTGAAGGCGCTGGAGCACCAGGACAATTGAATTGTACACAAAATGACCCCATTTTGGAAAGCACACATCCCAACGTATAATCTATGAGGCATAATGAGTCTTTTGAACGGTTCATTTTTTTCCAGAAGTTTTTGAAAAATGTGGAAAAAAAATGAAAATGCATTTTTTTACACAAAGTTGTCACTTTATAAGATATTTATAACGCATAGCATGTACATAGCAAAAATGACACCCCAAAATACATTCTGCTACTCCTCCTGAGTATGGAGATACCACATGTTTGAGACTTTTACACAGCCTGGCCACATACAGAGGCTCAAAATCCAAGTAGCACCTCCAGGCATTCTAGCAGCATTAATTACACATATCATTTTCTGACTACTGATCACATTTTTGAAGGCCCTTCATATTTCTAACACATAGCAGGTACATACCAAATAACAAAAGATTACCTGTGGTTTTAGAAGTGCAGTGGTCCACAGAGGAGAGCATCGGTCCAGGCAGCAGTCAGGAATGAGGTCAGCGACAGCAAAAGCAATCATCCAGGCAGCAGGCAGGAATACTGTCCATAGTTCATACAGGCAGAGATACTGTCAGCACAGCCAGAGCACAGCCAAAGCACAGCCAGAGCACAGCCAAAGCACAGGTCCAGGTAGCAGGCAGAGGTGTCCTGGCAGAAATACTGTCCAAAGTCAGTAGAGGCAGCATGCAGATATATGGTCAACACAGCCAAAGTATTGGTCCAAACAGCAGGAAGAAACATGGTCCATAATGTCATGGGTCTTTACAGGCAGCAATATGGTCAGCACAGCCAAAGTATTGGTCCAGGCAGCAGGAAGGACCATCAAGCTTAGGGCCAGGGGGACAGGGGTAGAGGCTTCTCCCACCCAAATCGCTTTGAAGTCTCCGGGCAACCAGACCCTGTTCTGGGAGCACAGAAAACGAAAAACTGCTTTTCTCTACTCAGAACGCTATTCTGAAGCCCCTCACATATGTGAGACCCCTGTGTACTAAAGTAGATGGCCAAAAGATCAGTCCAAGTGGCAGGCAAAAACATGGTCGATTAACAGGCCAAGGTCGGTACACGTGGAAGTCAGAAACGTGGTTTAAATCGGCAGGCAGAGGCACCGTCGGTAAACAGGCTGTGGTTGGTACACGTGCAAGTCAGAAACGTGGTTTAAATCGGCAGGCAGAGGCATCGTCGGTAAACAGGCTGAGGTTGGTACACGTGCAAGTCAGAAACGTGGTTTAAATCGGCAAGCAAAAGACATCGTCGGTAAACAGGCCAGGGTCAGTTAATTATCATGGTAGAAGGCAAATGGGGAAATGGCAGTCTGGTAATAATACAGGGAACTAATATTGGATGAATGTATGATAATTTTTGAAGCAATCTCCGATGCACAGGCCAGGTTGGGAGGGACATTGGGGACAATAATAGCTGGAATCTCTTCTTACTCCTCCTCTGCTGCACACATGGCATTTCTTTTGGCTTCTTCTTCCAGATTCTGTGGGGGGAATGCTATATGGAAGGTGTTGCTCGTGAAGTCGACTCACAGCATCCGAGAAAATGCTTCCTGGGGCGGGACCTTGTTGGTAAATGAGGGCAGTGACGATCGATTCAAAATACTTGAGGTAGGTGACTTGTTGGTTTTGAGTTGCTTTTTGGTAGCAGACAAACTAATTAAAAAGGGCCATGTGAAAAAGGTGAAAGGCAACTTTCTTGTACCAGTAACGGGACTTTCTGTTTGATAAGTAGGGCTGTAGCATCTGATTGTTTAAATCCACCCCCCACCATATACATATTGTAGTCGTGGACACATTCAGGCTTTACAATGGGGCCGCGTCTTCTTTGGATCTCCACCACGGTGTCATTGTGGATGGTAGAGAGCATGTGGACATCTTTCTTGTCCCTCCACTTCATGGCCAACACCTCTTCGTTCCTCATGAATGCTGATTCTCCCTTTCGTAAATTTTTTGCCAACAGATTTTGTGGGAATCCCTTACGTTTTTTTTGAAGGTACCACAGGCCGGGGTTTTTTTACTATAAAGGTGACGAAAAAGGGGCAGGCTGGTATAGTAGTTGTCGACATATAAATGGTATCCTTTGTTGAATAGGGGGTATGCCAGCTCCCAGACAATTTTCCCACTGGTTCCAATATATGTGGGGCAATCATGGGGCTGGAGCTGGGAATCTTTGCCTTCATAGATCCGGAATGTGAAGACATATCCAGTGGCTCGATCGCATAATTTATTTAACTTCACCCCATACCTGGATCTCTTGCTTGGTATATACTGCTTGAAGTGCAGTTGGCCAGTTAAATGTATGAGGGACTCGTCCACACAAATTTTTTGGTCTGGGATGAAAACTTCTCTAAATCGCTGGGAAAAGGAATTGATTAGGGGGCGTATCTTGTACAATTTGTCATGGTTGGGATGATCTTGGGGAGGGCACTGGGAATTGTCATTAAAGTGGAGAAAACGCATAATCATGTCGTATCTTGTCCTGGACATGACAGCGGAATATATGGGCATGTGTTGGATGGGGTGGGTGGACCAATATGCATGGACTTCGTTCTTTTTTGTAAGCCCCATATTAAAAGTTAGGCCCAAAAACATTTTAAATTCATCCAGTGTGACACATCGCCACTGGAACATGTGGGCGTAGGAAGAATTGGGGTTGGCAGCAATAAATTGGGATGCATACAAATTAGTTTGATACACCATATTCTGCAGAAAATCTTGTGGGAAAAATAAAGAAAAATAATCAAATTCAGAAAAATTTGTAGTGTCGGGCTGCACACCTGGCTGTGTGGTGAAAGGGGGGATGATAGCAGGTCCTGAGTTGGCAGGCAACCATGCGGGGTTTGCCAGGGCATCGGGAAGGTAGGACTGGGGCTGGGTTCTTCGGGTTGGGCGGGTAATTCCAGTGCTTGTACTGGGCTCCTCTTCCTCTTCCTGGGGTCTGGCGCTGCTGGTGATAATTCCAGTGCTTGTACTGGGCTCCTCTTCCTCTTCCTGGGGTCTGGCACTGCTGGTGGTGGGCAGATCTTCTGATCTTGGTCCTGATCTTGGTCCTGATCTCAATCTTTTGGGAGGGACGGTTTCCTCTGCGGACTCGGACTCTGATCCACTATCCTCCACTGGCTCGTATTCCGAACCAGATGATGTGAGCTCCCCGCTGCTCTCATCATCCGACATGGTAAGAATCTCATATGCCTCCTCAGGTGTGTAAACCCTTTTGGACATTATGGCAATGCTTATTGGCGGGCCTGTGTGGTGGTACAGATGGCGGTATGGGTGGTGGTACGGATGGTGGTACGGGTGGTGGTGGTGGTGGTGGTGGCGGTACGGGTGGTACCGATGGCGGTACAGGTGGTGGTGGCGGTACAGGTGGTGATTGTGGTACCGGTGGCGGTACAGGTGGTGGTGGCAGTACTGTCGGCGGTACGGGTGGTGGTGGTACCGATGGTGGTACAGGTGGTGGTGACGGTACAGGTGGTGGTGGCGGTACAGGTGGTGATTGCAGTACCGGTGGCGGTACAGGTGGTGGTGGTACCAATGGCGGTACAGGTGGTGATGGCGGTACAGGTGGCGGTATGGGTGGTGGTGGTACCGATGGCGGTACTGACGGTGGTACGGGTGGTGGTGGTACCGATGGCGGCACTAGTGGCGATACTGGTAGTGGCCTGTGTGGCAGTATAGATGGTGGGCCTGATGGAGGTACTAGTGGCGTTACTGGTGGTGGTACCGATGGCGGTACTGGTAGCCTGTGTGGCGGTACCGATGGCAGTGGGCCTGTGACAGATGGGCTGATTGACAGATGGGCTGATTGACAGATGGGCTGATTGACAGATGGGCTGATTGACAGATTGGCTGATTGACAGATTGCTGATTGACAGATGGGCTGATTGGCTGGGCTGTGTGACAGGTCCTCTTTATTGGGGGGGGCCGTGTTGTGCACAGTACAGTACAAAACAGTAATGTCAGACAGACACTGATTTCACTCACTGATCCCTGCTCTCTCCTCTCACGATCGGTGTGTGAGGAGAGAGCAGGGATCAGATAGTAACAGCTACTATTTTGTTTACATTTGTGACCGGCTGTGATTGGACACAGCCGGTCACCTGGTAAACAGCCAATTTCATTGGCTGTTTACCGATCGGGGAAGCGCTGTGTCCAAGGGACACTCGACTTCCTCGATCACTGCTCTGGATGCCTTCGGCGGCGCAGGGAGCGCGCCGCCGAGTTTATTGTGACAGGTGATCGGCTGTGACTTTGACACAGCTGATCACGGGGTAAACAGCCAATAAAATTGGCTGTTTAGCTAGATCGGGGAAGCGCTGTGTCCGAGGGACACACGCCGCCACTAATCGCCGCGCTGCGCGCCCCCGCGGGCACGCGCCGGCATGTTATCCTGCTGGACGTCATATGACGTCAAGTCAGGATAACGCAACCACTTCCAGGACGTCAATATGCTATTGACCGGGCGGGAAGTGGTTAAAGAAAAGTTAGATAAAGAAATTAAAGAGGGTAGAATAGCGGGCCCATTCAATTACCTGCCGCCCAACTCATTTTGCCTAATACATCATTTATCCTTCCCACTAGGTTCATCATTAAATGACGAGATAAATGAAGAGCTAGCAACCGTCTCATACTGTACATTTGAAGAAGCAGTTTGCCATATCAGGGAATTTGGGAAGGCTGCACTACTCGCGAAAGCAGATATTAAAGCAGCATTCAGATAGCTTCTGATTAGCGCAGCTTCTTACAATTCACTTGGCATGGTTTTCGAAGATAAATTTTACTATGACATGTGCCTTCCAATGGGAAGTTCAATTTTATGTGCGTATTTTGAAAAATTTGCATCGTTCATCCAATGGGTGGTTTCTTTTGAATCTGGTCTTAAGGGTATATTATACTACTTGGATGACTTCCTATTTATTGGCCAAATCGGCCCAATCTCCAATTTATCTATTTATGCTGGAATTGTTTAGCACCACCAAAAATTATGAGTTCCCCTTGCTGAAGAAAAAACTGTGTTCCCCTCCACATCCATAGAATTCCTAGGCAGAAAAATAGACTTGGATTAGAATTCCAGCTGCCGTTAAATAAAATTAACGATAATAAAATTACCATTTATTGGATGTTAAAAAGAAAAAAGATTTTAATGAAAGAGCTTCAGTCTTTATTAGGGAAGTTAGCATTTGCAACAAGAGTTATGCCGGTTGGCAAGATATTCGCTAGAAGGTTATATATGGCTATGTCAGGGCTTAAACCCCCATTTTCACACATTTAACAGCAGACCTTAAGGAGGACCTCCTGGTATGGATGAAATTTTTTGACTTGTATAATGGCCATTCATTTTTTTCAAACAGAATTTGTATGCTCATCAGAGATGGAATTATCCACCGATGCGGCTGGATCTTTCGGTTTTGCTGCAATATGGGGCAATCACTGGTGCGGTAATGTATGGCCAGAAAGATGGATTCAAATAAAAGCCACCAAGAGCATAGTTCTACTTGAACTATTCCCATTGGTTGTAGCATTGGAAATATGGGGTGATAAATTTGCTAATAAAAGAATTTTAATAATTCTGATAATAAAGGAGTAAGATACGCAGTAAATTGCCTATCAACAAAATCCCTTTTGGTAGTAAAATTACTTAGGTATCTAGTATTTTATGTTTACGTTTTAATACCTGGGTAAAAGCAAGACACGTTCCAGGTAAGGATAATCAAATTGCAGATGCATTATTTCGATTGCAGATACAAAAATTCCGGCAGCTTCTGCCGAATGCAGACAAGAAAGGACGAGTATGTACCAAACATCTTTGGAACCTGTTCTAGGAATTCTGATGCAGTCTATCAAGAATTTGGTGGCTAACAGTACATGGGCCGAATACACAGCTGCATGGCAGAGGTAGAATAAATTCCTCAGGAAATTAGAGATGCAGTTCGAGTCTCCTTCAGAAATAAACATTCAAATGTTTTTATGCACACTGATGCAGGAAAAGCTATCCTATAGCCAGATCGCTAAGATACTGGCCGGGGTGTAATTTTTCTTTAAATTGCAAGGTTTTCCTCAGTGTACATCTTTCTTCTCTATAAAACAAGCTATGATAGGTTACAAAAAGGAGATTTCTCTCCCAGATACTAGAAGGCCCATTTCTGTTTCATTGCTTAAGAAGAGTTACAAAATGGTATGCTTCTCTGGATTCGAGGCATTATTATTTAAAACCGCTTTTGTATTAGCATTTTTTGGTGCCATGAGAATATCGAAATTGCTACCCAGAATTAAAAATCGGTATCTGGCCTGTTGACCCATCACAAATTGGTCCACAGGGCAGGACTTAATATATTTATTGCACATTCAAAAACAGACAGGAAAGAGTGTAAGCATTACTCTTTATAGTTGCGGAGCAGTGGAAATTTGTCCATTAAGAATGGCAAAGGAGTACCTAGCAATTAGACCATCCGGTGAAGGCCATTTTTTGGTTCATTTGGATGGGTCACCCCTTACAGGATATCAATTTAACATGGTTCTCAAATGATGCATGTTGAAGTTAGGGCTACAAGAATTTAATTTCACATCCCATTCATTTAGGATTGGTGCAGCAACCGAAGCTGCACAAATGGGCCTTGATGAAGCAATAATTAAAAGAACAGGAAGATGGGATTCGCAGAGATTTAACATATATGTTAGACCTGATTTCTCTCTTTAACTTCTCCTTCAGGTAATGGAAGAATGATTTGGATCCTGGGATACTCCTTTATATTTTGGGCCAACAAAAGATCCAGGTTGCATTGTTATACACTTAATCTGTTAATGGATCCTTAGAATTATCAAGTTTTATGGAAAGGAATTTGTGGTTTGAAATGGTTAAACTTGTCTTTTTATCTCTCTAGATTGTTGGAATTGGGGCCAGTTCCAGATATACTAATCTTCCACTTGGGAGGAAATGATGTGGGTAGAAACTAAAAACCTAGACCTTATGTTTGTGATGAAACGGGATTTAAATACATTTAAATTGTCTGCCCCTAATACAACCATAATATTTTCAGAAATAGTCCCAAGACTAATATGGCTTCAGGACGCTCAATTTACAAATATGGAAAAATTCAGGCTTCGGATAAATAAGTCTATGGAAAAATTCATGCCGCTTATTAGTGGTTTTTCATACAGACAGATAGAATATTTAATTTTATTAAAAACAAAAAAAAAAAAGAGTCATGTCACTTTAAGAAAAAGGTACAGTAGGTCAGGCGGTGAAATAAGGGTCAGGTAACACTAAGGTATAGGTAGGAAATGTAATTGATCCAATCAGGAAGATTAAAAAGGTCACATGACCAGTGGGAACATTCTGGAAGTGGGGCAAGGAGAAAAGACTCAGGACATCAGAGGACACCACGGACACACAACCTCCTAAAGAAGGGGAAATCCCCACACCACAACCAGAGGATATGGAGGAAGGAGAGGTTTATGAAGTGAGTGAAATAGTGACCACAACAGGTGAGTGTCTGAGAACACAGCTTCAGGTAATAGATGTATGCCTGCATGTTTATAATACATGGTGTGTTTTTATTTTTTATGTGATGTGGATGTTGTGGAAGAAGAATCTCATTTCACAAGTGCAAGTGCACACGTCGTCATCGGGGAGATCATGCTATGCAATTGGGATTTACAGAAGATCAAGGAAGACATCAATGGTGTTGAAAAAAGACTCAAAAACATAATTAATGTTTTAGGCAGAATCTAAAACACACCAAAATTAGTCAATTTGTTTATATTTTTATTATTTTTCTAACTTTTTAAAGTATATTAAAAGCCAAATTTTGAAGATGCAAACAGTGTTTCAACATGTGCTATCTGCCATCACGGGATATCAATGTACGCGTATTGTGGGTGCAACCCCTTCCTCGCAACTAAAGTAGCTGAGAGGAAGAGGCTGCACCCTCGAAACATGTCCATTGATCCCCCATGATGGGAGCTAGCACATGTTGACATTTTGCATGGGATCAGGAGGAAAATCCTCATTTTGACTCTCAATTTGTGTGCATCTTCAAAATTTGGCTTTCACAGGGGTGACATCACCCCATCTAATGAAGGCAAGATCAACACAATTTGGACATACTAATGTCTGATATTGCCTTCAATTTATCAAAGTTGAACTTTGTAAGTTCCTGAGTTGTGTATTGTTTTATGGTTTTAAACATGCCTGTTTACCCCAAAAAAGGATATTTCTACTGTCAAACAAAAAAAATGGTATTCAAAAAATATGTTGGTTTGTTCAAAAACCCTTTTCTAAAGCACATGTGAATGTGCACAGAGTAAAAAGTTTTCTACTTAACAATGTGTGGCTTCTTCTTTCAATGCTCAAAACCAGTTTTTGGAGTAAGTTGATGTTTACAGTGGCAATGGGTGTTATTTACTAAAGGCAAATCCACTTTGCACTACAAGTGCACTTTCAGTGCAGTTTCAAGTGCACTTTTGCAGTGCACTTGTAGTGCAAAGTGTATTTTCCTTTAGTAAGTAACAACCACGGTGCTTTAAAATTTGCCACAATCAGGCCATTTTCGTGACTCAAAAATATAATTCATGGTGCTGAAAATGATGAATATTTTTTATCAGTAATGCATTACAGACATTAACAACAAAAACAAGGTGTGTGTGTAGCAGACCCACAACATAATAATTAGCTGAAGCAGAGATTGTCACCTCATGTAACAAAGAAATTACATTTGCACTATTAAAGAAAATGGCCAAAAAGAAAAGCCCATTGGATAACCTAGGAGACAGATAAAAGAAACACAAGCAGTAAATCAAAGGAAATATTATTTCAGTTTAAATGAAAAATGTATTTTAAAAATGTTTCTTAAACATTTTCTGACATATCTTTTTTTTTTTACAATAAAGATTTTATTTATTTCAGACATGAAGGAAGTGTACAATCAGTAAGGCATTTGAACATACTTGAACAACATACATATGCGACTTTAAACATAACAGATTGCACCATTGAAGTTTTCTATGACGGATGTCTCAACATAAGAAACGTTTCTTAAAACTGTATTATAACAATCAGCCACATATTATACATCAAGGACATTCTATGTAAATATTCTAATTGAGCCTATTTGGCTCTTAGATAGCAAAAATAGAAAGAAAAGGAAAAGGGTGTCAGCCTCTAGCAAGGATGACACCTCGAATAAGAGAAGGTAGGAAAAGATAGAGATAAGGGGAGACCAGTACTATATCAGGGTCTTCCGTTTGATCATTATTCAGGTTTATACTAAAGAGTCAAATATAGAGGAATATTTAAAGATGATCCAAGGTTACCATGTATCATTAAAATTTTCTATTTTTTGTGGGCTATTGTAGATTTGTAGAGGAGATGTACCTCTTCCAACCATTCTTTTGTTATTTTCTGGCATATCAATGGCCCCCCTACCCAAAAAGTACTCCATATATTTTAGATGGACCTTGCGGGTGCTCTTGGGGGGCAAGCCAGGACGGCCAGCTTCAAGCGCCATCAGGGTTAGTTCTTGAAACACGGCTTCAGGCCCAACTGAGGCCACATAGAATTTCTCCTTAAAAAGTAGAATGCAGCAAGTATTATATGGTTAAGTTTATATCTCGCCATGTTGATTGGCATAAGGAATAGGTGGAACTGGCTGGCCATTATCTCAAAAGCATCCTCCACCACTCTTCTGGCTCTGGCCAGTAAGTAGTTAAAAACCCTCTGCTCCGGGGTGAGGGTCCTCATTGGGAATGGCCACATCAGGTGATCACCCAGCCCAAACGCTTCATCAGCGACAAAGACGAACAGCAGACCAGCCACCTAGTCTTCCGGATGTGGCAATCCCAAGCCACCACTCTGGAGCTGTCCGTAGAACTCAGTCTGGGCGATGACTCCACCATCCGACATCCGACCATTCTTCCCCACATCCACATAGAGAAACTCACATGTCGCCGACACCACCGCCAACATCACTATACTATTAAACCCCCTTATAGTTGTAACAGTATGACCCCGAGTTGGGGGGTGGGACTATGTGGACGTGTTTCCCATCAATTGCCCCTTCGCAGTTGGGAAAGTCCCACCGCTGGGCAAATTGGGAAGCCACAGTCTGCCATTCCTGTGGCATTGAAGGAAACTGTGGAGTCAAACAAGAAAAAAAAAATAGTACATTTGCAACTAACATTGCAGGCAGATTAGACACAAACATTCTTGGCCAACATCAGTATAACATTTATTTGAAGGAGTATTTAAATACAAATATATAAAGGCCACTTATCAGATTCCTCACCCCCTCTGATGGCCCAGTGTAAAAATTTTAGGGGGGCGAGATGTTTTGGACAGGTAACACTCTTAACTTCATTGAGAGCTGAATGCATAAATAATGTGTTTTACTTTTGGCCAGCCCCTCCTTACTTACACTATTGGCAGCCCACTGGACAGGTAAGAAGTGTCATAATCCAAAAATATAAATGCACACTGTACAAATTGAAGAACTTTTTTACATTCTGCAATTACCAATCAAGATAATAGGAGAACAAAACTTTAAACAGTACCATTTGAAAGTATTCAGGCAGGCCCTTTCACTACATGCTTTGGTGAATTCATCCATAAATATGACCACAAAAGAGGTAGGTATAGTGTGTATGGGTTTGGCAAAGTCAGCAGATAGAGGATTGGTATCGGTTGACTTAGCGGTTGGGGAAGGGAGGGTTCCAAATGATTTTGTGCCCCCAAAAAAAGCCTCTGGCACTCTGCATGAATTTAAGGACACAAATAACATTTGTACACATTTTAGGGGGTCTTTAGGGTAAAGCACTACTATGGAGCTGACAAAATACACTGTTAAGTGACTAGGTTAGGTGTGTATGGTCCCAGAATAGCATGCTGGGGAGGTTAGTGAAGGCAAATATGCACGAAGGACAAAAGAGGAACTTTAAAAACTTCCAGCATGCATGAGGATAAAGAGGACATTCACAGCATATTACAATCATGGTAATTAGGGAATGATGAAAGAAATAGAATACATTAGCAAACATTAAATACATAGAATGTGATGTTAAAGGAGAAATCTTACCTTAATATAGTCCTTCTGCAGGACCTGAATGATGGCAGAACAGGTCTCTGGAATAATGATTCCCAGAGCCTGGGGGCAGATGCATGTTGAGAACTTGATGTCCTGCAGACTTCTCCCCGTCGCCAAGTACCGCAATGTGGCGATTAACCTCTGTTCAGGGGTGATGGCGTGCTGCATGCAGGTGTCCTGATTCGTAATATAAGGGGACAGCAAAGCCAACAAATGGTGAAAAACGGGGTCCATCATTCAGAGATAATTCCTGAAATCATCAGGATTATTCTCGCGGATCTCCCACAACAAAGGCATATGAGAGAATCGGTCATGCTGGAGTAATCAATTCTTCATCCATGAACTCCTCCCCGCCCTGTTCATGGACTGGGCTTGGGTCAAAGTAAGAACCCCAACACCAAGCCCCTGCACAGCACAAACTCTACAATGAGTATGCACCCGCAACATGGCTTCAAAATGGTCGGCTGGTCAGAATAAACTAACAGAACTCACTGAAAATCAGAAAGGCCTGAGAAGAGCGAGCTGAAAATCAGAAACGAGCGGATAAGAACGCACTAAAAATCAAATACTATAAAAATATGCACTGAAAAACAGATGCAAACTGACTACACGCACTGAAAACCAGATATGAACCCACAAGCACAAACTGAAGCGCAGTAACGTTCTGAAAAGCACGAGGCTGAAAAGCGCGAATCGTCTCTCACCAAACTTTTACTAACACGAGATTAGCAGAAGGAGCCCAAAGGGTGGCGCACTGGCTATTGAACTTCCCTTTTCTAGTGCCATCATTCGTGTTGTACATCAGCGCATTCCTGACAATCAGAATTTCCGACAATATTTGTGCGACCATGTGTATGCAACACAAGTTTGAGCCAACACTTGTCAGAGATAAAACCAGGATTTCAATGTCGGAATGTCCGATTGTGTGTATGCGGCATAATTATCATAATAATCTTATATTCAGTCAGAAGGGTGGGCTCTGAGTACATTTTATAATGTTTTCCTGTATTCACTTACTTTTTGTTGTGCAAACTCCATTGTTTACGGTGCTCAGTAGCTATGGATACAATTTACAAATACAAAAACAATACATTAGATCCGTGACTCATCTCCCTCTCTCCCCTAATCTCTGAAAGGCTCTGTCCAAGGTTTCATTTAGGGACATCATGCCTGAAAAAACAGCTACTTCTGTGCCCTTTATAAAAAATATCACATACTATATGTTTATTTGCAAAA
This sequence comes from Lithobates septentrionalis, assembly GCA_037952835.1. Taxonomy (NCBI): domain Eukaryota; kingdom Metazoa; phylum Chordata; class Amphibia; order Anura; family Ranidae; genus Lithobates; species Lithobates septentrionalis. The sequence goes on along the minus strand of JBBDGP010000091.1, from coordinate 2,110,774 downwards.
CATGTATTGCATGCATAGTAAGAAAAAAAGCTGTTTAAAAAAGTTCCTAAATGAAAAGTAAAAATTCAAATAATATTGACCAAAGCCACTATAGTTTAGGTATTCTACAATTCAATAATTGTTCCACACATTTTGGTTTCCCTCTTTGAAAGCAATATTAAGACCTTTTTTTCCAGTGTTTACAACAACAATGGTGATGAGCAAATTTGCTTCGGTTAGATTAATGGGTCACCAGTTTAATCTGAATCCCATTGAAGTAAATAAGGGGAATAGAATGTTGAAAATAAAATGTTGCCATTTTAAAGGTTATTAGTCAGGGAATTGTCAAACATCCCCAAGGACATGGGGAGCTGGGAACTACCATGGAGGACCTGTTTGAGGTCTGGACTATGACACCCCATTTGGAGTAAATAGTGAGACATTGTGCTTTAAAAAGAGACTTTCCTCCTCAAAGGCATATACATATCAGAGTAGATCATCAAATTTGGTTTCAAGATGGTCTGTGCATTCACCTATGACAGCTATTTCACCCCTAAGCTCCTGTGGTATTTTCCCAACTTCTGTAGAGATACTGTGTGTTATATAATAAATCCATTATTTCAGCTGCCACTTCATGTGTGTGGGAGGAAGGTAAGGCTACCCGCATTAGGAAGGGTTCTATTGTCTGCTCTCGAGCAGGTTATGGTTCTCTAGGGAGTTAGGTGGGATGTTTTGCCTCCCAATTTTTCCCATGGGGATGGCTGGTGTACTAGGATGACCAGTCCTGGTTCCCCCAGGCTATCTGTAGCTTCTGTCGGCTAAGCAGGAAGATTAAAAGCAGACTTGCAGTGGATCTATGATCTCAGATATCTGCCATGAGAGCTACTGTGCATGTGCTCCCCAAAGTAAATAGTTGCGAGTGTAACTTCACCTATAGCAGTCCCCCTTATGCCCCTCCAGGCAAGTAGGCCTACTGGTACAAGGTTGCACCCAGAACTCAGGAGGAGTAAAATTTAGCCCTTGAACATAAGGAACCATGTAACCTAACATTTTCACAACATCAGGTCCCTAAAAATAGAAAATAATCATCAAATATTAATAATTTACTAGTATAAACCCCCAGTTTGATCTATTATGTTGGGCATAGTGTGCCAGATCAAAAATGCAAAGTCACCTGGTTGATGATCTTAGGCCCCATGGAGTTGATTTACTAAAACTGGAGAGTGCAAAATCTGGTGCGCTGTCCATGGTAGCCAATCAGCTTCTATCTTCAGCTAGTTTAATTAAGCTTTGAAAAAAACTCTCTAGTTTTAGTAAATCAACCCCCATGTGACTGATTTTCATCATATGTAAGGAACGCCATAGACCTCTCAAAGAGTAACTCCACTTTTGTTGAGAAAAAAACATTCCCCTCTGGGCGATCTATGTACACTGTAGGGATTTTAACAAACTTTGTTGCGGATTCCCACCTTTTGTCTGTGTCCATGTGCTCAGTGAATATGTATTGGAGTGGTCTTATAGTTATCAATCAGCTACTGCACACACAGGGCTCTAATGAGGAAATAGGCAAAGTCTGCATCCCTTTAGATGTGATTTCCCTTCGGGAGTATCTCACCAAAAATTAAAACATTTTTGGAGGCGATACTCAAAATCTGATGGTTATCTTGGTGCAGACTTCTGGAAAAAACAATAAGCCGATCACACAAGCAGGAAATGACATATCTGGGTGTGTTCTGTACACCATCTGTGTACATAATGCCTCCAGGTAGCCACATTGCATTACATTTTACAGAAAATTACAGAGCTGCAGATTGAAAAGGAAAGATAACTTTTAATTATATTCAATTACAATATGACTTGTGTCACAATTGTATACGCTATATTACTTTTTTTTGCAAATTTTCACCCCATGAAAGTGGGGTTACCCTTTAAAAATTCTAGTAGAAATCAATATACCACCCAATTCTTGGCTCTTGAGAGTGGATAGTCATTATACAGTAGCATTACGCAACAAAAAGGCTTATAAATAAGAAAAAAGAGAAGTGGAGCAATCCTCATGTATAATTCCTTAATTTCTGGATCTATTAAGATTTATAACCAGACACTGGCCCTTTAACATGTGATGAGATACTTTATACAAATTCATTACATGAGACAGAATGGGGGAATTTTTGCACAAGAGAGTAAATGTTTTCATGTGGGCCCTGTAGTCAGTGCCCCTGAATCCAAGAAGGTGCAAGTGTTGAATTGCCATATGTGCACAGATAGACCCCTAACATTATGTTGACTGCCAAACCATGGGATCTGTATAGCTAACAACATGCAAATGTGGTGCCTTTTATGTGGGCAAAGCTAACGGGTGGCAGATGCAGGCATGATCACATATCTGTATGAGGGACTTTCTTCTGGGTTTGCGTGCTCGCGTGCTTGAGCCCATTGCTGACTCGTGCTGTCATTAGCTACAGCACAAGTTTTGTCAGCAGGTTTCCGCCAATGATTTTGGCCGTGAACCTGCTGATTGACTGTAACCAATCACAGAATAGTTCTGTGTTTTGTTTGTAAACATAGACACAGGATTTTATGACACCCTGACAGTTAGCTTGGACAGTGGTCCCTGCTAAAATCAGGTGTACGCAACCCCAGGCTGCTGAATTTTCTAGAAACGTAATACTTATTAAGTACTAGCACTGCACTACCTTTTGGCCATAAACCTGCTGATCAGCTGTAGCTAGGGATGAGCCCGCTGTTTGAGTCGAACGTAAGTTTGACTCGAACATCGGGTGTTCATTTGTTCTAAAACAAACCAAACATATGAGGCGTCCGCGGGAAATTCAAGCACCGGGGACCACCCCATAATGCACTGCGAGATTGACGTGCATTGCTGTATGATGATTGGCCAAAGCATGCACCTGACCTGCATGCTTTGGCCAATCACAGCGCGCTCTGCTGAGAGAGCCATAATTGACCAAAGGCAGGGTGCCTTTGGCCAATCATGGCTCAGGGGGACTAAGTCCATGCCCCACACTATATAAGGCTGCTTACATAGCGGCCATGTATGGTGCGTGGACGGAGATAGATTGAACTAGATTAGGCAGGCAGGTTAGATAGTGGCAGTGTATTTGATATACAGTATCTCACAATATTTTGTGTCAATATTTTGTGTGGCCACCATTATTTTCCAGCTCTGCCTTAACCTTCTTGGGCATGGAGTTCACCAGAGCTTCACAGGTTGCCACTGGAGTCTCTTCCACTCCTCCATGACAACATCACAGAGCTGGTGGAGGTTAGAGACCTTGCGCTCCTCCACCTTCCATTTGAGGATGCCCCACAGATAGGGTTTAGGTCTGGAGACATACTTGGCCAGTCCATCATCTTTACCCTCAGCTTCTTTAGCAAGGCAGTGGTCATCGTTGGAGGTGTGTTTGGGGTCACTATCATGTTGGAATACTGCCCTGTCTCCGAAGGTAGGGGATCATGCTCTGCTTCAATATGTCACAGTAGATGTTGGCATTCATGGTTCCCTCAATGAACCGTAGCTCCCCAGTGGCAGCAGCACTTATGCAGCCCCATAACATGACACTCCCACCACCATGCTTGACTGTAGGCAGGACACACTTGTCTTTGTATTCCTCACCTGGTTTCTGCTACACACGCTTGACACCATCTGAGCCAAATTAGTTTATCTTGGTCTCATCAGACCACAGGTCATGTTTCCAGTAATTCATATCCTTAGTCCGCTTGTCTTCAGCAAACTGTTTGCGGGCTTTCTTGTGCATCATCTTTAGAAGAGGCTTCCTTCTGGGAAGACAGCCATGCAGACCAATTTAATGCAGCGTGCGGTGTATGGTCTGAGCACTGACAGGCTGACCCCCCACCCCTTCAACCTCTGCAGCAATGCTGGCAGCACTCATATGTCTATTTCCCAAAGACAACCTTTGGATATGACACTGAGCACGTGCACTCAGCTTCTTTGGTCAACCATGGCGAGGCCTGTTCTGCATGGAACCTGTCATGTTAAACCGCTGTATGGTCTTGGCCACCGTGCTGCAGCTCAATTTCAGGGTCTTGGCAATCTTCTTATAGCCTAGGCCATCTTTATGTGGAGCAATAATTCTTTTTTTCAGATCCTCAGAGAATTCTTTGCCATGAGGTGCCATGTTGAACTTCCAGCGACCAGTATGAGAGTGAGAGCGATAACACCAAATTCAACACATCTGCTCCCCATTTACACCTGAGACCCTGTAACACTAACAAGTCACATGACACCGGGGAGGGAAAATGGCTAATTGGTCCCAATTTGGACATTTTCACTTAGGAGTGTACTCACTTTTGTTACCAGCGATTTAGACATTAATGGCTGTGTGTTGAATTATTTTGAGGAGACAGCAAATTTACACGGTTATACAAGCTGTACACTCACTACTTTACATTGTAGCAGTGTAATTTCTTCAGTGTTTTCATATGAAAAGATATCATAAAATATTTACAAAAAGTCTAGTGTATATATATATATATATATATATATATATATATATATATATATATATACACTCTGCGTTCAGCCTATATATTCAGTGTATACTCTATATTCAGCCAATGCAGGCAGTGTAGTTTATATAATACAGTGTACTGAAGTGGTTAAGGGGAACTCTGCGCCAATTTTTTTTTTACAAATGGTGTGGGGTCCCCCCAAAATAAATACCAGGCCCTTATACAAGCATGCAACCTGGCAGGCCGCAGGAAAGGTGGGAACATGAGAGCACCCCCCTCCTGAACCGTACCAGGCCACATGCCCTTAACATGGGGAGGGTGCTTTGGGGTCCCCCAAAGCACCTTGTCCTCATGTTGATGGGGACAAGGGCATCATCCCCACAACCCTCTCACTCTCTCGCCCCCCCCTTTTCCTGCGGCCTGCCAAGTTGCATGCTCAGATAAGGATCTGGTATGGATTTTTGGGGGGGCCCCATGCCATATTTTTTTATTTTGGCGCAGAGTTCCCCTTAAAATCTATACCAGACCTGAAGGGCCTGGTATGGATTTTGGGGGGATCCCCATATCATTTTTTTTTTAATTCTAGCGTTGAGTTCCCCTTAATATCCATACCAGACCCTAAAGGCCTGGTAATGGACTGAGGGGGAACCCACGCCATTTTTTTCAATGATTTTTTTGTATATTGTCGGGATAAACATTCTTTTATAGTGTGGGGTGGGACTATGAGCACTGAGCCGGGATTGGAGAAAGTCAACATCACTTTGTCCAATTAGGGCTCTGACAGTGCTCTGGTGCCCTAATTGGCAAAAACTTGCACGTGACCAGCGGCTTCATCCAACTTGGGCTCTAGAATGCACTTTAAAGCATGCAGTGCTTTTTGGGGTGCTCGGCAGGCGAACATCCAGCCGAGCGACTGGCAAATTTGGGTGTTAGCCGAATGGGCGAACAGGCAATGTTTGGGACAATTTTCTGCTCAGAGTTGCTCAAACCAACACTAACCAGTATGTTGTGAACACAAGACGGCTCCAAGAACAGATGATCAGTAATATAAAGGTAAGGTCTGCTCGGGCCTGCAGCACACCGCTCAGCGCCAAATGGATAAATTAATGTCAGAAGAGAGCGGAACCAAAGACTAGGGGAGATGATAGCACTCAGTATCTCTACTGAGTGATCTAAAAGACAGCAGCCGTTTTAAAAAATCATAAGACTGTAAAAAGGATATTATTAATAATAGTATATATAAACCAAACGAGTAAACATATACTACAAACAGCGCTATTTGTTGAGCAAAGATGTATCTAAAATCATGCGGCCAACTACGCACAAAAGTATTCAAACAGAGAGGTAGAGAGTCTGTGAAGTGCTCAGAAAAATGTCCATAAGTGACAATACAGTCGTATCTCAGTGTGCGCCTTCCACCGGTCAGCAGAATTTCACCCTGTGTTGACACTCTCCCCCTAGGGGATCGAACTCACCAGATCTGCTAGTTATAAAAGCCTCCAAGAACAAAAGATCTCCTCAACACCACTCTCTCAGTACCACTCCAGGGGGTTCAGGGGGAGTCACAACTCCAAACAGATGAATGCCAGAAAGAGAAAAATGTGTGCACATAGCGTAATTCTGTTTATTAAGATGTACCCCACAATCTTCATAAAAAAACCCTCATTCTATATACGTACACAGTATAAGCAGTCAATCAAGCAAAAATATATAAGGGTTGCGTGTCACCGTTCCGAAGACCAGCCGGTTCGATATCCAGGGGAACAGGTCACTTCCTGGTTGTAGATCAGGCTGTGGTGGAACGCATACCTCACTTCCGGCGTCGTGTAAGCCACTCCCTCACGCGTTTCGTCATATCCTGACTTCGACAGAGGGCGCCCTCAAGAAATAAAAAACGCAACCACCAAAATAAAGCTCTATTAGTGGGGAAAAAATGATAAAAATGTCATATGTGTACAGTGTTCTATGACCGCACAATTGTTATTCAAAGTGCGACAGCGCTGAAAGCTGAAAATTGGCTTGGGCAGGAAGGGGGTGAAAATGCCCTGTAGGCAAGTGGCTAGTTTTGAACATTTCACCATTCATTCCTATGGGACCAATTTTGACGCAAAAATGACAATATTTTGTGAAGCACTTTGGGCAACAACGTTGAAATTAAATGTGCTATAAATAAATAAAAGTTGAAATGCATTTCTCACTCTATCAAACTTGTCATGTGCACTTTTTAAATTTGATCAATCAATTTGTTAATGTAATGTTTACTATCTTTAATCACTCCAAACACTCCACACAGTTACTCTGCCCACTCCATAAAGTTACTCCGCCCAGTTCAACCTTTCCACAGTTACTCCAGCCACTCCAACCACACAAGTTAGTCAAGCCGCTCCTCCCAGTTACTCCACCCACTCCAGTTGTAGACTACTGGTGGAGGCAAGAACACTTCACACAATTTCCCCAGAAATTGTAGCTTTTCTAGTTCATATATACATTAGTGTAGATTAGGGACAGCTCATATAGTTTCAGTGTACTGTAGTGAGACAATGTCAGTAATCTTTACATTAATGTATAGCTACAGTAGGGGCAGTTCAGATAGTGTCAGTGTAGTGACGGTTGAATCTATTTGATTGCGTTACTGCCAGTTTAACGCCATTAACTTCTGTGTGCGTTACTGCCAGTTTAACGCCATTTACTTCTTATATCATATCATATCATTTTGCATGCGTTACTGCCATTTTAACGCCATATAGTTCTATGTGCGTTACTGCCAGTTTAACGCCAAATAGTTCTGGGTGCGTTACTGCCCATTAAATGCCATTTACTTCTTTGTGCGTTACTGCCAGTTTAATGCCATATCGTTGAGTGTGCATTACTGCCAGTTTAACGAAATATAGTTCTGTGTGCGTTTCTGCCAGTTTAACGCCATATCATTTTGCGTGCATTACTGCCAGTTTAACACCATATTTTTTAGTGTGCGTTACTGCCAGTTTAACGCCATATAGTTCTGTGTGCATTACTGCCAGTTTAACGCCACATCGTTTTGTTGGGCCCTACATTGCACCCCATAATTCTTTGCTAGTCTTCATATTTAATAATGCCACTGTCAAGAAACTCAGTGCTTGAAGCAGCAAGGTAACCCCAAAACATCAGTGAACCTCCACCATGTTTGACTGTAGGGACTGTATTATTTTCTCTAAAGGCCTAATTTCTTTTTCTGAAAACAGTAGAATGATGGGCTTCAACAAAATGCTGTAATTTTGTTTTGTCTGTCCACATCCTTTCACTTCCTCAGGTAATTTTTGGCAAACTCCAATCTGGCTTTTTTATGTTTCTGTGTCAGCATTGGGGTCCTCCTGGGTCTCCTACCATAGCATTCCTTTTCATTCAGATGGCGATGTATAGTTCGAGCTGACACAATTGTACCCTGTGCCTGAAGGCTAGCTTGAATTTGTCTGGAAGTTGATCGAGGATCCATATCCACCATTCGAACAATCCTTTGATGCAGTCTTTGATAATTTTTTCTCTTTTGTCCATGTCCAGGGAGATTTGCTACAGTGCCAAGGGCTGTAAACTTCTTGACAATGTTGAGCACAGTGGACACAGGAACATCAATATCTCTGGAGATGGACTTGTAACCTTGAGATTGTCCATGCTTTTCCACAATTTTTGTTCTCAAATCCTCAAACTATTTTGTGCTGCTCTTTCTCTTCTCTGTGCCCTGTGTGGCACACAAAGACACACAACAGAAAGGTTGAGTACATTTTTCACCATTTTAACTGTTTGCCAGTGTGATTTCTATATTGTCAGCACCTGTAAATTGATATTGGTGAGTTTAATTGCAAATTACAGGAGCAGCACAAACTTGGAATACAATTATTTCTTACAGTTTTAAAGGTAACAATAATTTTGTCCAGTTCATGTTTGGAGTTTTGCATGGAATGTGTCAGATTTTTCTTTTTGTTTCTCCACTTTGTTTCTCCACTGTCAGATTAATACAAACAAAATAAATAAACATGAGAATGCCTAAACATTTGTATTTGTCACAATTTTCTGGGTGAAGTGGTGCATTATCTGACAGAAATGCAGGGGTGCCAATATTTTTGGCCATGACTGTATATGGTCAATGAAGTCATGGGGATCCCTTTGGTTACTCATTTTTGGTTGGGAAAATGGGGAAATATATAAAATATGGGGAAATTATATATAAACTTGTGTTCACAAAGTGTACACTGGCCTTCAAGTCTTGGCAGAGCCTGTTGGCACATTTGTGCACATACAGGGATTTTCCACCCATGTGCAAACACAGGGAAGGTTTCAGACCTCCCTGGCAGCAGTCTTTGCACATATGCATTATGACATTATGAAAGGCGAGGTGATTGATGGAAGTTATGTTTCACCTCGAATGCGTTCATTTGCAAGGAACTAAGGTGGAATCTGATTCAGGTTTTACCAGCCACCTTAGCAGATTTTACTTTCCACTTGTGTCCACCAGAAGGTGGTATAAATAAAGCAGGACTGGAGCAAAGAATTGCTCTTGGCCTGGGACTCAGGAAGTCAGAAACCTGAGAGAACTGCTTGTGTGAAGTTTGCTTTGTGAGAGAAAGCAAAGGTTTGTATCAACTTTGTTTTGTGTGTGACTGGGAGAAGCCCTTCACCCCTGAGTTAGGAACCTGCAATCTTTAATTAGTGCCTGGATGGCAAGGAGTTATTTTCTGTTTTCTTTGTTAAATTTTCTTGCAACCTTTTAAAATAAAACTGGCTACAAGTCAGATTTTGTCAAAAGAAGTTTATTGAGTATACAATGTTATAAAGATACATAAAGTAAGTTTACAAGGATCTATAAAGTAAGCTCATTGTTTAACAGTAGGGTTTATATAGGTAAATATCATGGAATTTCAAATATTAAACATCGGGTTCACATAAACCTAAATTAAAGATATATATCATTTCCTTAGTTACTTTTGTAGGTATTTAAATGATTTATACCTACTATACATATTGTTTACAAGTAGAGTGTATATAGGTCAAATAAATTCTGATAAAGAGCTTTAATCGTAAGGTGGAGAAAAGGAAAGAGAAAGAAGAAAAAGGGTTGAAAGGTAGAGGTATGGTCCACAAGGTTGTCCCGCTCGTCAGTTTATTATTCTTTTTAGTTCTCTTTGAAGCCTTAGAATGGGTGTCTCTGTAAGTCATTTAATCTGTTACCATGGCAACAGGACAGAATCATTGAAGTTTGACAGGTAATGTTGTTTTATCCAAGGATGCCAAAGTTTTTCAAATTTTGGAATTTGATTTTGATCGATGGCTACCATCTTAGCATGGGACATTGTATTATTCATTCTGTGAATTGTTTCTGCTAGTACCAATGTAGGAGATTTCCATGCCTTGGCCACTGTTTGTTTTGCAGCCGTTATTAGTTGGATCATAAGTTTGAATTGAGAAAGTGTCAACCATTCCGGTTTTAGATTAAGTAAAGTTAAATATGGATCTGGTTGTATTATTTTTTTAAATATTTTAGATGCAATCACGAAGACTTCCTTCCAGAAGGTTTGGATTACTGGGCACGTCCACCATATGTGTAAATATGTGCCTATTTCTGGGCATCCTCGAAAACAAAGAGCTGAGGTATTAGGTGAATATTTTGCCACTCTAGCGGGTACAAGGTACCAGCGAGTTAGGACTTTATAATTTGTCTCCAGTGCTAAGATGTTGGGTGAAGATGACTTAGATGTGAGCCATATGTTAGACCAGTCTGTGTCTTCTAAAGTTCGTCCCAGGTCCTCCTCCCACCTCTGAACGTAAGAGGGTCTATTAAGATTTGCTACTCCATATAATTGATTATAAAGTGATGAAATTGTACCTTTAGCAAATGGATCTTTTGTACAGATTGATTCAAAAATGGATAATTGGGATAATGGTGTATCCCCCTTTAGGAATGGTGTATAGAAATTTTTGATTTGGAGATATCTAAATATCTCAGAGTTTGGTAGATCATATTTTTCTCTAAGCGATGGGAATGAAAGGAATGATTTAGATGCTATGAAGTCATTTAGTGTCTGAATGCCTGATGTTGTCCAAGCTTTAAAAGAATTTGGGTAGATCCATGCCGGATAAAAGTCCGGATTTCTGATAAAAGAAAGCAGAGGATTGTGTGGAGATTGTAACTGATATTTGGTTTTTAGTTTATCCCAGAGAGATAAGAAGTGTTTAGTTATGGGATTATGAATTTTAAAGCGGTCTTTAGGATCAAGCCATAATAAATTTGATATTAATAGAGGGTCATTTTCTGAAGCCTCTATAAATACCCATAATGGGATTTCCTGTTTTGCATGGTATTTGGACAGACTGGCCAAATGTGCTGCTCTGTAGTAGTTAGTAAAATTAGGGTATCCCAGGCCTCCTTTATTTTTGGGAAGATGTAGTGTGTGTATAGGTATACGTGGTTTAGAAGAGCCCCATATAAACGAAGTTGCTCTTTTTTGTACTATTCTCAAAAAATAGGAAGGAATTGGAATAGGGAGGACTCTGAATAGATAAAGCAATTTGGGTAGAATAGTCATTTTGATTGCATTAATCTTCCCTATCCAGGATAAAGGAAGTTGCGACCATTGTTTTATTAGATTTGTGATCTGTCTTAATACAGGAGGATAATTGGTTGAGAATGTGAATGGGAGTGCAGCCCTAGCCGGGATCAATTCCATGTTTGTGAGTGAAATATTAAGCACTAGGCATTTCTTAGGATTAATCATAAGGCCGTATAGGGCTGCAAATCCATCAAGAGCTGGTATTAAGTTAGGACCAGAGACCTGTGGTGATGATAGAAAGAGTAATATATCGTCTGCAAATATACATAGTTTGTGTGTAATACCTCCTACTTCAATGCCAGTTATAGTTTGGTTTGTTCTGATGTATTGGGCCATGGGTTCGAGTATAAGGGCAAATAATAAGGGAGATAATGGGCAACCCTGTCGGGTACCTCTTTCGATATTAAAGGCTTCAGATTTGTATCCAGCATATTTTATATAGGCTTTGGGTTTATTATATAATGCTTTGATCCATGTTAAAAAGTGGGGTCCAAAACCCCATTTTTGTAATGAATATTGCATATATTGCCAGGATACTGTGTCAAATGCCCTCTTAATATCGAGAGATAGAAAACATAAAGGGATTTTCCGTTTTTTAGCAATATGTGCCAATAACACTGCCCTGCGTATATTATCGCCTGCCTGTCTATTTGGCATGAAGCCTACTTGATCTCTATGTATTAATTTTCCTATAATGCTATTGAGGCGTTTTGCTATTATTTTTGCTAATAATTTAATATCGAGGTTTAACAGAGAGATAGGCCGATAATTCACACAGGAAGTATCATCAGAAAGGGGTTTTGGGATCATACAAACAATTGCCATTAGTGTTTCCTGCCGAAAAGAATGTCCATCTAGAAGTTTGTTAAAAGTTTCAGTGAGAATGGGAGAGAGTATTTCTGAGAATGTTTTATAGTATAAAGCCGAGTAGCCGTCTGGGCCTGGTCTTTTGTTAAGTTTTAGGTCTTTTATGGCGTTAGCAGCTTCATCTATAGTTATAGGCTCATCCAAACTGCTTTTTTGATTCTGAGATAACTCAGGTAAGGTTATTTTTGAGAAGAAGGATTCAGCCTCTGTAGGATTAAATTCATTGTTTGTCTTGTATAAAGTTGCGAGATGTGAGTGAAATTTATGGACTATTTTAACTGGATTACAAGTGTAAACATTTTTTGATAATTTCAAACGTATTGGTTTGAAAGATTTGTTAGTTGAATTTAATGCCCGAGCCAAATATGTACCTGGTTTGTTTGTATTCATGTAGAAATTGTGTTTGGAGCGTTTGAGGGATTTATCAACTGACTCAGTGAGAAATAGATCGTATTCCAATCTAGATTTTTCCAGATGAGATTTTGTACTCTGAGATGGATTATCTTGAAATGATATGTAGGCTGCATTAAAATTGAGTTCTAGTTTTTTTGCTAGATTTTTGCATTCCCGTTTAAATAGTGCCATTTGTCTTTGTATTGTACCACGCAAGACAGGCTTATGAGCTTCCCACAGTGTTATTGGGGAGATGTCTGTTGTATTATTAATTGATATGTATTCCTTTAAAGCTTGTTCAATGGCCATCTGATGTAGTGGGTGTTTGAGCATTATGTCCGGTAAGTACCACGTTGGGTCATGCGCTTTTGGTATGGCTGAGGCTATAGTAGTGTATACTGCATTATGGTCAGACCACGGAATCGGAATTATATCTGATGCAATAATTTCTGGTATCATTCCTATTGTTAGAAAAATATGATCTATTCTGGTGAAGGTTTGATGAGGGTGCGAGAAATTAGTGAATTTCTTTTTCATTGGGTTACTTTCTCTCCACTAGGGATGAGCCGAACACCCCCCGGTTCGGTTCGCACCAGAACCCGCGAACGGACCGCAAGTTCGCACGAACGTTAGAACCCCATTGACGTCTATGGGACTCGAACGTTCGAAATCAAAAGTGCTCATTTTAAAGGCTAATTTGCATGGTATTGTCCTAAAAAGGGTTTGGGGACCCGGGTCCTACCCCAGGGGACATGTATCAATGCAAAAAAAACTTTTAAAAACGGCCGTTTTTTCGGGAGCAGTGATTTTAATGATGCTTAAAGTAAAAAAAAAAAAGTGAAATATTCCTTTAAATATCGTACCTGGGGGGTGTCTATAGTATGCCTGTAAAGTGACGCGTGTTTCCCATGTTTAGAACAGTCCCTGCACCAAATGTCATTTTTAAAGGAAAAAATCTCATTTAAAACTGCTTGCGGGTTTAATGTCATGTCGGGTCATGGCAATATGGATGAAAATCAGTGAGACAAACGGCATGGGTACCCCCCAGTCCATTACCAGGCCCTTTGGGTCTTGTATGGATATTAAGGGGAACCCCGCACCCAAATTAAAATAAGGAAAGGTCCCTATATACTCTGAACAGCAGTATTCAGGCGGTGCAAACAAGACAGGGACTGTAGGTTTGTTGTTAAGTAGAATCTGTTTGTAATTTTGAACATTTTTAATGTGTTTAGCTCCAGCCAAAAAATCTTTTCTAGGCTTTTTGGAAAACATAGGGAAGGGTTATCACCCCTGTGACATTTGTTTTGCGTCTTTCCTCCTCTTCAGAAGATTTCACCTCACTTTTTTGTCCCAATGAAAAATGTTTTTTGAAAATTTGGGTTTTTTTGTGGAACAAGGATTGGAAAGCATCAGTGGAAAGGAGAAATTGTTTTCCCATATTAACTCTTACAGGAGAGAATTTCCCTTCCTTAGGGGTAGATTTCATCTCACTTCCTGTTGTCTCCTTCCGTTTGCAAGTAGGAGTCGTTTGTAAGTTAGATGTTTGAAAGTAGGGTCCTGCCCTATATACTCAGCAGAAATTTGGGCCTTAGGTGTTGCTGTGGCCAAAACACTGTAAGCCCTCACAGGGCCCTGCTGTGAAATATTAGATCAAGAATTGTAATTACATGCCCCTGTTGAACAGGAGCTGAAAAATTAGGCCTTAGGCACTGGTGCTGGTGCCACAACACTGCAACCCCTCACAGACACTCTAGTTGGAACGCAGGAACGAGCCCTGCTGCAAAGTATTGCATCAAAAATTGTAATTACACGCCCCTGTTAGACAGGGGCAGAAAAATTGGGCCTTAGGCACTGGTGCTGGTGCCACAACACTGCAACCCCTCACAGACACTCTAGTTGGAACGCAGGAACGAGCCCTGCTGCAAAGTATTGCATCAAAAATTGTAATTACACGCCCCTGTTAGACAGGGGCAGAAAAATTGGGTCTTAGGCACTGGTGCTGGTGCCACAACACTGCAACCCCTCACAGACACTCTAGTTGAAACGCAGGAACAAGCCCTGCTGCAAAGTATTGCATCAAAAATTGTAATTACACGCCCCTGTTAAACAGGGGCTGAAAAATTGTGCCTTAGGCACTGGTGGTGGCACCCAGAACCAAAAATGTTCTTACAAGCTATCAGCGTGATGATTGAGGATAATTACTCAGGGATAGTCACTCAGCATCAGCATAGGCAGTCTTTGAAGGGATCTGAGATTTCAAAAAAAATTATTCGGTTACATCTGCATCAGGTGCTTGGTAGCTGGTGGTGATCCAAGACTGATTCATTTTTATGAAGGTCAGCCGATCGACCGAGTCGGTGGACAGACGCACCCTGTGATCGGTTACCACGCCTCCAGCAGCACTGAATGTGCGTTCCGAAAGAACGCTGGATGCAGGACAGGCCAGTAGCTCAATTGCATACTGTGCAAGCTCTGGCCAGTGATCCATCCTCAAGACCCAGTAACCCAGAGGATTTTCGGTGGGAAAGGTGTCCAAGTCTGATCTTGCCCCTAGGTATTCCTGCACCATGTAAAACAGACGCTGGCGATGGTTGCTGGAACCGATCATACCTTGGGGCTGCGGACCAAAAAATTGTCTGAACGCATCGGTCAGACGGCCACCTTCTCCACCGCTCCTTCTTTGACTGACCGAAGCCTCAGCAACACGTTGTCCAGAAACAGGAGTTTGTAACCTCCCAGTCTCTGGGAACGCGTTGCACAGACCTTTCTGCAAGGCCTCCCGAAGATGTTTCATCCTCTGCTCCCTCTGCGATGGCAAGATAAGGTCCGCAACCTTACCCTTGTAACGTGGATCAAGGAGGGTTGCCAGCCAGTATTGGTCCTTCTCCTTGATACCACGAATACGAGGATCCTTACGCAGGCTTTGCAGGATCAGGGAGGCCATGCAGCGTAGGTTTGCTGAGGCATTCGGTCCGGAGTCCTCTGGGTCACTAAGGACAACAACGTCCGCAGCCACCTCCTCCCAGCCACGTACAAGTCCATGTGTTCCTTGGGACTGATCCCTTAAAGACTGCTGATGCTGAGTGCCAGGCTCCACCTCCATACTGACACAATCTTCCTCCTCCTCCTCCTCCTCGTCCTCTTCCTGTGTGATCGGCGGGCACGCAGGAACACTGTCTGGATAAAGGGGGCCTTGAGAGCTAAGGAAGTCCTCCTCTTCCTGCCTCTGTTCTGCCTCAAGTGCCCTGTCCATTATTCCACGCAGCGTGTGCTCCAACAGGTGGACAAGGGGGACAGTGTCACTGATGCATGCACTGTCAGTGCTCACCATCCTCGTGGCCTCCTCGAATGGTGACAGGACAGTGCATGCATCCCTGATCATGGCCCACTGGCGTGGGGAAAAAAAACCAAGGTCCCCTGACCCTGTCCTGGTGCCATAGTCGCACAGGTACTCATTGATGGCCCTCTGCTGCGTGTGCAGCCGCTGCAGCATGGCCAACGTCGAGTTCCACCTGGTGGGCATGTCACAGATTAGGCGGTTCTTGGGCAGGTTAAACTCCTTTTGGAGGTCCGTCAGCCGAGCACTGGCATTATATGACCGGCGGAAATGCACAGAGACTTTCCTGGCCTGCCTCAGGACATCCTGTAAGCCCGGGTACCTGCCCAAGAACCGCTGCACCACCAAGTTAAGGACGTGAGCCAAACAGGGCACATGGGTCAGTTGTCCCTGTCGGAGGGCAGAGAGGAGGTTGGTGCCATTGTCGCAAACCACCATTCCTGCCTTAAGTTGGCGTGGCGTCAACCACCTCTGAACCTGCCCCTGCAGAGCTGACAGAACCTCTGCCCCAGTGTGGCTCCTGTCCCCCAAGCACACCAGCTCAAGCACCGCATGGCATCTTTTGGCCTGCGTACTTGCGTAGCCCCTTGAACGCCTACGGAGCACCGCTGGTTCCGAGGAAGAGGCCATGGAGGAAGAAGAAGAGGAGGGGGTGGAGGAGAGAGGTGTGTCACAATCAGCATTTTGTAGGCGTGGTGGCGGAACAACCTCCAACACTACTGCACCTTGTCCTGCATCCTTCCCAGCTGCCAGCAGAGTCACCCAATGCGCCGTGAAACTTAAGTAACGTCCCTGTCCATGCCTGCTGGACCATGAGTCAGCGGTAATATGCACCTTACCGCTGACCGCCCTGTCCAGCGAGGCATGGACATTGCCTTCCACATGCCGGTAGAGAGCCGGAATCGCCTTCCGTGAGAAAAAGTGGCGTTTGGGTACCTGCCACTGAGGAACCGCACATTCCACAAACTCACGGAAGGGGGCAGAGTCTACCAACTGAAAAGGCAGCAGTTGAAGTGCTAGCAATTTTGCCAAGCTAGCATTCAACCGCTGGGCATGTGGATGGCTGGGAGCAAACTTCTTTCGGCGGTGCAGCAGCTGGGGCAGGGAAATTTGCCTGGTACAATCTGACGTCGGTGTACCAAAAGCAGATTGCCCACAAGTACTTGGCTGTGACACACCTAATTCTACACCTTCATTCCTCTCACTGCAGGTCTCAGAGAGGACTGAAGGTCTAGTGGGGTTGGAAATCTCAGCTGATGAGGAGCAAGGAGAGATCCTCTTTGTTCTTTGGTGTGGGTCTTTTAGATACGCTTGCCAACGAACTGCATGGCAGGTCAACATATGTCTGGTCAAGCATGTGGTACCCAAGCGGGAGATGTTTTGGCCACGCGAGATACGCTTGAGACATATGTTGCAAATAGCAGCGGTGCGATCTGATGCACTCGTCTCAAAAAAGGCCCACACCAAAGAACTTTTTGAATAACGCGCAGAGACTGCAGCGCCCTGCACATGTGGAGCTTTGGGGTGTGATGCAGTCAATGTGCTGCCCTTAGGCTGGCCCCTGGAGGGCATCCTGCCTAGTTGGTGATGTGCCACCTCCTCCTCCTCCTCCTCCTCTCTCCTATCAGGCACCCACGTTGAGTCAGTGACCTCATCATCCCCTCCCTCCTCATCACTGGAGCAAACCTGGCAGTATGCTGCAGCAGGGGGAGCATGACTGCCAGATTGCTGTCCTTCTTGGGCACCCCCTCTGTCCGTGCTCATGTTACTGCCTTCATCAAGCTCAGTATCATCATCAGAGCCTTCCAAACGCTGGGCATCCTCCTGGAGCATGTACCCAACACTGTGGTCAAACAGTTCTAGGGAATCCTCATGAGGACATGGTGGAGCTAGGGAAGGAGTCACTGATGACATTGAGCTGAGGGAAGAGGCCGCTGCTTTGCCAGACAAAGCACCCTGGGCATGGGTGAGAGAGGATGAGGAGGATGAGGACGGCTTGGTCATCCACTCGACCAAGTCTTCCGCATGTTGCGGCTCAACACGGCCAGCTGCCGAAAAAAAGGCCAAGCGTGTCCCATGGCCACGTGCTGATGAGGATGCACCGTCTCCACGACCAGCACTAGACACAGAGCCTGCTTGCCCTCTCTTATTGGCTTGTGACTGTCTGCCTCTCCTTCTTGGCCTTCCAGACATACTAATGGCCTGTAGCTGCACTAAGCTGGGATAGAACACCTGTAATTTTCTTCAGGTAGCTTTATATACTGTAACCAGACAAGCCTGCCTGTCAGTAGGAAGATAACAGGAACGGATCTAGCTGAACACTGTGAGCAGGACGCACTGTACTAAATGTAAATAGTCTAGCTGCCTGACCGTGGTACTAATAGGATCAAAAAGAACACCTGTAATTTTCTTAAGGTAGCTTTATATACTGTAACCAGACAAGCCTGCCTGTCAGTAGGAAGATAACAGGAACGGATCTAGCTGAACACTGTGAGCAGGACGTACTGCACTAAATGTATATAGCAGGAACGGATCTAGCTGAACACTGTGAGCAGGACGCACTGCACTGAATGTAAATAGCAGGAACGGATCTAGCTGAACACTGTGAGCAGGACGCACTGCACTAAATGTAAATACCAGGAACGGATCTAGCTGAACACTGTGAGCAGGACGCACTGCACTGAATGTAAATAGCAAGAACGGATCTAGCTGAACACTGTGAGCAGGACGCACTGTACTAAATGTAAATAGTCTAGCTGCCTGACCGTGGTACTAATAGGATCAAAAAGAACACCTGTAATTTTCTTAAGGTAGCTTTATATACTGTAACCAGACAAGCCTGCCTGTCAGTAGGAAGATAACAGGAACGGATCTAGCTGAACACTGTGAGCAGGACGTACTGCACTAAATGTATATAGCAGGAACGGATCTAGCTGAACACTGTGAGCAGGACGCACTGCACTGAATGTAAATAGCAGGAACGGATCTAGCTGAACACTGTGAGCAGGACGCACTGCACTAAATGTAAATACCAGGAACGGATCTAGCTGAACACTGTGAGCAGGACGCACTGCACTGAATGTAAATAGCAAGAACGGATCTAGCTGAACACTGTGAGCAGGACGCACTGTACTAAATGTAAATAGTCTAGCTGCCTGACCGTGGTACTAATAGGATCAAAAAGAACACCTGTAATTTTCTTAAGGTAGCTTTATATACTGTAACCAGACAAGCCTGCCTGTCAGTAGGAAGATAACAGGAACGGATCTAGCTGAACACTTTGAGCAGGACACACTGTACTAAATGTAAATAGTCTAGCTGCCTGACCGTGGTACTAATAGGATCAAAAAGAACACCTGTAATTTTCTTCAGGTAGCTTTATATACTGTAACCAGACAAGCCTGCCTGTCAGTAGGAAGATAACAGGAACGGATCTAGCTGAACACTGTGAGCAGGACGTACTGCACTAAATGTATATAGCAGGAACGGATCTAGCTGAACACTGTGAGCAGGACGCACTGCACTGAATGTAAATAGCAGGAACGGATCTAGCTGAACACTGTGAGCAGGACGCACTGCACTAAATGTAAATACCAGGAACGGATCTAGCTGAACACTGTGAGCAGGACGCACTGCACTGAATGTAAATAGCAGGAACGGATCTAGCTGAACACTGTGAGCAGGACGCACTGCACTGAATGTAAATAGCAGGAACGGATCTAGCTGAACACTGTGAGCAGGACGCACTGCACTGAATGTAAATAGCAGGAACGGATGTAGCTGAACACTGTGAGCAGGACGCACTGCACTAAATGTAAATACCAGGAACGGATCTAGCTGAACACTGTGAGCAGGACGCACTGCACTGAATGTAAATAGCAGGAACGGATCTAGCTGAACACTGTGAGCAGGACGCACTGCACTGAATGTAAATAGCAGGAACGGATCTAGCTGAACACTGTGAGCAGGACGCACTGCACTGAATGTAAATAGCAGGAACGGATGTAGCTGAACACTGTGAGCAGGACGCACTGCACTAAATGTAAATACCAGGAACGGATCTAGCTGAACACTGTGAGCAGGACGCACTGCACTGAATGTAAATAGCAGGAACGGATCTAGCTGAACACTGTGAGCAGGACGCACTGCACTAAATGTAAATACCAGGAACGGATCTAGCTGAACACTGTGAGCAGGACGCACTGCACTGAATGTAAATAGCAGGAACGGATCTAGCTGAACACTGTGAGCAGGACGCACTGCACTGAATGTAAATAGCAGGAACGGATCTAGCTGAACACTGTGAGCAGGACGCACTGCACTGAATGTAAATAGCAGGAACGGATGTAGCTGAACACTGTGAGCAGGACGCACTGCACTAAATGTAAATACCAGGAACGGATCTAGCTGAACACTGTGAGCAGGATGCACTGCACTGAATGTAAATAGCAGGAACGGATCTAGCTGAACACTGTGAGCAGGACGCACTGCACTGAATGTAAATAGCAGGAACGGATCTAGCTGAACACTGTGAGCAGGACGCACTGCACTGAATGTAAATAGCAGGAACGGATGTAGCTGAACACTGTGAGCAGGACGCACTGCACTAAATGTAAATACCAGGAACGGATCTAGCTGAACACTGTGAGCAGGACGCACTGCACTGAATGTAAATAGCAGGAACGGATGTAGCTGAACACTGTGAGCAGGACGCACTGCACTGAATGTAAATAGCAGGAACGGATCTAGCTGAACACTGTGAGCAGGACGCACTGCACTGAATGTAAATAGCAGGAACGGATCTAGCTGAACACTGTGAGCAGGACGCACTGCACTGAATGTAAATAGCAGGAACGGATCTAGCTGAACACTGTGAGCAGGACGCACTGCACTAAATGTAAATAGCAGGAACGGATCTAGCTGAACACTGTGAGCAGGACACACTGCACTAAATGTAAATAGTCTAGATAGAAGATAACAGGAACGGATCTAGCTAAACTGAATACAGTGTATATATATATATGCAACACCTGGGATGCATATATATACACAATACACTGTAAGTGCAGCTAACTGACTGACTGTTCTGCCTAATCTATCTAACTCAAATCAAATGACACTGTCTCTCTCTCTCTCTATCTCTCAGCACACCGGAACACACACTACACAGGGCCGCCGTGCAGGCGGCCTTATATAGTGTGGGGTGTGTACTAAATCCCCTGAGCCATAATTGGCCAAAGCCACCCTGGCTTTGGCCAATTACAGCTCTCTCTACTGACGGCGCTGTGATTGGCCAAGCATGCGGGTCATAGTGCATGCTTGGCCAATCATCAGCCAGCAATGCACTGCGATGCCGCAGTGAATTATGGGCCGTGACGCGCCACACGAATTTGGCGCGAACGGCCCATATCGTTCGCAATTCGGCGAACGACCGAACAGCCGATGTTCGAGTCGAACATGGGTTCGACTCGAACACGAAGCTCATCCCTACTCTCCACGAATCTACCAGATTGTATTTGGAAAGAAGTTGAGAAAAAGGTAATCTAGAGGTTATTTTGGATGGTGTAAAAGGTGATTTATCTAGAAATGGAAAGAGGACCTGGTTCGAATCCCCACACATTATCACTGTTCCTATTTTGTGTGTATTAATCACTTGTAATATATGTGAGAGGAATGGTGTAGGTTGTTTGTTAGGAGCGTAGTAGGAAATCACTGTGATTGCTGTATCCATTATATAACCCATGAGTATCAGGTATCTACCTTCTGGGTCTTTAATTTCTGATGATAAGGTGAATGGTGTGGATCGGTGAAATGCAATTAGAGTTCCCCTTTGCTTGGTACAGGCAGAAGCCGTGTAAATTTGTTGATAAAAAGGAGAAATATATTTTGGAGTAGAATCTTTGGTGAAGTGTGTTTCTTGGAGGCATACTATGTGAGCCTTCTTGTTATGGAAAGTACGGAAGGCTTTGGTCCTTTTTTGAGGGACATTTATTCCCTGAACATTCAGGGAAAGTATATTCAGTGGTGCCATGGCAATAGATCAAATAGTTTTGACTTACTTTTTGTTATGCAGAGCTGACTGCGCAGATCAACCTATGTGGACTGAAGAGATGAATAGATAGAAAAGAAACCAGTGAATTATGGAGTAAAGAGTAAACAAAAAACATATGAGATTAGATGATACATTGTATAAATTATTTTTTGCAAGTAATCACAATTTACCCGTGAAAGAGAATAAATATCTCTCTCAGGGGAATAAGTGCCTTCGTCACACTCCCACATAATATGGTTGGGAGAATGAGGAGGGCTAATGGGGGTACACGGATCTTCCGCTTACAGGAGAGAAGTGCTATGTCAAAAGACATCAAAATGATGTTTCATTAATTGGAGTGCAGAATATAGTTTTTGTTGAAATTATTTATTCCAGGGTGGTTGTATATGGTTAGTCTTGCCCTAGGCTAAATAATTCAGTTAGAAAGGTACTGTTAATAACTTTGGTATTGATGAAGATAGTTTGAATTATTTTGGGATTTTAACCCTTTTAGAGTAAACAATTACATATTTTATTCATATGTAACTGTTTAGATATGTTAACTCATAAAATTGAGGTTGTATTGCTTCAGATTAGAATAAACAAAAACATAGTTCTAGGAACTAGTTAGGTAATAATATATTTGTTTTAAGAAAAGAAAGAAAAAGCTTCCATTACTTCTGGATTATTGAACATATTTGTCCTAAAAAGTAATAAATCTATTGTTATTACCTGATAATATATAACTGAACAAGAATTTCCTTATTTCACTTATATATTCTAAGGCTATATGAATCAGAAGTAATAAGAAATATAACTGGAATTTAACATGATCCCACACAGTGTGTGACTATCAGAATGCAGTTACATTCAGTTATAAATATAGGTTTTTTATAGAGAACCATCTCTTAGTATAATAAATGAAGAGATATCAGGAATTAGGATGTCAGTCCATTGAATCTTCTTGGTCCATGGATGATGTGGCATAACGGCCTCTTTTGTGAGAATGATGATTCCCATTTTGTTCTGAAATTTTCTGGGTGCTGCCTGAAGGTGAAGATGATGCCATTCTTCTGCGTGCGGGAGTGTTGCTGCTTGTGGGTTCTGTCAGATTTAATTTTAAAAGGGTTTGTTGTAGTTCATCTGCTGATCTGCTTCTGTAAATTGTACCTTGGTAGTTAAATCTGACTGAAAAGGGGAAGCCCCATTGATACATAATGTTGTGGCGTTGCAGTTCCATTAGTTGGGGTTTCATGGATCGTCTTTTAGTAATAGTAAGTTGGGATAGGTCAGCAAAAATTTGATAATTGTGTCCTTGAAAATTAAGTTCCTTTTTTTCTCTTGCAGCAATTAGTATTTGTTCTTTCGTTCTGTAATAATGAAATTTTGTGATTATATCACGTGGGGGTCCATCTTTCTTTTTGGCTGTGAGGGCTCTGTGTACTCTGTCCAGTTCTAAACGTTCAATAGGGATATCTGGCTTTAGTTCTTGTAATAGAGCAGTAATAGTAGATTGCAGGTCTGTCACAGTTTCAGGTATTCCCCTTATGCGCAAGTTTGAACGTCTGGCTCTATTTTCGTAATCTTCAAGCTTAGTTTGAAGTATTAAATTCTCTTTTTTTAATTGTTGCAATTCTGTTATATTTTCTTGGGTTGTAATTTCAATTTCATCCATTTTTATTTCTAAGGCTGCGGTGCGGTTTCCCAGCTCTCTTATTTCTTTGGTTATTCTTTTTGTTATTTGGTCTGAGGTTTGTTTTAAAGCCTTATGAAGCATCTTTTCAAATTGTAATAATATTACTGGGGATACTGAGGAGGCTTGTGGAGAAGTTTGTGAGAGGATTTGTTCTGTATCTGACTCAAATGGAGAGTCTTGCTGTGACATTTTCTGTCTGTGAGAGCGCCCTGATGCTGTATCTTGTGAGGTGACTGGAGCTGCTTCAGCTGCAGTGAGTGCCTGTGAGTAGGGATGAGCTTCGTGTTCGAGTCGAACCCATGTTCGACTCGAACATCGGCTGTTCGACCGTCCGTCGAATTGCGAACGTTATGGGCCGTTCGCGCCAAATTCGTGTGGCGCGTCATGGCCCATAATTCACTGCGGCATCGCAGTGCATTGCTGGCTGATGATTGGCCAAGCATGCACTATGACCCGCATGCTTGGCCAATCACAGCGCCGTCAGTAGAGAGAGCTGTAATTGGCCAAAGGGTGGCTTTGGCCAATTATGGCTCAGGGGATTTAGTACACGCCCCACACTATATAAGGCCGCCTGCACGGCGGCCCTGTGTAGTGTGTTCCGGTGTGCTGATAGAGAGAGAGACAGACAGTGTCATTTGATTTGAGAGCTAGATTAGGCTAGATCTGTTCCTGCTCTTTACATTTAGTGCAGTGCGTCCTGCTCACAGTGTTCAGCTAGATCCGTTCCTGCTATTTACATTTAGTGCAGTGCGTCCTGCTCACAGTGTTCAGCTAGATCCGTTCCTGCTATTTACATTTAGTGCAGTCAGTGCGTCCTGCTCACAGTGTTCAGCTAGATCTGTTCCTGCTATTTACATTTAGTGCAGTGCGTCCTGCTCACAGTGTTCAGCTAGATCTGTTCCTGCTATTTACATTTAGTGCAGTCAGTGCGTCCTGCTCACAGTGTTCAGCTAGATCCGTTCCTGCTATTTACATTTAGTGCAGTGCGTCCTGCTCACAGTGTTCAGCTAGATCCGTTCCTGCTATTTACATTTAGTGCAGTGCGTCCTGCTCACAGTGTTCAGCTAGATCCGTTCCTGCTATTTACATTTAGTGCAGTGCGTCCTGCTCACAGTGTTCAGCTAGATCTGTTCCTGCTATTTACATTTAGTGCAGTCAGTGCGTCCTGCTCACAGTGTTCAGCTAGATCCGTTCCTGCTATTTACATTTAGTGCAGTGCGTCCTGCTCACAGTGTTCAGCTAGATCTGTTCCTGCTATTTACATTTAGTGCAGTGCGTCCTGCTCACAGTGTTCAGCTAGATCCGTTCCTGCTATTTACATTTAGTGCAGTCAGTGCGTCCTGCTCACAGTGTTCAGCTAGATCCGTTCCTGCTATTTACATTTAGTGCAGTGCGTCCTGCTCACAGTGTTCAGCTAGATCCGTTCCTGCTATTTACATTTAGTGCAGTGTGTCCTGCTCACAGTGTTCAGCTAGATCCGTTCCTGCTATTTACATTTAGTGCAGTGCGTCCTGCTCACAGTGTTCAGCTAGATCCGTTCCTGCTATTTACATTTAGTGCAGTGCGTCCTGCTCACAGTGTTCAGCTAGATCCGTTCCTGCTATTTACATTTAGTGCAGTGCGTCCTGCTCACAGTGTTCAGCTAGATCCGTTCCTGCTATTTACATTTAGTGCAGTGCGTCCTGCTCACAGTGTTCAGCTAGATCCGTTCCTGCTATTTACATTTAGTGCAGTGCGTCCTGCTCACAGTGTTCAGCTAGATCCGTTCCTGCTATTTACATTTAGTGCAGTGCGTCCTGCTCACAGTGTTCAGCTAGATCCGTTCCTGCTATTTACATTTAGTGCAGTCAGTGCGTCCTGCTCACAGTGTTCAGCTAGATCCGTTCCTGCTATTTACATTTAGTGCAGTCAGTGCGTCCTGCTCACAGTGTTCAGCTAGATCCGTTCCTGCTATTTACATTTAGTGCAGTCAGTGCGTCCAGCTCACAGTGTTCAGCTAGATCCGTTCCTGCTATTTACATTTAGTGCAGTGCGTCCTGCTCACAGTGTTCAGCTAGATCCGTTCCTGCTATTTACATTTAGTGCAGTGCGTCCTGCTCACAGTGTTCAGCTAGATCTGTTCCTGCTATTTACATTTAGTGCAGTGCGTCCTGCTCACAGTGTTCAGCTAGATCTGTTCCTGCTATTTACATTTAGTGCAGTCAGTGCGTCCTGCTCACAGTGTTCAGCTAGATCCGTTCCTGCTATTTACATTTAGTGCAGTGCGTCCTGCTCACAGTGTTCAGCTAGATCTGTTCCTGCTATTTACATTTAGTGCAGTGCGTCCTGCTCACAGTGTTCAGCTAGATCTGTTCCTGCTATTTACATTTAGTGCAGTCAGTGCGTCCTGCTCACAGTGTTCAGCTAGATCCGTTCCTGCTATTTACATTTAGTGCAGTGCGTCCTGCTCACAGTGTTCAGCTAGATCTGTTCCTGCTATTTACATTTAGTGCAGTGCGTCCTGCTCACAGTGTTCAGCTAGATCCGTTCCTGCTATTTACATTTAGTGCAGTCAGTGCGTCCTGCTCACAGTGTTCAGCTAGATCCGTTCCTGCTATTTACATTTAGTGCAGTGCGTCCTGCTCACAGTGTTCAGCTAGATCCGTTCCTGTTATCTTCCTACTGACAGGCAGGCTTGTCTGGTTACAGTATATAAAGCTACCTGAAGAAAATTACAGGTGTTCTATCCCAGCTTAGTGCAGCTACAGGCCATTAGTATGTCTGGAAGGCCAAGAAGGAGAGGCAGACAGTCACAAGCCAATAAGAGAGGGCAAGCAGGCTCTGTGTCTAGTGCTGGTCGTGGAGACGGTGCATCCTCATCAGCCCGTGGCCATGGGACACGCTTGGCCTTTTTTTCGGCAGCTGGCCGTGTTGAGCCGCAACATGCAGAAAACTTGGTCGAGTGGATGACCAAGCCGTCCTCATCCTCCTCATCCTCTCTCACCCATGCCCAGGGTGCTTTGTCTGGCAAAGCAGCGGCCTCTTCCCTCAGCTCAATGTCATCAGTGACTCCTTCCCTAGCTCCACCATGTCCTCATGAGGATTCCCTCGAACTGTTTGACCACAGTGTTGGGTACATGCTCCAGGAGGATGCTCAGCGTTTGGAAGGCTCTGATGATGATACTGAGCTCGATGAAGGCAGTAACATGAGCACGGACAGAGGGGGTGCCCAAGAAGGACAGCAATCTGGCAGTCATGCTCCCCCTGCTGCAGCATACTGCCAGGTTTGCTCCAGTGATGAGGAGGGAGGGGATGATGAGGTCACTGACTCAACGTGGGTGCCTGATAGGAGAGAGGAGGAGGAGGAGGAGGAGGAGGCGGCACATCACCAACGAGGCAGGATGCCCTCCAGGGGCCAGCCTAAGGGCAGCACATTGACTGCATCACACCCCAAAGCTCCACATGTGCAGGGCGCTGCAGTCTCTGCGCGTTATTCAAAAAGTTCTTTGGTGTGGGCCTTTTTTGAGACGAGTGCATCAGATCGCACCGCTGCTATTTGCAACATATGTCTCAAGCGTATCTCGCGTGGCCAAAACATCTCCCGCTTGGGTACCACATGCTTGACCAGACATATGTTGACCTGCCATGCAGTTCGTTGGCAAGCATATCTAAAAGACCCACACCAAAGAACAAAGAGGATCTCTCCTTGCTCCTCATCAGCTGAGATTTCCAACCCCACTAGACCTTCAGTCCTCTCTGAGACCTGCAGTGAGAGGAATGAAGGTGTAGAATTAGGTGTGTCACAGCCAAGTACTTGTGGGCAATCTGCTTTTGGTACACCGACGCCAGATTGTACCAGGCAAATTTCCCTGCCCCAGCTGCTGCACCGCCGAAAGAAGTTTGCTCCCAGCCATCCACATGCCCAGCGGTTGAATGCTAGCTTGGCAAAATTGCTAGCACTTCAACTGCTGCCTTTTCAGTTGGTAGACTCTGCCCCCTTCCGTGAGTTTGTGGAATGTGCGGTTCCTCAGTGGCAGGTACCCAAACGCCACTTTTTCTCACGGAAGGCGATTCCAGCTCTCTACCGGCATGTGGAAGGCAATGTCCATGCCTCGCTGGACAGGGCGGTCAGCGGTAAGGTGCATATTACCGCTGACTCATGGTCCAGCAGGCATGGACAGGGACGTTACTTAAGTTTCACGGCGCATTGGGTGACTCTGCTGGCAGCTGGGAAGGATGCAGGACAAGGTGCAGTAGTGTTGGAGGTTGTTCCGCCACCACGCCTCCAAAATGCTGATTGTGACACACCTCTCTCCTCCACCCCCTCCTCTTCTTCTTCCTCCATGGCCTCTTCCTCGGAACCAGCGGTGCTCCGTAGGCGTTCAAGGGGCTACGCAAGTACGCAGGCCAAAAGATGCCATGCGGTGCTTGAGCTGGTGTGCTTGGGGGACAGGAGCCACACTGGGGCAGAGGTTCTGTCAGCTCTGCAGGGGCAGGTTCAGAGGTGGTTGACGCCACGCCAACTTAAGGCAGGAATGGTGGTTTGCGACAATGGCACCAACCTCCTCTCTGCCCTCCGACAGGGACAACTGACCCATGTGCCCTGTTTGGCTCACGTCCTTAACTTGGTGGTGCAGCGGTTCTTGGGCAGGTACCCGGGCTTACAGGATGTCCTGAGGCAGGCCAGGAAAGTCTGTGTGCATTTCCGCCGGTCATATAATGCCAGTGCTCGGCTGACGGACCTCCAAAAGGAGTTTAACCTGCCCAAGAACCACCTAATCTGTGACATGCCCACCAGGTGGAACTCGACATTGGCCATGCTGCAGCGGCTGCACACGCAGCAGAGGGCCATAAATGAGTACCTGTGCGACTATGGCACCAGGACAGGGTCAGGGGACCTTGGTTTTTTTTCCCCACGCCAGTGGGCCATGATCAGGGATTCATGCACTGTCCTGTCACCATTCGAGGAGGCCACGAGGATGGTGAGCAGTGACAGTGCATGCATCAGTGACACTGTCCCCCTTGTCCACCTGTTGGAGCACACGCTGCGTGGAATAATGGACAGGGCACTTGAGGCAGAACAGAGGCAGGAAGAGGAGGACTTCCTTAGCTCTCAAGGCCCCCTTTATCCAGACAGTGTTCCTGCGTGCCCGCCGATCACACAGGAAGAGGACGAGGAGGAGGAGGAGGAGGAGGAGGAAGATTGTGTCAGTATGGAGGTGGAGCCTGGCACTCAGCATCAGCAGTCTTTAAGGGATCAGGCCCAAGGAACACATGGACTTGTACGTGGCTGGGAGGAGGTGGCTGCGGACGTTGTTGTCCTTAGTGACCCAGAGCACTCCGGACCGAATGCCTCAGCAAACCTACGCTGCATGGCCTCCCTGATCCTGCAAAGCCTGCGTAAGGATCCTCGTATTCGTGGTATCAAGGAGAAGGACCAATACTGGCTGGCAACCCTCCTTGATCCACGTTACAAGGGTAAGGTTGCGGACCTTATCTTGCCATCGCAGAGGGAGCAGAGGATGAAACATCTTCGGGAGGCCTTGCAGAAAGGTCTGTGCAACGCGTTCCCAGAGACTGGGAGGTTACAAACTCCTGTTTCTGGACAACGTGTTGCTGAGGCTTCGGTCAGTCAAAGAAGGAGCGGTGGAGAAGGTGGCCGTCTGACCGATGCGTTCAGACAATTTTTTGGTCCGCAGCCCCAAGGTATGATCGGTTCCAGCAACCATCGCCAGCGTCTGTTTTACATGGTGCAGGAATACCTAGGGGCAAGATCAGACTTGGACACCTTTCCCACCGAAAATCCTCTGGGTTACTGGGTCTTGAGGATGGATCACTGGCCAGAGCTTGCACAGTATGCAATTGAGCTACTGGCCTGTCCTGCATCCAGCGTTCTTTCGGAACGCACATTCAGTGCTGCTGGAGGCGTGGTAACCGATCACAGGGTGCGTCTGTCCACTGACTCGGTCGATCGGCTGACCTTCATAAAAATGAATCAGTCTTGGATCACCACCAGCTACCAAGCACCTGATGCTGATGTAACTGAATAATTTTTTTCAGATCCCTTCAAAGACTGCCTATGCTGATGCTGAGTGACTATCCCTGAGTAATTATCCTCTTCCTCCTCAA
The DNA here is from genome assembly GCA_037952835.1 of Lithobates septentrionalis. Lineage (NCBI taxonomy): Eukaryota > Metazoa > Chordata > Amphibia > Anura > Ranidae > Lithobates > Lithobates septentrionalis. The sequence continues at coordinate 2,081,291 of JBBDGP010000091.1, read as the reverse complement.
TCATCACGCTGATAGCTTGTAAGAACATTTTTGGTTCTGGGCGCCACCACCAGTGCCTAAGGCACAATTTTTCAGCCCCTGTATAACAGGGGCGTGTAATTACAATTTTTGATGCAATACTTTGCAGCAGGGCTCGTTCCTGCGTTCCAACTAGAGTGTCTGTGAGGGGTTGCAGTGTTGTGGCACCAGCACCAGTGCCTAAGGCCCAATTTTTCTGCCCCTGTCTAACAGGGGCGTGTAATTACAATTTTTGATGCAATACTTTGCAGCAGGGCTCGTTCCTGCGTTCCAACTAGAGTGTCTGTGAGGGGTTGCAGTGTTGTGGCACCAGCACCAGTGCCTAAGGCCCAATTTTTCTGCCCCTGTCTAACAGGGGCGTGTAATTACAATTTTTGATGCAATACTTTGCAGCAGGGCTCGTTCCTGCGTTCCAACTAGAGTGTCTGTGAGGGGTTGCAGTGTTGTGGCACCAGCACCAGTGCCTAAGGCCCAATTTTTCTGCCCCTGTCTAACAGGGGCGTGTAATTACAATTTTTGATGCAATACTTTGCAGCAGGGCTCGTTCCTGCGTTCCAACTAGAGTGTCTGTGAGGGGTTGCAGTGTTGTGGCACCAGCACCAGTGCCTAAGGCCTAATTTTTCAGCTCCTGTTCAACAGGGGCATGTAATTACAATTCTTGATCTAATATTTCACAGCAGGGCCCTGTGAGGGCTTACAGTGTTTTGGCCACAGCAACACCTAAGGCCCAAATTTCTGCTGAGTATATAGGGCAGGACCCTACTTTCAAACATCTAACTTACAAACGACTCCTACTTGCAAACGGAAGGAGACAACAGGAAGTGAGATGAAATCTACCCCTAGGAAGGGAAATTCTCTCATGTAAGAGTTAATATGGGAAAACAATTTCTCCTTTCCACTGATGCTTTCCAATCCTTGTTCCACAAAAAAACCCAAATTTTCAAAAAACATTTTTCATTGGGACAAAAAAGTGAGGTGAAATCTTCTGAAGAGGAGGAAAGACGCAAAACAAATGTCACAGGGGTGATAACCCTTCCCTATGTTTTCCAAAAAGCTTAGAAAAGATTTTTTGGCTGGAGCTAAACACGTTAAAAATGTTCAAAATTACAAACAGATTCTACTTAACAACAAACCTACAGTCCCTGTCTTGTTTGCACCGCCTGTATACTGCTGTTCAGAGTATATAGGGACCTTTCCTTATTTTAATTTGGGTGCGGGGTTCCCCTTAATATCCATACAAGACCCAAAGGGCCTGGTAATGGACTGGGGGGTACCCATGCCGTTTGTCTCACTGATTTTCATCCATATTGCCAGGACCCGACATGACATTAAACCCGCAAGCAGTTTTAAATGAGATTTTTTCCTTTAAAAATGACATTTGGTGCAGGGACTGTTCTAAACATGGGAAACACGCGTCACTTTACAGGCATACTATAGACACCCCCCAGGTACGATATTTAAAGGAATATTTCACTTTTTTTTTTTTACTTTAAGCATCATTAAAATCACTGCTCCCGAAAAAACGGCCGTTTTTAAAAGTTTTTTTTGCATTGATACATGTCCCCTGGGGTAGGACCCGGGTCCCCACACCCTTTTTAGGACAATACCATGCAAATTTGCCTTTAAAATGAGCACTTTTGATTTCGAACGTTCGAGTCCCATAGACGTCAATGGGGTTCTAACGTTCGTGCGAACTTGCGGTCCGTTCGCGGGTTCTGGTGCGAACCGAACCGGGGGGTGTTCGGCTCATCCCTACCTGTGAGCTCTTTGTGAGGTGATTTTTATTTCTGCCACGGTTTCCTCCCAGTACCATATTTCCTGCCCAAACTTTCACAGTTTGTTCCCTGGGGCAAAAAGGTTCAAATGGATACCTTTTGAGCCTGCAGGCTCCGCTTTGTCCTTCTCTTCTCTCCTCAGCGGTGTGGAGCTCTAACAATGCATGTCTGCTCCGCTAGGCTCCGCCTCCTGCCACAAGTCAGATTTTAAGAAAACCTGCCGTTTGGACTTCCTTTTTTCTACGGAAGGTGATCCCCCTTGAGCTAACCCCTGACAGTGTGAATCCCTGCACATGCACAGATGGTTGAGAAAACAAGTGCATGCTCATATGTTTTACAGGGCTCCCTCTGTAGACAAGCTGGGGAGCTGGGACATTTAACAAACAAAAAAAAATACTGTTTAGTGGCAAGAGGATCTATTTAATGCAAATTCAAGGGCAATATTTGAAAAACACCATTTATTTTTATTACATGCTTGAGAGATGCCTTTGTACTGTATGTGGTGTTACAGACCAGGACAAACTTACCAGACAGCATCAGTGACACCATATTTTGACATCACATATTGTGGATGTGTAATTGAGTTTTTAAATTGTACTAATAACTTGGCTTAAGGCTAAAGTATGGCCCAAAATGATGATTTTTGGGCATTTGGACAATAAAAATACATCTAATGATGTTTCCCCATCTCTGGTTGCTACAGCATTTGTTTCATATTTATCTAATACAGATACTTATATAGCACTATCAATTTACATCTACAGTATATATTGTACATTTGACATCAGTAAGATATTTAAAAAGCTGCAGCAGTCAGAGATAGGGCACACGCAATTACTAAATAACTAATTTTAATTTTACTGTGCAGATCACCTAAAATTATTTTTGGTTATACTCCAGCTTTAAATACAGCAGCAGCACTTCATTCTAATTCAAGATTTATTTTTTTAGCTAGCGCTAGCTTTGATAACTGAGCTGTACTGCCTTGCATTGTACTACGGTAAGTGTTTTATGAAATATCAAAACTGATTGCACAAAAGCACTTCAAACCCCACATTCAGGTAGCAGTGATATTCTGTTCTATAAAAAGTGCCTTGCAAAAGTATTCACCCCTTGGCATTTTTTGTGTTTTATTGTCTCTCAACCTGGAATTAACATGGATTGTTTGAGGATTTGTATCATTTAATTTACAGAACATGCCCACAACTTTGAAGATTTTTTTTTTTTTATTGTCAAGCAAACAACAAATAGGACAAAATAACAGAAAAAGTCAATGTGCATAACTATTCACCCCCGTAAAGTCAATACTTTGTAGAGCCACCTTTTGTGGCTATAAAAGCTCCAAGTTGCTTTGGATAAGTCTCTATGAGCTTGCCACATCTTACCACATCTTACCACTCGGATTTTTGCCCCTTCCTCCTTGCAAAACTGCTCCAGCTCCTTCAAGTTGGATGGTTTGCGCTTGTGAACAGCAATCTTTAAGTCTGACCACAGATTTTCTATTGGATTGAGGTCTGGGCTTTGACTAGGCCATTCTAACACATTTACATGTTTCCCCTTAAACCACTCAAGTGTTGCTTTAGTAGTGTGTTTGGGGTCATTATCCTGCTGGAAGGTGAACCTCTGTCCTAGCCTCAAATTACACACAGAGTGGTACAGGTTTTGTTCAAGAATATCCCTGTATTTAGCACCATCCATCTTTCCCTCAACTCTGACCAGTTTCCCAGTACTGACTGCTAAAAAACATCCCCACAGCATGATGCTGCCACCACTATGTTTCATGATGGTGGCAGCATGGGATGGTGTTCTTTGGGTGATGTGATGTGTTGGGTTTGCGCCAGACATAGCGCTTTCTTTGATGGCCAAAAAGTTCAATTTTAGTCTCATCAGACTAGAGCACCTTCCTCCATACATTTTGAGAGTCTCCCACATGCCTTTTTGCAAACTCAAAAATGCCATTTTGTTTTTTGCTGAAAGTAATGGCTTTCTTCTGGCCACTCTGCCATAAAGCCCAACTCTATGGAGCTTATGGCTTGTTGTCATCCTATGTACAGATACTCCAGTCTCTGCTGTGGAATTCTGCAGCTCCTCCAGGTTTACCTTAGGTCTCTGTGCTGCCTCTCTGATGAATGCCCTCCTTGTCCGGTCCATGAGTTTTGGTGTGTGGCAGTCTCTTGGCAGGTTTGCTCTTGTGCCATGTTCTTTCCATTTGGTTATGATAGATTTGATGGTGCTCCTAGGGATCATTAAAGATTTGGATTTTTTTAATAACCTAACCCTGACTTGTACTTCTCAAAAACATTGTCCCTTGCTTGTTTGGTCTTCATGGGAGTGTTTGGTTAGTGATGCCTCTTGCTTAGGTGTTGCAGCCTCTGGGGCCTTTCAAAAAGCTGTTTATATGTAATGACAGATCATGTGACACTTAGATTGCACACAGGTGGACATCATTTCACTAATTATGTGACTTCTGAAGGTAATTGGTGGCACCAGAGCTTTTTATGGGCTTCATAACAAAGGGGGTGAATACATACGCACATGCCAATTATCAGTTTTTTATTTCTGAAAAATAGTTTTATGTATATATTTGTCTATTTTTACTTCGCCAACTTAGACTATTGTGTTCTGATCCATCACATGTAATTCAGAGTAAAAGAACATTGAAATAAAGGCTGTAATGTAACAAAATAGGTAAAAAGCCAAGGGGGTGAATACTTTTACAAGGCACTGTAGTCTTTATACATTCAGATGAAGTGGTTTCAACAACCAACAAAATTAATTGTAATCATGAGGACCTCCCATTTGACCAGCATGCAAGATATTATGACTATTTATATTTTGCTAGTAATAATTATAATATGCTGAAGGCTGAGGCCAGACAGATCCAGCATCACAGGCTATTGTTATATATGTGGAGAATATTATTACCTTACTGAATCACACATGATAAAGAACTGCCCTTTATCACCAGTTCATGCCATGGACAGTCTATCATTAACATATTTCTGTATTCAGTGTTTGGTAAAACTACTGTATTTATCGGCGTATAACACGCACTGACGTATAACACGCACTGACGTATAACATGCATCTTAATTTTAAGAGGGAAGTTTCAGGAAAAATAAACGTAAATTTTAAATAAAGGACTTTGAAGCAAAATAAGGGTCAGTGCCCTTCAATGCAGTCTGATCAGTGCCCATCTACAACCTTGTCATTGCCCATCACTGCAGCCTGATCAGTGCCCATTTTCAGCCTCTCTCTTGCATATCAATGCAGCCTGATTAGTGCCCATCTGCAGCCTCTCCATTGCCCTTCAATACAGCCTGATTAGTGCCTATCTGCAGCCTCTCCATTGCCCATCAATGCAGCCTGATTAGTGCCCATTTGCAGCCTCTTTATTGCCCATCAATGCAGCCTGATTAGTGCCCATCTGCAGCCTCACCAGTGCCCATCTTCAGACTCGCTATTGCCAGATTACACAGAGGGATTGCCTGTTTACTCGGCGCACAGTCACACACAGTCCGGCCTCCTGGACGGCTCCTATGATAGACAAAACACTGGACTTGTGATGTCTATCCTATGAGCCATCCAGGAGGTGGGACTGTGTGTGACTGAGCGCAGAGTAAACAGGAGATCCCGGCTATGTGTAATCCAGCCATGTTGGCACCTCCCCCCTGAGGCAGCCAGGTTACTATCAGTGTATAACTAGCACCTATGATTTGCCCTCTATTTTTAAGGGGGAAAAGTGCGCGTTATACGCCAATAAATACAGTATTTACATGTTGTTGTTTTTTTCTTCTATAATTCTATCCCTACCTTGGTCAAGGAAACAGAGGCAGAGCTGGCAAGGCAAACTGGGTACAAAAATGAAAGCTGAAAAGGGGGTGCCAAGTTGAAAAATGTGGAGCGACCATACTTGGAGGGAGACTCATTTCAAGCTCCCTTGGTTTTTACCACACACACACTACACTCATACACACACATGCCCAGCACCTGTATGCCATCTAGCCACCTCAACTGCTTCTGTACAAGCTGGCAAAAACAGCCCTCTTCCTTACGTTCATGGCCTATGTATGATCCACATCAACATTTTCCCAGCCAAAATGACTATTTTTTTTGTTTTTTTTATAACATTATTTACAGATGTGATTTTTTTTTATCAATAAATGTTTTATTTTTTTCCTCATAAGGCCATCACTTACATGCAATCATGTCCATGAACTACTGGATGTCAAGAATGTATCACTGACTGGAGGTGGCACAATATGTGTCATGTCAGAGAGGGCTTTTAGTGCAAAGGGAGGGGAATTTTTTTGACTGTGAAGCTGACTTTCAATAAAATGAATTAGCCCTGGATTACAGAGGACTGTAAAAGACCTGCTGCATATGGTACTAATAAAAACAAAACATTTATTTTATATACAATTAACTAAGAAAAGACCAAACACTTCTGGATATATAGAGATATTGCAGCAGATTGCAATAAACCTGGAGCAAAGATTAGTGGTGTTTTGGGTTTACAGTGTTTTCTACATTTTTATTTTTGCCTTGAAGAATGCAGTGAGGTGCTGCAAAAAGGCTCTCGCACCTACTGTTAGCATCAACTGCCTGATGTCTTATGATCTCCTCAAGTTAAAAATTAAAATCTAAAATAAAAGGGAAAAAGACCCCCACTAATAAAAAAAAGTATCCAACGTGCAGATAAGTGAAGAGCCAACTATCAATCAGTTGTTGTGGACAGATATTATTCCTTAAAAAATATTTTTGGGTGTACAGATCTGTGCATACAGACAAGGCACATGGAAAAATATACCCAGCACACTGCATCACACTGCATCACACCAAAAGTAATGCATGCACTACTTTAAAAAATGTTCTGTAGGTGCAAGTGCGAAGCCTAACATGGAGGACGCTTCCTGTTAGAGATCCACACTCCCCGCCACATTATCGGGACCTAAACAGGCGACCGAACCGCCCTCCTGACTCGCTCCTGCAGGGATCGCCTCACGATCTACCCCAGCATTGCCCGGAATGGTGCTAACAGGCTACCGAGGCAAAAACAATACCTAAACCTATAAAAGAAGCTCTGTCTTGCGCCTCCTCTAAAATGGCCGCAAAGGCCCTGGCTAAACAACATGCAGCGTTGCAGGCTGCCCCGGAGCAAGCAGACAGTGGAGAAGAGGATGAAGCAAATTTCAACCTTGGCTGCTCCCCCACCCTGCTTCCCTCAAGTATGTCACAAAATGACTTTCTTAAATACATGGAATCCATGCTCCAGACAGCCCTGAAAGCCACATCTGACCAGATCACAAATAGACTCTCACGGGAAATACGTGAAATAGGTCAGCGTACAGCAGACCTTGAAACTAAGGTGGATGACATGGAACTCACCCTCCAAGAGCACGCCCAAGAGCAAGCATCGCTTCGTGAGGAGAATGCCACATTTCTTTCTCACATAGAAGAAGCTGAGAACCGCTCCCTCAGATCTAACCTGAGACTCCGCGGAATACCTGAGGCGATCGATGATATTCAGTTGTTCACCACCGCACTGTTTCAGGAGCTCTCACCATCCATCCCAATAGAGCGGTTAGAGTTCGACAGGATACATAGAGCTCTCACCCGCCGCCAAACCGACGGACCACCACGAGATATAATCATCAAGCTGCATTTTTTACGCACAAGGGAACAGTTGCTCTTTGCTGCCCGAAACAAGGGCTTGCTTCTGTTCCAGGGTCAAGCATACCAGGTCTTCTCTGACCTGGCACCCCTCACCATAGCCAAACGACGTGCCATGAAGCCACAGCTCCAAATCTTGCTACAACACCAGTTGAAATACACCTGGCGGTTTTCTTTTGCCCTTCAATTTTCATATCAGGGGCAGCAACATTCCTGCACCACACCAGAATCTCTGCAGCGACTCCTGGAAAATCTTCACCCGTCTTCCCTGGCCCAGCCTTCAGAGACTATGCTACCACACACGCCAGCCTGTGCTGCTACACATCCATATACAGCTACACCGACTTGCAACCAGCCAGGACCGTCTTCGATCCGTAAGGGAACACCATCGTGGGTTCCAGGGGATAACTTCTACAGTCCAAAATCTCGCCCACCCCGCTGATTTTGCAATGACAGTTTTTCTTTGCCTCCTTTTTCCTGTTGCACATAGGTTCTCAATGATCCGTGAAGAAACTGCCTACCTAACATCACATGAAGGTTTTTCTTCCACAGAGGCCTAAGAGACTGCACCCTAGTATGTACTTTTCACTCCCTGTAAGACCACCCACCCCCCAAGGAGCTACACAGGTTTGGAAGCCCCACAATTTATCCAATCTCACTAAGAAATGTCCATCATACTTCCTCCTCTAACAAGGACTGATGCTCTTAGCATCTTTGTTTTACCAGATCCCTGGTTTAAAGCAGCATTGTTTAATTCCACATTAACTAATTCCTTTCTGATCCCTCTATGTACGATGCTTGCTGTTACCAGATAAAAACTAAATTCATCCTTTTCCCCTTCCCCCTGTTTCTCCCCCTTCCCCCCTCTCCACCCCCTCCCCTTCCCTTCCCCTTCCCCCCCTTTCCCTCCCCTCTTCCCTCCCCTTTTCCCTTCCCTCCCCTTTCTTCTGCCCCCCTCCCGCTCCTTCCTCCCCGCAATCCTTCCCCCTCCCTACCCACCCCTCCTCAATGTTGCTCCTATTGGATACTTATTATTGAAGTTTCTGTTTCTTCTGATGACATGACCGGTTAAGAAAGTTGTTTTTGGTTTAACACTAAACTTGAGTTTAACGTTTTATTCTTAATATGTCTTTCCCGTTTGCGGTGGGGAGCTGTCACTGCTCCCCCACTCTGCGGTGCACCCACCCCTTGGCTGCTTTGCTGGCCGTGGAGTTTGTGCGCTATTTGGTCGGGCAATACAGAATTACCTTTTCAATACCTACAGTTAAATGGTTGGCCCTACACTACGAACACCCCACCCTTCCCCTCTTCCCCTCGTTTCCCTCCTACCTTCTACTTTTTTCTTCTTTTCTCTTCTGGTCGGTTGACTCGCGTGGATCTCTCGTTCAGTAATAGGAAACCCCCCACTCCCACTTATGGACCCCCTAAACATACTGTCCCTTAATGTTAAGTGACTTAAAGTGGTTGTAAACTCTCCCCGACAACTTTGTCCCATGTAAATCAGGATAAAAAACCCTAATGAACACTGCTTGTAGATATCTCCTTACTTGCTTAGTATTGTTGTAATCCTTTTTGTTCTTTAGAATGACTTTACTGAGCATGCCCCGATCTCCCCTGATTTACGGCACACTCTATGTACTTGTCTGTCTATTATCAGATCTTCCTACGGCACGACACTGAAATCCCACGAGACTGCATGATCACTCAGAGCTTCCTACTACACCCCATGTGACCATGTGACATCACATGGAGTGTAAACTTAGACAATGGACAGCATTACTGCAGCCTTATCAGCTGAAGCTGATAAGACTAACACATGCAAACAATAGATAATAGGCACAAGTAAATACTATGAAATACTATGAGCAGTGAAGCAGGGTTGCCATAGAAACGTTGGATTGAGAAGGAGGCTTGGTTAACAGTACAGGAAGTGCTCAATGTAAGGGCGGAAATACACTCTACTGTGGACTCAGAAAACAATACTTAAGATGACGCTGCCTAACCACTGGAAACAAGTTTTTTTAAATTTCTTCAAACAGTAAGTAATATGCGATTTGGGCTGGATTACAGTGGCTAGAGTTTGATAATTACTTATTATAATGGACTAAATGAAAAGCAGCATCAGAGTGGGAGAGTTTACCTCCTCTTTAACTCCCCCAATAAAAGGGTTAAAGCCTTCCAAACCTTTGCATCCCTGAAGGCCAGAATTGTTGCCCTTCAAGAGGCCCATTTTGCGGTCCAACACACCCCCAAATTTTATAGCTCCTGATACCCTCAGGTATTTACCGCCTCTGCCACAATGAAACAAAGAGGGGTCTTGTTGGCCTTCCACCATACCATTCCATTCACCCCAACATTGGAAATCAAAGACCCAGAAGGTCACTATTAGGGATGAGCTTCGCGTTCGAGACGAACCCATGTTCGACTCGAACATCGTCTGTTTGATCGTTCGCCGAATTGCGAACGATATGGGCCGTTCGCGCCAAATTCGTGTGGCGTGTCACGGCCCATAATTCACTGCGGCATCGCAGTGCATTGCTGGCTGATGATTGGCCAAGCATGCACTATGACCCGCATGCTTGGCCGATCACAGCGCCGTCAGTAGAGAGAGCTGTAATTGGCCAAAGCCATAGTGGCTTTGGCCAATTATGGCTCAGGGGGTTTAGAACACGCCCCACACTACATAAGGCCGCCTAGACGGCGGCCCTGTGTAGTGTGTTCCAGCGTGCTTAGATAGACAGAGAGACAGTATCATTTCATTTGAGTTAACTAGATTAGGCAGGACAGTCAGTGAGTTAGCTGCACTTACAGTGTATTGTGTATATATATGCATCCCCGGTGTTGTATATATATATATATATATATATATATATATATATATATATATATACTGTATTCAGTTTAGCTAGATCTGTTCCTGTTATCTTCCTACTGACAGGCAGGCTTGTCTTGTTACAGTATTTACAGCTACCTGAAGAAAATTGCTGGTGTTCTTTTGATCCTATTAGTACCACAGTCAGGCAGCTAGACTATTTACAGTTAGTGTAGTGCGTCCTCCTCACAGTGTTCAGTTAAAGCTACAAGTTAGTTTAGTGTGACCTCTGCACAGTGTTCAGCTAAAACTACAAGTTAGTGTAGTGCGTCCTCCTCACAGTGTTCAGCTAAAGCTACAAGTTAGTTTAGTGTGACCTCTGCACAGTGTTCAGCTAAAGTTAAAAGTTAGGGTAGTGCGTCATCCTCACAGTGTTTAGCTAAAGCTAAAAGTTAGTGTAGTGTGACCTCTGCACAGTGTTCAGCTAAAGCTTCAAGTTAGTGTAGTGCGTCCTCTGAACAGTGTTCAGCTAAACTACAAGTTAGTATAGTGCAACCTCTGCACAGTGTTCAGCTAAAGCTACAAGTTAGTGTAGTGCGCCCTCTGAACAGTGTTCAGCTAAAGCAACAAGTTAGTTTAGTGTGACCTCTGCACAGTGTTCAGCTAAAGCTACAAGTTAGGGTAGTGCGTCCTCCTCACAGTGTTCAGCTAAAGCTACAAGTTAGTGTAGTGTGTCCTCCTCACGGTGTTCAGCTAAAACTACAAGTTAGTTTTTTGCAAGCTCTGCACAGTGTTCAGCTAAAGCTACCTGTAGAAGGTTGGTGGTGTTTTCCTGATCCTATCACTACTGCAGGCAGCTAAATAAGATAAAGGTTATTTTTTTGTGAGCTCTGCACAGTGTTCACCTAAAGCTACCTGTAGAAGGTTGGTGGTGTTTTCCTGATCCTATCACTACCGCAGGCAGCTAAATAAGCTAAAAGTTATTTTTTTGCGAGCTCTACACAGTGTTCACCTAAAGCTACCTGTAGAAGGTTGGTGGTGTTTTCCTGATCCTATCACTACCGCAGGCAGCTAAATAAGCTACAAGTTAGTTTTTTTGCGAGCTCTGCACAGTGTTCAGCTAAAACTACAAGTTGGTGTAGTGCGAGCTCAGCACAGTGTTCAGCTAAAGCTACCTGTAGAAGGTTGGTAGTGTTTTCCAGATCCTATCACTACCGCAGGCAGCTAAATAAGCTACAAGTTAGTTTTTTTGCGAGCTCTGCACAGTGTTCAGCTAAAACTACAAGTTGGTGTAGTGCGAGCTCAGCACAGTGTTCAGCTAAAGCTACCTGTAGAAGGTTGGTAGTGTTTTCCTGATCCTATCACTACCGCAGGCAGCTAAATAAGCTACAAGTTAGTTTTTTGCAAGCTCTGCACAGTGTTCACCTAAAGCTATCTGTAGAAGGTTGGTGGTGTTTTCCTGATCCTATCACTACCGCAGGCAGCTAAATAAGCTACAAGTTAGTTTTTTGCTAGCTCTGCACAGTGTTCACCTAAAGCTACCTGTAGAAGGTTGGTGGTGTTTTCCTGATTCTATCACTACCGCAGGCAGCTAAATAAGCTACAAGTTATTTTTTGTGAACTCTGCACAGTGTTCACCTAAAGCTACCTGTAGAAGGTTGGTGTTTTCCTGATCCTATCACTACCACAGGCAGCTAAATAAGCTACAAGTTATTTTTTTGCAAGCTCTGCACAGTGTTCACCTAAAGCTACCTGTAGAAGGTTGGTGGTGTTTTCCTGAACCTATCACTACCGCAGGCAGCTAAATAAGCTACAAGTTTGTTTTTTGCAAGCTCTGCACAGTGTTCATCTAAAGCTACTTGTAGAAGGTTGGTGGTGTTTTCCTGATCCTATCACTACTGCAGGCAGCTAAATAAGCTACGAGTTAGTTTTTTGCGAGCTCTGCACAGTGTTCACCTAAAGCTACCTGTAGAAGGTTTGTGGTGTTTTCCTGATCCTATCACTACCGCAGGCAGCTAAATAAGCTACAAGTTAGTTTTTTGCAAGCTCTGCACAGTGTTCACCTAAATCTATCTGTAGAAGGTTGGTGGTGTTTTCCTGACCCTTTCACTACCGCAGGCAGCTAAATAAGCTACAAGTTAGTTTTTTGCTAGCTCTGCACAGTGTTCACCTAAAGCTACCTGTAGAAGGTTGGTGGTGTTTTCCTGATTCTATCACTACCGCAGGCAGCTAAATAAGCTACAAGTTATTTTTTTGTGAGCTGTGCACAGTGTTCACCTAAAGCTACCTGTAGAAGGTTGGTGTTTTCCTGATCCTATCACTACCACAGGCAGCTAAATAAGCTACAAGATATTTTTTTGCAAACTCTGCACAGTGTTCACCTAAAGCTACCTGTAGAAGGTTGGTGGTGTTTTCCTGAAGCTATCACTACCGCAGGCGGCTAAATAAGCTACAAGTTTGTTTTTTGCAAGCTCTGCACAGTGTTCATCTAAAGCTACTTGTAGAAGGTTGGTGGTGTTTTCCTGATCCTATCACTACTGCAGGCAGCTAAATAAGCTACAAGTTAGATTTTTGCGAGCTCTGCACAGTGTTCACCTAAAGCTACCTGTAGAAAGTTGGTGGTGTCTTCCTGATCCTATCACTACCGCAGGCAGCTAAATAAGCTACGTTATTTTTTTGCAAGCTCTGCACAGTGTTCACCTAAAGCTACCTGTAGAAGGTTGGTGGTGTTTTCCTGATCCTATCACTACCGCAGGCAGCTAAATAAGCTACAAGTTATTTTTTTGCAAGCTCTGCACAGTGTTCATCTAAAGCTACCTGTAGAAGGTTGGTGGTGTTTTCCTGATCCTATCACTACCGCAGGCAGCTAAATAAGCTACAAGTTAGTTTTTTGCGAGCTCTGCACATTGTTCACCTAAAACTACAAGTTAGTGTAGTGCGAGCTCTGCACAGTGTTCACCTAAAGCTACCTGTAGAAGGTTGGTGTTTTCCTGTTCCTAACACTACCACAGGCAGCTAAATAAGCTACAAGTTAGTTTTTTGCGAGCTCTGCACAGTGTTCAGCTAAAACTACAAGTTAGTGTAGTGCGAGCTCTGCACAGTGTTCAGCTAAAGCTACCTGTAGAAGGTTGGTGGTGTTTTAATGATCCTATCACTACCACAGGCAGCTGAATAAGCTACAAGTTAGTTTTTTTGCGAGCTCTGCACAGTGTTCAGCTAAAACTACAAGTTAGTGTAGTGCGAGCTCTGCACAGTGTTCAGCTAAAGCTACCTGTAGAAGGTTGGTGGTGTTTTCCTGATCCTATCACTACCGCAGGCAGCTAAAAAAGCTACAAGTTAGTTTTTTACGAGCTCTGCACAGTGTTCAGCTAAAGAAACCTGTAGAAGGTTGGTGGTGTTTTCCTGATCCTATCACTACTGCAGGCAGCTAAATAAGCTACAAGTTATTTTTTTGCGAGCTCTGCACAGTGTTCACCTAAAGATACCTGTAGAAGGTTGATGGTGTTTTCCTGATCCTATCACTACCGCAGGCAGCTAAATAAGCTACAAGTTAGTTTTTTTTGCGAGCTCTGCACAGTGTTCAGCTAAAACTACAAGTTAGTGTAGTGCGAGCTCTGCACAGTGTTCAGCTAAAGCTACCTGTAGAAGGTTGCTAGTGTTTTCCTGATCCTATCACTACCACAGGCAGCTAAATAAGCTACAAGTTAGTTTTTTGCAAGCTCTGCACAGTGTTCACCTAAAGCTACCTGTAGAAGGTTGGTATTTTTTTCCTGATCCTATCACAACCGCAGGCAGCTAAATAAGCTACAAGTTAGTTTTTTGCGAGCTCTGCACAGTGTTCACCTAAAGCTACCTGTAGAAGCTTGGTGGTGTTTTCTTGATCCTATCACTACCGCAGGCAGCTAAAAAAGCTACAAGTTAGTTTTTTGCGAGCTCTGCACAGTGTTCAGCTAAAGAAACCTGTAGAAGGTTGGTGGTGTTTTCCTGATCCTTTCACTACTGCAGGCAGCTAAATAAGCTACAAGTTAGTTTTTTTGCAAGCTCTGCACAGTGTTCAGCTAAAACTACCAGTTAGTGTAGTGTGAGCTCTGCACAGTGTTCAGCTAAAGCTACCTGTAGAAGTTTGGTAGTGTTTTCCTGATCCTATCACTACCGCAGGCAGCTAAATAAGCTACAAGTTAGTTTTTTGCGAGCTCTGCACAGTATTCAGCTAAAACTACAAGTTAGTGTAGTGCGAGCTCTGCACAGTGTTCAGCTAAAGCTACCTGTAGAAGGTTGGTGGTGTTTTAATGATCCTATCACTACCGCAGGCAGCTAAATAAGCTACAAGTTAGTTTTTTTGCGACCTCTGCACAGTGTTCAGCTAAAACTACAAGTTAGTGTAGTGCGAGCTCTGCACAGTGTTCAGCTAAAGCTACCTGTAGAAGGTTGGTGGTGTTTTCCTGATCCTATCACTACCACAGGCAGCTAAAAAAGCTACAAGTTATTTTTTTGCGAGCTCTGCACAGTGTTCAGCTAAAGCTACCTGTAGAAGGTTGGTGGTGTTTTCCTGATCCTATCACTACTGCAGGCAGCTAAATAAGCTACAAGTTATTTTTTTGTGAACTCTGCACAGTGTTCACTTAAAGCTACCTGTAGAAGGTTGGTGTTTTTCTGATCCTATCACTACCGCAGGCAGCTAAATAAGCTACAAGTTATTTTTTTGCAAGCTCTGCACAGTGTTCACCTAAAGCTACCTGTAGAAGCTTGGTGGTGTTTTCCTGAACCTATCACTATCGCAGGCAGCTAAATAAGCTACAAGTTTGTTTTTTGCAAGCTCTGCACAGTGTTCATCTAAAGCTACTTGTAGAAGGTTGGTGGTGTTTTCCTGATCCTATCACTACTGCAGGCAGCTAAATAAGCTAAAAGTTAGTTTTTTGCGAGCTCTGCACAGTGTTCACCTAAAGCTACCTGTAGAAGGTTGGTGGTGTTTTCCTGATTTTATCACTACCGCAGGCAGCTAAATAAGCTACAAGTTATTTTTTTGTGAGCTCTGCACAGTGTTCACCTAAAGCTACCTGTAGAAGGTTGGTGTTTTCCTGATCCTATCACTACCGCAGGCAGCTAAATAAGCTACAAGATATTTTTTTGCAAGCTCTGCACAGTGTTCACCTAAAGCTACCTGTAGAAGGTTGGTGGTGTTTTCCTGAACCTATCACTACCGCAGGCAGCTAAATAAGCTACAAGTTTGTTTTTTGCAAGCTCTGCACAGTGTTCATCTAAAGCTACTTGTAGAAGGTTGGTGGTGTTTTCCTGATCCTATCACTACTGCAGGCAGCTAAATAAGCTACAAGTTAGATTTTTGCGAGCTCTGCACAGTGTTCACCTAAAGCTACCTGTAGAAAGTTGGTGGTGTCTTCCTGATCCTATCACTACCGCAGGCAGCTAAATAAGCTACGTTATTTTTTTGCAAGCTCTGCACAGTGTTCACCTAAAGCTACCTGTAGAAGGTTGGTGGTGTTTTCCTGATCCTATCACTACCGCAGGCAGCTAAATAAGCTACAAGTTAGTTTTTTGCAAGCTCTGCACAGTGTTCATCTAAAGCTACCTGTAGAAGGTTGGTGGTGTTTTCCTGATCCTATCACTACCGCAGGCAGCTAAATAAGCTACAAGTTATTTTTTTGCGAGCTCTGCACAGTGTTCACCTAAAACTACAAGTTAGTGTAGTGCGAGCTCTGCACAGTGTTCACCTAAAGCTACCTGTAGAAGGTTGGTGTTTTCCTGTTCCTAACACTACCACAGGCAGCTAAATAAGCTACAAGTTAGTTTTTTGCGAGCTCTGCACAGTGTTCACCTGAAGCTACCTGTAGAAGGTTGGTGGTGTTTTCCTGATCCTATCACTACCGCAGGCAGCTAAATATGTTACAAGTTAGTTTTTTTGGAGCTCTGCACAGTGTTCAGCTAAAACTACAAGTTAGTGTAGTGCGAGATCTGCACAGTGTTCAGCTAAAGCTACCTGTAGAAGGTTGGTGGTGTTTTAATGATCCTATCACTACCACAGGCAGCTAAATAAGCTACAAGTTAGTTTTTTTGCGAGCTCTGCACAGTCTTCAGCTAAAGAAACCTGTAGAAGGTTGATGGTGTTTTCCTGATCCTATCACTACTGCAGGCAGCTAAATAAGCTACAAGTTATTTTTTTGCGAGCTCTGCACAGTGTTCAGCTAAAACTACCTGTGGAAGATTTGTAGTGTTTTCCTGATCCTATCACTACCGCAGCAGCTAAATAAGCTACAAGTTAGTTTTTTTGCGAGCTCTGCACAGTGTTCAGCTAAAACTACAAGTTAGTGTAGTGCGAGCTCT
Organism: Lithobates septentrionalis; assembly: GCA_037952835.1. Taxonomy (NCBI): domain Eukaryota; kingdom Metazoa; phylum Chordata; class Amphibia; order Anura; family Ranidae; genus Lithobates; species Lithobates septentrionalis. The sequence goes on along the minus strand of JBBDGP010000091.1, from coordinate 2,064,674 downwards.
GCACAGTGTTCAGCTAAAGCTACCTGTAGAAGGTTGCTAGTGTTTTCCTGATCCTATCACTACTGCAGGCAGCTAAATAAGCTACAAGTTAGTTTTTTGCGAGCTCTGCACAGTGTTCACCTAAAGCTACCTGTAGAAGGTTGGTATTTTTTTCCTGATCCTATCAAAACCGCAGGCAGCTAAATAAGCTACAAGTTCGTTTTTTGCGAGCTCTGCACAGTGTTCACCAAAAGCTACCTGTAGAAGGTTGGTGGTGTTTTCTTGATCCTATCACTACCGCAGGCAGCTAAAAAAGCTACAAGTTAGTTTTTTGTGAGCTCTGCACAGTGTTCACCTAAAACTACAAGTTAGTGTAGTGCGAGCTCTGCACAGTGTTCAGCTAAAGCTACCTGTAGAAGGTTGGTGGTGTTTTAATGATCCTATCACTACCGCAGGCAGCTAAATAAGCTACAAGTTAGTTTTTTTGCGAGCTCTGCACAGTGTTCAGCAAAAACTACAAGTTAGTGTAGTGCGAGCTCTGCACAGTGTTCAGCTAAAGCTACCTGTAGAAGGTTGGTGGTGTTCTCCTGATCCTATCACTACCACAGGCCCGCTAAAAAAGCTACAAGTTCGTTTTTTGCGAGCTCTGCACAGTGTTCAGCTAAAGAAACCTGTAGAAGGTTGGTGGTGTTTTCCTGATCCTTTCACTACTGCAGGCAGCTAAATAAGCTACACGTTAGTTTTTTTGCAAGCTCTGCACAGTGTTCAGCTAAAACTACCAGTTAGTGTAGTGCGAGCTCTGCACAGTGTTCAGCTAAAGCTACCTGTAGAAGTTTGGTAGTGTTTTCCTGATCCTATCACTACCGCAGGCAGCTAAATAAGCTACAAGTTAGTTTTTTGCGAGCTCTGCACAGTGTTCAGCTAAAACTACAAGTTAGTGTAGTGCGAGCTCTGCACAGTGTTCAGCTAAAGCTACCTGTAGAAGGTTGGTGGTGTTTTAATGATCCTATCACTACCGCAGGCAGCTAAATAAGCTACAAGTTAGATTTTTGCGAGCTCTGCACAGTGTTCAGCTAAAACTACAAGTTAGTGTAGTGCGAGCTCTGCACAGTGTTCAGCTAAAGCTACCTGTAGAAGGTTGGTGGTGTTTTAATGATCCTATCACTACCGCAGGCAGCTAAATAAGCTACAAGTTAGTTTTTTTGCGAGCTCTGCACAGTGTTCAGCTAAAACTACAAGTTAGTGTAGTGCGAGCTCTGCACAGTGTTCAGCTAAAGCTACCTGTAGAAGGTTGGTGGTGTTTTCCTGATCCTATCACTACCGCAGGCAGCTAAATAAGCTAAAAGTTAGTTTTTTTGCAAGCTCTGCACAGTGTTCAGCTAAAACTACCTGTAGAAGGTTGGTAGTGTTTTCCTGATCCTATCACTACCGCAGCAGCTAAATAAGCTACAAGTTAGTTTTTTTGCGAGCTCTGCACAGTGTTTAGCTAAAACTACAAGTTAGTGTAGTGCGAGCTCTGCACAGTGTTCAGCTAAAGCTACCTGTAGAAGGTTGGTAGTGTTTTCCTGATCCTATCACTACCGCAGGCAGCTAAATAAGCTACAAGTTAGTTTTTTGCAAGCTCTGCACAGTGTTCACCTAAAGCTACCTGTAGAAAGTTGGTGGTGTTTTCCTGATCCTATCACTACTGCAGGCAGCTAAATAAGCTACAAGTTATTTTTTTTGCGAGCTCTGCACAGTGTTCAGCTAAAGATATCTGTAGAAGGTTGGTGGTGTTTTCCTGATCCTATCACTACTGCAGGCAGCTAAATAAGCTACAAGTTAGGTTTTGCAAGCTCTGCCCAGTGTTCAACTAAAGCTACCTGTAGAAGGTTGGTGGTGTCTTCCTGATCCTATCACTACCGCAGGCAGCTAAATAAGCTACAAGTTAGTTTTTTGCGAGCTCTGCACAGTGTTCAACTAAAACTACCTGTAGAAGGTTGGTGGTGTTTTCCTGATCCTATCACTACCGCAGGCAGCTAAATAAGCTACAAGTTAGTTTTTTGTGAGCTCTGCAGTGTTCACCTAAAACTACAAGTTAGTGTAGTGCGAGCTCTGCACAGTGTTCAGCTAAAGCTATCTGTAGAAGGTTGGTGGTGTTTTCCTGATCCTTTCACTACTGCAGGCAGCTAAATAAGCTACAAGTTAGTTTTTTGCGAGCTCTACACAGTGTGCACCTAAAGCTACCTGTGGAAGATTGGTGGTGTTTTCCTGATTGTATCACTACCGCAGGCAGCTAAATAAGCTACAAGTTATTTTTTGCGAGCTCTGCACAGTGTTCACCTAAGGCTACCTGTAGAAGGTTGGTGTTTTCCTGATCCTAACACTGCCGCAGGCAGCTAAATAAGCTACAAGTTATTTTTTTGCGAGCTCAGCACAGTGTTCATCTAAAGCTATATGTAGAAGGTTGGTGGTGTTTTCCTGATCCTATCACTACTGCAGGCAGCTAAATAAGCTACAAGTTCGTTTTTTGCGAGCTCTGCCCAGTGTTCAACTAAAGCTACCTGTAGAAGGTTGGTGGTGTCTTCCTGATCCTATCACTACCGCAGGCAGCTAAATAAGCTACAAGTCATTTTTTTGCGAGCTCTGCACAGTGTTCACCTAAAGCTACCTATAGAAGGTTGGTGGTGTTTTCCTGATCCTGTCACTACCGCAGGCAGCTAAATAAGCTACAAGTTAGTTTTTTGCGAGCTCTGCACAGTGTTCAACTAAAGCTACCTGTAGAAGGTTGGTGGTGTTTTCCTGATCTTATCACTACCGCAGGCAGTTAAATAAGCTACAAGTTAGTTTTTTGTGAGCTCTGCACAGTGTTCACCTAAAACTACAAGTTAGTGTAGTGCGAGCTCTGCACAGTGTTCAGCTAAAGCTATCTGTAGAAAGTTGGTGGCGTTTTCCTGATCTTATCACTACCGCAGGCAGCTAAATAAGCTACAAGTTTGTTTTTTGCAAGCTCTGCACATTGTTCGCCTAAAGCTACCTTTAGAAGGTTGGTGGTGTTTTCCTGATCCTATTACTAATGCAGGCCGCTAAATAAGCTACAAGTTATTTTTGTGCGAGCTCTGCACAGTGTTCACCTAAAGCTACCTGTAGAAAGTTGGTGGTGTTTTCCTGATCCTATCACTACTGCAGGCAGCTAAATAAGCTACAAGTTATTTTTTTGCGAGCTCTGCACAGTGTTCACCTAAAGCTACCTGTAGAAGGTTGGTGGTGTTTTCCTGATCCTATCACTACCGCAGGCAGCTGAATAAGCTACAAGTTAGTTTTTTTGCAAGCTCTGCACAGTGTTCAGCTTAAACTACCTGTAGAAGGTTGGTAGTGTTTTCCTGATCCTATCACTACCTTAGCAGCTAAATAAGCTACAAGTTAGTTTTTTTGCGAGCTCTGCACAGTGTTCTGCTAAAACTACAAGTTAGTTTAGTGCGAGCTCTGCACAGTGTTCAGCTAAAGCTACCTTTAGAAGGTTGGTAGTGTTTTCCTGATCCTATCACTACCGCAGGCAGCTAAATAAGCTACAAGTTAGTTTTTTGCAAGCTCTGCACAGTGTTCACCTAAAGCTACCCGTAGAAAATTGGTGGTGTTTTCCTTATTCTATCACTACCGCAGGCAGCTAAATAAGCTACAAGTTAGTTTTTTGCAAGCTCTGCACAGTGTTCACCTAAAGCTACCTGTAGAAGGTTGGTAGTGTTTTCCTGATCCTATGACTACCGCAGGCAGTGAGAAGTTGAACCTTGAAATAAAGGACATCAACGCCAGCTGCATACGTCTCACACATGGTTTACTCAAGAATATACACTGTACAGCGGACCATCCTTCTGAGTCAGGAGTGGTCCCGATTACAAATGATTTCAGATATTTATAGAGAAGAGTTATACAGTAATCTTATGGCGGGCACAAGCCCAAAGTTACACATCACAAGTACGCATTTCATTAAATATTTCAACACAGGCTTGGCTAACGGTTTGGCCAGAAAGATTAACTTTTAGGGGTCATCATAACCCAAATTATTTCAAACTGACAAGTTGTTTTGACAGAAAGGAAGAATAATTATTTGGAAGAAGTTAATTTGGCTTTTAGACAGGGACTTGCTATGTCAACATCTTAAACTATCTCATATTCCGAGAATCATTGGCAGAACATTGAGATGTCAACTTGGTCAGCCCAGCCACATGTGTTGTAATACCAAAAGAATTCATAAACAGAAAAACAAGTTAAGTGCAAAAATACAATTTCATATTGAAGAGGAACTCTGGATAAGTAAAAGATATGGTTCCTATATTTCCTATATCTTCACAGCCCCTCCTGTGTTTATAATTCTTTCGGTATTCCTTTTAAGCTTCTTCTGTGTCTTTAGGTTGATCTTCAGGTATTCGGATCACCATCTCATGAGCAGTTATAACTCGAGACCTTAAGGGCTCAGAAGAACCAATATTAGAACCAGCACATGTGATTATTTTCAAACAACATTTATATAACATTTATACCTAATTTCTACAATGTATAAAATACCATGTAAAATTCCAGAAAACCATCCTGCAACACCAGAAAATCAGTTGGGAGGATTGAGCCAGGAAAGCCAGCTTTCCCAGTTACCTTCAACCCAAGTAGTTTCGGTATATTCTTTGTGAAATTTAACCTTCATTTGTTGTACCTTTTCCACATGCGAAATGATGGCATCTTCAGTCTTAGTATCATTTCCGATGTAGTTACAACAAGTAGTTCCCACTATGGCGCATATTCCTCCTTGACTGGCCGTGAGATAATCCAGCACCAGCCGGGGCTGCAAAACCTCTTTTTTGATCATCTTTAATTCTATAGCAAGGGCTATAAAGTTTCTATCATACAGGGCAGTAATGTTATCCATCAGGTCTGCCAAATCAATGATGAAACTGAAAGCCTTTTTAATACAACATCTATTTACCCAAGGAATAGAAAACAATGGTTTAATCTATCTGTCATGTGATTCAATACTTGTAAAATTATCATCTGACTTAGGATAAAATGTAGGCCTATCAGGAGAATTGTCATTTTTCTCATTAATCTCGGAGTCTTCTTCTTCCTCTTGTCCTCCTGGGATTTCATCTTCTCCCGGAGCTGACTGATCAGTGAGGTTCCTTTTAACAAGGTGCACAAGGTCTTTTTTTTTTTTTAAAGTGTATAGGTATTTTGTGGAGCTGTGTTTCTTGAAAGTCATTATCCTCCATATACCAAGTAGCAGGTATGACTCTACCAAAGTAAAAGTTAATGCAGACAGCTGGTTTTCTTAATGGAGCATTTGTGAATAGTAGAAATGAAATAGCCCTGTCAATCATCGTTCTACTAACATCACCAAAATGTGCATTGTCCTCTATCTCAGTTAGGGTGCTAGGTATTCCCAACAAAGAGGATAAAGTCTTATGAGAAATAGGTGCATGTGTGCATATCCAGCAATTGGTAATGTTCAGCTTCTTGGCAGCTTGCATGTGCATTGCTACAAAAGAGTTATGAAAAGGTTCTGCCAGCTTGGCATGATACTCATGTGCAGCTTCCCTTCGTGCTCTTAGATCAGTGTCTGAAACTGACTCATGTTGTAACATTTCTTCCATTATGATGGTATTAAAAAGAAAAGTGTCTTGCATCTTACCCTTTTCTTTCTTGTATGTCCACTCATATGCCATGACTGTAATCCATACCACCACTCCACCGCAGAGGATAACACTCCAGAGCTTCACATTCATCTTAGGCCCTAGGAGATTCATTCTGCAGTCTTCTTGCTCGCGCACAAGTCAGTGGAGGAGACCTGGAAGGTAAAGGTACAGAACAATTCTTGCCAGCGGCAGACCGGCTTATATTTTCTTTTGGAGTCACAGCCTTTTTGCAGTGTGAACCATGCACCCAATACTTATAGTCTTTCAGCTTCACTGTGGTAGGAGATACAAGAATGACCTGAAATGGTCCTTTCCACTTAGGAGACAAAGTAGTTCGGGGTGTGTGATTCTTGATATACACCCAATCTCCTGCCTTTAGTCCATGAGTTCCTTCACTTGTGTCCACAGGTTGTCCTGCTTTCGCTCTGGAAAAAGTATCAGAAAACACATTTGCCAATTAGCAATGTCCATTCATTAAAGTCACTGTCTCTGGCTGCACAAGAGATGAATGTAGTCTCCTGGGCGGTCGCCCAAACAATATATCAAAAGGTGACAGTCCATGCTTTGTCCATTAGCAGTTATTTTGGCTAAATACCTCTTCAGAGCTTGATTGCTGCATTCCACCAGGCCACTAGCCTGAGGTCTGTAAGGAGTATGCAATTGCTGTTTCATACCCAAAATATTCACTACTTCTGCCATAAGTTTACTATCGAAATGTGTACCTCTATCTGAGGAAATTATTGACCCTACACCAAACCTTGGGATCAATTCCCTCAACATTTTACCACAGTTCTGGCATCATTTTTGGACGTGGGCCAAGCCTCTGGCCAGTTCAAAAATTGATCATTGCAAAAATACTTAAATCGACCACAAGGGGGCATATCCGAGAAGTCAATTTGCACAATTTGAAATGGCTCCTCAGTATGTGGAATATGCTTCATGGGAGTGGGCACTGACTTTCCAATATTATGCATTTGACATATAGAACATTCAGTAACCTTTTTAGCAGCATATGCAGAAAAACCTGGAGCCCACCAATCTCTGGCTACCACCCGACACATCCCTCCTGTTGAGACATGGCAAGGCCCATGGCTCAAAGCAAACAAGGAAGGAAATAATGTCCGAGGAGCAACCAGCCTGTTTTTTAGTTTCCATATACCATCTGCTCCACAAACAGCTCCCTTTGTGGTCCAAAAGGACGTATGAGGCGAGCTTGCCTGTAGAGCTGATAAAATTTCCAGATCCACTTGAAGATCTGTGAGCAGGAATGTTGGAAGCGCTATAGTTGGCTCATAAGAATGTATAGCATTTTTAGCATACCTATCAGCCAAAGCATTCCCAAGTAATATACTATCATCTGCTCTGGTATGTGCTTTATATTTAATTACTGCAACTTTAAGAAGCAGCTGGACCGCTGCCAATAAGTTAGCAATTAATTCTTTATGTTGTATAGGGGTTCCTGCTGCTGACGGATAACCCCTTTCTTGCCAGAGTTGTGCAAAACTATGCCCTATGCTTATAGCAAGGCTGAGTCACTATAAATTTTTACAATAGCCCCTTTTGCTTGGGGTTAATAAATTGCTGGCATAAGGAGCAAATCTAAAGTTTCCCTTTACTTCAAGTAGTTAAAACTATAGTTACTCCTATATTTATTACTATACCTCTGTCTAGTAGACTGTCAGGGGAGTATGGCAATAAAACAAAAGAACATTTATGACACTGACCTCTCATTCTTACTTATAGAGGTTCAGTAACTTTGTCAATAATTACATCATTACTTACCCCGACCAAAATTACCTGCTGATTCGAAGTGGTAACATTGGCATCACATATATTTAACAAACTCTTTGAATCGCCTTTATCTATTAAACACAGAATAGACAAACCATTAACTGACACATCAATCATTGGTTCTGTATTTTGTCCCAAATTCAAGACAGCAAGTTCAGGGAAGTAATGAAATTTTCATTAATCAAATCACCACACTCCACTATCTGCTGAACTTGAGCCCCCACTCTTGGGGCATTTCTAACATATATCTTAATTCTGCTAGACTTAGCTCATCTTTCTCTTCTACTTTGAACAGCTAAGACCTATAATTGTAGAATATTGAGGTAAAAACTGTCTACAATATCCCACTATTTCAAGGAATGCTCTCAACTGGGCATTCGTTGCTTTGCAATTACCTTTTTCCTTTTATCTGTCAAATGTTTGATACCTTGGGAGACATAGTGGCCCAAGTATTGTACTTTTAATTTAACCCATTGTACTTTTGCCGCATCTACTCTTTGTCCTATACTGGCTAAAAAATAAAAAATTCATTAAAGAAATAGAATCTTCAGTACAAGCCTGTTCATCAGGGAATGCTAGCAAAAGATCATCCACATATTGTACTCATACTGATCCCATGGATGGCTGCCACTCATCTAATTTACTCTTGAGCGCCTGAGAAAAACAACTGGGGGAATCATGATATCCCATTGGTAATCTAGTCCAGTTAAGTTGTTTTTTCTCAAATGTGAAGGCTAGCAATCATTGATCATCTGGATGAACATGAACACTAAAAGCTGAGACAAGATTAATTACAGTAAAGTGAGTTGCTGAAGGAGGTATTGTTGCCAGTATAGTAGAGGGGTTGGGTACCACAGGTACTGATGGTAGAATTACCTTATTGACTGCACGCAAATCATGCACCAACCTCCATCGACGGCTATCCTCTCCTGTTTTTATAGGTTTGGGAACTGGATAAATAGTAGTATTAGCTTTACTCCTACAAGCAGTAAGAACACCCTCCTGTAGTAACTTCCCTATTACTGGCTTAGTACCTTCAACTGATTCAGGAAATAAGGGGTTATTGAGGTACTGGCAATGTAGGGTCTCTATTTAACCGTACAGGAGCAACTTTCATGAGATCAGGAGTGTTCGCTCCTGTTACCCATATAGAAGGGTTAATTTTTTGTCTTCTAAAATTCCTCCCTCCATATCCGCTACTAATAAAGGCATGAACAACAAGTCAGTTGCTTCATCTTTTAATCTATGCGGTATGTCAATAACAGTTTTATCCGGAGATAATGCGATTGTTACCCCCATTTTAGAAAGTAGATCTCTTCCTAATAAATTACAGGGGGAATGTGGAGACAATACAATTGAGTGTTCTGTTGAATGCTCTCCCAATGTCACCGGTAGAGACTGCGTAACCCTTGGTGAGATTATATTATTACTTACTCCAACCAAAGAAACTCTTTCATTGGAAAGTGGTAAGTTAGGATCAAAGACATTTAAAAGAGACCGTGAAGCCCCTGTGTCTATGAGCCCACACAAATCAATACCGTTTACATTTATTACAACTATTGGCTCATCAACAGAATCAACTTAAATTACAGCTAAAGCTTGATAAAACGGGTCATCTATATTGTCACCACATCCCAGCTTATCCTAGAGCTCCCTACAGTCCTTGGCTATATGCCCACTCAATCCACACATGTAGCAAGTGGGGAGGGCACGAGGCTGCAGGGTTGGGAGCCTTACTCTATTTGGGATGATTTGTTGGTATCGGGACTGAATTCTAGGGTTTATGCGTTGTCCCTCATTTTGTTTCCAATTACCACGCTTTTGCCGTGGTGCTCTATAATTAGAGATATATACCACTCCCGAAGGTGGGTAAGGGGGGGGCCCTACTGGTACACCCTGAGGTGCTACCTGCAATGTAGATATTGGTACCCCCTTAGGACTTTTTCTTTAACCACTGGTAGTTGTATATTCATTATTTATTTATTTTTTTTTTTTTTTTGTAACACTTCGTAAGCTATTTGAGCAATCTCATCTAACTCAGGGGCAGGTTTCTTTCTCAATCCCACCGTACGAAGCTCTATTTCTTCCCTACAACATTCCATCCACCAATACATTCACCAACTCTGGTCGTTTCATATCACTTTCATCATCTGGAATCCAATCACTATGCTTCTGAATAGCATCTTTAATCTATTCCAGTAGTCCAACACATCCTCATCTTTCTTTTGCACAACATCTATCAATGCTCGCATATCTTGCAAATACATTCCATACATACACATACTTTTCTGACACTGCTCAATCAATCAAGATTCACATATCATATATGTAACTTGTTGCGTTTTCTCTATCCACATCAACTTTTTATACCACTTCTTTTAACATTTCTCTAAGTTGGGCAGATCAGTTACAATTGCCCTAATCTCATTAGGTTTCCAGGGGACATAAACTTTTCCTAGTCTTGCGGTGTAATTACCCTGGTCATCTTCCTCCCCCGGTAAAACTACCTCTCTCAAGGGGATTTGTCCAAATGGTTCTAATTTGGATTTAAAATACTCTTTTGTCCTTAGTCTATCTTCTTGGGTGTGCTGGGGTAGTAATCCCATTCGTTTTACCTGTTGCCTAGTTAATACAGGTGAGGCATGATCTCTAGAACTCCCTACTGGAGGAGTATTAGTACCCAATTTACTTAATTTATTAAATTTTGCTAAGGCATCTGCTCTTGCTGGAGTGTACTGCCACAGTTCCCCATCTTTTTCAAATGTCATTGTACCATCTACATCATAGAATGGTTCCTCTCTACGGTAATGTAGGGAATACTGTTTATTAACAAGTTTACCTATGAGTCTACACTGTGGAGTTTCTATCATAATAGCTGGAGTGGTCTGCTGATAACCAGACGCCTCTCCTCTATCATCACTAACTTACTACCCTCCTGTAGTTTCCACTTGCTATACCATAGGTGCAGATGCTCCTAATAATTCCCTTCTTATTGAGTCATAATGGGAAACCCAAGCATTGGATATTTTATCCTTATTTTCTACATGTAAAGCAGCTTTCTCTGAGCACATTTTATAGGGGGGGTGGTTTATATCTTTCCTAGATAATTCTTCCCAGGCTGCTAAACATTCAATCCCCCCACAATCAGACCTTTTAAAAAGCAGTTTAAACAATACATCAATTTCAGGTGTATCAAGGGACCCCTCTGGCGGCCATTCAGATGAGCCCTCTTCATACTCCTTTCTTGTTAGTTTACACCATTTTACCATTTTACATAATGTTTCAGGGCATCTGGGTCTCCAGTCACCATCATTTTGATGATAGGAGCACTTGGTTGCAATTTAACAATACTTAGCCCTGTTGCTTTTGCTATTTTCAATAACTTTTTTTTTCTTTTTTGTTAACCCAAATGTATTCATGACAGGCAAAACATTTTTTTTCCATATTTATCACAATTTCTCATTAGTCTCTTTAGAAATGACAACAATTTGGAACTCCGGGACTGAGAGCTCCACCATTTAACATTATGGCTGTGTACCAGCAGCCCAGTACATAAGTTGAGATATCTCGCTCGTTCTACTCTCAGAAGGACGTCTCCTTTCTGAGTGGTAATAGGCTAGTCCCTATCTAGACTCCCTATCCCAGAGAACACACAGCAGGTCATTCACCTCACTTGTGGCTATCCGCTGAAGGCAATATCTATCCGCCTTAGGACCACAAATGCGCAAAAAAAAACATACAAAAAAAAACATACACAAAGAAAAACAACACCACCACCAACTTCTATTCACTCTCTAGAAATTGTGGTACCTGCACTTATACATCCCTTCATAAAATATATATATATATATTGTCATTTCTGGAGACAAGGAGAAAAAGGCAAGCGCTTAAAATGATCATTCTTTAGCATGCTTTAAATTATAATAGGTACCTTTAACATTCTTTAGTAACCATACAGAGACAAGTATGCAGGCAAAATCAAAATAGGAAACGTGTTATCTTCTGTGGCTGCACTCCCCCAACCGACCCCTCCACACCGCACAGAAAAGACAGTATTTATCATGAGAAAATAAAAGTTTTCTCACCTGAGGCCTCATTGCTGCTGTCTGTCCTGGAGAGGGTGGAGAGCTGGTGGTGGAGATGCAAACAAGAAGAAACGTCAGAGGGTCACCAAATGAGAAGTTGAACCTTGAAATAAAGGACATCAACGCCAGCTGCATACGTCTCACACATGGTTTACTCAAGAATATACACTGTACAGCGGACCATCCTTCTGAGTCAGGAGTGGTCCCGATTACAAATGATTTCAGATATTTATAGAGAAGAATTATACAGTAATCTTATGGCGGGCACAAGCCCAAAGTTACACATCACAAGTACGCATTTCAATAAATATTTCAACACAGGCTTGGCTAACGGTTTGGCCAGAAAGATTAACTTTTAGGGGTCATCATAACCCAAAATATTTCAAACTGACAAGTTGTTTTGACAGAAAGGAAGAATAATTATTTGGAAGAAGTTAATTTGGCTTTTAGACAGGGACTTTCTATGTCAACATCTTAAACTATCTCATATTCCGAGAATCATTGGCAGAACATTGAGATGTCAACTTGGTCAGCCCAGCCACATGTGTTGTAATACCAAAAGAATTCATAAACAGAAAAACAAGTTAAGTGCAAAAATACAATTTCATATTGAAGAGGAACTCTGGATAAGTAAAAGATATGGTTCCTATATTTCCTATATCTTCACAGCAGCTAAATAAGCTACAAGTTCGTTTTTTTGCAAGCTCTGCACAGTGTTCACCTAAAGCTACCTGTAGAAGGTTGGTGGTGTTTTCCTGATCCTATCACTACCGCAGGCAGCTAAATAAGCTACAAGCTATTTTTTTGTGAGCTCTGCACAGTGTTCACCTAAAACTACAAGTTAGTGTAGTGCGAGCTCTGCACAGTGTTCAGCTAAAGCTACCTGTAGAAGGTTGATGGTGTTTTCCTGATCCTATCACTACCGCAGGCAGCTAAATAAGCTACAAGTTAGTTTTTTGCAAGCTCTGTACACTGTTCACCTAAAGCTACCTGTAGAAGGTTGGTGGTGTTTTCCTGATCCTATCTCTACCGCAGGCAGCTAAATAAGCTACAAGTTAGTTTTTTGCGAGCTCTGCACAGTGTTCACCTAAATCTACCTGTAGAAGGTTGGTGGTGTCTTCCTGATGCTATCACTACCGCAGGCAGCTAAATAAGCTACAAGTTATTTTTTGCGAGCTCTGCACAGTGTTCACCTAAAGCTACCTGTAGAAGGTTGGTGTTTTCCTGATTATTCACTACCGCAGGCAGCTAAATAAGCTACAAGTTATTTTTTTTGCGAGCTCTGCAGTGTTCACCTAAAGCTACCTGTAGAAGGTTTTTGGTGTTTTCCTGATCCTATCACTACCGCAGGCAGCTAAATAAGCTACAAGTTAGTTTTTTGCGAGCTCTGCACAATGTTCACCTAAAACTACAAGTTAGTGTAGTGCGAGCTCTGCACAGTGTTCAGCTAAAGCTACCTGTAGAAGGTTGGTGGTGTTTTCCTGATCCTATCACTACCGCAGGCAGCTAAAAAAGCTACAAGTTAGTTTTTTGCAAGCTCTACACAGTGTTCAGCTAAAGCTACCTGTAGAAGGTTGGTGGTGTTTTCCTGATCCTATCACTACTGCAGGCAGCTAAATAAGCTACAAGTTATTTTTTTGCGAGCTCTGCACAGTGTGCACTTAAAGCTACCTGTAGAAGGTTGGTGGTGTTTTCCTGATCCTATCACTACCGCAGGCAGCTAAATAAGCTACAAGTTAGTTTTTTTGCGAGCTCTGCACAGTGTTCACCTAAAACTACAAGTTAGTGTAGTGCGAGCTCTGCACAGTGTTCAGCTAAAGCTACCTGTAGAAGGTTGGTGGTGTTTTCCTGATCCTATCACTACCGCAGGCAGCTAAATAAGCTACAAGTTATTTTTTGCGAGCTCTGTACAGTGTTCACCTAAGGCTACCTGTAGAAGGTTGGTGTTTTCCTGATCCTAACACTACCGCAGGCAGCTAAATAAGCTACAAGTTATTTTTTTGCGAGCTCAGCACAGTGTTCATCTAAAGCTATATGTAGAAGGTTGGTGGTGTTTTCCTGATCCTATCACTACCGAAGGCAGCTAAACCAGCTACAAGTTAGTTTTTTGCGAGCTCTGCACAGTGTTCACCTAAAGCTACCTGTAGAAGTTTGGTGGTGTTTACCTAATCCTATCACTACCGCAGGCAGCTAAATAAGCTACAAGTTAGTTTTTTGCGGGCTCTGCACAGTGTTCACCTAAAACTACAAGTTAGTGTAGTGCGAGCTCTGCACAGTGTTCAGCTAAAGCTACCAGTAGAAGGTTGGTGGTGTTTTCCTGAACCTATCACTACCGCAGTCAGCTAAATAAGCTACAAGTTATTTTTTTGCGAGCTCTGCACAGTGTGCACTTAAAGCTACCTGTAGAAGGTTGGTGGTGTTTTCCTGATCCTATCACTACCGCAGGCAGCTAAATAAGCTACAAGTTAGTTTTTTTGCGAGCTCTGCACAGTGTTCAGCTAAAACTACAAGTTAGTGTAGTGCGAGCTCTGCACAGTGTTCAGCTAAAGCTACCTGTAGAACAACGGTAGTGTTTTCCTGATCCTATCACTACCGCAGGCTGCTAAATAAGCTACAAGTTAGTTTTTTTGCGAGCTCTGCACAGTGTTCAGCTAAAACTACAAGTTAGTGTAGTGCGAGCTCTGCACAATGTTCAGCTAAAGCTACCTGTAGAAGGTTGGTAGTGTTTTCCTGATCCTATCACTACCGCAGGCAGCTAAATAAGCTACAAGTTCGTTTTTTGCAAGCTCTGCACAGTGTTCACCTAAAGCTACCTGTAGAAGGTTGGTGGTGTTTTCCTGATCCTATCACTACCACAGGCAGCTAAATAAGCTACAAGTCATTTTTTTGCGAGCTCTGCACAGTGTTCAGCTAAAGCTATCTGTAGAAGGTTGGTGGTGTTTTCTTGATCCTATCACTACTGCAAGCAGCTAAATAAGCTACAAGTTAGTTTTTTGCGAGCTCTGCCCAGTGTTCAACTAAAGCAACCTGTAGAAGGTTGGTGGTGTCTTCCTGATCCTATCACTACCGCAGGCAGCTAAATAAGCTACAAGTCATTTTTTTGCGAGCTCTGCACAGTGTTCACCTAAAGCTACCTGTAGAAGGTTGGTGGTGTTTTCCTGATCCTATCACTACCGCAGGCAGCTAAATAAGCTACATGTTAGTTTTTTGCGAGCTCTGCACAGTGTTTTAACTAAAGCTACCTGTAGAAGGTTGGTGGTGTTTTCCTGATCCTATCACTACCGCAGGCAGCTAAATAAGCTACAAGTTAGTTTTTTGTGAGCTCTGCACAGTGTTCACCTAAAACTACAAGTTAGTGTAGTGCGAGCTCTGCACAGTGTTCAGCTAAAGCTACCTGTAGAAGGTTGGTGGTGTTTTCCTGATCCTATCACTACCGCAGGCAGCTAAATAAGCTAGAAGTTATTTTTTGCGAGCTCTGTACAGTGTTCACCTAAGGCTACCTGTAGAAGGTTGGTGTTTTCCTGATCCTAACACTACCGCAGGCAGCTAAATAAGCTACAAGTTATTTTTTTGCGAGCTCAGCACAGTGTTCATCTAAAGCTATATGTAGAAGGTTGGTGGTGTTTTCCTGATCCTATCACTACCGAAGGCAGCTAAACAAGCTACAAGTTAGTTTTTTGCGAGCGCTGCACAGTGTTCACCTAAAGCTACCTGTAGAAGTTTGGTGGTGTTTTCCTAATCCTATCACTACCGCAGGCAGCTAAATAAGCTACAAGTTAGTTTTTTGCGGGCTCTGCACAGTGTTCACCTAAAACTACAAGTTAGTGTAGTGCGAGCTCTGCACAGTGTTCAGCTAAAGCTACCAGTAGAAGGTTGGTGGTGTTTTCCTGATCCTATCACTACCGCAGGCAGCTAAATAAGCTACAAGTCATTTTTTTGCGAGCTCTGCACAGTGTTCAGCTAAAGCTACCTGTAGAAGGTTGGTGGTGTTTTCCTGATCCTATCACTACCGCAGGCAGCTAAATAAGCTACAAGTTAGTTTTTTGCGAGCTCTGCACAGTGTTCTACTAAAGCTACCTGTAGAAGGTTGGTGGTGTTTTCCTGATCCTATCACTACCGCAGGCAGCTAAATAAGCTACAAGTTAGTCTTTTGTGAGCTCTTCACAGTGTTCACCTAAAACTACAAGTTAGTGTAGTGCGAGCTCTGCACAGTGTTCAGCTAAAGCTATCTGTAGAAGGTTGGTGGTGTTTTCCTGATCCTGTCACTACTGCAGGCAGCTAAATAAGCTACAAGTTAGTTTTTTGCGAGCTCTGCACAGTGTTCACCTAAAGCTACCTGTGGAAGATTGGTGGTGTTTTCCTGGTCCTATCACTACCGCAGGCAGCTAAATAAGCTACAAGTTATTTTTTTGCGAGCTCTGCACAGTGTTCACCTAAGGCTACCTGTAGAAGGTTGGTGTTTTCCTGATCCTAACACTACCGCAGGCAGCTAAATAAGCTACAAGTTATTTTTTTGCGAGCTCAGCACAGTGTTCATCTAAAGCTATATGTAGAAGGTTGGTGGTGTTTTCCTGATCCTATCACTACCGAAGGCAGCTAAATAAGCTACAAGTTAGTTTTTTGCATGCTCTGCACAGTGTTCACCTAAAACTACAAGTTAGTGTAGTGCGAGCTCAGCACAGTGTTCATCTAAAGCTATATGTAGAAGGTTGGTGGTGTTTTCCTGATCCTATCACTACCGCAGTCAGCTAAATAAGCTACAAGTTAGTTTTTTGCGAGCTCTGAACAGTGTTCACCTAAAGCTACCTGTAGAAGGTTGGTGGTGTTTTCCTGATCCTATCCCGACCGCAGGCAGCTAAATCAGCTGCAAGTTATTTTTTTTGCGAGCTCTGCACAGTGTTCAGCTAAAGCTATCTGTAGAAGGTTGGTGGTGTTTTCCTGATCCTATCACTACCGCAGGCAGCTAAATAAGCTACAAGTTAGTTTTTTGCGAGCTCTGCACAGTGTTCAACTAAAGCTACCTGTAGAAGGTTGGTGGTGTTTTCCTGATCCTATCACTACCGCAGGCAGCTAAATAAGCTATAAGTTAGTTTTTTGTGAGCTCTGCACAGTGTTCAGCTAAAACTACAAGTTAGTGTAGTGCGAGCTCTGCACAGTGTTCAGCTAAAGCTATCTGTAGAAGGTTGGTGGTGTTTTCCTGATCCTTTCACTACTGCAGGCAGCTAAATAAGCTACAAGTTAGTTATTTGCGAGCTCTGCACAGTGTTCACCTATAGCTACCTGTGGAAGATTGGTGGTGTTTTCCTGCTCCTATCACTACCGCAGGCAGCTAAATAAGCTACAAGTTTTTTTTTGCGAGCTCTGCAGTGTTCACCTAAGGCTACCTGTAGAAGGTTGGTGTTTTCCTGAACCTAACACAACCGCAGGCAGCTAAATAAGCTACAAGTTATTTTTTTGCGAGCTCAGCACAGTGTTCATCTAAAGCTAAATGTAGAAGGTTGGTGGTGTTTTCCTGATCCTATCACTACCGAAGGCAGCTAAATAAGCTACAAGTTCGTTTTTTGCGAGCTCTGCACAGTGTTCACCTAAAGCTACCTGTAGAAGTTTGGTGGTGTTTTCCTTATCCTATCACTACCGCAGGCAGCTAAATAAGCTACAAGTTAGTTGTTTGCGGGCTCTGCACAGTGTTCACCTAAAACTTCAAGTTAGTGTAATGCGAGCTCTGCACAGTGTTCAGCTAAAGCTACCTGTAGAAGGTTGGTGGTGTTTTCCTGATCCTATCACTACCGCAGTCAGCTAAATAAGCTACAAGTTATTTTTTTGCGAGCTCTGCACAGTGTTCACCTAAAGCTACCTGTAGAAGGTTGGTGGTGTTTTCCTGATCCTATCACTACCGCAGGCAGCTAAATAAGCTGCAAGTAATTTTTTTTGCAAGCTCTGCACAGTATTCATCTAAAGCTACCTGTAGAAGATTGGTGGTGTTTTCCTGATCCTATCACTACCGCAGGCAGCTAAATAAGCTAGAAGTTTGTTTTTTGCGAGCTCTGCACAGTGTTCACCTAAAGCTACCTCTAGAAGGTTGGTGGTGTTTTTCTGATCCTATCACTACCGCAGGCAGCTAAATAAGCTACAAGTTTGTTTTTTGCGAGCTCTACACAGTGTTCACCTAAAGCTACCTGTAGAAAGTTGCTGGAGTTTTCCTGATCCTATCACTACCGCAGGCAGCTAAATAAGCTACAAGTTAGTTTTATGCAAGCTCTGTACAGTGTTCACCTAGAGCTACCTGTAGAAGGTTGGTGGTGTTTTCCTACCCTATCACTACCGCAGGCAGCTAAATAAGCTACAAGTTAGTTATTTGCCAGCTCTGCACATTGTTCACCTAAAGCTACCTTTAGAATTTTGGTGGTGTTTTCCTGATCCTATTACTAATGCAGGCCGCTAAATAAGCTACAAGTTATTTTTTTGCGAGCTCTGCACAGTGTTCACCTAAAGCTACCTGTAGAAAGTTGGTGTTTTCCTGATCCTATCACTACCGCAGGCAGCTAAATAGGCTACAAATTATTTTTTTTTTGCGAGCTCTGCACAGTGTTCACCTAAAGCTACCTGTAGAAGGTTGGTGGTGTTTTCCTGATCCTATCACTACCGCAGGCAGCTAAATAAGCTACAAGTTAGTTTTTGCGAGCTCTGCACAGTGTTCATCTAAAACTACAAGTTATTGAAGTGCGAGCTCTGCACAGTGTTCAGCTAAAGCTACCTGTAGAAAGTTGGTGGTGTTTTCCTGATCCTATCACTACCGCAGGCAGCTAAATAAGCTACAAGTTAGTTTTTTCCAAGCTCTGTACAGTGTTCACCTAAAGCTACCTGTAAAAGGTTGGTGGTGTTTTCCTGATCCTATTACTACTGCAGGCAGCAAAATAAGCTACAAGTTTTTTTTTTGCGAGCTCTGCAGAGTGTTCACCTAAAGCTACCTGTAGAAGGTTGGTGTTTTACTGATCCTATCACTACCGCAGGCAGCTAAATAAGCTACATGTCATTTTTTTGCGAGCTCTGCACAGTGTTCACCTAAGGCTACCTGTAGAAGGTTGGTGGTGTTTTCCTGATCCTATCACTACCGCAGGCAGCTAAATAAGCTACAAGTTAGTTTTTTGCGAGCTCTGCACAGTGTTCTACTAAAGCTACCTGTAGAAGGTTGGTGGTGTTTTCCTGATCCTATCACTACCGCAGGCAGCTAAATAAGCTACAAGTTAGTTTTTTGTGAGCTCTTCACAGTGTTCACCTAAAACTACAAGTTAGTGTAGTGCGAGCTCTGCACAGTGTTCAGCTAATGCTATCTGTAGAAGGTTGGTGGTGTTTTCCTGATCCTGTCACTACTGCAGGCAGCTAAATAAGCTACAAGTTAGTTTTTTGCGAGCTCTGCACAGTGTTCACCTAAAGCTACCTGTGGAAGATTGGTGGTGTTTTCCTGGTCCTATCACTACCGCAGGCAGCTAAATAAGCTACAAGTTATTTTTTTGCGAGCTCTGCACAGTGTTCACCTAAGGCTACCTGTAGAAGGTTGGTGTTTTCCTGATCCTAACACTACCGCAGGCAGCTAAATAAGCTACAAGTTAATTTTTTTGCGAGCTCAGCACAGTGTTCATCTAAAGCTATATGTAGAAGGTTGGTGGTGTTTTCCTGATCCTATCACTACCGAAGGCAGCTAAATAAGCTACAAGTTAGTTTTTTTGCGAGCTCTGCACAGTGTTCACCTAAAGCTACCTGTAGAAGTTTGGTGGTGTTTTCCTTATCCTATCACTACCGCAGGCAGCTAAATAAGCTACAAGTTAGTTTTTTGCATGCTCTGCACAGTGTTCACCTAAAACTACAAGTTAGTGTAGTGCGAGCTCAGCACAGTGTTCATCTAAAGCTATATGTAGAAGGTTGGTGGTGTTTTCCTGATCCTATCACTACCGCAGTCAGCTAAATAAGCTACAAGTTAGTTTTTTGCGAGCTCTGAACAGTGTTCACCTAAAGCTACCTGTAGAAGGTTGGTGGTGTTTTCCTGATCCTATCCCGACCGCAGGCAGCTAAATCAGCTGCAAGTTATTTTTTTTGCGAGCTCTGCACAGTGTTCAGCTAAAGCTATCTGTAGAAGGTTGGTGGTGTTTTCCTGATCCTATCACTACCACAGGCAGCTAAATAAGCTACAAGTTAGTTTTTTGCGAGCTCTGCACAGTGTTCAACTAAAGCTACCTGTAGAAGGTTGGTGGTGTTTTCCTGATCCTATCACTACCGCAGGCAGCTAAATAAGCTATAAGTTAGTTTTTTGTGAGCTCTGCACAGTGTTCACCTAAAACTACAAGTTAGTGTAGTGCGAGCTCTGCACAGTGTTCAGCTAAAGCTATCTGTAGAAGGTTGGTGGTGTTTTCCTGATCCTTTCACTACTGCAGGCAGCTAAATAAGCTACAAGTTAGTTATTTGCGAGCTCTGCACAGTGTTCACCTATAGCTACCTGTGGAAGATTGGTGGTGTTTTCCTGATCCTATCACTACCGCAGGCAGCTAAATAAGCTACAAGTTTTTTTTTTGCGAGCTCTGCAGTGTTCACCTAAGGCTACCTGTAGAAGGTTGGTGTTTTCCTGAACCTAACACTACCGCAGGCAGCTAAATAAGCTACAAGTTATTTTTTTGCGAGCTCAGCACAGTGTTCATCTAAAGCTATATGTAGAAGGTTGGTGGTGTTTTCCTGATCCTATCACTACCGAAGGCAGCTAAATAAGCTACAAGTTAGTTTTTTGCGAGCTCTGCACAGTGTTCACCTAAAGCTACCTGTAGAAGTTTGGTGGTGTTTTCCTTTTCCTATCACTACCGCAGGCAGCTAAATAAGCTACAAGTTAGTTGTTTGCGGGCTCTGCACAGTGTTCACCTAAAACTTCAAGTTAGTGTAATGCGAGCTCTGCACAGTGTTCAGCTAAAGCTACCAGTAGAAGGTTGGTGGTGTTTTCCTGATCCTATCACTACCGCAGTCAGCTAAATAAGCTACAAGTTATTTTTTTGCGAGCTCTGCACAGTGTTCACCTAAAGCTACCTGTAGAAGGTTGGTGGTGTTTTCCTGATCCTATCACTACCGCAGGCAGCTAAATAAGCTGCAAGTAATTTTTTTTGCAAGCTCTGCACAGTGTTCATCTAAAGCTACCTGTAGAAGATTGGTGGTGTTTTCCTGATCCTATCACTACCGCAGGCAGCTAAATAAGCTACAAGTTTGTTTTTTCCGAGCTCTACACAGTGTTCACCTAAAGCTACCTGTAGAAGGTTGCTGGTGTTTTCCTGATCCTATCACTACCGCAGGCAGCTAAATAAGCTACAAGTTAGTTTTATGCAAGCTCTGTACAGTGTTCACCTAGAGCTACCTGTAGAAGGTTGGTGGTGTTTTCCTACCCTATCACTACCGCAGGCAGCTAAATAAGCTACAAGTTAGTTTTTTGCGAGCTCTGCACATTGTTCACCTAAAGCTACCTTTAGAATTTTGGTGGTGTTTTCCTGATCCTATTACTAATGCAGGCCGCTAAATAAGCTACAAGTTATTTTTTTGCGAGCTCTGCACAGTGTTCACCTAAAGCTACCTGTAGAAAGTTGGTGTTTTCCTGATCCTATCACTACCGCAGGCAGCTAAATAGGCTACAAATTATTTTTTTTTTGCAAGCTCTGCACAGTGTTCACCTAAAGCTACCTGTAGAAGGTTGGTGGTGTTTTCCTGATCCTATCACTACCGCAGGCAGCTAAATAAGCTACAAGTTAGTTTTTGCGAGCTCTGCACAGTGTTCATCTAAAACTACAAGTTATTGAAGTGCGAGCTCTGCACAGTGTTCAGCTAAAGCTACCTGTAGAAGGTTGGTGGTGTTTTCCTGATCCTATCCCGACCGCAGGCAGCTAAATCAGCTGCAAGTTATTTTTTTTTGCGAGCTCTGCACAGTGTTCAGCTAAAGCTATCTGTAGAAGGTTGGTGGTGTTTTCCTGATCCTATCACTACTGCAGGCAGCCAAATAAGCTACAAGTTAGTTTTTTTGCAAACTCTGTCCAGTGTTCAACTAAAGCTACCTGTAGAAGGTTGGTGGTGTCTTCCTGATCCTATCACTACCGCAGGCAGCTAAATAAGCTACAAGTCATTTTTTTGCGAGCTCTGCACAGTGTTCACCTAAAGCTACCTGTAGAAGGTTGGTGGTGTTTTCCTGATCCTATCACTACCGCAGGCAGCTAAATAAGCTACAAGTTAGTTTTTTGCGAGCTCTGCACAGTGTTCAACTAAAGCTACCTGTAGAAGGTTGGTGGTGTTTTCCTGATCCTATTACTACTGCAGGCAGCTAAATAAGCTGCAAGTTTTTTTTTGCGAGCTCTGCAGAGTGTTCAACTAAAGCTACCTGTAGAAGGTTGGTGGTGTTTTCCTGATCCTATCACTACCGCAGGCAGCTAAATAACTACAAGTTAGTTTTTTGTGAGCTCTGCACAGTGTTCACCTAAAACTACAAGTTAGTGTAGTGCGAGCTCTGCACAGTGTTCACCTAAAGCTACTTGTAGAAGTTTGGTGGTGTTTTCCTTATCCTATCACTACCGCAGGCAGCTAAATAAGCTACAAGTTAGTTGTTTGCGGGCTCTGCACAGTGTTCACCTAAAACTACAAGTTAGTGTAATGCGAGCTCTGCACAGTGTTCAGCTAAAGCTACCAGTAGAAGGTTGGTGGTGTTTTCCTGATCCTATCACTACCGCAGTCAGCAAAATAAGCTACAAGTTATTTTTTTGCGAGCTCTGCACAGTGTTCATCTAAAGCTACCTGTAGAAGATTGGTGGTGTTTTCCTGATCTTATCACTACCGCAGGCAGCTAAATAAGCTACAAGTTTGTTTTTTGCGAGCTCTGCACAGTGTTCACCTAAAGCTACCTGTAGAAGGTTGGTGGTGTTTTCCTGATCCTTTCACTACCGCAAGCAGCTAAATAAGCTACAAGTTCGCTTTTTGCGAGCTCTGCACAGTGTTCACCTAAAGCTACCTGTAGAAGGTTGCTGGTGTTTTCCTGATCCTATCACTACCGCAGGCAGCTAAATAAGCTACAAGTTAGTTTTTTTGCAAGCTCTG
Organism: Lithobates septentrionalis; assembly: GCA_037952835.1. Classification (NCBI taxonomy): domain Eukaryota; kingdom Metazoa; phylum Chordata; class Amphibia; order Anura; family Ranidae; genus Lithobates; species Lithobates septentrionalis. The sequence continues at coordinate 2,042,050 of JBBDGP010000091.1, read as the reverse complement.
TACAGTGTTCACCAAAAGCTACCTGTAGAAGTTTGGTGGTGTTTTCCTACCCTATCACTACCGCAGGCAGCTAAATAAGCTACAAGTTAGTTTTTTGCGAGCTCTGCACATTGTTCACCTAAAGCTACCTTTAGAATTTTGGTGGGGTTTTCCTGATCCTATTACTAATGCAGGCCGCTAAATAAGCTACAAGTTATTTTTTTGCGAGCTCTGCACAGTGTTCACCTAAAGCTACCTATAGAAAGTTGGTGTTTTCCTGATCCTATCACTACCGCAGGCAGCTAAATAGGCTACAAATTATTATTTTTTTGCGAGCTCTGCACAGTGTTCACCTAAAGCTACCTGTAGAAGGTTGGTGGTGTTTTCCTGATCCTATTACTACCGCAGGCAGCTAAATAAGCTACAAGTCATTTTTTGTGAGCTCTGCACAGTGTTCACCTAAAGCTACCTGTCGAAGGTTGGTGGTGTTTTCCTGATCCTATCACTACTGCAGGCAGCTAAATAAGCTACAAGTTTGTTTTTTGCGAGCTCTGCACAGTGTTCACCTAAAGCTACCTGTAGAAGGTTGGTGGTGTTTTCCTGATCCTATTACTACTGCAGGCAGCTAAATAAGCTACAAGTTTTTTTTTGCGAGCTCTGCAGAGTGTTCACCTAAAGCTACCTGTAGAAGGTTGGAGTTTTACTGATCCTATCACTACCGCAGGCAGCTAAATAAGCTACAAGTTATTTTTTTTTTGCGAGCTCTGCACAGTGTTCACCTAAAGCTACCTGTAGAAGGTTGGTAGTGTTTTCCTGATCCTATCACTACCGCAGGCAGCTAAATAAGCTACAAGTAATTTTTTTGCGAGCTCTGCACAGTGTTCACCTAAAGCTACCTGTAGAAGGTTGGTGGTGTTTTTTTACTGATCCTATCACTACGGCAGGCAGCTAAATAAGCTACAAATTATTTTTTTGCGAGCTCTGCACAGTGTTCACCTAAAGCTACCTGTAGAAGGTTGGTGGTGTTTTCCTGATCCTATCACTACCGCAGGCAGCTAAATAAGCTACAAGTTAGTTTTTTTGCAAGCTCTGTACAGTGTTCACCTAAAGCTACCTGTAGAAGTTTGGTGGTGTTTTCCTACCCTATCACTACCGCAGGCAGCTAAATAAGCTACAAGTTAGTTTTTTGCGAGCTCTGCACATTGTTCACCTAAAGCTACCTTTAGAATTTTGGTGGGGTTTTCCTGATCCTATTACTAATGCAGGCCGCTAAATAAGCTACAAGTTATTTTTTTGCGAGCTCTGCACAGTGTTCACCTAAAGCTACCTATAGAAAGTTGGTGTTTTCCTGATCCTATCACTACCGCAGGCAGCTAAATAGGCTACAAATTATTATTTTTTTGCGAGCTCTGCACAGTGTTCACCTAAAGCTACCTGTAGAAGGTTGGTGGTGTTTTCCTGATCCTATTACTACCGCAGGCAGCTAAATAAGCTACAAGTCATTTTTTGCGAGCTCTGCACAGTGTTCACCTAAAGCTACCTGTAGAAAGTTGGTGGTGTTTTCCTGATCCTATCACTACCGCAGGCAGCTAAATAAGCTACAAGTTAGTTTTTTCCAAGCTCTGTACAGTGTTCACCTAAAGCTACCTGTAAAAGGTTGGTGGTGTTTTCCTGATCCTATTACTACTGCAGGCAGCAAAATAAGCTACAAGTTTTATTTTTGCGAGCTCTGCAGAGTGTTCACCTAAAGCTACCTGTAGAAGGTTGGTGTTTTACTGATCCTATCACTACCGCAGGCAGCTAAATAAGCTACAAGTTATTTTTTTTTTGCGAGCTCTGCACAGTGTTCACCTAAAGCTACCTGTAGAAGGTTGGTAGTGTTTTCCTGATCCTATCACTACCGCAGGCAGCTAAATAAGCTACAAGTTATTTTTTTGCGAGCTCTGCACAGTGTTCACCTAAAGCTACCTGTAGAAGGTTGGTGGTGTTTTTTTACTGATCCTATCACTACGGCAGGCAGCTAAATAAGCTACAAATTATTTTTTTGCGAGCTCTGCACAGTGTTCACCTAAAGCTACCTGTAGAAGGTTGGTGGTGTTTTCCTGATCCTATCACTACTGCAGGCAGCTAAATAAGCTACAAGTTAGTTTTTTGCGAGCTCTGCACAGTGTTCAACTAAAGCTACCTGTAGAAGGTTGGTGGTGTTTTCCTGATCCTATCACTACCGCAGGCAACTAAATAAGCTACAAGTTAGTTTTTTGCGAGCTCTGCACAGTGTTCACCTAAAACTACAAGTTAGTGTAGTGCGAGCTCTGCACAGTGTTCAGCTAAAGTTATCTGTAGAAGGTTGGTGGTGTTTTCCTGATCCTTTCACTACTGCAGGCAGCTAAATAAGCTACAAGTTAGTTTTTTGCGAGCTCTGCACAGTGTTCACCTAAAGCTACCTGTAGAAGGTTGGTGGTGTTTTCCTGATCCTGTCACTACCGCAGGCAGCTAAATAAGCTACAAGTTATTTTTTTGCGAGCTCTGTACAGTGTTCACCTAAGGCTACCTGTAGAAGGTTGGTGTTTTCCAGATCCTAACACTACCGCAGGCAGCTAAATAAGCTACAAGTTATTTTTTTGCGAGCTCTGCACAGTGTTCATCTAAAGTTATATGTAGAAGGTTGGTGGTGTTTTCCTGATCCTATCACTACTGAAGGCAGCTAAATAGGCTACAAGTTAGTTTTTTTGTGAGCTCTGCACAGTGTTCACCTAAAACTACAAGTTAGTGTAGTGCGAGCTCTGCACAGTGTTCAGCTAAAGCTACCAGTAGAAGGTCGGTGGTGTTTTCCTGATCCTATCACTACTGCAGTCAGCTAAATAAGCTACAAGTTAGTTTTTCGAGAGCTCTGCACAGTGTTCACCTAAAGCTACCTGTAGAAGGTTGGTGGAGTTTTCCTGATCCTATCACTACCGCAGGCAGCTAAATAAGCTACAAGTTAGTTTTTTGCGAGCTCTGCAGAGTGTTCACCTGAAACTACAAGTTAGTGTAGTGCAAGCTCTGCACAGTGTTCAGCTAAAGCTACCTGTAGAAGGTTGGTGGTGTTTTCCTGATCCTATCACTACCGCAGGCAGCTAAATAAGCTACAAGTTAGTTTTTTGCAAGCTCTTTACAGTGTTCACCTAAAGCTACCTGTAGAAGGTTGGTGGTGTTTTCCTATCCTATCACTATCGCAGGCAGCTAAATAAGCTACAAGTTCGTTTTTTGCGAGCTCTGCACATTGTTCACCTAAAGCTACCTGTAGAAGGTTGGTGGTGTTTTCCTGATCCTATTACTAATGCAGGCCGCTAATTAAGGTACAAGTTATTTTTTTGCGAGCTCTGCACAGTGTTCACCTAAAACTATAAGTTAGTGTAGTGCGAGCTCTGCACAGTGTTCAGCTAAAGCTACCAGTAGAAAGTTGGTGTTTTACTGATCCTATCACTACCGCAGGCAGCTAAATAAGCTACAAAGTTTTTTTTTGTGAGCTCTGCACAGTGTTCACCTAAAGCACGTGTAGAAGGTTGGTGATGTTTTCCTGATCCTAACACTACCGCAGGCAGCTAAATAAGCTACAAGCTAGTTTTTTGCGAGCTCTGCACAGTGTTCACCTAAAACTACAAGTTAGTGTAGTGCGAGCTCTGCACAGCGTTCAGCTAAAGCTACCTTTAGAAGGTTGGTGGTGTTTTCCTGATCCTATCTCTACCGCAGGCAGCTAAATAAGCTACAAGTTAGTTTTTTGTGAGCTCTGCACAGTGTTCACCTAAAGCTACCTGTAGAAGGTTGGTGGTGTCTTCCTGATCCTATCACTACCGCAGGCAGCTAAATAAGCTACAAGTTATTTTTTTGCGAGCTCTGCACAGTGTTCAGCTAAAGCTACCTGTAGAAGGTTGGTGGTGTTTTCCTGATCGTATCACTACCGCAGGCAGCTAAATAAGCTACAAGTTAGTTTTTTGCAAGCTCTGTACAGTGTTCACCTAAAGCTACCTGTAGAAGGTTGGTGGTGTTTTCCTGATCCTATCTCTACTGCAGGCAGCTAAAAAAGCTACAAGTTAGTTTTTTGCGAGCTCTGCACAGTGTTCACCTAAAGCTACCTGTAGAAGGTTGGTGGTGTCTTCCTGATCCTATCACTACCGCAGGCAGCTAAATAAGCTACAAGTTATTTTTTTGCGAGCTCTGCACAGTGTTCATCTAAAGCTACCTGTAGAAGGTTGGTGTTTTCCTGATTATTCACTACCACAGGCAGCTAAATAAGCTACAAGTTATTTTTTTTGCGAGCTCTGCAGTGTTCACCTAAAGCTACCTGTAGAATGTTTTTGGTGTTTTCCTGATCCTATCACTACCGCAGGCAGCTAAATAAGCTACAAGTTATTTTTTTGCGAGCTCTGCAGTGTTCACCTAAAGCTACCTGTAGAAGGTTGGTGTTGTTTTCCTGATCCTATCACTACCGCAGGCAGCTAAATAAGCTACAAGTTAGTTTTTTGCGAGCTCTGCACAGTGTTCACCTCAAGCTACCTCTAGAAGGTTGGTGGTGTTTTCCTGATCCTATCACTACCGCAGGCAGCTAAATAAGCTACAAGTTAGTTTTTTGCGAGCTCTACACAGTGTTCACTTAAAGCTAACTGTAGAAGGTTGGTGGTGTTTTCCTGATCCTATCACTACCGTTGGCAGCTAAATAAGCTACAAGTTAGTTTTTTGCGAGCTCTGCACAGTGTTTACCTAAAACTACAAGTTATTGTAGTGCAAGCTCTGAACAGTGTTCACCTAAAGCTACCTGTAGAAGGTTAGTGGTGTTTTCCTGATCCTATCACTACCGCAGGCAGCTAAATAAGCTACAAGTTATATCACTACCGCAGGCAGCTAAATAAGCTGCAAGTTATTTTTTTTTGCGAGCTCTGCACAGTGTTCATCTAAAGCTACCTGTAGAAGGTTGGTGGAGTTTTCCTGATCCTATCACTACCGCAGGCAGCTAAATAAGCTACAAGTTAGTTTTTTGCGAGCTCTGCACAGTGTTCACCTGAAACTACAAGTTAGTGTAGTGCAAGCTCTGCACAGTGTTCAGCTAAAGCTACCTGTAGAAGGTTGGTGGTGTTTTCCTGATCCTATCACTACTGCAGGCAGCTAAATAAGCTACAAGTTAGTTTTTTGCAAGCTCTTTCAAGTGTTCACCTAAAGCTACCTGTAGAAGGTTGGTGGTGTTTTCCTATCCTATCACTATCGCAGGCAGCTAAATAAGCTACAAGTTCGTTTTTTTGCGAGCTCTGCACATTGTTCACCTAAAGCTACCTGTAGAAGGTTGGTGGTGTTTTCCTGATCCTATTACTAATGCAGGCCACTAAATAAGCTACAAGTTATTTTTTTGCGAGCTCTGCACAGTGTTCACCTAAAGCTACCTGTAGAAAGTTGGTGTTTTCCTGATCCTATCACTACCGAAGGCAGCTAAATAGGCTACAAGTTATTTTTTTGCGAGCTCTGCACAGTGTTCACCTAAAGCTACCTGTAGAAGGTTGATGGTGTTTTCCTGATCCTATCACTAACGCAGGCAGCTAAAAAAGCTACAAGTTAGTTTTTGCGAGCTCTGCACAGTGTTCACCTAAAACTACAAGTTAGTGTAGTGCGAGCTCTGCACAGCGTTCAGCTAAAGCTACCTATAGAAGGTTGGTGGTGTTTTCCTGATCCTATCTCTACCGCAGGCAGCTCAATAAGCTACAAGTTAGTTTTTTGTGAGCTCTGCACAGTGTTCAACTAAAGCTACCTGTAGAAGGTTGGTGGTGTCTTCCTGATCCTATCACTACCGCAGGCAGCCAAATAAGCTACAAGTTATTTTTTTGCGAGCTCTGCACCCCAGGATGAAGTCTACTCAGACGAAACGCGTCGGGAGGACTCCACTGCCGCCCCTTTTTATGTACAAGCGCTTTTTTACTAACTTCATCATCGCGGAGAGATCCAATAATACGTGTGGAGAAGATACGCCTTTAGAGAAGCCCCTCTCAATATCCTCAGGCTGCCAAGATCTTCTCACCATTGCCAGGGTGCAATAAAAGCTGGTTTGACCCTCACAGTAGACGCTGTTCGGGTTCAAACCCTCCGGTAAGCCCCCATCTGTAACATCTAAGTGCACTGCATGGTTTTTGAAGACACAGTGGTGTGATATAAGAATTTGGTTTACTGATGGAGTATCCAATTTATCGATGAGACTTTTTAAATGACTGCAGAACATCATCCTCTGAGACTTTTCTGCTGTATGTTGGTGAAGGCGCTCCTCACCTCACGTTTTGAGTAGCGACCCATTCAGCTCCAACTCACTGACTATCCATTTGAAACACTTTTTATTTTCATTCTGACTTTACATGTGATACCTTTATATGTGTATATTACACTTTGGGTATAGGCATTTTAAACTTATTAGTTTTAAGGTATCTTGTTATTCTAGCGCTACACATTTTTTGTATAATATCTACAGTGTTCAGCTAAAGCTACCTGTAGAAGGTTGGTGGTGTTTTCCTGATCGTATCACTACCGCAGGCAGCTAAATAAGCTACAAGTTAGTTTTTTGCAAGCTCTGTGCAGTGTTCACCTAAAGCTACCTGTAGAAGGTTGGTGTTTTCCTGATTATTCACTACCGCAGTCAGCTAAATAAGCTACAAGTTAGTTTTTTGCGAGCTCTGCAGTGTTCACCTAAAGCCACCTGTAAAAGGTTGGTGTTGTTTTCCTGATCCTATCACTACCGCAGGCAGCTAAATAAGCTACAAGTTAGTTTTTTTGCGAGCTCTGCACAGTGTTCACCTCAAGCTACCTCTAGAAGGTTGGTGGTGTTTTCCTGATCCTATCACTACCGCAGGCAGCTAAATAAGCTGCAAGTTATTTTTTTGCGAGCTCTGCACAGTGTTCATCTAAAGTTACCTGTAGAAGGTTGGTGGAGTTTTCCTGATCCTATCACTACCGCAGGCAGCTAAATAAGCTACAAGTTAGTTTTTTGCGAGCTCTGCACAGTGTTCACCTGAAACTACAAGTTAGTGTAGTGCAAGCTCTGCACAGTGTTCAGCTAAAGCTACCTGTAGAAGGTTGGTGGTGTTTTCCTGATCCTATCACTACCGCAGGCAGCTAAATAAGCTACAAGTTAGTTTTTTGCAAGCTCTTTACAGTGTTCACCTAAAGCTACCTGTAGAAGGTTGGTGGTGTTTTCCTATCCTATCACTATCGCAGGCAGCTAAATAAGCTACAAGTTCGTTTTTTGCGAGCTCTGCACATTGTTCACCTAAAGCTACCTGTAGAAGGTTGGTGGTGTTTTCCTGATCCTATTACTAATGCAGGCCGCTAATTAAGGTACAAGTTATTTTTTTGCGAGCTCTGCACAGTGTTCACCTAAAACTATAAGTTAGTGTAGTGCGAGCTCTGCACAGTGTTCAGCTAAAGCTACCAGTAGAAAGTTGGTGTTTTACTGATCCTATCACTACCGCAGGCAGCTAAATAAGCTACAAAGTTTTTTTTTGTGAGCTCTGCACAGTGTTCACCTAAAGCACGTGTAGAAGGTTGGTGATGTTTTCCTGATCCTAACACTACCGCAGGCAGCTAAATAAGCTACAAGCTAGTTTTTTGCGAGCTCTGCACAGTGTTCACCTAAAACTACAAGTTAGTGTAGTGCGAGCTCTGCACAGCGTTCAGCTAAAGCTACCTTTAGAAGGTTGGTGGTGTTTTCCTGCTCCTATCTCTACCGCAGGCAGCTAAATAAGCTACAAGTTAGTTTTTTGTGAGCTCTGCACAGTGTTCACCTAAAGCTACCTGTAGAAGGTTGGTGGTGTCTTCCTGATCCTATCACTACCGCAGGCAGCTAAATAAGCTACAAGTTATTTTTTTGCGAGCTCTGCACAGTGTTCAGCTAAAGCTACCTGTAGAAGGTTGGTGGTGTTTTCCTGATCGTATCACTACCGCAGGCAGCTAAATAAGCTACAAGTTAGTTTTTTGCAAGCTCTGTACAGTGTTCACCTAAAGCTACCTGTAGAAGGTTGGTGGTGTTTTCCTGATCCTATCTCTACTGCAGGCAGCTAAAAAAGCTACAAGTTAGTTTTTTGCGAGCTCTGCACAGTGTTCACCTAAAGCTACCTGTAGAAGGTTGGTGGTGTCTTCCTGATCCTATCACTACCGCAGGCAGCTAAATAAGCTACAAGTTATTTTTTTGCGAGCTCTGCACAGTGTTCATCTAAAGCTACCTGTAGAAGGTTGGTGTTTTCCTGATTATTCACTACCACAGGCAGCTAAATAAGCTACAAGTTATTTTTTTTGCGAGCTCTGCAGTGTTCACCTAAAGCTACCTGTAGAATGTTTTTGGTGTTTTCCTGATCCTATCACTACCGCAGGCAGCTAAATAAGCTACAAGTTATTTTTTTGCGAGCTCTGCAGTGTTCACCTAAAGCTACCTGTAGAAGGTTGGTGTTGTTTTCCTGATCCTATCACTACCGCAGGCAGCTAAATAAGCTACAAGTTAGTTTTTTGCGAGCTCTGCACAGTGTTCACCTCAAGCTACCTCTAGAAGGTTGGTGGTGTTTTCCTGATCCTATCACTACCGCAGGCAGCTAAATAAGCTACAAGTTAGTTTTTTGCGAGCTCTACACAGTGTTCACTTAAAGCTACCTGTAGAAGGTTGGTGGTGTTTTCCTGATCCTATCACTACCGTTGGCAGCTAAATAAGCTACAAGTTAGTTTTTTGCGAGCTCTGCACAGTGTTTACCTAAAACTACAAGTTATTGTAGTGCAAGCTCTGAACAGTGTTCACCTAAAGCTACCTGTAGAAGGTTAGTGGTGTTTTCCTGATCCTATCACTACCGCAGGCAGCTAAATAAGCTACAAGTTATATCACTACCGCAGGCAGCTAAATAAGCTGCAAGTTATTTTTTTTGCGAGCTCTGCACAGTGTTCATCTAAAGCTACCTGTAGAAGGTTGGTGGAGTTTTCCTGATCCTATCACTACCGCAGGCAGCTAAATAAGCTACAAGTTAGTTTTTTGCGAGCTCTGCACAGTGTTCACCTGAAACTACAAGTTAGTGTAGTGCAAGCTCTGCACAGTGTTCAGCTAAAGCTACCTGTAGAAGGTTGGTGGTGTTTTCCTGATCCTATCACTACTGCAGGCAGCTAAATAAGCTACAAGTTAGTTTTTTGCAAGCTCTTTCAAGTGTTCACCTAAAGCTACCTGTAGAAGGTTGGTGGTGTTTTCCTATCCTATCACTATCGCAGGCAGCTAAATAAGCTACAAGTTCGTTTTTTTGCGAGCTCTGCACATTGTTCACCTAAAGCTACCTGTAGAAGGTTGGTGGTGTTTTCCTGATCCTATTACTAATGCAGGCCACTAAATAAGCTACAAGTTATTTTTTTGCGAGCTCTGCACAGTGTTCACCTAAAGCTACCTGTAGAAAGTTGGTGTTTTCCTGATCCTATCACTACCGAAGGCAGCTAAAAAAGCTACAAGTTAGTTTTTGCGAGCTCTGCACAGTGTTCACCTAAAACTACAAGTTAGTGTAGTGCGAGCTCTGCACAGCGTTCAGCTAAAGCTACCTATAGAAGGTTGGTGGTGTTTTCCTGATCCTATCTCTACCGCAGGCAGCTCAATAAGCTACAAGTTAGTTTTTTGTGAGCTCTGCACAGTGTTCAACTAAAGCTACCTGTAGAAGGTTGGTGGTGTCTTCCTGATCCTATCACTACCGCAGGCAGCTAAATAAGCTACAAGTTATTTTTTTGCGAGCTCTGCACCCCAGGACGAAGTCTACTCAGACGAAACGCGTCGGGAGGACTCCACTGCCGCCCCTTTTTATGTACAAGCGCTTTTTTACTAACTTCATCATCGCGGAGAGATCCAATAATACGTGTGGAGAAGATACGCCTTTACAGAAGCCCCTCTCAATATCCTCAGGCTGCCAAGATCTTCTCACCATTGCCAGGGTGCAATAAAAGCTGGTTTGACCCTCACAGTATACGCTGTTTGGGTTCAAACCCTCCGGTAAGCCCCCATCTGTAACATCTAAGTGCACTGCATGGTTTTTGAAGACACAGTGGTGTGATATAAGAATTTGGTTTACTGATGGAGTATCCAATTTATCGATGAGACTTTTTAAATGACTGCAGAACATCATCCTCTGAGACTTTTCTGCTGTATGTTGGTGAAGGCGCTCCTCACCTCACGTTTTGAGTAGCGACCCATTCAGCTCCAACTCACTGACTATCCATTTGAAACACTTTTTATTTTCATTCTGACTTTACATGTGATACCTTTATATGTGTATATTACACTTTGGGTATAGGCCTTTTAAACGTATTAGTTTTAAGGTATCTTGTTATTCTAGCGCTACACATTTTTTGTATAATATCTACAGTGTTCAGCTAAAGCTACCTGTAAAGGTTGGTGGTGTTTTCCTGATCGTATCACTACCGCAGGCAGCTAAATAAGCTACAAGTTAGTTTTTTGCAAACTCTGTGCAGTGTTCACCTAAAGCTACCTGTAGAAGGTTGGTGGTGTTTTCCTGATCCTATCTCTACTGCAGGCAGCTAAATAAGCTACAAGTTAGTTTTGTGCGAGCTCTGCACAGTGTTCACCTAAAGCTACCTGTAGAAGGTTGGTGGTGTCTTCCTGATCCTATCACTACCGCAGGCAGCTAAATAAGCTACAAGTTATTTTTTTGCGAGCTCTGCACAGTGTTCACCTAAAGCTACCTGTAGAAGGTTGGTGTTTTCCTGATTATTCACTACCGCAGGCAGCTAAATAAGCTACAAGTTATTTTTTTGCGAGCTCTGCACAGTGTTCACCTAAAGCTACCTGTAGAAGGTTGGTAGTGTTTTCCTGATCCTATCACTACCACAGGCAGCTAAATAAGCTACAAGTTCATTTTTTTCGAGCTCTGCACAGTGTTCCTCTAAAGCTACCTGTAAAAGGTTGTTGGTGTTTTCCTGATCCTATCACTCCTGCAGGCAGTTAAATAAGCTACAAGTAATTTTTTTGCGAGCTCTGCACAGTGTTCACCTAAAGCTACCTGTAGAAGGTTGGTGGTGTTTTCCTGATCCTATCACTACTGCAGGCAGCTAAATAAGCTACAAGTTAGTTTTTTTGCGAGCTCTGCACAGTGTTCAACTAAAGCTACCTGTAGAAGGTTGGTGGTGTTTTCCTGATCCTATCACTACCGCAGGCAGCTAAATAAGCTACAAGTTAGTTTTTTGCGAGCTCTGCACAGTGTTCACCTAAAACTACAAGTTAGTGTAGTGCGAGCTCTGCACAGTGTTCAGCTAAAGTTATCTGTAGAAGGTTGGTGGTGTTTTCCTGATCCTTTCACTACTGCAGGCAGCTAAATAAGCTACAAGTTAGTTTTTTGCGAGCTCTGCACAGTGTTCACCTAAAGCTACCTGTAGAAGGTTGGTGGTGTTTTCCTGATCCTGTCACTACCGCAGGCAGCTAAATAAGCTACAAGTTATTTTTTTGCGAGCTCTGTACAGTGTTCACCTAAGGCTACCTGTATAAGGTTGGTGGTGTTTTCCTGATCCTATCACTACCGCAGGCAGCTAAATAAGCTGCAAGTTATTTTTTTTGCGAGCTCTGCACAGTGTTCATCTAAAGCTACCTGTAGAAGGTTGGTGGAGGTTTCCTGATCCTATCACTACCGCAGGCAGCTAAATAAGCTACAAGTTAGTTTTTTGCGAGCTCTGCACAGTGTTCACCTGAAACTACAAGTTAGTGTAGTGCAAGCTCTGCACAGTGTTCAGCTAAAGCTACCTGTAGAAGGTTGGTGGTGTTTTCCTGATCCTATCACTACTGCAGGCAGCTAAATAAGCTACAAGTTAGTTTTTTGCAAGCTCTTTTAAGTGTTCACCTAAAGCTACCTGTAGAAGGTTGGTGGTGTTTTCCTATCCTATCACTATCGCAGGCAGCTAAATAAGCTACAAGTTCGTTTTTTGCGAGCTCTGCACATTGTTCACCTAAAGCTACCTGTAGAAGGTTGGTGGTGTTTTCCTGATCCTATTACTAATGAAGGCCGCTAAATAAGCTACAAGTTATTTTTTTTGCGAGCTCTGCACAGTGTTCACCTAAAGCTACCTGTAGAAAGTTGGTGTTTTCCTGATCCTATCACTACCGAAGGCAGCTAAATAGGCTACAAGTTATTTTTTTGCGAGCTCTGCACAGTGTTCACCTAAAGCTACCTGTAGAAGGTTGATGGTGTTTTCCTGATCCTATCACTAACGCAGGCAGCTAAAAAAGCTACAAGTTAGTTTTTGTGAGCTCTGCACAGTGTTCACCTAAAACTACAAGTTAGTGTAGTGCGAGCTCTGCACAGTGTTCAGCTAAAGCTACCAGTAGAAAGTTGGTGCTGTTTTCCTGATCCTATCACTACCGCAGGCAGCTAAATAAGCTACAAGTTAGTTTTTTCCAAGCTCTGTGCAGTGTTCACCTAAAGCTACCTGTAGAAGGTTGGTGGTGTTTTTCTAATCCTATCACTACTGCAGGCAGCTAAATAAGCTACAAGTTTTTTTTTGCGAGCTCTGCAGAGTGTTCACCTAAAGCTACCTGTAGAAGGTTGGTGTTTTACTGATCCTATCACTACCGCAGGCAGCTAAATAAGCTACAAGTTATTTTTTTGCAAGCTCTGCACAGTGTTCACCTAAAGCACCTGTAGAAGGTTGGTGGTGTTTTCCTGATCCTATCACTACCGCAGGCAGCTAAATAAGCTACAAGCTAGTTTTTTGCGAGCTCTGCACAGTGTTCACCTAAAACTACAAGTTAGTGTAGTGCGAGCTCTGCACAGCGTTCAGCTAAAGCTACCTATAGAAGGTTGGTGGTGTTTTCCTGATCCTATCTCTACCGCAGGCAGCTCAATAAGCTACAAGTTAGTTTTTTGTGAGCTCTGCACAGTGTTCACCTAAAGCTACCTGTAGAAGGTTGGTGGTGTCTTCCTGATCCTATCACTACCGCAGGCAGCTAAATAAGCTACAAGTTATTTTTTTGCGAGCTCTGCACCCCAGGACGAAGTCTACTCAGACGAAACGCGTCAGGAGGACTCCACTGCCGCCCCTTTTTATGTACAAGCGCTTTTTTACTAACTTCATCATCGCGGAGAGATCCAATAATACGTGTGGAGAAGATACGCCTTTAGAGAAGCCCCTCTCAATATCCTCAGGCTGCCAAGATCTTCTCACCATTGCCAGGGTGCAATAAAAGCTGGTTTGACCCTCACAGTATACGCTGTTTGGGTTCAAACCCTCCGGTAAGCCCCCATCTGTAACATCTAAGTGCACTGCATGGTTTTTGAAGACACAGTGGTGTGATATAAGAATTTGGTTTACTGATGGAGTATCCAATTTATCGATGAGACTTTTTAAATGACTGCAGAACATCATCCTCTGAGACTTTTCTGCTGTATGTTGGTGAAGGCGCTCCTCACCTCACGTTTTGAGTAGCGACCCATTCAGCTCCAACTCACTGACTATCCATTTGAAACACTTTTTATTTTCATTCTGACTTTACATGTGATACCTTTATATGTGTATATTACACTTTGGGTATAGGCCTTTTAAACTTATTAGTTTTAAGGTATCTTGTTATTCTAGCGCTACACATTTTTTGTATAATATCTACAGTGTTCAGCTAAAGCTACCTGTAGAAGGTTGGTGGTGTTTTCCTGATCGTATCACTACCGCAGGCAGCTAAATAAGCTACAAGTTAGTTTTTTGCAAGCTCTGTGCAGTGTTCACCTAAAGCTACCTGTAGAAGGTTGGTGGTGTTTTCCTGATCCTATCTCTACTGCAGGCAGCTAAATAAGCTACAAGTTAGTTTTTTGCGAGCTCTGCACAGTGTTCACCTAAAGCTACCTGTAGAAGGTTGGTGGTGTCTTCCTGATCCTATCACTACCGCAGGCAGCTAAATAAGCTACAAGTTATTTTTTTGCGAGCTCTGCACAGTGTTCACTTAAAGCTACCTGTAGAAGGTTGGTGTTTTCCTGATTATTCACTACCGCAGGCAGCTAAATAAGCTACAAGTTATTTTTTTGCGAGCTCTGCAGTGTTCACCTAAAGCCACCTGTAAAAGGTTTGTGTTGTTTTCCTGATCCTATCACTACCGCAGGCAGCTAAATAAGCTACAAGTTAGTTTTTTTGCGAGCTCTGCACAGTGTTCACCTCAAGCTACCTCTAGAAGGTTGGTGGTGTTTTCCTGATCCTATCACTACCGCAGGCAGCTAAATAAGCTACAAGTTAGTTTTTTGCGAGCTCTACACAGTGTTCACCTAAAGCTACCTGTAGAAGGTTGGTGGTGTTTTCCTGATCCTATCACTACCGTTGGCAGCTAAATAAGCTACAAGTTAGTTTTTTGCGAGCTCTGCACAGTGTTTACCTAAAACTACAAGTTATTGTAGTGCAAGCTCTGAACAGTGTTCACCTAAAGCTACCTGTAGAAGGTTAGTGGTGTTTTCCTGATCCTATCACTACCGCAGGCAGCTAAATAAGCTACAAGTTTTTTTTTTGCGAGCTCTGCACAGTGTTCACCTAAAGCCACCTGTAGAAGGTTGGTGGTGTTTTCCTGATCCTATCACTACCGCAGGCAGCTAAATAAGCTAAAAGTTATTTTTTTGCAAGCTCTGCACAGTGTTCACCTACAACTACAAGTTAGTGTATTGCGAGCTCTGCACAGTGTTCAGCTAAAGCTACCTGTAGAAGGTTGGTGGTGTTTTCCTGATCCTATCACTACCGCAGGCAGCTAAATAAGCTATAAGTTAGTTTTTTGTGAGCTCTGCACAGTGTTCACCTAAAACTACAAGTTAGTGTAGTGCGAGCTCTGCACAGTGTTCAGCTAAAGCTACCTGTAGAAGGTTGGTGGTGTTTTCCTGATCGTATCACTACCGCAGGCAGCTAAATAAGCTACAAGTTAGTTTTTTGCAAGCTCTGTACAGTGTTCACCTAAAGCTACCTGTAGAAGGTTGGTGGTGTTTTCCTGATCCTATCTCTACTGCAGGCAGCTAAATAAGCTACAAGTTAGTTTTTTGCGAGCTCTGTACAGTGTTCACCTAAAGCTACCTGTAGAAGGTTGGTGGTGTCTTCCTGATCCTATCACTACCGCAGGCAGCTAAATAAGCTACAAGTTAATTTTTTGCGAGCTCTGCACAGTGTTCACCTAAAGCTACCTGTAGAAGGTTGGTGTTTTCCTGATTATTCACTACCGCAGGCAGCTAAATAAGCTACAAGTTATTTTTTTGAGAGCTCTGCAGTGTTCACCTAAAGCTACCTGTAGAATGTTTTTGGTGTTTTCCTGATCCTATCACTACCGCAGGCAGCTAAAAAGGCTACAAGTTATTTTTTGCGAGCTCTGCACTGTTCACCTAAAGCTACCTGTAGAAGGTTGGTGTTTTCCTGATTATTCACTACCGCAGGCAGCTAAATAAGCTACAAGTTATTTTTTTTGCGAGCTCTGCAGTGTTCACCTAAAGCTACCTGTAGAATGTTTTTGGTGTTTTCCTGATCCTATCACTACCGCAGGCAGCTAAATAGGCTACAAGTTATTTTTTTGCGAACTCTGCACAGTGTTTACCTAAAACTACAAGTTAGTGTAGTGCGAGCTCTGCACAGTGTTCAGCTAAAGCTACCTGTAGAAGGTTGGTGTTGTTTTCCTGATCCTATCACTACCGCAGGCAGCTAAATAAGCTACAAGTTTGTTTTTTGCGAGCTCTGCACAGTGTTCACCTAAAGCCACCTGCAGAAGGTTGGTGGTGTTTTCCTGATCCTATCACTACCACAGGCAGCTAAATAAGCTACAAGTTAGTTTTTTTTCGAGCTCTGCACAGTGTTCACCTAAAACTACAAGTTAGTGTAGTGCGAGCTCTGCACAGTGTTCAGCTAAAGCTACCTGTAGAAGGTTCGTGGTGTTTTCCTGATCCTATCACTACCGCAGGCAGCTAAATAAGCTACAACTTATTTTTTTTGCGAGCTCTGCACAGTGTTCACCTAAAGCTACCTGTAGAAGGTTGGTGTTTTCCTGATCCTATCACTACCGCAGGCAGCTAAATAAGCTACAAGTTATTTTTTTTTGCGAGCTCTGCAGTGTTCACCTAAAGCTACCTGTAGAAGGTTTTTGGTGTTTTCCTGATTGTATCACTACCGCAGGCAGCTAAATAAGCTACAAGCTATTGTTTTGCGAGCTCTGCAGTGTTCACCTAAAGCTACCTGTAGAAGGTTGTGGTGTTTTCCTGATCCTATTACAACCGCAGGCAGCTAAATAAGCTACAAGTTATTTTTTTGCGAGCTCTACACAGTGTTCACACAAAGCTACCTGTAGAAGGTTGGTGGTGTTTTCCTGATCCTATCACTACCTCAGGCAGCTAAATAAGCTACAAGTTAGTTTTTTGCGAGCTCTGGACAGTGTTCACCTAAAACTACAAGTTATTGTAGTGCGAGCTCTGCACAGTGTTCAGCTAAAGCTACCTGTAGAAGGTTGGTGGTGTTTTCCTATCCTATCACTATCGCAGGCAGCTAAATAAGCTACAAGTTCGTTTTTTGCGAGCTCTGCACATTGTTCACCTAAAGCTACCTGTAGAAGGTTGGTGTTTTCCTGATCCTATCACTACCGCAGACAGCTAAATAAGCTACAAGTTATTTTTTGCGAGCTCTGCACTGTTCACCTAAAGCTACCTGTAGAAGGTTGGTGTTGTTTTCCTGATCCTATCACTACCGCAGGCAGCTAAATAAGCTACAAGTTAGTTTTTTGCGAGCTCTACACAGTGTTCACCTAAAGCTACCTGTAGAAGGTTGGTGGTGTTTTCCTGATCCTATCACTACCGTTGGCAGCTAAATAAGCTACAAGTTAGTTTTTTTGCGAGTTCTGCACAGTGTTTACCTAAAACTACAAGTTATTGTAGTGCAAGCTCTGAACAGTGTTCACCTAAAGCTACCTGTAGAAGGTTAGTGGTGTTTTCCTGATCCTATCACTACCACAGGCAGCTAAATAAGCTACAAGTTTTTTTTTTGCGAGCTCTGCACAGTGTTCACCTAAAGCCACCTGTAGAAGGTTGGTGGTGTTTTCCTGATCCTATCACTACCGCAGGCAGCTAAATAAGCTAAAAGTTAATTTTTTGCGAGCTCTGCACAGTGTTCACCTACAACTACAAGTTAGTGTATTGCGAGCTCTGCACAGTGTTCAGCTAAAGCTACCTGTAGAAGGTTGGTGGTGTTTTCCTGATCCTATCACTACCGCAGGCAGCTAAATAAGCTACAAGTTAGTTTTTTGCAAGCTCTGTACAGTGTTCACCTAAAGCTACCTGTAGAAGGGTGGTGGTGTTTTCCTGATCCTATCACTAACGCAGGCAGCTAAATAAGCTACAAGTTATTTTTTTGCGAGCTCTGCACAGTGCTCACCTAAAGCTACCTGTAGAAGGTTGGTGGTGTCTTCCTGATCCTATCACTACCGCAGGCAGCTAAATAAGCTACAAGTTTGTTTTTTGCGAGCTCTGCACAGTGTTCACCTAAAGCCACTTTTCATTGCTTTATTATTTCTTTTGTGCTTGGATTCATACATAAATCGTGGCTCCGAGCATTATCCCAATTATATTATTGCTAGCGCACAAATTTTTGTTTATATGTTTATTACTTCATGGATATTTGGAGTTTTTTTTTGCAGCTGCATCTTTGTGAATTTAATTTTTGATTTATTGTGTTTTGCTCATTGGCGCAAGTTTTTTCCACCATTTCTTTTCCTGATCCTATCACTACCGCAGGCAGCTAAATAGGCTACAAGTTATTTTTTTGCGAACTCTGCACAGTGTTTACCTAAAACTACAAGTTAGTGTAGTGCGAGCTCTGCACAGTGTTCAGCTAAAGCTACCTGTAGAAGGTTAGTGGTGTTTTCCTGATCCTATCACTACCGCAGGCAGCTAAATAAGCTACAAGTTTGTTTTTTGCGAGCTCTGCACAGTGTTCACCTAAAGCCACCTGCAGAAGGTTGGTGGTGTTTTCCTGATCCTATCACTACCGCAGGCAGCTAAATAAGCTACAAGTTCGTTTTTTTTTCGAGCTCTGCACAGTGTTCACCTAAAACTACAAGTTAGTGTAGTGCGAGCTCTGCACAGTGTTCAGCTAAAGCTACCTGTAGAAGGTTGGTGGTGTTTTCCTGATCGTATCACTACCGCAGGCAGCTAAATAAGCTACAAGTTAGTTTTTTGCAAGCTCTGTACAGTGTTCACCTAAAGCTACCTGTAGAAGGTTGGTGGTGTTTTCCTGATCATATCTCTACTGCAGGCAGCTAAATAAGCTACAAGTTAGTTTTTTGCGAGCTCTGCACAGTGTTCACCTAAAGCTACCTGTAGAAGGTTGGTGGTGTCTTCCTGATCCTATCACTACCGCAGGCAGCTAAATAAGCTACAAGTTAATTTTTTGCGAGCTCTGCACAGTGTTCACCTAAAGCTACCTGTAGAAGGTTGGTGTTTTCCTGATTATTCACTACCGCAGGCAGCTAAATAAGCTACAAGTTATTTTTTTTTGAGAGCTCTGCAGTGTTCACCTAAAGCTACCTGTAGAATGTTTTTGGTGTTTTCCTGATCCTATCACTACCGCAGGCAGCTAAAAAGGCTACAAGTTATTTTTTGCGAGCTCTGCACTGTTCACCTAAAGCTACCTGTAGAAGGTTGGTGTTTTCCTGATTATTCACTACCGCAGGCAGCTAAATAAGCTACAAGTTATTTTTTTTGCGAGCTCTGCGGTGTTCACCTAAAGCTACCTGTAGAATGTTTTTGGTGTTTTCCTGATCCTATCACTACCGCAGGCAGCTAAATAGGCTACAAGTTATTTTTTTGCGAACTCTGCACAGTGTTTACCTAAAACTACAAGTTAGTGTAGTGCGAGCTCTGCACAGTGTTCAGCTAAAGCTACCTGTAGAAGGTTGGTGTTGTTTTCCTGATCCTATCACTACCGCAGGCAGCTAAATAAGCTACAAGTTTGTTTTTTGCGAGCTCTGCACAGTGTTCACCTAAAGCCACCTGCAGAAGGTTGGTGGTGTTTTCCTGATCCTATCACTACCACAGGCAGCTAAATAAGCTACAAGTTAGTTTTTTTTCGAGCTCTGCACAGTGTTCACCTAAAACTACAAGTTAGTGTAGTGCGAGCTCTGCACAGTGTTCAGCTAAAGCTACCTGTAGAAGGTTTGTGGTGTTTTCCTGATCCTATCACTACCGCAGGTTGCTAAATAAGCTACAAGTTTGTTTTTTGCAAGCTCTGTACAGTGTTCACCTAAAGCTACCTGTAGAAGGTTGGTGGTGTTTTCCTGATCCTATCACTACCGCAGGCAGCTAAATAAGCTACAACTTATTTTTTTTGCGAGCTCTGCACAGTGTTCACCTAAAGCTACCTGTAGAAGGTTGGTGTTTTCGTGATCCTATCACTACCGCAGGCAGCTAAATAAGCTACAAGTTATTTTTTTTTGCGAGCTCTGCAGTGTTCACCTAAAGCTACCTGTAGAAGGTTTTTGGTGTTTTCCTGATTGTATCACTACCGCAGGCAGCTAAATAAGCTACAAGCTATTGTTTTGCGAGCTCTGCAGTGTTCACCTAAAGCTACCTGTAGAAGGTTGTGGTGTTTTCCTGATCCTATTACAACCACAGGCAGCTAAATAAGCTACAAGTTATTTTTTTGCGAGCTCTACACAGTGTTCACACAAAGCTACCTGTAGAAGGTTGGTGGTGTTTTCCTGATCCTATCACTACCTCAGGCAGCTAAATAAGCTACAAGTTAGTTTTTTGCGAGCTCTGCACAGTGTTCACCTAAAACTACAAGTTATTGTAGTGCGAGCTCTGCACAGTGTTCAGCTAAAGCTACCTGTAGAAGGTTGGTGGTGTTTTCCTATCCTATCACTATCGCAGGCAGCTAAATAAGCTACAAGTTCGTTTTTTGCGAGCTCTGCACATTGTTCACCTAAAGCTACCTGTAGAAGGTTGGTGTTTTCCTGATCCTATCACTACCGCAGACAGCTAAATAAGCTACAAGTTATTTTTTGCGAGCTCTGCACTGTTCACCTAAAGCTACCTGTAGAAGGTTGGTGTTGTTTTCCTGATCCTATCACTACCGCAGGCAGCTAAATAAGCTACAAGTTAGTTTTTTGCGAGCTCTACACAGTGTTCACCTAAAGCTACCTGTAGAAGGTTGGTGGTGTTTTCCTGATCCTATCACTACCGTTGGCAGCTAAATAAGCTACAAGTTAGTTTTTTTGCGAGTTCTGCACAGTGTTTACCTAAAACTACAAGTTATTGTAGTGCAAGCTCTGAACAGTGTTCACCTAAAGCTACCTGTAGAAGGTTAGTGGTGTTTTCCTGATCCTATCACTACCGCAGGCAGCTAAATAAGCTACAAGTTTTTTTTTTGCGAGCTCTGCACAGTGTTCACCTAAAGCCACCTGTAGAAGGTTGGTGGTGTTTTCCTGATCCTATCACTACCGCAGGCAGCTAAATAAGCTAAAAGTTAATTTTTTGCGAGCTCTGCACAGTGTTCACCTACAACTACAAGTTAGTGTATTGCGAGCTCTGCACAGTGTTCAGCTAAAGCTACCTGTAGAAGGTTGGTGGTGTTTTCCTGATCCTATCACTACCGCAGGCAGCTAAATAAGCTACAAGTTAGTTTTTTGCAAGCTCTGTACAGTGTTCACCTAAAGCTACCTGTAGAAGGGTGGTGGTGTTTTCCTGATCCTATCACTACCGCAGGCAGCTAAATAAGCTACAAGTTATTTTTTTGCGAGCTCTGCACAGTGCTCACCTAAAGCTACCTGTAGAAGGTTGGTGGTGTCTTCCTGATCCTATCACTACCGCAGGCAGCTAAATAAGCTACAAGTTTGTTTTTTGCGAGCTCTGCACAGTGTTCACCTAAAGCCACTTTTCATTGCTTTATTATTTCTTTTGTGCTTGGATTCATACATAAATAGTGGCTCTGAGCATTATCCCAATTATATTATTGCTAGCGCACAAATTTTTATTTATATGTTTATTACTTCATGGATATTTGGAGGTTTTTTTTTGCAGCTGCATCTTTGTGAATTTAATTTTTGATTTATTGTGTTTTGCTCATTGGCGCAAGTTTTTTCCACCATTTCTTTTTCTGATCCTATCACTACCGCAGGCAGCTAAATAGGCTACAAGTTATTTTTTTGCGAACTCTGCACAGTGTTTACCTAAAACTACAAGTTAGTGTAGTGCGAGCTCTGCACAGTGTTCAGCTAAAGCTACCTGTAGAAGGTTAGTGGTGTTTTCCTGATCCTATCACTACCGCAGGCAGCTAAATAAGCTACAAGTTTTTTTTTTGCGAGCTCTGCACAGTGTTCACCTAAAGCCACCTGCAGAAGGTTGGTGGTGTTTTCCTGATCCTATCACTACCGCAGGCAGCTAAATAAGCTACAAGTTCGTTTTTTTTCGAGCTCTGCACAGTGTTCACCTAAAACTACAAGTTAGTGTAGTGCGAGCTCTGCACAGTGTTCAGCTAAAGCTACCTGTAGAAGGTTGGTGGTGTTTTCCTGATCCTATCACTACCGCAGGCAGCTAAATAAGCTACAATTTGTTTTTTGCAAGCTCTGTACAGTGTTCACCTAAAGCTACCTGTAGAAGGTTGGTGGTGTTTTCCTGATCCTATCACTACCGCAGGCAGCTAAATAAGCTACAACTTATTTTTTTTGCGAGCTCTGCACAGTGTTCAACTAAAGCTACCTGTAGAAGGTTGGGGTTTTCCTGATCCTATCACTACCGCAGGCAGCTAAATAAGCTACAAGTTATTTTTTTTTTGCGAGCTCTGCAGTGTTCACCTAAAGCTACCTGTAGAAGGTTTTTTGTGTTTTCCTGATTGTATCACTACCGCAGGCAGCTAAATAAGCTACAAGTTATTTTTTTGCGAGCTCTGCAGTGTTCACCTAAAGCTACTTGTAGAAGGTTGTGGTGTTTTCCTGATCCTATTACTACCGCAGGCAGCTAAATAAGCTACAAGTTAGTTTTTTGCGAGCTCTGCACAGTGTTCACCTAAAACTACAAGTTATTGTTGTGCGAGCTCTGCACAGTGTTCACCTAAAGCTACCTGTAGAAGGTTGGTGGTGTTTTCCTGATCCTATCACTACCGCAGGCAGCTAAATAAGCTACAAGTTTGTTTTTTGCGAGCTCTGCACAGTTTTCACCTAAAGCCACCTGTAGAAGGTTGGTGGTGTTTTCCTGATCCTATTACTACCGCAGGCAGCTAAATAAGCTACAAGTTAGTTTTTTGCAAGCTCTGCACAGTGTTTACCTAAAACTACAAGTTATTGTAGTGCGAGCTCTGAACAGTGTTCACCTAAAGCTACCTGTAGAAGGTTAGTGGTGTTTTCCTGATCCTATCACTACCGTAGACAGCTAAATAAGCTACAAGTTTGTTTTTTGCGAGCTCTGCACAGTGTTCACCTAAAGCCACTTTTCATTGCTTTATTATTTCTTTTGTGCTGGGATTCATACATAAATCGTGGCTCCGAGCATTATCCCAATTATATTATTGCTAGCGCACAAATTTTTATTTATATGTTTATTACTTCATGGATATTTGGAGTTTTTTTTTGCAGCTGCATCTTTGTGAATTTAATTTTTGATTTATTGTGTTTTGCTCATTGGCGCATGTTTTTTCCACCATTTCTTTTCCTGATCCTATCACTACCGCAGGCAGCTAAATAGGCTACAAGTTATTTTTTTGCGAACTCTGCACAGTGTTTACCTAAAACTACAAGTTAGTGTAGTGCGAGCTCTGCACAGTGTTCAGCTAAAGCTACCTGTAGAAGGTTAGTGGTGTTTTCCTGATCCTATCACTACCGCAGGCAGCTAAATAAGCTACAAGTTTGTTTTTTGCAAGCTCTGCACAGTGTTCACCTAAAGCCACCTGCAGAAGGTTGGTGGTGTTTTCCTGATCATATCACTACCGCAGGCAGCTAAATAAGCTACAAGTTCGTTTTTTTTCGAGCTCTGCACAGTGTTCACCTAAAACTACAAGTTAGTGTAGTGCGAGCTCTGCACAGTGTTCAGCTAAAGCTACCTGTAGAAGGTTGGTGGTGTTTTCCTGATCCTATCACTACCGCAGGCAGCTAAATAAGCTACAAGTTAGTTTTTTGCAAGCTCTGTACAGTGTTCACCTAAAGCTACCTGTAGAAGGTTGGTGTTGTTTTCCTGATCCTATCACTACCGCAGGCAGCTAAATAAGCTACAACTTATTTTTTTGCGAGCTCTGCACAGTGTTCACCTAAAGCTACCTGTAGAAGGCAGGTGTTTTCCTGATCCTATCACTACCGCAGGCAGCTAAATAAGCTACAAGTTATTTTTTTTTGCGAGCTCTGCACAGTGTTCACCTAAAGCTACCTGTAGAAGGTTTTTGGTGTTTTCCTGATTGTATCACTACCGCAGGCAGCTAAATAAGCTACAAGCTATTTTTTTGCGAGCTCTGCAGTGTTCACCTAAAGCTACCTGTAGAAGGTTGTGGTGTTTTCCTGATCCTATTACAACCGCAGGCAGCTAAATAAGCTACAAGTTATTTTTTTGCGAGCTCTACACAGTGTTCACACAAAGCTACCTGTAGAAGGTTGGTGGTGTTTTCCTGATCCTATCACTACCTCAGGCAGCTAAATAAGCTACAAGTTAGTTTTTTGCGAGCTCTGCACAGTGTTCACCTAAAACTACAAGTTAATGTAGTGCGAGCTCTGCACAGTGTTCAGCTAAAGCTACCTGTAGAAGGTTGGTGGTGTTTTCCTATCCTATCACTATCGCAGGCAGCTAAATAAGCTACAAGTTCGTTTTTTGCGATCTCTGCACATTGTTCACCTAAAGCTACCTGTAGAAGTTTGGTGTTTTCCTGATCCTATCACTACCGCAGGCAGCTAAATAAGCTACAAGTTATTTTTTTTTTGCGAGCTCTGCAGTGTTCACCTAAAGCTACCTGTAGAAGGTTGGTGGAGGTTTCCTGATCCTATCACTACCGCAGGCAGCTAAATAAGCTACAAGTTATTTTTTTGCGAGCTCTACACAGTGTTCACACAAAGCTACCTGTAGAAGGTTGGTGGTGTTTTCCTGATCCTATCACTACCTCAGGCAGCTAAATAAGCTACAAGTTAGTTTTTTGCGAGCTCTGCACAGTGTTCACCTAAAACTACAAGTTAATGTAGTGCGAGCTCTGCACAGTGTTCAGCTAAAGCTACCTGTAGAAGGTTGGTGGTGTTTTCCTATCCTATCACTATCGCAGGCAGCTAAATAAGCTACAAGTTCGTTTTTTGCGATCTCTGCACATTGTTCACCTAAAGCTACCTGTAGAAGTTTGGTGTTTTCCTGATCCTATCACTACCGCAGGCAGCTAAATAAGCTACAAGTTATTTTTTTTTTGCGAGCTCTGCAGTGTTCACCTAAAGCTACCTGTAGAAGGTTTTTGGTGTTTTCCTGATTGTATCACTACCGCAGGCAGCTAAATAAGCTACCAGTTATTTTTTTGCGAGCTCTGCAGTGTTCACCTAAAGCTACTTGTAGAAGGTTGTGGTGTTTTCCTGATCCTATTACTACCGCAGGCAGCTAAATAAGCTACAAGTTATTTTTTTGCGAGCTCTACACAGTGTTCTCCTAAAGCTACCTGTAGAAGGTTGGTGTTGTTTTCCTGATCCTATCACTACCGCAGGCAGCTAAATAAGCTACAAGTTAGTTTTTTGCAAGCCCTGCACAGTGTTCACCTAAAACTACAAGTTATTGTAGTGCGAGCTCTGCACAGTGTTCACCTAAAGCTACCTGTAGAAGGTTGGTGGTGTTTTCCTGATCTTATCACTACCGCAGGCAGCTAAATAAGCTACAAGTTTGTTTTTTGCGAGCTCTGCACAGTTTTCACCTAAAGCCACCTGTAGAAGGTTGGTGGTGTTTTCCTGATCCTATTACTACCGCAGGCAGCTAAATAAGCTACAAGTTAGTTTTTTGCGAGCTCTGCACAGTGTTCACCTTAAGCTATCTGTAGAAGGTTGGTGGTGTTTTCCTGATCCTATCACTACCGTTGGCAGCTAAATAAGCTACAAGTTAGTTTTTTGCGAGCTCTGCACAGTGTTTACCTTAAACTACAAGTTATTGAAGTGCGAGCTATGAACAGTGTTCACCTAAAGCTACCTGTAGAAGGTTAGTGGTGTTTTCCTGATCCTATCACTACCGCAGGCAGCTAAATAAGCTACAAGTTAGTTTTTTTTCGAGCTCTGCACAGTGTTCACCTAAAACTACAAGTTTGTGTAGGGCGAGCTCTGCACAGTGTTCAGCTAAAGCTACCTGTAGAAGGTTGGTGGTGTTTTCCTGATCCTATCACTACCGCAGGCAGCTAAATAAGCTACAAGTTTGTTTTTTGCAAGCTCTGTACAGTGTTCACCTAAAGCTACCTGTAGAAGGTTGGTGGTGTTTTCTTGATCCTATCACTACCGCAGGCAGCTAAATAAGCTACAACTTATTTTTTTGCGAGCTCTGCACAGTGTTCACCTAAAGCTACCTGTAGAAGGTTGGTGTTTTCCTGATCTTATCACTACCGCAGGCAGCTAAATAAGCTACAAGTTATTTTTTTTTGCGAGCTCTGCAGTGTTCACCTAAAGCTACCTGTAGAAGGTTTTTGGTGTTTTCCTGATTGTATCACTACCGCAGGCAGCTAAATAAGCTACAAGCTATTTTTTTGCGAGCTCTGCAGTGTTCACCTAAAGATACCTGTAGAAGGTTGTGGTGTTTTACTGATCCTATTACTACCGCAGGCAGCTAAATAAGCTACAAGTTATTTTTTTTGCGAGCTCTACACAGTGTTCACCCAAAGCTACCTGTAGAAGGTTGGTGGTGTTTTTCCTGATCCTATTACTACCTCAGGCAGCTAAATAAGCTACAAGTTTGTTTTTTGCGAGCTCTGCACAGTGTTCACCTAAAACTACAAGTTATTGTAGTGCGAGCTCTGCATAGTGTTCACCTAAAGCTACCTGTAGAAGGTTGGTGGTGTTTTCCTGATCCTATCACTACTGCAGGCAGCTAAATAAGCTACAAGTTTGTTTTTTGCGAGCTCTGCACAGTGTTCACCTAAAACTACAAGTTAGTGTAGTGCGAGCTCCGCACAGTGTTCACCTAAAGCTACCTGTAGAAGGTTGGTGGTGTTTTCCTGATCCTATCACTACCGCAGGCAGCTAAATAAGCTACAAGTAATTTTTTTGCGAGCTCTGCAGTGTTCACCTAAAGCTACCTGTAGAAGGTTTTTGGTGTTTTCCTGATCCTATCACTACCGCAGGCAGCTAAATAAGCTACAAGTTAGTTTTTTGCGAGCTCTGCACAGTGTTCACCTAAAACTACAAGTTATTGTAGTGCGAGCTCTGCACAGTGTTCAGCTAAAGCTACCTGTAGAAGGTTGGTGGTGTTTTCCTATCCTATTACTATCGCAGGCAGCTAAATAAGCTACAAGTTCGTTTTTTGCGAGCTGTGCACATTGTTCACCTAAAGCTACCTGTAGAAGGTTGGTGGTGTTTTCCTGATCCTATTACTAATGCAGGCCGCAAAATAAGCTACAAGTTATTTTTTTGAGAGCTCTGCACAGTGTTCACCTAAAGCTACCTGTAGAAAGTTGGTGTTTTCCTGATCCTATCACTACCGCAGGCAGCTAAATAGGCTACAAGTTATTTTTTTGTGAACTCTGCACAGTGTTTACCTAAAGCTACCTATACAAGGTTGGTGGTGTTTTCCTGATCCTATCACTAACGCAGGCAGCTAAAAAAGCTACAAGTTAGTTTTTGCGAGCTCTGCACAGTGTTCACCTAAAACTACAAGTTAGTGTAGTGCGAGCTCTGCACAGTGTTCAGCTAAAGCTACCTGTAGAAAGTTGGTGGTGTTTTCCTGATCCTATCACTACCGCAGGCAGCTAAATAAGCTACAAGTTAGCTTTTTCCAAGCTCTGTACAGTG
Source organism: Lithobates septentrionalis (assembly GCA_037952835.1). Lineage (NCBI taxonomy): Eukaryota > Metazoa > Chordata > Amphibia > Anura > Ranidae > Lithobates > Lithobates septentrionalis. The sequence continues at coordinate 2,015,121 of JBBDGP010000091.1, read as the reverse complement.
TTCACCTAAAGCTACCTGTAGAAGGTTGGTGGTGTTTTCCTGATCCTATTACTACTGCAGGCAGCTATATAAGCTACAAGGTTTTTTTTTTGCGAGCTCTGCAGAGTGTTCACCTAAAGCTACCTGTAGAAGGTTGGTGGTGTTTTACTGATCCTATCACTACCGCAGGCAGCTAAATAAGCAACAAGTTATTTTTTTGCGAGCTCTGCACAGTGTTCACCTAAAGCTACCTGTAGAAGGTTGGTGGTGTTTTCCTGATCCTATCACTACCGCAGGCAGCTAAATAAGCTACAAGCTAGTTTTTTTGGAACTCTGCACAGTGTTCACCTAAAACTACAAGTTAGTGTAGTGCGAGCTCTGCACAGTGTTCAGCTAAAGCTACCTGTAGAAGGTTAGTGGTGTTTTCCTGATCCTATCACTACCGCAGGCAGCTAAATAAGCTACAAGTTTGTTTTTTGCAAGCTCTGCACAGTGTTCACCTAAAGCCACCTGCAGAAGGTTGGTGGGGTTTTCCTGATCCTATCACTACCGCAGGCAGCTAAATAAGCTACAAGTTCGTTTTTTTCGAGCTCTGCACAGTGTTCACCTAAAACTACAAGTTAGTGTAGTGCGAGCTCTGCACAGTGTTCAGCTAAAGCTACCTGTAGAAGGTTGGTGGTGTTTTCCTGATCCTATCACTACCGCAGGCAGCTAAATAAGCTACAAGTTAGTTTTTTGCAAGCTCTGTACAGTGTTCACCTAAAGCTACCTGTAGAAGGTTGGTGTCGTTTTCCTGATCCTATCACTACCGCAGGCAGCTAAATAAGCTACAACTTATTTTTTTGCGAGCTCTGCACAGTGTTCACCTAAAGCTACCTGTAGAAGGCTGGTGTTTTCCTGATCCTATCACTACCGCAGGCAGCTAAATAAGCTACAAGTTATTTTTTTTTGCGAGCTCTGCACAGTGTTCACCTAAAGCTACCTGTAGAAGGTTTTTGGTGTTTTCCTGATTGTATCACTACCGCAGGCAGCTAAATAAGCTACAAGCTATTTTTTTGCGAGCTCTGCAGTGTTCACCTAAAGCTACCTGTAGAAGGTTGTGGTGTTTTCCTGATCCTATTACAACCGCAGGCAGCTAAATAAGCTACAAGTTATTTTTTTGCGAGCTCTACACAGTGTTCACACAAAGCTACCTGTAGAAGGTTGGTGGTGTTTTCCTGATCCTATCACTACCTCAGGCAGCTAAATAAGCTACAAGTTAGTTTTTTGCGAGCTCTGCACAGTGTTCACCTAAAACTACAAGTTAATGTAGTGCGAGCTCTGCACAGTGTTCAGCTAAAGCTACCTGTAGAAGGTTGGTGGTGTTTTCCTATCCTATCACTATCGCAGGCAGCTAAATAAGCTACAAGTTCGTTTTTTGCGATCTCTGCACATTGTTCACCTAAAGCTACCTGTAGAAGTTTGGTGTTTTCCTGATCCTATCACTACCGCAGGCAGCTAAATAAGCTACAAGTTATTTTTTTTTGCGAGCTCTGCAGTGTTCACCTAAAGCTACCTGTAGAAGGTTTTTGGTGTTTTCCTGATTGTATCACTACCGCAGGCAGCTAAATAAGCTACCAGTTATTTTTTTGCGAGCTCTGCAGTGTTCACCTAAAGCTACTTGTAGAAGGTTGTGGTGTTTTCCTGATCCTATTACTACCGCAGGCAGCTAAATAAGCTACAAGTTATTTTTTTGCGAGCTCTACACAGTGTTCTCCTAAAGCTACCTGTAGAAGGTTGGTGTTGTTTTCCTGATCCTATCACTACCGCAGGCAGCTAAATAAGCTACAAGTTAGTTTTTTGCGAGCCCTGCACAGTGTTCACCTAAAACTACAAGTTATTGTAGTGCGAGCTCTGCACAGTGTTCACCTAAAGCTACCTGTAGAAGGTTGGTGGTGTTTTCCTGATCTTATCACTACCGCAGGCAGCTAAATAAGCTACAAGTTTGTTTTTTGCGAGCTCTGCACAGTTTTCACCTAAAGCCACCTGTAGAAGGTTGGTGGTGTTTTCCTGATCCTATTACTACCGCAGGCAGCTAAATAAGCTACAAGTTAGTTTTTTGCGAGCTCTGCACAGTGTTCACCTCAAGCTACCTCTAGAAGGTTGGTGGTGTTTTCCTGATCCTATCACTACCGCAGACAGCTAAATAAGCTACAAGTTAGTTTTTTGCGAGCTCTACACAGTGTTCACCTTAAGCTATCTGTAGAAGGTTGGTGGTGTTTTCCTGATCCTATCACTACCGTTGGCAGCTAAATAAGCTACAAGTTAGTTTTTTGCGAGCTCTGCACAGTGTTTACCTTAAACTACAAGTTATTGAAGTGCGAGCTATGAACAGTGTTCACCTAAAGCTACCTGTAGAAGGTTAGTGGTGTTTTCCTGATCCTATCACTACCGCAGGCAGCTAAATAAGCTACAAGTTAGTTTTTTTTCGAGCTCTGCACAGTGTTCACCTAAAACTACAAGTTTGTGTAGGGCAAGCTCTGCACAGTGTTCAGCTAAAGCTACCTGTAGAAGGTTGGTGGTGTTTTCCTGATCCTATCACTACCGCAGGCAGCTAAATAAGCTACAAGTTTGTTTTTTGCAAGCTCTGTACAGTGTTCACCTAAAGCTACCTGTAGAAGGTTGGTGGTGTTTTCCTGATCCTATCACTACCGCAGGCAGCTAAATAAGCTACAACTTATTTTTTTGCGAGCTCTGCACAGTGTTCACCTAAAGCTACCTGTAGAAGGTTGGTGTTTTCCTGATCCTATCACTACCGCAGGCAGCTAAATAAGCTACAAGTTATTTTTTTTTGCGAGCTCTGCAGTGTTCACCTAAAGCTACCTGTAGAAGGTTTTTGGTGTTTTCCTGATTGTATCACTACCGCAGGCAGCTAAATAAGCTACAAGCTATTTTTTTGCGAGCTCTGCAGTGTTCACCTAAAGCTACCTGTAGAAGGTTGTGGTGTTTTACTGATCCTATTACTACCGCAGGCAGCTAAATAAGCTACAAGTTATTTTTTTTGCGAGCTCTACACAGTGTTCACCCAAAGCTACCTGTAGAAGGTTGGTGGTGTTTTTCCTGATCCTATTACTACCTCAGGCAGCTAAATAAGCTACAAGTTTGTTTTTTGCGAGCTCTGCACAGTGTTCACCTAAAACTACAAGTTATTGTAGTGCGAGCTCTGCATAGTGTTCACCTAAAGCTACCTGTAGAAGGTTGGTGGTGTTTTCCTGATCCTAACACTATTGCAGGCAGCTAAATAAGCTACAAGTTTGTTTTTTGCGAGCTCTGCACAGTGTTCACCTAAAACTACAAGTTAGTGTAGTGCGAGCTCCGCACAGTGTTCACCTAAAGCTACCTGTAGAAGGTTGGTGGTGTTTTCCTGATCCTATCACTACCGCAGGCAGCTAAATAAGCTATAAGTTTGTTTTTTGCGAGCTCTGCACAGTTTTCACCTAAAGCCACCTGTAGAAGGTTGGTGGTGTTGTCCTGATCCTATTACTACCGCAGGCAGCTAAATAAGCTACAAGTTAGTTTTTTGCGAGCTCTGCACAGTGTTCACCTAAAACTACAAGTTAGTGTAGTGCGAGCTCTGCACAGTGTTCAGCTAAAGCTACCTGTAGAAGGTTGGTGGTGTTTTCCTGATCCTATCACTACCGCAGGCAGCTAAATAAGCTACAAGTAATTTTTTTGCGAGCTCTGCAGTGTTCACCTAAAGCTACCTGTAGAAGGTTTTTGGTGTTTTCCTGATCCTATCACTACCGCAGGCAGCTAAATAAGCTACAAGTTAGTTTTTTGCGAGCTCTGCACAGTGTTCACCTAAAACTACAAGTTATTGTAGTGCGAGCTCTGCACAGTGTTCAGCTAAAGCTACCTGTAGAAGGTTGGTGGTGTTTTCCTATCCTATCACTATCGCAGGCAGCTAAATAAGCTACAAGTTCGTTTTTTGCGAGCTCTGCACATTGTTCACCTAAAGCTACCTGTAGAAGGTTGGTGGTGTTTTCCTGATCCTATTACTAATGCAGGCCGCAAAATGAGCTACAAGTTATTTTTTTGCGAGCTCTGCACAGTGTTCACCTAAAGCTACCTGTAGAAAGTTGGTGTTTTCCTGATCCTATCACTACCGCAGGCAGCTAAATAGGCTACAAGTTATTTTTTTGTGAACTCTGCACAGTGTTCACCCAAAGCTACCTGTAGAAGGTTGGTGGTGTTTTTCCTGATCCTATTACTACCTCAGGCAGCTAAATAAGCTACAAGTTTGTTTTTTGCGAGCTCTGCACAGTGTTCACCTAAAACTACAAGTTATTGTAGTGCGAGCTCTGCATAGTGTTCACCTAAAGCTACCTGTAGAAGGTTGGTGGTGTTTTCCTGATCCTATCACTACTGCAGGCAGCTAAATAAGCTACAAGTTTGTTTTTTGCGAGCTCTGCACAGTGTTCACCTAAAACACAAGTTAGTGTAGTGCGAGCTCCGCACAGTGTTCACCTAAAGCTACCTGTAGAAGGTTGGTGGTGTTTTCCTGATCCTATCACTACCGCAGGCAGCTAAATAAGCTATAAGTTTGTTTTTTGCGAGCTCTGCACAGTTTTCACCTAAAGCCACCTGTAGAAGGTTGGTGGTGTTGTCCTGATCCTATTACTACCGCAGGCAGCTAAATAAGCTACAAGTTAGTTTTTTGCGAGCTCTGCACAGTGTTCACCTAAAACTACAAGTTAGTGTAGTGCGAGCTCTGCACAGTGTTCAGCTAAAGCTACCTGTAGAAGGTTGGTGGTGTTTTCCTGATCCTATCACTACCGCAGGCAGCTAAATAAGCTACAAGTAATTTTTTTGCGAGCTCTGCAGTGTTCACCTAAAGCTACCTGTAGAAGGTTTTTGGTGTTTTCCTGATCCTATCACTACCGCAGGCAGCTAAATAAGCTACAAGTTAGTTTTTTGCGAGCTCTGCACAGTGTTCACCTAAAACTACAAGTTATTGTAGTGCGAGCTCTGCACAGTGTTCAGCTAAAGCTACCTGTAGAAGGTTGGTGGTGTTTACCTATCCTATCACTATCGCAGGCAGCTAAATAAGCTACAAGTTCGTTTTTTGCGAGCTCTGCACATTGTTCACCTAAAGCTACCTGTAGAAGGTTGGTGGTGTTTTCCTGATCCTATTACTAATGCAGGCCGCAAAATAAGCTACAAGTTATTTTTTTGCTAGCTCTGCACAGTGTTCACCTAAAGCTACCTGTAGAAAGTTGGTGTTTTCCTGATCCTATCACTACCGCAGGCAGCTAAATAGGCTACAAGTTATTTTTTTGTGAACTCTGCACAGTGTTTACCTAAAGCTACCTATACAAGGTTGGTGGTGTTTTCCTGATCCTATCACTAACGCAGGCAGCTAAAAAAGCTACAAGTTAGTTTTTGCGAGCTCTGCACAGTGTTCACCTAAAACTACAAGTTAGTGTAGTGCGAGCTCTGCACAGTGTTCAGCTAAAGCTACCTGTAGAAAGTTGGTGGTGTTTTCCTGATCCTATCACTACCGCAGGCAGCTAAATAAGCTACAAGTTAGCTTTTTCCAAGCTCTGTACAGTGTTCACCTAAAGCTACCTGTAGAAGGTTGGTGGTGTTTTCCTGATCCTATTACTACTGCAGGCAGCTATATAAGCTACAAGGTTTTTTTTTGCGAGCTCTGCAGAGTGTTCACCTAAAGCTACCTGTAGAAGGTTGGTGGTGTTTTACTGATCCTATCACTACCGCAGGCAGCTAAATAAGCAACAAGTTATTTTTTTGCGAGCTCTGCACAGTGTTCACCTAAAGCTACCTGTAGAAGGTTGGTGGTGTTTTCCTGATCCTATCACTACCGCAGGCAGCTAAATAAGCTACAAGCTAGTTTTTTGCGAACTCTGCACAGTGTTCACCTAAAACTACAAGTTAGTGTAGTGCGAGCTCTGCACAGTGTTCAGCTAAAGCTACCTGTAGAAGGTTAGTGGTGTTTTCCTGATCCTATCACTACCGCAGGCAGCTAAATAAGCTACAAGTTTGTTTTTTGCAAGCTCTGCACAGTGTTCACCTAAAGCCACCTGCAGAAGGTTGTTGGGGTTTTCCTGATCCTATCACTACCGCAGGCAGCTAAATAAGCTACAAGTTCGTTTTTTTCGAGCTCTGCACAGTGTTCACCTAAAACTACAAGTTAGTGTAGTGCGAGCTCTGCACAGTGTTCAGCTAAAGCTACCTGTAGAAGGTTGGTGGTGTTTTCCTGATCCTATCACTACCGCAGGCAGCTAAATAAGCTACAAGTTAGTTTTTTGCAAGCTCTGTACAGTGTTCACCTAAAGCTACCTGTAGAAGGTTGGTGTCGTTTTCCTGATCCTATCACTACCGCAGGCAGCTAAATAAGCTACAACTTATTTTTTTGCGAGCTCTGCACAGTGTTCACCTAAAGCTACCTGTAGAAGGCTGGTGTTTTCCTGATCCTATCACTACCGCAGGCAGCTAAATAAGCTACAAGTTATTTTTTTTTGCGAGCTCTGCACAGTGTTCACCTAAAGCTACCTGTAGAAGGTTTTTGGTGTTTTCCTGATTGTATCACTACCGCAGGCAGCTAAATAAGCTACAAGCTATTTTTTTGCGAGCTCTGCAGTGTTCACCTAAAGCTACCTGTAGAAGGTTGTGGTGTTTTCCTGATCCTATTACAACCGCAGGCAGCTAAATAAGCTACAAGTTATTTTTTTGCGAGCTCTACACAGTGTTCACACAAAGCTACCTGTAGAAGGTTGGTGGTGTTTTCCTGATCCTATCACTACCTCAGGCAGCTAAATAAGCTACAAGTTAGTTTTTTGCGAGCTCTGCACAGTGTTCACCTAAAACTACAAGTTAATGTAGTGCGAGCTCTGCACAGTGTTCAGCTAAAGCTACCTGTAGAAGGTTGGTGGTGTTTTCCTATCCTATCACTATCGCAGGCAGCTAAATAAGCTACAAGTTCGTTTTTTGCGATCTCTGCACAGTGTTCACCTAAAGCTACCTGTAGAAGTTTGGTGTTTTCCTGATCCTATCACTACCGCAGGCAGCTAAATAAGCTACAAGTTATTTTTTTTTGCGAGCTCTGCAGTGTTCACCTAAAGCTACCTGTAGAAGGTTTTTGGTGTTTTCCTGATTGTATCACTACCGCAGGCAGCTAAATAAGCTACCAGTTATTTTTTTGCGAGCTCTGCAGTGTTCACCTAAAGCTACTTGTAGAAGGTTGTGGTGTTTTCCTGATCCTATTACTACCGCAGGCAGCTAAATAAGCTACAAGTTATTTTTTTGCGAGCTCTACACAGTGTTCTCCTAAAGCTACCTGTAGAAGGTTGGTGTTGTTTTCCTGAACCTATCACTACCGCAGGCAGCTAAATAAGCTACAAGTTAGTTTTTTGCGAGCCCTGCACAGTGTTCACCTAAAACTACAAGTTATTGTAGTGCGAGCTCTGCACAGTGTTCACCTAAAGCTACCTGTAGAAGGTTGGTGGTGTTTTCCTGATCTTATCACTACCGCAGGCAGCTAAATAAGCTACAAGTTTGTTTTTTGCGAGCTCTGCACAGTTTTCACCTAAAGCCACCTGTAGAAGGTTGGTGGTGTTTTCCTGATCCTATTACTACCGCAGGCAGCTAAATAAGCTACAAGTTAGTTTTTTGCGAGCTCTGCACAGTGTTCACCTCAAGCTACCTCTAGAAGGTTGGTGGTGTTTTCCTGATCCTATCACTACCGCAGACAGCTAAATAAGCTACAAGTTAGTTTTTTGCGAGCTCTACACAGTGTTCACCTTAAGCTATCTGTAGAAGGTTGGTGGTGTTTTCCTGATCCTATCACTACCGTTGGCAGCTAAATAAGCTACAAGTTAGTTTTTTGCGAGCTCTGCACAGTGTTTACCTTAAACTACAAGTTATTGAAGTGCGAGCTATGAACAGTGTTCACCTAAAGCTACCTGTAGAAGGTTAGTGGTGTTTTCCTGATCCTATCACTACCGCAGGCAGCTAAATAAGCTACAAGTTAGTTTTTTTTCGAGCTCTGCACAGTGTTCACCTAAAACTACAAGTTTGTGTAGGGCGAGCTCTGCACAGTGTTCAGCTAAAGCTACCTGTAGAAGGTTGGTGGTGTTTTCCTGATCCTATCACTACCGCAGGCAGCTAAATAAGCTACAAGTTTGTTTTTTGCAAGCTCTGTACAGTGTTCACCTAAAGCTACCTGTAGAAGGTTGGTGGTGTTTTCCTGATCCTATCACTACCGCAGGCAGCTAAATAAGCTACAACTTATTTTTTTGCGAGCTCTGCACAGTGTTCACCTAAAGCTACCTGTAGAAGGTTGGTGTTTTCCTGATCCTATCACTACCGCAGGCAGCTAAATAAGCTACAAGTTATTTTTTTTTGCGAGCTCTGCAGTGTTCACCTAAAGCTACCTGTAGAAGGTTTTTGGTGTTTTCCTGATTGTATCACTACCGCAGGCAGCTAAATAAGCTACAAGCTATTTTTTTGCGAGCTCTGCAGTGTTCACCTAAAGCTACCTGTAGAAGGTTGTGGTGTTTTACTGATCCTATTACTACCGCAGGCAGCTAAATAAGCTACAAGTTATTTTTTTTGCGAGCTCTACACAGTGTTCACCCAAAGCTACCTGTAGAAGGTTGGTGGTGTTTTTCCTGATCCTATTACTACCTCAGGCAGCTAAATAAGCTACAAGTTTGTTTTTTGCGAGCTCTGCACAGTGTTCACCTAAAACTACAAGTTATTGTAGTGCGAGCTCTGCATAGTGTTCACCTAAAGCTACCTGTAGAAGGTTGGTGGTGTTTTCCTGATCCTATCACTATTGCAGGCAGCTAAATAAGCTACAAGTTTGTTTTTTGCGAGCTCTGCACAGTGTTCACCTAAAACTACAAGTTAGTGTAGTGCGAGCTCCGCACAGTGTTCACCTAAAGCTACCTGTAGAAGGTTGGTGGTGTTTTCCTGATCCTATCACTACCGCAGGCAGCTAAATAAGCTATAAGTTTGTTTTTTGCGAGCTCTGCACAGTTTTCACCTAAAGCCACCTGTAGAAGGTTGGTGGTGTTGTCCTGATCCTATTACTACCGCAGGCAGCTAAATAAGCTACAAGTTAGTTTTTTGCGAGCTCTGCACAGTGTTCACCTAAAACTACAAGTTAGTGTAGTGCGAGCTCTGCACAGTGTTCAGCTAAAGCTACCTGTAGAAGGTTGGTGGTGTTTTCCTGATCCTATCACTACCGCAGGCAGCTAAATAAGCTACAAGTAATTTTTTTGCGAGCTCTGCAGTGTTCACCTAAAGCTACCTGTAGAAGGTTTTTGGTGTTTTCCTGATCCTATCACTACCGCAGGCAGCTAAATAAGCTACAAGTTAGTTTTTTGCGAGCTCTGCACAGTGTTCACCTAAAACTACAAGTTATTGTAGTGCGAGCTCTGCACAGTGTTCAGCTAAAGCTACCTGTAGAAGGTTGGTGGTGTTTTCCTATCCTATCACTATCGCAGGCAGCTAAATAAGCTACAAGTTCGTTTTTTGCGAGCTCTGCACATTGTTCACCTAAAGCTACCTGTAGAAGGTTGGTGGTGTTTTCCTGATCCTATTACTAATGCAGGCCGCAAAATGAGCTAGAAGTTATTTTTTTGCGAGCTCTGCACAGTGTTCACCTAAAGCTACCTGTAGAAAGTTGGTGTTTTCCTGATCCTATCACTACCGCAGGCAGCTAAATAGGCTACAAGTTATTTTTTTGTGAACTCTGCACAGTGTTCACCCAAAGCTACCTGTAGAAGGTTGGTGGTGTTTTTCCTGATCCTATTACTACCTCAGGCAGCTAAATAAGCTACAAGTTTGTTTTTTGCGAGCTCTGCACAGTGTTCACCTAAAACTACAAGTTATTGTAGTGCGAGCTCTGCATAGTGTTCACCTAAAGCTACCTGTAGAAGGTTGGTGGTGTTTTCCTGATCCTATCACTACTGCAGGCAGCTAAATAAGCTACAAGTTTGTTTTTTGCGAGCTCTGCACAGTGTTCACCTAAAACTACAAGTTAGTGTAGTGCGAGCTCCGCACAGTGTTCACCTAAAGCTACCTGTAGAAGGTTGGTGGTGTTTTCCTGATCCTATCACTACCGCAGGCAGCTAAATAAGCTATAAGTTTGTTTTTTGCGAGCTCTGCACAGTTTTCACCTAAAGCCACCTGTAGAAGGTTGGTGGTGTTGTCCTGATCCTATTACTACCGCAGGCAGCTAAATAAGCTACAAGTTAGTTTTTTGCGAGCTCTGCACAGTGTTCACCTAAAACTACAAGTTAGTGTAGTGCGAGCTCTGCACAGTGTTCAGCTAAAGCTACCTGTAGAAGGTTGGTGGTGTTTTCCTGATCCTATCACTACCGCAGGCAGCTAAATAAGCTACAAGTAATTTTTTTGCGAGCTCTGCAGTGTTCACCTAAAGCTACCTGTAGAAGGTTTTTGGTGTTTTCCTGATCCTATCACTACCGCAGGCAGCTAAATAAGCTACAAGTTAGTTTTTTGCGAGCTCTGCACAGTGTTCACCTAAAACTACAAGTTATTGTAGTGCGAGCTCTGCACAGTGTTCAGCTAAAGCTACCTGTAGAAGGTTGGTGGTGTTTTCCTATCCTATCACTATCGCAGGCAGCTAAATAAGCTACAAGTTCGTTTTTTGCGAGCTCTGCACATTGTTCACCTAAAGCTACCTGTAGAAGGTTGGTGGTGTTTTCCTGATCCTATTACTAATGCAGGCCGCAAAATAAGCTACAAGTTATTTTTTTGCTAGCTCTGCACAGTGTTCACCTAAAGCTACCTGTAGAAAGTTGGTGTTTTCCTGATCCTATCACTACCGCAGGCAGCTAAATAGGCTACAAGTTATTTTTTTGTGAACTCTGCACAGTGTTTACCTAAAGCTACCTATACAAGGTTGGTGGTGTTTTCCTGATCCTATCACTAACGCAGGCAGCTAAAAAAGCTACAAGTTAGTTTTTGCGAGCTCTGCACAGTGTTCACCTAAAACTACAAGTTAGTGTAGTGCGAGCTCTGCACAGTGTTCAGCTAAAGCTACCTGTAGAAAGTTGGTGGTGTTTTCCTGATCCTATCACTACCGCAGGCAGCTAAATAAGCTACAAGTTAGTTTTTTCCAAGCTCTGTACAGTGTTCACCTAAAGCTACCTGTAGAAGGTTGGTGGTGTTTTCCTGATCCTATTACTACTGCAGGCAGCTATATAAGCTACAAGGTTTTTTTTTTGCGAGCTCTGCAGAGTGTTCACCTAAAGCTACCTGTAGAAGGTTGGTGGTGTTTTACTGATCCTATCACTACCGCAGGCAGCTAAATAAGCAACAAGTTATTTTTTTGCGAGCTCTGCACAGTGTTCACCTAAAGCTACCTGTAGAAGGTTGGTGGTGTTTTCCTGATCCTATCACTACCGCAGGCAGCTAAATAAGCTACAAGCTAGTTTTTTGCGAACTCTGCACAGTGTTCACCTAAAACTACAAGTTAGTGTAGTGCGAGCTCTGCACAATGTTCAGCTAAAGCTACCTGTAGAAGGTTAGTGGTGTTTTCCTGATCCTATCACTACCGCAGGCAGCTAAATAAGCTACAAGTTTGTTTTTTGCAAGCTCTGCACAGTGTTCACCTAAAGCCACCTGCAGAAGGTTGGTGGGGTTTTCCTGATCCTATCACTACCGCAGGCAGCTAAATAAGCTACAAGTTCGTTTTTTTCGAGCTCTGCACAGTGTTCACCTAAAACTACAAGTTAGTGTAGAGCGAGCTCTGCACAGTGTTCAGCTAAAGCTACCTGTAGAAGGTTGGTGGTGTTTTCCTGATCCTATCACTACCGCAGGCAGCTAAATAAGCTACAAGTTAGTTTTTTGCAAGCTCTGTACAGTGTTCACCTAAAGCTACCTGTAGAAGGTTGGTGTTGTTTTCCTGATCCTATCACTACCGCAGGCAGCTAAATAAGCTACAACTTATTTTTTTGCGAGCTCTGCACAGTGTTCACCTAAAGCTACCTGTAGAAGGCTGGTGTTTTCCTGATCCTATCACTACCGCAGGCAGCTAAATAAGCTACAAGTTATTTTTTTTTGCGAGCTCTGCACAGTGTTCACCTAAAGCTACCTGTAGAAGGTTTTTGGTGTTTTCCTGATTGTATCACTACCGCAGGCAGCTAAATAAGCTACAAGCTATTTTTTTGCGAGCTCTGCAGTGTTCACCTAAAGCTACCTGTAGAAGGTTGTGGTGTTTTCCTGATCCTATTACAACCGCAGGCAGCTAAATAAGCTACAAGTTATTTTTTTGCGAGCTCTACACAGTGTTCACACAAAGCTACCTGTAGAAGGTTGGTGGTGTTTTCCTGATCCTATCACTACCTCAGGCAGCTAAATAAGCTACAAGTTAGTTTTTTGCGAGCTCTGCACAGTGTTCACCTAAAACTACAAGTTATTGTAGTGCGAGCTCTGCACAGTGTTCAGCTAAAGCTACCTGTAGAAGGTTGGTGGTGTTTTCCTATCCTATCACTATCGCAGGCAGCTAAATAAGCTACAAGTTCGTTTTTTGCGATCTCTGCACATTGTTCACCTAAAGCTACCTGTAGAAGTTTGGTGTTTTCCTGATCCTATCACTACCGCAGGCAGCTAAATAAGCTACAAGTTATTTTTTTTGCGAGCTCTGCAGTGTTCACCTAAAGCTACCTGTAGAAGGTTTTTGGTGTTTTCCTGATTGTATCACTACCGCAGGCAGCTAAATAAGCTACAAGTTATTTTTTTGCGAGCTCTGCAGTGTTCACCTAAAGCTACTTTTAGAAGGTTGTGGTGTTTTCCTGATCCTATTACTACCGCAGGCAGCTAAATAAGCTACAAGTTATTTTTTTGCGAGCTCTACACAGTGTTCTCCTAAAGCTACCTGTAGAAGGTTGGTGTTGTTTTCCTGATCCTATCACTACCGCAGGCAGCTAAATAAGCTACAAGTTAGTTTTTTGTGAGCCCTGCACAGTGTTCACCTAAAACTACAAGTTATTGTAGTGCGAGCTCTGCACAGTGTTCACCTAAAGCTACCTGTAGAAGGTTGGTGGTGTTTTCCTGATCTTATCACTACCGCAGACAGCTAAATAAGCTACAAGTTTGTTTTTTGCGAGCTCTGCACAGTTTTCACCTAAAGCCACCTGTAGAAGGTTGGTGGTGTTTTCCTGATTCTATTACTACCGCAGGCAGCTAAATAAGCTACAAGTTAGTTTTTTGCGAGCTCTGCACAGTGTTCACCTCAAGCTACCTCTAGAAGGTTGGTGGTGTTTTCCTGATCCTATCACTACCGCAGGCAGCTAAATAAGCTACAAGTTAGTTTTTTGCGAGCTCTACACAGTGTTCACCTTAAGCCAACTGTAGAAGGTTGGTGGTGTTTTCCTGATCCTATCACTACCGTTGGCAGCTAAATAAGCTACAAGTTAGTTTTTTGCGAGCTCTGCACAGTGTTTACCTAAAACTACAAGTTATTGAAGTGCGAGCTATGAACAGTGTTCACCTAAAACTACAAGTTAGTGTAGGGCGAGCTCTGCACAGTGTTCAGCTAAAGCTACCTTTAGAAGGTTGGTGGTGTTTTCCTGATCCTATCACTACGGCAGGCAGCTAAATAAGCTACAAGTTTGTTTTTTGCAAGCTCTGTACAGTGTTCACCTAAAGCTACCTGTAGAAGGTTGGTGGTGTTTTCCTGATCCTATCACTACCGCAGGCAGCTAAATAAGCTACAATTTATTTTTTTGCGAGCTCTGCACAGTGTTCACCTAAAGCTACCTGTAGAAGGTTGGTGTTTTCCTGATCCTATCACTACCGCAGGCAGCTAAATAAGCTACAAGTTATTTTTTTTTGCGAGCTCTGCAGTGTTCACCTAAAGCTACCTGTAGAAGGTTTTTGGTGTTTTCCTGATTGTATCACTACCGCAGGCAGCTAAATGAGCTACAAGCTATTTTTTTGCGAGCTCTGCAGTGTTCACCTAAAGCTACCTGTAGAAGGTTGTGGTGTTTTACTGATCCTATTTCTACCGCGGGCAGCTAAATAAGCTACAAGTTATTTTTTTTGCGAGCTCTACACAGTGTTCACCCAAAGCTACCTGTAGAAGGTTGGTGGTGTTTTCCTGATCCTATTACTACCTCAGGCAGCTAAATAAGCTACAAGTTTGTTTTTTGCGAGCTCTGCACAGTGTTCACCTAAAACTACAAGTTATTGTAGTGCGAGCTCTGCATAGTGTTCACCTAAAGCAACCTGTAGAAGGTTGGTGGTGTTTTCCTGATCCTATCACTACTGCAGGCAGCTAAATAAGCTACAAGTTTGTTTTTTGCGAGCTCTGCACAGTGTTCACCTAAAACTACAAGTTAGTGTAGTGCGAGCTCCGCACAGTGTTCACCTAAAGCTACCTGTAGAAGGTTAGTGGTGTTTTCCTGATCCTATCACTACCGCAGGCAGCTAAATAAGCTATAAGTTTGTTTTTTGCGAGCTCTGCACAGTTTTCACCTAAAGCCACCTGTAGAAGGTTGGTGGTGTTGTCCTGATCCTATTACTACCGCAGGCAGCTAAATAAGCTACAAGTTAGTTTTTTGCGAGCTCTGCACAGTGTTCACCTAAAACTACAAGTTAGTGTAGTGCGAGCTCTGCACAGTGTTCAGCTAAAGCTACCTGTAGAAGGTTGGTGGTGTTTTCCTGATCCTATCACTACCGCAGGCAGCTAAATAAGCTACAAGTTATTTTTTTGCGAGCTCTGCAGTGTTCACCTAAAGCTACCTGTAGAAGGTTTTTGGTGTTTTCCTGATCCTATCACTACCGCAGGCAGCTAAATAAGCTACAAGTTAGTTTTTTGCGAGCTCTGCACAGTGTTCACCTAAAACTACAAGTTATTGTAGTGCGAGCTCTGCACAGTGTTCAGCTAAAGCTACCTGTAGAAGGTTGGTGGTGTTTTCCTATCCTATCACTATCGCAGGCAGCTAAATAAGCTACAAGTTCGTTTTTTGCGAGCTCTGCACATTGTTCACCTAAAGCTACCTGTAGAAGGTTGGTGGTGTTTTCCTGATCCTATTACTAATGCAGGCCGCAAAATAAGCTACAAGTTATTTTTTTGCCAGCTCTGCACAGTGTTCACCTAAAGCTACCTGTAGAAAGTTGGTGTTTTCCTGATCCTATCACTACCGCAGGCAGCTAAATAGGCTACAAGTTATTTTTTTGTGAACTCTGCACAGTGTTTACCTAAAGCTACCTATACAAGGTTGGTGGTGTTTTCCTGATCCTATCACTAACGCAGGCAGCTAAAAAAGCTACAAGTTAGTTTTTGCGAGCTCTGCACAGTGTTCACCTAAAACTACAAGTTAGTGTAGTGCGAGCTCTGCACAGTGTTCAGCTAAAGCTACCTGTAGAAAGTTGGTGGTGTTTTCCTGATCCTATCACTACCGCAGGCAGCTAAATAAGCTACAAGTTAGCTTTTTCCAAGCTCTGTACAGTGTTCACCTAAAGCTACCTGTAGAAGGTTGGTGGTGTTTTCCTGATCCTATTACTACTGCAGGCAGCTATATAAGCTACAAGGTTTTTTTTTGCGAGCTCTGCAGAGTGTTCACCTAAAGCTACCTGTAGAAGGTTGGTGGTGTTTTACTGATCCTATCACTACCGCAGGCAGCTAAATAAGCAACAAGTTATTTTTTTGCGAGCTCTGCACAGTGTTCACCTAAAGCTACCTGTAGAAGGTTGGTGGTGTTTTCCTGATCCTATCACTACCGCAGGCAGCTAAATAAGCTACAAGCTAGTTTTTTGCGAACTCTGCACAGTGTTCACCTAAAACTACAAGTTAGTGTAGTGCGAGCTCTGCACAGTGTTCAGCTAAAGCTACCTGTAGAAGGTTAGTGGTGTTTTCCTGATCCTATCACTACCGCAGGCAGCTAAATAAGCTACAAGTTTGTTTTTTGCAAGCTCTGCACAGTGTTCACCTAAAGCCACCTGCAGAAGGTTGGTGGGGTTTTCCTGATCCTATCACTACCGCAGGCAGCTAAATAAGCTACAAGTTCGTTTTTTTCGAGCTCTGCACAGTGTTCACCTAAAACTACAAGTTAGTGTAGTGCGAGCTCTGCACAGTGTTCAGCTAAAGCTACCTGTAGAAGGTTGGTGGTGTTTTCCTGATCCTATCACTACCGCAGGCAGCTAAATAAGCTACAAGTTAGTTTTTTGCAAGCTCTGTACAGTGTTCACCTAAAGCTACCTGTAGAAGGTTGGTGTCGTTTTCCTGATCCTATCACTACCGCAGGCAGCTAAATAAGCTACAACTTATTTTTTTGCGAGCTCTGCACAGTGTTCACCTAAAGCTACCTGTAGAAGGCTGGTGTTTTCCTGATCCTATCACTACCGCAGGCAGCTAAATAAGCTACAAGTTATTTTTTTTTGCGAGCTCTGCACAGTGTTCACCTAAAGCTACCTGTAGAAGGTTTTTGGTGTTTTCCTGATTGTATCACTACCGCAGGCAGCTAAATAAGCTACAAGCTATTTTTTTGCGAGCTCTGCAGTGTTCACCTAAAGCTACCTGTAGAAGGTTGTGGTGTTTTCCTGATCCTATTACAACCGCAGGCAGCTAAATAAGCTACAAGTTATTTTTTTGCGAGCTCTACACAGTGTTCATACAAAGCTACCTGTAGAAGGTTGGTGGTGTTTTCCTGATCCTATCACTACCTCAGGCAGCTAAATAAGCTACAAGTTAGTTTTTTGCGAGCTCTGCACAGTGTTCACCTAAAACTACAAGTTAATGTAGTGCGAGCTCTGCACAGTGTTCAGCTAAAGCTACCTGTAGAAGGTTGGTGGTGTTTTCCTATCCTATCACTATCGCAGGCAGCTAAATAAGCTACAAGTTCGTTTTTTGCGATCTCTGCACAGTGTTCACCTAAAGCTACCTGTAGAAGTTTGGTGTTTTCCTGATCCTATCACTACCGCAGGCAGCTAAATAAGCTACAAGTTATTTTTTTTTGCGAGCTCTGCAGTGTTCACCTAAAGCTACCTGTAGAAGGTTTTTGGTGTTTTCCTGATTGTATCACTACCGCAGGCAGCTAAATAAGCTACCAGTTATTTTTTTGCGAGCTCTGCAGTGTTCACCTAAAGCTACTTGTAGAAGGTTGTGGTGTTTTCCTGATCCTATTACTACCGCAGGCAGCTAAATAAGCTACAAGTTATTTTTTTGCGAGCTCTACACAGTGTTCTCCTAAAGCTACCTGTAGAAGGTTGGTGTTGTTTTCCTGATCCTATCACTACCGCAGGCAGCTAAATAAGCTACAAGTTAGTTTTTTGCGAGCCCTGCACAGTGTTCACCTAAAACTACAAGTTATTGTAGTGCGAGCTCTGCACAGTGTTCACCTAAAGCTACCTGTAGAAGGTTGGTGGTGTTTTCCTGATCTTATCACTACCGCAGGCAGCTAAATAAGCTACAAGTTTGTTTTTTGCGAGCTCTGCACAGTTTTCACCTAAAGCCACCTGTAGAAGGTTGGTGGTGTTTTCCTGATCCTATTACTACCGCAGGCAGCTAAATAAGCTACAAGTTAGTTTTTTGCGAGCTCTGCACAGTGTTCACCTCAAGCTACCTCTAGAAGGTTGGTGGTGTTTTCCTGATCCTATCACTACCGCAGACAGCTAAATAAGCTACAAGTTAGTTTTTTGCGAGCTCTACACAGTGTTCACCTTAAGCTATCTGTAGAAGGTTGGTGGAGTTTTCCTGATCCTATCACTACCGTTGGCAGCTAAATAAGCTACAAGTTAGTTTTTTGCGAGCTCTGCACAGTGTTTACCTTAAACTACAAGTTATTGAAGTGCGAGCTATGAACAGTGTTCACCTAAAGCTACCTGTAGAAGGTTAGTGGTGTTTTCCTGATCCTATCACTACCGCAGGCAGCTAAATAAGCTACAAGTTAGTTTTTTTTCGAGCTCTGCACAGTGTTCACCTAAAACTACAAGTTTGTGTAGGGCGAGCTCTGCACAGTGTTCAGCTAAAGCTACCTGTAGAAGGTTGGTGGTGTTTTCCTGATCCTATCACTACCGCAGGCAGCTAAATAAGCTACAAGTTTGTTTTTTGCAAGCTCTGTACAGTGTTCACCTAGAGCTACCTGTAGAAGGTTGGTGGTGTTTTCCTGATCCTATCACTACCGCAGGCAGCTAAATAAGCTACAACTTATTTTTTTGCGAGCTCTGCACAGTGTTCACCTAAAGCTACCTGTAGAAGGTTGGTGTTTTCCTGATCCTATCACTACCGCAGGCAGCTAAATAAGCTACAAGTTATTTTTTTTTGCGAGCTCTGCAGTGTTCACCTAAAGCTACCTGTAGAAGGTTTTTGGTGTTTTCCTGATTGTATCACTACCGCAGGCAGCTAAATAAGCTACAAGCTATTTTTTTGCGAGCTCTGCAGTGTTCACCTAAAGCTACCTGTAGAAGGTTGTGGTGTTTTACTGATCCTATTACTACCGCAGGCAGCTAAATAAGCTACAAGTTATTTTTTTTGCGAGCTCTACACAGTGTTCACCCAAAGCTACCTGTAGAAGGTTGGTGGTGTTTTTCCTGATCCTATTACTACCTCAGGCAGCTAAATAAGCTACAAGTTTGTTTTTTGCGAGCTCTGCACAGTGTTCACCTAAAACTACAAGTTATTGTAGTGCGAGCTCTGCATAGTGTTCACCTAAAGCTACCTGTAGAAGGTTGGTGGTGTTTTCCTGATCCTATCACTATTGCAGGCAGCTAAATAAGCTACAAGTTTGTTTTTTGCGAGCTCTGCACAGTGTTCACCTAAAACTACAAGTTAGTGTAGTGCGAGCTCCGCACAGTGTTCACCTAAAGCTACCTGTAGAAGGTTGGTGGTGTTTTCCTGATCCTATCACTACCGCAGGCAGCTAAATAAGCTATAAGTTTGTTTTTTGCGAGCTCTGCACAGTTTTCACCTAAAGCCACCTGTAGAAGGTTGGTGGTGTTGTCCTGATCCTATTACTACCGCAGGCAGCTAAATAAGCTACAAGTTAGTTTTTTGCGAGCTCTGCACAGTGTTCACCTAAAACTACAAGTTAGTGTAGTGCGAGCTCTGCACAGTGTTCAGCTAAAGCTACCTGTAGAAGGTTGGTGGTGTTTTCCTGATCCTATCACTACCGCAGGCAGCTAAATAAGCTACAAGTAATTTTTTTGCGAGCTCTGCAGTGTTCACCTAAAGCTACCTGTAGAAGGTTTTTGGTGTTTTCCTGATCCTATCACTACCGCAGGCAGCTAAATAAGCTACAAGTTAGTTTTTTGCGAGCTCTGCACAGTGTTCACCTAAAACTACAAGTTATTGTAGTGCGAGCTCTGCACAGTGTTCAGCTAAAGCTACCTGTAGAAGGTTGGTGGTGTTTTCCTATCCTATCACTATCGCAGGCAGCTAAATAAGCTACAAGTTCGTTTTTTGCGAGCTCTGCACATTGTTCACCTAAAGCTACCTGTAGAAGGTTGGTGGTGTTTTCCTGATCCTATTACTAATGCAGGCCGCAAAATGAGCTACAAGTTATTTTTTTGCGAGCTCTGCACAGTGTTCACCTAAAGCTACCTGTAGAAAGTTGGTGTTTTCCTGATCCTATCACTACCGCAGGCAGCTAAATAGGCTACAAGTTATTTTTTTGTGTACTCTGCACAGTGTTCACCCAAAGCTACCTGTAGAAGGTTGGTGGTGTTTTTCCTGATCCTATTACTACCTCAGGCAGCTAAATAAGCTACAAGTTTGTTTTTTGCGAGCTCTGCACAGTGTTCACCTAAAACTACAAGTTATTGTAGTGCGAGCTCTGCATAGTGTTCACCTAAAGCTACCTGTAGAAGGTTGGTGGTGTTTTCCTGATCCTATCACTACTGCAGGCAGCTAAATAAGCTACAAGTTTGTTTTTTGCGAGCTCTGCACAGTGTTCACCTAAAACTACAAGTTAGTGTAGTGCGAGCTCCGCACAGTGTTCACCTAAAGCTACCTGTAGAAGGTTGGTGGTGTTTTCCTGATCCTATCACTACCGCAGGCAGCTAAATAAGCTATAAGTTTGTTTTTTGCGAGCTCTGCACAGTTTTCACCTAAAGCCACCTGTAGAAGGTTGGTGGTGTTGTCCTGATCCTATTACTACCGCAGGCAGCTAAATAAGCTACAAGTTAGTTTTTTGCGAGCTCTGCACAGTGTTCACCTAAAACTACAAGTTAGTGTAGTGCGAGCTCTGCACAGTGTTCAGCTAAAGCTACCTGTAGAAGGTTGGTGGTGTTTTCCTGATCCTATCACTACCGCAGGCAGCTAAATAAGCTACAAGTAATTTTTTTGCGAGCTCTGCAGTGTTCACCTAAAGCTACCTGTAGAAGGTTTTTGGTGTTTTCCTGATCCTATCACTACCGCAGGCAGCTAAATAAGCTACAAGTTAGTTTTTTGCGAGCTCTGCACAGTGTTCACCTAAAACTACAAGTTATTGTAGTGCGAGCTCTGCACAGTGTTCAGCTAAAGCTACCTGTAGAAGGTTGGTGGTGTTTTCCTATCCTATCACTATCGCAGGCAGCTAAATAAGCTACAAGTTCGTTTTTTGCGAGCTCTGCACATTGTTCACCTAAAGCTACCTGTAGAAGGTTGGTGGTGTTTTCCTGATCCTATTACTAATGCAGGCCGCAAAATAAGCTACAAGTTATTTTTTTGCTAGCTCTGCACAGTGTTCACCTAAAGCTACCTGTAGAAAGTTGGTGTTTTCCTGATCCTATCACTACCGCAGGCAGCTAAATAGGCTACAAGTTATTTTTTTGTGAACTCTGCACAGTGTTTACCTAATGCTACCTATACAAGGTTGGTGGTGTTTTCCTGATCCTATCACTAACGCAGGCAGCTAAAAAAGCTACAAGTTAGTTTTTGCGAGCTCTGCACAGTGTTCACCTAAAACTACAAGTTAGTGTAGTGCGAGCTCTGCACAGTGTTCAGCTAAAGCTACCTGTAGAAAGTTGGTGGTGTTTTCCTGATCCTATCACTACCGCAGGCAGCTAAATAAGCTACAAGTTAGTTTTTTCCAAGCTCTGTACAGTGTTCACCTAAAGCTACCTGTAGAAGGTTGGTGGTGTTTTCCTGATCCTATTACTACTGCAGGCAGCTATATAAGCTACAAGGTTTTTTTTTTGCGAGCTCTGCAGAGTGTTCACCTAAAGCTACCTGTAGAAGGTTGGTGGTGTTTTACTGATCCTATCACTACCGCAGGCAGCTAAATAAGCAACAAGTTATTTTTTTGCGAGCTCTGCACAGTGTTCACCTAAAGCTACCTGTAGAAGGTTGGTGGTGTTTTCCTGATCCTATCACTACCGCAGGCAGCTAAATAAGCTACAAGCTAGTTTTTTGCGAACTCTGCACAGTGTTCACCTAAAACTACAAGTTAGTGTAGTGCGAGCTCTGCACAGTGTTCAGCTAAAGCTACCTGTAGAAGGTTAGTGGTGTTTTCCTGATCCTATCACTACCGCAGGCAGCTAAATAAGCTACAAGTTTGTTTTTTGCAAGCTCTGCACAGTGTTCACCTAAAGCCACCTGCAGAAGGTTGGTGGGGTTTTCCTGATCCTATCACTACCGCAGGCAGCTAAATAAGCTACAAGTTCGTTTTTTTCGAGCTCTGCACAGTGTTCACTTAAAACTACAAGTTAGTGTAGTGCGAGCTCTGCACAGTGTTCAGCTAAAGCTACCTGTAGAAGGTTGGTGGTGTTTTCCTGATCCTATCACTACCGCAGGCAGCTAAATAAGCTACAAGTTAGTTTTTTGCAAGCTCTGTACAGTGTTCACCTAAAGCTACCTGTAGAAGGTTGGTGTCGTTTTCCTGATCCTATCACTACCGCAGGCAGCTAAATAAGCTACAACTTATTTTTTTGCGAGCTCTGCACAGTGTTCACCTAAAGCTACCTGTAGAAGGCTGGTGTTTTCCTGATCCTATCACTACCGCAGGCAGCTAAATAAGCTACAAGTTATTTTTTTTTGCGAGCTCTGCACAGTGTTCACCTAAAGCTACCTGTAGAAGGTTTTTGGTGTTTTCCTGATTGTATCACTACCGCAGGCAGCTAAATAAGCTACAAGCTATTTTTTTGCGAGCTCTGCAGTGTTCACCTAAAGCTACCTGTAGAAGGTTGTGGTGTTTTCCTGATCCTATTACAACCGCAGGCAGCTAAATAAGCTACAAGTTATTTTTTTGCGAGCTCTACACAGTGTTCACACAAAGCTAACTGTAGAAGGTTGGTGGTGTTTTCCTGATCCTATCACTACCTCAGGCAGCTAAATAAGCTACAAGTTAGTTTTTTGCGAGCTCTGCACAGTGTTCACCTAAAACTACAAGTTAATGTAGTGCGAGCTCTGCACAGTGTTCAGCTAAAGCTACCTGTAGAAGGTTGGTGGTGTTTTCCTATCCTATCACTATCGCAGGCAGCTAAATAAGCTACAAGTTCGTTTTTTGCGATCTCTGCACAGTGTTCACCTAAAGCTACCTGTAGAAGTTTGGTGTTTTCCTGATCCTATCACTACCGCAGGCAGCTAAATAAGCTACAAGTTATTTTTTTTTGCGAGCTCTGCAGTGTTCACCTAAAGCTACCTGTAGAAGGTTTTTGGTGTTTTCCTGATTGTATCACTACCGCAGGCAGCTAAATAAGCTACCAGTTATTTTTTTGCGAGCTCTGCAGTGTTCACCTAAAGCTACTTGTAGAAGGTTGTGGTGTTTTCCTGATCCTATTACTACCGCAGGCAGCTAAATAAGCTACAAGTTATTTTTTTGCGAGCTCTACACAGTGTTCTCCTAAAGCTACCTGTAGAAGGTTGGTGTTGTTTTCCTGATCCTATCACTACCGCAGGCAGCTAAATAAGCTACAAGTTAGTTTTTTGCGAGCCCTGCACAGTGTTCACCTAAAACTACAAGTTATTGTAGTGCGAGCTCTGCACAGTGTTCACCTAAAGCTACCTGTAGAAGGTTGGTGGTGTTTTCCTGATCTTATCACTACCGCAGGCAGCTAAATAAGCTACAAGTTTGTTTTTTGCGAGCTCTGCACAGTTTTCACCTAAAGCCACCTGTAGAAGGTTGGTGGTGTTTTCCTGATCCTATTACTACCGCAGGCAGCTAAATAAGCTACAAGTTAGTTTTTTGCGAGCTCTGCACAGTGTTCACCTCAAGCTACCTCTAGAAGGTTGGTGGTGTTTTCCTGATCCTATCACTACCGCAGACAGCTAAATAAGCTACAAGTTAGTTTTTTGCGAGCTCTACACAGTGTTCACCTTAAGCTATCTGTAGAAGGTTGGTGGAGTTTTCCTGATCCTATCACTACCGTTGGCAGCTAAATAAGCTACAAGTTAGTTTTTTGCGAGCTCTGCACAGTGTTTACCTTAAACTACAAGTTATTGAAGTGCGAGCTATGAACAGTGTTCACCTAAAGCTACCTGTAGAAGGTTAGTGGTGTTTTCCTGATCCTATCACTACCGCAGGCAGCTAAATAAGCTACAAGTTAGTTTTTTTTCGAGCTCTGCACAGTGTTCACCTAAAACTACAAGTTTGTGTAGGGCGAGCTCTGCACAGTGTTCAGCTAAAGCTACCTGTAGAAGGTTGGTGGTGTTTTCCTGATCCTATCACTACCGCAGGCAGCTAAATAAGCTACAAGTTTGTTTTTTGCAAGCTCTGTACAGTGTTCACCTAAAGCTACCTGTAGAAGGTTGGTGGTGTTTTCCTGATCCTATCACTACCGCAGGCAGCTAAATAAGCTACAACTTATTTTTTTGCGAGCTCTGCACAGTGTTCACCTAAAGCTACCTGTAGAAGGTTGGTGTTTTCCTGATCCTATCACTACCGCAGGCAGCTAAATAAGCTACAAGTTATTTTTTTTTGCGAGCTCTGCAGTG
Source organism: Lithobates septentrionalis (assembly GCA_037952835.1). Taxonomy (NCBI): domain Eukaryota; kingdom Metazoa; phylum Chordata; class Amphibia; order Anura; family Ranidae; genus Lithobates; species Lithobates septentrionalis. The sequence goes on along the minus strand of JBBDGP010000091.1, from coordinate 1,991,258 downwards.
TTCACCTAAAGCTACCTGTAGAAGGTTTTTGGTGTTTTCCTGATTGTATCACTACCGCAGGCAGCTAAATAAGCTACAAGCTATTTTTTTGCGAGCTCTGCAGTGTTCACCTAAAGCTACCTGTAGAAGGTTGTGGTGTTTTACTGATCCTATTACTACCGCAGGCAGCTAAATAAGCTACAAGTTATTTTTTTTGCGAGCTCTACACAGTGTTCACCCAAAGCTACCTGTAGAAGGTTGGTGGTGTTTTTCCTGATCCTATTACTACCTCAGGCAGCTAAATAAGCTACAAGTTTGTTTTTTGCGAGCTCTGCACAGTGTTCACCTAAAACTACAAGTTATTGTAGTGCGAGCTCTGCATAGTGTTCACCTAAAGCTACCTGTAGAAGGTTGGTGGTGTTTTCCTGATCCTATCACTATTGCAGGCAGCTAAATAAGCTACAAGTTTGTTTTTTGCGAGCTCTGCACAGTGTTCACCTAAAACTACAAGTTAGTGTAGTGCGAGCTCCGCACAGTGTTCACCTAAAGCTACCTGTAGAAGGTTGGTGGTGTTTTCCTGATCCTATCACTACCGCAGGCAGCTAAATAAGCTATAAGTTTGTTTTTTGCGAGCTCTGCACAGTTTTCACCTAAAGCCACCTGTAGAAGGTTGGTGGTGTTGTCCTGATCCTATTACTACCGCAGGCAGCTAAATAAGCTACAAGTTAGTTTTTTGCGAGCTCTGCACAGTGTTCACCTAAAACTACAAGTTAGTGTAGTGCGAGCTCTGCACAGTGTTCAGCTAAAGCTACCTGTAGAAGGTTGGTGGTGTTTTCCTGATCCTATCACTACCGCAGGCAGCTAAATAAGCTACAAGTAATTTTTTTGCGAGCTCTGCAGTGTTCACCTAAAGCTACCTGTAGAAGGTTTTTGGTGTTTTCCTGATCCTATCACTACCGCAGGCAGCTAAATAAGCTACAAGTTAGTTTTTTGCGAGCTCTGCACAGTGTTCACCTAAAACTACAAGTTATTGTAGTGCGAGCTCTGCACAGTGTTCAGCTAAAGCTACCTGTAGAAGGTTGGTGGTGTTTTCCTATCCTATCACTATCGCAGGCAGCTAAATAAGCTACAAGTTCGTTTTTTGCGAGCTCTGCACATTGTTCACCTAAAGCTACCTGTAGAAGGTTGGTGGTGTTTTCCTGATCCTATTACTAATGCAGGCAGCAAAATGAGCTACAAGTTATTTTTTTGCGAGCTCTGCACAGTGTTCACCTAAAGCTACCTGTAGAAAGTTGGTGTTTTCCTGATCCTATCACTACCGCAGGCAGCTAAATAGGCTACAAGTTATTTTTTTGTGTACTCTGCACAGTGTTCACCCAAAGCTACCTGTAGAAGGTTGGTGGTGTTTTTCCTGATCCTATTACTACCTCAGGCAGCTAAATAAGCTACAAGTTTGTTTTTTGCGAGCTCTGCACAGTGTTCACCTAAAACTACAAGTTATTGTAGTGCGAGCTCTGCATAGTGTTCACCTAAAGCTACCTGTAGAAGGTTGGTGGTGTTTTCCTGATCCTATCACTACTGCAGGCAGCTAAATAAGCTACAAGTTTGTTTTTTGCGAGCTCTGCACAGTGTTCACCTAAAACTACAAGTTAGTGTAGTGCGAGCTCCGCACAGTGTTCACCTAAAGCTACCTGTAGAAGGTTGGTGGTGTTTTCCTGATCCTATCACTACCGCAGGCAGCTAAATAAGCTATAAGTTTGTTTTTTGCGAGCTCTGCACAGTTTTCACCTAAAGCCACCTGTAGAAGGTTGGTGGTGTTGTCCTGATCCTATTACTACCGCAGGCAGCTAAATAAGCTACAAGTTAGTTTTTTGCGAGCTCTGCACAGTGTTCACCTAAAACTACAAGTTAGTGTAGTGCGAGCTCTGCACAGTGTTCAGCTAAAGCTACCTGTAGAAGGTTGGTGGTGTTTTCCTGATCCTATCACTACCGCAGGCAGCTAAATAAGCTACAAGTAATTTTTTTGCGAGCTCTGCAGTGTTCACCTAAAGCTACCTGTAGAAGGTTTTTGGTGTTTTCCTGATCCTATCACTACCGCAGGCAGCTAAATAAGCTACAAGTTAGTTTTTTGCGAGCTCTGCACAGTGTTCACCTAAAACTACAAGTTATTGTAGTGCGAGCTCTGCACAGTGTTCAGCTAAAGCTACCTGTAGAAGGTTGGTGGTGTTTTCCTATCCTATCACTATCGCAGGCAGCTAAATAAGCTACAAGTTCGTTTTTTGCGAGCTCTGCACATTGTTCACCTAAAGCTACCTGTAGAAGGTTGGTGGTGTTTTCCTGATCCTATTACTAATGCAGGCCGCAAAATAAGCTACAAGTTATTTTTTTGCTAGCTCTGCACAGTGTTCACCTAAAGCTACCTGTAGAAAGTTGGTGTTTTCCTGATCCTATCACTACCGCAGGCAGCTAAATAGGCTACAAGTTATTTTTTTGTGAACTCTGCACAGTGTTTACCTAAAGCTACCTATACAAGGTTGGTGGTGTTTTCCTGATCCTATCACTAACGCAGGCAGCTAAAAAAGCTACAAGTTAGTTTTTGCGAGCTCTGCACAGTGTTCACCTAAAACTACAAGTTAGTGTAGTGCGAGCTCTGCACAGTGTTCAGCTAAAGCTACCTGTAGAAAGTTGGTGGTGTTTTCCTGATCCTATCACTACCGCAGGCAGCTAAATAAGCTACAAGTTAGTTTTTTCCAAGCTCTGTACAGTGTTCACCTAAAGCTACCTGTAGAAGGTTGGTGGTGTTTTCCTGATCCTATTACTACTGCAGGCAGCTATATAAGCTACAAGGTTTTTTTTTTGCGAGCTCTGCAGAGTGTTCACCTAAAGCTACCTGTAGAAGGTTGGTGGTGTTTTACTGATCCTATCACTACCGCAGGCAGCTAAATAAGCAACAAGTTATTTTTTTGCGAGCTCTGCACAGTGTTCACCTAAAGCTACCTGTAGAAGGTTGGTGGTGTTTTCCTGATCCTATCACTACCGCAGGCAGCTAAATAAGCTACAAGCTAGTTTTTTGCGAACTCTGCACAGTGTTCACCTAAAACTACAAGTTAGTGTAGTGCGAGCTCTGCACAGTGTTCAGCTAAAGCTACCTGTAGAAGGTTAGTGGTGTTTTCCTGATCCTATCACTACCGCAGGCAGCTAAATAAGCTACAAGTTTGTTTTTTGCAAGCTCTGCACAGTGTTCACCTAAAGCCACCTGCAGAAGGTTGGTGGGGTTTTCCTGATCCTATCACTACCGCAGGCAGCTAAATAAGCTACAAGTTCGTTTTTTTCGAGCTCTGCACAGTGTTCACCTAAAACTACAAGTTAGTGTAGAGCGAGCTCTGCACAGTGTTCAGCTAAAGCTACCTGTAGAAGGTTGGTGGTGTTTTCCTGATCCTATCACTACCGCAGGCAGCTAAATAAGCTACAAGTTAGTTTTTTGCAAGCTCTGTACAGTGTTCACCTAAAGCTACCTGTAGAAGGTTGGTGTTGTTTTCCTGATCCTATCACTACCGCAGGCAGCTAAATAAGCTACAACTTATTTTTTTGCGAGCTCTGCACAGTGTTCACCTAAAGCTACCTGTAGAAGGCTGGTGTTTTCCTGATCCTATCACTACCGCAGGCAGCTAAATAAGCTACAAGTTATTTTTTTTTGCGAGCTCTGCACAGTGTTCACCTAAAGCTACCTGTAGAAGGTTTTTGGTGTTTTCCTGATTGTATCACTACCGCAGGCAGCTAAATAAGCTACAAGCTATTTTTTTGCGAGCTCTGCAGTGTTCACCTAAAGCTACCTGTAGAAGGTTGTGGTGTTTTCCTGATCCTATTACAACCGCAGGCAGCTAAATAAGCTACAAGTTATTTTTTTGCGAGCTCTACACAGTGTTCACACAAAGCTACCTGTAGAAGGTTGGTGGTGTTTTCCTGATCCTATCACTACCTCAGGCAGCTAAATAAGCTACAAGTTAGTTTTTTGCGAGCTCTGCACAGTGTTCACCTAAAACTACAAGTTATTGTAGTGCGAGCTCTGCACAGTGTTCAGCTAAAGCTACCTGTAGAAGGTTGGTGGTGTTTTCCTATCCTATCACTATCGCAGGCAGCTAAATAAGCTACAAGTTCGTTTTTTGCGATCTCTGCACATTGTTCACCTAAAGCTACCTGTAGAAGTTTGGTGTTTTCCTGATCCTATCACTACCGCAGGCAGCTAAATAAGCTACAAGTTATTTTTTTTGCGAGCTCTGCAGTGTTCACCTAAAGCTACCTGTAGAAGGTTTTTGGTGTTTTCCTGATTGTATCACTACCGCAGGCAGCTAAATAAGCTACAAGTTATTTTTTTGCGAGCTCTGCAGTGTTCACCTAAAGCTACTTTTAGAAGGTTGTGGTGTTTTCCTGATCCTATTACTACCGCAGGCAGCTAAATAAGCTACAAGTTATTTTTTTGCGAGCTCTACACAGTGTTCTCCTAAAGCTACCTGTAGAAGGTTGGTGTTGTTTTCCTGATCCTATCACTACCGCAGGCAGCTAAATAAGCTACAAGTTAGTTTTTTGCGAGCCCTGCACAGTGTTCACCTAAAACTACAAGTTATTGTAGTGCGAGCTCTGCACAGTGTTCACCTAAAGCTACCTGTAGAAGGTTGGTGGTGTTTTCCTGATCTTATCACTACCGCAGGCAGCTAAATAAGCTACAAGTTTGTTTTTTGCGAGCTCTGCACAGTTTTCACCTAAAGCCACCTGTAGAAGGTTGGTGGTGTTTTCCTGATTCTATTACTACCGCAGGCAGCTAAATAAGCTACAAGTTAGTTTTTTGCGAGCTCTGCACAGTGTTCACCTCAAGCTACCTCTAGAAGGTTGGTGGTGTTTTCCTGATCCTATCACTACCGCAGGCAGCTAAATAAGCTACAAGTTAGTTTTTTGCGAGCTCTACACAGTGTTCACCTTAAGCCAACTGTAGAAGGTTGGTGGTGTTTTACTGATCCTATCACTACCGTTGGCAGCTAAATAAGCTACAAGTTAGTTTTTTGCGAGCTCTGCACAGTGTTTACCTAAAACTACAAGTTATTGAAGTGCGAGCTATGAACAGTGTTCACCTAAAACTACAAGTTAGTGTAGGGCGAGCTCTGCACAGTGTTCAGCTAAAGCTACCTTTAGAAGGTTGGTGGTGTTTTCCTGATCCTATCACTACGGCAGGCAGCTAAATAAGCTACAAGTTTGTTTTTTGCAAGCTCTGTACAGTGTTCACCTAAAGCTACCTGTAGAAGGTTGGTGGTGTTTTCCTGATCCTATCACTACCGCAGGCAGCTAAATAAGCTACAACTTATTTTTTTGCGAGCTCTGCACAGTGTTCACCTAAAGCTACCTGTAGAAGGTTGGTGTTTTCCTGATCCTATCACTACCGCAGGCAGCTAAATAAGCTACAAGTTATTTTTTTTTGCGAGCTCTGCAGTGTTCACCTAAAGCTACCTGTAGAAGGTTTTTGGTGTTTTCCTGATTGTATCACTACCGCAGGCAGCTAAATGAGCTACAAGCTATTTTTTTGCGAGCTCTGCAGTGTTCACCTAAAGCTACCTGTAGAAGGTTGTGGTGTTTTACTGATCCTATTTCTACCGCGGGCAGCTAAATAAGCTACAAGTTATTTTTTTTGCGAGCTCTACACAGTGTTCACCCAAAGCTACCTGTAGAAGGTTGGTGGTGTTTTCCTGATCCTATTACTACCTCAGGCAGCTAAATAAGCTACAAGTTTGTTTTTTGCGAGCTCTGCACAGTGTTCACCTAAAACTACAAGTTATTGTAGTGCGAGCTCTGCATAGTGTTCACCTAAAGCTACCTGTAGAAGGTTGGTGGTGTTTTCCTGATCCTATCACTACTGCAGGCAGCTAAATAAGCTACAAGTTTGTTTTTTGCGAGCTCTGCACAGTGTTCACCTAAAACTACAAGTTAGTGTAGTGCGAGCTCCGCACAGTGTTCACCTAAAGCTACCTGTAGAAGGTTAGTGGTGTTTTCCTGATCCTATCACTACCGCAGGCAGCTAAATAAGCTATAAGTTTGTTTTTTGCGAGCTCTGCACAGTTTTCACCTAAAGCCACCTGTAGAAGGTTGGTGGTGTTGTCCTGATCCTATTACTACCGCAGGCAGCTAAATAAGCTACAAGTTAGTTTTTTGCGAGCTCTGCACAGTGTTCACCTAAAACTACAAGTTAGTGTAGTGCGAGCTCTGCACAGTGTTCAGCTAAAGCTACCTGTAGAAGGTTGGTGGTGTTTTCCTGATCCTATCACTACCGCAGGCAGCTAAATAAGCTACAAGTTATTTTTTTGCGAGCTCTGCAGTGTTCACCTAAAGCTACCTGTAGAAGGTTTTTGGTGTTTTCCTGATCCTATCACTACCGCAGGCAGCTAAATAAGCTACAAGTTAGTTTTTTGCGAGCTCTGCACAGTGTTCACCTAAAACTACAAGTTATTGTAGTGCGAGCTCTGCACAGTGTTCAGCTAAAGCTACCTGTAGAAGGTTGGTGGTGTTTTCCTATCCTATCACTATCGCAGGCAGCTAAATAAGCTACAAGTTCGTTTTTTGCGAGCTCTGCACATTGTTCACCTAAAGCTACCTGTAGAAGGTTGGTGGTGTTTTCCTGATCCTATTACTAATGCAGGCCGCAAAATAAGCTACAAGTTATTTTTTTGCGAGCTCTGCACAGTGTTCACCTAAAGCTACCTGTAGAAAGTTGGTGTTTTCCTGATCCTATCACTACCGCAGGCAGCTAAATAGGCTACAAGTTATTTTTTTGTGAACTCTGCACAGTGTTTACCTAAAGCTACCTATACAAGGTTGGTGGTGTTTTCCTGATCCTATCACTAACGCAGGCAGCTAAAAAAGCTACAAGTTAGTTTTTGCGAGCTCTGCACAGTGTTCACCTAAAACTACAAGTTAGTGTCGTGCGAGCTCTGCACAGTGTTCAGCTAAAGCTACCTGTAGAAAGTTGGTGGTGTTTTCCTGATCCTATCACTACCGCAGGCAGCTAAATAAGCTACAAGTTAGTTTTTTCCAAGCTCTGTACAGTGTTCACCTAAAGCTACCTGTAGAAGGTTGGTGGTGTTTTGCTGATCCTATTACTACTGCAGGCAGCTATATAAGCTACAAGGTTTTTTTTTGCGAGCTCTGCAGAGTGTTCACCTAAAGCTACCTGTAGAAGGTTGGTGGTGTTTTACTGATCCTATCACTACCGCAGGCAGCTAAATAAGCAACAAGTTATTTTTTTGCGAGCTCTGCACAGTGTTCACCTAAAGCTACCTGTAGAAGGTTGGTGGTGTTTTCCTGATCCTATCACTACCGCAGGCAGCTAAATAAGCTACAAGCTAGTTTTTTGCGAACTCTGCACAGTGTTCACCTAAAACTACAAGTTAGTGTAGTGCGAGCTCTGCACAGTGTTCAGCTAAAGCTACCTGTAGAAGGTTGGTGGTGTTTTCCTGATCCTATCTCTACCGCAGGCAGCTAAATAAGCTACAAGTTAGTTTTTTGTGAGCTCTGCACAGTGTTCACCTAAAGCTACCTGTAGAAGGTTGGTATTGTCTTCCTGATTCTATCAGTACCGCAGGCAGCTAAATAAGCTACAAGTTATTTTTTTGCAAGCTCTGCACAGTGTTCAGCTAAAGCTACCTGTAGAAGGTTGGTGGTGTTTTTCTGATCCTATCACTACCGCAGGCAGCTAAATAAGCTACAAGTTAGTTTTTTGCAAGCTCTGTACAGTGTTCACCTAAAGCTACCTGTAGAAGGTTGGTGGTGTTTTCCTGATCCTATCTCTACTGCAGGCAGCTAAATAAGCTACAAGTTAGTTTTTTGCATGCTCTGCACAGTGTTCACCTAAAGCTACCTATAGAAGGTTGGTGTTTTCCTGAATATTCACTACCGCAGGCAGCTAAATAAGCTACAAGTTATTTTTTTTGCGAGCTCTGCAGTGTTCACCTAAAGCTAACTGTAGAAGGTTTTTGGTGTTTTCTTGATGCTATCTCTACCGCAGGCAGCTAAATAAGCTACAAGTTTGTCTTTTGCGAGCTCTGCACAGTGTTCACCAAAGCCACCTGTAGAAGGTTGGTGGTGTTTTCCTGATCCTATCACTACCGCAGGCAGCTAAATAAGCTACAAGTTAGTTTTTTGCGAGCTCTGCACAGTGTTCACCTAAAACTACAAGTTAGTGTAGTTCGAGCTCTGCACAGTGTTCAGCTAAAGCTACCTGTAGAAGGTTGGTGGTGTTTTCCTGATCCTATCACTACCGCAGGCAGCTAAATAAGCTGCAAGTTAGTTTTTTGCAAGCTCTGTACAGTGTTCACCTAAAGCTTCCTGTAGAAGGTTGGTGGTGTTTTCCTGATCCTATCACTACCGCAGGCAGCTAAATAAGCTACAAGTTATTTTTTTGCGAGCTCTGCACAGTGTTCACCTAAAGCTACCTGTAGAAGGTTGGTGGTGTCTTCCTGATCCTATCACTACCGCAGGCAGCTAAATAAGCTACAAGTTATTTTTTTGCGAGCTCTGCACAGTGTTCACCTAAAGCTACCTGTAGAAGGTTGGTGTTGTTTTCCTGATCCTATCACTACCGCAGGCAGCTAAATAAGCTACAAGTTAGTTTTTTGCGAGCTCTACACAGTGTTCACCTAAAGCTACCTGTAGAAGGTTGGTGGTGTTTTCCTGATCCTATCACTACCGTTGGCAGCTAAATAAGCTACAAGTTAGTTTTTTTGCGAGTTCTGCACAGTGTTTACCTAAAACTACAAGTTATTGTAGTGCAAGCTCTGAACAGTGTTCACCTAAAGCTACCTGTAGAAGGTTAGTGGTGTTTTCCTGATCCTATCACTACCGCAGGCAGCTAAATAAGCTACAAGTTTTTTTTTTGCGAGCTCTGCACAGTGTTCACCTAAAGCCACCTGTAGAAGGCTGGTGGTGTTTTCCTGATCCTATCACTACCGCAGGCAGCTAAATAAGCTAAAAGTTAATTTTTTGCGAGCTCTGCACAGTGTTCACCTACAACTACAAGTTAGTGTATTGCGAGCTCTGCACAGTGTTCAGCTAAAGCTACCTGTAGAAGGTTGGTGGTGTTTTCCTGATCCTATCACTACCGCAGGCAGCTAAATAAGCTACAAGTTAGTTTTTTGCAAGCTCTGTACAGTGTTCACCTAAAGCTACCTGTAGAAGGTTTTTGGTGTTTTCCTGATCCTATCACTACCGCAGGCAGCTAAATAAGCTACAAGTTTTTTTTTTGCGAGCTCTGCACAGTGCTCACCTAAAGCTACCTGTAGAAGGTTGGTGGTGTCTTCCTGATCCTATCACTACCGCAGGCAGCTAAATAAGCTACAAGTTTGTTTTTTGCGAGCTCTGCACAGTGTTCACCTAAAGCCACTTTTCATTGCTTTATTATTTCTTTTGTGCTTGGATTCATACATAAATCGTTGCTCCGAGCATTATCCCAATTATATTATTGCTAGCGCACAAATTTTTTTATTTATATGTTTATTACTTCATGGATATTTGGAGTTTTTTTTTGCAGCTGCATCTTTGTGAATTTAATTTTTGATTTATTGTGTTTTGCTCATTGGCGCAAGTTTTTTCCACCATTTCTTTTCCTGATCAGATCACTACCGCAGGCAGCTAAATAGGCTACAAGTTATTTTTTTGCGAACTCTGCACAGTGTTTACCTAAAACTACAAGTTAGTGTAGTGCGAGCTCTGCACAGTGTTCAGCTAAAGCTACCTGTAGAAGGTTAGTGGTGTTTTCCTGATCCTATCACTACCGCAGGCAGCTAAATAAGCTACAAGTTTGTTTTTTGCGAGCTCTGCACAGTGTTCACCTAAAGCCACCTGCAGAAGGTTGGTGGTGTTTTCCTGATCCTATCACTACCGCAGGCAGCTAAATAAGCTACAAGTTCGTTTTTTTTCGAGCTCTGCACAGTGTTCACCTAAAACTACAAGTTAGTGTAGTGCGAGCTCTGCACAGTGTTCAGCTAAAGCTACCTGTAGAAGGTTGGTGGTGTTTTCCTGATCCTATCACTACCGCAGGCAGCTAAATAAGCTACAATTTGTTTTTTGCAAGCTCTGTACAGTGTTCACCTAAAGCTACCTGTAGAAGGTTGGTGGTGTTTTCCTGATCCTATCACTACCGCAGGCAGCTAAATAAGCTACAACTTATTTTTTTTGCGAGCTCTGCACAGTGTTCAACTAAAGCTACCTGTAGAAGGTTGGGGTTTTCCTGATCCTATCACTACCGCAGGCAGCTAAATAAGCTACAAGTTATTTTTTTTTGCGAGCTCTGCAGTGTTCACCTAAAGCTACCTGTAGAAGGTTTTTTGTGTTTTCCTGATTGTATCACTACCGCAGGCAGCTAAATAAGCTACAAGTTATTTTTTTGCGAGCTCTGCAGTGTTCACCTAAAGCTACTTGTAGAAGGTTGTGGTGTTTTCCTGATCCTATTACTACCGCAGGCAGCTAAATAAGCTACAAGTTAGTTTTTTGCGAGCTCTGCACAGTGTTCACCTAAAACTACAAGTTATTGTAGTGCGAGCTCTGCACAGTGTTCACCTAAAGCTACCTGTAGAAGGTTGGTGGTGTTTTCCTGATCCTATCACTACCGCAGGCAGCTAAATAAGCTACAAGTTTGTTTTTTGCGAGCTCTGCACAGTTTTCACCTAAAGCCACCTGTAGAAGGTTGGTGATGTTTTCCTGATCCTGTTACTACCGCAGGCAGCTAAATAAGCTACAAGTTAGTTTTTTGCAAGCTCTGCACAGTGTTCACCTCAAGCTACCTCTAGAAGGTTGGTGGTGTTTTCCTGATCCTATCGCTACCGCAGGCAGCTAAATAAGCTACAAGTTAGTTTTTTGCGAGCTCTACACAGTGCTCACCTAAAGCTACCTGTAGAAGGTTGGTGATGTTTTCCTGATCCTATCACTACCGTTGGCAGCTAAATAAGCTACAAGTTAGTTTTTTGCGAGCTCTGCACAGTGTTTACCTAAAACTACAAGTGATTGTAGTGCGAGCTCTGAACAGTGTTCACCTAAAGCTACCTGTAGAAGGTTAGTGGTGTTTTCCTGATCCTATCACTACCGCAGACAGCTAAATAAGCTACAAGTTTGTTTTTTGCGAGCTCTGCACAGTGTTCACCTAAAGCCACTTTTCATTGCTTTATTATTTCTTTTGTGCTGGGATTCATACATAAATCGTGGCTCCGAGCATTATCCCAATTATATTATTGCTAGCGCACAAATTTTTATTTATATGTTTATTACTTCATGGATATTTGGAGTTTTTTTTTGCAGCTGCATCTTTGTGAATTTAATTTTTGATTTATTGTGTTTTGCTCATTGGCGCATGTTTTTTCCACCATTTCTTTTCCTGATCCTATCACTACCGCAGGCAGCTAAATAGGCTACAAGTTATTTTTTTGCGAACTCTGCACAGTGTTTACCTAAAACTACAAGTTAGTGTAGTGCGAGCTCTGCACAGTGTTCAGCTAAAGCTACCTGTAGAAGGTTAGTGGTGTTTTCCTGATCCTATCACTACCGCAGGCAGCTAAATAAGCTACAAGTTTGTTTTTTGCAAGCTCTGCACAGTGTTCACCTAAAGCCACCTGCAGAAGGTTGGTGGTGTTTTCCTGATCCTATCACTACCGCAGGCAGCTAAATAAGCTACAAGTTCGTTTTTTTTCGAGCTCTGCACAGTGTTCACCTAAAACTACAAGTTAGTGTAGTGCGAGCTCTGCACAGTGTTCAGCTAAAGCTACCTGTAGAAGGTTGGTGGTGTTTTCCTGATCCTATCACTACCGCAGGCAGCTAAATAAGCTACAAGTTAGTTTTTTGCAAGCTCTGTACAGTGTTCACCTAAAGCTACCTGTAGAAGGTTGGTGTTGTTTTCCTGATCCTATCACTACCGCAGGCAGCTAAATAAGCTACAACTTATTTTTTTGCGAGCTCTGCACAGTGTTCACCTAAAGCTACCTGTAGAAGGCAGGTGTTTTCCTGATCCTATCACTACCGCAGGCAGCTAAATAAGCTACAAGTTATTTTTTTTGCGAGCTCTGCAGTGTTCACCTAAAGCTACCTGTAGAAGGTTGTGGTGTTTTCCTGATCCTATTACAACCGCAGGCAGCTAAATAAGCTACAAGTTATTTTTTTGCGAGCTCTACACAGTGTTCACACAAAGCTACCTGTAGAAGGTTGGTGGTGTTTTCCTGATCCTATCACTACCTCAGGCAGCTAAATAAGCTACAAGTTAGTTTTTTGCGAGCTCTGCACAGTGTTCACCTAAAACTACAAGTTAATGTAGTGCGAGCTCTGCACAGTGTTCAGCTAAAGCTACCTGTAAAAGGTTGGTGGTGTTTTCCTATCCTATCACTATCGCAGGCAGCTAAATAAGCTACAAGTTCATTTTTTGCGATCTCTGCACATTGTTCACCTAAAGCTACCTGTAGAAGTTTGGTGTTTTCCTGATCCTATCACTACCGCAGGCAGCTAAATAAGCTACAAGTTATTTTTTTTTTGCGAGCTCTGCAGTGTTCACCTAAAGCTACCTGTAGAAGGTTTTTGGTGTTTTCCTGATTGTATCACTACCGCAGGCAGCTAAATAAGCTACCAGTTATTTTTTTGCGAGCTCTGCAGTGTTCACCTAAAGCTACTTGTAGAAGGTTGTGGTGTTTTCCTGATCCTATTACTACCGCAGGCAGCTAAATAAGCTACAAGTTATTTTTTTGCGAGCTCTACACAGTGTTCTCCTAAAGCTACCTTTAGAAGGTTGGTGTTGTTTTCCTGATCCTATCACTACCGCAGGCAGCTAAATAAGCTACAAGTTAGTTTTTTGCGAGCCCTGCACAGTGTTCAACTAAAACTACAAGTTATTGTAGTGCGAGCTCTGCACAGTGTTCACCTAAAGCTACCTGTAGAAGGTTGGTGGTGTTTTCCTGATCTTATCACTACCGCAGGCAGCTAAATAAGCTACAAGTTTGTTTTTTGCGAGCTCTGCACAGTTTTCACCTAAAGCCACCTGTAGAAGGTTGGTGGTGTTTTCCTGATCCTATTACTACCGCAGGCAGCTAAATAAGCTACAAGTTAGTTTTTTGCGAGCTCTGCACAGTGTTCACCTCAAGCTACCTCTAGAAGGTTGGTGGTGTTTTCCTGATCCTATCACTACCGCAGACAGCTAAATAAGCTACAAGTTAGTTTTTTGCGAGCTCTACACAGTGTTCACCTTAAGCTATCTGTAGAAGGTTGGTGGTGTTTTCCTGATCCTATCACTACCGTTGGCAGCTAAATAAGCTACAAGTTAGTTTTTTGCGAGCTCTGCACAGTGTTTACCTTAAACTACAAGTTATTGAAGTGCGAGCTATGAACAGTGTTCACCTAAAGCTACCTGTAGAAGGTTAGTGGTGTTTTCCTGATCCTATCACTACCGCAGGCAGCTAAATAAGCTACAAGTTAGTTTTTTTTCGAGCTCTGCACAGTGTTCACCTAAAACTACAAGTTTGTGTAGGGCGAGCTCTGCACAGTGTTCAGCTAAAGCTACCTGTAGAAGGTTGGTGGTGTTTTCCTGATCCTATCACTACCGCAGGCAGCTAAATAAGCTACAAGTTTGTTTTTTGCAAGCTCTGTACAGTGTTCACCTAAAGCTACCTGTAGAAGGTTGGTGGTGTTTTCCTGATCCTATCACTACCGCAGGCAGCTAAATAAGCTACAACTTATTTTTTTGCGAGCTCTGCACAGTGTTCACCTAAAGCTACCTGTAGAAGGTTGGTGTTTTCCTGATCCTATCACTACCGCAGGCAGCTAAATAAACTACAAGTTATTTTTTTTTGCGAGCTCTGCAGTGTTCACCTAAAGCTACCTGTAGAAGGTTTTTGGTGTTTTCCTGATTGTATCACTACCGCAGGCAGCTAAATAAGCTACAAGCTATTTTTTTGCGAGCTCTGCAGTGTTCACCTAAAGCTACCTGTAGAAGGTTGTGGTGTTTTACTGATCCTATTACTACCGCAGGCAGCTAAATAAGCTACAAGTTATTTTTTTTGCGAGCTCTACACAGTGTTCACCCAAAGCTACCTGTAGAAGGTTGGTGGTGTTTTCCTGATCCTATTACTAATGCAGGCCGCAAAATAAGCTACAAGTTATTTTTTTGCGAGCTCTGCACAGTGTTCACCTAAAGCTACCTGTAGAAAGTTGGTGTTTTCCTGATCCTATCACTACCGCAGGCAGCTAAATAGGCTACAAGTTATTTTTTTGTGAACTCTGCACAGTGTTCACCCAAAGCTACCTGTAGAAGGTTGGTGGTGTTTTTCCTGATCCTATTACTACCTCAGGCAGCTAAATAAGCTACAAGTTTGTTTTTTGCGAGCTCTGCACAGTGTTCACCTAAAACTACAAGTTATTGTAGTGCGAGCTCTGCATAGTGTTCAGCTAAAGCTACCTGTAGAAGGTTGGTGGTGTTTTCCTGATCCTATCACTACTGCAGGCAGCTAAATAAGCTACAAGTTTGTTTTTTGCGAGCTCTGCACAGTGTTCACCTAAAACTACAAGTTAGTGTAGTGCGAGCTCCGCACAGTGTTCACCTAAAGCTACCTGTAGAAGGTTGGTGGTGTTTTCCTGATCCTATCACTACCGCAGGCAGCTAAATAAGCTATAAGTTTGTTTTTTGCGAGCTCTGCACAGTTTTCACCTAAAGCCACCTGTAGAAGGTTGGTGGTGTTGTCCTGATCCTATTACTACCGCAGGCAGCTAAATAAGCTACAAGTTAGTTTTTTGCGAGCTCTGCACAGTGTTCACCTAAAACTACAAGTTAGTGTAGTGCGAGCTCTGCACAGTGTTCAGCTAAAGCTACCTGTAGAAGGTTGGTGGTGTTTTCCTGATCCTATCACTACCGCAGGCAGCTAAATAAGCTACAAGTAATTTTTTTGCGAGCTCTGCAGTGTTCACCTAAAGCTACCTGTAGAAGGTTTTTGGTGTTTTCCTGATCCTATCACTACCGCAGGCAGCTAAATAAGCTACAAGTTAGTTTTTTGCGAGCTCTGCACAGTGTTCACCTAAAACTACAAGTTATTGTAGTGCGAGCTCTGCACAGTGTTCAGCTAAAGCTACCTGTAGAAGGTTGGTGGTGTTTTCCTATCCTATCACTATCGCAGGCAGCTAAATAAGCTACAAGTTCGTTTTTTGCGAGCTCTGCACATTGTTCACCTAAAGCTACCTGTAGAAGGTTGGTGGTGTTTTCCTGATCCTATTACTAATGCAGGCCGCAAAATAAGCTACAAGTTATTTTTTTGCGAGCTCTGCACAGTGTTCACCTAAAGCTACCTGTAGAAAGTTGGTGTTTTCCTGATCCTATCACTACCGCAGGCAGCTAAATAGGCTACAAGTTATTTTTTTGTGAACTCTGCACAGTGTTTACCTAAAGCTACCTATACAAGGTTGGTGGTGTTTTCCTGATCCTATCACTAACGCAGGCAGCTAAAAAAGCTACAAGTTAGTTTTTGTGAACTCTGCACAGTGTTCACCTAAAACTACAAGTTAGTGTAGTGCGAGCTCTGCACAGTGTTCAGCTAAAGCTACCTGTAGAAAGTTGGTGGTGTTTTCCTGATCCTATCACTACCGCAGGCAGCTAAATAAGCTAAAAGTTAGTTTTTTCCAAGCTCTGTACAGTGTTCACCTAAAGCTACCTGTAGAAGGTTGGTGGTGTTTTCCTGATCCTATTACTACTGCAGGCAGCTATATAAGCTACAAGGTTTTTTTTTTGCGAGCTCTGCAGAGTGTTCACCTAAAGCTACCTGTAGAAGGTTGGTGGTGTTTTACTGATCCTATCACTACCGCAGGCAGCTAAATAAGCAACAAGTTATTTTTTTGCGAGCTCTGCACAGTGTTCACCTAAAGCTACCTGTAGAAGGTTGGTGGTGTTTTCCTGATCCTATCACTACCGCAGGCAGCTAAATAAGCTACAAGCTAGTTTTTTGCGAACTCTGCACAGTGTTCACCTAAAACTACAAGTTAGTGTAGTGCGAGCTCTGCACAGTGTTCAGCTAAAGCTACCTGTAGAAGGTTAGTGGTGTTTTCCTGATCCTATCACTACCGCAGGCAGCTAAATAAGCTACAAGTTTGTTTTTTGCAAGCTCTGCACAGTGTTCACCTAAAGCCACCTGCAGAAGGTTGGTGGGGTTTTCCTGATCCTATCACTACCGCAGGCAGCTAAATAAGCTACAACTTATTTTTTTGCGAGCTCTGCACAGTGTTCACCTAAAGCTACCTGTAGAAGGCTGGTGTTTTCCTGATCCTATCACTACCGCAGGCAGCTAAATAAGCTACAAGTTATTTTTTTTTGCGAGCTCTGCACAGTGTTCACCTAAAGCTACCTGTAGAAGGTTTTTGGTGTTTTCCTGATTGTATCACTACCGCAGGCAGCTAAATAAGCTACAAGCTATTTTTTTGCGAGCTCTGCAGTGTTCACCTAAAGCTACCTGTAGAAGGTTGTGGTGTTTTCCTGATCCTATTACAACCGCAGGCAGCTAAATAAGCTACAAGTTATTTTTTTGCGAGCTCTACACAGTGTTCACACAAAGCTACCTGTAGAAGGTTGGTGGTGTTTTCCTGATCCTATCACTACCTCAGGCAGCTAAATAAGCTACAAGTTAGTTTTTTGCGAGCTCTGCACAGTGTTCACCTAAAACTACAAGTTATTGTAGTGCGAGCTCTGCACAGTGTTCAGCTAAAGCTACCTGTAGAAGGTTGGTGGTGTTTTCCTATCCTATCACTATCGCAGGCAGCTAAATAAGCTACAAGTTCGTTTTTTGCGATCTCTGCACATTGTTCACCTAAAGCTACCTGTAGAAGTTTGGTGTTTTCCTGATCCTATCACTACCGCAGGCAGCTAAATAAGCTACAAGTTATTTTTTTTTGCGAGCTCTGCAGTGTTCACCTAAAGCTACCTGTAGAAGGTTTTTGGTGTTTTCCTGATTGTATCACTACCGCAGGCAGCTAAATAAGCTACAAGTTATTTTTTTGCGAGCTCTGCAGTGTTCACCTAAAGCTACTTGTAGAAGGTTGTGGTGTTTTCCTGATCCTATTACTACCGCAGGCAGCTAAATAAGCTACAAGTTATTTTTTTGCGAGCTCTACACAGTGTTCTCCTAAAGCTACCTGTAGAAGGTTGGTGTTGTTTTCCTGATCCTATCACTACCGCAGGCAGCTAAATAAGCTACAAGTTAGTTTTTTGCGAGCCCTGCACAGTGTTCACCTAAAACTACAAGTTATTGTAGTGCGAGCTCTGCACAGTGTTCACCTAAAGCTACCTGTAGAAGGTTGGTGGTGTTTTCCTGATCTTATCACTACCGCAGGCAGCTAAATAAGCTACAAGTTTATTTTTTGCGAGCTCTGCACAGTTTTCACCTAAAGCCACCTGTAGAAGGTTGGTGGTGTTTTCCTGATCCTATTACTACCTCAGGCAGCTAAATAAGCTACAAGTTTGTTTTTTGCGAGCTCTGCACAGTGTTCACCTAAAACTACAAGTTATTGTAGTGCGAGCTCTGCATAGTGTTCACCTAAAGCTACCTGTAGAAGGTTGGTGGTGTTTTCCTGATCCTATCACTACTGCAGGCAGCTAAATAAGCTACAAGTTTGCTTTTTGCGAGCTCTGCACAGTGTTCACCTAAAACTACAAGTTAGTGTAGTGCGAGCTCCGCACAGTGTTCACCTAAAGCTACCTGTAGAAGGTTAGTGGTGTTTTCCTGATCCTATCACTACCGCAGGCAGCTAAATAAGCTATAAGTTTGTTTTTTGCGAGCTCTGCACAGTTTTCACCTAAAGCCACCTGTAGAAGGTTGGTGGTGTTGTCCTGATCCTATTACTACCGCAGGCAGCTAAATAAGCTACAAGTTCGTTTTTTGCGAGCTCTGCACAGTGTTCACCTAAAACTACAAGTTAGTGTAGTGCGAGCTCTGCACAGTGTTCAGCTAAAGCTACCTGTAGAAGGTTGGTGGTGTTTTCCTGATCCTATCACTACCGCAGGCAGCTAAATAAGCTACAAGTAATTTTTTTGCGAGCTCTGCAGTGTTCACCTAAAGCTACCTGTAGAAGGTTTTTGGTGTTTTCCTGATCCTATCACTACCGCAGGCAGCTAAATAAGCTACAAGTTAGTTTTTTGCGAGCTCTGCACAGTGTTCACCTAAAACTACAAGTTATTGTAGTGCGAGCTCTGCACAGTGTTCAGCTAAAGCTACCTGTAGAAGGTTGGTGGTGTTTTCCTATCCTATCACTATCGCAGGCAGCTAAATAAGCTACAAGTTCGTTTTTTGCGAGCTCTGCACATTGTTCACCTAAAGCTACCTGTAGAAGGTTGGTGGTGTTTTCCTGATCCTATTACTAATGCAGGCCGCAAAATAAGCTACAAGTTATTTTTTTGCGAGCTCTGCACAGTGTTCACCTAAAGCTACCTGTAGAAAGTTGGTGTTTTCCTGATCCTATCACTACCGCAGGCAGCTAAATAGGCTACAAGTTATTTTTTTGTGAACTCTGCACAGTGTTTACCTAAAGCTACCTATACAAGGTTGGTGGTGTTTTCCTGATCCTATCACTAACGCAGGCAGCTAAAAAAGCTACAAGTTAGTTTTTGCTAGCTCTGCACAGTGTTCACCTAAAACTACAAGTTAGTGTCGTGCGAGCTCTGCACAGTGTTCAGCTAAAGCTACCTGTAGAAAGTTGGTGGTGTTTTCCTGATCCTATCACTACCGCAGGCAGCTAAATAAGCTACAAGTTAGTTTTTTCCAAGCTCTGTACAGTGTTCACCTAAAGCTACCTGTAGAAGGTTGGTGGTGTTTTACTGATCCTATCACTACCGCAGGCAGCTAAATAAGCAACAAGTTATTTTTTTGCGAGCTCTGCACAGTGTTCACCTAAAGCTACCTGTAGAAGGTTGGTGGTGTTTTCCTGATCCTATCACTACCGCAGGCAGCTAAATAAGCTACAAGCTAGTTTTTTGCGAACTCTGCACAGTGTTCACCTAAAACTACAAGTTAGTGTAGTGCGAGCTCTGCACAGTGTTCAGCTAAAGCTACCTGTAGAAGGTTGGTGGTGTTTTCCTGATCCTATCTCTACCGCAGGCAGCTAAATAAGTTACAAGTTAGTTTTTTGTGAGCTCTGCACAGTGTTCACCTAAAGCTACCTGTAGAAGGTTGGTGGTGTCTTCCTGATTCTATCACTACCGCAGGCAGCTAAATAAGCTACAAGTTATTTTTTTGCAAGCTCTGCACAGTGTTCACCTAAAGCTACCTGTAGAAGGTTGGTGGTGTTTTACTGATCCTATCACTACCGCAGGCAGCTAAATAAGCTACAAGTTAGTTTTTTGCAAGCTCTGTACAGTGTTCACCTAAAGCTACCTGTAGAAGGTTGGTGGTGTCTTCCTGATCCTATCACTACCGCAGGCAGCTAAATAAGCTACAAGTTATTTTTTTGCGAGCTCTGCACAGTGTTCACCTAAAGCTACCTGTAGAAGATTGGTGTTTTCCTGATCCTATCACTACCGCAGGCAGCTAAATAAGCTACAAGTTATTTTTTTTGCGAGCTCTGCAGTGTTCAACTAAAGCTACCTGTAGAAGGTTTTTGGTGTTTTCCTGATTGTATTACTACCGCAGGCAGCTAAATAAGCTACAAGTTATTTTTTTGCGAGCTCTGCAGTGTTCACCTAAAGCTACCTGTAGAAGATTGGTGGTGTTTTCCTGATCCTATCACTACCGCAGGCAGCTAAATAAGCTACAAGTTAGTTTTTTGCGAGCTCTGCACAGTGTTCACCTCAAGCTACCTGTAGAAGGTTGGTGGTGTTTTCCTGATCCTATCACTACCGCAGGCAGCTAAATAAGCTACAAGTTAGTTTTTTGCAAGCTCTGCACAGTGTTCACCTAAAACTACAAGTTATTGTAGTGCGAGCTCTGCACAGTGTTCACCTAAAGCTACCTGTAGAAGGTTGGTGGTGTTTTCCTGATCCTATCACTACCGCAGGCAGCTAAATAAGCTACAAGTTAGTTTTTTGCAAGCTCTGCACAGTGTTCACCTAAAACTACAAGTTATTGTAGTGCGAGCTCTGCACAGTGTTCACCTAAAGCTACCTGTAGAAGGTTGGTGGTGTTTTCCTGATCCTATCACTACCGCAGGCAGCTAAATAAGCTACAAGTTTGTTTTTTGCGAGCTCTGCACAGTTTTCACCTAAAGCCACCTGTAGAAAGTTGGTGGTGTTTTCCTGATCCTATTACTACCGCAGGCAGCTAAATAAGCTACAAGTTAGTTTTTTGCGAGCTCTGCACAGTGTTCACCTAAAACTACAAGTTAGTGTAGTGCGAGCTCTGCACAGTGTTCAGCTAAAGCTACCTGTAGAAGGTTGGTGGTGTTTTCCTGATCCTATCACTACCGCAGGCAGCTAAATAAGCTACAAGTTAGTTTTTTGCGAGCTCTGCACAGTGTTCACCTAAAGCTACCTGTAGAAGGTTGGTGGTGTTTTCCTGATCCTATCACTACTGCAGTCAGCAAAATAAGCTACAGGTGATTTTTTTGCAAGCTCTGCACAGTGTTCACCTAAAGCTACCTGTAGAAGGTTGGTGTTTTTCTGATCCTATCACTACCGCAGGAAGCTAAATAAGCTACAAGTTATTTTTTTGCGAGCTCTGCAGTGTTCACCTAAAGCTACCTGTAGAAGGTTTTTGGTGTTTTCCTGATCCTATCACTACCGCAGGCAGCTAAATAAGCTACAAGTTAGTTTTTTGCGAGCTCTGCACAGTGTTCACCTAAAACTACAAGTTAATGTAGTGCGAGCTCTGCACAGTGTTCAGCTAAAGATACCTGTAGAAGGTTGGTGGTGTTTTCCTGATCCTATCACTGCCGCAGGCAGCTAAATAAGCTACAAGTTAGTTTTTTGCGAGCTCTGCACAATGTTCACCTAAAACTACAAGTTAGTGTAGTGCGAGCTCTGCACAGTGTTCAGCTAAAGTTACCTGTAGAAGGTTGGTGGTGTTTTCCTGATCCTATCACTACCGCAGGCAGCTAAATAAGCTACAAGTTAGTTTTTTGCGAGCTCTGCACAATGTTCACCTAAAACTACAAGTTAGTGTAGTGCGAGCTCTGCACAGTGTTCAGCTAAAGCTACCTGTAGAAGGTTGGTGGTGTTTTCCTGATCCTATCACTACCGCAGGCAACTAAATAAGCTACAAGTTAGTTTTTTGCGAGCTCTGCACAGTGTTCACCTAAAGCTACCTGTACGAAGGTTGGTGGTGTTCTCATACTACAGGCAGGCAGTTGATTTTGCTAGCTGCAGTATCAGTATATATATATATATATCCCAGCTTAGTGCAACTACAGGCCATTAGTATGTCTGGAAGGCCAACAAGGAGAGGCAGACAGTCACAAGCCAATAAAAGAGGGCAATCAGGATATCTGTGTCTAGAGGCAACAGTGCTGGTTGTGGAGACGGTACATCCTCATCAGCACGTGGCCGTGGGACACGCTTGGCCTTTTATTTTGGAAGCTGGCCGTGTTGAGCCGCAACATGCGGAAGACTTGGTCGAGTGGATGACCAAGCCGTCCTCATCCTCCTCATCCTCTCTCACCCATGCTCAGGATACTTTGTCTGGCAAAGCAGCTGCCAACACGGCCTCTTCCCTCAGCTCAATGGCATCAGTGATTCCTTCCCTAGCCCCACCATTTCCTCCTGAGGAGTCCCTCGAACTGTTTGACCACAGTGTTGGGTACATGCTCCAGGAGGATGCCCAGCGTTTAGAAGGCTCTGATGATGATACTGAGCTAGATGAAGGCAGTAACGTGAGCACGGACAGAGGGGGTTTCGAAGAAGGACAGCAATCTGGCAGTCATGCTCCCCCTGCTGCAGCATACTCCCCAAAGCTCCGCATGTGCAGGGTGCTGCTGTCTCTGCGTGTTATTCCAAAAGTTCTCTGGTGTGGGCCTTTTTTGAGACGAGTGCATCAGATCGCACCGCTGCTATTTGCAACATATGTCTCAAGCGTATCTCACGTGTCCAAAACATCTCCCGCTTGGGCACCACATGCTTGACCAGACATATGTTTACCTGCCATGCAGTTCGTTGGCAAGCGTATCTAAAAGACCCACACCAAAGAACAAAGAGGACCTCTCCTTGTTCCTCATCAGCTGAGATCTCCAACCCCACTATACCTTCAGTCCTCTCTGAGACCTGCACTGAGAGGAATGAAGGTGTAGAATTAGCTGTGTCACAGCCAAGTACTTGTGAACAATCTGCTTTCGGTACACCGACGTCAGATTGTTCCGGCAAATTTCCCTGCCCCAGCTGCTGCACCGCCGAAAGAAGTTCGCTCCCAGCCATCCACATGCCCAGCGGTTGAATGCTAGCTTGGCAAAATTGCTAGCACTTCAACTGCTGCCTTTTCAGTTGGTAGACTCTGCCCCCTTCCCTGAGTTTGTGGAATGTGCGGTTCCTCAGTGGCAGGTACCCAAACACCACATTTTCTCATGGAAGGCGATTCCGGCTCTCTACCGGCATGTGGAAGGCAATGTCTTGGCCTCACTGGACAGGGCAGTCAGTGGTAAGGTGCATATTACCGCTGACTCATGGTCCAGCAGGCATGGACAGGGACGTTACCTAAGTTTCACCGCGCATTGGGTGACTCTGCTGGCAGCTGGGAAGGATGCAGGACAAGGTGCAGTAGTGTTGGAGGTTGTTCCGCCACCACGCCTCCAAAATGCCACTACTAATGATTGTGCCACACCTCTCTCCTCCACCCCCTCCTCTTCTTCTTCCTCCATGGCCTCTTCCTGTGCTTTGTCCTCGGAACCAGCGGTGCTCCGTAGCCATTCAAGGGGCTACGCAAGTATGCAGGCCAAAAGATGCCATGCGGTGCTTGAGCTGGTGTGCTTGGGGGACAGGAGCCACACTGGGGCAGAGGTTCTGTCAGCTCTGCAGGGGCAGATTCAAAGGTGGTTGATGCCACGCCAACTTAAGGCAGGAATGGTGGTTTGCGACAATGGCACCAACCTCCTCTCTGCCCTCCGACAAGGACAAATGACCCATGTGCCCTGTTTGGCTCATGCCCTTAACTTGGTGGTGCAGCGGTTCTTGGGCAGGTACCCGGGCTTACAGGATGTCCTGAGGCAGGCCAGGAAAGTCTGTGTGCATTTCTGCCTTTCATATAATGCCAGTGCTTGGCTGGCAGACCTCCAAAAGGAGTCTAACCTGCCCAAGAACAGCCTAATCTGTGACATGCCCACCAGGTCGAACTCAACGTTGGCCATGCTGCAACGGCTGCACATGCAGCAGAGGGCCATCAATGAGTACCTGTGCGACTATGGCACCAGGACAGGGTCAGGGGAGCTTGTTTTTTTCCCCACACTAGTGGGCCATGATCAGGGAGGGATGCATGTACTGTCCTGTCACCATTTGAGGAGGCCACAAGGATAGTGAGCAGTGACAGTGCATGCATCAGTGACATTGTCCCCCTTGTCCACCTGTTGGAGCACACGCTGCGTGGAATAATGGACAGGGCACTTGAGGCAGAACAGAGGCAGGAAGAGGAGGACTTCCTTAGCTCTCAAGGCCCCCTTTATCCAGACAGTGTTCCTGCGTGCCTGCCGATCACACAGGAAGAGGACGAGGATGGGGAGGAGGAGGATTGTGTCAGTATGGAGGTGGAGCCTGGCACTCAGCATCAGCAGCAGTCTTTAAGGGATCAGTCCCAAGAAACACATGGACTTGTACGTGGCTGGGAGGAGGTGGCTGCGGACCATGTCATCCTTAGTGATCCAGAGGACTCCAGACCGAATGCCTTAGCAAACCTAAGCTGCATGGCCTCCCTGATCCTGCAAAGCCTGCAGAAGGACCCTCGTATTCGTGGTATCAAGGAGAAGGACCAATACTGGATGGCAACCCTCTTTAATCCACGTTACAAGGGTAAGGTTGCGGACCTTATCTTGCCGTCGCAAAGGGAGCAGAGGATGAAACATCTTTGGGAGGCCTTGCAGAAAGGTCTGTGCAACGCGTTCCCAGAGACTGGGAGGTTACAAACTCCTGTTTCTGGACACTGTGTTGCTGAGGCTTCGGTTAGTCAAAGAAGGAGCGGTGGAGAAGGTGGCCGTCTGACCGATGCGTTCAGACAATTTTTTGGTCCGCAGCCCCAAGTTATGATCGGTTCCAGCAACCATCGCCAGCGTCTGTTTTACATGGTGCAGGAATACCTAGGGGCAAGATCTGACTTGGACACCTTTCCCACCAAAAATCCTCTACGTTACTGGGTCTTGAGGATGGATCACTGGCCAGAGCTTGCACAGTATGCAATTGAGCTACTGGCCTGTCCTGCATCCAGCGTTCTTTCGGAATGCACATTCAGTGCTGCTGGAGGTGTGGTAACCGATCACAGGGTGTGTCTGTCCACCGACTCGGTCGATCGACTGACCTTCATAAAAATGAATCAGTCTTGGATCACCACCGGCTACCAAGCACCTGATACTGATGTAACCGAATATTATTTTTTGAAATCTCAGATCCCTTCAAAGACTGCCTATGCTGATGCTGAGTGACTATCCTGAGTAATTATCCTCTTCCTCCTCAAAGATCACGCTGATAGCTTGTAAGAACATTTTTGGTTCTGGGCGCCGCCACCAGTGCCTAAGACCCTATTTTTTAGCCCCTGTTTAAATGGGGCGTGTAATTACAATTTTTGATGCAATACTTTGCAGCAGGGCTCGTTCCTGCGTTCCAACTAGAGTATCTGTGAGGGGTTGCAGTGTTGTGGCACCAGCACCAGTGCCTAAGGCTCAATTTTTCAGCCCCTATTTAACAGGGGCGTGTAATTACAATTTTTGAGGCAATACTTTGCAGCAGAGCTCGTTCCTGCGTTCCAACTAGAGTATCTGTGAGGGATTGCAGTGTTGTGGCACCAGCACCAGTGCCTAAGGCCCAATTTTTCAGCCCCTGTTTAACAGGAGCGTGCAATTACAATTTTTGAGGCAATACTTTGCAGCAGAGCTCGTTCCTGCGTTCCAACGAGAGTATCTGTGTGGGGTTGCAGTGTTGTGGCACCAGCACCAGTGCCTAAGGCACAATTTTTTCAGCCTCTGTTTAACAGGGGCGTGTAATTACAATTTTTCATTCAATACTTTGCAGCAAAGCTCGTTCCTGCGTTCCAACTAGAGTATCTGTGAGGGGTTGCAGTGTTGTGGCACCAGCACCAGTGCCTAAGACCCAATTTTTCAGCCCCTGTTCAACAGGGGCATGTAATTACAATTCTTGATCTAATATTTCACAGCAGGGCCCTGTGAGGGCTTACAGTGTTGTGGCCACAACAACATCTAAGGCCTAAATTTCTGCTGAGTATATAGGGCAGACCCCTACTTTCAAACATCCAACTAACAAACGACTCCTACTTGTAAACGGAAGGAGACAACAGCTAGTGAGATGAAATCTACCCCTAGGAAGGGAAATTCTCTCTTGTAAGAGTTAATATGGGAAAAACATTTCTCCTTTCCACTGATGCTTTATCACCAATCCTTGTTTCACAAAAAAAAAATTCAAAAAACAAATGTCATTGGGACAAAAAGTGAGGTGAAATCTTCTGAAGAGGAACACAGACAGCAAAACAAATGTCACAGGGGTGATAACCCTTCCCTATGTTTTCCAAAAAGCTTAAAATAGATTTTTTGGCTGGAGCTAAACACGTTAAAAATGTACCAGTTCAAAATTACAAACAGATTCTACTTAACAACAAACCTACAGTCCCTGTCTTGTTTGCACCACCTGCATACTGCTGCTCAGAGTACAGAGCCTGTATACTGCTGTTTCCTTTTTTAATTTGGGTGTGGGGTTCCCCTTAATATCCATACAAGACCCAAAGGGCCTGGTAATGGACTGGGGGGTACCCATGCCGTTTGTCTCACTGATTTTCATCCATATTGCCAGGACCCGACATTACATTAAAGCTGCAAGCAGTTTTAAATGACTTTTTTTCCTTTAAAAATTACATTTTGTGCAGGGACTGTTCTAAGCACGGGAAACACGCGCCACTTTACACTCATATTATAGACACCCCCCAGGTACAATATTTAAAGGAATATTTCACTTTTTTTTTTTTACTTTAAGCATCATTAAAATCACTGCTCCCGAAAAAACTGCCGTTTTTAAAAGTTTTTTTTTGCATTGATACATGTCCCCTGGGGCAGGACCCAGGTCCCCAAACCCTTTTTAGGACAATACCAAGCAAATTAGTCTTTAAAATGAGCACTTTTGATTTCGAACATTCGTGTCCCATAGACATCAATGGGGTTCTAAAGTTCGTGCGAATTTTCGGTCTGTTCGCAGGTTCTGGTGCGAACCGAACCGGGGGGGTGTTCGGCTGATCCCTAGTCGCTATATTGTTCTATTAAGCCTACTACAGGACATAGAAACTACATTTGTCTTTTACTATGCCCCCAACAATAACCCAAACCCCTTTTTCTCTCTTTTTTTGCAGACTGTAAAAACACACTGTAAGGGCACACTTTTTATGTGTGGTGACTCCAACTTAGTACTCCACCCCCATCTAGACAAATCTTCTTACTCTCCAGAACATTATTCCCCCTCCGCCCAATTCCGCAAACAACTCCAGCAGGCTTTTCTTCTCGATACTTGGAGGGAATGCAACCCTTTAAAGAGAAACTACACATTCTATTCCTATCCCCACAAATCCTTCTCTACGATTGACCATGTTCTTATCCCCATTGCATCCTCACCGATTTTACTTGGCTCCACTATACAACCCATAACTTGGTCAGACTACTGTGCAGTGATCACCATGATCTCCTCATTGATTCCCCAGACCAGAGACAAAACATGGTGTATGAATGAAGCACACCTAACTAACCAGTCGTATTGCTTAGACATACAATTAGCCCTCAAAGATTATCTCCTACACAACTCCACACCTAGAATATCCCCGATCCTTCTATGGGAGGCGCATAAACCAGTGATTAGAGGCAAATGAATTTCGGTGGCCACACACCTCAAAAGAGACAAGAAAATTAGAATGCAGCAACTTGAATCTGATTTCCAAAATCACTTTCTCCAATTTCAGGCCTCCCCTCCTGAACCCCATAGATTGATCTTGGAGAAAACCAAAATTGAACTGGACCTTCTTCTGGCTGAATCTGCGGATAAAGCCATACGCATAGCCAGTCATACAATATACACTAAAGCTAATAAACCCGACACGTTTCTGGCTATGCGCCTTCATCGGCCGGCGCAAACCCGGGCCCCCATTAGACTCAGACTGGCCAACGACAGCCATACAAGTAAAGCAATCAGGGTGCTTTCTGAATTTCGTAAAAGGCTGGCCAACCTTTATGAAGCAAAGGCCTCTTTTTCTCTGAACCAAGCAGAGACACTATTTCAAAACTTGTTAATACCGAAACTGTCGGATGCCAGTCGTGAGTCAATGGAAAGACCAGTCACGGTCGAGGAAGTCCTTATCACTATAAAAATGCTTAAACCCCACAAACACCCCTGCCCGGATGGCCCCCCCAGCACATACTACAGAAAATTTGCAGACACGTTAGCTCCCCTTCTCGCAAGTTCCTTTAATGCTCTTCTAAAACAGCACTCTTTTGGTCAAGGCACATTGACTGCTATAATCTCTATGATTCCCAAACCAAACACGGATAATACCCTGTGGTCAAATTATCGACCTTATCCTTACTTAATGTGGACATAAAAATCCTAGTCAAGATCATAGCGTTGCAACTCAATCCAATCATAGGGGGGTTGATCCACAAAGATCAAGTGGGCTTTATTTCCCAGAGGCAGGCTAGTGACAACAATTGATGCATTACCTTACTACAACATATAGCCAGGTCCCGTAAAATACCTATGCATCTCCTGTCTCTTGATATAAGAAAGGCGTTTGACACGGTCTCCTGGTTCTATCTGTACTTTATCTTGCAGTGCTGGGGTTTTTGCCCACACTTCCTACAATGGATCAACGCCCTATATACCCAACCCCAAGCATATGTAAAATACTCTGGGTTCCGTTCAGAATGTTTCCCGATCAAAAGAGGGACAAGACAAGGCTGCCCCCTATCCCCCTTGGTTTTCGCCCTCACGATCAAACTCCTTGCAGCCCTGATCAGAACAAACCCAAATATCCAAGGTCTGGAAGTAGCCTCCACGTCACACAAATGATGTCTTTTCGCGGATGACGCACTACTGTTCGTTACCTCACCACATATTACCCTTCCTAATCTCATTCAACTCCTAGATAAGGTCACAGGCTTGGAAGTCAATCAAGCAAAATCTAAGGCCCTCAATGTGTCTCTATCACAAGCAGAGCTTAAATGCCTTCGAGAGAATTTCCCTTTTCAATGGTCCACCTCTTCCTTATTCCTTATCTAGGAATAAAATTGGCTAGTAACCCGGCCCATCTATTCCAAACCAACTATCTCCCTATGTTAAACCACTTGTCCTCACTGCTCAACACCTGGCAACCCCTATGTGTCTCATGGCTCAGGCGGATTGCGGCCGTGAAAATGTCATTGCTTCCCAAGCTTTTATATCTCTACATCTACATCTCTCCTTCCGATCGCAGTTCCCCCCTATTTCCATTGAGTAATACAAAACCGAGTGTTCAAATATATTTGGGGCTCCACGAAACCAAGGGTTCCACGACCCGTTTTGCTCCATAATAAACTTACTGGAGGCCTGGGGTACCCAACTTTCTGCATTACTATCATGCAGCCCAGCTGGCCCAAATCACACCCTACCACGCAAAAGTTGAAACGCCTTTATGGGTCAGCCTGGAAGCAATAGATCTTCACCCTCTCATAATATACAATTTGCTATGGCTAACTCCCTATGCCCGTGGTCCTATTACAAATCCTATAACATAGCACTCCCTAAGAATCTGGGACAAATTGCGAAAGCCATTCAAATTAATGTCACCACATTCTCCCTTACTCTCTTTCCCTGGCCACCCACTCTTTTATCCGGCCTATACTGAACCAGCCTCATTCCAAGCCTGGGCCCGGGCTGGTCTGAGTCGTATATTTGACTACATTTGACTATAAAGACATGTCCTAAAAGCACAAACTCGACTCCCACATCAGGAGTGTTTCCGTTTTCTACAGATCTCTCACTTTATCCAAACAGTTATACGATCAAGCTCAGAGCTAGACAACCTTTCCATGTTTGAGGGTATATGTGAATCAAACCCACATGCCGCAGGTATCATATCCCATCTTTACTCCCACCTCACATCTTCCTCAGCTACGCTCCCATCATATGCTCTACAGTGGACCAAAGACTTAAATATAGCCTTATACACAGAACACTGGACGAACATATGGTCCAACACCAAAATATTGTCTCAGAATATTGTCGCATTCTATGCAAATTACAAAGTTATGATGCTGTGGTATTTGGTCCTGGTTAGGATCACCAAATTCTTACCGACATATTCACCAGACTGTTTCCGGGGCTGTGGAAAAAGAGGCACACATGCACATATATGGTGGACTTGCCCGACGGTACAGCACTTCTGGCCGACAATATTCCAAATGGCTTCCACCCTGCTTCATTTTCCTATTGATCCTGACCCATCCTTGGCCTTATTAAATTACTCTCCACAAGACCTTACTAGAGCACAGCTACGTCTTCTCCTTCAACTCACCACTGCAGCCAAGCAAACAATAGCTAAGGCCTGGAAAACCCCAACCTTGCATATAGCTGAAGTAAAGAATAGAGTAACTCACGACATGATACACAGTAAAATAGAAGCCACTATTCATGATAAAATTCCCCAACACCTCTAAATCTGGCACCCATGAATAGACCACTTTTTACCTCCTGATTTCGACAAACACCTTCTAGAACCTTAAACCCCCTTGTCCCCCCACCTAACACAATTCTAAATACGTAGGCGGCCCATGGGGGTCGGCCGACCACCTCTCCTTCAGTCTATGTCTCTCTTCTTCTTTCTTACTCTTATGCCACGTACACACGAGCGGACTTTACGGCGGACTTTGCCCGGCGGACTTTTCGTCGGACTTTGTTTGCTCCTTGCGCCGGACTTAAAAACGGACGGACTTGGCCACACACGGTCACTGCAAAAGTCCGCTGGTTTTGAACGCGGTGACGTATAGCACGTACGACGGGACTAGAAAAAGGAAGTCCAAGCCCCACTCCGGCACCCTTTGGGCTCCTTCTGCTAATCTCGTGTTTATCTCGTGTTAGTAGAAGTTTGGTTAGAGACGATTCGCGCTTTTCACACTTCAGCTTATTTCGTTCGTTTTCTGCGGTTCAGTTTGTGCTTGTGAGGTTTGTATCTGCTTTTCAGTGCGTGTTGGTCAGTTCGTAACCTGCCTTGCAGGCCGTTCTGCTCCGCTCGTTCCTGATTTTCAGGTCGTTCTTCATAGGCCTTGCTGTTCTTCAGTGCGTTTGTTATAAGTTTGTTTGTTTGAGCAGCCGACCGTTTTGAAGCCATGTCGAGTGGACGTTCTCGTTCTCGAGTTCGTGCTGTGTGGGGACTTGGTGTTGGGGTTAATACTTTGACCCGAGTCCAGTCCATGAACAGGGTGAGGAGGAGTTCATGGACCAAGAATTGGTTGCGCCAGCGTGACCAGTTCTGTCATATGCCTTTGCTCCGTGAGCTCCGTGAGAATAATCCTGATGATTTCAGGAATTTTCTCAGGATGACGGACCCCATCTTTGAGTGTCTGCTGGCTATGCTGACCCCCTATATCAGCAGGCAGGATACCTGCATGAGGCAAGCCATCAGTGCGGAGCAGAGGCTAGTTGCCACGTTACGTTACTTGGCGACAGGGAGAAGTCTTCAGGACTTAAAGTTCTCGACAGGCATCTCCCCCCAGGCTCTGGGGATCATAATCCCAGAGACCTGTTCTGCTATTATTCAGGTCCTGCAGAAGGAATATATGAAGGTAAGTTTTATCCTTTAACATTACATGATATGTATTAACTGTTTTTGGATGTATTGTAGAACTGTACTCTTTACCTAATTGCCATGCTTTCAATCTGCTGTGAATGTCCCCTTTATCTTCCTGCATGCCTATTTTAATCATTTATTGCCCTATACATGCATAATTTCTTTCATTAACCTCCCCACCATGCAATGCTGGGTCCATTTTTATCTCTAGCCTATAGTCCATTGAACAATGTATATTGTCTGCTCCATTGTCTTGTTTGTCCCTCCCCCACCCCACAAATGTTTCAGCCAGTCAGGTGTGTTTGTTAACCTAATTAGAACCCCTCCCCCACCCCACAAATGTTTGAGCCAGTCAGGTGTGTTTGTTAACCTAATTATAACCCCTCCCCCACCCCACAAATGTTTCAGCCAGTCAGGTGTGTTTGTTAACCTAATTAGAACCCCTCCCCCACCCCACAAATGTTTCAGCCAGTCAGGTGTGTTTGTTAACCTAATTAGAACCCCTCCCCCACCCCACAAATGTTTGAGCCAGTCAGGTGTGTTTGTTAACCTAATTAGAACCCCTCCCCCACCCCACAAATGTTTCAGCCAGTCAGGTGTGTTTGTTAACCTAATTAGAACCCCTCCCCCACCCCACAAATGTTTGAGCCAGTCAGGTGTGTTTGTTAACCTAATTAGAACCCCTCCCCCACCCCACAAATGTTTCAGCCAGTCAGGTGTGTTTGTTAACCTAATTAGAACCCCTCCCCCACCCCACAAATGTTTGAGCCAGTCAGGTGTGTTTGTTAACCTAATTAGAACCCCTCCCCCACCCCACAAATGTTTCAGCCAGTCAGGTGTGTTTGTTAACCTAATTAGAACCCCTCCCCCACCCCACAAATGTTTCAGCCAGTCAGGTGTGTTTGTTAACCTAATTAGAACCCCTCCCCCCACATTCAAATGTATCAATGGGCCATCATAGGGGGTGAGTAATCTTATAAGTGTGCCTTATGTTTTTCAACATTTCAATTACAAACACACATATTCATAATATTTGACTGCTGTTGTTTACTAATGTTTTGGTGTAATCTGATATACAATTTTTTTATTAAAGTCCTTATCTTATTTTTTTTGCACTCCACAGTTTCCTACAAGTCCACAGGAATGGCAGACTGTGGCCTCCCAGTTCGCTGACCGTTGGGACTTTCCCAACTGTGTAGGGGCGATTGACGGGAAGCATGTCCGGATTGTGCCACCACCGCATTCGGGGTCTTATTTCTTTAACTACAAGGGGTTCCATAGTGTAGTTTTGATGGCGGTGGTCTCGGCACATTTGGAGTTTATGCTTGTGGATGTGGGTAAGAACGGCCGGATGTCTGATGGAGGAGTCTTTGCACAGACCGAGCTGTGCTATCGTCTCCAGACCGGTGGCCTGGAATTGCCACCTGATGACGATAATGTGGATGGACTCCCCTCAGTTTTTATTGCTGATGAAGCATTTGCTCTCTGTGAGAACTTGATGAGGCCGTTCCCCCAAAGGACACTCACCCCTGAGAGGAGGGTATTTAATTATCGGCTGGCCAGAGCAAGAAGGGTTGTGGAGAATGCCTTTGGTATTCTGGCCAGCCGGTTCCGTATCTTCCTTACGGCTATTAATTTGGCGGACTATAAAATCAACCACGTCATCCTTGCTTGCTGCATCTTGCATAACTTTTTAAGGAGACATTCAGCTACATATCTATCCTCTGTTGGGCCTGAGGCCAGACTGGAAGAGGCTAGCACTTTCACAGGCCTAGAAATTGGCCGTATTGGCTTGGCCCCCCGAACCGCACGTCAAGTGCGTGACCGTTATGTGAATTATTTTAATGGTCGGGGGGCCATTGCTATTCAGCAACAGCTGTAATTTTTTTTCTAAAATAAAAAAGAAAATTGGTTTATCTAAATATCTTGTTTTTATTGTTGTTTACCTTTAAGTTATGTCTGTCTCCTAGTGCACTTGTAGTAGTGTCAAGTGCATTTAGCTTTAGTTAATCAGGCCCACAAAAACAAACCCCAAATTTTGACTTCAAGAAACAGCCACACACATTGTATAGGGTAAAAAATTTTACTTGCTGCACATTGAAAGGTGCATTTTTTATCATATTTTTGTTTATTTTTTGTTCTTTTTATTTTTTTAGAAAATATTTTACGTTGTGTAAAAAAATTATCTTTTACTAAATTATTCAAGCCATTTTTTCACAAATATATAGACCTTTATCTCAAAACATTTACATACACAACAGTGTTTTTATAAACAAAACTTACAATAAATTAACTTACAAAGTTCAATATTTCGAGAACGGTGCATGTAATGTCACCCTTGCAGAAATTGGTCATTTATAAGATGCTCAAAATTGAGCTTTACTAAAGGGTCAAGTCAACATGTGCTATCTCCTATCATGGGAGAGCAATGTACGTGTTTTGTGTGTGCAATCCCATTTTTGGTTGCTCTCACCACCCAAGATTTTTCAGGATGAAGGGTTTGCAAACACAAAACAAGTACATTGCTAACCCATGATGGAAGATAGCACATGATGACACACCGTGTGCATCACACAATGTAAATTTGGGTATACCCCAAAACTTGAAAAAACAATTTTTAAAACAAAATAACTTCCCAAGGAAATGAAGAACATGATTGATGTTTTTAGGCCAAACGTGATTATATTCTGCCCAAAACATCAATCATGTTCTTCATTTCCTGTTGCATGGAGTCCAGGCGAAGTTTCATGCTGTTAATTTGGTCACGCATTTGATCTATGTGGCCATTCCACAGCATTATCTGGCCAATTAATCTTTGCGCACTGTCTGTGGTGAAGTGCTCTGCCGCTTGGCCTTCCACAACCAGAAACTCACCTAAAACGAGTGAATAAAAACAAGGTTTACAATATGCACGCCAAAATACAGTAACTCAAGCTGGGGTGTCAGTCACTCACTTGGTGGGCTTGAAACCTCGCACACTTCCTCCACCTCTCCTTCCTCAAGGTTGTCGGGTGGGCGTGGTCTTGGGCTGGGGCTTGGGGTATCTTGGGCCTCAGGCTGGTGACTTGGGGGGGTCCTGAGATCCTTGGACTGTTGTCTGAGTCTTTTCTCCCCTATGAGATTTGAAAAAAAGGTATAGTTAAAACACACTGATCTTTTATGTTTTAATAAATAAAGTAAAATGTTGGTTATGATTTTTTGCCAATTTTGCATCATAATAAATGTTGAAGACAGGATGAACATTACCTCTGAACAACAATTATAAAGAATGCTTATTTTTGGGCAAGTTTCACAGATGCTGACACCTCAATGATCTCCTATGTGTATTACCCCTCAAAAATGTATTTATGGTCACATAGTACACTAGAAAATGCATTTCCTTAGCAAAATGCGTGGGAATGCTGAATAGCTAAATTGCTAAAATGACCGCCATCAAAACTGCCCCATCATATTCCTCTATTATAAATCAGTACATGGTGTGTCTGTCCCCTCCCCCCGGGCTCTGTAATCAGAGCTGAGATGATCCAGCCACCTCCCCCCCTGTGTATAACAGAAGCTTTGGTAACCATGGCAACAAAACAAACACAGTACATTCTGATTAATGTCTAAAATTTCACGAAATGACCTCTAAACAAAAAGCTTTTTCTCCAAAAATTATAAAAATATCAAACTGAAAGGATATAGCCAGATAGCTGAATATTTAGTGAACATTGTAAAGTTTGTTTGGTGTCTCTAGGTGAAAGTATGAAGGAGCTGAAACTTTTGGGAGCGGAAGAAGAATTTAAGGATTTCAAGCATGCTCCCATTGAATTCAATGTTTAAAAAAGTGAAAAAAACCTTATTATTTAAAAAAGTATAAATGGTAGTAAAAAAGTTGAAAATGACCACACATCAGCTAAAAGAGACGAACATTTTAATAGTTGAATGGTTTTAATAGCTGAAAGTATGCCGAAGTTACGCAGAGCCAAAAAACGTACGGAATAAAATTAAAAGTAAATTTTAAAATAAATAAAATCGAAGAACAATAGTGGGACTGCTAAATCATTCCCACTAACTATAGTGCTCGTGAGTCCAGATGTGGAAACAGCTGCTGTGTCCTGTCCCTACATTACACTGAATCATTTTTGATGAAGCATTATATTTTCAAACACATCTACACCACATCAACTCATTGTGGGAATTCGCCAAATTATCAAGCCATAAATGTATGTCCAACCCTGTCCCATCGTATTTGGCGAAAAAATAACGTCACTTTATAAAGTATCCGATCTATTCCAAAGAACGGTATTTACGAACGATGCAGAAAAAACGCCAAAAATAAGGATCAGCATGCAAGTTCTGTATCTCAATAGTAAAACACAAGTACTTACTTTTTTTCAGCAGCTTCTTTATTCGCCAATATTGTTCTGGCTCACGACTTTTGATGTCAGACCACCGCTTCCGCAATTGTTCTTTTGAACGTTTTGTACCAAATTTCTCTTCCAGAGCGGTGACAACTGAGGACATTATTTTGTCCTTCCTCATATTGGGTCGTGTGTACGGTCCTTTGTTGCCATCGTAGTCCTCCCTTCTTAATATGGACACCATCTCCACCATCTCTCCAAAAGCCATGTTGGTGGCCTTATATCTCCTCCGGGATGTGGATGTTTGGGAATCCGGGCTTTCCTCCGCGCTACTTCCACTTAA
This sequence comes from Lithobates septentrionalis, assembly GCA_037952835.1. Taxonomy (NCBI): domain Eukaryota; kingdom Metazoa; phylum Chordata; class Amphibia; order Anura; family Ranidae; genus Lithobates; species Lithobates septentrionalis. The sequence continues at coordinate 1,955,622 of JBBDGP010000091.1, read as the reverse complement.
TCGCTCCGCCATCTTTTGCTATCTACTCCCACTGCGCAACGAAGAGTGAAGGGGCGGGGCCAAATCGTACTTATGAACGTCAGGGGCGGGCGACGCAGGCAGAGCATGACACATGCGCAGTGTATATAAAGCTAGTACGATGGCCTACGTATGTCCGTGCGGAAGTAGCGAGCGGCACAAACGAAGGTAAGATTAAAGAGTGTGTGTGTGTGTGTGTGTGTGTGTGTGTGTGTGTGTGTGTGTGTGTGTCCCCGTGTGTGTCCCCTAGATTACAACACAAACTAATCCTGAGATTTGGGACTGACATTTAAGTTTTGATCTTGTGTCTTGTCTTGCAGAAAAAATGAATCCCTTTAAAGAGGAAGAGTTTTTGACACATTTCATTGATCTCTATGAGGAGAAGAAAAACCTCTGGGAGGTCAAACACCCCCAATATTATAATCGTGATGTTAGGAAGGCAACACTGGCCACACTTTTAGAGTTTGTGAAGACTCGACTCCCCCAGGCAGACCTCAAGTTTGTGGACAGGAAAATAGGTATCTTGCGTAATATGTATAAGCGGGAACACAGAAAAATCCAGGAGTCGCTCAGATCCGGGGCAGCAGCTGACCAAGTTTATGTACCCAAGTTGTGGTATTACCACAAACTGCGATTCCTGGATTAGCAGACCGAAGCCAGGCAATCCCTTTCCACCCTTCCCCCCACCCTTCCCCCCACCCTTCCCTCCAGCCTTCCCTCCAGCCTTCCATCCACCTCCACCCCAGCTGAGGAGTCCCAGGATGAACTGGGCCTTTTCACCATAGATGAAGTGGATGCGCCCAGCTTCAGCCAGGTATACTTTTTTTTAGATTTTGGGATTGTGTAAATGTTATTAATGATGTTAAGGTGTTAATTTTGAAAGTGCTTCATCAAAAATCACTTCTGCACAAAGAGTAATATGTAGACATATCACTAGACAGTAGTGGCCAAATATATACGTAACTTCAGATCTTGTTGATCATCTGAATAATGGTGTGGTCAAATAGATAGCCTTTACTATTTTGTGTAATTATATTTGAAAGTTAGGAGCTGAAAATTGTGTGTGATTGCATAACAGAAAATTACAACTATGTCCCTTTTTTTTACACAGGATGACCTCAGCCAGGAGGAGGCCTTGCCCAGTGGGAGAGAGGAGGAGGCCTTGCCCAGTGGGAGAGAGGAGGAGGCTGTGGCTGGGCCAAGTAGAAGCCGCACGGAGTGCCAGGTGCCTCCCCTCCGCATTCTCCACAAAAGGCCCAGGAGGATGACTGCAACAGAGCAGGAATCCCTAGAGCTCATACGGGAAGCAAGCCTGATCCTGAGCAAACCTCCCAATGCAGAGAAGGCGTATGGCACCTATATAGCCAGCAGATTACTGGAGTTGGAAAAGGGCCAACGCCTCCTCTGTGAGGGTCTAATTTTCCAGGCTTACCAGAAGGGCTTGAGAGGGGAGCTTACTGCTACCACATATCTAGCAGATGAAGCCACTCCTACTCCTCCTCCTCCTCCTCCTGCCCCAAGTACACCACCAGAGACACAACCTCGAGGGAAGGCTGCAGAGAAGCGTGGAGGGAAGGCTGCAGAGAAGCGTGGAGGGAAGGCTACACGGAAGAGTCGAAAGTGATTGCCTGGTTTCTGTCTGTTCTGACTGTGCTCCCTGTGCTCCCTATAGTCGCAAGATACCTATTTTCTTGTCCTCAAACTTGATGTGTGTCCTGGGGGACGAAAGGCTTCCCAGATTCTAAAAGTGTGTCCAGTGTTGCCTTCCTAATTTTTTTGTGAAGAAAATAAATACATTTTGGTTTACCTTACATTCTTGCCTATGTCTTTTGATTAAAAAACGCCATTTTGTTTGGGAGTAGGCAGGTACAGGTCGAAAAGACTATGGGGTTGATTTGAGAAAAGCAAATAGTCTGTGCACTTTGCAGAGGGCAGTTGCCCTCTGCAAGTGCAATTGCTCCAGAGCATCAGAAATTATTTAAAAGCTTGACTTTGCAAAGAGTACCCAATCCTGTGCAAGTAAAAGAAAAAAAAAACATTTTTGCTTGCACATGATTGGATGATGGAAGTCAGCAGAGCTGCTTCACATTTAATAAAGCTTGGGAGCAACTGCTCTTGCAGAGGGCAAATGCAATTTCCAAAATGCACAGGCTTTTTACCTTTAGGAAATCAACCCCTATGTGTGTTTTTGTCAAATAAAAACAATTTATTTTTATTTTACATGATTTTAGGAATAAATCAGCAGAGCTTCCCCGAATTTAAGCTCTTCCCCTCAGTTTTTCTGCGACTGCACTTCCAACAAGTGCACTTGGTGTGCAATTTCTCAAGTGAACGTTTCACTTGATATTCTTAAATGATTTAAGCCTTTTGTCAAAAACAAGCTCGGGGGAAGCTCTGCTGATTTTTTCCGAAAATCATGTCAAATAAAAATTAATTGTTTTTGTTTGGGCTTCCTTGCATGTGCCCCTCGGATCCACAGCGAACACACTTCAAAATGCTCTTTATGTGGAATTATATGTATAATTAGCAATTGGAGTGAAAAATGATTTTGCCTTTGTTAAATACACCCCCCTATGTCTAATGAACAAGGGACAACAACCTCATTAAGGTTCTTTAAAACAACACAAAATATGAATGTTAATTGTGGTAACTTGAAAATACACACCAAAAATGTGGTTAGCATTTAACACACATTGTAAAATAGCTAAAGTGTTGAAATAGAAAAAAAAAAAAAAAATCTATTTTAAAATTTTAAAGTTATGGAGATCTGGCTGTTACAAAATATTATATTAGTCATGGCAGGAGGATAAATCATGAAGAAAGAAGTTTGTGAGAACTCTGTGTGAATTTAAAGCAGAAAAACAACTTCATTCCTCTCGCATTATCAATCCTAAAAAAAGGCTGTATTAAAAGACGACAGAAGAGGAATGTGCTAGCTTCAAGACGAAGGCTAGTTTTACCAGACCGAGCGCTTCCGTCTTGTAATTGCTTCAGAGCATGCGTCAGTTTGAGTTCGTCGGACTAGCACACAGACGATCGGTTTGTCCGCTAGAAAGAAGAGTCCGTCGGATAAATTTTAAACAAGTTTCAAATCTAATTCCGTCCAACTTTTGAGAAAACAAAGTCCGCTGGAGCCCACACACATCAAATTGTCCGACGAAATCCAGTCCGCCGGGCAAAGTCCGCCGTAAAGTCCGCTCGTGTGTACGCGGCATTACCTTTTCCAGTCACCCTTACCTCCTCCCAACCCTCCTCCTTACCCTATGATTACTACTGATAGCATAACTTAGCAATATATGCTGTTTAGCTGAGACTATGACCTCCTCCCTACAGAGTACCACCTTACAGGAATCTGCCCGTTTATAAGGGCCCTGGCCCCGCCTCGATATAGCAAACAATGTTATCAATCTAAATGTCCAAGTTGTCTTTTTTTACCCATTCTATGTATTGCCTCTCTCACCTTGCTTTCGTCAATATTATCCACTAAATTGTACTCTGTTTTGCGTAAGTTTTTTATGCTAGTCTGAAATTGTCTGTAACTATATGCTGCCTGTTGCTAATGACTCGGTTAAATTGATGATAGGCAACTCCTATCCTCATATTGATTAGTGGTTCCAAATTAATAATAACTACTGCAGTAGGGAACAGACACAAAAGATACGCTCAGCATCTTTCCAAATAACTGTTCTGCTTTATTATGACGCAATTAAAGGTTTTTATGCACATGATTACGTAGGTATCACATTAATATTACAATTGTACGTTTATGGTAACAAGGGGCGTTACATAGGCAGGCTACTTCTAATCAGGATTCGAAAGAATGTAAACATTTACTGAAAACATTATTAGTGCTGTGTGCACAGTGAGGGCAGTGTGCAATACATACAAAATACAATACAATTATATACAGAACGTACAAATTTCCATTACAGTCTCCCCTCTTTTGATCAATATTTTGATCACTAACTACACCTGCTATCACCTTTAAACTGGAACCTTCACACGCTTAGGTGGAGGTAGTCCTGGCCAAAGAGGCAAAAAACTCCATTGTGGAGAAAATAATAGCTGAGCAACTCTTTCATTACCAAATGACTTTTCATTGTGAAAAACAAATGATTGATAAGACATATTTACAGAGTACTGGCTGTACACTCCTGTGGCCAGAATGGCCTTCTAGCTGAATTGTTGGCATGCTGACTTATCAGCATATGTAAACACAGACAATTCTACATAAAATGGAAGCCATACAAAAGACAAATATGACTTCAACATGGCTAAACTACTTTTCAAATATATATATCCCTTATAATTAAAGTAATTGAATCAAACAGTACCCTAGACTGTGATCACAAGAGGGAAACAAATCAAACACAGAGATTTCTTTAATTTAGTCATTTTTGCAGTGTCTGGTGTGGATCCAGGTGACTTTTCCTTCAAGTTTTGCAAAAACTGTACATGAAATAGATGCTGTATTGAGTCTCCAAACATTTCCTTATATATAAATGTCTCTTAACAATCCAAAAGTCACCTGGCTTTAGTTTTAGATCCTTCCAAACTTTTAGGATCTGGAATTGGGGAGAAAACACAAATTAGTTTGTCAAAAACCTTAAAAGATCAGCAACATTCTCTGTGAGATCCGAAAGGAGGCCTTCAGCTGCTGAGACAAAATATAAGCAAGCGAGTAACACACTCCCAAACCAAATCCCATAGGGAGAGAGTCCAACATCTCCCTTAGGGGCTTCATCAAATATAACAAAACATTCAGGCAAAAGTTTTCTAGTTTCTTACTCTACTTTTTCCGCTACATTGTAGACAGTAGGGGGTGTAAAAATAAAACCGCAAAACTTCTAGTAAGGACTCTCCTATAAAAATGATTTCCTCTGTTACTCTCTGTACTTTCTGCACTCTGTACTTACAAACTACTTCTGATAACACTTTTTACTGTGGCCTTTGCAGTAGCATTTGCCACTGGACATCCAAAAAACATGTCCATACAGACAAAATGCATACTTGTAAGATCCTGACTTGGGCATCTGGATATATCTTTTTGTAATCTCTGGAAGGGATGTTCAGCTTTTGGTAACACCTTTGGTAACAGGTAAAACAAGAAGTGGTATGTTATAAAAACAACTGTGGAGAAGCCCTGGCTCTATCCCATGCTCATTTACTAAGGCAGCCATAACTGCTTGTGACTGATGACACGGTCCATGTGTCAAAAGCTGGAGGGAAAAGAGTGGCTGGCAGACATAAATGATCACCTTTTCCAAAGTCCTGTTTCATAAGAAGTTGCCCCCTGTGGACCACTTGTTCTTCTCGTTGTGGGGTCCTTAAAGTTGAATTATTAATCCCAGCTATACTGGGCCAGAACTAGGGTGGAATCTGTGAGTTGCACAGACCCATCAAGTGTCCGGGGCTGTAATGCAGCATCCTTAGTCACCTGGTCTGCTTCCATGTGTGAAAGTTAATATGGCTACCTCAGCAAGAACCTGGAAGGCTGAAAACAGCCAATCAAATTAACTTGGCATGCTTGATTGGTTTACCTGCCGAAGTAAAAACAAACTTCTGGCCCTTCAAATGGAACCAAAAGCTCTCGATATCTCGACTATCTATATAAATATATACACTCTTTTTATAGCTCACAGGCTTTGCTAAAACATGGGGCTCTGCTTCTTGAGCTGGGGAAAAAAGATCCAATGACTTTGAATACAGAGTATCCTTCTGGGTGATAAACTGCATACTCAAATCTACAAAAAAATTAAATATCTGGGTCTTCAGGGAGTGTGTCCTGCACTGGGCTCACAGCAGCTGATTCCTACGTCATCAATTTAACACATGTCTTCCTTTGTCCCCAGCCTCCTCCAATAGAGGCAATAAGGTGGCTGGATTCAAATGTACGCATTTTTCATTGTTAGATTTGTACATAAACAAACTCATATTTTAAACCTTTCATTAGACAAACATTTAGTTAGCTGTATATTTGCTGCACAGAATGTCGGACCATTCAAAACTAAATGTTTGAACAAAACAATATCTAACTTTGTCTAATAGCACCTTTGCATAAAGCTACAGCTCTGATATATCGGGATGAACCCTTCATTACTGGGTCCAGCTTGCATAAATATATTACAATGGCTTGTTTTCTATCACGCTGTTTGTGTAAGAACTCCAGTTTCATGTTTCAAAAGACAACTTTTTCCTGGCAATATTATAATAAACGATAACAATACCCTGCGGTCATGGAGAGATGCCCATAAATCCAAACTATTCTTCTGCTTATACCACTGTACTTACAAGAAAAAGGGGCACATCATTTCACAAATCCACACATTCTGCTTTGGATTTCAAAAATAAAAATAGATAAAAACAAAAGGATCAACAATCTGTGTAATGGACCACAAAGCATCAAAAACTAAAAAACAACTGGCTTCAGGTAGCATCTATCCTAACAGAGTGTGTGGACTTGATGTGATGGGTCTGTTATATTTAAATTTTATTTATTATTACTCTCACATCATGGACCACACATCAAGTTATTATCAAGAACCTTGAAATTTCATTTTTGTAGAAAAACTTCTTATGTATCTCATCCATCTTGGCTTTGTTAAATATTATGGCAGCTTTATTCAAAATAACAACCTCATCTTAATCTTTTTTTTTTCTCTAAATAAGAGCTTATTGAATAAATGTAAAATTACAAAAATTGTTATCTTAAATCTAAACTAATCCCATTTTTACAAATTTCCCCAATAACCTGGATTTCATTTCCAACCAAAGGTTGTCTAAACCAGTTTCGAAATGAATACTCATTATTACTTTAATTTTACTTAATTTCCCTTTTTTAAATGCACTGTTTCCACTATCAAAGGATATTCAATTTGTGTAATACACGGTTAAATGTAACCTTCATTTTACCATGTTTGGAAAACAGATTCAAAATAATTGTGATCACATTGTTTACCATTAGATTCGTTAACCCGGCACATTTTGTTATAAATGTTTTGTCTAAAAAACTGGAATTGGCATGGTGTCCTTCCAGCTTATCACTGACCTCTCATCCCAGCCACATTTCTTTCAGGAGAGCACAAAGGAGGGGGTCACATCTGTGTACATGACACACACAAGCAATGGAACTAAAGGTCCCAGCATTCGCACACACATACACCAATATCTCTCTAAAATCGCTTACATTTTTCCCATTTGTACACAACACATGCATATCATTCTCTCACTTTCTTTTAACACTTTACTATTTCCCTGCCTAAATTCTGCATTCCTTATTTTGTTCAGATATCTTTTATATCTAGCTTCTATGATCAGACGGGCAGCCAGAGTGCTCATCCCATCTTCCCTCTCTGACAACATATAAAGTATTCTGTTTTAACTCTCATTTCTCTGTTTCTGACTCTAATAGTTGTAGTGCCTGACCCCAAATTCATCCCACAACTTAACATGAAAATGTCCCTTTCTGTCTAGTGTTAATGTCACCCTTGATCCATCCTGCTCACATAGATAGCTGTTTCTCTAGCTGTTTACTCTGCATGATTCTTAGTCCCTGTGGACTTTGGTAACCCAGTTACCCATTGTGGATCCATGTCCACTCTAACAATTAATCTAGGGGCTCAGTATAGGCGGAACCGCACCTTTGGTTCATATATAGCGCTCCTCTTGCGCTGGGCATTTTTGAGGGTCTCTTACCCTTCATTCCCTTACTTAATTCAATGCCCATAATGACTGGCCAGTCTTCTCTCTTCTCTACGTGTGCCTATACCCTCTTGCCTCTAAACTACTTTATCTAGCAGATTTACTACATATACCTGTGAACAGCACTATTCTTCCCTTTCTTATCTATAACACTCCAATGGACAATAGATAGGGATAACATAACATATAACCACCAATCAATACAGTTCGATTAAGGGGAGTAAAATAGGTACCCTTTGTCCCGAAAATGCCTTACCGATCAAGGAAGTCTGATAACTCAAATGTAAGCAAAAGGCTTACCTCAGCCGGCTGATTATCAGAAATTCCCGGATCGTCTCAAGCTCCTCGTTTCGGCTCGCCATGCTGACTCGGTTAAATTGATGATAGGCAACTCCTATCCTCATATTGATTAGTGGTTCCAAATTAATAATAACTACTGCAGTAGGGAACAGACACAAAAGATACGCTCAGCATCTTTCCAAATAACTGTTCTGCTTTATTATGACGCAATTGAAGGTTTTTATGCACATGATTACGTAGGTATCACATTAATATTACAATTGTACGTTTATGGTAACAAGGGGCGTTACATAGGCAGGCTACTTCTAATCAGGATTCGAAAGAATGTAAACATTTACTGAAAACATTATTAGTGCTGTGTGCACAGTGAGGGCAGTGTGCAATACATACAAAATACAATACAATTATATACAGAACGTACAAATTTCCATTACACTAATAAAAAAATTTTGAAAAGAAAAAATGTTCTGTAACTGGTAGCATGCAATCCAGTGCAAGCAAAAAAACTGTTTTTGTGACCTGTGTCATTAGCATTGCATTTTCACATGCAGCAGATCGCAAGCGCAGTGCATTTTGAATGGGAAACACGCATGGAATGTAGGTTTCCAGCATCACATTCCAGTGTGAATGGGCCCTAAGTGCTATAGACTAAAGCAAGTACACAAAATATAACATTATGTTTTGTTTACTTTTCCTTTTTCATTTCAGGGGTTTTTAGTCACTTTAACATAATAATCTCACGTGGAAATCCTGTTTGCAACTTAATGGCTTTATTGCAATGTCTTTAGGCACTGTATAATGGGGTTACAAATCTTATCCTCTGTCTCCTACAATCTCCTGCTTGTAAATCATTTTCTCACATGCTCTTCCAAATGTGGCATATTTTTTTTTCTCTTTTTAGTAGGGGGCCACTTGTCCTTCTGAAGAAGCAGGTATAGTTTCCTGTGAAACAAGTTGATGAACCACAGCCACCAGTGAAATGGATATCATATTGCGTTAGGAGTTATTGCTCTTGTTATTTAAAATGTTGTAATATCTAACTCTAATATGCTATATAGTAGTCTCTGTTGCACAAAAGGTTTATCCTGTGTATGTGAATTGAATACTTATTAGCTGAATACTGTCTAGTTTTTAAATGTTGTATTAATAAAGTACCAGATGGGGGTAACTCTCCCTGCTAATATTTATAATTATGTGTTTCTGTGTGTTACTCTTTCGGGCACCTAGAAACTCCATGTAAAATATTTTTTCTTTTGGAATTCTATTATTACTTTTTGGATGTGATGCCCACGCTTTTTTGTCATTATATCCACCAGATATACAAATATGTATATAGGAAATTTACCTGTAGAAAAAACACATATAGCCTGTTATAACTGTATTTCATGTGGACACAAAATGTAACAAAGGACAAAAAACTTCCCCACATCTGCAATTTCTTAATGGTACAGACCATTTTGATACCTACTATATGTAATATTTTATAACAGATTACATTACCTTTAATAGACCTGCTAGTGCCTACAAGCCCTATGCTAATCTCGCCATATGCATTTTATAATCTGCACTCCCTATGCTTTCTTTATCACAATTAAAACACATATTTACTATGGCTGCTGCAAACCAAGCATTTTATAGTGAGTGGGGTTGCCTTTTGCAAAAGTCAATTTATTGAACCTTTTAAAAACAGCTGAACTTAGTTCAAAAGCCAGGCAGTACATTATGGGTATGTGAAACAATAATGCCGCGTACACACGGTCGGATTTTTCGACAGGAAATGTTGGACATGAGCTTGTTGTCGGAAAGTCTGACTGTGAGTATGCCCCATCGAACATTTGCTGTCAGACTTTCCACCAACAAATGTTGGCTAGCAGGTTATCAAATTTTTTAATAGGGGCCACTTATCCTTCTGAAGAAGCAGGTATAGTTTCCTGTAAAACAAGTTGAGGAACCACAGCCACCAGTGAAATGGATATCATATTGGGTTAGGAGTTATTGCTCTTGTTATTTAAAATGTTATAATATCTAACGCTAATATGCTATATAGTAGTCTCTGTTGCACAAAATGTTTTTCCTGTGTATGTGAATTGAATACTTATTAGCTGAACACTATCTAGTTTTTAAATGTTGTATTAATAAAGTACCAGATGGGGGTAACTCTCCCTGCTAATATTTATAAGTATGTGTTTCTGTGTGTTACTCTTTGGGGCACCTAGAAACTCCATGTAAAATATTTTTTCTTTTGGAATTCTATTATTACTTTTTGGATATGGTGCCCATGCTTTTTTGTGGTTATATCCACCGGATATACAAATATGTATATAGAAAATGTACCTGTAGAAAAAACACATATAGCCTGTTATAACTGTATTTCATGTGGACACGAAATGTAACAAAGGACAAAAAACTCCCCCACATCTGCCATTTCTTCATGGTACAGACCATTTTGATACCTACTATATGTAATATTTTATAACAGATTACATTACCTTTAATAGACCTGCTAGTACCTACAAGCCCTATGCTAATCTCGCCATATGCATTTTATAATCAGCACTCCCTATGCTTTCTTTATCACAATTAAAACACATATTTACTATGGCTGCTGCAAACCAAGCATTTTATAGTGAGTGGGGTTGCCTTTTGCAAAAGCCCATTTATTGAACCTTTTAAAAACAGCTTAGTTCAAAGGCCAGGCAGTACATTATGGGTCTGTGAAACAATAATGCTTTCAGCACTCCCTATGCTTTCTTTATCACAATTAAACACATATTTACTATGGCTGCTGCAAACCAAGCATTTTATAGTGAGTGGGGTTGCCTTTGGCAAAAGCCCATTTATTGAACCTTTTAAAACAGCTGAACTTAGTTCAAAAGCCAGGCAGTACATTATGGGTCTGTGAAACAATAATGCCGCATACACACGGTCGGATTTTTCGACAGGAAATGTTGGATGTGAGCTTGTTGTCAGAAAGTCCGACCGTGAGTATGCTCCATCGAACATTTGCTGTCAGACTTTCCACCAACAAATGTTGGCTAGCAGGTTCTCAAATTTTCCGCCAACAAAAGTTTGTTGTCGGAAAGTCTGATTGTGTGTACACAAGTCTGCGCACAAAAGTTTGCACATGCTCGGAATCAAGTACGAGCCAGAAGCGCTCGGACTTGTAAAACTAGCGTTCTCAATGGAGATATCACATTCGCCATGCGGCAAATTATGAAATTTAGAAATGCAGCGCATTCTCTTCCTTTTTATAATGCTATAATAATGAAGTTGCTTTGCTGCTGAGTTCTGACAAACTGATTTTTTATTCTTTACAGTGATCTCCTGAATAATATTTGTTTTTGTTGTTTTTTCTCGTGATCTCCAGAATAATCTTTTTTTTTTTTCTCGTGATCTCCAGAATAATCTTTTTTTTTTTTTTACTCGTGATCTCCAGAATAATCTTTTTTTTTTTCTTGTGATCTCCAGAATAATCTTTTTTTTTCTCATGATCTCCAGAATAATGTTTTTTTTTTTCTCGTGATCTCTAGAATTAACTTTTTTTTTTTTTCTTTTCTTTATTTTTTTTGTGATCTTCATCATTTTTTTTCGTTTTGGGGGTCAAGTTACCACAACACCGTTATTATCCTATATTTTTTAACCTCAAATATACAACTATGTTGGTGTCCCTTGTTAATTTGACATTGTATTTTTGAAATTTACCTGCCTACTCACAAACAAACTGTCCTTTTTGAAGTAAAACACATAGCCAAGTATTTGTCAAAAACAAAATTTAAAATTTAATAGGGAGCACAAGGTCAGAACGAAATAAAGAGGAAGGCAACGCTGGAGAAACAGTTGGGATTGGTGAAGCCTTTATACCCCAGGGCAGACATCAATTATTTGACTCTCAAGATTGGTAACCTGAAGAGTCCATTTAATAGGGAGCACAATATGGTCCAGGACTCCGAGAGATCGGAAGCAGCAGATGACATATATGTCCCAAGGCTGTGGTCTTACAACAGCTTGTGTTTTTTGCCAGACCACACCAAACCCAGGCCATCACTCTCAGCACTTCCTTCTACGCTTCCCTCCATGCTGTTGTGGTGGGTTGGGTGGCTATGGTGTTGGTGGTGTTGCTGGAGGTGCTGGAGGTGGTGGAGGAGTATGGTCCAGCTCACATAGGTGGGTTTGAGTTGTTAGTTCACCCCTCGTCCCCTTGTTTAGGGCCTTCCAAATTAGTTCTTCACAGATTGTGCATTGGCCCTCCTCCATGTTTTCTAATTTGCTTGCAGTGACAAGTCCAATTGCCTCATGTACACCAGGGGTTGTGTTAAGTGCCGCAGTAGCCTGTTTGAGGAAAACAGCCGCAGACTCCTCAAGATTCTTTGCCTTCCTGGTCCTTTTGGTTGGAGGGTGGAGGGGAGAAACCTGGGATTCCGTCAGGCTGCTTTCCACGGCCTCCTCCTGGCTGAGACTTTCTTGTGTATGAAAATGGTACATAGTTTTTGGTTTTTGGTCATCAATCACCCACAATTTTGAGCTCATGACTGTTGCAAATTGAATGTTAACAAATAAAAAAGACTATCATTCTGACCCCAGCATTTTTCATTCTCGTCCCAATAATTTTTGGCTACTACTGTCTATTGATATGTAAAGCACTTTGTTAAATCCGAAATTAGCGATCAATAACATCATTCAATTTTTGACAAGAAATATGTTCAACAATGCTATACCTGGGTCGAGCTGGGCTTCTCCACATCTTCTTCCTGGGTGGAAGGCCCAGGTTGGACTTCAGGAGCCTCAGCTGATGTGGAAGGAAGTGTTGATAGTGATGGCCTGGGTTCTGTCTGGTCGGAAAAAAACACAGTCTGTTGTAGTACCACAACCCGGGTACATATACGTCCTCTGCTGCTGCTCCGGATCTCATGGAATCCTGGACCTTCTTGCGCTTCCTATTATATGTGCTCCTCAAGCTACCAATTTTGGCCTTCAAATAGTTGATGTCTGCCGTGGGATACACAGGCTTCACCAATTCCAACATATATCCAGCGCTGCTTTCCTCTTTTGCTTAATAAAAATGGAAAAAAAATGGGGAAATTCAAGCGTGACTTGGATGGCTCTAATCTTAATAGGATCTTCTCATGGAATAAAAAGAATATTCCCCATACACCTCATACCAGTACCAATCCCCATCCTCCCAGTCATACCAGACATGACCCTGCACCTCCCAGTCACCCTCCCATACCTCTCATGAGCATCCGACTACCTAACAGTAGAATATCTACCAGTCACCAGCGGAATAATTGCCATTCACAGGTTCATGATCCGTTGCTTCATCACCCTCAAAAATATCACACCACCTCTAGACCTTATCCTAACAACTATACACAAATTAATAATAACAAAAAGGATGAACTTATTTGTGCTCTACATCAATTCTATAATAGGTCTCCCAACATACCACTTACGATCCAACACATTTCCCCTGCTTCTAGCGCTCTAGTTCGAGTTGCCCCTATTGATGTCTCCAATACCATCACTGTCCCCTCCTCCATCTCTAACCCAGTCGACCAATCCATTTCCATTAAGTCAAAACCTCTGCAAACCAAGGTACCCTCTACCCTGTGTAAATTGATCTCCTGTGCTTCTCCATCTACATCCTCCTCCAGTATTATGCTCTCTTCACCTGCTCCTTTTTTAGTGCTCAGTCCTCCTCTAGTTCAGACCTCCCGAAAAAGAAAGCTCACAGAAGAGGCTGCAGAGGAGGACGAGGCAGGAAACCAGATAAACACGTTGAAATACCCCAAACTATAAAAATATTTAACTTATCCTCTCATACGTTATCTCATGCAGACCTATCCCTCCTTGGCCGTGGACTTAATTTTGCACCTACAAATAAACCTAACCCTTTTGTCCTTTTTAAAGACCTTAATGGCTATATACGGAACCTCACCCTTAAGAGGCACTTCCACATTCAATCAGAGAAATCAACCAACACCTTGTGTAATCCTGATATCAATTCCCATACCCAGTCCACCATAGTATCACCAGAGCCTAGTTCTGAATTTCTTCTAGACACTGATGATCCCGATGCATCTCACGGTGATGACATGCTGCTTCGTATACTAACCCAGCATCTTGCATCATCTCCCCCTATTGTCCATACTTCACTTAAACCCAAATCAATATTCTTTCCCACACAATCCAAAGGCCCGTACATAGAAGCCTTTTATAGAGTTGTTTTTTCAGACCTAAAGAAACTATGTGAATCTTCCTCGGCTTCCAAATCTAACAATTTGTCACCTTCCGAAATTAAAGCACTTGATCAAATCATTCATACAGAGGATTGGGTAATTAAATCTGCAGATAAAGGAGGGGGTATTGTACTACAAAATAAATCAGATTATCTTAGAGAATCATACAGGTTGCTTTCTGACAACATGACATATGTTAAACTTCCTAGGGACCCCACAACCGAATACGCTATTGAAGCTGACCAACTGATTTCCACTGCCCTTCAAGAAGGTATTATTACTAAAACTGAGAAGTCTTTTTTGCAAAAGACCTTCTACCAAGTACCTTACTTTTACCATCTGCCGAAGATCCATAAAAGTCTACAGGATCCTCCAGGCAGACCTATTGTGGCAGCTATGGATAGCGTCACTACGGGCTTTAGTTTATATATAGATCAATTCCTACAACCTATAGTTGCCCAATTACAATCATATATTCGGGATGGTACCCATCTCCTGGAAATGTTGTCACTATACAAGTGGGAGCCCACTTACGTTTGGCTCTCACTGGACGTGTGTTCATTATATACCTCCATCCCACATGACTTTGGACTGATGGCATTAGAACAATTTTTGTCTACAGATCCTTTGATTAATATGCGCCAGGCAAGGTTTATGGTGGAAGCCACAAGATTTTGCCTGACGCATAACTACTTCTCCTTTAATGAAGAATACTATTAACAGATACAAGGTACAGCAATGGGGGCGAATTTCGCACCCTCATATGCTAACCTGGCGATGGGTCTATGGGAAAACAATTTCATCTACAAAAACAACCCCTTTGCGGCCAACATCATATTCTTCGGGAGATATATCGATGACTTAATTATCATCTGGGATGGTGATATTGATTTGATAACTCCCTTTATCCAACATTGCAATACCAATCCCTATGGGCTGTCATTTACGTCAGCCACTGACTCAGCCACTATCACTTTTTTAGATCTAGAACTGGGACATGATGGTTCTACCATCACCTCTAAAAATTATACTAAGCCCACAGCAGGCAATTCGTATTTACATTTTGAAAGTTGCCATCTTCCCAAATGGGTTACAAACATTCCCAAGTGACAGTTCTGCCGTCTTCGGCAGAACTGTACTAAGGATTCAGACTATGTTGAACTAAGTGAAACCCTTAAAAGAAAGTTTCTAGACAAAAAATATCCTGAAATTCTAGTGGAAGAAGCTTTCAAACATTACCTGCACGGAAAACCACCAAAACCAAAAACTGATCCACCAACATATGATGGTTCTAGTAGGTTTATAACTACCTTCCATAACAAACACAAAGGTATGGAGAAGATCCTAGAAAGGCATTGGGGTATTCTACATTAAGACCCCCATCTAAAAACATTACTCCCACCTCACCCCAAAGTCATCTACCGCAGGGCTCCCAATCTTAAAAACAAGATTGCACCCAGTAAGTTTAAATCTATTTCGATGATACCGCCTGTACCCACATTGATTCCCCTGGTAGGCATGTACCAATGCCGAAAGGCCTTATGTAAAACCTGTAATTTCGTCCAACATGGACAGAAATCCTTCACCACCAAGGGCAAGACTTACATGCTGAAAGAATTTTTTAACTGTTCGTCTGACTTCGTCATCTACGGCCTATGTTGTCCTTGTGGCCTATTGTATGTAGGCCGGACAATTAGGGCCTTGAGATGAAGATTTGGTGAACACAGAAGGCTCATTGAGGGGGGAAAATACCCCCATAGTGTCCCAAAACATTTTGCCTCAGCCCACCAGAGTTCCACGGATGGCCTCAGGGTATGGATCATTGAACAGATCCCGAGGTCCCTCCCAGCTGCTGAGAGATTCAAGAAGCTTTGTGCCCGTGAGACCTTTTGGATCTACACTCTGGATGTACTTTCGCCAGGAGGAATCAATGAGAGCATCGAGATCGCAACCATCCTATAAATACATTATATACTCCTGTAACATCTGCTTATTCATTAAAATTAACCAAACCAATTGGTGGTCCCAATGGTAATTATATACTGTCCCCTAGAGGTCAAATTGTTTTTATTGCACCATATGGCTTTTACAAGTCATCAATTGTATATGACCCATCTATATGCATTGGTTCCTTCACATGAGTGTTTCCTTGTTCCCTGCTTTGCATGGCTTGTATATATGGGGGCTATACAATAGAGGTGTATACATGTATATGTGTGTATGTATATATGCGTACCTGTGTGTATATATATATATGTACAAATACCTCTGACTGTTATATTGAGGTCTTTTTAATTAATTATTAGTTTTTAATATTACCATTTAATAATTAAAATTTGTTGGCTCTATACTTAACATGCATTGGCCCATTCATTCATTTTTATTTATTTCAATCATGTTCTTATATTTTATTTTTATATCGTCCTTCCCTTATTGGTTTCTCATATAGGTACATCTCATATATATATACTGTATATCACCTGCTAGTTTGTTATTAATTGAGACTACTTTTAGACATGCACCTTTTAATTAGACTTGATAGAGTGTTTTTATACGGCCACTATACATTTTTATCCCCTTTACATCCTTTTCCGTCCCCTCCCTTTCTCCTCCTTCCTTCCCTCCCCCAATTCTTTTTTAAGTCGCCACTACGATCCATCTGTAGCTTGATGAAGGAGCGCGGCTACCGTGACATCGTAGCCCGTACGCTCAGGAAACGCCTCGCTTTCCAGTGACGTCACAGCTCCGCGTCTGCCTTCCACCAGTGTTCCAGGCCTCGCTCTGAATCACATCACCACCGCGGCCGGCTCGAGCGGTGTCCAGCAAAGCCCTACGCATGGCAGGCAGCAGAGATACCTGTGATCGATCTGATGGACTCCCCCTTTGGATCATAACCGCACTACATGCTGTCTTTTATCCTACAAAATGTGAGTTGTTTGTACAGTGTTTTTAAATAAATTGGCTTACATACTACACCTAGAGGCGCCTCCCCCCCTTGTGTTTTTTCCTGCAGATCTTGGAGCTTGGTTTCAGCTCTTCCTGGAAGGCAGCCCTCTGTGTGGACTCTTTAATATCAGCCTGCCTCTTCATATAGACTTTTATGGACTATATTAGTTATATTTACAACTTTTAGCTTGCCAGTAGCATAATGGTGATATAAGGCTTCCGGTTTTTGCGCCTTTACTTGCTTGTAAAGAAGAGATTGTCACCTCATGTATCAAATAAGTTACATTTTCACTATTGAAGAAAATGGACAAAAATAAAAAGGCCATTGGAAAACCTAGGAGACAGATAAGAAACACAAGCAGTAAATCAAATGAAATATGAGTTTAGTTTTTCAAAACAAATTTATTTTAAACAGCTTCCAGATTCTCTGGAAAATCAATTCCCCCCTACCCACAAAGTACTCCACATAGCTTTGCAGTACTTTGCGGGTGCTTTGGGGGGGGCAAGCCAGGACGGTTCGTTTCAAGTGCCGTCACTGTTTGTGCTGGTGAGATGGCCTCAGACACAACTGAGGCCAGATAGTTGGCTGTATTCTTCCTTAGGAAATTATGAAGAATGCAGCAGCTCATAATGATATGGTTCAGTTTGTATTTGGCCATATTGATGGCCGTTTAGAAAAGCCTGAACCAGCTGGCCATTATGCCAAAGGCATTTTCGACCACTCTTCTGGCTCTAGCCAGCTGGTAGTTAAAAACACTCTGCTCCGGGGTCAGGGTCCTCATGGAGAACGGCCTCATCAGATGGTGCCCCAGCGCAAAGGCCTCATCTGCCACAAAAACAAACTGGAGGCCCGCCACGTTATCTGCTGGAGGTGGCAAGCCCAAGCTGCCATTCTGGAGATGCCTGTAAAATTTGGTCTGTGCGATCACTCCACCATCTGACATACAGCCATTCTTCCCCACATCCAGATAGAGGAACTCATAAGTTGCCACCACCACCAACATCACAATACTACTGTACCCCTTGTAATTGTAATAGTATGACCCTGAGTTGGGGGGTGGGATGATCCGGATGTGCTTCCCATCTATCGCACCACCGCAGTTGGGAAAGTCCCACTGCTGTTTGAATTGGGACGCCACAGTCTGCCATTTCTGTGGGTTGGAAGGAAACTGTGGAGTCAAGCAAGAAAAAAATACTACTTTTGCACATAACATTGCAAGCAGATTAGACACAGACATTCTTGGCAAACATAAGTAGAACATTTATTGAAATGAGTATTTAAAGACAAAAGTATAAGGTCCACTTATCAGATTCCTCACCCCCTCTGATGGCCCATTGTAAAAATTTTATGGTGGGGGGAGATGTTTTGGAAAGATAACCCTCTCCACTTCATTGAGAGCTGAATGCATAAATAATGTGTGTTACTTTGGACAGCCCCTCCTTACTTACACTATTAGCAGCCCACTGGACAGGTAAGAAGTGTCATAATCAAAAAATAGGAATACACACTGTCCAAATTGAAGCACATTTTTACACTCTGCAATTACTTATCATGATAATAGGAGAACAACATTTTAAACAGTACCATTTGAAAGTATTCAGGCAGGCACTTGCACTACATGCTTTGGTGAATTCATCCATAAATATGAACACAAAAGAGGTAGGTATAGTGTGTATTGGTTTTGCAAAGTCAGCAAATAAAGTATTGGTATTGGTTGACTTAGCGGTTGGGGGGAGGGAGGGTTCCAAATGAGTTTTGGCCCCCCAAAAAAGCCTCCTGCACTATGCCTGAATTTAAGGACAACAATAACATTTGGACACATTTTAGTGGGTGTTTAGGGTAAGCACTATAATGGAGCTGACAAAATACATTGTTAGGTGACTAGGCTAGATGTGTATGGGCCCAGGATACCAAGCTGGGGAGGTTAGTGAAGGCACATATACATGAAGGACAAAAAAGGAGCATTAAAAGCTTACAGTATGCATGAGGACAAAGCGGACATTCACAGCATATTACAGTCATGGTAATTATGGAATGATGAAATAAATACAATACATTAGCAAACATTAAATACATAGGATGTGAGGTTAAAGGATAAAACTTACCTTAATATAGTCCTTCTGCAGGACCTGAATTATGACAGAACAGGTCTCTGGAATAATGATTCCCAGAGCTTGGGGGCAGATCCCAGTCGTGAACTTGATATGCTGGAGATTTCTCCCCATCGCCAATTACCCCAAGGTGGCGACGAGCCTTTGTTCGGGAGTGATGGCTTGCCGCATGCAGGTGTCCTGCTTGGTAATATAGGGGGACAGCAAAGCCAACAGACGGTGAAAGACGGGGTCCGTCATCCGGAGATAATTCCTGAAATCATCAGGATTATTCTCCTGGAGCTCCCACAACAAAGGCATATGAGAGAATTGGTCACGATTAAGTAACCAATTCTTGGTCCAAGAACTCCTCCTCCCCCTGTTCATGGACTGGAATTGGTTCAAAGCAATAACTCCAACACCAAGCCCAACATCAGCACAAACTCTATGACAAGTACATAACCATAACATGGATAGTAAATAAATAAATGTAGCGCTATGTCTAAAATTATAAATATAAAGTGCAAATCTCTAAAATAAATAAATCTACATATAAATGAATAGTCCATAAAATGAAAAAATGAAGAAATAAAACATGAAAAACTCTTCTTGTGATCAGTGTATCCACACAATTCCACCACAGTGACTGTTCGTCCTCAAAAGGAGTGCACACCACCACCAGTAAAAATGCGCGCTCACCTCCCAGATGAGTCAAAACTCATATGCAGATCTCCCCACGAGCTCTTTGCTCTCACTTCCTCTTCCCAATCAATGGTGGGTAATCAAGATGGCTCTTTTCTTAATGGTAACTCAGCTCATTAATATCCAAAGAAGCAGATCATCTCCCAGCTTGGCTCAAGATTCCATGAGTTCAGGACATGTAAATAATAAGTATAGAGACCATAGTGTTCTCCGTATACTCATCTAAATTTTTTTACTTGTGGCGCTGATTTTTTTACTTGTGGCGCTGATTGTTTCATCTTATAATTTGCATAACCATAATATGGCTAGAAAACAAATGGCTGCTCAGAACGAACTGACAAAACTCACTGAAAATTTAGAAACGACCTGTGAAGAACGATCTGAAAATCAGAAACGAGCGGACAAGAACGCACTGACAATCAGAAGCGAACTATAAATAGAATGCACTGAAAGACAGGAACAAACTGACAACACGCACTGAAGAACAGATACGAACCAACAAGCACAAACTAAAAAGCAGAAATGAACTGAAAAGCACGAGGCTGAAAGGAAAGAAACATCTCTCACCAAACTTCTACTAACACAAGATAAATATGAGATTAGCAGAAGGAGCCCAAAGGGTGGCGCACTGGTTATTGAACTTCCTTTTTATCGGCTCGTTGTACGTGTTGTACGTCACTGTGTTCTTAATTGTTGGCCAACATTTGTGTGACCCTGTGTATGCAAGACAAGTTTGAGCCAACAACCTTCGAACAAAAATCCATGGTTTTGTTGGAGAAAAGTCCGATCATGTGTACGAGGCATTACATACAGAATTTGCCTCAAACCTACAGTAGCGGCATGCATTTCACCATGTTATGTCTCTAAAAATTCTGCAAGTACCAAAAAATCCCTGAAGATTTTACCACTGCTACAGAGAAATAGCAAGCAGCTGGTATGGGAGGGGAGGAAGTGCTAAAAATTTAAGCATGGAGAAGTTATGGAGATGAGACAAGGGGGATGTACTTATATAATCTAGCAGGGTACAACTAAAGCAGGACTTACAAAGCTACTTGGAATGTGTGTGCAGCAGTGGTAGCATTATTAGCTCACTACTCAAAGCTAGCAAATGATTGAATTTCTAGCAGGATCATCATTTATTTTACATGATTTGCAGACAAGAGACATAACATTGGGAAATGTTGTATGTGTTGGAAAGATGTGCTTAAGATTGTGCAGTTTGAACATATATGTAATATGAATTGCTTTCAATTTTTTATGTGGGGCTTTGAACAACATTATTGACGTTTTAATCTTTCTTTACATTTTTTTGTTACTTTCTATAACCCATTAAAACTGTAATGCCGCGTACACACGAGCGGACTTTACGGCAGACTTTGCTCGGCGGACTTTACGCCGGACTTTGTCGGCTAGGTGCTCCGGACTTAAAAACGGATGGACTTGGACACACACGATCACTCCAAAAGTCCGCTGGTTTTGAACGCGGTGACATACAGCACGAACGACGGGACTATAAAAAGGAAGTTCAAGCCCCTCTATGGCACCCTTTGGGCTCCTTCTGCTAATCTCGTGTTTATCTCGTGTTAGTAGAAGTTTGGTTAGAGACGATTCGCGCTTTTCACACTTCAGCTTATTTCGATCATTTTCTGCGGTTCAGTTTGTGCTTGTGAGGTTTGTATCTGCTTTTCAGTGCGTGTTGGTCAGTTCGTAACCTGCCTAGCAGGCCGTTCTGGTCCGCTCGTTCCTGATTTTCAGGTCGTTCTTCATAGGCCTTGCTGTTCTTCAGTACGTTTGTTATAAGTTTGTTTGTTTGACCAGCCGACCGTTTTGAACCCATGTCACGCGGATGTACTCGTTCTCGAGTTCATGCTGTGTGGGGACTTGGTGTTGGGGTTAATACTTTGACCCGCGTCCAGTCCATGAACAGGGTGAGGAGGAGTTCATGGATGAAGAATTGGTTGCGCCAGCGTGACCAATTCTCGCATAGGCCTTTGCTCCATGAGATCCGTGAGAATAATCCTGAGGATTTCAGGAATTATCTCCGGATGACGGACCCCGTTTTTGAGCGTCTGCTGGCTATGCTGACCCCCTATATCAGCAGGCAGGATACCTGCATGAGGCAAGCCATCAGTGCGCAGCAGAGGCTAGTTGCCACTTTACGTTACTTGGCGACTGGGAGAAGTCTTCAGGACTTGAAGTTCTCGACAGGCATCTCCCCCCAGGCCCTGGGGATAATAATCCCAGAGACTTGTTCTGCCATCATTCACGTCCTGCAGAAGGACTATATGAAGGTAAGTTTTATCCTTTAACATTATATGATGTGTATTAAATGTTTGCTAATGTATAGTCTAAATGTCCTCGTTACCTAATTACCATGCTTGGAATATGCTGTGAATGTCCCCTTTATCTTCATGCATGCCTGTTTTTTCACATTAATCATTTTTTGCGCTACATGCATATTTACCTTCAATAACTTCCCCACCATGCAATCCTGGGTCCATTTATATCTCTAGCCTATAGTCCCTTGAACAATGTATATTGTCAGCTCCATTGTACTGTTTGACCCTCCCCCACCCCCTTAAATGTTTGAAACTGTCATGTGTGTTTATTAACCTAATTAGTACCCCTCCCCCACCCCCTCAATTGTTTGAAACTGTCAGGTGTGTTTTTGACCCTAATTAGAACCCCTCCCCCACCCATAAAATGTTTGAAACTGTCAGGTGTGTTTTTGACCCTAATTAGAACCCCTCCCCCACCCCCTCAAATGTTTGAAACTGTCAGGTGTGTTTTTGACCCTAATTAGAACCCCTCCCCCACCCCCTTAAATGTTTGAAACTGTCAGGTGTGTTTATTAACCTAATTAGTACCCCTCCCCCCACATTCAAATTGATCAATGGGCCATCAGAGGGGGTGAGTAATCTTATAAGTGGGCCTTATGTTTTTTAGAATTAAAATTACAAACACACATATTAATAATGTTCGACTGCTGTTGTTCAATAATGTTTTTGTGTAATCTGATATCCAAGTTATGTTTAAAAGTACTTATCCTAATTTTTTTTTTTGCACTCCACAGTTTCCTTCCAGTACACAGGAATGGCAGACTGTGGCCTCCCAGTTCGCTGACCATTGGGACGTTCCCAACAGTGTTGGGGCGATTGATGGGAAGCATGTCCGCATTGTGCCACCACCCCATTTGGGGTCTTATTTATACTACAAGGGGTTCCATAGTGTAGTTTTGATGGCGGTGGTCTCGGCACATTTGGACTTTCTGTTTGTGGACATGGGGAAGAACGGCTGGATGTCTGACGGAGGAGTCTTTGCACAGACTGAGCTGTGCCAACATCTCCAGACTGGTGGCCTGGGATTGCCACCTGATGACCAGAATGTGGATGGACTCCCCTCAGTTTTTATTGCTGATGAAGCGTTTGCTCTCGGCGAGCACTTGATGAGACCGTTCCCCCAAATGACACTCACCCCTGAGAGGAGGGTATTTAATTACCAGCTGGCCAGAGCAAGAAGAGTTGTGGAGAATGCCTTTGGGATTCTGGCCAGCCGGTTCCATTTGTTCCTCTCAGCCATAATTCTGGCGGACTATAAAATTAATCATGTCATACTGGCTTGCTGCATACTCCATAAGTTTTTAAGAAGACATTAGGCTACATATATGACCTCTGTTGGGCCTGAGGCCGGACTTATACTTGATCAAACACTGACAGGCCTGGAAATTGGCCGTATTGGCTTGGCCCCCCAAACCGCACGTCAAGTGCGTGACCGATATGTGAATTATTTTAATGGTCGGGGGGCCATTGCTATTCAACAAGAGCTATAATTTTTTTTTAAAATAAAGAAAATACATTTTGGCTAAAATATCTTGTTTTTCTTCTTGTTTGCATTTAGTTTTGTCTGTCTCCTAGTGCACTTGTAGTAGTGGCAAGTGCATTTACCTTTAGTTAATAAGGCCCTTTGTCACTGTAACCACACCAAAATTAGCAAAACAACTTATTGATAAATAATCAGCCACACACATTGTAGTAGTAAAAACATTTTACTGTGTGCACATTGAAAGGTGCATTTTTTGGACCTTTTTATTTTTATTTTTTTTTTGTTTAAAAAAATAATATTTTTTTTTTAAGGTTATTAACCACTTCAGCCCCGGAAGGATTTACCCCCTTCCTGACCAGAGCACTTTTTACAATTTGGCACTGCGTCGCTTTAACTGCTAATTGCGCGGTCATGCAATGCTGTACCCAAACGAAATTTGCGTCCTTTTCTTCCCACAAATAGAGCTTTCTTTTGATGGTATTTGATCACCTCTGCCGTTTTTATTTTTTGCGCTATACACGAAAAAAGACCGAAAATTTTGAAAAAAAATGATATTTTCTACTTTTTGTTCTAAAAAAAATCCAATAAACTCAATTTTAGTCATACATTTAGGCCAAAATGTATTCGGCCACATGTCTTTGGTAAAAAAAATGTCAATAAGTGTATATTTATTGGTTTGCTCAAAAGTTATAGCGCCTACAAACTAGGGTACATTTTCTGGAATTTACACAGCCTTTAATTTATGACTGCCTATGTCATTTCTTGAGGTGCTAAAATGGCAGGGCAGTACAAAACCCCCACAAATGACCCCATTTTGGAAAGTAGACACCCCAAGGAAATTGCTGAGAGGCATGTTGAGCCCATTGAATATTCATTTTTTTTGTCCCAAGTGATTGAATGACAAAAAAAAAAATTACAAAAAGTTGTCACTAAATGATATATTGCTCACACAGGCCATGGGCATATGTGGAATTGCACCCCAAAATACATTTAGCTGCTTCTCCTGAGTATGGGGATACCACATGTGTGGGACTTTTTGGGAGCCTAGCCGTGTACGGGGCCCCGAAAACCAATCACTGCCATCGGGATTTCTAAGGGCGTACATTTTTGATTTTACTCCTCACTACCTATCACAGTTTTGAAGGCCATAAAATGCCCAGATGGCATAAACCCCCCCCAAATGACCCCGTTTTGGAAAGTAGACACCCCAAGCTATTTGCTGAGAGGCATGGTGAGTATTTTGCAGCTCTCATTTGTTTTTGAAAATAAAGAAAGACGAGAAATTTTTTTTTTTTTCTTTTTTCAATTTTCAAAACTTTGTGACAAAAAGTGAGGTCTGCAAAATACTCACTATACCTCTCGGCAAATAGCTTGGGGTGTCTACTTTCCAAAATGGGGTCATTTGGGGTTTTTTTTTGCCACCTGGGCATTCCATGGCCTCCGAAACTGTGCTAGGCAGTGAAGAGTGAAATCAAAAATTTACGGCCTTAGAAAGCCTGAAGGCGGTGCTTGGTTTTTGGGGTCCCGTACGCGGCTAGGCTCCAAAAAAGTCCCACACATGTGGTATCCCCGTACTCAGGAGAAGCAACAGAATGTATTTTGGGGTGTAATTTCACATATTCCCATGGCATGTTTGAGCAATATATCATTTAGTGACAACTTTGTGCAAAAAAAATAAAAAAAAAATAAAAAATTGTCTCTTTCCCGCAACTTGTGTCACAATATAAAATATTCCATGGACTCGACATGCCTCTCAGCAAATAGCTTGGGGTGTCTACTTTCCAAAATGGGGTCATTTGGGGGGGTTTGAACTGTCCTGGCATTTTATGCACAACATTTAGAAGCTTATGTCACACATCACCCACTCTTCTAACCACTTGAAGACAAAGCCCTTTCTGACACTTTTTGATTACATAAAAAAATATTTTTTTTTTGCAAGAAAATTACTTTGAACCCCCAAACATTATATATTTTTTTAAAGCAAATGCCCTACAGATTAAAACGGTGGGTGTTTCATTTTTTTTTTCACACAGTATTTGCGCAGCGATTTTTCAAACGCATTTTTTGGGGAAAAAACACACTTTTTGAAATTTTAATGCACTAAAACACACTATATTGCCCAAATGTTTGATGAAATAAAAAAGATAATCTTAGGCCGAGTACATGGATACCAAAAATGACATGCTTTAAAATTGCGCACAAACGTGCAGTGGCGACAAACTACATACATTTTTAAAAGCCCTGTAAAAGCCTTTACAGGTTACCACTTTAGATTTACAGAGGAGGTCTACTGCTAAAATTACTGCCCTCGGTGATACCTCACATGCATGGTGCAATTGCTGTTTACATTTGACGCCAGACCGACGCTTGCGTTCGCCTTAGCGCGAGAGCAGGGGGGACAAGGGTGCTTTTTTTTTTTTTTTTTTTCTTTATTATTATTATTTTTTTTATCTTATTTTTAAACTGTTCCTTTCATTTTTTTTTTTTTAAATCCTTTTTATTGTTATCTCAGGGAATGTAAATATCCCCTATCATAGCAATAGGTAGTGACAGGTACTCTTTTTTGAAAAAATTGGGGTCTATTAGACCCTAGATTTCTCCTCTGCCCTCAAAGCATCTGACCACACCAAGATCGGTGTGATAAAATGCTTTCCCAATTTCCCAATGGCGCTGTTTACATCCGGCGAAATCTAAGTCATAAAATGCTCATAGCTTCCGGTTTCTTAGGCCATAGAGATGTTTGGAGCCACTCTGGTCTCTGATCAGCTCTATGGTCAGCTGGCTGAATCACCGGCTGCATTTTCAGGTTCCCTGTTGAGACAGGAGAGCCAGAGAAAAACACGGAAGACGTTGGGGGGGGGCATTCCCTCCCACGGCTTGTAAAAGCAGTCTAGAGGCTAATTAGCCGCTAGGATTGCTTTTACATGAAAGCTGACCGCTGGCTGAAAAGAATGATACCAAGATGATACCTAAACCTGCAGGCATCATTCTGGTATAACCACTCAAAATCGTGAATGGCGTACCTGAAGACAAAAAAATGGTTAACAATAAAGCACAGTAAAACGGTAAAGTATAAAAAATTGCATACCTGAAAAGCAAACATGATAAAACATAATAACAATAAAACATTGCAGAATAGAATACAGTAAAAAAGAGCAGAACAATAGAGAGAATAGAGAGAGAGAGAACAATAAAACGACAACTATTTTTTTTTTTTTATATTTTTGTATGTGTTTTTTTTTTACACTTTTTTTTGTAACTGTAACTTTTATAACTGTAACTGGTTCCAGGTTCGGGTCTCTCAAAATGCGATAGCATCTTGGGAGACCCTGTGAAAGTGTGCCTAGTCTGTGCAATGCTGTACCCTACGCTAATACTCAACTAGTGTATAGTAGCGTTCAAAACATTCACCAATGCAAAGACCAGCATTGTCAGGACAGGAGGGACAATAATAGCGGGTGTCACGCCTATATCCGCGCTTGCTGCAGACACAACATCTTTTTTGGGGGGTTCGTTGGGTAGGGGTACTCGGGAGGACATAAAGAAAATGCCTCTCATGCAGCCGACTGCATTTGGTTGGGGATGTGAATGGGGGAAGTACGGGCGCTGCAGAAGAGGTGGGTTCCCAATTAGGATTGGCGAATGCAGCAGGAAGGGCATTATGGGCACGATGGGCCTGTGTTTGTCTTTTTGGTGGCAGCGGGACACTACTTGTGCTTGCCACCTCACCAGCTTGAACTGCACTTATGGGACTCGCCACGTCACCAAGTGTTACTGCAGTGCTGGTTTGACTACGACCGGGGTGTACTAGGCCGCTGGCGCTTGCCAGTTCACCAAACCGCTACCAAAAAAACTGTTAGCGATCGCAGGGATCAGGCCTGACTCTGCGAACGCTGCAGTTATGCGTTTAGTGTTTTGTAAGTGACAGTGATCGATTGATACTGCACTTGGGTGGGCTGGGCTGGGCCGGGTGGAGGGGCAAAACGCAGGTGCTAGCAGGTATCTGGGCTGATCCCGCTAACACTGCGTTTTTGGGAACCCTAAACTGCTGGGGAAGCTAGTATAGATCTGATCGGATCAGATATTGATCCGTTCAGATACTATACCACTAAGGGAGGTGTACGGTGCGTGCGTGGGTGTTAGCGGTACTGGCGCTAACCTGATGCTGCCTGGGGCTGGTGCTTGCCAGTTCACCAAAACGCTACCAAGAAAACTGTTAGCGGCCGCAGGGATCAGGCCTGACTCTGCGAACGCTGCAGTTATGCGTTTAGTGTTTTGTAAGTGACAGTGATCGATCGATACTGCACTTGGGTGGGCTGGGCTGGGCGGAGGGGAAAAACACAGGTGCTAGCAGGTATCTGGGCTGATCCTGCTAACACTGCGTTTTTGGGAACCCTAAATTGCTGGGGACGCTAGTATAGATCTGATCGGATCAGATATTGATCCGTACAGATACTATACCACTAAGGGAGGCGTATTCTGCGTGCGTGGGTGTTAGGGGTACTGGCGCTAATCTGACGCTGCCTGGGGCGACGCATATCACCGCCGGGCGATCAGGGGGCTAAACCTTTATTCGGTAATAAACGGCGGGTGCCCTGACACTATAAAAAATAAACAAACTAACCAGCGTCAACCGTAACGGTTATACGGTGATCAGTGGTGAAAGGGTTAACTAGGGGGCAATCAAGGGGTTAAAACATTTATTAGATAGTATATGGGGGTCCCTGTCACTATAAAACGCTGACGGCGAACCTAAATAATTATGTCCCTAACTAGCGTCACCAGCGACACTAATACAGCGATCAGAAAAATGATCGCTTAGCGACACTGGTGACGGGGGGTGATCAAGGGGTTAAAACTTTATTAGGGGGGGTTAGGGGGGTACCCTAGACCTAAAGGGGGCTAATACTCACTGCCCTAACACACTAACTGTCACAAACTGACACTATGCAGTAATCAGAAAAACAAACAAAAAAAAAAAAAAACCTGCTTGGTGTCAGTTTGTGACAGGGGGGGGTGATTGGGGGGATCGGGGGGCAATCGGGGGGGAATCGGGGTGTTTTGTGTGCCTGGCATGTTCTACTGTGTGTGTAGTGTTTGTGCACTCACATTACAGTCTTCTCTCCTCGGCCCGGAACGGAAAATATCGAGCCGAGGAGAGATGACATCATTTCCTCTGCCTCTGTGTACAATACAGAGGCAGGGAAATGATCCCATTGGCTGGGAGCGATCGCGAGGGGGGGGCCACGAATGGATGGCCTCCCCCTCACCACCGATCGCCGGGGGAGATTTGCCGACCGCCGCAGGCACGGGGGGGGGTCCGATCGGACCCCCCACCCGCGGGCAGGCAGGGACGTACAGGTAAGCCCTTTTGCCTGCCCGTGCCGCTCTGCCGACGTACATCGGCGTGCGGCGGTCGGCAACTGGTTAAAGGCATATTTAAACAAAAATAGACCTTGTTTACAAAATTACAATTAACAACAGTGTTTTTAAAAACATACAAAAAAATAAAAGAACTTACAAAGTTCAACATGTTAATAACGGTGCTGGTGATGTCACCCTTGTAAATCCTAAATTTTTCAGATGCTCCAAATTTTTTTTTTAAAAAGGGTCAAGTCAACATGTGCTATCTCCCATCATGGGGGGAGCAATGTATGTGTTTTGTGTGTGCAATCCCTTTGTTCCTCTCACCACAAAAAATTTTAAGGATGAAGGGGCTGCAAACACAAAACAAGTACATTGATATCCCCTGAGGGAAGATAGCACATGATGACACACCGTGTGCATCAGCAAAAATATTGTTTTTAAGGAAAAAACTACGAAATTGGAAGAAGAAACAAACTTGACAAAGAAATGAAGAACATGATTGATGTTTTTAGGCAAAACGTTATTATATTCTGCCCAAAACATCAATCATGTTCTTCATTTCCTGTTGCATGGAGTCCAGGCGAATTTTCATGCTGTCAATTTGGTCACGCATTTGATCAATTTGGCCATTCCACAACATTATCTGGCCAATAAGTCTTTGGGCACTGTCTGTGCTGAATGGCTCTGCCGCTTGGCCTTCCACAACCAGAAGCTCAACTAAAATGTGTGTAAAAAAAATGGGTTAAAATATGCACGCCTAAATACATTACCTTAAGCTGGGGTGTCAGTCACTCACTTGGTGGGGTTGAAAGCTCACACACTTCCTCCACCTCTCCTTCCTCCAGCTCGTCGGGTGGGCATGGTCTTGGGCTGGGGCATTTTCTGCCTCAGGCTGGTGACTTGGGGGGGTCCTGGGATCCTTGGACTGTTGTCTGAGTCTTTTCTCCCCTATGATAATTCAACAAAAGATATAGTTAAAACACAGTGATATTTTATATTTTTCTAATTAATATGAAACGTTAGTTATGAGTTGTGGACAATTGCCTTTTTTTGTCCTCAAAAATTTAGAAGACAGGATGAACAACAATTCTAAACAATACACATTTTCATGCAAGTTTCACAGATGCAGACACCTCAATGATCTCCTATGTGTATTACCCCTCAAAAATTTAGTTATGGTCACATAGTACACTAGTGCTCGTGAGTCCAGATGTGGAACCAGCTGCTGTGTCCTGTCCTTACATTACACTGAATCATTGTCAGGTACTCACCAAGGCCGAGTTGCTGAGAGAGGCTCCCCTTGCAGCTGGGCGCACGATACCCTATGGGAGTGGCACAGCGGGTATTGGGCATGAAGGAGCACGGGTCGCCAGCAGGTAGCAGAGTAGCTGGGCGGTTCTTAAGGTAGGGAAGAGATCCGTGCAGGGTGGCTGACACCTCACCGAAGCCGACTAAGCAGGAATCTGGAGATGAAGGCTGAAGCTGGATGCAGAGGGTCAAACACAAGGCAGAAGTCCAGGAACGGGCCAGGGGTCAAACACGGGTAGTCAATCAGGCAGGTAATCCAACACTGAGGTAAAGCAGAGGCAAAGTCCAAGAGCAGGCCGGGGGTCAAACACAGGTGGTCAAGCAGGCAGATGATCCACACTAGGATGAGGCAGAGGCAAGTCCAGGAGCAGGCCGAGGGTCAAACACAGGTAGTCAAGCAGGCAGATGATCCACACTAGGATGAGGCAGAGGCAAGTCCAGGAGCAGGCCGAGGGTCAAACACGGGTAGATCAGGCAGGTAGAGAAGTCCAGAAGGCAGCCGAGGGTCAAGCACAAGAGAGGTTCAAGCAAGGTCAAGGTTGATCCGGGTCACAATGGACAGGCACAGGTACACAGGTTCAGGAACAGATAACAGGAGCTGAAAAGACAAACCAGCAACAAACACAGGACATAGCTGTCTTTATATAGACCCGCCAGGGGAACGTCCTAATGTGCGTGCACGCGTTCGTACTGATGCGCTGCGTCATGCACCCACGTGAGCTGATCCGTTCGGGACACGCGCTCGTACCTGCTGATTGTGAAATGGTACGCGCCGATGTGCAATCCTACCACGCAGGCGCATAGGGAAATGCCTATACTGACAGGCTCTGATTCTGACATTCCCCTGACAGTGCCCCCCCAAGGGGCAACCTCCGGGTGCCCAACATAGCTTGGATCCCAGGTTGTCTTCTGTGAAACTCTCGCACTAAACGAGGGGCATGGACATTGCTAGCAGGCTCCCAAGAATTGTCCTCTGGGGGATACCCTTTCCACTTAACTAAGTACTGTTCCTGTCCCCCCCTCCATTTGTAATCTACTATTGCCTCCACTTCGAATTCTTCTTCCCCTTCAATCCGGATTGGTGGGGGAGGTAGCTCTTCTCTTCCTGGAAAAGAGTTGGGGGTGACCGGCTTAAGTAAAGAGGCATGGAACACCAGATGTATCCTATACGAGTTAGGCAAAGTCAGTTCGAAGGCCACGGGGTTTACAACCCTCTTAATCTCAAAAGGACCAATGAATTTAGGGCCTAGTTTGCGTGATGGGCAAGGTAATTTGAGGTTGATGGCCGATAGCCATACTTTATCTCCAACCTTAAAACTTGGGTTACTTCTTCTTCCCCTGTTATAGAACTGTTCATATCTCTCTTGGGCTTTCTTCATTGTTTCCTGAATTTTCAAAAAGTTTGTTTGGATAGCATGTATACGGTCTTGTACTGCAGGAGTTGAGACTTCGGGAATGGAATCTGGGAGAAAGGAAGGATGGAAACCATAGTTTGCCCAGAAAGGTGTTTGGTTGATGGAAGAATGTATAGAATTGTTGTAGGCGAACTCTGCGCACGGTAAGAGAGAAGACCAGTTGTCTTGGGAACAGGAGCAGAAACACCGAAGGTATTGCTCTAGAGATTGATCTGTTCTTTCTGTCTGGCCATTGCTTTGTGGATGGTATGCGGAAGAGAGGGATGTCTTGATTTCTAAGGACT
Source organism: Lithobates septentrionalis (assembly GCA_037952835.1). Lineage (NCBI taxonomy): Eukaryota > Metazoa > Chordata > Amphibia > Anura > Ranidae > Lithobates > Lithobates septentrionalis. Next base: position 1,923,432 of record JBBDGP010000091.1, on the reverse strand, counting down.
TACACATGTCCTTCCAGAATCTTGACGTGAACTGAATCCCCCTATCGGATACAATGTTGTGGGGAACGCCATGGAGTCTTACTACTTCTTTTATAAAGACTTCTGCCATTGTGGAAGCAGAAGGGGTGCCTACTAAGGGCAGGAAGTGGGCCATCTTTGAAAGGTGGTCGACAACCACCAAGATAGTGGTAAACTTCTCGGAAGGGGGCAGATCAACAATAAAGTCCATAGGGACTTCCGTCCAGGGACGTTCAGGTACAGATAAAGATTTTAAAAGTCCCCACGACTTGGCATTGGATCCCTTATTACGTTGGCAAGTAATGCAAGATTGTATATATCTTCTGCAGTCTTGTCTCCAACCCGTCCACCAGAAAGAGCGATTAATTAGTTTGGAGGTCTTCTGTATACCGAAATGTCCTGCCAACTTGTGATCGTGAAAGGTTTGTAGGATCTGAAGTCTTACCGGGAGTGGAACAAATACCTTGTCCTGGGCCCACAACAGACCATCTTTCTTTTCTAGGGAGGATACTTCAGGTTCCGTACATTGACTGGAGGCTTGTATAATAACTGACCTAAGATTGGGCTGAATGAGGCTAAGAAAGTTGTGAGGAGATAGAATAGTTCCAGGTTCTTCTGATCCACTGGTTTCTGGGAACATACGGGAAAGCGCGTCCGCCTTCCCGTTCTTAGAGCCAGGTCGGTAGGTAATATGAAAGTTGAACCTGGAGAAGAACAAGGCCCAACGGGCCTGACAAGGTAGGAGGCGTTTAGCTGTTCGAAGATACTCTAGGTTACGGTGGTCAGTGAAGATCATGATGGGAGATATCTCCATTCTTCTAAGGCAAATTTTATAGCAAGTAACTCTCTATCCCCAACATCATAATTCTTCTCCGGAGGGTTGAGTTTACGAGAGGCAAAGGATACCGGATGGAGCAGGGCTTTTTGGCCACTTCTCTGAGACAGGATTGCCCCTATTGCTGACTCCGAAGCATCCACTTCAAGCACATAGGGTAAGACTGGATTGGGATGTTGGAGAAGAGGAGCTGATATAAAAAGTCTTTTTAGTTCGAAGGCTTCTTGAGCTTCCGGGGACCATTGGAATCTAGTCTGCTGGCGAGTTAGTTGAGTAATAGGGGAGATGATAGAGGAGAAACCTCTAGCCTCCCTGGCGGTTTTCCCGAGTGTGGCTCGGGGTTAAAATTCAGGACCATTAGCGGTAACCCCGAGCCACACTCGGGATCGCATCGCAGGATCCTGGTGCCTCCTTACTTAACTTGTCCCCGGGATCCTGCAATGTCCCCCGCAGTGTCCGAGGGCTCTGCCTCTCCGTGCCAGGCTCCGTTCCCTGTGAGCGTCGCGACGCACGGGGGCGGAGCCTGGCGGCAAATTAAAAAAAAAGTAAAAATCATAACACATACAGTACTGTAATCTTACAGATTACAGTACTGTATGAAATGATTTCACATCCCTTTTGTCCCCAGTGCTTTGGCCCATGCCCTGCATGCAGTTTTACATGATATACACTGTTCTTTCTGCCTGGAAACTGGAGATTGTCCATAGCAACCAAAAAGTGTCCCTTTACGTCAAAAGTGGCTTTAGACCAGCTAGAAAACAGCGATAGTAAATTAGAACACTTGCAGAATTGAGCGATAGTGAATCGTGGGGAAATTTATTTTATTACTATTTATTTTTATTTTTTTTAATTAATTATTTGTATTTATTATATTATAATTTATGTTTTTGTGTTTCAAACTTTATCATACCCGGGATATCTACTAGACTCTGGTTTGGACAGATTTAAGTTTGTTATTGTTAAGATTTACAGACCTACAATATAAAACGCCAAATTTCCATGCTAAATAATTGTACCGCTTTCAGCACCTAAAATCCAAAATAATCATACCGCCAGGGAGGTTAATAAATCTGCGATAAAAATTGGTGAAGCCAATGAATCGCTGAATTCCCTTGTTATCTACGGGAGCTGGCCATTCCTGGATGGCCCTAACTTTCTGCGGATCCATTGCGACCCCTCCTACTGAGATAATGAATCCTAGGAACTGGATGGTGTCTTTCTCGAAGTCACATTTTTCCCCCTTTAAATATAGACCATGTTTTCTGAGGATCGAGGGTACTTTCTTCACATGGGTGAGATGTATTTCTAAAGTGGTGGAAAACATCAGGATGTCATTGAGATAAACAATTACAAAGTTATCTAGATACTCACGGAAGATGTCATTGACTAAATGTTGAAAAGTAGCTGGGGCATTGCAGAGGCCAAAGGGCATCACCAAATATTCAAAGTGCCCGAATCTGGACCAGAAAGCTGTCTTCCATTCATCTCCTTCACGTATCCGAACCAGATTGTCTGCTCCCTGGAGATCTAATTTGGTAAAGACTTGAGCGGCTCGGAGACGCTGGAAAAGTTCAGGAATAAGGGGAAGCGGGTACCTGTTCTTGATGGTAATCTTGTTAAGCTCCCTATAGTCCACACAAGGCCTCAAGGATCCATCCTTCTCGACGAAAAAGATTCCTGCTCCGGCTGGAGAAGAAGAAGAACGGATAAATCCCTTTTCAAGATTTTCATCGATGTAGGAGCGAAGGGCTTCTAGCTCGATCTCTGATAGAGGAAAAATTTGTCCAAAAGGGATCTCGGACCCAGGTAGGAGGTCAATGGGACAATCATAAGGTCGATGAGGTGGTAGACTGTCAGCTTTCTTCTTATCAAAGATGTCCAGGAATTCATGGTATGCTGCGGGGACATGTTGAAGATTATCCGGTGCTGGTTGTAGAGTTAGACAAGGAGCCGTTCTGTCGTGTCTTGGTGAAAGGCAATGCTGAGAGCAGTACGTAGAAGAGAAAAGGACTTCTTTCTTGCTCCAACTTATCTGAGGATCATGGGCCTGCAACCATGGAAACCCCAGAATGATAGGAAACATAGGTGAACTTATAATGTCAAAGCGAAGAAATTCTGAATGGTCAGAGTCCGTGTAGGTGAGGATAGGCTTAGTTTCCTGTGTGACCGGCCCAGAGCAGGGTAGGGACCCATCTGCCAGATGGATTTGTAGGTGTTGCTCTTTGACATGTAGAGGAATGTGCAGGCTCTGGGCTAAAGATGCATCCAGGAAGCAACTGCAGGCTCCTGAGTCAACGATGGCTGGCAACCGGACCTTCTCTTCCGCCACCTGTAATGAGATCATGAGGACAAGGTGTGACTGGCTTGAACTAGCAACTTGAAAGTTCGTGGCAGACCGTGGGTGGCACTTACTGGGTCTAACAGGGCAGTTGTTTAAGAAGTGACCGGACCCTCCACAATATAGACAAAAGTTAGCCTGGCGCTGGCGGAGCTTTTCATCAGGAGAGAGTGGGGGTCGAACTAAACCCAGTTGCATGGGCTCACCATGGGAGGATGAAGAAGAGGCTGTAGAAGATGCAGGAACAGGTGGTACCCGTGGCATCATCCAAGTGGGTCTTGGAGAATGGAAACGCTCGCTGCGACGCTCAGGTAAGCGTCTGTCAAGTCTAATAGCGAGCTGGATCAGGTCTTCCAGGGAAACCGGGGTATCTACTCGAGCCAGTGCATCCTTCTTTAGGGACTCTGAGAGTCCCTGGCGATACTGATATTTTAGAGCGGCCTCGTTCCAATTGGTGTCCCCTGACCATTTTCGAAATTCCACAGTGTAATCTTCCACTGGTCTTTTTCCCTGGGTGCAGGATGGCCTCAGCCGCGGCGGTGCGCTGTGGATCATCATATAGCTGGGCCATTGAGTCAAAGAATGTATCTGCTGAGTCAAGGATGGGGCTCTTCTGCTCGAGAAGGTTGTGAGCCCAGGATTGCGGTTCGTCAGAAAGCAAAGAGATGATAAACCCGACTTTCATAGTTTCAGAATAAAAAGTCCTGGGTTGAAAAGCAAAGTATAGTAAACAAGCATTTCTAAACGCCCTGTACTTCATCCATTTCCCGGAGAATCATTCATGGGTTCAGGTAAGACCATTACTGCTGCAGGAGCTGGGTTAGCTTGATCCCGAGAGGAAGATGTCCCACTGGCAGACACTGACATGGTGTCCGAGGGGCTAGGAAACGTGGTTAGGTGTTGGAGACGACCCTCAATCTGGAAGTAGCCGTCTTGGAGTCTCTGGACAGCCTGGGTGAGAGTTGTAACCTGCTGGCAGAGTGCCTCAAGGGGAGAGCCAGCTCTGTCGGCCTCACTCATGGCTGGTTTGTACTGTCAGGTACTCACCAAGGCCGAGTTGCTGAGAGAGGCTCCCCTTGCAGCTGGGCGCACGATACCCTCTGGGAGTGGCACAGCGGGTATTGGGCACGAAGGAGCACGGGTCGCCAGCAGGTAGCAGAGTAGCTGGGCGGTTCTTCAGGTAGGGAAGAGATCCGTGCAGGGTGGCTGACACCTCACCGAAGCCGACTAAGCGGGAATCTGGAGATGAAGGCTGAAGCCGGATGCAGAGGGTCAAACACAAGGCAGAAGTCCAGGAATGGGCCAGGGGTCAAACACGGGTAGTCAATCAGGTAGGTAATCCAACACTGGGGTAAAACAGAGGCAAAGTCCAAGAGCAGGCCGGGGGTCAAACACAGGTGGTCAAGGAGGCAGATGATCCACACTAGGATGAGGCAGAGGCAAGTCCAGGAGCAGGCCGAGGGTCAAACACAGGTAGTCAAGCAGGCAGATGATCCACACTAGGATGAGGCAGAGGCAAGTCCAGGAGCAGGCCGAGGGTCAAACACGGGTAGATCAGGCAGATAGAGAAGTCCAGAAGACAGCCGAGGGTCAAGCACAAGAGAGGTTCAAGCAAAGTCAAGGTCGATCCGGGTCACAATGGGCAGGCACAGGTACACAGGTTCAGGAACAGATAACAGGAGCTGAAAAGACAAACCAGCAACAAACACAGGACATAGCTGTCTTTATATAGGCCCGCCAGGGGAATGTCCCAATGTGCGTGCACGCGTTCGTACTGATGCGCTGCATCGTACACCCACGTGAGCTGATCCATTCGGGACACGCACTCGTACCCGCTGATTGTGAAACGGTACGTGCCGATGTGCAATCCTACCACGCAGGCGCATAGGGAAATGCCTATACTGACAGGCTCTGATTCTGACATTCCCCTGACAATCATTTTTGAAGAAGCATTATATTTTCAAACACATCTACACCACATCAACAAATTTTGGGAATACGACAAATTATCAAGACCTAAATGTATGTCCAACCCTGTACCATCGTATTTGGCGAAAAAAATAATTTTCTTTAATATCATATGTATTTTACAAAGAACGGTCTTTACGAACGATGCTGTATAAATGAAAAAAATATGGATCAGCATGCAAGTTAAGTATCTCAATAGGAAAACACAACAAGTACTTTTTTAAGCAGCTTCTTTATTCGCCAATATTGTTCTGGCTCCCTACTTTTGATGTCAGACCACCGCTTCCTCAATTGTTCTTTAGAATGTTTAGTGCCAAATTTAGCTTCTAGAGCGGTGACAACTGAGAACATTATTTTGTCCTTACACATATTCGGTCGTGTGTACGGTCCTTTTTTCCCATCGTAGTCCTCCCTTCTCAATATGGACACCATCTCCACAATCTCTTCAAAAGCCATGTTGGTGGCCTTATATCTCCTCCGGGATGTGGATGGTTGTGGCTCCGGGCTTTCCTCCGCGCTACTTTCAGTTAATCTCTCCGCCATCTTCCTCTATCTACTCCCACTGCGCAACGAAGAGTGAAGGGGCGGGGACAAATCGTACTAAAGAACGTCAGGGGTGGGTGACGCAGGCAGAGCATGACACATGCGCAGTGTATATAAAGCTATTACGATGGCCTACGTATGTCCGTGCGGAAGTAGCAAGCGTCAGAAACGAAGGTAAGAATAAACGTGGGTGTGTGTGTGTGTTTGGTGTGTGTGTGTGTGTGTGTGTGTGTGTGTGTGTGTGTGTGTATATATGTGTCCCCTAGATTCTTCACAAAATAATCCTGGGAGTTCTGACTGACATTACAGTTTTGATCTTGTGTCTTGTCTTTCAGCAAAAATGAATCCCTTTAAAGAGGCTGATTTGTCCAGATTTATCGATTTATATCAGGAAAACAAAAACCTGTGGGAGGTCAAACACCCACTATATTTCAATCGAGCTGTAAGGAAGGCAACACTGGGCACACTTTTAGAATTTGTGAAGACTCGAGTCCCCCAGGCAGACCTCAGGTTTGTGGACAAGAAAATTGGTATCTTGCGAAACATGTATAAGCGGGAACACAATAAAATCCAGGAGTCGCTCAGATCCGGAGCAGCAGCCGACCAAGTTTATGTACCCAAGTTGTGGTACTACCACAAAATGTGATTCCTGGATGACCAAACAGAAGCCAGGCAATCACTTTCGACCCTTCCCCCCACCCTTCCCCCCACCCTTCCCTCCAGCCTTCCCCCCACTCTTCCCTCCAGCCTTCCATCCACCTCCACCCCAGCTAAGGAGTCCCAGGAAGAACTGGGCCTTTTGATCCTTGATGAAGTGGATGCGCCCAGCTTCAGCCAGGTATCCTTTTTTGTGGGATTTGTGATTGTGTAAATGTTATTAATGATGTTAATGTCTCAAATTTTTAAGTGCTTCATAAAAAATGACTTCATCACAAATATTAATATGTAGACATATCACTAGACAGTAGTGGCCAAAAATATACTTCTGCATAGGTGTGCGCAGCCTCTTGCATTAGGGTGTGCACCCCAAAGCTCAAATACATATGCATGTGTATATGTACTGATGGTGTCAGTAGGGCAGTGAACAGTGTCATTAGTTTTATTTTATTTTTAAATAAATTATTTTATTTTGTAATATTTTTTTGGGGGGATGAAATATCAGTGGTCTAAACAGGGGGGAAAATGCACCACACAAGGCGATTAGGGTGTGCCCAGGCACACTTGGCACACCCTGTGCGCATGCCTATGTACTTCAGATATTGTTGATCAGCTGGAATAATGGTGGGGTCAAATAGATAGCCTTTACTATTTGTTTAGAATTATATTTGCAAGTCATGAGCTGAAAATTGTGTGTGATTGCGTAACACAAAATTACAACTATGTCCCTTTTTTTGACACAGGATGACCTCAGCCAGGAGGAGGCCTTGACCAGTGGGAGAGAGGAGGAGGCCTTGCCCAGTGGGAGAGAGGAGGAGGCCTTGCCCAGTAGGAGAGAGGAGGAGGCTGTGGCTGGGCCCAGTAGAAGCCGCAGGGAGTGTTAGGTGCCTCCCCTCCGTATTATCACCAAAAGGCCCAGGAGAATGACACAAACTGAGCAGGAATCCCTAGTCCTCATTCGTGAAGCCAGCCAAATCCTCAGCACACCACCCAATGCAGAGGAGGTGTATGGGACATATATGGCCACCAGATTGCTGGAACTGGAAAAGGGGCAATGCCTCCTCTGTGAGGGTTTGATTTTTCAGGCCTATCAGAAGGGCTTGAGAGGGGAGCTTACTGCTACAACCTATCTAGCAGATGAAGCCACTCCTCCTCCTCCTCCTCCTGCCCCAAGTACACCACCAGAGGCACAGCCTCCAAGGAAGGCTGCAGAGAAGCGTGGAGGGAAGGCTGCAGAGAAGCGTGCAGGGAAGGCTCCACGAAAGACTTGAAAGTAATTGCCTGGTTTCTGTCTGGTCTGACTGTGCTCCCTGTGCTCCCTAGTCGCAAGATACCAATTTTCTTGTCCTAAAACTTGATGTGTGTCCTGGGGGACGAAAGGCTTCACAGATTCCAAAAGTGTCTCCAGTGTTGCCTTCCTAAGTTTTTGTTAACCAAAATAAATGGATTTTTTAGTTACCTTACATTATTGACTATGTGGTTTGATTCCAAAACGACATTTTGTTTGGGAGTAGGCAGGTACAGGTCAAAAAGACTATGGGGTTGATTTAATAAAAGCAAATAGACTGTGCACTTTGCAGAGTGCAGTTGCCCTCTGCAAGTGCAATTGCTCCAGAGCTTAGTAAATGAGGTAAGGCTTGAGTTTGCAAAGAGTACCCAATCCTGTGGAAGGAAAATTCAAAAATCAGCATTTTTGCTTGCACATGATTGGATGATGGAAGTCAGCAGAGCTTCTGCTCATTTACTAAGCTCTGGAGCAACTGCTCTTGCAGAGGGCAACTGCAAAGTGCACAGTCTTTTTCCCTTTAGTAAATCAACCCCTATGTGTGTTTGTTCCAAAAGGCTAAATCATTTAGAAAATCAAGTGCAAAGTACTAATGAAAAGTGCACTTTAGAAATTGCACTGCAAGTGCACTTGTTGGAAGTGCAGTCGCTATAAATCTGAGGGGAAGAGCTGGAATGAGGGGAAGCTCTGCTGATTTTATCATACAATCATGTGCAAGAAAAAGGTTTTAATTTTTTTTGTGGTTCCTTGCATGTGCCCCTCGGATCCACAGCGAAGGCACTTCAAAATGCTCTTTCTGTGCAATTCCAAGTATAATTTGCACTTGTAGTGAAAAATGAATTTGCCTTTGGAAAATAAACCCCCCTATGTCTAATTAACAAGGGACACCAACCTCATTAAGGTTCATTAAAACAACACAAAATATTAAGGTTATTGTGGTAACTTGAAACTACAAAAATAAAATTAAAAAAAAAAAACTTTTTGTATAATTTAGCACACATTGTAAAATCGATAGTGTTTAAATCTAAAAAAAAAAAAAAAAAAAAAATATGAGTCCAAAATCTAATTTAATACTTTATTTATGGAGATCTGGCTTTTTAAAAATATCATATTAGTCATGGCATGAGGATAAATCATGAAGAAAGTACTTTGTAAGAATTCTGTGTGAATAAAAAGCACCAAAACAACTTCATTCCTCGCACATTATAAAGAAAAAAAAAAGCGCTGTATTAAAAGATCACAGAAGAGGAATGTGCTAGCTTCAATAGGAAGGCTAGTTTTACCAGACCGAGCACTTCCATCTTGTAATTGCTTCAGAGCATGCTTCAGTTTGAGTTTGTCGGACTAGCACACAGACGACCGGTTTGTCCGCTAGAAAAAAGAGTCCGTCGGATAGATTTAAAATATGTTTCAAATCTAAGTCCGTCCAACTTTTGAGCAAACAAAGTCCACTGGAGCTCACACACGATGGAATTGTCCGACGAAATCCAGTACGCCGGACCAAGTATGCCGTAAAGTCCGATCGTGTGTACGTGGCATAACTGGTCACTTTCAGTATTATAATAGTTGTTTGGCCCAATGGAGGGATAAGCTGTAGTGGCATGCAGCCATACAGTAGTAGTATACATTACTGGCTATAGCCCCTTGGTAGGCTTTTAATTATTTGCTTGTACCACCTTTAGCATGCAGCATGTAAAAATGCAGTTCCATCCTTTGGGACCATAGAGTATTTTTTCTTCAGTTTCCTTACATGAGTCCAGTTTCTGGGCTTAATTCTTAAAACTCTCATTCTTGGAGCCAAGGTTTCTTCTTTAAAACATATGTAACAACTTGTACTGAAAATAACTTTTTCATTTACCTTCTATACATTTTCTTAACCAATAGCTTCCTAAGTTTTCTACAGTTACAGAGCTAATTTTGAATACTGCAGTAAATTGCTTTGAAAAAAAATCCTAATGATCTTTTTGCTTCTCTACTACCATAAGTCAATTCATTGTGAATAAAGCTGCTAATTAAATATTAAGTGAGGGTCAATCTCATGCCCATGTTGTTGTGCCCAAATGCTTGTTCTCTCCTTCTCATGGGAATGCAGATTGCACCTTTTCCCTTGCTGTTAATCTATTTTAAATTTTTATAATAAATAACACAGACACCATTGAGTGGCAAAAGTATGGCCTCTGCACGTTTATTAGTGTAAATAAATTATCCATAAATAAAAACATATATATATATATATATATATATATATATATATATATATATATATATATATATATATATATATTATTTATTAATAATTATCTTTAAACTTTATTAATCTGCAAAATATAACTTTACTTAGTCATAACACGACTCAAGCACAAATATCATAAATCATAAATACCAGTCCCCAACAGCCAGACTTGAACCTTCAAGTCTGGCCCCATCCAAAGACCGCGGCCAACTCAATACTAGACTGTAACCCTAAACTAAAAATATCCAGTCCTACTTCAGATAAGTGCATGCCATCCGATCTGTATAAGCCACTAAAACCACCTTCAAGATCTAGGTGTCTATGAAAATCCGCCTATAATAGGCATACATTTTTCCATTGTTTTATTTATTCTACGTCTAATCTTATCAAGATTTTAAAATTTAGGATTGCTTAAACACAAAAGTCTTGGAACAATTTCTGAAAACACAACTCTAGTATTTGAGGACAGAAGAGTGAAACAGTGTAAATCCCATTTCATTTTATACATGAGATCCAAGGTGTTGACTTTACCCACATCATCTCCCCCCCCCCCCAAGGTGGATGATGACAGTATCAGGAGTTGGACAAACTTCAAACAACCTGCAAATATGAAAGAACAAATTAGACCAGCGGAGACCCCATATGCCTTTCCAGAATACTTGAAAATTATCATGATCCAAGGACAAATTAGATGTGTAGCAACGTATTGCAGCTCTTTTATACACCCAGTAATTGAATGAGTGTCCCAGGATCCAAATAGTTCTTCTATAATCTGGAATTAAACAGAGAGGTCAGGTCTCACATAAATTTTAAAACATTGAGATGCCCATCTGCCCAACCTTTGAATTATGGAATCATCGAGCCGCATTCTTGCATCATCGGTAGCCGCCCCTATTCGAAAAGTGTTGCAGTCCTAACTTCTTCATGAAGCCTTTCAAAACAAAATTAAACTGGTAGCTAGTCAGAGAAGAACTATCTGCATGTCATGAAGAACAAATAGACCACCTGCATGAGGCCTAATAAACATGTATTTTTTTTTTACCAGGACTAACGGGCATATAATTTCGTCACCAATGTATGGGGATTAATCCACTTACCCTTATCGGTCCTATCCGTCTTAGATAAGGGAATAAACTATCTAGCTAATTCGAATGTCACATTAAATAAATTGGATTCAAATTCAGATAAACAAACTTTTAAAGTGACTGTACAAATCTTTTCAACAACTCAATTGAAATAGGTCTCCTATTATCAGCAGTAAAATGGCTCTCCCTGGAACCTTTCAGACCTTATTCAGAGAAAAGGATTTACAATTAGGCAAACCTTATATTTTAAGAAAAAAATATACTCCTGCCAGAGTTTTAACCAATATGGCTATAAGACAACTCCTTATGCATTAAGGAGCAAAATAATGCTATTATTACCTGTTCTGAAAAAGAATCAAAATGGAAATTAAATTCTCTAGAAAATTGAACCCATTTGTTCCAAGCAGCAGAATATTCTGCCCATGTGCTATTTGCCATTGACTTTTTTATATAGCTGACAGAGAAAACTCTATTGCATAACCATGACAGTACCCCCCCTCTTATGAGGCCTCCCCCACCCCCGCCTGGGCCCTGGATTAAAGGGAAACTCCAGATGAATCCTCCTCAACAGACGAGGCCCTAAGATCTCAGATGCAGTGATCCAAGACCTCTCCTCAGGACCAAACCCTTCCCAATGTATGAGGTACTGAAGAATGCCTCTACGGCACCGGGAATCGAGAACTTGACTAACCTCGTACTTAAGATTATCCTCAGAGACCGAAACCGAGGTAGGGAGAGGACGAGAGGACTAATTGAGGGCTAAAGGCTTCTTAGGAATGGGTAAAGGCATAAGAAGACCATCAGGAGTCTGAGCAGGGTCCCCCAGACCCTTAAAGATGAGCTGTACATCCAGCACAGAATAATCAGACTGGGCAGAAGTCGGTGGATCCCTGAGACCAGGTTGGTTAGAAAGTGATGTGTCACAGAACTCAAGCTGGATAGCTTCACTGGGCATAGGCTGAACTGGTGCAGAGGCCGACTGAACAGCATTGCCAGGTGCAGCGACCACCAGAATCACATCACAGGGCGTAGCGATTGTGGAACTGGTAGACGAGTCAGCCTGGGTGTGCCTCCAAGGGGGTCCAGGAACAGGCAAAGGTAAATGACCATGCAAACTGCAGTGAATGATTGGCTCAAGTTCACAGATGGGCTCCTCATCCAGAGTGCCACATGACCCAGAGAGTGCCTCAGCCCAACTATTGCAGGAGACATTCCAGAAATCGCTATATGCATTGGGAAGAGCAGAAGATACTGGGAGGTGGCAACAGGAAGTTTCTCTTTTGGGGTAACCTTGAGTAGGCAGGAAGAGGAACAGGAGGAACCCCAAGCCAGGATCCATCCAGCAGTCCAGTCAACGTGTGGAGAATGGAACCGTAACCAAGGAAGACCTAATATGATAGTAGATGAAGCCTTAGATAAGACAAGGAAGTATATCCACTTCTGGTGGAGTGTCCCTACTTACATCTTAACAGGGAGGGTCTGGAAGCGGATAGGACCCCCTGGGAGAACAGTGCCATCAATCGCCAAGACCACCAATGGCGTTGAAAGGGGCAAAAGGGTAAGTTTAATGGAAGATGCAGTTTCCCAATCCATGAAATTGCCAGCAGCTCCGGAATCCAGATGTGCCGAGACCGAACAAGAGGAATCACCGAAATACAGGAACACAGAAAGAAGAAGACGAGAAGGTGAAGGTGATACTTCAGGGTCTATCCATATATCAATCCAATAAAAGATCTTGATGCAATACTGTAGCAAGTGCTCCCCGTCTTCTGTTGCACCCCCAATCGTGCCCTCACTCACTAGAGCGCCTAACCCCTGCAGGGGTAATAGGCATGTAGGTTAGGATATATTATAGCCTTTTTCAGACTTTATTAGTTTTTAGGACACTGCAAAAGAATTTTTTTCAATTTTTTTTTTATTTTTTTCACTTTTTCATTATTATTTTTCATTATCACTTTTTACACTCAGTACCACTATTTTGGTATTTTTGTCACCTTTTCACAGTGTTTCAGAGTATATTTTTCTATTATATGTCATTTGATGTTTTATATCACTGTCAGTATGATTTTTCGTGTATTGCATTTTATTGATATATTCCAGAATACACATTTTCTAGCACTTTGCACTTTATAGCATAGCATAAAATTTTGGTATATTTTCATGTATATATATCCTTCTTTATTTTTCATTTATTTATTACTCATTATTTAATATTCATTTGTACACTTTTTTGAACAGCGCCAATTCCCCCATTAGAGTATCCAGGAGGGATATAATATAGGCTACTTTCGTCCGATCGGACAGGAAGTTTTGGGGCTGAAGTTCAAAATGAATTGTGCACTGGCTAAGGAACCCCCTGCAAGCCTTGGAGTCCACAGAGAAACGGGCCGGAGCTGGCAGTTGTAATGAATGTGTGGCTGCGACTGGTGCTGTAATGGTAATGTTGTTGGTAATGTCATGTCCTAGATGTGTCTGTGGACTGTTGTTTGGCATTAATGAGGAGGCCTGGGGCTTGGTCACAAAGGTAGAGCCAGGTTATAAGAGATCTATTCTCGGTTACAAACCTCTAATGTCAGAGGTCCCCCAAGTAATGGTTTTCAGATTGAATGTACATTATCCAGTGAAATTTTCAATTGGTAAGAAATTGGAAGTTATTGAGGCTGAGGCTAGGATAAGAGGACAGGGAAGTAAAAGTTGTCCCCTACAACCTCAGCAGCCAGAAGATTACGAGGAGGCAGAGAAAGCCAGAGTGAGGAGTTTGGGTTTTGTGTTGGGACGTGTAGAAGATATTTGAAGTGATTAACTGAATACCAGCTGTTGATTCTCGTTTTGTGTTTCCTCTCATGTCTCCTCATTAACAGATTTACTAGAGATCTCTTCACTTCCTCAGCCTCCACATCACCCTGTCTCTCTATATCTACGCTCAGTGAGGCGCTCACCTTCATTTCCTTTCGGTTTTGCCTCAACCCTTCTTGCTTTTCTCTCCTTCTATTTAATCCAAGAATTGTGTAAAATGGGTAACAAGTTGACTAGGCCCACAGAGGGCAGTCTGGCCTGTGATTTGGTTTTAGAACAGGAGGGAGAGGATGCTGTGAAAAAGGGAAAGAAATTAGCGAAAGTGTGTGGGATTGATATGCATTTGGGTGGGAGATTACAAGTAGATGAATGGCATACTGTTTTTTGAAACGTAAATAAGGTCTGTTGTCAGATTATGGGTTGCTACGGCAGCAGATGCTTGGTTTAAAGTTGCAAACGCTATTCAAGAAGAAGAGGGTGGATGGAACAGGAAACAAACCAAAATGGTTGCATCGTGTACATGTACAAGAAAACTAGAAAAGAGGAAGCTAAGTAGTCAGCCACCGCCCAATAATAGCGTCTGGTCCCCAGGAAGTAGACACTGCCCTTCGTCTACCGCCCCTCTGTTCTAAGTGACACCTCCCCCTGTGGCAACACGCCCTATGCCACCGCCCCATGAACTGCCCACACCGAAACCCACCCACATGTTTCTAGTGATGGAGCATAGTAGCAACCAATGTAGCATTTTAATTAAATAAATAATTTATGTATAGGATGTATTGAATATTTCTGAATATTTCTGAGTCTGAATTTAGTTGTAAGTGCTTACCCTTGCATTATTGAAACTAAAAGGTGTTTCTTTTGGTTTTAATTGTGTTTAAGCTGTATTAGCAATAAAGAGGAAGTTTAAGTATTCTATGCGTTATGCCAGAAGAGCAAAAGAGGAAGTGCTTTCTTTGCTTAAATTTATGTGCTAGATTTAGGTAGGCCCCGTTCACATCTGAGCGTTTTGTATTCTAAAAAAAAAAAAAAAAGTCAGTATCTAATTAGAATGTTTAGAAAGAAAAAATAAATATGTATGATGTGGAGATCGGCTGGACCGAGGCTCCCTATAAAAAAATGATTCTGTATGGAGATGGTTCACATCTCCACTCTAAAACGCCTGAAGTCAATATGTGTACAAGAAGTTTACTGATTTGAGTTTTAGCGTGCTGAACAGAGCGCATAGACACATGTTAGCTGCCGCATTTATTTCCGGTCTTAAAGAGTCAATCCGAAAGGGCCTGAGTATAGAGAACCCACAACCTTGGAGCTTGAGGCATTGTTATTAGTAGTTATTAGGTCCAGAATCCTCACAGAACAGTAGAGAGTAGCTCCTCTCATGATGGCCTTTGACACACCCTATCTGCGTCCACCAGTACCAACTCCATGTGTCTGCTTGCTACAACTGCGAAAGACCCAGCCACTCCAGAAGGGAATACCGAAACCCATGGAAATTCACCCACAGTCAACCAAGCCCCAACCATGTTCCACATGAAAGCGCCCAGTACCAGGGACATGACACCTCACCTCGCCTACCTCTCCGGATCACATGGACCTTCTCCACAAGGATTCAGGCAAGCCTATTTCACCTGCCAGCTACACCTGGACTGTTATGCCACAAGGTGCCCAGAACTCCCCCTCTCCATTTTTGCCAAGGTAATGGCCCTCATTCTTGACACCTGGATGAACTTACACCCAGACATTGTACTCTTTCAGTATGTAGATGAATTCCTGCTTGTGCTTGCCTCAATCTACTCTGAAAGCCTCCTTCACTACCTGGTTGAGCAAGGTTGCAAGGCCTTAAAAAGCAAAAAGTCCAGAAAGAAGGTGATTTTCCCAGGCCTCTGCATCTCCCAAGGCACCTGACATCTCACTGAAGAAAGAGTTGCTGCAACCAAGGGCATCCCTTTGCCTCAAAGTCAAGCAATCCCTTTATGATGCCCTGAAATCTGACCCTTTCCTGCTTTCTCCAGAAGCTGTGGACAATTTTGAAACTCTGAAGGAGATCCTCTCAACAGCCTCTGCTTTGGGACTAAACAACTTTCAAACTGTTTGTCTCAGAGAGGCAAGGACATGCCACAGGAGTTTTGGCTCAGGCCCATGATAACAGACTCAGGGTATCACTCCTGTCAACTGGACTCAGTGGCCAGGGGGGGACCCTCCTGCCTTAAAGCCGCCCATGCAGCCCAAGCCCCTCATGACATAACTGCCATACTGAACCAAGTACAGCCCAAACACCTGTCCTCAGCAAGACACCTCAGACTTCAGTGTGCCTTGCTTCTCCCCGATAACATCACCATCCTCCGATGTGATACCCTTAACCCATCCACTCTCCTTCCTCTTCTCGAGGGGGGAACCTCTTTGGAAAATGATTCTCATCTTACCGCTCATGACTGCTTTGAAGTGATGAAGATGGACACAACACACTTACCGACAGTCAGTGAAACAGCATGCAAATTGGCAGAAGGAAATTTTGGGATCATCCGGAAAACCAGAGGGTTCCTGACAGCAGCAGGAACACCTGTAAAATGCAGTGCAGCTATCAAGGACTTAATGGATGCCCTACTCCTCTGGGAAACAAGCTGCAGATCGAACGCGAGAAGTGGTCAGCAGAGTGAATGCACCTATCCTGGATGACCCAATAGACACCCCTGAAGAGACTGTACAAACCACTATGATTCTACAAAACCTTCCTGTAAACAGGACTCACCTCAAGGAGCAACAAGAGACAGCTGACAAAGAAAGAAAGAAAGAAAGAAAGAAGAAAAAGAAGTGTGGATCAAAAAAGGAGCCACAGAAGTTGAAGGAATCACGGAATTAAACAAGAGACTGCGTCTGCCACGTAGGCCGGAAGCCTATCCCGTTACCAACATGACGGCGAAGACCACAGCTAAAAGACTTTTAACAGAAATGGTGTGCAGATATGGTGTCCCAGAGGTTATAGAGAGTGACCAGGGGCCGGCTTTCACAGCCTCAGTAACCAAAGAAATATGGACAGCTTTAGGGGTCACACTAGCTTTCCACACTCCATACCACCCTCAGAATAGTGGGAAGGTGGAAAGACTAAATGGCACAATAAAGTCTAGAATGCTAAAAATGTCTCAGGAAACAGGAATGAGTTGGCCGGACAGCTTGCCCATTGCCTTGTTCAGCGTCATTGCCTTGTTCAGCATCAGGTACACCCCAAGGGGAAATCATGGTTTGTCACCCTATGAGATATTGTTTGGTTCGGCCCCCAGACTGGGTTGTTACTTTCCACAGCAGTTGCAACTGCAATCTGATGTATTAACTGATTATGTGACTGCTTTATCTCGAGAATTAACCCGTATCCATGTGCAAGTGTTTTCTTCCATTCCAGATCCTAAGCTAGACACAGGATCGCACAAGTTGGTCCCTGGTGACTGTGTCCTGATAAAGTTTTTTGAGGAAGCACACCCTTGAACCCAGATTTAATGGTCCTTTCCAAGTCCTTCTGACAACCAACACATCAGTAAAAGTGGCCGGAAGGAACTCGTGGATACACGCCTCTCACCGTAAGTCCTGTGCCCGAGGAAGAGGCTGAGGAGACCAAGCCATGATCCCGTTTATCCTTTTTATTGTGATTGTTGTTCAGGTACAAGAAGTAGCCATCAAACAGAAAGATGGCATAACCCAATTCTGGTGTAATTCATCCAACACACATGTTGCCACTTTCATAATCCCTTATAGTAAGATACTTCCAGGTTCTGATTACAGTGTCCGGTCCAATGAAAGAGCAATAGGTCCCATGACTGTGTATGTATGTGTCACTGACACATGTTGAAGTCACTCATTGATAGAATGACAATCAACAAGCACACAGATCAATACTTCACCAAAGGTTATTGTGAGTCTTACAGTGAGGTGTCTGCAGATCTAGCGCAAAATCAAGTTCAGTCCTTAGGGGACGTGTACTGGATCTGTGGAGGCATGAAAATTAGAAGTAGAATGACAGGACAGTGAACAGGAGAATGTGCAATGGCTAAAACCATAATGCCCCTGCATATTCTCTCAGAGAACCCAGAGCCAGAAGCAAGCGATGTACCCAAACCCACCAGGAGATGCAGGAGAGCCCCAGCAGGAAGTTTTGACCCCCATGTATACATAGACGCCATAGGGGTCCCAAGGGGGGTCCCAGATGAATTCAAAGCAAGAGACCAAGTAGCAGCAGGTTTTGAGTCGCTGATACCCATTATCACTGTAAATAAGAATGTAGACTGGATAAATTACATCTACTATAACCAGCAAAGATTTGTTAATTACATCAGAGATGCACTCCAAGGTTTGGCCAAACAGTTAGAGGCAACTTCACACATGACTTTCCAAAACCGTATGGTCTTAGACATGCTCCTAGCTGAAAAGGGGGTGTATGTAAGATGATCCCGAGACAAGTGCATGCTGCACATACATCCCAGACAGCACCGGCCCAAATGGTAAAGTGACTTTAGCCATTCAGAAACTAGAGGACCTGTCCAGAGAATTAAAACAGAATTCAGGGCTCAACAACCCCTGGGATCAGTATTTTACCTGGATAAAGGGAGGATGGCAGGGACTATTGACCCAGATAGGGATAGCCATCCTGGTAATAGCTGCCATAATCTGTTGTGTTCTCCCCTGTATTAGGAAGTGTGTAGAAAAAGCTGTCGATCAAACTACCCCTACGTTCGTGAACCAAGAGATCCTAGATGATGACGACGATGTCTATGTAAGGCTTAATGAAACCTATGATAATAGTTACACAGTACGCTCCATTACAGTCACCCTTCCCCGAGATGCAACACCGTAGGGCTATAGGGACAGATAGCACCTGGCGGCATTTCACCAGCTGTATCGAGGGGGGTGGTGAGCTAATCACAGCCCTTTCTCTACATACAGCTTAAAAGAGTTGCAGTCGGTAAAATGAGCCGGGTGATGACAGGTTGTTCTCCAGTGTGAGGGACAGTTTTGAGAAATACGCATTTCAAGGGGGGACTGTAATGGAATGTGATTATGAGTGTTATGGTGAAATTCCTATTTCTAATATAATGTTAATAATGTATCAGTATAATGATGTTTTATATCACTGTTAGTATGATTTTTCGTGTATTGCGTTTTATTGATATATTCCAGAATACACATTTTCTAGCACTTTGCACTTTATAGTATAGCATTACATTTTGGTATATTTTCACGTATATATAGCCTTCTTTGAATGTATGTTGTATATGCCCGTCCCAAAAAAACAACAATGCTCTGTGCTTAGTACAATATTCTAACGGTGTATGTGCGGCACATAAATAATTATATGACTAGTAGCAGCTGCTTAAATAGTAGAACATGTATATAGGCAATAATGAATCAATTAAATTAGATAAATATATAAATACACCATTATAAATATATAAATATATAAAGTGTCTTTTCAGTATTGCAGCAGCGCTGTGCACCCCAATTAAACAGGGTCTCTTTCTTAATCTATTTCAGAAAGTTCAAACACGGATCTGATAGCCAGAGTCCCACCAATAAATAATCAAGATGTATTCTGTGAGGGTAGTAATCCTTTCACCAAGCGATACACCACGTGCTGGGGTCCCCAATGAAAACTCACTCACCAGAAATCAGATCAATAAAAGCCTTGATTAATAGTAGTAAATCTGCATCAATATCCAAAGCGACCACCAGATGTCAGTATTATTCCCAGTAGTTCCAATAGGATATGTAGAAGAAACAAAAATGCTCACATAGTGTGATACTGCTAAACATCTTTATTTGAACCATCCAAACATCCCCTTAAAACCATGCGTACCAAAATTTAATAAACATTGAGCAAAGATAACAAAGTGCACTGTGCCTGATTGCGTCCTCCAGTCATGAAAACCTGTCAGGAGCGCTCCCTGTGTGTAACCACAGTCACACGCTTCCTGGTTCCTCGGTTGGTGGAGCACATGCGTCACTTCCTGTGCGACACGTCCCTAACGTTTCATCACTTCCTGGACTTCTTCTGAGGGCGTGACACACAAGAAAGGAGGCCGGTATTTATATAAGTGGCAGGCGGAACAGCCAATCAGCAGAAGCAGACGCCCGGATGACTCACACATCCCCGCCCCTAATGCTAAATACTGTCAGCAATGTGTGAAATAACATCATCCGGACATTCTGCTCCCACAGGTCGTATTAAGCATGACAATACCGGTTCTAGTGAAGAAGGTGGTGGAGGAAGTGGCTGAAATACCTAGAATCACATGCTTACAAGAATCACGGCTGGTGGGTTCTGAGGTAGCACCAACAGAAAAAAATCGTAATAAAGAGTGGGGCTTTATTTCTCAATTTCATACTCAATACAAGGAAGTGGAGGAGATCTTCAGAAGACACTGGCATATACTCCGGTTAGATAAGAAACTCACCACTGTATTACCTTCTGAGCCCCAGTTCATTTATAGAAAAACCATGAGTTTTGGAGACAGAGTGGTGAAGAAAGTGATTGACCCTCCTAAACGTCCTCTGACATTTTGGGATCGCAACAGCTTTTTTGCGTGCAGGAGATGCAAAGCCTGCAGGGAGGTCTCCAGACCTCTTAGAGGAATTGATAGTTTCCTTTCCCCGATTAATAATCGCAGTTTCGGGATTAAACAATTCATTACATGCAACAGCACCTTTGTGGTGTAAGCATTGAAATGTCCTTGCGGTTTAATCTATATAGGCCGTACAAAAAGGCTATTACGGGTGAGAATAGCTGAACACATAAACAACATAAAAATAGTCTATAAGGATCATAACGTCTCACTGCATTTTAAATTAAAACATGATAGTGACCCAACGGGATTGGAATTTTGGGGGGTTGAACATCTCCAGTCCCATTGGAGGGGCATAAATCGCATCCGAGAGTTATCCAAACGTGAAACCCATTGGATCTATTCTGTGGATGTGATTGCCCCCAAGGGTCTTAACATAGAGCTTGACATAAATTGTTTCATCAGTGACAAATAGACATACCCTGGGGTATGGTTCCAGTTTCATTTTATCACAGTGTAATGTTTTATTATAATGGAATTTTGACTCCTATATGATCACGTTTTATATATAGATGTTTTATATACATATATTTACATGTGGATTGTCATATATTTTATATATGTACATATATACATTTTAGATATACAATTTTAATACATATTTATTTTAATATTTCAACATGTGTTTATCAGGTGCAATTTAGTGTATGCGATTATTCAATACGTGCTAGGAAATCGCTATGCAGTTTTTACCTTTTCATAGGATAAGCAATGTTGGATGTAAAATTGCTAGACAATATATTTATTTTAATATTCCAACATATGTTCATCAGGTGCAATTTAGCGTATGCGATTATTCAATACGTGCTAGGAAATCGCTATGCAGTTTTTATCTTTTCATAGGATAAGCAATGTATGATGTAAAATTGCTAGACAATATATTTATTTTAATATTCCAACATATGTTTATCAGGTGCAATTTAGCGTATGCGATTATTCAATACGTGCTAAGAAATCGCTATGCAGTTTTTATCTTTATTCATAGGATAAGCAATGTATGATGTAAAATTGGCAGACAATTCTTGTTTACTGAAAACTTTTATATTTTGAGAGTGAATATTTTAATCAGTTTTAATGAATACCAAAAGTGTGCTTGCTCAATGATAGCGCTGCGGATCAATGTCCGCACCGCATACACTGAATAATTGCAGGTATTCAAGGTACTTGTTTTTTATGCATTAGGTCATCTTCCACTAGAACCGGTATTGTCATGCTTAATACGACCTGTGGGAGCAGAATGTCCGGATGATGTTATTTCACACATTGCTGACAGTATTTAGCATTAGGGGCGGGGATGTGTGAGTCATCCAGGCGTCTGCTTCTGCTGATTGGCTGTTCCGCCTGCCACTTATATAAATACCGGCCTCCTTTCTTGTGTGTCACGCCCTCAGAAGAAGTCCAGGAAGTGACGAAACGTTAGGGACGTGTCGCACAGGAAGTGACGCATGTGCTCCACCAACCGAGGAACCAGGAAGCGTGTGACTGTGGTTACACACAGGGAGCGCTCCTGACAGGTTTTCACGACTGGAGGACGCAATCAGGCACAGTGCACTTTGTTATCTTTGCTCAATGTTTATTAAATTTTGGTACGCATGGTTTTAAGGGGATGTTTGGATGGTTCAAATAAAGATGTTTAGCAGTATCACACTATGTGAGCATTTTTGTTTCTTCTACATATCCTATTGGAACTACTGGGAATAATACTGACATCTGGTGGTCGCTTTGGATATTGATGCAGATTTACTACTATTAATCAAGGCTTTTATTGATCTGATTTCTGGTGAGTGAGTTTTCATTGGGGACCCCAGCACGTGGTGTATCGCTTGGTGAAAGGATTACTACCCTCACAGAATACATCTTGATTATTTATTGGTGGGACTCTGGCTATCAGATCCGTGTTTGAACTTTCTGAAATAGATTAAGAAAGAGACCCTGTTTAATTGGGGTGCACAGCGCTGCTGCAATACTGAAGAGACACTTTATATATTTATATATTTATAATGGTGTATTTATATATTTATCTAATTTAATTGATTCATTATTGCCTATATACATATATCCTTCTTTATTTTTCATTTATTTATTACTCATTATTTAATATTCATTTGTACACTTTTTTGAACAGCGCTAATTCCCCCATTAGAGTATCCAGGAGGGATATAATATAGGCTACTTTCGCCCGATCGGACAGGAAGTTTTGGGGCTGAAGTTCAAAATGAATTGTGCACTGGCTAAGGAACCCCCTGCAAGCCTTGGAGTCCACAGAGAAACGGGCCAGAGCTGGCAGTTGTAATGAATGTGTGGCTGCGACTGCACCAGATATCGGTTGAGGTTGTTGAACTGGGGGTCCTAATGAGGCCTGAACCTGTTCAAAACGGGATGCCAAATCCTGAAGGAATCGCATCACTTGGGTCTGATGCAATTTCTGGGTCTCAAGTCTGCGAACTAAGCCCTGCAACGGATCATCTGCGGGTAGCGGCACATCAGCCGGGTCCATGGCTGATCAAACTGTCAGGTCACCTGAGACCAGGTCACAGATGCACTCTGTAGGGGTCGGAAGTGCACCGCTAAGGCAGTGGACCCTAGGACTGACTGCTGTAGATTGAACCCAGGAAGGTTCAGGAAGCAGGTCTACAGGATAACTAACATGGATTCCAGTGGGAGCTAGAGCATAGATTCCCCAGGGCGCGGAGTCTAAGAGCCAGTGGGTGTTCACCAGAGCCTCTAGTGGTGAGGATGGACTGCGCTGCAGTCTGGCTCCAGGTCGCGGCCCCCAGGTTCTCACAGCTCACGCTCAATGTAGACTACAGGAGAAGAGGAAGGAGGCAGCAGGCTGGAACGACAGGGAAGTAAGGGGTAAGCCAAAGGTCAGGGTGACTAGCAGATAAGGATAAACATAACACGCCAAAGGTCAGGGTAACAAGCAAACAGGGAGAGTCGAGAACAGGTCAAAGTCGGTAACAGGAATCAGACGTAGGAAACACAGCAAGTACACACAGAGACTAATACACAATGGTTGATCAGCACTGCTGGCTTGCAGTGCACAGGTTAATATAGGGTTCCCTGGGGTGGGGCCATGCTTAGAGGAGAGGTTATTAAACCAGTCAGGTGAGAGGCAGCTGGTCTTTAGAGATGAACACATGGAGACAGGTAAGCTGACAACAGAGAAAACTCTATTGCATAACCATGACATACACTTCCTCTGCTTTATCCACCGCCTGAGCCACATCTCTAGCCCATTGTCTGGTCCTAGTTTTGATTGAGTTAATTTCTTTTATAAAAAACCAGATAAAAGCTGCGCTCAAAGGATAATAAATAATTGAAATTTGTGAATGAAACACACAAAAAGCAGCCAGCACCAAAGGTCTAGTCCCAAAAACCCCAAAATGCAATATAAATAAAAAAGATGCGGCGCTAAAAATTATTATAAACCAAAACAAACAAAACAGAGGGAACAGAGACTATTTACAGGTCTGATCCTCATCCAAACCAATATATAGTGAGGTGAATATGCACATAAAAATATATAGTACTACAATGAAAAAAACAGTTGAATATATATGAATGAACACTGATATCCAAAAGAGAAAAATATATCTCATAATACACAAAAGAATAATGAAGAAAAGAAAGAAAAAAACCCCAAGATATAAAGTCCAAAAAAATATATCAAAAGTAATCCGTGATTTGAAAAAAGAAGATGTGCCAAAAAAACAGATGCAGGTAAGATGCAGACGAAGAAGCCTTCCAGATCTTGTCACACACAGAGTGGATAATCAAATGCACTTACCAGATCCTGGTGACTGCTATTA
Source organism: Lithobates septentrionalis (assembly GCA_037952835.1). NCBI lineage: Eukaryota > Metazoa > Chordata > Amphibia > Anura > Ranidae > Lithobates > Lithobates septentrionalis. The sequence continues at coordinate 1,899,251 of JBBDGP010000091.1, read as the reverse complement.
CGGCAGTCTCAAACAGCACAGGGAAATAGGTCTCCCCACAACCTTGCCAAGCAGCGACCGTAAGCAGCGGATTATCCTAAAAAGCCTTCTTCATCAACTATGATAGTATAGTCCTCCGGAGTTTCTGTAAGACTGAAAAACTTTGCACCTTTTGTTATTCTGAAGAAATCCCTGTTTGTGCCTCAGAGGCATCTTACCTGCATCTGTTTTTTTGGCACATCTTCTTTTTTCAAATCACGGATTACTTTTGATATATTTTTTTGGACTTTATATCTTGGGGTTTTTTTCTTTCTTTTCTTCATTATTCTTTTGTGTATTATTAGATATATTTTTCTCTTTTGGATATCAGTGTTCATTCATATATATTCAACTGTTTTTTTCATTGTATATATTGGTTTGGATGAGGATCAGACCTGTAAATAGTCTCTGTTCCCTCTGTTTTGTTTGTTTTGGTTTATAATAATTTTTAGCGCCGCATCTTTTTTATTTATATTTTAATTTTAATTTATTTTATACACATTCCTCTAATGAAAGCCTTTAGGGTGTCCCATACCACCCCAGGTGCAGCCGAGGGTTTATTAGCTTCTAAAAAATATTGAATTTACAATTACATATTATCTGCCTCCGTGAACAATTGAAGCCAAAAACGATTCAGCTTCCAGTGCACAGGCAGGTGAGTTTTTTGAAGGTTCAAGCTAAGCTGCACCGGAGAGTGGTCGGACAAACCCCTGGCCAAATATGTCACCCTCGGTTCATAGCAAAAAGTTAAAAGGTGGAGGCACAAATATATTAGCAATAACACAAGTCTGAGATTCCCATACACCTATTAGAAAAATAAATCTGTATTCAAAGTCTATTTGTGCATCATGTTTGGTAAATGCAGTGGTCCTGGAGAACAGAATACTAACTTCTCTGGAGTATCTGGTATGCACAGAGTGGAATTGCACCGGGTACTTGGACATATATAGTAGATGGGTAGTGTCCCTAGTAAGGTGCGATTCCTGGAAACAGATAATAGTGGGGTCTTGCTGTGAGAGGAAAGAAAATAAGGCAGTCCTCTTTGTTGGGTCATGTAATCCTCTGATGTTCCAGGAGAGGATTGTATCTCTCTGCTTACTCATTAGACGAGGGAGAGTACCATAATAGGTGTCCACGCCTTTGGAGCGGGTGGTTCTTGAAAGGTGAACCACTGCACCCATGACCATATGTCACCTGAGCAAGCAAGAAGAAGTATGAGTTTTCTATCCGCATTCACATATAGTATGATCCATGGTACAAATATGTGCAGCTGAGTTTTATAGTATAAGCACTTGCAGAGATACAGCCCACCTAACCAGGGCTGGAAAACAAAAAGAACACAAAAAAAGGGGGGGTAAAACACAGTCTGCCTATAACAAACGTAGGCATAGTAACTATACATTTAGGCAGAACCATCAGAAAATTTCCGGGAGTGCCCCGCAGGGCTACTTGGGGGGTAATAACAAGGGGCCCTGTGTCTTTAAAGTTAAGTCACAAAGATTATTGGTATAAGGTGAGAGGTATCAATTTGAGACATTTGTGTCTCCCTTAAGCTCCTGTATTTAACAAGTTGAGCAATAGGAATTAGGGTACGCAGGTTTTGTGGTACTTTCATGTTGACGCATGACCTCTGGCATCTTCCCGTAAGTGTCGCTCATGGCGGTCAAGCCAATTAGCACCCATGTTAGGGCTTTCAAAAAAGTGCACTGATCCATCTGACACTTCTCGTAGTTTGGCCGGGTATAGCATAGGTATATGGACATTTTAGATCCTTGAATTTCCATGTCAACCTTCTGTCTGGCTAGATGGAGTATAATGTCTCTGTCTTTGTAATGCAGAAGTTTCAGCAGAAATGGTCTGTCGTGGCCCCCTGCTGGCAGTGGTCTGGATGGCACCCTGTGAGCTCTTTCCACTGAGAAGAATGGAGTGAGGTTATTCTTTCCAAAGGTGTCTGTCAGCCATGTTTCAATAAATTCTGCAGGTTGTTTCCCTTCGGATTTCTCAGGCATACCAACTATACGGATGTTTGACCTTCTAAGCCTGTTCTCCATATCCTCAACTCTAGCTGCTGTTTCATCAGTTTTAGATGATGTACTATGTACTTCTTGAGTAAGGGGGGGTAATTCATCCTCAATAGAACTCACCCTTCCTTCCAGCGCAGTGGCTCTCTCCCTGATTTTCTTCATATCTTGTCTAATGTGTAGCAGTCCCTATTTCATGCTTTTAACTTCAGCTGACAATTCAGTTATAGAAGAGCCATAGGAGTGTACTTCTGTAAGAATGTCCTGCAATGAGGATTCTGTATTTCCCATGTCAGAGGGGTCAGCCATGTCAGTGTCAGGAAGAGGGGAGGCTGAGGTACTCACTGCGTTCCTCGAAGCCGTGGGCACCATCTTATCAGGCACATATTGTGTACACTGGGGAGGCATCTCAGAAGGACTGTTTCTGGGTGCTTTAACAGCGTTGGATGGCTGTGCTTGGTGTCCGGACCTGGCACTGCCCTGGTCGTGTGCATACTGGCCGAGTTTGGCCGCTGCCGAGGCATAGGTATCCTTCCCTGCTCTCTGCTGGAGCGGGGATCCGCCATGTTGGGCCGCTCCGGCGGCAGGAATGCTCTCCGGTTTTGTTTTAGACATTCCTGCTTGATTGTTGTGGTGACCGGGTGCCTTGGCAGGGGTGGCTCCACACCGGGAGCAAAGTTGCCGGTCTATTGCGGTGGTATATTGAGGCTCAATCAGGATTTTGTGGGTCAGGATGCAGGAGCTGGTGTGAGGCACGTCTTCTCACATGAACATCCAAACCACGCCCCTTAGCCCCTGTTTAACAGGGGTGTGTAATTACAATTTTTGATGCAATACTTTGCAGCAGGGCTTGTTCCTGCGCTCCAACTAGTGGCAACTCGTGGCAAGACCATTGAATATAGTCTTCATTCTGACACATCAGTATATCCTTGTACAATTTCTTATTGATTTTATGATATTATATTTGTTGTGTTTTGTGAAAAAAATCTCCTTAATGTCTTTTTCTACTTAATAAATTAAAATCTTTTAAAAAAACTTTAATATGAGTTGCCGTTAAAGTCCCTTCAATCCCTTGGGGGTAATTAATTATGTATCCTGTGCTCCAACTAGAGTATCTGTGAGCGGTTGCAGTGTTGTGGTACCAGCACCAGTGCCTAAGGCCTAACTTTTCAGCCCCTGTTTAACAGGGGCGTGTAAATACAATTTTTGGTGCAATACTTTGCAGCAGAGCTCGTTCCTGCGCCCCAACTAGAGTATTTGTGAGGGGTTGCAGTGTTGTGGCACCAGTGCCTAAGGCCCATTTTTTCTGCCCCTGTTCAACAGGGACATGTAATTACAATTCTTGATCTGATATTTCACAGCAGGGCCCGTTTCTGCGCCCACCAAGAGTAACTGTGAGCACTTACAGTGTTGTGGCATCACCACCACCAAAGGCCCAATTTTTCTGCCCCTGTTCAACAGATGCATGTAATTACAATTCTTGATCTAATATTTCACAGCAGGGCCCGTTCCAGGGCCCACCAAGATTAACTGTGAGGACTTATAGTGTTGTGGCACTAGCACCCCCACCACCATCACCAAAGGCCCAATTTTTCAGACCCTGTTCAACAGGGGCATGTAATTACAATTATTGATCTAATATTTTACAGCAGGGCCCTGTGAGGGCTTACAGTGTTGTGGCAACACCAACACCTAAGGCCCCAATTTCTGCAGAGTATATAGGGCAGGCCCCTACTTTCAAACATCCAACTTACAAATGGCTCCTACTTGCAAACGGAAGGAGACAACAGGAAGTGAGATGAAATCTACCCCTAGGAAGGGAAATTCTCTCCTGTAAGAGTTAATATGGGAAAAACATTTCTCCTTTCCACTGATGCTTTATCACCAATCCTTGTTTCACTAAAAACCCCAAATTTTCAAAAAAACATTTGTCATTGGGACAGAAAGTGAGGTGAAATCTTCTGAAGAGGAGCACAGACAGTAAAACAAATGTCACAGGGGTGATAACCCTTCCCTATGTTTTCCAAAAAGCTTAAAAATAGATTTTTTGGCTGGAGCTAAACACTTTAAAAATAATTACAAACAGATTCTACTTAACAACAAACCTACAGTCCCTATCTTGCTTTCACCGCCTGTATACTGCTGTTCAGAGGGCCTGGGGCCCCACGCCTTTCCTTTTTTTAATTTGGGTGTGGGGTTCCCCCTAATATCCATACAAGACCCAAAGGGCCTGGTAATGGACTGGGGGGGGTACGCATGCCGTTTGTCTTACTGATTTTCATCCATTTTGCCAGGACCTGACATTAAATTAAAGCCGAAAGCAGTTTTAAATGACTTTTATTTCTTTAAAAATGTCATTTTGTGCAGGGACTGTTCTAAGCACAGAAAACACACGCCACTTTACAGGCATACTATAGACACCCCCAGGTACGATATTTAAAGGAATATTTCACTTTTTTTCACTTAAGCATCATTGAAATCACGATCCCGAATCCCGAAAAAACGCCCATTTTAAAAACTTTTTTGCATTAATACATGTCCCCTGGGGCAGGACCCGGGTCCCCAAACCCTTTTTAGGACAATACCATGCAAATTAGCCTTTAAAATTAGCACTTTTGATTTCGAACATTTGAGTCCCATAGGCTTCAATCGGGTTGTAATGTTTGTGTGAAGTTTCGGTCCGTTCGCAGGTTCTGGTGCGAACCGGGGGGGGTGTTCGGCTCATCCCTACTAATGAATTATATACTTCTGGAGCAATAGGTAATAGACGGAAAGCAGCCTTGATATCCATTTTGGCTAACAATGCTGCCTTTCCCGAATTATTATCTAATTTTAAAAACTGCCTCTTTAAATGTACAGTATAAAACTGAAGACAATCTTTCTTCAATTTCATCATTTAAAGACGCACCCTTTGGATATGATAGGTGGTGTTTAAGTATGAACGAGTTGGGTTATTTTTTGGGGATAATCCCTAATGGGGAGATTCTAAAGTTGATGAACGGTGCGTTTTTAAAAGGACATGCCGTTGCCTTCTGATATCTCTTTGTTTAATTTTTCTTTTACAATATGAGGGAATATATAAACTGACTTTAGGTTTTCAACTAAATTCCACTAAATTCCGCTAAATGTAGGCAATGGAAAACCATGAGAAAACCCACTAACTAAAATTTTGTCTGTCACCTGGTCTGGATACATTTCCAGCCATCGCAGCATTTTTGCTAATTTCACTGGTGTGCATGCTTTTTGCAGTATGGTCCCTTTGTCCTTGAAAACGACCCATTTTGAAACACTTAACCGATGGGTGTGTACAGGGTCGATCCCAGGGTCACAGGCGCCTGGGTGCAGAAATATTTCTGGCACCCCCACATGGGCATAGTCATCTTACTAACTCCTCCCCTTTACAAATATTTCTATGGCAATGACTCAAACACAGAGATCCCCCCTAAGGAGTCTTCGTTACCCTGGGATCCTCACATGACCTCTTAACATAAAACAAAATACAGGAAGAGAATAAATTAATGGGACCTGGAAGAGGTCTCTTTAATGGACACAGAGAGGGCTTCTGTTAGAGAGTCTGTTAGAAAGAGCCCCCAGACATACTGCAGACATACTACAGGAGATGTTCAGAGACTGCAAACATGATACAGGAGATGGTCAGAGACTGCAGATATGATGCAAGAGATGGTCAGAGACTGCAGACATGATGCAAGAGATGGCCAGAGACTGCACGCATGAAACAGGAGATGGTCAGAGACTGCAGACATGATACAAGAGATAGTCAGAGACTGCAGACATACTACAGGAGATAGTCAGAGACTGCAGACATGATACAAGAGATGGTCATAGACTGCATACATAATACAGGAGAAGGTCAGAGACTGCATACCTGATACAGGAGATGGTCAGAGAATGCAGACATGATACAAGAGATGGTCAGAGACTGCAGACATGATACAAGAGATGATCAGAGACTACAGACATGATACAAGAGATGGTCAGAGACTGTAATCACATTACAAGAGATGGTCAGAGACTGCGGAAATGATATCAGAGATCAATGCATCAAATGCAGCCTACCAGTGTCCACCAATTGCAGCCTACCAGTGCCCACCAATTGCAGCCTACCAGTGTCCACCAATTTCAGCCTGTCAATGCCCACCAATTGCAGCCTACCAGTGCCCCTCGATCACACAGACTGGCGACGATCCCTTGCTGTCACAGATCTTGGGTTTGAATCTCCTGGATGGCCACTGTAACAACACAGCAGAGTGTCCCTCTCTCTGGTGGTGCTAGGCAGCAGCATGGCCCTTTCTCTGGTAGTGCTGACAGCAGCATGGCCCACTCTCTGGTGGTACTGGACAGCAGCGTGGCTCTCTCTCTGGTGGTACTGGGCAGCAGCATGGCTTTTTGGTGGTGCGGATACAGTGTGGCGCTCTCTCTCTGGTGGTGCAGGTACAGCGTGGTGCTCTCTCTCTGGTGGTGCGGGTACAGTGTGGCTCTCTCTCTGGCTTCCCCCAGCACAGTCCTCTCTTTTTCCTATAGCACTCACTCGGACAGCTTCTTCCTGTGTTTCAGGCTCATAATCTTTGCCCCAGCAGAGTGCATGCTGTGGGCTGAAGTCTGCTGCCTGTGGACAACAATGGGGCTGACAATGTTCCGGGACTACATGTCCCATGATGCTCCACTCGCCTCTTCTGATTGGCCCTCCGCTGTAGCCAATGGGAAGGGAAGCAAACTGGGCACCAAGCTGGCCGAACAAGATGATAGCCACTCTCTCTTCACTTCTGACAAGAGAAAGGGGGGGGCGAGTGGGGGAGATACGCTGACATCCCTAACAGATCTAAAAATGCTAATGCGCACAACCACAATGATCAAATATGCTGGGAAGGAGCTGCCTGCATATAAAAGTGTACTCACATAACTCAAACAATAAATATGTGGCGCTCACTGACCCTAAAAAAGTGAACAAATACCTACAATAATCATAAAACTGCAATTCATAAATCTAAAAACGCAGTGAAAAATAATGTAAAGCAATAAAAACCATCAAAGGTGCAATAAAGTGCAATACGCTAGAATGTGCAATACTAAAGCACAATGTGGGGTGATAAAAACTTATCATCAAGTGCAATAAAATAAGCAATAAAAAGTATACAGTGAAGCATGTAGCTAGTAAAGTGCAGAAAAATATATAAAGTGACAATGTACAAAAGAGAAAGCTTGACACGCTGACACACTAATGTGTGTAATGAATATTCCAAACGAATAATAGTGATCATACAATAGTAATAAAGTTAAAACAAATCCAATAATTAGTGCAAGTCCCAAAAAATATGTGTAATCCAATAGACAATACACTGTAGCTCCCAATATCAGCAAGATCCGATCTTCTAGTAATAATGACAGATAGAAGTGGAAGTGCAAAGGACAGTCACTGTGATAAAAAGTGATCCGGATAGATAGAAATAGTCAGCTTATGCTCCGGAGTGCGACATCTGTTTCCCCCAGCCACTCACCTGCAGTAACAGCCCCCAATGGGCCAAATCAAGCATGAGCCAATGGTTGAAGAACTCCACAGAGGATCTGGTTGTAGTTGCAGCTCACGGGGACACTCGATATGTAGTTTACAATAAACTCTTCCACTCTCAATATGTGCCATCAGATATAAGGTAATAGAAGAAAGTGGGCTCCATAGTGTAGTATTTAAACATGTATTGGTAATAAAAACAAATAGTAACTTACATAAAAATACAGTAATAGCAGCAAATGAATGGGATGCTTCCGGGTTCGGCCATACCCAGGAAGCAGCGGCACCTGGCTCCTCTCTGACGCATTGCGTCACCACCACGTGACTTTCTCAAAGGGTCAAGGAGTCAGGTGTCGATCAGCCAGCTTATATAGCCCCGTCTGCTGTCATGACAACAGCGGATAAACAAACACATGAAATCTTCCTGAATGGTAACAATCTAGGCATCTAATATAGCATGAATAATGGATCCATACCTAAACTATATAATCCCATCTGTTGTTCTAACAACTGAGGGTGAATGATATAATCCTAGAATCCTAAATCCTAGAAGATAGCAATCCAGGCATCAGAAATAGCATGAATGATGAATCTATAACGAAATAATCTTGTCCGCCGTCATGACAGCAGCGTTTAAACACAAGGATGGTATCTGTTAAATAATAACAATCTAAGCATAGAAATATAACATGGATAGTGGATCCCTAGTATATCAAAATTAAAAAAAAGTAAAAAACAATGGCACAGTGAATATCATGAAACCATCAATATAACAATAAAATATATGGGCGCCATCTAGTGGTATAAAAGAAGAAACAGCCCATAATTCAAAATATACTAGTGCTACCCTGTTTCCCCGAAAATAAGACCTAGCGTGATTGTCGGTGATGGCTGCAATATAAGCTCTACCCCCCAAATAAGCCCTAGTTAAAGTCCCTGTAGGTCTTATTTTCAGAATAGGGCTTATTTTCAGGGAAACAGGGTAGGGCTTATTTGGGGGGTAGGGCTTATATTGCAGCCATCACCGACATTCACGCTAGGTCTTATTTTCGGGGAAACAGGGTATCTAATAGAACAAATATATATAAAAATCTACCTAATGAAAACGCCATCTAATGGTAAGGATGCAAGAAAAATACATATATATATATCTGGAGATATCATGCAAAAAAGAACAATTGGGGTGCACACTGGTTATAGTATGTTAAGTTGCACACTCCAAAATAGAAGTGTGCAGTTAACACACTGGATGAACAAACAATCGTGAAAAGACTAATGCCCCGTACACACGATCGGACATTGATCGGACATTCCGACAACAAAATCCTAGGATTTTTTCCGACGGATGTTGGCTCAAACTTGTTTTGCGTACACACGGTCGAACAAAGTTGTCGGAATTTCCGATCGCCAACAACGCGGTGACGTCAACCACGTATGACGAGACTAGAAAAGGCCAGTTCAGAACCAAGCACGGCACCATTTGGGCTCCTTTCGCTAATCTCGTGTTAGTAAAAGTTTGGTGAGAGACGATTCGCGCTTTTTCAGACTCGTGGCTTTCAGATCGTTTTCTGCCGTTCAGTTTGTGCTTGTGGGTTTGTATCTGCTCTTCAGTGCAAGCAAGTTCCGCGTGACTTTAATTAGTCATTGTGTTCTTGTTCGTTCGTTACTGTTTTTCAGGTCGCTCTTCACAGGCCTTGCTGTTCTTCAGTGCGTTCTGTTACTTCGTTCTGAGCAGCCGACCGTTTTCTAGCCATGTTTCGTATACGTACTCCTCGTAGAGTTCGTGCTGTGCGGGGGCTTGGTGTTGGGGTCCTGACCTTGACAGGGTGGCCCAGTCCATGAACAGGGTGGGGAGGAGTTCATGGACCAAGAATTGGTTGCTTCAGCGTGACCAGTTCTCTCATATGCCTTTGCTTCGTGAGATTTGTGAGAATAATCCTGATGATTTCAGGAACTTTCTCAGGATGACGGACCCCATATTTCACCATTTGTTGGCTTCGCTGACCCCCTATATCAGCAGGCAGGATACCTGCATGAGGCAAGCCATCACTCCGGAGCAGAGGCTCGTCGCTACCCTGCGGTACTTGGCGACAGGGAGAAGCCTGCAGGACTTGAAGTTCTCGACAGGCATCTCCCCCAGGCTCTGGGGATCATAATCCCAGAGATCTGTTCTGCCATCATCCAGGTCCTGCAGAAGGAGTATATGAAGGTAAGATTTTTATCCTTTAATATCACATTTTAGTGTATTGAATGTTTGATAATATATTGTATTTCTTTCCTCATTCCCTAATTACCATGATTGTAATATGCTGTGAATGTCCCCTTTGTCCTCATTCATGCTGGATTTTTATGTAATCTTTTTTTTTGTCCTTCATACCTATTTGCCTTCACTAACCTTCCCAGCATGTTCTTCTGGCCCTATATTCACCTCATGTAGTCACTTAACAATGTATTTTAGCTTTTAGCTCCATAGTAGTGCTTTAGCCCAAACACCCCCTAAAATGTTTAGAAATGTGATTTGTGCTTTAAATTCAGGCAGAGTGCCAGAGGCTTTTTTTTTGTAGTGTCCCCAAATCATTTTTATTAACCCTCCCTCCCCCCAACTGCTAAGTCAGCTGATCCCAATTCTCTATCTATCCTCAATCATCTATCTGCTGACTTTGCCAAACCCATACACACTATACCCACCTCTTTTGTGGTCAGATGTATGGATGAATTCCCCAAAGCATGTAGTGCAAGGGCCTGCCTGTATACTTTCAAATGGTACTGTTTAAAGTTTTTCTATCCTATTATTATCTTGATAGGTAATAGCAGAATGTCAAAATGTGCTCAAATGTGTACAATGTATATTTATATCTTTGTATTATGACACTTCTTACCTGTCCAGTGGGCTGCCAATAGTGTAACTTAGGAGGGGCTGTTCCAAGTAATACCCTGTATTTAGGCATTCATCTCTCAATGAAGTGAAGAGGGTTACCTGTCCAAGATCACCCCCCCTATAATGTTAGAAATGGCCCATGAGAGGGGGTGGGAGGGGGAATATGATAGGTGTACCTTATACTTTGGTGTTGTAAAATTCCCCTTAATAAATGTGATCTATGGGTTGGCCAAGAATGTTTTGTGTCTATAATCTGCTTTCCATGGTTATGTGCAATAATAATAATGTTTTTTTTTTCCTCAACAGTTTCCTTCCACGCCACAGGAATGGCAGACTGTGGCTTCACACTTTGCCCAGCAGTGGGACTTTCCTAACTGCGGAGGGGCAATTGATGGGAAACACGTCCACATCGTCCCACCACCCAACTCGGGATCGTACTATTACAACTACAAGGGGTTCAATAGTATTGTGATGTTGGTGGTGGTGTCGGCTACTTACGAGTTCCTGTATGTGAACGTGGGGAAGAATGGCCGGATGTCCGATGGTGGAGTCATCGCCCAGACGGAGTTTTACAGGCGTCTCCAGAATGGCAGCTTGGACTTGCCACCTCCAGAAGACAATGTGGAAGGACTCCCATTCGTCTTCGTTACAGATGAAGCCTTTGCGCTGGGGGACCATCTTATGCGGCCATTCCCGATGAGGACCCTCACCCCGGAACAGAGGGTTTTTAATTACCAGCTGGCCAGAGCCAGAAGAGTGGTGGAGAACACATTTGGAATCATGACCAGCCGGTTCCACCTATTTCTGACACCCATCCATATGGCGGAGTATAAACTTAATCATCTAATCCTGGCGTGCTGTGTTCTCCATAACTTTTTACGCAAACATTCTGCCAACTATGTTGGCTCAGTTGGTCCTGAGGCCGGAATGATCAATGAACCAACCCTGACGGAGTTTGAAAGTGGCCGTCCTGGCTTGCCCTCCCTGAGTGCCCATGATGTCTGGTTAAGATACCTTGAGTTCTTTGCGGGTAGGGGAGCCATCAATATGCCAGACAATTTGTGAAGCCTTTATCAAATAAAAAACAAAAAAAAAATCTTTGGTGACATTTCCTGCTTGTGTTTGTTTTACCTGACCCTGTCAGAAATGTGGGGAGTCCTGAAAATGGCGTGATTGTGTAACCTTATACAAAGCACTGTTGGGTGTTATTTACTAAAGGCAAAGACACTTTGCACTACAAGTGCACTTGCAACTGCACTGAAACTGCACTTGTAGTGCAAAGAGGATTTGCCCTTAGGAAATAACCTCCATTTTCACAGAAAACACCAATTACATAACCACCAAAGTGTTTTAGCGTTGACACAATAATCCACACATTCTTCATTAACAATCATTTTAATACCTGCACACAATGTGCATTTAGAAAAGGTTTTTAAAACAAACCAACATGTTTGTTGTATAACAATTTTTGGGGTTGCATTATCACATAGAAATGTCCATTTAGGATAAAACAGGCATGTGTAAAACCAACAAGAAAGACACAAATCTTTGAACTTATAAAGTTCACATTTGGTAGAACTTGAAGGCAATATCAGACATGAGTATTTAGGAACTGTGTTTGATATTGCGTTCAGATGGGGTGAAGTCACCCCAGGAAAAGCCACATTTGGAAGATGCACACAAATTTACGAATATCAACATGTGCTAGCTGCCCTCACGGGGGATCAAGGGACGTGTTTTGGGGGAGAAACCCCTTCCTCTCAGCTACTTTATTATTGAGGAAGGCGTTGCACCCCCAAAACGCGTCCATTGATCTCCCGTGATGGCAGATAGCACATGTTGGCACACTGTGTGCATCCTCCAAATTTTAGCTTTTTAGAAAAATCGCTAAAACATTTTAAAATTTGTAGAACACAAAAGCAGAAAGTGATTTTGAGGGGTTTTAAACTCGCCCCAAAACATCAATGATGTTCTTATTTTTTTGGATAACATCATTGATGTTTTTCTTGAGGTTTTCCAATTGTAAATTACACCCCATGATCTCCCCGATCAGGATCTGGGCACTTTCTGATGTGAAAGGATCTGGATCCACAACATCACGATCACCTAAAAAGAGAGCAAAACAAAAACAGGTATCAAAAATATGCCGGCATCCATCTCTTACCTGAGCCTGTGGGTGCAGACACTCACCCGTTGTGGTGACAATTTCCACCACATCTTCCTCCTCCTACTCTTCTTGGGTTGGGGGTATTTCCCCTACTTCCAGAGGTGAGGGGTCTGTGGTCTCCTCAGATGAGGGGTGTCTTTTCTCCCCTATGTAAAACAAAAATGCTGTACTTAGCACACAGATATTTGATGGCAGAACTATAAATAGGAAACATTGCTTGGAAGTGGGGTGCAATTGTCAATTTTAGCAGAGTTCCAAGATGTAGCATTTTCAATGTCCTTTGTCAAGCTGCAATACTTTACCTGTTTTGTACAAGCTTCACAGATGGAGACCCCCCTATAGTATACACTGGAGCACCTGTGTGGGTCCCCTAAGAAAAATGGGGTTCTTGTGTCCCACACTAGTGCTCCAGTGTCCAGATGTGAAAACAGCTGCTGAGTGTCCTCTCCTTACACAGAATCTAGTTTGCATTTCATTCTAGTAACAAAGCCATCTACACCACCAAATTAGTTTCATACAAGTAGGACGAAAAAAATGTGGCCAAATACATATGGCCAAAACAATGGTGTTTTATAGTCCGAAAGAAAAACGTTTGATACGAACGAATAATGTGCCCATGAACATGAAAGTTGACATTTTAAAATGTACACTTTTAAGAAAAGCATATGGAGCAGCACGAACGTAATAAACATAAAGAATAGGAACACAGCACAACTACTTACTTTTTTGCAGCACTCTCCGGATCTTTCTGTACTGCTCGTGTTCTCGTAATTGGAGGTCCGACCATCGTTTCCTGAGCTGATCTTTCGATCGTCGTACCCCAAAATGCCGGTGCAGACTCTTGACTACTTTTGCCATGATCTTGGCCTTTCTGACATTGGGGTTGGGGTAAGGTCCATACTTTCCATCATAGTCAGCCTTCTTCAGGATATCGACCATCTCCAACATCTCCCTAAAGGACATATTTGAGGCCTTAAAACTCCTTCTGGATCGGGACGTGTCCGGATCCGGGCTTTCCTCCTCCTCGTTCCTGTAATTAGCACGCACCTGCTGTGTATCCGCCATGTGCTCTTCCCCCATTGCGCAGAACGAAAAGGGGTGGGGAATAGACTAAAAAGAATGTCAGGGGCGGGCGGAGTTACACGCATGCGCAGTGTGTCTAAAGCGTACCACGCGTGCGTATTACGTACGATCTGTGAGCGGAGGAAGGAGCATTGGAGGCGCCGATCATAAGAACGAAGGTAAGAGACATACTTGTGCCTATACTACTTCTAGATTGAGGCCTATATTGTAACAAGATTAGGAGAGTTTGGCCTGACATTAGGGGTTGTCTTGTGTTGTGTCTTGCAGTGAAAATGGATATCTTTATAGATACTGACTTCATGGCAATATTCATTGACCTGTTCAGGGAGCTGCTTTGTCTGTGGGAGATCAACCACCCACATTACAGGAACCAAACAAAGAGGAAGGCAGCGCTGGATCAATTGTTGGAAATTGTGAAGCAGGTGATCCCCACGGCAGACATCACATATTTGAAGATCCTAATTGGTGGCCTGAGGAGCACATATGTAAGGGAGCGCCAGAAAGTCCAGGATTCGCAGAGATCCGGAGCAGAAGATGACATCTATGTCCCCAGGATGTGGTACTATGACAGGCTGCATTTTCTGGCAGGCCAGACTGAACCCAGGCCAGCACTGTCCAGTCTTCCTTCCACGCTTCCTTCCCCCCTGGCTGAGGCTTCTGACGCCCAACCTGGGCCTTCCAGGCAGCAACATTTGGAGGAGCCCAGCTTGAGCCAGGTATAGCATTCTTCTAAATATTTCTGCTTGTCCAATCAATGATGTTAACTAGATGTTAGTTTGGAGTACTAATTTAGGATTGTGATTGATGATGCAAAAACTAAAAACATGTCCCTTTTTCATACACAGGGAAGTCTCAGCCAGGAGGTGGCCGGGCCGAGCAGGCTGTCTGATCTGCAGGTCCCTCCCCTACACCTGGAAAGAGAAAGTGGCAGGAGGAGGAGTGCCCTAGAGGAGGCTGCCATAGGCCTCTTTTGGAAGGCTACAGAGGCCCTGGGAGCACCACACACTGTGGAGGAGGACTTCGCTGCCATCATTGCCTGTAAAATGCAGCGGATGGAGGAGGGCCAACAACTCATGTGTGAGTCTTTAATTTTGGAGGCTCTCAATAAGGGGTTGAGGGCCCAAATAACATCTGATACCCACCTTTGTGACCTCACACATCGTCCTCCTCCTCCAGGTCCTACTCCTCCTCCTCCTTCTCCTCCAGGTCCTACTAGTCCTCCTCCTCCTCCAGGTCCTACTCCTCCTCCTGCCACATCTCCAACAGCAGAGCCACAGCGTGGAAGGAAGCGTGGAAGGAAGACCAGAAAGTGAGGACCCTGGATCCAGTCTGGTCTGGCAAAAGATGCAGCCTCTTGTGGTACCACAGAAAATTTCCGGATCTCTGGGACTTCTGGACCAGACTGCACTCCCTTACATATGGACTCCTCAGACCACCAATTTTGATGTTCAAGAATTGATGTCTGCCCTGGGGGTCCCAGGCTTTGCTAATTTCTCCTGTTTATCCAGCGCTGCCTCCCTCTTTGTTTGGTTCTGAGCCCTTAATTAAGGATTTTAGTTTGAATTATATTTGCCTATGTGTGTTTTACTTCAAAAAGGACAGTTTGTTTGTGAGGATTCAGGTACATTTAAAATATACAATGTGAAATTAACAAGGGACACCAACACCAAACAATCTCCTTGAGCTTAAATAATAAAAGATATCAATAGTGTTGTGGTAACTTGACACACAAAACACACACAAAAATATTCTGGAGTAAAATTAAAAATAACATTAAACAAAGATCAGCCTTTAAAAAAAATACAAACATAAAATCTAAAATAAAAATGGCTTTAAAAAAAATATATATATATTTCTGTCAGATGTCACAAATAAAAATATATTTAGGTAATCCCAATAAAAAATAAAGAAATACGTTTGTGAGAAGTGTGTGTGAATATGAGCAGCAAAACTACTACATTCTTCTCACATTATAAAGAAGAAGAGAGTGCGCTGTATTAAACCATTTTTAACATTGCAGCGTGACGAAAGTGCTGTATCCATTGCGAACGCTAATTTTACCAGACCGAGCTGTTCCGTGTCAGAATTTCTTCTGAGCATGCGTGGCACTTTGTGCGTCGGAACAGACCACACATGGTCGGAATTGACGCAATCGGATTTTGTTGTCGGAAAATTTTATAGCCTGCTCTCAAACTTTGTGTGTTGTAAAATCCGATGGAAAATGTCCGATGGAGCCCACACACGGTCAGAATTTCCGACAACACGCTCCGATTGGACATTTTCCATTGGAAAATCTGACCGTGTGTACGGGGCATAACACAACATAAATGACACAGTACGGACACCAAATACCCATGTACATGTAGACCACCAGTGGTAATGACCACATGAAAAAAGGAACAAAAAATTGTCCCAAGGAAAAAAGTCCTATTAGGCAGATTATGTGTGCATGGCCCCCGGGGGATAAGGAAACGCACAAAAATCAGCAATGATTGGTCTACTGAATACTGCGTGAAAACTATCAGATGCTGCAGCTGGCAATGGGGGACCTCATATGGAAGTTCATTGCATACATGTCCATAACTTCCAGTGCTGAAGGGCTGTAGGTCTGATGGACAAATGAGGCTGTATGTGGGAATGAAGCCAGTCACATGAAGAAATCCTACAAGGCAAAATTGCACATTGCCATGAGTAATGACACCCAAAGAAAGTAGGCCCACAATGCTACTAGTATAGTCCACTACTCATGTGAGCCACTAATGTATTGCAAGCCTCACACTGTGTGTTTTGGGTCAGGCTGCTAGCTCTTGCAAAGCACGTGGTGGTGGATTTCAGCGTGGAATATATACATGTATACAGTTCATGCAGGGAGAATATCCTTTTAAGTAGCTGCAATAGCAAAAGATGTCATGTAAGTATTCTATATTATAGACAGTCCATGTCCTATCACATTGAGATTGAATCCCAGTTGGGGATAAACAATATATCAGATGACAAAAAATGGATAGTGCAACGATAGTGGCTCCCGAGATATATTTTATGGACATACACCTCATGTACTTTACCAAGTCCCAGGGCTGGTACCATGGATGGATTTCGTTTCCACAACTGCTTAGTGTCTCAGGCTGTCTCTGGCCAATTGCAGTCAGGCAGTAGGGATGGGCAGTAGGGATGGGCTTTATGTCCAGGTCGAACATGAGTTTGATTCGAACATTGGCTGTTCGCCAGTTCGCCGAACAGCGAAACACCCTTTAAAAGTCTATGGGAGAAATCAAAAGTGCTAATTTTAAAGGTTTATACAGTACCTGACCGCGAGAATGTGTTTCCAGCGCAATCCCATCGCGCTGGTCGGTGACAATGTACTGTGCATCTCACGCTGGCTCGCTCATCGGGAAAGGAAAACTGTTTTTTCCTTTTGCGATGAGCGGCAAGCATTGCTGACAGGTGTCTGGTATGAATCATGAGGGGGAATGCCACGCCAAATTTTAAATAAAAAACTGTCATGGGGTCCCCTCCAGGGGCATACCAGGCCCTTAGGTCTGGTATGGGTTTTAAGGGGAACCCCCTAAGCCAAAAAAATGGCATAAGGGTCCCCCCAAAATCCTAACCAGACCCTTATGCGAGCGCGCAGCCCGGCCGGTCAGGAAAGGGGGTGGGGATGAGCGAGCGGCCCCCCTCCTGAACCGTACCAGGCCGCATGCCCTCAACATGGGGGTGAGCACTTTGGGGAAAGGGGGTACCCTGCGGCCCCCCACCCCAAAGCACCTTGTCCCCATGTTGATGAGGACAAGGGCCTCTTCCCGACAACCCTGGCCGTTGGTTGTCAGGGTCTGCGGGCGGAGGGCTTATCGGAATCTGGGAGCCCCCTTTAATAGGGGGGCCCCCAGATCCCGGCCCTCCACCCTATGTGAATGAGTATGGGGTACATTGTGCGCCTACCCATTCACCTGGGGGTAAAAGTGTCAATAAAAAACACACTAGACAGGTTTTTAAAGTAATTTATTAGTCAGCTCCGGGGGTCTGCTTCTGACTTCGGGGGTCTTCTTCCTACTTCTTACTCCGGCTTCTTCTCCCAGTGTCTGGTTCTTCTCCCGCTCTCTGGCCTCTTCTCCCGCTCTCTGGCCTCTTCTCCGCTCTCCGGTTCTTCTTCCGGGCCCCTCCTCTATCTTCTGCTCTTTTGCCGCTCTTTTGCCATCGGTGGCCCAGTCTTCTCCGTTGTCTTGTTCCCTCTTCATTTCTTCCAATGTTGACACAACGCTGTCTCCTGCTGAAATGCCGTGTATTCAGTGCGCAATGACTTATATAGGCATGGGACGTGGTCATCGGGTGATGTCACCTGGTGATCCCGCCTCCTTATGACCTCACAGTCCGGGGCTTGGATAAGGATCTGGTATAAATTTTGGTTAATAAAATTCATACCAGACCTGAGGGCCTGGTATGCCCCTGGAGGGGAACCCATGCCGTTTTTTTATTTAAAATTTGGCGTGGCGTTCCCCCTCATGATTCATACCAGACACCTGTCAGCAATGCTTGATGCTCATCGCGAAAGGAATGGGATCGCGCTGGAAACACATTCTCGCGGTCAGGTACTGTAGCTAAATATACAACTCCAGCTGTCTTACAGGCTACTCAATGTCTAATAGTATGAGTGAGCCCATTTGGAAGAATGACTTCCCTAGAGTTAGAGACAAAAGCACAGACATCGCAGTTCCCACATTGGAAGGTACTGACGTTGGTGTGAGACTGCGGTTTTTTGGGAGAATGATGGCTGGTTATCAGACGATCCCTCAATAATGGGGATCGTTGATATGTTATATCAGGATATGACCAGAGTCTGCAGTTAGTAAAGGCCAAAATTTGTTCAAAACATCCCTAACTTGGGCATGCTGTCTGGAGAATTGAGTGATTAAATGAACGGGCTGTGAGGCCTTGAGTGGCTTGTTTGAAAAAATAAGGTTTTTTCTATCTAATTTTTTGAATTTGTTATAGGCTTTTTTTAGAAGGGAATGACTGTATCCTCTGGTTTTTAACCTCATGTATAAATCACGTGATGCTTTTTAAAAATCAGCCTCTAAGGTGCAGTTTCTTTTGATTCTCAAATATTGGCTAAAGGGGATACTATCCAAGAGGGGCTTGGGGTGGGCACTACTGGCATGAAGGAAGTATTGCCAGAAGATGGTTTTCGGTATAGAGCAGAGTGGATGTTTCCATCATGATCTATACCTGTTGAAGATCCAAACAATTAATTTGGGATTGGCTGCATTCCATAGTGAATCATAAATTGTAGCTATTGATAGCCAAGGAGTCAATAAACAAAGTGAGCTTGTCTCGAGTGCCAGACCAAAAAAAGAGCACATCATCAATATATCTGTGCCAAGAGATGACCTTTGGCAGCAGATTAGATGAACTGCAACTGGCAAAGAGTTCCCTTTCCCACCCCGCCAGGTACAGGTTGGTGTAAGAGGGGGCACATTTGGTTCCCATAGCCACCCCCTGTACCTGGAGGAAGTGGGAAGGGCCAAACATAAAATGATTTTGTGTCAAGATAAATTTCAGTAGATCTAAAACAAAATGGCCATATGAGTCAAATTCAGGGCCTCTTTCTTGAAGTTGTTTTTCAATGACTTCAATGCCTTTTTGATGTAGAATGGT
This sequence comes from Lithobates septentrionalis, assembly GCA_037952835.1. NCBI lineage: Eukaryota > Metazoa > Chordata > Amphibia > Anura > Ranidae > Lithobates > Lithobates septentrionalis. The sequence continues at coordinate 1,879,905 of JBBDGP010000091.1, read as the reverse complement.
GTTATATAAACTCTCCACATCAAGAGCAACTAGCCATACACCTTGAGCTAAGTGTTTACCTTTAAGAATGCGAAGAAGATGGATAGGAAAAGGATGTAACATGGGGGGCTAGGTATTTGTCGACCAGAGCGCCTGCATTTACGGTGAGACATTCGCATCCGGATACAATGGGCCGACCAGGAGGGTTAATAAGTGACTTATGTAGTTTAGGTAAGGTGTAAAACGTGGGAGTTTTGGGCTCCTTAACATTTAGAAAATTCCACATGTTACAATCAATAATACCTTGTTAATAAGCTGAAAATGTGAATTGACGGTATTCTGAAGTAAAATTATCAATAAGAGACTGGGATATGTGTCTGTACCAATCTCTGTTGTCAAGGATGTCGCGGCACATGTGTTCATATGCCGCAATGTCCATAACCACAATATTTCCTCCTTTATCCGCTGGTTTTATAACCAGTCCTGGGTGATTTTGAAGGGATTTGAGAGCTTTATTGTGAGCAACAGATAGATTGGATGGATAGGGATTAGCAGGATCCATATTTTTGATGTGGTAATCTGTTGGACGAAAGCCCAAATATTTGGATTAGTAGAAAGAGCTGGAAAGGTCCGTGATTTAGGTTTGAAAGAAGTTGGGGGGGAAGGAGACACCAGGGGCTATGATGCTAGACTCCATAGAGTCTAACATGTCGTCATCATCAGTGACTCCCTCCTCCGATAACGACATAAGTTCCTCAATAGCCTGAATCTCTGCCAGTGTGGGGACAGCATTGGAAGAGCTGGAACCCACAGTGGTCAATGAGGATGAAGATTTATCATAGATCACTTTGTATAATAAGTTACGTGCAAAGAGGTGGATATCCTTAATAAATTGGAAACTGTCAAAATCGGTGGATGGACAAAAAGTTAAACCAAGTTGCAGTACTTTGATCTGATCATTGCTTAAGGGTACCGAGGACAAATTAACTACATCAAGACCAGGGGTTCCCTGTTGGTCACAGTGGTTAGAGGATTTGGGGTGGGACTCTGAGGAGTGTACAAGGTTTGAACTAAAAAAAAAAAAAAAAGGAATCTAGGGCGTTCGTATATGCTTAGAACTTGGTGCTCACCTTTATTTTTAGGTGTTGCACCCCTGTTGAACACAGGCTTCAGGTGTTTTTCTTTTGCCCAATCGATCAATCGATACCATCTCTACTTTGGGTGATTCTTACACCCCAAATGGGGACTATCGCAGCTTGTTTGTTTTAAATTAGTTAGGCGAGTCCCTACTCATATGCTGATTATAGTTGTTTCATTCACGTTATCGTTCTCCTTATCATTATTCATGTTTATATATCTATGCCTTGTGCTTAGTAACCAGTCGTCTCTCTTTGTAGTTAAATAATTTGGATAATTCTTACCTAATCGATCTTTCCACCACAGCTTTTTCTGCAACACCTCCATTCAGGTGCCCCTGCTTTAATATTGATTTTATTAAATAACTGTAAGTAATTGAGGCTATGTTAGCCCTACTCCTTTGCTTGGGATAATGTCTATCCCAATACCGCTATTTCTTCGAACATCCAACTAATATCAATAGTTCTAAATCCTGATTGCTAGGTCTCTGTCTGCCCCCTACAACAAAAGATGTGGTACAGGGCTTTGTGGCTTTTTTTTTTTTTTTTTTTACATAAAAGTTTATTAAAGCATTAAACTTGTATACATACATTTCTGTATAAAATAAGTTGACAATGCGGTATAAAGTACAATACAGCGGGTAATCCGATTGAGTACAGTTATGTTGTCTTGAATAACAATAATAATGGTTTGCAAACATATAAAGAGACCAGTTTATCAATAATGACATCTAGTGATGTCACAGGCAAGACATATAAGCGGGCCCAAGGTCATATTTCAAATCTTGTCTTTATTGAAAGCTTGATAACTTGCCGTATGGTTTACCATTTTTACCAAAATGTACTCCAGGTCTTATTAAAGGGGAGAATAGGATAAGTGAAAGGAGAAAAAGTACAGAAGATACTTGAGAAAGATGGGATATGTGAAGAGATAAAATAAAATAAAATAAAGTAAAAAGGGGGGGTATAATAAACTACTGAGGAAGGGTACCTTGGGGTCGATTGTGAGAGAGGACCTGATAAATCAATCTACAATATCGTTCTGCCACATGCAGAACCATATAAGGTTTTGAATCACTGAGGGTAAGTCCATGAGTTTGTTAATCATCAAGTCAAAAAGAACGTGTTCAGACCCTCTACTCATCTCGTTAGTTGTTCAAAGACCTGGGAGTATATGAAAACAAACCACGGAGACCAAGTTTTATGATATTTCTCTGTTATTTCGGAAGATTGTGCTGCTGTGTCTTCCATCTCGCAGATATAAGCAACTCTATTAAGCCAATCTTTAAGTGTAGGAGTGTGAGTGGATTTCCAATAAAGTGGAATAAGTGAATTGGCTGCATTAATCAAGTGCTTGGAGAGAGATGTTTTATATTTTTTAAATGAAAAATTTGTTATATGGAGCAAGCAACATGCCGCATCTAGGTTCAGTTTGGTCTCCGTGATCTGTTGGATGACTTTCCTCACCTCGGCCCAGAAAACTTGGATCAGGTCGCATTGCCACCAGACGTGTAACAACGTACCCCTGGCCTTATTGCATCTCCAGCATAATTCGGTAGTTTGAGGGAACCATTTATGTAGTTTATCAGGGGTGGCATACCAGTGAGTTAAGATCTTATAAGCCGTTTCCTGCATCCGTGTGCTTATCGAACCTTTATGGGCCAGTATACAAGCTGCCTCCCACTGTTTATCAGTGAACTGCATATTCAGTTCCTTTGACCATCTCTCTCTGAATCTGTCCATGTCATCAGATTGCAAATTCTGTAGTAAAGTATAGGAAAGGGAGGTAGATTTTTCCACTATCTCCCCTTTCATACATATCTGTTCAAACTCAGTGGGGTCTCTTGTGAAATTGTTCCTGTGCATAGCGGAATTGACAAAACTGCGTATCTGGAAGTATGTCCACATGGGTATGTGAGGTGTTTTGTTATCACTCCTAAATTGGGAGAGATCCATCATTTTCTTTTTTGTGAAGCATTGCCCTGCCAGTATAGGCATTTTGGTGTCTGTTGTTGTCAGAAGGTGGTTGCCCACACCCGGTGGAAAGTCTGGATTATCTTTTAGCGGTGTGAGGGGGCTTAGCGGGGAAGAGAATTTAGACTGCTTTGCTAGGATGTGGAAAATGTCTAGGGAGGTACCAATAAGTGGATGAATCTTTACCGTGTGGGGATATGACAGTTTTGGAACCCAGGGTAGAAATTGAAGTGGGGAAGAGCACATATCGTTTTCTATGGTGACCCAGTCCTTATTTTTTGAGTGGCAATGCCATTCAATGATACGGGCAAGATGGGAGGCATGGTAATATCTCTTAAAGTCAGGTATCCCCAAGCCCCCCAGTTTTTTGGGTCTGGTAAGGAGTGAAGCTTTAATGCGGGGCGGTTTATGGGCCCAAATGAATCTCATTTGTATTGCGTGTAATTTTTTGAAAAAACTGTGGGGGATTTTTACAGGTAAAGTGCGTAGTAAGTATAGGATTTTTGGCAAGACAGTCATCTTACATATGGCTGCCCTGCCGAACCATGAAAAGTAGGAGGTGTGCCAGTTTTGTAGGTCTTTTTCAATAGTTTTAAGAATAGGCGGGAAATTCCGTTCATATACTGAGGAGAGTTTGGGTGTTAGCCAGGTGCCCAGATATTTTATTGCATTATTCTCCCATTTAAAGGGGCTGTTGCTCTGAGCCCTATTCAATTTATCAGTCGGCAGAGTAATGTTCATGGCTTCAGACTTTGAAAAATTGATTTTAAGGTTGGAGACGTAGCCGTATATGGAGAACTCTTTTAATAATGAAGGGATGGAAATGTGCGGGTCTGTCAAAAAGAATAAAAGATCATCTGCGTAAGCAGCAACTTTGAATTCTCTGTTAGTTAGATTGAAGCCTCTAATGGAGCTATTCATTAAGATATGTCTAATGAACGGTTCCAATGATATGATGAAGAGCAGCGGAGACAGTGGACACCCCTGTCTAGTCCCGTTTTTTATACTGACACTCTCTGATAATGTGCCATTAATTTTAATTTTGGCTGAGGGATTTTGGTACAGAGCCGAGATCCATGTCAGCATATGTGGACCTAGTCCTATGTGCTCACAAGTCTTCATCATATAATCCCAAGCTACTCGATCGAAGGCCTTCTCAGCGTCAGTGGACAAGAGAAAGCCCTCGATCTTTCGCTGATGGGCTGCATAAATCAGGTCCAATGATTTCGTCACATTGTCTTTAGCTTCCCTGTTAGGGACAAAGCCCAATTGGTCTGGTCCAATTATATCATGCAGTAGAGGCTTCATCCTATTGGCGATAATTTTGGCTAATAACTTGACGTCAAGGTTCAGTAAAGAGATCGGGCGATAGCTAGCGCAATGTATTGGGTCTTTGCCTTCTTTAGGTAGTACTGTTATGTGTGCTGCCAGGAAGTCGTGTGGGACGGATCTCTGAGTAGATAGTGAGTTCAATGCGTTTGTTAAAGGGGAGGTCAGGATGTCTAAAAATGTTTTGTAATAAATGGCACTAAAGCCATCTGGGCCTGGACTCTTTCCTGTTTTCAATTCTTTGATAGCTTTCTGAATTTCTGAAGTTTCTATTTGTTTCTCTAATTGTGCGATGTCCTCTATAGCTAGGGGTGGGAGATTGGATTCTCTTAGATAATTTTTTATGGCCATATCCCTATCTCTCACTATGTTGTTGGGTTTATGTTGGGGTGGGAGGTTATATAACTCCGTGTAGAATTCATGGAAATGTTGTGCAATTTTATTCGTTGCTCTATCTATTTTACCTGTTTTATTTTGGATGCCTAAAATTGAGTGTTGGGAAATTTGACCTCTCAGTGCTCGTGCTAGAATTTTTCCTGTTTTGTCCCCATGTTCATAGTAGATCTTTTTTTGAAGAAGAGAAATCTCTTGGATTTAGTTTCTAGAATGTCTTTGAGGGACTTTCTTGTTTCCAATAATAATGTCGCTGATTGGGTAGTAAGTGATTGCTTATGCTGAGTTTCTAAGTCACGTATTTTGTTCGTCAGTTTATTTATTTCCAACTCAGTTTCTTTTTTCCTTTGTGTGCCCATTCGGATCAGTTCCCCTCTGATGTAACATTTGTGTGCCTGCCAGACCATTAAGGGGTCTGCTGTCGGGGTGACGTTAAGTGTAAAGTATTCTCTTAATGATGACGTCAGTTTTGGTAGTAAGGATGGGTCCGTTAAAAGTGACGAATTTAATCTCCACGTGCTGGATTTCACGATGGGTTCTAATATGTTCAGTGTAATGGCTATTGGAGCATGGTCAGAGATGGACTGTATGCCTATGTTTGCCGCACTTAATGTGTCAAGGTCCCTTTGTGAGATGAATAAGAAGTCTATTCTCCCGTGTCGGTTATGTGGTATCGAGTAAAAGGTGTAATCTCGATCCTCTGGGTGTAAAAATCGCCATGTGTCTATCAGTGATAAGGAATTTATTAAACTTTTAATTTTTTTGAGAATTTAATATGTGAGATATGTTTTCCCAGTGGAAGTGTCTTCAGAAGGGTTAAGAGGGACGTTAAAATCCCCTCCTAGTATCACGCGTCCCGCATGGAAACTTGTCAGTGCTGCAATCATTTTCTGACAAAATGTGATTTGCCCTGAGTTCGGAAAGTATACGTTGGCCAGAGTTATGGTATTTCCGTGACATGATCCCTTCAGGAAGATAAATCTTCCTTCTGGATCCACTATGTTATCTGTTAAGTCAAATTTTGCGTCTTTGCTGATTAGAATTGAAACCCCTTTGGATTTAGAAGTATTGTGTGTGGCATGGTGTGCTTCTGTGAAGTATCTGTCAGTTAGTTTTGGTATATGATTCGTTTGGAAGTGTGTTTCCTGGAGGAAAACAAAATTGGGCCTACCTTTCTTCAGTTCTCTAAGGAGAGAGGATCTCTTCTCAGGGATGTTCAAACCCCTCACGTTGTGTGAGATGATTGTGGGGTTACGTCCTAAACCTGAGTAAGCCATGGTGAGTAGTCAGAGAGAGATGATCCAATAATCCCCTGTACCCTGCTCAGTGGGGAGTACAATCAAACAAAAAACAAAGAAAAAAGGGATTAAGTTAACTTAAATTAAATTAAATAAAATTAAAATTAAATTAACTGAAATTATTTACAATAACAAAAAAAATAAAGCAGTGTGAAGTTATATACCGTAAAATGAGGAATATGCGGACAACAGATATATATCCGTTGTCTGAGGGTTTTAACGCTCTGTATAGGTATATATATGTAGGATAGATATCCCAGAGTGGGGTAGGAAAGGAAGTAAGGAGTTAGGTTAGAGAAGTGAGAGTGGAGAAGATCTAGGTACTTCCTCCTCGGGCGAAATAGTACGCCCTGGAGGATCAAATTTAGTGTGGGTCAATGGGCACAATCGTTACCCACCGCGCACACTATTGTGAGGTTGGGGAAGGAACCCAGCGAGGGGGACCCCAGAGAGCAAACACCTATCTACCCGTGACGCGGGTGTCAAAATAGTCTGTGGAAGTTAGGTGTTGTTCAACAGTAGGTGAACCAAGCCTGGCCAGACTACGGCCTAATATTCTCATTTAAAGTGCTAAAAGGTCTGATCTGCACTATAAAACTAGTTAAACAACAATTAAAGAAAGAGAAAAAAAAAAAAAAAGGAACTCAATAATAATAGACAGCCATCTATAGGCTCATTTCTCTTGTCACCCTGTTAAGCGGTTATGATTTGCAAATTAAGGGTTAATTGTACAGCTTTTGTCTATAACTATGGCTGAGTCCAGCGTTCTTCTAGGAGAATTGTATGGTGAACACGGAGCCCCTCACTCCCCACAGGTGCAATCTGAATTTGAGACAGAGCCCCCGTGAAGCGTGAAGTAAGCCGCGACCCACATCCCTAACTGTCTCCCAACCATCAGAGGAGGACACAGCCATTGAGCATATCATAAACGAGAGGTGAAGTCACCTAAGTCAAGAAGTAAAATAAAAAAATAAAATAAAAAAAAAACCCGTTTCAAACACACTGCTGCTTCTCTTTCATGCTTAGATGCATCTGTTAGGAGTGTTGTAATAAGCAAAAAGTCCGCTCCTAAAAACCCTATCGGTGCATTTAGATATGTTAGGCAAGCTGAGATTGGTTATACTTAACCGAAGACCCTAAATGACCATGAGATGTGTGAGTAACTCAGCTCAAATTGGGTCTGTTAGCGTCAGGGTTCAAGGCAAATTAAAAAAAAAAGGAAAGGGGGGCGTGGCCTGGACGGGCATGTGAGCGGACGCACTGCACGGAGCTCCCGCCACTGATCCTTTTAATATCCTGAACCCGCCACCGATCCGAACTCAGAACTGACCCATCAGTACGCCGCGACCCTACAGGACACATCACAACATTCCCGAAAAGTGCCGGAGGTCCAGAATGACCAGAAAAGGGGAGAAAGAAGCAGCAGCAGCGGCGGCCATGGAAGGCCAAGATGGCGCCGGCTCTCCTTTACCACAGCGTGCGGCCCGCAGCACAGACAGGACACAGGATCCGAGCGGTAAGACAGCAAAGTCTGGCAAACAGTGGGGGAAAGAGCAGCCCAGGGACATGGTATACTATGCCCAAAAGATGCAGGGACAGAGCGGTGCTTCCCCCCTGAATCAGCAGTCATTGGCAATGGACACTGAGGGACATGAAGGCGCCATGGCGCTGGATGATACGCTGCCATTAGAGGGCTCCCTGATCCTTAATACAGACGGCTCTGACCCCATGCATGATGAGGGACAGCAGCCCACGCTAAGTGATATTCTGCGGGCGGTACAGTGCTGCACAGCGTCTGTAAACGGACTGAAAGTAGAATTTGGGAGCCTTACTGAGACTGTTTCACTATTGCGCCATGACATTCAAAAGATCAGGGAGAGGACCACAGCAGTGGAGGGAAGGATCAGCGAGGTGGAGGATATACTACCCCCCCTCACTAGAGATACTAGAAGTGCATTACAGCAAGTGGCTCAGGCCAATGCCAAAAATGACGACATCGAGAACCGTCTCAGGAGGAATAATGTACGCATAGTGGGGCTCCCAGAGAAGGTGGAGGGGAGGGACCCCACAGCATTTACAGAAATGTGGTTACAAGACATATTCGGCAAAGATGTTTTTACCGCGCTTTTTGCGGTGGAGCGAGCTCACCGTACACCATTGAGACCCCTCCCCCCAGGCAATCCACCTAGATCAATGCTGGCCAGACTCCTGAACTATAAGGACAGAGAAATAATACTTTGATTGGCCAGGGAGAAAGGAGCAGTGCACTATAATGGAACCAAAATCTCCTTTTACCCTGACTTCTCGTCAGAGGTACAGCGCAAAAGGGCCAAGTTTGCAGAAGTAAAGAAAAGATTGCAGAAGATCCAAGTCGCATACGCCATGTTATACCCGGCTAAGTTACGTATTACGGCAAGAGGTCAGTCCACATTCTTTGAATCTGCAGCCGAAGCATCCGCCTGGTTGGACCGCAACGAGCAGGACCTAAGGAGGAGGAGAGAGGCTGATATGGGAGAGTGAATGACACTACGCGAAGCTGGGAAATTGGTCAGTCATTATTAGACGTTTTATAGTCTACAACATATTTTGCGGGACAATATCATTAATCTATAAAGTTAACGCGAGACAACAGCTTTGTTTATAAGAAAAATACCAAGAAAAGTCAAAAGCCAAGGTGGGACAGTTGTACCCACAGGAAACCCTTTCTTTTTGAACACTCAAGTTTTGGCCCAGTTGCAGGGGCCAGTTAAAATGTGCCCGGTTGGCACCAGTTTGAAGCACAACTCAAGGTGCACAGTCGGAACAGGGGAACTTCCCCCTGACCACTGTGGGAAAATTGCTCACATCCACAAAGCGAGATCTACACCGTGGAGCACACTACTACAGATGGGAGGGACACTTTTGCATATGAAGACACCACGCACTTTCTTCCACAGATGCCTCGGATCATCATTACAAAACAACACTGAATGCTGCACCGGGACAGTTTGGGTCATCGAGACATGCATTGATACTTTACGGCCAGAAGATGAGGCGAAGAAACAGGCTCACCCAGGACTTTTCAATCTACAATATCAATTATGGCAAACACCCCAGTTGTGACATGGAACGTCCGAGGTGTCCTTGATCCCTTGAAACGTACCATGATAAGCACATGTCTGAGAAAATTTCACCCAGCAATAGTGGGCCTCCAGGAGACTCACCTAACGAAGGAAACAGTCAGTTTTCTGCAGTATTCCTGGGTGGGCAAGGCCTACCATTCCACTCACACTGCATTCTCTCGCGGGGTGAGTGTTTTGGTACATAAATCCTTGGCTTACCAGGAATTAGACGCTGTGATTGATTCCACGGGTAGATTTGTGTTTTTACATTGCAGGTTGTATACCTTGACATTGATATTGGTGTTTGTGTACGTACCTCCTCCGTTCTCCAGGGAAATTCTACAGCTCCTCTTGACTTACCTGGTTGACAAACCTGATGTCCCAATAATGATCATGGGTGACTTTAATGGCTACTTGGATCCCAGACTAGACAGGCACCCCCCGGCACAGCCACCCTCGGGAAACAGGGGCACTATTCTGAGCAGACTACTGATAGAGGTGGGTTGGATAGACTTATGGAGAGCTAAATATCCTAACACAAAACAATTTTCCTGCTTCTCCAAAACCCATGGGTCACTTTCCCGTATTGACCTGTGTGTGGGGTCCCCCCAACTCCTAAGTGTGATACACAAGGTAGAATATTTACCCCGAGGGGTCTCTGACCACTCTCCTCTAGTCGCTTATCTTGTTACTAGACCGGCAACCACACTGCCTAGAGCACCGTGGAAGCTGAACGCTTTTTGGCTAAAGCTTTTCACCTCTCACGACAGAGTAGCGAAACAGATAGAACAATACTTTCTAGACAACCGGAGACAAACTGATCTCTTAGTAAGATGGGATGCCTTTAAAGCATGCCTGAGAGGCACATTTATAGCTGAAATTGCTGACGTAAAACACAATTCCGCAACCATACTGATACAGGTGGAAGACCGGGTAAAGCAATTGGAGCTCGCTTTTATTTTAGACTCATCAGAGTCCGCGAGGGAGGCATGGATATCGGCCCAGGAGTCCCTGGATCGGTTGAGGTCCTCCGCCGCGGAACGTAAACGGTTCTTTACTAAACAAGCTTTTTACGAAGAGGGTGAAAAAACTGGAAGACTGTTGGCTAGGATAGCCAGATCTCAACAGTCGTCCCCTGCTATAGGAGCGATACGTAGCTCCTCGGGACGTCTGGTGAATGATCCGGAGAAAATTATAGAGGAGCTAGCATCTTTCTACGCAGAGTTATATAAACCGTGTGATAACTATACAGACGAAGAACTGCAGACATACATGAGCACTATAACGCTTCCAGCTCTGACCCACCAGGCTAGGGGGGAGCTGGAGGCACCAATTTCGCTGGATGAACTGAGGGAGGCGGCTGCCTCTTTTCCTACATGCAAGGGCTCCCCATGGAGGTATACACCCAATATGGCGAAACAATCCTACCTAAACTGCTTGAAGTATTAAATGCATCCTTTAAATTGGGAAGGCTACCAACCCCTATGACTAGAGCTAACATTATATTATTGTTGAAAATGGGTAAGGACCCCTTAGACCCGGGCTCCTATAGGCCTATATCGCTCCTTCAGAGCGACATTAAATTACTAGCAAAAGTACTGGCCATGCGGGTTAATAAGATTGTTAGAACAATAGTTCACCTAGATCAAGCAGGATTTATGCCTCGAACATCTACGGCGACCAACCTTAGACGCCTATACCTAAACATGAAGACCCCCTCGGAGTCTATGGGCTGTAGAGCCTTGCTGTCTCTTGATGCCAATAAGGCATTTGACAGCGTGTGCTGGAGATATCTGTGGGCGGTTCTGGCCAAGTTTGGGTTTGGGCCCAGGTTCATCAGGTGGGTTAGGCTGCTGTATGATACACCCCGGGCGGCTATACGTGTGGCGGATCGAATGTCCCATGCCTTTGGGCTGGGCAGGGGGACCAGACAGGGATGCCCTCTGTCCCCCCTGCTCTTCGCACTGGCTATAGAGCCCCTGGCGGCACAGGTGAGAGATTGCCCACAGATTAAAGGTTTCCAATATGGTGAATTGCATGAAAAAATCATGCTCTACGCCGATGACATGCTTTTGTTTTTAGAAGACGCAGAGGGATCCCTGGAACAGGCAATGTCACTTATAACTGAATTCGGCCGTTATTCAGGCCTCACTATCAACTGGACTAAATCTGCCTTAATGTTTATAGACGGTGCCCCGATGACCAACAGGAGACCCCCGACCCAGATACCGGTGGTTTCTACATTTAAATATTTGGGTATACACATCTCGCCTACACTTACAGACTTTTGTAGTCTAAATATCTACCCCCTGCTGTCACGGTTTAGAGATAAGATAAATGTTTGGAATAAACTTAGGATGTCCCTGGCAGGAAAAGTGAATCTCATAAAAATGATTCTGATGCCACAATTTCTATACATGCTACACAACACGCCTGTAGTTATCACGCTGAAGATATTCAGAGTGGTTAACTCCCTATTCCGGCTGTTGCTGTGGCATACCAAACCCCCCAGAATCAAGTTGGAACAGCTGCAGCGCTCTAAGGAGGGGGGAGGCCTAGCCCTACCCAACCCATGGATATACTATCTAGCGGCGCAGCTGCAGCAACTGATAGGTGCTATGGCCCCTCTGCCACTGGGCTCGTCGGCTAAGCTTATGCTGGTGGGCACAGGGGCGGAGTCAATACCTGAGGGATTGGAGGCCCACCTTTTCCAAAAACCCAATAAACAAATGCCTACATACACACTGTTGCAGAAAGTATGGAACAAAGCTAAACAACTACAAAACGTTTTGGGCTTTACTAAGTATAGCCCGATATGGGAAAATAAAACATATGTTGAGCTGGCTAAGATCCAACAGGGGCACAGATGGCGCTGCAAGGGTATCACACATTTGCACCAGATTTTCAGTAACGGAACATTATTATCGTTTAAAGATCTACAAGATAAATACTCACTGCCTGCCAATATGCTGTTTTACTATCTACAACTGAAGCATGCAATTAAAGCACAAGGGGATGCAACTGACTGGTCCCAATCCCACACCGGTTTTTCATATAATGCAGGAGGCATTGGAGACTAAGGGCATGATTTCACAATGCTATAACATGTTATTAGCGTCACTGTTAGAGGGGTATCCCACAAAGGCGGCTGCTCAGTGGGAAGCGGATTTAGGCCCCCTATCGGGGGAGGTATGGGAAGAAGCTCTGCAAGCAGTTAACTCCTGCTCACTAAACGTGGCACAGAAGGTATCCCAACTTTACATCTTGTTGAGAGTACATTATACTCCTGTTAAGTTGTACAGAATGGGCAAGGCGCCTGACTCATTGTGTGGCAGATGCAGGGCGGCGTCTGGGGACTTGATTCACCTCCTCTGGCGCTGCCCCAAACTCCATAGGTATTGGACAGAGGTCCTGGCTACGCTAAATCAGGTGTTCCAGGTCACTGTCCCATTAGATCCATTATGTTGCTTACTGGGAGTTCTGGAGGGGGTGATTATGGAGGAGGTGACGAGAGTCGCTTTTGCAAGGGCGCTATTCCAGGCTAGAAAGGTAATACTGATGGGATGGAAGTCTGCTACGCCACCTAATAGCAAAACATGGATACTAAATATGGGAAAAACGCTTATAATAGAAAAATATATTTACCAGCACAGGGGCAGTCCTGGAAAGTTTGACAGATTGTGGGACCCATGGTTGGATGTGCCAGGTATAAGCCCCATGGAATTGGTACAGATGAGGTTGCTAAGGGGTGTTTAAAGATACGACAGATAGACGCCGAGAGTGGGTATTGGAGAACGGAGGAGGAGGGTATGGGGACAATGGAGAATATGTTTTCGATTTGATTAGATGGGACATAGAGTCCGAATGCTGAAAGATCCAAAATGCAAACTATGACACCTTATTGATGGTTATGTTACTATATGGGAAAAAGAAATGCTGATTACGGTGCAAATATCAATGTAATGTAATATATGTTTTTTTATATGAGCAATAAAACCTTTTATGATTTAAAAAAAAAAAAAAAAGGAAAAAATAGATGAGAAAACAAAAAAGAGCCATAAAGCAGACCCGTGTTTTCTCAAAAATAAACCAAACCGCTTGTATGGAAGCTGTCCATGAAACATTGGTAGACACGGTTCCCACAGTCATGACTATGTGTCGGTATAACTGATGTTGTTATGCTCGTTCCTCCATCATGTTTCCAGCGGGATGTGAGCGGCTGCGCGGTGTGCCACTAGACTGTGGATCAGGACGAAAGTACTTCTGTTTCTTTGTATGCTGTTTTTCAGGCGTATTTAGAGGAGAGCGTAGAGGGCTCCGTACTTGGGGTGTGATGATAAACTCCTGGTAACAGTCCGGGAGCTCAATTACTCCAAGTTGGAGTGCGTCACAAAAATCCGGGGGGTCTTCTGGTGTACGAAGCGTGTGCTGTCTGCCATCAAAAGTGACCAATAGGGCGAAGGGAAAGCGCCAAGTATATCTGATCTCTTTCTCCCTCAGTTTCTCCAGTAGGGGTCGCAAGGCCCTGCGATTTTTCAATGTGATCTGAGATAAATCTTGGAATAGTTTAATGCATTCTCCATTGAAAATGATTTGGTCATTCCTGCGGGCTTTAAACATTATTTCCTCCTTGAGTGCAAAGTTTTGTAAGCAGCAAATTATGTCTCTTGGGGGCAAAGTGTCTGGACCCCTGGCTCTCAGAGCTCTATGCGCCTGCACAAACTCAATTTCTGTGTCTTCAGGCTTTTCTAAGAGGCTGTTGAAAACTCTCTGTAAGACTGAGGGGATTTGATCAGCCAGGACAGATTCAGGGATGCCGCGGACTCTTATATTATTGCGTCTTCCTCTATTGTCGAGATCCTCTAAATGCCTATTCATTTCTATGAAATGGCGTGCATGGGAGGAAGTAACTTTATCCAGTCTATGGATTCTGGTGTCCCTCTGCTTCCCTGCTGTTTCTTCAGCGGCCATCTTTTCTTGTAGTACTAATAGGCTGGTTTTGAGGTCTGTAATTGCAGCAGAAAATGAGGCCTTTATGTCGGCTGCGAAGCCTGACATGTCTTCATATGTGAGGGGATGACCCGCTCGTGAGCTTCTCCTACCGTACTCCTCTGCTGCCGACTGAGAATCCTCACTGAATTCATCGTCCGCGTGTACCGGCGCCATCTTGCACCCCTCCATGTCTTTCAGAGCCGCGGCCTGGTTCCTGAAAATGTCAGAGATATCTCTCCCAGCGCTTGAGGCCATGGATCTCCGTGATCGGGTGTGATGAGGGTGTTTGGTTTGTCTGCTCATCCTCTGTGCTGAGTGCAGAAAAGACGTGCTTGGGCCTAATGTCTGGCGGAGCTCTGGAGTTAAGCTGCCATCCTCGCTGCGTGCCAAGCCACGCCCCCCTTTGTGGCTTTTTTTGGGGTCCTCCTCTCCTGTCACGATTCTCACCGGGAGCTAGGTGGTATGTATCTGTGGCGCCATGCTGGACTTCCCATTCATGGGAGGCTCACGACCATACCATGCACTCAATATTTGAAATGTACATAATATGTATTTATATTGAATTTTTGGTATCGTAGATCTTATATTTTCTTTTTGTCTTTCTACTTAGAACCTTCAATTTTGGCACAGGCTTATATCATTTCCCTGAGGAAGCCAATGCTTTGGCGAAACATGTAGGAATTGATTACCTGTACTACTGGCCTTCTAAACACCCAGGCCCGTTCTTTTTTCTCCCTTTTTTACAAATCAAATATATGTACCGTATTTGTAAAATACCCCTGTATATTTATACATTGATGTCTATGTCTTTTTTCTATATATGTATATATATATATGTAAATAAAGTATATTGATATTATATGTACCTTTTGTAACTTCCTTTCTACTGGCACTGTTATAATGCCCTCTCTCAACCTCTATGAATTTTTGCCAAATAAATTGGGATGAGGTGCCGTATCCTTTGAGGCCATACTCCTTGCCTCCTGAAGATGTTTCATCCTCTGCTTCCCCTGCGAAGGCAGGATGAGTTCTGAAACTTTACCCTTGTAACGCGGATCAAGAAGGGTTGCCAGCCAGTAATGATCACTCTCCTTGAATACTAGGGTCCTTTCGCAGGCTTTGCAGAATCAGGGAGCCCATGCAGTGTAAGTTTGCAGAGGCTTGATATTCTGAGTCTTCTGGGTCACTGAGGATGACATTGTCAGGAACTACCTCCTCCCAGCCACATACAACTCCTTGGGTTTCTGGGGACTGAAACCATGCCTTAAAGACTGCTGCGTGTTATCCTCTACATCCATGCTGACACAATCCTGTTGCTCCTCCTCTTCTTCTGTGTGTTTGTCAGCCCCGCAGGAATGTTATCTGCATAAAGGGGGCCTTTCGAGGAAAGGAAGTCACCCTCTTCCTCCCTCTGGTCAGCCTCATGTGCCCTATCCATAATTCCACGAATCGTGTTCTCCAGCATGAAGACTAGAAGGACAGTGTCACTGATGCATGCATTGTCACTGCTCACCATTCTTGTGGCATCCTCAAATGGTGACAGGACAGTGCATGCCTCCTTGATCAGTAGCCACTGACACAGGGAAAAGAAGCCAAGCTCCCCTGAGCGTGTCCTGGTGCCGTACTCCCACAGGTACTCATTGATGGACCTCTGCTGTGTGTGCAGCCACTGCAGCATTGCCAATGGTGAGTTCCACCTGGTGGGCATGTCACAAATGAGGCGGTTGGTGGTCAGGTTAAATTGAATGTCAGCCAGCCAAGCACTGGCATTGTACTAGCGTTGTATCACAGCCAGAAATGACCATAGACTTTTCTGCCCTGCCTCAGGAGATCTTGTTAGCATGGGTACCAGGTCATTGTAATTCAGGATGTGTGCCAAGCATTGGACACATGTCAAGTGTCCCTGTTGGAAGGCAGAGAGAAGGTTGGTGCCATTGTTGCATACAACCATGTGAGTGAACAATTCCTGGCTCAAGCTGACTTGGCGTCAACCACCTCTGAGCTTACCCCTGCAGATCTGACAGAATCTCTGGCCCAGTGTGGCTCCTGTCCCCTAGAAAGACCAACTGAAGCACCACATGGCATCTTTTAGCCTGACTGCTTGCGTAGCCCCTTAAATGCCTAGCACTGCTGGTTCAGAGGACAATTCTGCAGAAGAGGCCACAGAGGAAGAAGACTTGGGGTGGAGCAGGCAGATGTGGCAGAATTGCCACCAGATTTTTGGAGGCGTGGTGGCAGAACTAGCTCCAACACTGAACCCTGTCCTGCATCCTTCCCAGCTGCCAGCAGAGTTACTGAGAGCGCCGTTGACCATGCCTGTTGGACCATGAGTCAGCGGTAATATGAATCTTGCTGCTGACTCCTCTGTCAATGAGGCCAAAACATTGCCTTCCACATGACGGTAGGGAGCTGGAATGGCCTTACGTGAAAAGAAATTTCTTTTTGGAACCTACCACTGTGGTACAGTGGATTCCACAAATATATGAAAAGGGGGCAGAGTATACCAGCTGAAAAGGCAGCAGTTGTAGTGCTTACAATTTGGCCAAGCTAGCATTTAGACACTCAGCATGTGGATGGCTGGTACAGTATTTTTTTATGGTTCAGCAACTGGGGTAGGGAGGACCTCATCATCCCCTCCCTTCTCGTCACTGGAGCAAACTTGGCAGTATGTTGCAGCTGGGGGGACATGACTGCTAGTTTTTTGTCCTTCTGTGGCACCCCCTCTCTCTAGGCTCATGTTACTCCCTTCCTCAACCTGGGAACCAACGTTGGAGCCTTCAAATTGCTGCACATCCTCCATCAGCATGTAACTGAGACTATGGTTGAATAATTCTGGTGACTCCTCCATGCATGATGGTGGGGCTATGGAAGGAGTAACTGTGGACAAGGAGCCAATGGAATAGGGCACTTTGGCAGCTGCGTTGGAGGACAAACTAGTATGAGCCTGGCTGACAGAGGATGAGGAGGATGAGGACAGCTTAGTTATCCACTCCACCAACTCCTCTGCATGTTGTGGCTTAATAACACAGCCAGCAGCAGAAAAAAAAGACAATCGTGACCCGCCTGCAGAGGATGCACCATGTCCACCACCACTTTTCACTGTAAACACAGAGGCTGCTTGCCATCTTTTAGTGGCCTGTGAGAGTCTGCCTATCCTTGGTGGCCTTCCGGACATGATGGGGATTTTTTTTAACACCAACTGCACTGTATTATATACTGTACACCACCGAATGCACTGTATATATAGCCTACACTGAATGCAGTGTATATATCTACACACTAGACTATATATATATAAATTAATACACCGCATGAAGTGTATTATATACTGTACACCACCGAATGCACTGTCTATATAGTCTACACTGAATGCAGTATATATATATATATATATTGTAAAGTTGGGGGTTGTTTAGCTCTCGTTGTAGATGCCTTTGCCAGTGATTCGAAGCAGTCAGGAACTGTATTTTAGGGCATGGTAGCCCATTTTTATTAAAAAGGCAAATAAAAGTCCATAACATAACGGTTTCCCACACAGGGGTTCTTCTCCAGCAAATAGACACAACAGAAAATGCTAGCCCACCTGGCTCTCTGTAGCAGTACGTCTGCTCTTTATCCTAGTTACACAGACCACTGGATCCTTCAGTGTGGACGGTTTTCCTTTAGCGCCCACAGCTCCGCTCTGGCCTTAGTCCTCAGGCTGTTTCACTGCCTCTTGCAGTCACACGTGATCTGGCTGCCTCCTGCAGCCCCTCTGACTCCTGGAGACCTCCTGTCTTCTGGTGTGGAGCAGGCTCCAACTGGGAGCCATGAGGTCTTTCTATACTCTCATTATAAGGGCTGTGCTCACCTGAGCACACACCCTGCTGGTAATCTACAAAGTCTGGACACAGGGTTGGAGATCCCATCCCACCCAAGACACTATGGAATCTCCAAACTACAGAGCCCCATGACAGAATACCAAAACCTGGAGAAAGCTGTGAATGTAGTCTTCTCCAGTCAACACCTATGCTCTGCAGTCTTGCACCAAGCTAATGTGCACACCCTGTGTCCCCCAAACTACCAATTTTAACGTGACAGCATCTCCTATTGTCACAATATATACACATACACCACATGAAGTGTATTATATACTGTACACCACCAAATGCACTATATATATTTATACAGAGAGAGAGAGAGAGAGAGAGAGAGAGAGAGAGTCTACACTGAACAAGTTAAAACTTTTTTCTGACATTATTCATTAACTATTTATTTGCACTTAAGCATGGGATTTATATTATTAAAAGAAGAAATATACATGAACATGAATGTACTATATTATTGTATTATATAATTGTTTAGTCACGTTATTATGATGGCACTCATATTGGCAAAGGAGAATTGAGACACTAAGTGGTTGGATACATTTATTAACAACAGTGCAGCATTATTTGTTTTGAGTATTATATACTGTACACCGCTGAATGCACTGTATATATAGTCTACACTGAATGCAGAGTATATATATATCTATATACTAGACTGCAAACCACTAACTAACCTGCCTAATCTAGCTCAAGTTCTCTCTATCTCTGTCTACTCCAACACACTACATATGGCTGCTGTGTAAGCATTCTTATATAGTGTGGGGCGTGGACTTAGCCCCCTGAGCCAAGATTGGCCAAAGGCACCCTGCCTTTGGCCAATTGTGGCTCTCGCAGCCGAGGGCACTGTGATTGGCCAAAGCATGCAGGTCGGGTGCATGCTTTGGCCAATCATCAGAAGTCAATGCACTGCAATCTTCCAGTGCATTATGGAGCATTCCGCGGTGCTCGAATTTGCTGCAAACGCCCCATAATGTTCGCTATTCGGCGAACACCCGATGTTTGAGTCGAACTTACATTCAACTCGAACATCGAGCCCATCCCTATTTGATCCATCTATGGCCAGCTTTAGTGGAATAAAAAAAGAAGTCAAAATAGAAGTAGAGTCAACTTGTACTGTAGTTAGACAAGAAATTATGTTATGAGGTGAAGCATGTACTGAATTGACAATACTGTATTACAACAGAGAGCATGTGCAAGAATTACAACATAAGTAAAAAAACATGTAGCATACTGTACTGTATTAAATAACTATACGCCTATACAAAACATATTGCAAACTATCCCAACTACTTAGCAACAAGCCTACCCTTACTGCCCCATTGGTAGAAGGAAGCAGGTTCCAGAATGGTATGTGATCCATCGGCATGAGCAGCAAACAAACAAGGATGGAGCTGAAGTCTTCCAAAAGCATCTGCTAGCAGGGGAGGGCTGGCAGCCTTAGGCCTGGGGGGCAAGTCTAGTCAAGTGGCCCACTGTAACCCCGAATCAGCTCACTATCCATGCCCACCTGGTATTACCAGGTCACCCATGACTAGTGGCCAGCAGGCCCCACAGGCCATGGCCAGCAGGCCCAACAGGCCAACAGAGCCCACAGGCCATGGTCAGTTTCCAGCAGGACCTACAGGTCAGTGACCAGCAGGACCCACAGGTCCATGGCCAGCTCCAAGCCTGTGGGTCCCACTGGGAGCTGGCTGCGAACCCGTGGGTACTACTCGCCACTGACCTGTGGGTCCTGCTAGCCACTGGCCATGGCCAGCTCCCAGCAGGATTCACAGGCCATGGCTAGCAGGACCAACAGGCCATGATTAGCTCCCAACAGGACCCACAGGCCATGGCCAGCAGGACCCACAGGTCATGGTCAGCTCCCAGCAGGACCAACTGGTCATGGCCAGCAGGACCCACAGGCCATGGTCAGCTCCCAGCAGGACCCAAAGGCCTGCCTCAGGAGATCTTGTAAGCATGGGTACCAGGTCATTGTAATTCAGGATGTGTGCCAAGCATGGGACACATGTCAAGTGTCCCTGTTGGAAGGCAGAGAGAAGGTTGGTGCCATTGTTGCATACAACCATGTGAGTGAACAATTCCTGGCTCAAGCTGACTTGGCGTCAACCACCTCTGAGCTTACCCCTGCAGATCTGACAGAATCTCTGGCCCAGTGTGGCTCCTGTCCCCTAGAAAGACCAACTGAAGCACCATATGGCATCTTTTAGCCTGACTGCTTGCATAGCCCCTTAAATGCCTAGCACTGCTGGTTCAGAGGACAATTCTGCAGAAGAGGCCACAGAGGAAGAAGACTTGGGGTGGAGCAGGCAGATGTGGCAGAATTGCCACCAGATTTTTGGAGGCGTGGTGGCAGAACTAGCTCTAACACTGAACCCTGTCCTGCATCCTTCCCAGCTGCCAGCAGAGTTACTGAGAGCGCCATTAAGGAAAGGTAATGTCCCTGACCATGCCTGTTGGACCATGAGTCAGCGGTAATATGAATCTTGCTGCTGACTCCTCTGTCAATGAGGCCAAAACATTGCCTTCCACATGACGGTAGGGAGCTGGAATGGCCTTACGTGAAAAGAAATTTCTTTTTGGAACCTACCACTGTGGTACAGTGGATTCCACAAATATATGAAAAGGGGGCAGAGTATACCAGCTGAAAAGGCAGCAGTTGTAGTGCTTACAATTTGGCCAAGCTAGCATTTAGACACTCAGCATGTGGATGGCTGGTACAGTATTTTTTTATGGTTCAGCAACTGGGGTAGGGAGGACCTCATCATCCCCTCCCTTCTCGTCACTGGAGCAAACTTGGCAGTATGTTGCAGCTGGGGGGACATGACTGCTAGTTTCCCACACAGGGGTTCTTCTCCAGCAAATAGACACAACAGAAAATGCTAGCCCACCTGGCTCTCTGTAGCAGTACGTCTGCTCTTTATTAAAAAAAAAAATGTCAGCAGACAGCAACCATTTTCATTATAATTTAGGCGGCCTGGGGGGAAATTTCCACCCTGCCCCCCAGCCCAGCCCGCCCCACTGCTAGCCACCCAAGGGGTATACCTATGTGGAAGGGTGAGATGTGCATGTTGCCAACATATCAGATACCAGAATGAAATTGTATCCATGTTAACTGCTAAGAAACAAAATCAAACAACTGGTTAATTGTTAGACTTGTTTTATGGTTTATGTCATTACTTGTATAAGCTGTGGAATACGGTATATGAGTAGTACAACTAGCAGATTACGTGACCATTTTCAAAATAATAAAGGGAATATGCTGACAAACTTAGTAAAACATTTCATCGACACCCATGGGAAGAATACTAGCTCTCTGAGGATACAGATAGTAAAATGTACCAATAAATAGGATTAAGTAGACTTTCATTATTATGCCACCAAGAATTGTTTTTGATGGACTACCTTAAATGGGATGTCTCTGATTACTATGGTTGAAGGTTTTTCTCTCTTTCCTGGAATTGAATTCCTTGATGCAAATGGGTAGTAGACATTCCCATCTTTTGGAGGTTGACTGAATGTAAAAAGAGTATAAGATATACCCGATTTGGAATCAGATATTATGATAAGGGATATAGATATACCTCTTTCTCCCCCTAAGAGGTAGGCTGAGATTGGTTAGCATATATTATAGAGCAAAGCTCACAATTTAAAGTCTTGAGCTACTAGCCAGGCCTTAAGAGTTACTCGCCACCAGTTGCCCCACCCAACCCCTACCCTGCCGCGCCTCTAATTTTGCCCCTAAACATGGCCTTTATAAATTATCGCATGAAAGGACACTGTCAAATGTTTTATGCACAATTAAGTTACAAAAATAAATATTAACAACAACTTTATCAGTGCCCATCCTTGCACCCTCATCAGTGCACATCAATGCAGCCTATCAGTGCTCATCGGTGAACATCATCAGAGCCACTTACCAGTGTAGATCAGTGCCACCTCATCAGTGCCCATCAGTGCAGCCTATCAGTGCCCACCAATGCAGCCTCACCAGTGCCCATCAATGCAGCCTCACTAGTCCCCATCAGCACAGAGCAGGGATCTCCCACTGTGACACAACTTGGATTTGAATTGCCTGGCAGCAACTGTCAAACAAATTCCCACCTCCTGGACTGGCTCCTATGATAGAGGTCACACTACTTCAATTTGCCGGCGTTGGACCAGTGTGCTGTCTATCATAGTAGCCAGTCCTGGAGGCAGGACTATGTTTGACAGCGGCTGCCAGGCAATTCAAATCCAAGCTGTGTCACAGCTGGAGATCCCTGTTCTGTGTGATCCTGCCAGCTCTCCTTTTCCTCTTCTTTCTCTTCCCCAGTTTCCTGGCCTATCACTGGGAGAAGAATGGCTCCCATTCAACCCCGCCTGCCAACAGTGCCCACCCCCCTCCCTTCGAGGCAGCCCCACACTCGCCCTCAAGTTATTTCCACTCGCGAATGCGAGCATGCAAGTGGAAATTTTGAGGGCTGTCATAGAGATTTGATTTTTTATTCAATTTTATTTTATATTTGGGTTTCATTTATTTTTTCTTCTTTGGTTTGGTAGATTATTATATTTTTATAATATTGTGAAATACACTATAATGAGTTTAGTAAGAAAGGTAGGGGGTAGAATTTTTGGAAAATAGGAATATGAGTATAAATGTCTATTATTGTCAGATGATATTTCAATACCATGCAGGCCATATAATAATGGATACTGGTTATCTTTTGAGATCTAAAACAGTGGCTATTAATGACACGGTTTACTATAGATGGGATGGAATACTATCAATAGCAATGTGGATAGGTGGATTATATAGTGTGATATTCACACATTGCAACAGCTTTAACCACTTCAGCCCGGGAAGGATTTACCCCCTTCCTGACCAGAGCACTTTTTACAATTTGGCACTGCGTTGCTTTAACTGCTAATTGAGCGCTCATGCAATGCTGTACCCAAACGAAATTTGCATCCTTTTGTTCCCACAAATAGAGCTTTCTTTTGATGGTATTTGATCACCTCTGCGGTTTATATTTTTTGCACTATAAACAGAAAAAAAGGAAATAAAAAAAAATAAAATAAAAAAAAATCCAATAAACTCAATTTTAGCCATACATTTAGTCCAAAATGTATTCAGCCACATGTCTTTGGTAAAAAAAATGTCAATAAACGTATATTTATTGGTTTGCGCAAAAGTTATAGCGTCTACAAACTAGGGTACATTTTCTGGAATTTACACAGCTTTTAGTTTATGACAGCCTATGACAAAGTATTTGCGCAGCGATTTTCCTGCACCTCAACAACAACAGAAGATGATTTGGGTCGGGTACGTCTGACCTTGGCAGGGACCACAACTCTGTCATCAGAGCTATCTGTCATGGAGACGCTGTCGTCTACAGGATAGTATTCTGAGCCTGAATCTGACAGATGAGTGACTTCCTCTTCACTATCTGTCATGCTCAGAAACGTGTAGGCCTCTTCACTACTGTACCTTCGATTTGCCACCGGCCAGGGTTGTGGGGATGAGGCCCTTGTCCTCATCAACATGGGGACAAGGTGTTTTGGGGGGCTACCCCAAAGCACCCTCCCAATGTTGAGGGCATGTGGCCTGGTACGGTTCAGAAGGGGGGGCGCTCTCTCATCCCCCCTCTTTTCCTGCGGCCTGCCAGGTTGCGTGCTCGGATAAGGGCCAGGTATGGATTTTTGGGGGGACCCCACGCCGTTTTTTGTTTTTTTTTGGCGCGGGGTTCCCCTTAATATCCATACCAGACCTGAAGGGCCTGGTATGGAATTTAGAGGGACCCCCACGTCATTTTTTTTTAAATTTTGGTTCGGGGTTCCCCTGTGGGGAATTCCCATGCCGTTTTTATCAATGAACTTCTATGTGTATTGTCGGACCAGCAATGCAATAGCCACGTGTAGTTTTGAATGGGTTTTTTCCTTCGAAATGTCATTTTGCTGTCAGACTGTTCCAAGCACGGGAAACATGTGCCCCTTTACAGGCATACTATAGACACCCCCCAGGTACGAAATTTAAAGGGATATTACACTTTTATTGTTTGACTTTAAGCATTATTAAAATCACTGCTCCTGAAAAAATGGCCGTTTTTAAAACTTTTTTTGCATTGATCCATGTCCCCTGGGGCAGGACCCAGGTGCCCAAACACTTTTTATGACAATAACTTGCATATAAGTAGGGATGAGCCGAACACCCCCCGGTTCGGTTCGCACCAGAACCTGCGAACGGACCGAAAATTCGAACGAACGTTAGAACCCCATTGACATCTATGGGACTCGAACGTTCAAAATCAAAAGTGCTCATTTTAAAGGCTAATTTGCATGGTATTGTCCTAAAAAGGGTTTGGGGACCCGGGTCCTGCCCCTGGGGACATGTATCAATGCAAAAAGAACTTTTAAAAATGGCCGTTTTTTCGGGAGCAGTGATTTTAATGATGCTTAAAGTAAAAAAAAAAAAGTGAAATATTCCTTTAAATATCGTACCTGGGGGGTGTCTATAGTATGCCTGTAAAGTGGCGTGTGTTTCCCATGTTTAGAACAGTCCCTGCACAAAATGTCATTTTTAAAGGAAAAAATCTCATTTAAAACTGCTTGCGCGTTTAATGTAATGTCGGGTCCTGGCAATATGGATGAAAATCAGTGAGACAAATGGCATGGGTACCCCCCAGTCCATTACCAGGCCCTTTGGGTCTTGTAGGGATATTAAGGGGAACCCCGCACCCAAATTAAAATAAGGAAGGGTGTGGGGCCACCAGGCCCTATATACTCTGAACAGCACTATACAGGCGGTGCAAACAAGACAGGGACTGTAGGTTTGTTGTTAAGTAGAATCTCTTTGTAATTTTGAACGGGTACATTTTTAACGTGTTTAGCTCCAGCCAAAAAATCTTTTTTAAGCTTTTTGGAAAACATAGGGAAGGGTTATCACCCCTGTGACATTTGTTTTGCTGTCTGTCCTCCTCTTCAGAAGATTTCACCTCACTTTTTGTCCCAATGACAAATGTTTTTTGAAAAATTGGGGTTTTTTGTGGAACAAGGATTGGAAAGCATCAGTGGAAAGGAGAAATGTTTTCCCATATTAACTCTTACAGGAGAGAATTTCCCTTCCTAGGGGTAGATTTCATCTCACTTCCTGTTGTCTCCTTCCGTTTGCAAGTAGGAGTCGTTTGTAAGTTAGATGTTTGAAAGTAGGGGCCTACCCTATATACTCAGCAGAAATTTGGGCCTTAGGTGTTGTTGTGGCCACAACACTGTAAGTCCTCACAGGGCCCTGCTGTGAAATGTTAGATCAAGAATTGTAATTACATGCCCCTGTTGGACAGGGGCAGAAAAATTGGGCCTTTGGTGGTGGTGGTGGTGCTGGTGCCACAACACTGTAAGTCCTCACTCGCTCTTGGTGGGCGCAGAAATGGGCCCTGCTGTGAAATATTAGATCAAGAATTGTAATTACATGCCCCTGTTGAACAAGGGCAGAAAAATTGGGCCTTTGGTGGTGGTGGTGCTGGTGCCACAACACTGTAAGTCCTCACTCGCTCTTGGTGTGTGCAGAAATGGGCCCTGCTGTGAAATATTAGATCAAGAAATGTAATTACATGCCCCTGTTGAACAAGGGCAGAAAAATTGGGCCTTTGGTGGTGGTGGTGGTGGTGGTGGTGGTGCTGGTGCTACAACACTTTAAGTCCTCACTCGCTCTTGGTGGGTGCAGAAATGGGCCCTGCTGTGAAATATTAGATCAAGAATTGTAATTACATGCCCCTGTTGAACAGGGGCTGAAAAATTAGGCCTTAGACACTGGTGCCACAACACTGCAACCCCTCACAGATACTCTAGTTGGAACGCAGAAATGAGCCCTGCTGCAAAGTATTGCATCAAAAATTGTAATAACACGCCCCTGTTAAACAGGGTCTGAAAAATAGGGCCTTAGGCACTGGTGCTGGTGCCACAACACTGCAACCCCTCACAGATACTCTAGTTGGAACGCAGAAATGAGCCCTGCTGCAAAGTATTGCATCAAAAATTGTAATTACACGCCCCTGTTAAGCAGGGGCTGAAAAATTGGGCCTTAGGCACTGGTGCTGGTGCCACAACACTGCACCCCCTCACAGATACTCTAGTTGGAACGTAGAAATGAGCCCTGCTGCAAAGTATTGCATCAAAAATTGTAATTACACGCCCCTGTTAAACAGGGGCTGAAAAATTGGGCCTTAGGCACTGGTGGTGGCGCCCAGATCCAAAAATGTTCTTACAAGCTATCAGCGTGATGATTGAGGAGGAAGAGGATAATTACTCAGGGATAGTCACTCAGCATCAGCATAGGCAGTCTTTGAAGGGATCGGAGATTTAAGAAAAAAATTATTCGGTTACATCAGCATCAGGTGCTTGGTAGCTGGTGGTGATCCAAGACTGATTCATTTTTATGAAGGTCAGTCGATCGACCGAGTCGGTGGACAGACGCACCCTGTGATCGGTTACAAAGCCTCCAGCAGCACTGAATGTGCGTTCCGAAAGAACGCTGGATGCAGGACAGGCCAGTAGCTCAATTGCATACTGTGCAAGCTCTGGCCAGTGATCCATCCTCAAGACCCAATAACCCAGAGGATTTTCGGTGGGAAAGGTGTCCAAGTCAGATCTTGCCCCTAGGTATTCCTGCACCATGTAAAACAGACGCTGGCGATGGTTGCTGGAACCGATCATACCTTGGGGCTGCGGACCACAAAACTGTCTGAACGCATCGGTCAGACGGCCACCTTCTCCACCGCTCCTTCTTTGACTGACCGAAGCCTCAGCAACACGTTGTCCAGAAACAGGAGTTTGTAACCTCCCAGTCTCTGGGAACGCGTTGCACAGACCTTTCTGCAAGGCCTCCCGAAGATGTTTCATCCTCTGCTCCCTCTGCAATGGCAAGATAAGGTCCGCAACCTTACCCTTGTAACGTGGATCAAGGAGGGTTGCCAGCCAGTATTGGTCCTTCTCCTTGATACCACGAATACGAGGATCCTTATGCAGGCTTTGCAGGATCAGGGAGGCCATGCAGCATAGGTTTGCTGAGGCATTCGGTCCGGAGTCCTCTGGGTCACTAAGAACGACATGGTCCGCAGCCACCTCCTCCCAGCCACGTACAAGTCCATGTGTTTCTTGGGCTTGATCCCTTAAAGACTGCTGCTGATGCTGAGTGCCAGGCTCCACCTCCATACTGACACAATCTTCCTCCTCCTCCTCTTCCTGTGTGATCGGCGGGCACGCAGGAACACTGTCTGGATAAAGGGGTCCTTGAGAGCTAAGGAAGTCCTCCTCTTCCTGCCTCTGTTCTGCCTCAAGTGCCCTGTCCATTATTCCACGCAGCATGTGCTCCAACAGGTGGACAAGGGGGACAGTGTCACTGATGCATGCACTGTCACTGCTCACCATCCTCGTGGCCTCCTCAAATGGTGACAGGACATTGCATGCATCCCTGATCATGGCCCACTGGCGTGGGGAAAAAAAAAACAAGCTCCCCTGACCCTGTCCTGGTGCCATAGTCGCACAGGTATTCATTGATGGCCCTCTGCTGCATGTGCAGCCACTGCAGCATGGCCAACGTTGAGTTCCACCTGGTGGGCATGTCACAGATTAGGCGGTTCTTGGGCAGGTTAAACTCCTTTTGGAGGTCCGTCAGCTGAGCACTGGCATTATATGACTGGCGGAAATGCACACAGACTTTCCTGGCTTGCCTCAGGACATCCTGTAACCCCGGGTACCTGCCCAAGAACCGCTGCACCACCAAGTTAAGGTTGTGAGACAAACAGGGCACATGGGTCATTTGTCCCTGTCGGAGGGCAGAGAGGAGGTTGGTGCCATTGTCGCAAACCACCATTCCTGCCTTAAGTTGGTGTGGCGTCAACCACCTCTGAACCTGCCCCTGCAGAGCTGACAGAACCTCTGCCCCAGTGTGGCTCCTGTCCCCCAAGCACACCAGCTCAAGCACCGCATGGCATCTTTTGGCCTGCCTACTTGCATAGCCCCTTGAACGGGTACGGAGCACCGCTGGTTCCGAGGACAAAGCACAGGAAGAGGCCATGGAGGAAGAAGAAGAGGAGGGGGTGGAGGAGAGAGGTGTGTCACAATCATTAGCATTTTGGAGGCGTGGTGGCGGAACAACCTCCAACACTACTGCACCTTGTCCTGCATCCTTCCCAGCTGCCAGCAGAGTCACCCAATGCGCTGTGAAACTTAGGTAACGTCCCTGTCCATGCCTGCTGGACCATGAGTCAGCGGTAATATGCACCTTACCGCTGACCGCCCTGTCCAGCAAGGCATGGACATTGCCTTCCACATGCTGGTAGAGAGCCGGAATCACCTTCCGTGAGAAAAAGTGGCGTTTGGGTACCTGCCACTGAGGAACCGCACATTCCACAAACTCACGGAAGGGGGCAAAGTCTACCAACTTAAAAGGCAGCAGTTGAAGTGCTAGCAATTTTGCGAAGCTAGCATTCAACCGCTGGGCATGTGGATGGCTGGGAGCAAGCTTCTTTCGGCGGTGCAGCAGCTGGGGCAGGGAAATTTGCCTGGTACAATCTAACGTCGGTGTTCCAAAAGCAGATTGCCCACAAGTACTTGGCTGTGACACACCTAATTCTACACCTTCATTCCTCTCAGTGCAGGTCTCAGAGAGGACTGAAGATATAGTGGGGTTGGAGATCTCAGTTGATGAGGAGCAAGGAGAGATCCTCTTTGTTCTTTGGTGTGGGTCTTTTAGATACGCTTGCCAACGAACTGCATGGCAGGTCAACATATGTCTGGTCAAGCATGTGGTACCCAAGCGGGAGATGTTTTGGCCACGCGAGATACACTTGAGACATATGTTGCAAATAGCAGCGGTGCGATCTGATGCACTCGTCTCAAAAAAGGCCCACACCAAAGAACTTTTTGAATAACGCACAGAGACTGCAGCGCCCTGCACATGTGGAGCTTTGGGTTGTGATGCAGTCAATGTGCTGCCCTTAGGCTGGCCCCTGGAGGGCATCCTGCCTCGTTGGTGATGTGCCGCCTCCTCCTCCTCTCTCCTATCAGGCACCCACGTTGAGTCAGTGACCTCATCATCCCCTCCCTCCTCATCACTGGAGCAAACCTGGCAGTATGCGGCAGCAGGGGGAGCATGACTGCCAGATTGCTGTCCTTCTTGGGCACCCCCTCTGCCCGTGCTCATATTACTGCCTTCATCGAGCTCAGTATCATCATCAGAGCCTTCCAAACGCTGGGCATCCTCCTGGAGCATGTACCCAACACTGTAGTCAAACAGTTTGAGGGACTCCTCAGGAGGACATGGTGGGGCTAGGGAAGGAGTCACTGATGACATTGAGCCGAGGGAAGAGGCCGCTGCTTTGCCAGACAAAGTACCCTGGGCATGGGTGAGAGAGGATGAGGACGATGAGGACGGCTTGGTCATCCACTCGACCAAGTCTTCCGCATGTTGCGGCTCAACATGGCCAGCTGCCGAAAAAAAGGCCAAGCGTGTCCCACGGCCACATGCTAATGAGGATGCACCGTCTCCACGACCAGCACTAGACACAGAGCCTGCTTGCCCTCTCTTATTGGCTTGTGACTGTCTGCCTCTCCTTCTTGGCCTTCCAGACATACTAATGCCTGTAGCTGCACTAAGCTGGGTAGCTTTTTTTAGCTGCCTGCGGTAGTGATAGGATAAGGAAAACACCACCAACCTTCTACGGGTAGCTTTAGCTGAACACTGTGCAGAGCTCGCAAAAAATAACTTGTAGGTTTAGCTGAACACTGTGAGGGGGACGCACCACACTAACTTGTAGTTTTAGCTGAACACTGTGAGCAGGACGCACCGCACTAACTTGTAGTTTTAGCTGAACACTGTGCAGAGGTCTCACCCCACTAACTTGGAGTTTTAGCTGAACACTGTGAGCAGGACGCACCCTACTAACTTGTAGTTTTAGCTGAACACTGCGAGCAGGATGCACCGGACTAACTTGTAGTTTTAGCTGAACACTGTGCAGAGGTCTCACCCCACTAACTTGTAGTTTTAGCTGAACACTGTGAGCAGGACGCACCCCACTAACTTGTAGTTTTAGCTGAACACTGTGAGCAGGACGCACCACACTAACTTGTAGTTTTAGCTGAACACTGTGCAGAGGTCTCACTACACTAACTTGTAGTTTTAGCTGAACACTGTGAGCAGTACGCACTGCACTAACTTGTTGTTTTAGCTGAACACTGTGAGCAGGACGCACCGCACTAACTTGTAGTTTTAGCTGAACACTGTGAGCAGGATGCACCGCACTAACTTGTAGTTTTAGCTGAACACTGTGCAGAGGTCTCACTACACTAACTTGTAGTTTTAGCTGAACACTGTGAGCAGGACGCACCGCACTAACTTGTAGTTTTAGCTGAACACTGTGCAGAGGTCTCACTACACTAATGCCGCGTACACACGGTCGGACTTTACGGCAGACTTTGCCCGGCGGACTTTTCAACGTACTTTACGACGGACTTTCTGAATGAATGGACTAGCCTACACACAATCCACCAAAGTCTGTCGAATTCGTACGTGATGACGTGCGACCGGACTAAAATAAGGAAGTTCATAGCCAGTAGCCAATAGCTGCCCTAGCGTGGCTTTTTGTCCGTCGAACTAGCATACAGATGAGCGGACTTTTCGACCAGACTCGAGTTCGACGGATAGATTTAAAACATGTTTCAAATCTAAGTCCATCCAACTTTTGAGCAAACAAAGTCCGCTGGAGCCCACACACGATTGAATTGTCCGACAAAATCCCGTCCGCCGGGCAAAGTCTGCCGTAAAGTCTGCTCGTGTGTACGCGGCATTACTTGTAGTTTTAGCTGAACACTGTGAGCAGGACGCACAGCACTAACTTGTAGCTTTAGATGAACACTGTGCAGAGGTCTCACTACACTAACTTGTAGTTTTAGCTGAACACTGTGAGCAGGACGCACTGCACTAACTTGTAGTTTTAGCTGAACACTGTGCAGAGGTCTCACCCCACTAACTTGTAGTTTTAGCTGAACACTGTGAGCAGGACGCACCCCAATAACTTGTAGTTTTAGCTGAACACTGTGAGCAGGACGCACCGCACTAACTTGTAGTTTTAGCTGAACACTGTGAGCAGGACGCACTGCACTAACTGTAAATAGTCTAGCTGCCTGACTGTGGTACTAATAGGATCAAAAGAACACCAGTAATTTTCTTCAGGTAGCTGTAAATACTGTAACAAGACAAGCCTGCCTGTCAGTAAGAAGATAACAGGAACGGATGTAGCTAAACTGAATACAGTGTATATATATATATATATATGCAACACCTGGGATGCATATATATACACAATACACTGTAAATGCAGCTAACTCACTGATTGTCCTGCCTAATCTAGCTAACTCAAATGAAATGACACTGTCTCTCTGTCTATCTATGTATCTCAACGCCGGAACACACACTACACAGTGCCGCCATGCAGGCGGCCTTATATAGTGTGGGGCGTGTTCTAAACCCCCTGAGCCATAATTGGCCAAAGTAACCTTGGCTTTGGCCAATTACAGTTCTTTACTGACGGCGCTGTGATTGGCCAAGCATGCGGGTCATAGTGCATGCTTGGCCAATCATCAGCCAGCAATGCACTGCGATGCCGCAGTGAATTATGGGCCGTGACACGCCACACGAATTTGGCGCGAACGGCCCATATCGTTCGCAATTCGGCGAACGGGCGAACAGACAATGTTCGAGTCGAACATAGGTTCGACTCGAACACGAAGCTCATCCCTACATATAAGCCTTTAAAATTAGCACTTTGGATTATTCATGTTCGTGTCCCATAGACTTTAACGGTGTTCGTGTGTTCGAACAAACTTTTTTCCTGTTCGCATGTTCTGGTGCGAACCGAACAGGGGGGTGTTCGGCTCATCCCTAATTGGGAGCGACCGCGAGGGGGTGGCCACGAATGAGTGGCCTCCCCCTCAGCATTGATTGATCCCCTAAAGATGCCGACTGCCCTCGGGCACTGGGGGGGCGTGATACCAGGTACATGATTTGCCAGTGCCATTCTGCTGCAGTATATCTACGTTAGGAGGTCGGCAAGTGGTTAAAGTGGAGTTCTGCCCAAAAGGGAAGTTCCACTTTAACTCTCTTCCCCATCTTCTGTTTGTGAAATGGAGCTTTTGGGGAGGAGGTGGGAAGTGGGTACCTGCTTCCACTTCCAGCTCGATCGCCTTAGGCAATTGGAAAAATTTCTACTTCTCCCCTCCCAGGTCACAGAATACTTCGGGACCAGTCACAGAGCCCAGAGCCGCTCACTCATGCACAGTGGGCACCCGGCTGTGAAGCTGCAAGCTGTCACAGCCGGGTGCCCATAGTAAAGATGCTGGGAGGGCACAGGGAGAAAATGGCTGGGGTGAGAACACTGTTGGGTCATGGGACAGGTGAGTTTTTTGTAGCTGCTGACTTTTAATTTTCATTTAAGAGACTGTAGCTCCGCTTTAAGCAACATTTTTTTTTTAAATTAAAGTGGGGTTATCTATGTGTAGCTTATTTTAGATATTTTGTAACATCTTTGACTTTTGTTTAGTTACATAGTTGGTAAGGTTGAAAAAAGACACCAGTCCATCCAGTTCAACTTATGAAGAAGATCTATTAGGTGACTTTAGCACTTGACCAGCGGCAGTGCGTCCATAAAGGGTGCAGGAGCGCCGCCCCCCCTCTCCTGTCACTCGCTCTTTCACATAGATAGATTCATGCATTGCATGAATCTATCTATGGTCGCCGCTGCCGCCCCCTATTCATGTGCCCGGCCCCTTGTCAGGTGCCTGGCATATGAATTACAGCGGTGGGGTTTCTATTGGAAGCGCCTGATTAGAGCTATAGGCTCTAATAGGCTTCCTGATTAGAGCCATGGGCTCTAATAGGCTTCCAAAAGGGTAAACAGCGGGCGCACCACTGTGCATTCACTGATTACTCATTGGTGTGTTAGGGAATTGAATACATCGCTTCCCTAACACTGACCCGCCTCTCAGCCAATCAGGTTGCTCATGTCTGGTTACCTGTCACCTGATTATGAAACAAGAGGCGCCGCTACTGGAAGCCTGATGGGAGGAGAGGACGGGAGAAGAAGTGCAGGAGACACATGAAGGACCCCGCTCGTCGCCGTCAGCCACAACCCCCCACAAGACAGGGTAAGTGCTGGGCAGAAGGCGAACAGGCGGGGGCACACTGTCACACTGGCAGAATTTGGCACACTGACAGCATTTGGCACACTGGCAGCATTGGGCACACTGGCACACTGGCAGAATTGGGCACACTGGCAGCATTGGGCACACTGGCAGCATTGGGCACACTGGCAGCATTGGGCACACCGGCAGCATTTGGCACACTGGCAGCACTGGGCACACTGGCACACTGGCAGCATTTGGCACACTGGCAGCATTGGGCACACTGGCAGCATTTGGAACACTGGCAGCATTTTATGGGCACACTGGCAGCATTTGGCACAGTGGCAGCATTTGATGGGCACACTGGCAGCATTTGATGGCACAGTGGCTGCAATTGATGGCACAGTCACTGCGTTTGATGGGCACGGTCGCAGCATTTGATGGCACAATGGCAGTATTTGGTGTAACAGTGGCAGTGTTTGATGGGCACAGTCGCAGCATTTGATAGCACAGTGGCAGCGTTTGATGGGCACAGTCGCAGCGTTTAATGGCACAGTGGCAGTGTTTGATGGGCACAGTGGCAGCATTTGATGGCACAGTGTTAGCTTTTGATGGCACAGTGTTAGCTTTTGATGGCACAGTGTGAGCTTTTGATGGCACAGTGGCAGCGTTTGATGGCACATTGGCTGTTTTTGATGGCACAGTGGCAGTGTTTGATGGCACAGTGCCTGTTTTTGATCGCACAGTGGCTGTGTTTGATGGCACAGTGGCTGCAATTGATGGCACAGTGGCTGTGTTTGATGGCACAGTGGCTGCAATCGATGTCACAGTGGCTGTGTTTAATGGCACAGTGGCAGCGTTTCATGGCAAAGTGGCTGCATTTGATGTTTTTGTTTTCAATTTTTTTTCAGTTTGTTTGTGCCCCCCCAAAAAATTTTAGCACCAGCTGCCACTGCACTTAACTATTTAGCTCCAAAATGGTTCCCCTGTTGCAGGTTTCACACAAGACACATGTTTGTAATTTGATAAATCTCTAATAACACCGCACTGTAAAAATTTAGCCTAAATCATATAACTCAAACAATAATAAATAGTGATAAACAAGTGTTTTACCATTTAATCCATAACTGTGAAAACAATACTGCTGCCTCCTTTATAAGAAATATATCTCTCCCATTAAATCAAATCAATGTTCATTAAAAAGTCTATGCAAGTCCCACTCATAAATTAACTGCAAATAGCTGTGTTCCAATCGTGCAGGAAGGATGATGTGATTATCCCACTCTACAAGCAATCACCCCAAGTGCTCACCCTAGGTGAGGCTCACTTACCAAATGGTTATGGCTCACATATAAATGCTTGGCATAAATCGCTCAGAATGCACCTTTGACATCTTTATGTTTGTGAGTAGTTATTAGATGTATAATAGTTCATGTTTTTATGGTAATACACTATGCGAGTTCCCTTTTCTTTGCCCAAAATCTGAGGAACCACTGGATAATCAATCATACCAGCATATGGGAAGACTCATCTTCAGAAGGAGTGGTGCATTCTGAGCAATTTATGCCTGCAGCAAGCAGTATACATAGTTTCAGTATATAACCCATTAAGCTATACAGTGCTTTGAAAAAGTATTTTTTACCCCTTGAAATTTTCCACATTTTGTCATGTTACAACCAAAACATAAATGTATTTTATTGAGATTTTAAAGCCTCGTACACACGATCGGATTTTCCGCAGACAAAACCGTGGACTTTTGTCCACGGGCATTGGCCCCAAACCTGTCTTACATACAAACTGCATACAAAGGCTCACAATTGTCAGAAACAAACACAAACGCGTTTTTTTAGCTCTTTAGTGCCACGCTTTTAGGGCTCCTTCTGCTAATTTCGTGTTAGTAGAAGTTTGGTGAGTGGTGATTCATGCTTTTCATTTCGTGCTTTTCATTTCACACTTTTCATTTCGTGCTTTTCAGTTTGCACTTTTCAGTTCATTTCTGAGCGGTCGTTTGTCAACCAGCCATGTTGCGGAATCGGAGGAGATAACGTGTTATTTATTATTGGCCTTGGAGTTATTGCTTTGACCCAAGTCCAGTCCAGGAATAGGAGGAGGAAGATTTCTTGGGCCAAAAATTTCTTTGCTTTATTAATCGTGACTAATTATGTCATAATATGCCTTTGCTGCGGGAGCTCCAGGAGAATAATCCAGATGATTTTCGGAGTTATCTCTGGATGACGGACTCCTGCTTTCACCAACTCTTGGCATTGTTGACCCCTTATATTAAGAAGCAGGACACATGCATGAGGCTTTTATTTAATTTTTTGGTTGAATAATGATTTGATTTGGTATATTTTCTATATTTTTGGATGCATAGAATGCACTTTTTGGTTAAGTTCTATTGGCAGATAGCATGTCTAATTTTATTTGTTCTCTTTTTTTAATGAACAATAAAAAAATTGTGGAGAATAATACTTAACTATGTGTTTTACTTCAAATTGCAGTTTGGGAGTAGGCATTTACAGTTTAAAAAATACAATGTAAAATTAACAAGGGACATCAACATAGTTGTATCTTTGATCTTAAAAAATACAGGATAATGGTGTTGTAGTAACTTGCACCAAAAAACAAAAACAAAAAAAAACAAGCATAATAATATTATTCTTGATATCACTAGAAAAAAAAGCCTTTGAAAATGTGTTTGCTATAACTTGCCATAACTCATCAGTATCACCAGCAAAACAGCTTCATTATTTTCCCATTAAAGAAGAAGAGAAGGTGTGCTGCATTTCAAGATTTCATAATTTGCCACATCACAAATGTTAATTCTCCATTACGAATGCTAGTTTACAAGACCGACCGCTTCCAGCTCGTCCTTGTTTCCGAGCATGCATGTTTGTACTTTGGACTTTTGTCTGACGGACTTGTGTACACACGCGTGTAAGATCCGACATTAGACATTTGTCTGCGGAAAATTTTAAAGCCTGCCATCCAACATTTGTCCACGGAAAGTCCGCCAACAATGTCTGACGGAGCGTATAAACGGTTGGATTTTCCGCCAACGGCCTGTCATCACACAATTCCCATTGGAAAATCCAATCGTGTGTACGAGGCTTATGTGGTAGACCAACACAAAGTGGCATATAATTGTGAAGTGGAAGGAAAATTATAAATGTTTTTCAAAATTTTTACAAATAAATATCTGAAAAGTGTGGATTGCATTTGTATTCAGCCCCCTTTACTCTGTTACCCCTTACTAAAATCTAGTGGAACCAATTGCCTTTAGAAGTCACCTAATTAGTAAATAGAGTCCATCTGTGTGTAATTTAATCTCTGGATAAATACAGCTGTTCTGTGAAGCCCTCATGGGTTTTTTTAGAGAACCTTAGTGAACAAACAACATCATGAAGGCCAAAGAACACACCAAACAGGTCAGGGATAAGTTGTGGAGAAGCTTAAAGCAAGCTTAGGTTATAAAAAATATTCTAAGCTTTGAACGTCTCACAGAGCACTGTTCAATCCATCATCCAAAAATGGAAAGTGTATGGCACAACTGCAAACCTACCAAGACATGGCCATCCACCTAAACTGACAGGTGGGGCAAGGAGAGCATTACTCAGAGAAGCAGCCAAGAGGCCCATGGTAACCCTGGAGGAGCTGCAGAGATCCACAGTTGAGTTGGGAGAATCTGCCACAGGACAACTATTAGTCATGCACTCCCTGAGGGCCTGGTATGGATTGGGGGGGCACTTGCATTTTTGGTGCGACTCCATTGAAGTCTATTACACGCAAAATGCAATCTGCTGCAAGAAAAAAGTCTCTGACCTTTTTCAAAAAATGCAACACTGCAAAAAACACAGTTGTGAACTACATATATAGGAAACCATGTAAAATGGACAGTAGTGCATTTCTGCAAAATGCACCAAAAAGCCCATAGATGTGAAAGTAGGGTTAAAGTGTTTTTGGTGATGCATTTTCTGTTGGATGGAGTTTTTTTTTTTAATTATTAACAACTGTGTTTGTGTTTTGTTTAACTTTTTGTTTGTGAATGAATGCTATATACTCATTTATATGTGGATGGGCAGTATCTGGTTGCCACATTATTGTTAAAGGTGACTTCCAGATTCCAAAAAGCCTCCTGCCTGCAGATCCCCACAACACATTCTCCCATTGTCAGGTTTCTGTAGCAAGGAGACCAAACACATAGCTACACATAGAAACCGTCACCAAACAAAGTATATATTCTTAACCACTTCAGCCCCGGAAGGTTTTATCCCCTTCCTGACCAGAGTATTTTTTACAATTTGGCACTGTGTCGCTTTAACTGGTAATTGCGCGGTCATGCAATGTTGTACCCAAACAAAATTTGTGTGCTTCTTTCCCCACAAATAGAGCTTTCTTTTGATGGTATTTGATTGCCTCTGACATTTTTATTTTTTGCGATATAAATGGAAAAAGACCGAAAATTTTGAAAAAAAGATATTTTCTACTTTTTGTTAAAAAATTATATATTACTCACACATGCCATGGTCATATGTGGAATTACACCCCAAAATACATTCTGCTGCTTCTCCTGAGTATGAGGATACAACATGTGTGGGACTTTTTGGGAGCCTAGCCGCGTACGGGGCCCCGAAAACCAAGCACTGCCTTCAGGATTTCTAAGGGCGTAAATTTTTGATTTCACTCCTCACTACCTATTACAGTTTTGAAGGCCATAAATGCCAAGATGGCACAAAATCCCCCAAATGACCCCATTTTGGAAAGTAGACACCCCAAGCTATTTGCTGAGAGGCATGTTGAGTCCATGGAATATTTTATATTTTGCCACAAGTTGCGGGAAAATGACAAGCTTTTTTTTTTTGCACAAAGTTGTCACTAAGTGATATATTGCTCAAACATGCCATGGGCATATGTGGAATTACACCCCAAAATACATTCTGCTGCTTCTCCTGAGTACGGGGATACCACATGTGTGGGATTTTTTGGGAGCCTAGCTGCGTACGGGGCCCCTGAAATACAATCACCACCTTCAGGATTTCTAAGGGCGTAAATTTTTGATTTCACTCCTTCTGCCGCGTACACACGAGCGGACTTTACGGCAGACTTGGTCCGGCGGACCGCAGTCCGTCAGACAATTCGATCGAGTTTGGGCTCCAGGGGACTGTTTTTTCACAAAAGTTTGACGGACCTAAAAATGAAACATGTTTCAAATCTTTCCAACGGACTTGAGTCCGGTCGAAAAGTCCTCTCGTCTGTATGGTAGTCCGACAGACAAAAACCGATGCTAGGGCCGCTATTGGCTACTGGCTATGAACTTCCTTGTTTTAGTCTGGTCGTACGTCATCAGGTATGAATCCGTCGGACTTTGGTTGATCGTGTGTAGGCAAGTCCGTTCATTCGGAAAGTCCGTCGAAAATTCAGTCGAAAAGTCCACCGGATCAAGTCTGCCGTAAAGTCCGCTCGTGTGTACGCGGCACAACAGATTCCAAAAAGCCTCCTGCCTGCATATCCCCACAACACATTCTCCCATTGTCAGGTTTCTGCAGCAAGGAGTCCAGACATGTAGCTACACATAGAAACTGTGACCAAACAAAGTATATATTGTTAACCACTTTAGCCCCGGAAGGTTTTACCCCCTTCCTGACCAGAGTACTTTTTACAATTTGGCACTGTGTCACTTTAACTGATAATTGCGCGGTCATGCAATGTTGTACCCAAACAAAATTTGTGTCCTTCTTTCCCCACAAATAGAGCTTTCTTTTGATGGTATTTGATTGCCTTTTATTTTTTGCAATATAAATGGAAAAAGACCGAAAATTTTGAAAAAAAAAAGATATTTTCTACTTTTTGTTATAAGAAAAATCCAATTTTAGTCATACATTTAGGCAAAAATGTATTCCGACACATATCTTTGGTAAAAAAAAATGTCAATAAGTGTATATTTATTGGTTTGCGCAAAAGGTATAGCGTCTACAAACTAGGGTACATTTTCTGGAATTTACACAGCTTTTACTTTATGACTGCCTATCTCATTTCTTGAGGTGCTAAAATGGCAGGGCAGTACAAACCCCCCCCCCAAATGACCCAATTTTGGAAAGTAGACACCCCAAGGAAATTACTGAGAGGCATGTTGAGCCCATTGAATATTTATTTTTTTTTGTCCCAAGTGATTGAATAATGACAAAAAAAAATTACAAAAAGTTGTCACTAAATGATATATTGCTCACACATGCCATGGTTATATGTGGAATTGCACCCCAAAATACATTTTACTGCTTCTCTTGAGTACAGGGATACCACATGTGTGGGACTTTTTGGGAGCCTAGATGCGTATTGGGCCCCGAAAACAAGCACCGCCTTCAGGATTTCTAAGCTTGTAAAAAAACTTTTTCACTCCTCACTACCTATTACAGTTTTGAAGGCCATAAAATGCAAAGATGGTAAAAAAAAGCCCAGCAAATGACTCCATTTTGGAAAGTAGACACCCCAAGCTATTTGCTGAGAGGCATGTTGAGTCCATGGAATATTTTATATTTTGCCACAAGTTGCGGGAAAATTACAAACTTTTTTTCTTTTGCACAAAGTTGTCACTAAATGATATATTGCTCAAACATGCCATGGGCATATGTGGAATTACACCCCAAATTAAATTTTGCTGCTTCTCCTGGGTACGGGGATACCAGGATTTCTAAGGGCGTAAATTTTTGATTTCACTCCTCACTACCTATCACAGTTTTGAAGGTCATAAAATGCCAAGATAGCACAACCCCCCCCCCCCAAATGACCCCATTTTGGAAAGTAGACACCCCATGCTTTGGGGGGGGTTGTGCCATCTGGGCATTCCATGGCCTCCAAAACTGTGATAGGCAGTGACGAGTGAAATAAAAAAATTACACCTTTAGAAAGCCTGAAAGCGATGCTTGGTTTTTGGGGTCCTGTACGCAGCTAGGCTCCCAAAAAGTCTCACACATGTGGTATCTCCGTACTCAGGAGAAGCAACAGAATGCATTTTGGGGTGTAATTTTACATATGCCCATGGCATGTTTGAGCAATATATCATTTAGTGACAACTTTGTGCAAAAAAAAAAAAAAAAAATTGTTGTTTTCCCGCAACTTGTGTCACAATATAAAATATTTCATGGACTCGACATGCCTCTCAGCAAATCGCTTGGGGTGTCTACTTTCCAAAATGGGGTCATTTGGGGGGGTGAACTTTCCTGGCAGTTTATGCACAACATTTAGAAGCTTATGTCACACTCTTCTAACCACTTGAAGACAAAGCCCTTTCTGACACTTTTTGTTTACATGAAAAAATTATTTTTTTTGCAAGAAAATTACTTTGAACCCCCAAACATTATATATTTTTGTTAAAGCAAAGGCCCTACAGATTAAAATAGTGGGTGTTTAATTTTTATTTCTGCACAGTATTTGCGCAGCGATTTTTCAAGCACTTTTTTGGGTAAAAAACACACTTAATTTAATTTTAATGCACTAAAACACACTATATTGCCCAAATGTTTGATGAAATAAAAAAGATGATCTTAGGCCGAGTACATGGATACCAAACACGGCATGCTTTACAATTGTGCATAAACGTGCAGTAGCGACAAACTGCATACAATTTTAAAAGCCTTTAAAAGCCTTTACAGGTCACCACTTTAGATTTACGGAGGAGGTCTACTGCTAAAATTACTGCCCTCAATCTGACCTTTGATACCTCACGTGCATGGTGCAATTGCTGTTTACATTTGACGCCAGACCGACACTTGCGTTCGCCTTTGCGCAAGAGCAGAGGGGGACAGGGGTGCTTTTTTTTATTATTATTATTTTTTGCTTTTTTATCTTATTTTTAAACTGTTCCTTTAATTTTTTTTATCATTTTTATTGTTATCTCAGGGAATGTAAATATCCTCTATGATTGCAATAGGTAGTGACAGGCACTCTTTTTTTGAAAAAATTGGGATCTGTTAGACCCTAGATCTCTCCTCTGCCCTCAAAGAATCTGACCACACCAAGATCGGTGTGATAAAATGCTTTCCAAATCTCCCAATGGCGCTGTTTACATCCGGCGAAATCTAAGTCATGAAATGCTCATAGCTTCCGGTTTCTTAGGCCATAGAGATGATTGGAGCCGTTTTGGTCTCTGATCAGCTCTATGGTCAGCTGGCGGAACCACCGGCTGCATTCTCAAATTCCCTGTTGGGACAGGAGAGCCAGAGAAAACCATGGAAGACGGTGAGGGCATTCCCTCCCACTGCTTGTAAAAGCAGTCTAGAGGCTAATTAGCCACTAGGATTGCTTTTACATGAAAGCTGACCGCTGGCTGAAACCAAGATGATACCTAAACCTCCCCTTGCTCCTTAAGATATTAACTTTTTTTGTCTCTTGGTTCTGAAAACCTCCAAGACAAACCCTATATTGATAACAAACCACTGTAAAATGGCCTCTGAAACGGAGAATGCACACTTTGAAAACATATTTGTAGGCCAAGACTGGGAAACTTTAATGCAACAGTACTTGGACAAATTCGGCGACAGTGACCGAACCGAAGCAGAGATTTCTTCTCTGTTTTTCAAACTCGCCAAGAATCTAGAAAAAAAGTCCCTGTTCTTTTGGCACATCAGGTCATTTCAGGACTATCTAAAAAGCAACATGAACCCATTGGGACTCCGCGTCCAGATCTTCCCTACTTTGGAGGATCTGGACGCGGACTTCAAGTCCTCATGGGAGAATGTTTTACAAACATGTTCACGTAATCTCATGCAGATACTGATAGATGAATATACGAAACGATCCAAAGCACTGGACATTGAAATCACTAAAATTTGTGAACAACTTCAAAAATTCAAGACGCATCAATCAGTCACAAATAAAGAGAAAAAACTAAAAACCCATCTCGAATCTTTTAATAAGAACATTCTCACTAAAAAAACTTTAAATTTCACAGAGACAAAAACGCATTTGAAGCTGGAAAGGCATATAAATGGAACCAAAACAAAAACGCATTCGAAGCTGGAAAGGCATATAAATGGAGCCAAAACAACAAGATGAATAGGAACTCCAACACACCCCTTAACTCCTCTTCTAACAAACCTTCGTCCCACATTCCCTCCCTTATCACTTCTAAAGTGAAACCAACTCTAGGCACCAAACGCCAATTCCAAGGCGATTCCACTCAAGATCAGAAATCAAAAAAATCAATTCCAGATAAGAAATCAAATCTGTCACACCCTAGTCCTGCACATTCTGATAAAATCACTAATGGATCTATGCCTCATCACTCAGCACAGGCACATCTACTCCCCACCCCTCAGGACACTACCACCACACATGATCCAAGTCGTAATGACTCTTCTTTTTTAGACCTGGTATTGGCCGGTCTCAAACCACCTCCACCCAATCTCAATACCTACACACAAATGACACTGTGACCATCCATCCTATCACATCCACACACTCGGACACTGATCTGAGCATCATAAACTTATCCTCTTATCCCTTATCAGAAAATGAAATGTCCATCCTTAAAAAAGGATTGAATTTTTGTCCCAACTACAAGCTAGACAAATTCGAGCTCTACAAAGATCTCCAATTGTTTATCCGTAAAATAATTTTAAAAAAACTCTATCAGAAACAGGACACCAGAACCAATTTTACCCCCCAAGAAAATCGTGCTTTGGACCAGCTGGTCGCCCTATTGGAGGAGAGCGATACAGCCGATCTGATTGATCAAATAGATCTCCCCCGAATCCTCCAATCAATAGAGGATTCAGATGCCCAATCTCACTCTAGGGTCTCCAAATTAAAGAAAAAATCCGATCTCTGTCCGCCACCCACTACATGTCCTAATGCAGCAGCTTTTCTGAAACTTGTCAATAACGACCTAGACAAACTTAAGATACAAAAGAAAGGGCCCTCCAACCTTAATCCAGGAGAACTAGAGGCACTAAATTTCCCTAACGGCGAATAATGAAATCACAATAAAGCCATCCGATAAGGGAGGAAATGTGGTTGTCTTGGACAACGATCAATATATTAAAAAATTTGTAAAAAAATTCTCAACAATATGGACTGGTACCGTCGTATGCCAGCCTCTATCGTTGAAAAATACAATAAAGAATTTTATAGGCTGGTAGACTCCGCATTCT
This sequence comes from Lithobates septentrionalis, assembly GCA_037952835.1. NCBI lineage: Eukaryota > Metazoa > Chordata > Amphibia > Anura > Ranidae > Lithobates > Lithobates septentrionalis. Next base: position 1,836,530 of record JBBDGP010000091.1, on the reverse strand, counting down.
TGAATAACATAATCAGTAAATCCACTTGGACCTTTATCAGAAACAATATCCCCAAGACCCCTACATTTTATGCACTTCCCAAAGTGCATAAAAATTTGACAGATCCACCTGGTAGGCCAATAATTTCAGGCGTTGGCTCAATAAGTGACAACGCAAGTAAACTGATTGATGAATATCTAAGGCCTTTTGTAACTTCGTTAACATCCTATGTAAAGGACACAAGCCATTTCTCACAAATCCTGGACAATTTATCTGTTTCAGACCAAGCCCTCCTAGTCACGATCGACGTGGAAACGCTCTACAGCTCCATTCCACATGAACGGGGCTTGTCAGCAATTAGACATATACTACAACAAAACTTGAGTTCAGATACCATTTACAATGAATTCATCATTGAACTGCTCGAGTACATCCTCACCCACAATGTCTTCACCTTTCACTGCTCCCACTACCTCCAGGTGCAGGGGGTAGCGATGGGGACATGCTGTGCCCCGTCGTATGCCAACCTGTACCTGGGGGAGTGGGAGAAGGCCCTCCTCTCTGATGAGAACCTCACCCAATACACTAATCACATTGTGGGGTGGCACCGATACATAGACGACATTTTTGTCGTCTGGGAGGGCCCCCCGGATGTACTCGAGCAGTTCATATCTAGGATGAATAAAAACGAATTTAATTTGACATTTACCATGTCTTTCAACAATACTCAAATAATCTTTTTGGACATTGAAATCTTTAAAAATGGACAGGGCAAACTCTCCAGCAAGTTATTCAGAAAAAGCACTGCAGGCAACACCATACTGCATGCTTCTAGCTTCCACCCTCAACCCTTGATTGATTCCATACCCTACTCGCAGTATATCAGGATTAAGCGCAATTGTACAGACAATGAAACTTTTCTAAAAGAAGCAGCCGCCTTGCGAGACAGATTATTAGTACGTGGATACTCCCACAAATCTTTAAAAAAGGCTTTTAAAAAAGTAATCAATAGACCCAGGCAAATGCTCCTTCAAACAACTAAACAACAAAAAGATACACACCAATTAAGTATCATCACAACGTACAATCAGCAACACCACCAAATCAGAAGAATAGTTGAAAAATACTGGCACCTATTGGCCCTTGACCCTGGCCTCGGCCACCTAGTGCCAGAAAAACCCCACTTTACATTCAGGAGAGCTACTTCCATTGGTGACAAGATCACGAGCAGTGAGTTCAAATCAACGAGAACACATTGTAAGTACAGGGGCACATTTGCCTGTGGTTCTTGTCACTACTGTGGATACATGTTGACCCAAAAAAATCCCATCCTCCCAAATGGGAAAATATTCTTTCCAAAACATTTCGCAAACTGCAGAACCACTGGAGTGGTTTATCTACTCCAGTGCAACTGCAGTTGCTTTTACATAGGAAAGACTAAACTAGAGTTTTGGCGAAGAGCATACAGGCACATTGTATCCATGAAAACGGCCGACCCTGATCTCCCCCTGGGCCGACACGTGTCATTGGTACATGGAGGCAGGTTTCCCCACATTAAATTCTTAATCTTGGATCATATACATCCCAGCCCCAGAGGGGGTGACTGGAACAAAATCTTACTCCAGAGAGAACTGAAATGGATCCACTTACTGAAGGCCACTATGTCCCCAGGCCTAAACTGTTATAAACCATTCCTAGAGGGTTTCAACTCCGGTGGAATGGAAAAATAAATTACGATTAGGATCACATGTACCTGGGACCCCCCCCCCCCTTAGCTCACTACCTAACAACAGAGGTTAGCTGTATGTTACCTGTTTCTCCTCCTCTTTCCCTCTACACTGAGGGAACTATTTCATTTCTATTCTCCCAACTGTTGGTAACACCAGTTATTTATTGTTTCTCTTGCTGTATATGATGTGTACACTAAGCTGTGCGTTCTGTCATACACGTGACCCCCTTCTTTTTTCCTACGGTATTCCCCATAGGCAGTTTGTATTATGGGTTTCACCTGCCTTTATCCCTTTGTACCTACAATACTGTTACCTTAAGGAGTTTGGTGGTATTTACTGCCTTTCTTCCCCCCCCCCCTAGTTCCCTCGGGACATTTAACCATCGATAAGTTGTATACCCTTAGTATTTAAGGTACTACGAATTATACTATCATTATTTATATGGGGCCACGTGTTTGACGTACACAATCAGCTTGGTAGTTCCCCATAGGAACCATCCTTTTGTTAACATATTACTTGCTAGTCTCTGCTGTACACCCTGATTGATCATTTGATGTACTCCCAACCAGGGCTAGGTCTTCCTTTCTGTCAACGGTAGATTCATATTCCTTTTTTTTTTTTTTTTTAAATAATCCCGTTATGTTCACGCAGAACAAAACATCTACATGTAATGATCGTCAAGTGTATTGTGTTTTGACTAGAATGGACTAAGTATATAGATCTCTTTATTGCTTATTGATAATATATAACATATTAGATGTTGTCTGCCTCTGTCTAGTACTTACTATCTTTTAGTGTACCCCAGTCTCTGCCCATTTCAAAGTGACCACCTCGATTAGGTACTGGTGAGCATACAACTATATTCGATTCTCTTGGGTCTAAAACTCCTTTGTGCTGTTTCTTATTGTCTTTTATTACTTATGCATACCTAATATAAGTGCCCTGGTTCGGGGTGGTGATCATATAATTAACATCTCCATTTTTTCAGGAGTTTACATATATATGTTTCTTTTTTTTTTTTTTTATCTTTTTATCCAGTCCCCCTTTTTCCTGCCCCTCCCCGGGGGGCGTGTGGCCCGAGCGATTGCCCGGCACGGAAAGCCGCCCAGGACTGTTCCCAGGGCGGCGCCATGGGAGGTATCAGGGCGTTCTTCCATCCACGCCCACTGCCTCCATATTGCCACTCCGGCGAGCATGCTCAGTTCGCCGGATGGGCATTTCCGTGTCGGTGGGGCGGGTGTGCGCGACGTCGCCCCAACGTCATGACGTTTACGCATGCGCGGCAGGGGCGGCGCCGCGCATCCTCGCCTTGGGGGGGGTCTCTACGAGGCTTCCCAGCTGATGGGCTCCGTAACACAGCTGTGCGTCGTTTCAACGCCAGCTGATTGGAGCCCATCCAGTACTTAACTCGGCTCCACTCATTCCCAGCTAAGGCGCTCTACATGCCGGATTATGGGATGCGTGGCTAGCCGAACCTACAGGCAATCTACTTAAGGTATTTATTCACCCCTCCGGGGCCCTCCTGGCTGGGATTGTTGTTGTGTCCCCAGTGTATCTCCCCTTTGCTGCTTTTTAGTCCGCAATACTTGTGCTTCCTTGGAGCTAAGCACAGTATATGCGGCTTATCTGGCAGCATACCTAATTCCTATAAACTTACCATTTGTTGTTCACCCCTATATTACCTTTCATTAAGTTTTTTTGTTTGGCAGTAGCTTTTATATGCTCAATTTGTTAACATTATTCTAGTTCCTTAACATTACTATCCATACATACCTTGTGCTCATTGGCACATACCAAATCTACTCCCCATGTAATTGGTTTTTTCATAATATTGTTTACATAGTAAAGCCCTTGAGCACTACAAGTCATACAAAACTTATACTCATTGGCTTACACCAAGTATACTCTTTTTGTACTGAGCCTGGAATAATATTGCTTGTACTTGTAGTACTTTGAACACATACCTCATTTTTTAAGTTCCTCCATATTGGTTTGTCCCTTAATAAATTTTTTTCTAAAGGTATTCACAACGAATTTTTTTATACTTATGTTACCCCAAAAAATTTTTTTGTTTTTAGGGTTGCCTTTCTCGACCCCAGTATATCGCTTTGGCCTATGTGCGCCCGGGTCGGGCGGGATGGGTGAACTGGTACATCCTCCTGTGGTGATTGCTGCTTATTAACATCCAGCCTTTACTACCTAAGAACAGCACCTGTACCCACTATACTACAACTTGCCCACCATTCCATCTTGCCTTTTCTTGTGGTCTCTCTTTTTTAAAAAGAATCTCCTTTTCAGAAGTAATCAATGAAACTCTTGCAGGTAGGTGATCAATTGATCATTTAAACCTTCGAACAGATATCCAGTGGTAGTTTTATTATTACATCTGATTCATGCATCATTTTTTTTCAATTAATCCAGATGAACCCCTCTTTTCAACTATGACCCTGAAGAAGGACCCAAATAAATATTAAACACCCCGAAACGCGTCGGGCTTGAAAAGAGTCTCTCAGTTTACCTCATCATTGTTTACTGTTTGATGTTTATTATGTTGAGTATGTATTACCATTATGCTACCTAGGATATCCACTTTGTTTTTAATAAATGTATTTCTTTACCAAATAAATATATTCTTTTATACTGTATATTAGTCTATACTCCTATATTTCTTCTACCTCTGTGCAAGTGCCGGGAAAGTCCACTTAGGGGAACCCTTTGTTTTTATGTTCCTAAACCCGCAGGCATCATATATATTTCACTTACTGACACCAATGAAGGATCATAATTCCTTCCAAATGACATCAGCAATGGTGCACTATTCCTACCAATGATGCTAACAGTGGGGTAGAGTTCCTCCGAGTGACACCAATTATTAGGCCCAGTGACACCAGTGATGGGAAACAATTATTCCCAATGACACAAATGATGGGGCACAATTCCTCTCACTGACACCAAATATGAAGCATTTTTTACTCCCACTGATGTTGGCTCATTTTCTCCTCCCAATGGCCACAGTCCTGCCCCCTGAAATCGGAAGGACAGTAAACTGGCCCTTTGTTTAGATAATTTGCAGACCCCTGACCTGGTGAAATAAATAAAACAGACCCTTCACTATAAAAAGGAGAGCTCAAGGGGCGTGGTTGAACGCTGAGCTGGATGGCTGTCTGAGCCTACTGCTCCTCTCAGCCCTGTAAAAATTCAGCTCCATTAGGGGGACCTAACCGCCAGACCATGGGTAAAGCACGCCTCACTCGCTCCCAGAAAAAAGGGGGACCTGCTGGCCATCCTATCCCTTTGGGTCCACCAATCCGGTCCTTCTTTGAGCTGCTCTCCAGGCCCCCAGTGCAAGACTCGCCCAATATGACCCCGCGGTGCTCTTTCTGCTGGGGCCTTGGGAAACTGTGGGCACTCTCCAATGCTCCATCCTGCACCTGCATCGTGTGAGTTGCTCCTAGTTCATGTGGAGCCATGGAAGCCAAGGACACAAGCAAGCAGTCAGGACCTCTGCAGGTGAGCCCACCACCTTCCCCCTGGCATCCTGGTAACCAAGGCTGGGCTCCATTTCACCACTGGGCACATCCCCACTCTTCTGGGACCTTGAAGCCTCTCTTCCCGGTTACACAGCCCGCTCCCAAACCTTGCAGCTGCTGCACCCTACACCATCTTCAGGCCATGCTTGGGCCTCGGCCCCATGCTTTCTGAAGCCTCAAAGGGACTCCAGTGCCACTCCCCTGCCTGGGACCCCCTCTGTGACCCCACCATGCCTTGTCCCTGTTCAGAGGCTGACACCACGACCAACAGCCACCCCACCGCTGGGTTTACAACAGGCCTGGTATGAGTCCTGGGACCCCCCTGCCATGGTTACTGAACCCATTCATCCTCCTAACCGGGCTTCCCAGTCGTTATTTGCAAGAGAATTGGCTACATGGCAAGAGCAACTACAACCTCTCCCCACTAAAGATGGTTTAAAGCAATTGATTTCTGAAGTTAAAGAGGCCTGTCGCAGTGAGATTAGGGCCCCTCAGAATGATTTTCATCATCTAGCTGTCAGGGTGCAGGATGTGGAAGAAGACATGCAAACCATGAAGCTCTCAGTCCACCTAGTACAATATCAACAAGTAGATGATAACTATGTCCTCCATGACAAGCAGAGGCACTTGGGAAATCTGGACAATCGCAATAATTTAACAACAATCATGTTAGAGGCCTCCCTAAGGCGCCAGATTCTGATGACCTGAAAACTGTTCTCCAGACCCTGTTTAATAGCTTGCTGGGAGACCCCACTTCTCAACATATTGAACTAGACCTGGCTCACTGGGCCCTAAAACCTAAAGGCCTGACTTCAAAACCCTGAGATGTTATCTGTCAGGTGCACCCTTACACCCTGAAAGAGCATATTATGCATAAAGCCCAAATCACAAAACCGATTTCTATGAAGACAACTGTTCCCAGACTTGTCCTGGACTACTCTCCAGAAATGAAGATTAATTCAACCACTTTCCCTGTGTGAAGCTAACATCACCTACCGCTGAGGTTTCCCGTTCAGTCTGTCTGCCTCGCGCATCAGGAATTCAGCGGTCCCCAAAGTCTCTGAGGACCTGCGTACATTTTGTGAGATTCTGGACATTCCAGCCCCGGAGTTGCCTGGAAATGATCTGATATGATGGATATGATCGGTGGTGGGGCAGAGGGTCTACCCCAAGAAGCGCCTGCACCCTCCTGACTCTCCCCGCAAGGGTCCAAAACTGAAGCCCGCTTGAGAGACTACGACATCCTTCTACTGGACTACACTCTCATACTTCATCTCTGAGATTCCCTATGGGTGAGAGATTCATTTTTCTTTTTCTTTTCTCGTAATTGGTAAGTTCTTTTATTTGTTGCAGAATAAGATATGTGAATTTATGCTTGTTAGACCTTGGCGGTCCCAGGTTTTGAGTCTCTAGAAATAATCTCAGACTCCTGAACTCAGGATCTTCTTTGCTTTTTTTTCTTCTTTTTCTCTCTCTTTCTTTTTTAGTTGTTTTTTTTTTTTGGAATTTAATTAGGTGCATTACATTGTGCATTGGGCTCCATCCTTGGGCCATGTTAGGCTTTAGCAGGTCTCTTTCGGGATTAGGTCCACATGTTAGTGTTTATACAGCTAAAAAAGACACAGTATAAGCCCAGCGCCAATGATGGGCTACCTGGAGTGGCCTGTATAGGACATGTGATACGTGACTCATCTGAATCTCTCGTACCAGGTGTCAAACATAATGTAACTAGACACCATTATCTATACAGAAAAGTGGAGGGAAAGAAAAAAAACAAACAAAAAAAACCGGAGAAACAGGACACCCCGTGCAGCTGGACCAACCGTAGCTGGTAGATACAGGTCATAACGAGCAAAGAACAAAAACAGCCCAGCGCTCAGGATGTGTTAAAAAACTAGCTAATACAACAGAACATAAAATATGTATTAATTTATTATACCAAAATATAATTAATTAAAAGTGGTGACTATTGAATAATAAAACCACCATGTGTACAAAAAAGCTGTTGTAGAGAGTACCACAGTAACACAGAATTAAAAAACAATAATGATTAGGAACAATAACCAAAAATTGAAAGCAGTGCATTACAATATTGACCTATAAAAAGCACTCGCAATAATGGACAGACAGCTTCTTAATGACAGAAGACCAGCACAGGAGATTTAGTCCAAAAAAAAAAAAAAAAAATTAATGTAGAGCAATGGGTAATATGACACAGTTGTAGTGTGGAACTTGGAGCAGATGGATAGAGTAATATAAATACACAACGTGGAGAGGAGATACTGACAGCCTACCCATGGTGGAGAGAGTCTGACCTCATGTGGGGGAGCTCACCGGCTCCAGTTCGGTGTCGGGTGGCTGCGATGGTCAGGGAGATGAAGGGACTGTAGCCTCATGCAGGGGGGCTCGTTGGCTCCAGTGAGCTGTCAGGTGGCTGTGGAGAACGATGAGCCGACGCTCATGGGGAAAACAGCCCGACTGAGGATCCTGGGCGACGGCTGATGATGTCAGCACGGGGAGAGCCGCCGGGATGTCAGCAGGTGGAGCACTGAACCGCTGCGTATCTGGAAGGTGTCTTCACGAGGGAAAATGCTCCTCAGTAGAACTTAGTGTCACTGCTCAACAGCCAACACTGGACATGATGTGAATGATGGGGGGGAAAATGTGAAAGAACAGACAAGCTGATGGAGCTCGCATCAGCCTGAAGGACCTCAGGCTCCCCAACAAAATAAAAATAGTCAAAAAATCATATGCCAGAGGAGAATGCAGAGGAAAAAAATGGCTGAGGTAACCGCTGCTAGCTATAATGAAAGCTACGCAGAGATGGTGAATGGGTGGCCGGATGGGTTAATACCCACTGTGACCAAGTCCTGGCAAGGGCTGCTGTCCTGGGGTTGCCTTGACGACGCGTTTCGCGCACAGCGCTTTGTCATAGTCAAGGGAATGGGCAACTCACAAAGTTTAAATAGTTGTGTGTAATTTGGGGGAGGGAACATCAGGGGAGGGAAAAAAAAAAGGGGGGGGGTCTTAACCCATTGTGGGGGAAGGAAACTAAATCTCCAATGTTAACCCCCTGTAGTTCCAGCTACTAAACAGTGGAAACATACAATAAACCAATACTGATATGTATCTATATATAAAACTCATAAATGAAAATATAAATAAAGCATATATATATATATATATATATATGAACATGCGAACATATATGAATTAATAATCAAGACAAACATTCTATTGGATTGTCGCTCAGCATTAATGTTTCAAAAGAATTCTCTTGATCAAAACAAAACGTCAACACAAATATTCACAGATACAAAAATACTAAAATGTAAAAAACATAATATACAAGTACGAGAAAACCCAAATATACAGATGAACCAATGTCCAAAGAAAAAAGATTCTTATTTGGGCCTATCTTATTAATTATATATATATAAAAAAAAAATTATATATTATCAGTTTATTCTCAGCCAAATTCACCCTTATCCAACTCTACACAAAGCTACATGTTTCTAGTTCTTCATTCAACCCCCTAGGGGCAAGTGAGTCAAACATGTAGATACAAAAAACTTCACGTTTACATAGCAAGGAAAATCTCTCATTATCAGTTAGTGTGCCCTTGGGAATCGTTTCGATCACAAAGACCTCCAAGAGTCTGACATCCTTGCCATGAAAGCGTAGAAAGTGCCGAGGCACACTGTGTTCGTCATTTCCTTTACCTTTCCCGCAGGTAACGTTTCGTAAAGCTCGTACTGTAAAGAACCTGCTAGCACCCAGCAAAACAATAGACAAAACATTCAAATCCCCCCTTGATATCAGATCTTACTTTCATGATAGAAAGGGCATATTTCAGTGCAAAAAGAGGGGTTGTTTGACTTGTCAGTTTATTGCCCATGGCACCAAAACTATTACAACCATCACAGGCAAGAAATATGAGATCAGGCAATTCATCACCTGTTCCACAGAGTTTGTTATATATGTTTTGCGCTGTCCGTGCGGGTTAGTCTACGTTGGCCGGACCATTCGAGCATTACGGGCCAGAGTGGGTGACCATCGTCGACTTATCTCTAAAGGAAATGACGAACACAGTGTGCCTCGGCACTTTCTACGCTTTCATGGCAAGGATGTCAGACTCTTGGAGGTCTTTGTGATCGAAACGATTCCCAAGGGCACACTAACTGATAATGAGAGATTTTCCTTGCTATGTAAACGTGAAGTTTTTTGGATCTACATGTTTGACTCACTTGCCCCTAGGGGGTTGAATGAAGAACTAGAAACATGTAGCTTTGTGTAGAGTTGGATAAGGGTGAATTTGGTTGAGAATAAACTGATAATATATAATTTTTTTTTTTTTTATATATAATTAATAAGATAGGCCCAAATAAGAATCTTTTTTCTTTGGACATTGGTTCATCTGTATATTTGGGTTTTTTCGTACTTGTATATTATGTTTTTTACATTTTAGTATTTTTGTATCTGTGAATATTTGTGTTGACGTTTTGTTTTGATCAAGAGAATTCTTTTGAAACATTAATGCTGAGCGACAATCCAATAGAATGTTTGTCTTGATTATTAATTCATATATGTTCGCATGTTCATATATATATATATATATATATATGCTTTATTTATATTTTCATTTATGAGTTTTATATATAGATACATATCAGTATTGGTTTATTGTATGTTTCCACTGTTTAGTAGCTGGAACTACAGGGGGTTAACATTGGAGATTTTGTTTCCTTCCCCCACAATGGGTTAAGACCTCCCCCTTTTTTTTTACACACAACTATTTAAACTTTGTGAGCTGCCCATTCCCTTGACTATGACAAAGCGCTGTGCGCGAAACGCGTCGTAAAGGCAACCCCAGGACACCAGCCCTTGCCAGGACTTGGTCACAGTGGGTATTAACTCATCCGGCCACCCATTCACCATCTCTGCGTAGCTTTCATTATAGCTAGCAGCGGTTACCTCAGCCATTTTTTTCCTCTGCATTCTCCTCTGGCATATGATTTTTTGACTATTTTTATTTTGTATTATAATTTTTTTTTTTCCTCTCATTGACTTTGCACTTCTTTTGGGGAGCCTGAGGTCCTTCAGGCTGATGCGAGCTCCATCAGCTTGTCTGTTCTTTCACATTTCCCCCCCCCATCATTCACATCATGTCCAGTGTTGGCTGTTGAGCAGTGACACTAAGTTCTACTGAGGAGCATTTTCCCTCGTGGAGACACCTTCCAGATACGCAGCGGTTCAGTGCTCCACCTGCTGACATCCCGGCGGCTCTCCCCGTGCTGACTTCATCAGCCGTCGCCCAGGATCCTCAGTCGGGCTGTTTTCCCCACGACAGAGCGTCGGCTCATCGTTCTCCACAGCCACCTGATAGCTCACTGGAGCCAACGAGCCCCCCTGCATGAGGCTACAGTCCCTTCATCTCCCTGACCATCGCAGCCACCCGACACCGAACTGGAGCCGGTGAGCTCCCCCACATGAGGTCAGACTCTCTCCACCACGGGTAGGCTGTCAGTATCTCCTCTCCACGTTGTGTATGTATATTACTCTATCCATCTGCTCCAAGTTCCACACTACAACTGTACCATATTACCCATTGCTCTATATTAAAAATTTTTATTTATTTATTTTTTTTTGGACTAAATCTCCTGTGCTGGTCTTCTGTCGTTAAGGAGCTGTCTGTCCATTATTGCGAGTGCTTTTTATAGGTCAATATTGTAATGCACTGCTTTCAATTTTTGGTTATTGTTCCTAATCATTATTGTTTTTTAATTCTGTGTTACTGTGGTACTCTCTACAACAGCTTTTTTGTACACATGGTGGTTTTATTATTCAATAGTCACCACTTTTAATTAATTATATTTTGGTATAATAAATTAATACATATTTTATGTTCTGTTGTATTAGCTAGTTTTTTAACACATCCTGAGCGCTGGGCTGTTTTTGTTCTTTGCTTGTTTATACAGCTAGACTGTTTTATAAGTAACCATGGCCAAACACTGTTAATGCTATATGAAGCTGTATTGCAGATATGATGCCTGCATTTCCTTCAGACTTGTGTCTCTCATGTGTGCTGGTCTGTTGTGGACTAAATATGTGGCCCTTTGTTTGCGGTCTTATTTTCTTCCTTGTTTTGTACAAGAAAAAAAAATTATAAAATTTTGACATTGCTACATGTCCTCCCTGGCAGTGCTCGGCTTATTATGCCTTTTAACAATAACTTGCTTATTATCCCTAAAAATGGCCAGAATTGAACATCAAGATATGCCCCTCATAGATTTCATTGGGATTTGCCACAAAGTTTGCAAACGTCAAACTTAAGGTGAGATTAGTGAAACTATTTGATAACTGACCCCTTGGAAGATTTGCACACCCAACAATTACATTTTTCTCTAATCACAGGTTAATGGTGATTTTCTGCAATACACTCTGGTGGGAATTGAAATGCAGTCCATCTAGCCCCATGATATGCTATAATACATTTTCTGTGAAACAATACCAGTCAACAACCAACCAACTAATAACATGATGATGATGATGATGATGTGGATGTCAGTTATTCTGAAGTTCTCTTTTAATGGCAAATTATTTTGAAAGGATTGTAATACTCTTGTTTGATGTCCTTAATATGCCGCTTATTAATTTACTGACCTTTTAGTCATACTTTACATAAGAAATAATTATTCATACCATTTCAGTAAACATATTCTGAAATGTTCTCCATTTTTAAATATAAGCTGTCCTTGGAAATCTCCTGTGATTAGCAGCTAAAATCACTTAGATAAAAGCTTGTTATACATCATCTGCAGCATCTCTATAAATATTAAAATTACTGCTGAGTCACTTAATATTTAACTCCTCCACAATAATGAGACTTAGTTTCTGCTTTCCAGGAGTCAAACTTGAGTAAAATTACAAAAAAAATAGGTTTCTGACATTCATTACATATACAAGAAAAAAAATGACTCTCACAATTTTTAGGATCATATTTTGAAAGTAGCAAATATGACACTCACCACATATTGAAACCCAACACTAGCTATCCCTACTCCTACCGATTCTGCCTACCGTGTGTAAAAAAGATCTACCGGTATATCCTTTTTTTTTTTTTTTTGGTTCAGTCCAGTGACTTGATCTTGCAGCTCCTGTTCTCCTGTGTCATGAAGTGTTCGATAATGGGTGGGAATTTTGAGAGTCAAAATGTCACCCATAGGCTCCTGTAGCCTAGCCATTGTCAGCACTCCATCCTCTCCTCTGCAGGAGCCGCTCACTGACACATGGAAGCCGGAGCTGCAAGATCATGTGACCAGACCAGAGCAAACTAAAAATAAGGTAAGTATACACACAACAAAAAACAAAATAACCCATGGGACTAGAGTCACACCTGAAACATCAAAGATAAAATTAAAAAAGAATTTGGTAAGTAACTTGAAAAACTGGGCAATGGGAGTGACTAGGTTGAGCATGTGAGAGGAGGACGCTGTAGGACGCTGTAGGATGCTGTAGGTCCATGCTCCTGCCGACGATTAGCTTGGTTATTAGTGAGCATACGGGGGGTAAAGTTCTCCTCCACGTCTGCTGATTGTTTTGCTTGGCTTTGCTGGAGATCCCTCTGCCTCTGCCTACGAACTGCTTACAAACTGACCGCATTGATAGAGACTTTTCCTGTCCCTTATTGACAATTGCTGCACTGACAGAGCTTCCTGTTACCAGTCCTCTGTTTATCGGAGCTTACTATATTTCCCAGTGTGCACTCTGCAGTCCCATCCTGTCACAAGAGCAATGGGGAAGCGTCTCAAGGAGGCTGGAGCGAACAGAACAGTAGTGGTGGCTGAGAAAGGAGAGAAGGACATACAGGAGAGTGTTGTTCAGCCCCCACTCCAGACAGGAAAAAAGAGACAAAGGAAAGGAGGCAGCAAAGAGGCTTGAAGAGTTCGCTTGGAGCTAAACTCGGGACCTAAACGGAATGCCAAATATGGCAAGTACGTCTAATGTGACCAATGTGTCTAAAATGTTTACTGATGTCCTGGTTGTACCAGCAGTAATAGCAGAGACAGAGGAAATGATGAGACATGTGAGACTTGAGAATGTCGGTTCAGCTGAGGTAACAGAGGGAAACATACAAATTCAAACACAGCAGATTCAGACTCAAGCACAGCAGACTGTCATTTGAGGAGTGGTGCAGGGAGTGGAAAGGGAGAGGAGTAAACTCTTAGCTGTTTCAGGTGCTGCAACTTTACATGCTGCTTTGCCTCCCCAATTTGATTTAATGAGAGAGCCAACAATTAAGGACGTGTTCCTTGAGGTAAAGAACTGTAACTACACTTTGACATCTTTATCCACTCAGTTTGATCACCTTAGGGAGGATGTGATTATTATGCGCCAAGATATGCAGAAAATATGTGAGCGGGCATCTGCTGTAGAGGGGCGGGTTGCCACTACGGAGGATGAGAAGGGTCTAATTCAGAGAGATTTTAAGGAAATGGGTCTACAATCTGGTCGCTGTGTAAATCACAAAGATCATCTCGAAAATAAACTCAGAAGAAATAATGTATGAATTCTTGGTTTACCTGAACGGTTAGAAGGGGGAAAGCCAACTGAATTTATAGAACAGTGGTTGTTGGAAGTGTTTGACAAGCAAAATTTTAATCCTTTCTTTTCCGTGGTGAGAGCACACCGTATTCCAGCTAGACCTCCAACTCCAGGCAAAATCCCAAGGCAACTCATCTTAAAAATGCTCCACTACAGGGACAGAGACAAAATCCTATCATTGGCCCGTATTAAGGGTTATATAGAAGTCAATGGCTACAAAATTTCTTTTTTCCCGGACTATTCTGCTGAGGTTCAAAGGCAAAGAGCTCAGTTTACATATGTTAAAAGGCACCTTCGGGATATCCAAATTCAATATACTATGCTTTGTCCAGCAAAACTAAGGATCATAGCCAGAGGAGAAACTTTTTTCTTTGATAATTCCAAGGCGGCAGCATCCTGGCTTGATAAAAATGAACAGCACATGTCATCAAATACCAGTAGTACTAGTGATATGCAAGGAAATGAAACTGTTTAGAGAGAAGGGAAAGAAGGAAAGGGAAAGAAAAGGATTAAACCCTTAAGAAGCGACAAGGCTGCAATAAAGATGTGATTGGGAAACGTGTGTTGTTTCTGTTTTTTTTTCCCTTCTTTTACTCTATTTCTTCTTTTCTCCCCCCCTTTTTTTTTCTTTTTTTGCTACTTCTTCTATAATAATAGCTAAAGGCGGGTTTCTTCTTTGTTGTGCATTGATATTAACTGGATAAGCGGGTTACAGGTTAAAAAAAATAGTTACAAACAAAGAACTCCTACACTGTACTCCTCCACTGTAGGGCTATATGCCCAGGCTCCAGCTTGGATGGATTTTTGTTATTCTCCCTTATTTTTAATCTTCTTGTGGGAATGTGTTTTGCATCCAGAATTGGAATGGCATGTGTTTTTTTTTTTTTTTTTTTTTGGGGGGGGGTGCTTTTTTTAATTTATTATTATCTAGTAATACATTATATGATACTGTTCTATATGATCCTACTACATTATGATATACTAAAGTTACTATCTGAATGGTGGGTTGGTCAGGATTTGTTTTCTGCTTTTTCACTTGTAAGAACACTAAGGTGGCATAATGATTCTGGTCATGAGTTTGTATTCTGTTTATATCGCCCTATGGCGAATACTTGGACAAGATACGCAGTAGGTCATATAAACATAGCTAATAATGGCTACTGAGATTGGAATATGGTCATGGAATATTAGAGGGATTAAGAATCCTATTAAGAAACGTGAAATGTTTGATAGATTGACCCAGCATGATCCTTTGATTGTTTGTCTGCAGGAAACACATCTAACTAAAGATACTGTTAGCCTATTACAGAATAAAAAATATCCTACTCAGTATCATTCAGTATATTCAGCTTATGCAAGAGGAACAAACATATTAATTTCTTCATAAGTTCAGTTTTTCTGCAGACAAATAATGTTGGACTCACAGGGCAGGTTTGTCCTGTTGGTATGTACATTATTTTCTAGGCAATGTATTTTGGGGTCTATCTATATCCCACCCCCATACAATAGTGAAGTAATGTGACATATAGGCTCATTAATGGCAGATAATCCAGGGACCCCAGTGTTGATTATGGGGGATTTTAATAATATATGTAATTCTAGTTTGGATAGACATCCAGCAGACCCTAATGTAGATACTACTTTTCATAGATATATCCAGGAGCTGAGACTGCAGGATATATGGCGTCTAAGGAATCTGCTTTCTAATGAATATTCCTGTTGCTCTAGTACCTATCAGACGCTATCAAGAATAGATATGTCCCTGGGTACAGACTCAGTTCTTTCCTGGGTCTCTAATATTCAATATCGAACCAGAGGTTTATCAGACCATTCACCTATAGTAGTAATGCTAGATAAAAAAAGACTAAAATTACTACTAACTGGTGGGTCCCTGCTTTTTGGTTTAAAATTCAACATCAGGGGGACTCAACTAATCAGGCCTTAGTGGAATTTTTTCATACTAATGACAACTCAGCTTCACCACAGGTGGTATGGGATACCATGACGGCCTTTTTGAGGGGAATTCTGCTCAAAACCATAAGTGTTTATAAAAAAAATAGCTGGGAACGGGAATCCCTGTTAGCAGCCGAGGTGCAGCAGAAAGAAATTCATTATATTCAGGATCCCACTAATCAGGGGGGGGCTTGGAAGGATGCACAATTATTATATAGACGGGTCTCTATGAATAAGGCTGCACAGTCTGGCTTTTTGTCCAGATGTTGTAGTTTTGAGGAGGGGGAAAAAGCGGGCAGAATGCTATCTGTAATTGCTAAGTCTCAGGAAAATGCTAAATTTATTTCAGCTATTCGTACAGCAGAGGGAGATATTTCTCAAGATCAGAATGAAATCCTACGATCTTTTGTCTCCTTCTATAGCAGTGGTCATCAACATTGTCCTCAGGGCCCACTAACAGGCCAGGTTTTATATATTACCTTGGGGAGATGCAGACTAGAATACTGCAATCACTGAGCAGCAAATGATATCACCTGTGATGAATTTCAGTTATCTTGCAAACCTGGCCTGTTAGTGGGCCCTGAGGACAAGGTTGATGACCACTGTTTTATAGTAACCTATATCAAAATAAAATTAAATATTCCAAGAAAAGATTTAAAGAATGTTTAGATCCATTAAACTCCCCTCTCTTTTGATAAATTCTAAACAGGAACTAGATGCCCCCCTGACTCTAGAGGAACTGGTCAAGGCAGTGTCAGAATATCCAAATGATAAGGCGGTGGGTACTGAAGGCTTACCTTCAGAAGTATATAAACACTATGGGGAGGTTTTGCTTCCAGAATTACTGAAGGTTCTTAACCAAGCTTTAGAATCATTCAAGCTTCCAGACTGTATGAAGGATGCCTATATCATTGTATTACCAAAAACTGGAAAGGACCCTTTTCTCCGGAATCTTACCGCCCAATATCATTGTTGAATTTGGACGCTAAGATTCTAGCCAGGGTCCCTGCCACAAGACTAAATAGACACATGCAGGGATTGATTCATAAAGAGCAGTGCGGCTTTATCCCTAGAAGATCTACAGCAAATAACCTGAGGAGGCTATGCTTAAATATGCAACTACCATCTGATAACCCTGGGAGGAGAGCAATTTTGTCCCTCGATGCTGGAAAGCTTTCAACAGCGTTGAGTGGACATACCTTGTGGGAAGTGATGGGTGCGTTTGGCCTTGGGGAAAGGTTTATACGGTGCGTTAAAATGCTGTATTCTGCTCTGAGGGCCTGTATGCAAAGAAATGGCATGGTATCTGAATTTTTCTCGTTATACATAGGAACTAGACAGGGATGTCCCCTGTCTCCTCTGTTATTTGCAATGGCCATCGAACCCCTGGCTGAAGCCATCCGACGATCAGAATCGATTTGTGGATTTAGTAGAGGAATGAAAAAATCTCACTATATGCAGACGACGCTCTGCTCTTTTTATATGATTGGGGATATGGATAAATCTTTAAGATCTTTAATGGCACTTATACAAAATTTTGGTTTGCTATCTGGATATGTCATTAATTGGGATAAATTTGTTTTGCTCCCTTTAGATAACCCTAGTTTGTTTATGTTGAAAGAGGCTCCTCAGGTTAAAATTGTTTCATCATTTAAATACTTGGGAATAATGATACACTCCAAGGTTGAAAATTATTTGATAGATAATTTATCCCCTATTCTTACTAAATTCCAACTTAAGAGTATGGCATGGACTAAGCTGTCATTATTGGTGGTGGGTCGAGCAAACCTTATAAAAATGATCTGGGCCCCTCAATTATTATATATTTTTCATAACTCACCGACATGGATACCTCTCAAATGGTTCAAAAAAATAGAATCAATTTTACTATAGAAAGGAAAAAACTCTAGGATTAGGCTATCAATTCTCCAGAGAGAAAGGGATGGGGGCAGATTGGCGATATCTCAGCCCAGATTTTACTTCATAGCCGCCAAACTTCAACATTTTGCAGGCTGGGAAGTTGTGAACTGGGAGGACCCTATACAGGCCCTACTGCTAAGTAGCATTTCTTATTATAACCTCCTGGCCCAGTTGGAATCTGGGTCTTTTGTTTATAACTGTAAGAGCCCAAAAATGTCACTCATGAATAGAAAGTGGAAGGAAATGAGGAGTATAATGAGATTTGAAGGTGCCTCGGAGTATTCACCACTTTGGGGGAATAGGCAATATAAAGAACTAGGTAAACTGGAGGGATTCGAAAACTGACGCTCTAAGAGGCTCCAATATATAACACAGTTGTATTCACATAATGTTCTACGCTCCTTTCAGGATTTGCAAGAATCCTTTCATTTACCCCATCATAGTTTTTTCAAATACTTACAATTGCGGTCCAATCTCAGTTTAAAGGAGAAAAGAAAGTGATAAAATCAACGGCACTTATAACTTTATTAGCATGGATGACAAAGTAAAATGAAATGAAAAAAAAGGCTTGATCTCATCTCTATATGGCCAACTTACGAGATCATATCGAGATGAGGGTGTCAGCCCGGGTAGAAGAGGGTGGGAGCTACATATAGGGGATATATCAGATGATACTTGGCAAATAATATTAGAAAGGGTACCCCTAGTTTCACTATCACCACCACAATGCTTGACGCAATTATTTATAATATATTGGGTATATAGAACACCGGTCAAATTATTTAAATGGGGCAGGCGTGATTCTCCGGACTGTCCACGGTGCCAAAAATCTCCTGCTGATTTAATACATATGATGTGGAATTGTCCTAAACTGGCTAGATATTGGCAAGAGGTGGTGAATACAATTAACAAAACCTTTTATACATATATCCATAAGGACACTAAAATTTGCTTATTGGGCTACCTTGATGAAGAACTTATGCCCCATGAGATTCTGATACCAGTTAGCAGATTATTGTTTATGGCAGGAAAGCTAATTGCCCTAAGGTGGATATCTCCAAGTGCACCTTCTTTTGAGGACTGGTGCCTTCAGGTAAATGACAATATTTTAAAGGAACAACAGATTTATTGTAACACAGGCATACCCAATTACCTGTACAAACTGTGGAAACCATGGATTTCGGTTCCACGGTTAGCCCCATCCTCATTGGCTATCGCTGATCTTTAGAAGGGTGGGCAAGTGTAGCTATGGATAGTAAATATGGCACCAGATGGAAAATGGAGGTAGAGGGTTATATCAGTTGGTAGAGAAGAATCTATTGACTTAAGCAGCTGGCAGAGGTAACTTTTTATATAGGTACAGATTCACAGAATACTATAGTGGGCAGGACATGGAACAGTCATCTGATTTGCTGAGATGGGTTTTTTTTTTCTCTGTTTGTTTTTTGTTTATTTGTTTTTTGTATGTTTATGAATATGTAGTTATTATTTGTGGCTAAATACTTGTTATGATATTTAGAAAAAGAAAGAAAAAATCTGAATTTGCTGTGGATTGACCATATGTAAGGTGTTAGAAATAAGAAATTTATGTATGTTTTGGTTTGTAATGATGACAAATTTACAATAAAGAAATAAGAAATTAAAAAAAAAAAGAATTTAGTAACAAATATTTAAAAACAACACGTAAAACAAAAATGAATAATAGACATCAATACATGGGTGAATTTACATTCAGATTTATATAAGAAACCTTTCCATGGAACCAAGATATACCATGAGGATAACTGCCAACAGTCTGCAATAACTGTGCTGTACGTCTCAACGCGTTTCACAAGAAGGATCTCACTTCTTCGGGAGAAGCACAAGAAAGTATCTGGAGATCAAAAGTATAAATGAATAAAAGGAGGTAAAAAACGTTAAAAAAAAGGAGGTAAAAAAATATATATAATAAAAACTATTTTTATATCGTGTTACTGTATAATATTCAACTTACAGTTGATAGAAAAAACCTAGTCTACTATCACCTCATAGGTGGTAGATTATGGAGTAGACAACAGGTTGGTATGTTCCAATACAGATAATCACCTACAGATAACAAACTTCAAAGAACACTGGTAAAAGATATAATAAAATGCCACCGGTTCCACCAGTCTTCCCCTGGGAGCTGTGACAGGGCGCAGAGATGTAAAACAGTGAAGAGCTCAAAGACCAGAAGCACAGCAAGCATCACAATCTAGCGATGCATGAAAGTGTGACCTACAATATAAGTGATGAAGTTGAAATGAATAAAGGTGTGTAACTGATGAATAGAGTTGATTCAATATTGAAAAGTTAATTAAATCCACCAAATTAGAAAAGTGTGTAATGCAAATAAGAATGAGCTATTGTGTGAGGTATGAGTGTTTATTTAGACATAACTTATGTGCAAATTTGAGATAGCAATAAATATTGGTGGTTATTTTGGTAATACTCTCTCATAAGTGTTTAATGGCTAATGATGAAGTGATAATGTGAATCAGTTAATGTCAATGTAAGCCACCAAAATGGTGAGCATGGTGGTGGTGTTTACCTGAAAATATGTATGTATCCTAAGTCACTAATAACACAATATGAGAAGGGACTGGGAAGAGAAAATGCCATCCCCCACACCCATGAATATAAGGAAGACCCTGACTACTGTGATGAACAACAACAGAACCAGCAGTAATGCTGGTCCCAGTGAAATATATATGTGAAAAAAAAATATACCATAACCTTGAATAAAAAAAATATGTATGACACATCAAAATCCAAAAAATAACTTACCCTGAGGGGAGACAGACCAAAGTGTCTGATGGCCGCTTCAGAAATGAACTGCATTGTGACCAAGCCAGGGTCTAAGCTATATAGTCCAGACCCCTGGGTTGGCCCCACCCAGCCAGCGTCATCATGGTGGAATATCCACCAATGGGTTCGCAGATAGCGTGCAGAGACAGGACTGCCCACCCCACAAATGAGGCCAACTGGAACATCCCCACACTTGAGAGCGATGCCTTGCCGTGTTTATTAAGACATAACTTATGTGCAAATTTAAGATAACAATAAATATAGGTGGTAATCATGGTAATACTCTCTCATAAGTGTTTCATGGCTAATGATGATGTGATAGTGTGAATCAGTTCATGTCAATGGGAGCAAAAAAGTGGTAAGCATGGCGGTAGTGTTTGCCTGAAAGTATGTATCATTAAGTCAGTAATAACCTCATAAAAAGGGACTGGGAAGAGTGGGAAGAGACAATCCCATCCCCCACACCCATAAATGTAAGTATTTCTTATTTTATATATATATATATATATATATATATATATATATATATATATATATTTTTTTTTTTTTTACCTCCCCCTTTTTTACCTCCCCTTTTTTTACCTTTTTTTAAAAATATTTTTTACCTCCTTTCATTTATTTATACCTTTGATCTCCAGGCACTTTCCTGTGCTTCTCCCGAAGAAGTTAGATCCTTCCTGTGAAACATGTCGAGACCTACAGCACAGTTGTTCCAGACTGTTGGCAGTTATCCTCATGGTATATCTTGGTTCCATGGAAAGGTTTCTTATATAAATCTGAATGTTAATTCACCCCATGTATTGATGACCATTATTCATTTTTGTGTTATGTGTTGTTTTTAAATATTTGTTAATAAATTCTTTATAAATGTTATCTTTGATGTTTGAGGTATGACTCTATAAAAGTCTCATGGGCTATTTCGTTTTTTGTTGTGTGCCTACTATTGGGGATTGAGCACTACCTCTACCCATATCACATCAGCTCTCTTTTGTTGCTTGTTATAAGGTAAGTATACAGATATTTCTAAAGCAAGGTAAGCAGGATAGATAGAAGGGGAAGAGAATTTTTGTAAAGAATAGTTAGTTAGGTTTGAATTCCACTTTAACCACTTCCTGTCTGCCTGACCTCAATGTACCACATCACTGCCCACTTCTGGGTTTAGGGAATGCACATGTGTTTGTACACAGCAGGAGCATGTCAGCAAGTCCTGGCCAATGGTTCACAGCCGAGACCTGTTGATCAGCTGTGTACAATTGCAGCCCAGAGCTTTGTGTTGATAAACACAGAGCTATGTACAGAGGGAGCGATCTGCCACTTTCTTAGAGCTCAAGTAGTAAAAACAGTGCACTGAACACACATTACACATAGTTAGGCACACATTTAACCCCTTGATCGCCCTAGAAGTTAATCCTTTCCCAGCCAGTGTCATTAGTACAGTGACAGCATATAGTATTATCACTGACCACTGTATTATTGTCACTGGTGATGTCAGTGGAAGTTAATCAGTTTCCCCCAGCGTCAGTGTCAGATTGTTATCCCATATTGGAATCCCATTATAAGTCGCTGATCATCGCCATTAGTAGTATAAAAACAATGTTAAAAAATAAAAATTCCAGTATATACAGTGCCTTGAAACAGTATTCATACCCCCTGAAATTTTCCACATTTTGTCATGTTACAACTAAAAACATAAATGTATTTTATTGGGATTTTATGTGATAGACCAACTCAAGGTGGCACATAATTGTGTAGTGGAAGGAAAATGATAAATGTTTTTTCCAAATTTTTTACAAATAAACATCTGAAAAGTGTGGCGCACATTTGTATTCAGCACCCCTGAGTCAATACTTTGTAGAACCACCTTTCATTGCAGTTACAGCTGCAAGTCTTTTTGGGGCTGTTTCTACCAGCTTTGCACATCTAAAGAGTGACATTTTTCTTTTCAAAGATTTTTATTGGTAACAGTCAGTTAACAGTTATTGACAATTCAGTGTAGCAACGAGCAAGTACAATTAACAGAATACATTTCAATGGGTCAATATGATGGGAACATGTTGAGGGGGGGATACAAAGTTTGGATAAGCTAACATGGGTTATACAGTTCAGTAGAAACAGTCGTTGTTATCAAAGGGGGAGGATGGGCCCTTTGCTATAAGAGGGTTAGCTTATATTAATTCTCTGTGAGGAGGTGATCACGGTACTAACTGAACAATTTGTAAAAGCAAATTACATTACCAGCAGTGAACGAGTGAGGGAGGTTTGGAAGGAGGGGGGTGTCGAGAAGAGAGGGGGTTGAAAAGAGAGAAAGAGAGAATGGTTAGTGCGAGGGTGGTCGGCTATCCCACATGGGCCCGGGTCGCACCACGGCATTGCCGCCAGAGATCAGGGGGGAATTAAGTTTCTAAAAGGTGCTTGTCAAAGTCAGAGGGTAGGAAATGGTCTATCCATGGACGCCAGATTTTAAGATGCTGAGGGATTTTGTCTAAAATTGTTGCTTCAATTTTGCCATGTATCATAGCCTGGGTAACCCTATTTTTCACTTCAGCTATGTGTAGAGTCGGGGTCTTCCAGGCCTTTGCTATCGTTTGCTTGGCTGCTGTGATGAGTTGAAGGAGAAGGCGCAGTTGTGCTTTGGTGTAGTCCTGTGGGATGTCATTTAGTAAGGCAATGTGGAGGCCATTTGGAATGTTGTCGCCCAGAAGCGTTGCACAATCGGGCATTTCAACCAAATGTGTGCATGCGTGCCTCTTTCACTACAGCCTCGGAAGCAATTCAGGGGATAACTTGCAGGGATTTGGCAATCCTAGCCCGGACCAAGTACCATTGCATGAGGACTTTGTAGTTTGCCTCTGATGGGACAATATTTTGGGAGGAGATTTTAGTGTTAGTCCATATGTTTGCCCAGTCCTCTATATCTAGGTCAATCGCTAGGTCTTTGGACCATTGTAAAGCATTTGAGGGAAGAGTAGCTGGGGGAGATGTGAGATGAGCGTAGAGGTGAGAATTGATACCTGAAGCATGTGGGTCTGAGCCGCATATACCCTCAAACATAGATAGGCTGTCTAGCCCTGAGCAGGATCCTACAACCGTTTGAGCAAAATAAGGGATTTGGAGAAATCGAAAACACTCCTTGTGCGGGAGTTGAGCTTGCACCTGCAGGTCTGGGAATGTTTTAATAGCATCGCCAGTAATCAGATCATATATGCGACTCAGACAAGCCTGGGACCAGGCCCGAAATGAGGCAGGTTCGGTGTAAGCCGGGTAGAAGAGTGGGTGACCGAGAAAAGAAAGTAGAGGTGAGTGTGGTGACATTAATTTAGAAGGGTTTCGTAGCTTGTCCCAAATTTTGAGTGTTGTGTTATGGGGTTGGTTATGGGGCCATGAGCTGAGGTAGGTAACCACAACAAATTGGTCACTGTAATGGGATAGAGGTCTATTGCTTCCAAGCTGACCCATACAGGCGTTTCAGATTTTGCGTGGTAAAGCGTAAGTTGGGCCAGTTGGGCTGCATGGTAGTAATGTAGGAAATTGGGTAAACCAAGGTCCCCACTGAGTTTGTTATGAAGCAAGATAGGTCCTGAGACCCTGGGCTTCGTGGAACTGCAAATATATTTAAAGACTCGGCTCTGTATAACCCAATGAAAGTAGGGAGGGATCGCGACCGGGAGGACTCTATATAGATACAAAAGCTTAGGCAGCAATGACATCTTCAAGGCTGCAACCCGCCCAAGCCAGGAGACACACAGGGGTTGCCAGGAGTTAAGTAGAGATGACAAGTAGGATAGCATAGGAAGATAATTCGCGTGGAAGAGGTGGGATGGGTTGCTAGTCAGTTTTATCCCAAGATAAGGTATAGATGAGGTGGACAAGGTAAAAGGAAAATTTTCCTGTAGGAGTTTAAGTTCAGCTTGTGGGAGAGACAAATTTAGGGCCTTGAACTTGGTTTGATTGACTTCTAAGCCTGTGACCAGAGCAGATTTATCTAAGACCTGGAGGAGGTTTGGAAGAGAAGTATGGGGTGAGGTGACAAATAATAACGCGTCGTCGGCAAATAGGGATAATTTGTGTGATGTTGAAGCTACCTCCAGACCTCGGACATTCGGGTTTGCTCTGATGAGGGCTGCCAGAGGTTCGATCATGAGGGCAAAGACTAGAGAGGACAAGGGACAACCCTGTCTTGTACCTCGTTGGATGGGAAAGCATTCCAAGTGAAACCCAGAGTACTTTACGTACGCTTGAGGTTGGGTATATAAGGCACTTATCCATTGGAGGAAGTGTGAACCGAAGCCCCAGCGTTGTAGAATAAAGTGTAAATAGGGCCAGGAGACCATATCAAATGCCTTTCTTATATAGAGAGAAAGGAGATGCATAGGTATTTTATGAGATCTAGCTAAATGTTGCAATAGGATGACACGTCGGACATTGTCACTAGCTTGCCTGCCGTCTGGGGATAAAACCAACTTGATCTTTGTGGATCAGTCCCCCAATAATTGGGTTGAGTTGTATCACTAAAATTTTGGCTAGGATTTTGATATCCACATTTAGTAGGGATATGGGCCTATAATTGGACCACAGTGTGTTATCTGTGTTAGGTTTGGGTATCATTGAGATGATAGCTGTCAATGTGTCTCGACCAAAGGAGTGCTGTTTAAGTAGGGCATTAAAGGAGTATGTGAGGAGGGGGCTAACGTGTCAGCAAATTTTTTGTAGTACTTACTGGGGAGGCCTTCTGGGCCAAGGCGTTTATGGGGTTTGAGTGTCTTAATGGCGAGAAGGACTTCCTCAACCATAATCGGTCTCTCCATTGACTCACAATTGGCGTCCGACAGCGTAGGAATCTGCATATTCTGAAACAGTGTCTCTGCTTGCTTTAACTAAATTGTGGCCTTCGCTTCATAAAGTTTGGCCAGTCGTTTACGAAATTCAGAGAGCACCTTAATTGGATTACTCGTGTGAGTGTCTAATGGGGTTATGGACCCGTTCTGGCCGAAGAAGACGTAAAGCTAAAAATGTATCTGGTTTATTAGCGTTCGAGTAGATTGTGTGGTTAGATCTGCTTATGGCTTTAACTGCTGTTTCTGCCAAAAGCAGATGCAGTTCTATTTTAGTTTTTTCTAGGGTTATTCTATGAGGTTCAGTAGGGGAGGACTGAAATTGATGAAAGTGATGATGGAAGTCCGATTCCAGTTGTTGTCTCTTTTGAGGTATGTGGCAACTGAAATACATTTACCCCTAAGCACTGGCTTGTGTGCTTCCCCAGAGAAGAGTCGGGGAGATTCCGGTGTGGCGTTATGTAGGAGATAATCTTTAAGGGCGAGTTGGATGTCAAAGCAGTTTGACTGATTAGTTAAGTGTACTTCATTCATACACCAGGTTTTGTCTCTGGCCTGGGGAATTAATGAGGAGACCGTGGTAATCACTGCGCAGTGGTCTGACCAAGTGACGGGGTGTATACTGGAGTGAAGTAATATCAGTGAAGATGCTATGGGGACAAAAATATGATCAATCCTGGAGAAGGAATTGTGGGGTTAGGAGTAGAACGTATAATTTTTCTTTAAAGGGTTACACTCTCTCCATGTATCGAGGAGAGAAGCCGTTGCAGCTGTTTGTGAAGTTGTGTGGAGGGGGAATATTGCTCAGGGGAGTAAGGAGATTTATCTAGGGTTATTCTATGAGGTTCAGTAGGGGAGGACTGAAATTGAAGAAAGTGATGATGGAAGTCCGATTCCAGTTGTTGTCTCTTTTGAGGTGTGTGGCAACTGAAATACATTTACCCCTAAGCACTGGCTTGTGTGCTTCCCCAGAGAAGAGTCGGGGAGATTCCGGTGTGGCGTTATGTAGAAGATAATCTTTAAGGGCGAGTTGGATGTCAAAGCAGTTTGACTGATTAGTTAAGTGTACTTCATTCATACACCAGGTTTTGTCTCTGGCCTGGGGAATTAATGAGGAGACCGTGGTAATCACTGCGCAGTGGTCTGACCAAGTGACGGGGTGTATACTGGAGTGAAGTAATATCAGTGAAGATGCTATGGGGACAAAAATATGATCAATCCTGGAGAAGGAATTGTGGGGTTAGGAGTAGAACGTATAATTTTTCTTTAAAGGGTTACACTCTCTCCATGTATCGAGGAGAGAAGCCGTTGCAGCTGTTTGTGAAGTTGTGTGGAGGGGGAATATTGCTCAGGGGAGTAAGGAGATTTATCCAGGTGTGGGAGGAGTACCAAATTAGAGTCACCACACATAAATAAGGTTCCCTTACAATGCGTTTTTATGACCTGCAGGAGATGTGAGAAAAAAAGGGTTTGGATTAGTATTAGGGGCGTAATAAGAAACAAAAGTTGTTTCAATGTCCTGTAACAGGCCTACTAAAATAATGTAGCGACCTTCTGGGTCCTTGATTTCAGACACTAGGGTAAATGGTAGGGTATGGTGAAAGGCCAACAGCACTCCCCTTTGTTTTGTTTCAGCAGAGGCAGTATATACCTGGGGGTATCGAGAGCTAAAAAATTTGGGGGTATTTTGGGCCGAAAAGGGATGCAAAGGATTGGAAGGCCTTAACCCGTTTATGTGGGGAGTTAAGTCCCTTAGCATTTAGGGAGAGTATATTTAAAGGAGCCATTTGTGAGAATGGGTAGGACTATTGCTATGGGACACGAGGCCCATGCGAGACAACTGACCAGGAGGGAGAGAAATAGAAATGGCAGAAAGTGAGGGGGTGGAAGAGGGGGGGGAGAAGGAGGGTGTGAATAGTGTAGGGCAAGGTATTGGAACATACATGTGGTAAAGGTAGGACTGTAGTGCCCGACCAGGTAGTGCACAGACTCTGTGGCCAGCGAGCTAGCCGAAAAGCGGGTGCACCGTAGAGGGGGGAGCAGTGACAGCTCCCCGCTGCAAACGGGAAAGGTAATGTAGTAATATAGCGTCAAACTCAAGTCTTGCTATGAAGCATTCCTTTACCATAACAGTTACGTTAATGTGTTGAACATAAACATTGACATTGACAACAGACTTTCATTAGGTGTAGCTCCAATAAAAGGGGGGATTGGGAAAAGGGGGGGGGGTGGAGGGGGTTGGGAAGAGAAGGATATGCTGAGGGAAAGGGGGAAAGGAAGGTGGGAGGGGAGGGGGGAGGGAAGGAAGGAGGGAAGGGGGAGAGAATAAGGGAAGGAGCTGGGAAAGGCAGGAATGGGTTATAAATACCTACAATGAACATTGATTGCAAGAGGAACAATCAGTTATTAGATTAAACATAGTAAGACATTTCTACTGGAAACTGATGTGGCGTACACAAAGGACGTGGAGCGCATCAGTCTTTCAACTTAGGTAATGAATGGGACTGAGCTCAATTCTACAATTTAAAAAACTGTGAAAAAGAGGAAAAAACAAAAAATAAAAATTGTAAGACAACTGAACCTGTGAAGACCCTGGGGGGTCAAAGGACCTGTGTAGATTGACTTCCAGGGTGTGGAGAGGCCATCTAATGGTGTTAAGAGGTAGGTTTCTTCACAGACAACCGAGAGCCTATTTTCGATAAAGAAGAAAAAAATAGGAAAGCAATTGCAATGTCAATGGGGTGTATGTGACTTCGGGCTGAGGAAACTGTCTCCTGGCATACGTGAAGGGGTTCCCTTCCAAATAAAAGATTGACCTGGCTGATTGCGTTTCGGAGTAGTGGTGTACGGGTGGGCAGCCGAGCGGGTTGGCGTGCGTGGTAGCATAGTCTCGGGTTGATGAGCTGGGGGGGTTAGGTGAAGGGCTTCCAGGAGTCGCTGCAGAGATTCTGGTGATTTGCAGGAGTGTTTCTGCCCCTGATACGAGAACTGCAGAGCAAAAGGAAATCACCATGTATATTTGAGTTGGTGCTGCAAGAGGATTTGAAGTTGTGGTTTCATGGCGCAGCGCTTTGCTATTGTGAGAGGTGCCAAGTCGGGAAACAATTGATATGCATGGCTCTGGAACAGGAGGGAATCCTTATTGCGGGCTACTGAAAGTAATTTAACAATAATGTCCCAAGGTGGTCCATCTGCTTGGCGGCAGGTGAGCGCCCTATGGATCCTGTCAAACTCCAGGTGTTCTATGGGTATAGAGGGTGAGAGTTCCCGGAACAGTGCGGTGGTGAACGATTGTAGATCATCAATCGTCTCTGGGATTCAGCATAATCGCAGATTAGATCTATGGGAGCTATTCTCAGCGTCCTCTAAGCGAGATAGCAGCGTGGCGTTCTCTTCATGGAGCGCTGCTTGCTCTTGGGCCTGTTCATGCAGAGTGTGCTCCATGTCATCTTCTCTCGATTCTAAGTAAGCAGTGCGCTGACCTAGCTCACGTATTTCCCGTGACAATCTATTAGTGATCTGATCCGAGGTTGTTTTTAGGGCTTTTTGGAGCATTGACTCCATAAGTTTAAGGAAGTCACTCTGGGATATACTTGACAGAATTGGGGAGCCACTGAGGTTGAAATCTGTGTCCTCCTCCTCTCCACTGTCTGCAAGATCTGACCTGGTCGGCAATGCTGCATGCTGTTTAGCCAGGGCCTGGGCCTTCGCTGCCATTTTGGAAGAGGCTCAGACGAGTGCTTCTTTTATGGGTTTCGGCTTAGGTTTGCCGCGGTGACCTGTTAGAACCATGCCGGGCAATGCTGGAAAGTACTGTGGGGTTATCCCTGGAGTGGTGAGGCAAAAGGGCGGTTCAGTCGTTTGCTCGGGTCCCGGGGAGTGCGGAGCTGTAGTGAGAGACGTCTGCCATGTCGAGCTTTGCGCATGTGCCCCCCTAAAGAGTGACATTTTTGCCCATTTTTCTTTGCAAAATATCTTAAGCTTTATCAGATTAGATGGAGAGCATCTGTAAACAGCAATTTTCAAGTCCTGCCACAGATTCTCAATTGGATTTAGGTCTGCACTTTCACTGGGCCATTCTAACACATGAATAGGCTTTGATCTAAACCATTACATGTAGCTCTGGCTGTATGTTAAGAGTCGTTGTCCTGCTGGAAGGTAAACCTCTGTCCCAGTTTCAAGTCTTTTGCAGACTCTAACAGGTTTTCTTCTAAGATTGTCCTGTATTTGGCTCCATCCATCTTCCCATGAATTCTGACCAGCTTCCCTGTCCCTGCTGAAGAAAAGCATCTCCACAACATGATTCTGCCACCACCATGTTTCACAGTGGGGATGGTGTGTTCAGGGTGATGTGCAGTGTTTGTTTTTTACCACACATATCATTTTGCTTTTAGGCCAAAATTTCCAATTTTGGTCTCATTTAAACAGAGCACCTTCGTCCACATAATAAGTCCACAGGACTTATTATGGCTTTCTTTCAACAATGGCTTTCTTCTTGCCACTCTTCCATAAAGGCCAGATTTGTGGATTGCACAACTGATAGTTGTCCTGTGGACAGATTCTCCCACCTGAGCTGTGGATCTCTGAAGCTCCCCTAGGAGTTACCATGGGCCTCTTGGTTGCTTTTCTGATTAATGCTCTCCTTGCCCTACCTGTCAGTTTAGGTGAATGGCAATGTCTTCGTAGGTTTGCAGTTGTGCCATACTCGTTCCATTTTTGGATGATGGATTAGACAGTGCTCTGTGAGATGTTTAAAGCTTGGGATTTTTTTAATAACCTAACCTTGCTTTAAACTTCTCCACAACTTTATTCCTGACCTGTCTGATGTTTTCCTTGGCCTGAGGGCTTCACAGAACAGCTGTATTTATACTGAGATTAAATTACACAAAGGTGCACTCTATTTACCAGTTAGATGACTTCTGAAGGCAATTGGTTCCACTAGATTTTAGTTAGGGCTATCAGAGTAAAGGGGGGCTGAATAGAAAATCATTGCCACATTTTTCAGATTTTTTTTGTAAAAAAGTTTGAAAACTGTTTATCATTTTCCTTTCACTTCACAATTATGTGCCACTTTGTGTTGGTCTATCACATAAAATTCCAATAAAATACAGTTACATTTTTGATTGTTACATTACAAAATGTGGAAAATTTCAAGGGGTATGAATACTTTTTCACTGTATACCATAGTTTGTAGGCACTATAACTTTCACATAAACCAATCAATATACACTTAATGGGATTTTTTTTTTTGGATCAAAGACATTTAGCAAAATTTAGCATAGCATAGCAAAAATACATGTTGGCCAAACCTTGTGAAGAAATTAGATATTTTTTATTGGATATGTTTTATAAAAATAAAAAAATAAATAGTTTTTTTCAAAATGTTCGTTCTTTTTTGTTTAAATAGTAAAAACCCCCCAAAAAACAAGTGGTGATTAAATACCACCAAAAGAAAACGCTATTTGTGTGAAAAGTGGGCAGTGATGCAGCACATTGTGTGCAGACGGGCAGAAAGTGGTTAAAGTGGAATTCAAGCCTAACACTAACTATTCTTCCCCATTCCACCCACCAAAAGGGACTGACCCCTGTCTGACCCGTCTGATCCATTATCATCGAATTTACCCTCCCCCTCAATCCTAGTTTAAATACTTCTCCAGCCTTCCCATAAACCTCTCCTCCCAGCACAGCAGACCCCATTCCATTTAGGTGCAAACCATCTTTAGCATATAAGTTGCACTCCAATGAAAAGCCCAGTGCTTTAGAAATCCAAATCATTCCCTATTACACCAGGTCTTTAGCCATACATTCAGTTATCCAGTCTCCCCTTGTCTTTCCTGTGTTGTGCATGGCACAGGCAATATTTCAGAGAATATCTCCTGGGAGGTCCATCCCTTCAACTTGCAGCCTAGTTCTTTAAATTGAATCTTAAGGAGCCTTCACCTTCCATGTATTCTGTCATTGGTTCCAACATGGACCAAGACAGCTGGGTCATGCCCAGCCCCTCCCAGTAATTTATCAACTCGGTCCATCGCATGCCGAATCCTGACAGGGAGACAGCAAACCATTTGGTTGAGGCAATCCTGGCGACACATCAGTATTTCTGTTTATAGAATCCCTTATTACCACCAACTGTCTAGGCCTTCCTGCACTACCCTCAACACCCCTACTAGATGGGCTGCTCTACAAGCTTTTAGGGATAGCAGTGACATCTAGGGCTGCCACCTTTGAGTTTGCCACCCCACATCTTCACCCAACTTGGCAAATCTGTTTGGGTGCTCAAACCCAGGGCTAGCCTTCCTTTTCTATGAGCCTCTACCACTCCCTCTGACTACAATAACCCATCTTCCTACCTGATAATCCTAACTTACCCCCCCACCCTCCACATTGACCCTGTTAACCACCTGCTTAGTGAGCAGAGGATCCCTTACAAGATTATCAGTTTTTCCCAGTTTTGCAATTTGCTCCTCCAGATCTCTAATATAAGCTTCCAGAAGGGCAACCCGCTCACAGATGTCACAGCGGTATCAATCCTGGAGCTGTTGCTCCATTGCTGTATACATGTGGCACACTTTCAGCCTTACTAGCACTCATTATCCCAATTATAATATTAAATCAGAGCTCCACCCAAAAGGGGAAGCTCCGCTTGTTCACACCCTCCACTGCTACTTTTGGCACTTTTTTGGGGGGTGGGGGAGTAGGTATCTGGTTTTGACAGGTACCCGCTTCCATTTCTGGGTAAAATGGCCGCGGTGATCTCCGAGCATTTCTGGCCCCTCCTCCTTCCCTCCACTGCCTTCTGGAACACACACACAGGTCCCAGAAGGAGGCAGGACCATTCAGAAAGCGCAGCGCAACTCACGCATGCACATTAGAAAACCCCCTGTGAAGCCTGAAGGCTGCACCTGCACCAGAAGCCGATATAACAAATCAGCTTGGGGTGCTGAAATTGCGGGATCCCTGGACAGGTAAGTGTATTTTTATTAAGAGTCAGCAGCCACAGTATTTGCAGCTGCTGACTTTTATTTTTATTTTCAGACTGGAGCTCCTCTTTATTATTACTAACAGAAAATTTCAGATGTTACTTACAGTTTAGAAGACTCTTGTTAAGCGACTTTCACACTGGGGCCGCACCGCATTAGCAGTAAAGCGCTGCTCATTTTAGTGGCACTTTACCATCATTTTAGCTGTGCTTTTCGGCTGCAAGCGGGGCACTTTTAACCCCCGCTAGTGGCCGGAGAAAGGGTTAAAACAACTTGTGTTGCGGCGCTTCCAAATCGCTTTTCAAGTGTTCGGAAGCACTGCCCATGCATTACAATGGTCAGGGGTGGCTTAGGAGGGCTTTATACAGCCCTCCCAAACTGCCTCAAAGATGCTGCTTGCAGGACTTTTTTTCCCGTCCCGCTAAAACACCGCCCCAGTGTGAAAGCTTTCACACTGGGGTGGCATGGGAGGCAGTTTCCAGGCGCTTTACAGACAATATTTTTAGCGCTAAAACACCTGAAAAGCGCCTTCAGTGTGAAAGTAGCCTTATGATCTTCTGTTTTAAACTCCAGTTTTTAACTCACCACTAATGCTGGCCATACATTATACAATTTTCCTTTAGATTTACCAGAATCATATAATACAAGGTCAAACCTAAACACTTCCAATTTGTATGCAATCAGGTAGGCCCTTGCACTACATGTTTTTGGTAAATCTGAAGACAAAAATCTGCATAAAATCTAATAGTGTGTATGGGGTCTAATGCTGGCCAAACACTAGACGAAAAATCGGCTGAAGATCGGTCATTTAGACACTTCATTTAGACAGTTAATGGACACTAATCGGTAATCGGTTGTGAAGTTTTTGTGGCAAAAAAACGATTGGCAAGTTTGGAAAACTTTTGCCGAACGAACGATAAATTGTGAGGTTAATGTGTTATTCATCCGTGAAAAAACGAATGGTTGCTACTGCGCATGGGTGAAAAATATTTAACCCAGAAGGTAAATATTCATGCCAAAAAACAGTCACGTCAAAAGTCACGCCAAATAGTACACACCACCAACTATATAACCTGCAACATCGTCAATAGTGATATACCCATCTTGTAAAAATACTAGTACAACAGACCAAATATGCAATATTAAAACTTTACTGCAATTGTTTGTTTTTTTTTTTGTTAAAGTAAAGAAATGGTTTTACTAACTTTTTCTGTGCATATTTATTTTTTTTTTAACCACTTGACAACTGGGCACTTAAACCCCCTTCCTAACCAGACCAATTTTCAGCTTTCGGTGCTCTCACACTTTGAATGACAATTACTCAGTCATGCAACACTGTACCCATATGAAATGTTTGTCCTTTTGTTCACACAAATAGAGCTTTCTTTTGGTGGTATTTGATCACCTCTGGGTTTTTTATTTTCTGTGCTATAAATGAAAAAAGACCGAAAATTTTGTAAAAAATCATTTTTCTTCATTTGTATTATAAAATTTTGCAAATAAGTAATTTTTCTTCATAAATTTGGGCCAAAATTTATACTGCTACATATCTTTGGTAAAAATAACCCAAATTAGTGGATATTATCTAGTCTGTGTGAAAGTTATAGCGTCTACAAGCTATGGTGCCAATCACTGGTAATTGATCACATCTGATCACACCTGATATACTGAGGCCTATCTCATTTCTTGAGACCCTAATGCCGCGTACACACGAGCGGACATTACGGCGGACTTTGCCCGGCGGACTTTTCGACGTACTTTCCGACGGACTTTGTGAATGAACGGACTTGCCTACACACAATCCACCAAAGTCCGTCGAATTCGTACGTGATGACGTACGACCGGACTAAAACAAGGAAGTTCATAGCCAGTAGCCAATAGCTGCCCTAGCGTGGCTTTTTGTCCGTCGAACTAGCATACAGACGGCGGACTTTTCGACCGGACTCGATTTCAACGGATAAATTTAAAACAAGTTTCAAATCTAATTCCGTCGAACTTTTGAGAAAATAAAGTCCGCTGGAGCCCACACACATCGAATTGTCCGACGAAATCCAGTCCGCCGGGCAAAGTCCGCCGTAATGTCCGCTCGTGTGTACGCGGCATTACAAGCCAGGAAAGTACAAATACCCACAAAATGACCCCTTTTTGGAAAGTAGACATTCCAAGGTATTTAGTAAGAGGCATGGTGAGTTTTTTGAAGTTGTCATTTTTCCCACAATTCTTTGCAAATTTAAGATTTATTTTTATTTTTTTCCACACCAAATTGTCATTATAACAGGTTATTTCTCTCACATAGCATGTACATTCCACAAATGACACCCCAAAATATATTCTGCTACTCCTCCTGAGCATGGCGATACCACATGTGTGAGACTTTTACACAGCCTGGCCACATACAGATGCCCAACATTGAAGTAGCACATTCAGGCGTTCTAGGAGCATAAATTGCATATCTAATCTCTCAACCACCTATTACACTTTTGAAGGCCCTGAAGCACCAGGACAATGGAAACGCCCACAAAGTGACCCCATTTTGGAAAGCAAACACCCCAACGTATAATCTATGAGGCATAATGAGTCTTTTGAACGGTTCATTTTTTTCCAGAAGTTTTTGGAAAATGTGGAAAAAAATGAAAACGCATTTTTTTTACACAATGTTGTCCATTTCTAAGATATTTCCAACACATAGCATGTACATAGCAAAAATGACACCCCAAAATATATTCTGCTACTCCTCCTGAGTATGGCGATACCACATGTGTGAGACTTTTACACAGCCTGGCCACATACAGATGCCCAACATGGAAGTAGCGCATTCAGGCGTTCTAGGAGCATAAATTGCATATCTAATCTCTCAACCACCTATTACAATTTTGAAGGCCCTGGAGCACCAGGACAATGGAATAGCCCACAAAGTGACCCCATTTTGGAAAGCAAACACCCCAACGTATAATCTATGAGGCATAATGAGTCTTTTGAACGGTTCATTTTTTTCCAGAAGTTTTTGGAAAATGTGGAAAAGAAATGAAAACGCATTTTTTTTACACAAAGTTGTCCATTTCTAAGATATTTCCAACACATAGCATGTACATAGCAAAAATGACACCCCAAAATATATTCTGCTACTCTTCCTGAGTATGGCGATACCACATGTGTGAGACTATTACACAGCCTGGCCACGTACAGAGGCCCAACATTGAAGTAGCACATTCAGGCGTTCTAGGAGCAAATTACACATCTAATTTCCTTACAATCTATCACATTTTTGAAGGCTCTTCATATTTCTAACACATAGCATGAACCAAGAATTACACCCTAAAATACATTCTGTTGAGCAAAGGGTAAACAAAAGATTACCTGTGGTTTTTGTAGTGCAGTTGTCCACAGGAGGAGAGCCCTGATCCAGGCAGCAGGCAGGGACGTGGTCAGCCACAGTGAATGGAATAGTCCAGGCAGCAGGCAAGAATATTGTCCATAGTACAGGCAGGGATACTGTCCTTATACAGTCCAGGGTCAGTGCAAGCAGAGACATTGCCAGCAGTGCCAAAATATTGGTCCTGGTAGTAAGCAGGAACATGGTCCAAGTAGCAGGCCAGGAAAGAATGGGAACAGGGGTAGAGGCTTCTCTCACCCAAATCTCTTTGAAGCCTCCGAGTCTCCAGACCCTAATCTGGGAATGAGAAAACTAAAAAATTAGTTTTCTTCATCCAGAAAAACAATTCTGGAGCCCCTCACATATGTGAGACCCCTGTGTTATGAAGCCCACTACTCCAGTAGCAGAGTAAAAGACCAGTCCAAGAGGCAGGCAAAAAACATGGTCAAACAGTCCAGGGTCAGTTCCAGAGCAGGCAGAGGTAGGTACAGTTTAGCGTTAGGCAGAAGCGTGGTAAAATAACAGGCCAGGGTCAGTATCAGAGCAGGCAGAGGTAGGTACAGTTCAGCATTAGGCAGAAGCGTGGTCGTTTAGCAGGCCAGGGTCAGTTCCCGAAGAAGGCAGAGGTAGGTACAATTTAGCATTAGGCAGAAGCGTGGTTGTTTAGCAGGCCAGGGTCAGTTTCCGGAGAAGGCAGCGGTATGTACAGTGGCTTAAAGGGGTGTGGCGGTAAATGACAATTACGGTTACCATACTTCCCTAATAATCTAGAGAAGTATAGTAACGGCGGAAACATTCATCAATACAAAGGCCTGGTTCGGAAGGACAATCAGGACAATAATACACGGTGTCTCTTCTAGTTCCTCCTCTTGAGCACACCCAGCATCTCTTCTGACGTTTCCGGCCTGTTTCATGGGGGGGAGTCTTTTAGGAAAGTGGCGTTCATGGAGTCTGCTCACTGAATCCGAGCGAATGCTTTTTGGTGCGCTTTCAGGGTACAAAAGTGTGGAGATAATTTCTTCTTGGTACTGAAGATAAGATACGAGGCTCTGTGTAGATTTACGGTAAATAACAAAACTATTGTAAATGGCCAAACTGAAAAGATATATGAAGACTTTTTTATACCAAAAGTGGCTTTTTCTTGTGGGAAGGTAGGGTTCGATCATCTGATCATTGAAGTCGACTCCCCCCATAAACAAATTATAGTCATGGACACATTTTGGTTTCTGGATTGGGCCATTTCTTCGGGGGATTTCCACGTAGGTGTCGTTGTGGATCGTTGTGAGCATGTGGACGTTTCGTTTGTCCCTCCACCTGAGAACCAATATCTCTTCATTCCTCAAAGACACCGTCTCCCCTTTTCGTAGTCTTTCAGTAACGAGCCTTTGCGGGAATCCCTTCCTATTGGCTCGCACTGTACCACACGCTGGAGTGTCCTTGCGGTAAAGATTGCGGAAGAGGGGCAAGCTTGTATAGTAGTTATCCACATAAAGGTGGTAACCCTTTCCAAGAAGTGGATATACAAGCTCCCAAACAACCTTTCCGCTGACTCCGATGTACTCCGGACATTCAGGGGGATGCAGTTGGGTATCCTTCCCTTCATACACCCGGAATGCGTAGATGTACCCTGTTTCTCGGTCACAAAGCTTGTAGAGCTTAACCCCATATCGAGCCCTCTTACTGGGGATAAACTGCTTGAAGCCAAGCCTGCCTGTGAAGTGGACCAATGACTCATCCACGGAGATATTTCTCAGAGAAAAAATTTAGAAGTGGCCGAATTTTAAATAATTTGTCATGTGATGGGTCATTTCAGGGAGGGCACTGGTTGTTGTCATTGTAATGGAGGAAACGCATTATCATGAGGTATCTTGATCTTCGCATAATGGACGAATAGATTGGCATATGGTGGATGGGCTTGGTGGACCAATAGGAGTATAATTCATTTTTTTTGTGAGTCCCATAATAAATGCTAGGCCTAAAAATAATTTAAATTCCTCCACTGTCAATAGTCTCCACTCATAGGGACGGGCATAACTTGAACCAGGGTTGCTTGTAATAAATTGTTGTGCATAGAGGTTGCACTGGGCCATGATGGAGGATAATAGGTCTTGGGTAAAAATTAAATAAAAAAAATCAATAGGGGCAAAATTCTCTGTGTTCACCTGAACACCTGGCTGGGCAGTAAAAGGGGGGATGTTCGCTGCTCTTGAATTAGAGGGAAGCCACAGAGGGTTTTCAAGGGCATAGGGAAGGCCTGCATGGGTCCTAACGCTTTGGGGCCGAGATGACACCCCATTATTTCTTGGCCTTTGCTGCAGTGGTACTTCATTTCTTCTGGATGGCACTGTGCTACTGGTAGATGGCACTGCGCTGCTAGTTGATGCCACTGCATTTCTCGTGGATGGCACTGAGCTGCTGGTTGATGCCACAGCACTACTTGTGGTAGCCTGCTCCTCCATGCCAGAGCGTCTTCGTTTCATGGGCACACTTTGCTCTTCCTCCAATTCTGTATCAGAACCACTGCTTACAATGGGTTCATATTCTGAACCAGAATCAGACACAGACTCCCCGCTGCTCTCGTCGGTCAAGCTAAGTTGTTGGTATGCCTCCTGAGCGGAAATTTTTTTTTTTTGCCATACTGGTGACTGTGGGCTGTGGTGACAAACTGCTGTGGTAGGGACACTTGGACAGAAATGGCTGCACTGATGGGTGCTGATAAGGCTGGTCTAATGAGGCTGCACTGCTGGGTTCTGATGAGGCTGCACTGCTGGGTTCTGATGAGGCTGCACTGCTGGGTTCTGACGAGGGTGCACTGCTGGGTACTGATGAGGGTGCACTGCTGGGTACTGATGAGGGTGCACTGCTGGGTACTGATGAGGGTGCACTGCTGGGTACTGATGAGGGTGCACTGCTGGGTACTGATGAGGGTGGACTGCTGGGAACTGATGAGGGTGCACTGCTGGGAACTGATGAGGGTGCACTGATGGGTACTGATAAGGTTGCACTGATGTACACTAATGCACCACACTGATATGCACTGATAAGGTAGCACTGATGGGTACTAATGAGGATCCACTGATATGGTGGCACTGATGAGCACTCACTTATGGGCACTGATGTTCACTATTGGGTACTGTAGTGGCACCGATGAGCACTGAAGTGGCACTGATGAGCGATGTAGTGGTGCAGATGAGCACTCTAGTGACGCTGATGTGGTACTGACAGCACAAATGAGCACTGTATTGGCACTAATGTGGCACTGATGAGCACTGTAGTGGCACTGATGGAGCACTGGCGTGGCACTGATGGAGCACTGACGTGGCACTGACGTGGCACTAATAGGCACGTTGGTGGCACTGATGTGCACTGGTGGCACAGATGTGGCACTGGTGGCACAGATGAGCACTGTAGTGGCACTGGGCACTGGTATGGCACTGACGTGGCACTGACGAGCACTGACGTGGCACTGGTGGCACAGATGGGTACTGAAGTGGCACTGATGAGCACTGTAGGGCACTGATGTGGCACTGATGAGCACTATAGTGGCACTGATGGCACAGATGAGCACTGTAGTGGCACTGATGGACACTTTAGTGGCACTGATGGGTACTGTAGTGGCACTGGTGGCACAGATGGGTACTGTAGTGGCACTGATGGGTAGTGTAGTGGCACTGATGGCACAGATGGGTACTGTAGTGGCACTGCTGGGTAGTATAGTGGCACTGATGGCACTGTAGGGCACAGATTAACACAGTAGTGGCACTTGTGTGGCACTGGATGGCACTGCTGGGCACTGTAGTGCTTTCAAAAAGCTTATCACTCATGGTTTTTCCTCGATCTCTTTTCTCTCCTCTCACGCTGTATCGGTGTGAGGAGAGAAGAGAGCTGGTACCTTTGCATGACCCCAGTTTGTTTACATAGTGATAGCTCCCTCATTGGAGGGAGAGATCACATGGTAAAGGGCCGCTGTCATTGGCCCTTTACCGCGATCCGTGCTGCGCCGGGTCCCGTGAACCCGGCGAGCATGGACACTTCAGGGCGCGCAGGGAGCGATAGTTCCGGATGACGTCCATGGACGTCCACCCAGAACTAGCCGGCCGCGCTGTTGCCGTCTTTCGGCAATGGCCCGATCGGCAAGTGGTTAAATAGCCTCCAAAAATGTTAAACATTATTGTCACACTTTACATAACATTATACATCCATCAAACACTGATTTTTAATTATCTCTCATGGTTTTCAAAATGGTGCTTTTTTGGCAAACATTATCAGTAGTAGAAATGTTCAGAACAAAAAAATGTGTTTTTGTTTCGATTCGTTATTTACATAAATTTGTTTAGTTAAATTTGTTTCATTCGTTTAATTCATTTTCAGAATTTGTTTTGTTTATTCATTTTTAAATCAATTCAAATTTTTCAAATTCTGATCGATTTGAAAAGTTTTCATATCAATTTCGAATAGTTTTCGAATTTGAAAAAGTTTTCAAATTCAAATAGTTTTCCAAAATTGAAAAGTTTTTAAATTCAAATCGTTTTTGAATTTCAAAAGTTTTTGAATTAGAAAAATTTTCAAATTTGAAGTTTTCCAATTTCCAAAGAGAATAAAATAGAATAGAAAATAAAGGAATAGAATAGAAAAAATTGAATATAATAGAAAACAGAAAATAAAATAATATATAATAATAATAGAATAAAACAGAACAAAATAGGATACAAAATAAAATAACAGAATATAATGGAATGTAATAGAATAGAAAGGAATAGAATAGAATAAAAAAGAATAAAATCAAATAGGAAGATTATTACCATCTTCTGAAATTCAAATAGAATAGAAAAGAATAAAATTAAAAACAAAACAAAACAATATAATAGAAATAATATAACCATTTTCGAAAAATTCAAATAGAATCCATTCAAATTTGAATAGAATAGAGTAGAAAAGAATAGAATGAATATTACCATCTTCCTATTCTAATCTATTATTTTCTATTCTATTAAAATTGATTCTCTCTTAATATTGGGAAATGGCTATATTCTTTCTATGTCTTTTCTATTATATTCTATTTTTTTAATTATACTCTTTTTTGTTTGTTTATTCTATTCTATTCTATTCTATTCTGTTCTTTTCTATTTTATTATTTTCTATTCTAATCTATTCTTTTCTATTCAAATTCTATTTTTTTCTATTCAAAATTTGAATTTCAGAAGATGGTTATATTCTTTCTATTCTATTCTATTCTGTTATTTTCTATTCTTTTCAAATTCAAACTGATTAATTTTTTTTAATTTTGGGAATAGTTATATTCTTTCTATTCTATTCTATTATATTCTATTCTTTTTTTCCTATTCTATTCTTTTCTATTCTATTCTTTTCTTATGTATTCAAATTCAAATTTATTCTATTTGAAATTCGAATTTCAGAAGATGGTTATATTCTTTCTATGTTATTCTATTCTATTCAAATCTATTTGTTTCTATTATATTCTACCAAAGAAAATGAACCACTGCATTACAGGTGGTCAAACAAGCATGATATGTCCACAGCGCCACAAAAACACTTCAATTGGATCAAAGATGGCTGGGTCTTGTAGTCTCACGAAATGGAAATTCATAGGTACATGCATAAAATACAAGAAAGCAACTCCTCATGGTGTAGTATTTAAAACCAGGATAGATTTATTTCTTAAAAAAACAGCCAGGGTACTCACATTTTGTTAAATGAAAACAGGCATGTCAGAAGCTGCAGTCTGCCATGGATAGCACTTGTTTCGCGGCCATCTTTTATGGTTGGAAACAAGTGTTATCCAAGACAGACTGCAGCTTCTGACGTGCCTGTTTTTATTTTAAAAAAATGTGAGTACCCTGTCTGATTTTAAGGAAATAAATGTATCCTGGTTTTAAATACTACACCATGAGGAGTTGCTTTCTTGTATTCTATGCATGTACCTATGAATTTCCATTTTTTGAGACTACAAGATCCAGTCATCTATGATCCAATTGAAGTGGTTTTGTGGCACTGTGGACATATCATGCTTGTTTGACTACCTGTAATACAGTGGTCCATTTTCTTTGGTAAGAGGCCAGGTGTGTTGTTGTTAGGTGGAGGATAATCTCATGCTCACCTAATTGTGTCTGTCTAAACTGTGGGTGGTTCCATTTTTTTCCCTGAACAAGAACTTTGTCTTAAACACTATGGACTTTTATGTTTTTAGCACTGCATACACTCATCTTTCATGCTTTTATTGTCACAATGCAATTTATGCCAGCTGCTTTACTAGTGTTAGCGCAGTGATTAATCATGAATTTTCTATTATATTCTAGTCTATTCTGTTCTTTTATTTTCTATTCTATTTTGTTCTGTTATACTCTATTACAGTGGGGACAAAAGGATTCAGACCCCCTTACATTTTTCACTCTTTGTTATATTGCAGCCATTTGCTAAAATCATTTAAATTCATTTTTTTCCTCATTAATGTACACACAGCACCCCATAATGACAGAAAAGCACAGAATTGTTGACATTTTTGCAGATTTATTAAAAAAGAAAAACTGAAATATCACATGGTCCTAAGTATTCAGACCCTTTGCTGTGACACTCATATATTTAACTCAGGTGCTGTCCATTTCTTATGATCATCCTTGAGATGGTTCTACACCTTCACTTGAGTACAGCTGTGTTTGATTATACTGATTGGACTTGTTTAGGAAAGCCACACACCTGTCTATATAAGACCTTACAGCTCACAGTGCATGTCAAAGCAAATGAGAATCATGAGGTCAAAGGAAGAGCTCAGAGACAGAATTGTGGCAAGGCACAGATCTGGCCAAGGTTACAAAAAAAATTTCTGCTGCACTTAAGGTTCCTAAGAGCACAGTGGCCTCCATAATCCTTAAATGGAAGTTTTTTGGGACAACCAGAACCCTTCTTAGAGCTGGCTGTCCGGCCAAACTGAGCTATCGGGGGAGAAGAGCCTTGGTGAGAGAGGTAAAGAAGAACCCAAAGATCACTGTGGCTGAGCTCCAGAGATGGGAGAAAGTTGTAGGAAGTCAACCATCACTGCAGCCCTCCACCAGTCAGGGCTTTATGGCAGAGTGGCCCGACGGAAGCCTCTCCTCAGTGCAAGACACATAAAAGCCCGTATGGAGTTTGCTAAAAAAACATCTGAAGGACTCCAAGATGGTGAGAAATAAGATTCTCTGGTCTAATGAGACCAAGATAGAACTTTTTGGCCTTAATTCTAAGCGGTATGTGTGGAGAAAACCAGACACTGCTCATCACCTGTCCAATACAGTCCCAACAGTGAAGCATGGTGGTGGCAGCATCATGCTGTGGGGGTGTTTTTCAGCTGCAGGGACAGGATGACTGGTTGAAATCGAGGGAAAGATGAATGCGGCCAAGTACAGAGAAATCCTGGACGAAAACCTTCTCCAGAGTGCTCAGGACCTCAGACTGGGCCAAAGGTTTACCTTCCAACAAGACAATGACCCTAAGCACACAGCTAAAATAATGAAGGAGTGGCTTCACGACAACTCCGTGACTGTTCTTGAATGGCCCAGCCAGATCCCTGACTTAAACCCAATTGAGCATCTCTGGAGAAACCTAAAAATGGCTGTCCATCAACGTTTACCATCCAACCTGACAGAACTGGAGAGGATCTGCAAGGAGGAATGGCAGAGGATCCCCAAATCCAGGTGTGAAAAACTTGTTGCATCTTTCACAAAAAGACTCATGCCTGTATTAGATCAAAAGGGTGCTTCTATTAAATACTGAGCAAAGGGTATGAATACTTAGGACAACAACTTAACAAAGAGTGAAACATTTAAGGGAGTCTGAATACTTTCCGTCCCCACTGTATATTCTATTCTTTTATTTTCTGTTATATTCTTTTCTAGTCTATTATTTATTTCTATTCTATTCCTTT
The DNA here is from genome assembly GCA_037952835.1 of Lithobates septentrionalis. NCBI lineage: Eukaryota > Metazoa > Chordata > Amphibia > Anura > Ranidae > Lithobates > Lithobates septentrionalis. The sequence goes on along the minus strand of JBBDGP010000091.1, from coordinate 1,792,885 downwards.
ATTTTCTATTCTATTTTATTCTCTTTGGAAATTGGAAAATTATTCAAATTTGAAAACTTTTAGAATTTATAAACTATTCCGAAACCTTACTAATTCGAATTCGAAAATGATTCAAATTCGAATTTCGTCAGAATTTTTTTTGATTATTTTAGATTTGTTTAAATTCGGCACTATTGTAATTCGGAAATTCGGATACATGTGAATGTCTGAAAAACAAAAATTTGTCTGAATTTTAATTCAGAACGAAATGAACCGCACATGTCTAATCAGTAGGGATGAGCCGAACACCCTCCTGTTCGGTTCGCAGCAGAACATGTGAACAGACAAAAAATTCAGCAGAACACACAAACACTGTTAAAGTCTATGGGACATGAACATGAATAATCAAAAGTGCTAATTTTAAAGGCTTATATGCAAGTTATTGTCATAAAAAGTGTTTGGGGACCCGGGTCCTGCCCCAGGGGATGTGTATTAAGGCAAAAAAAATTTTTCAAACTGACCTTTTTTTCGGGAGCAGTGGTTTTTTAATGCTTAAAGTGAAACAATAAAAATGAAATATTCCTTTAACCACTTAAGGACCACCTCACGCCGATATACGCCGGCAAGGCGGCACGGGCAGGCAAAAATCATGTAGATGTACGTGATCTGCCTCCCGCGGGTGGGGGGTCCTATTGGTCCTCTTTTGTCCCCCGGCGATCGGAAATGAGGGGGAGGCCATTCGTTTGTGGCCCCCCCTCGCGATCGCCGCCGGCCAATCAGAATCTTCCTTTGCTGTTGTATGCTAAACAGCAGCAAAGGAAATGATGTCATCTCTCCTCGGCTCGGTATTTTCCGTTCCGGCGCCGAGGAGAGAAGACATCTATGTGAGTGCACAACACACACACATACAGTAGAACATGCCAGGCACACAATACACCCCCTTTACCCCCCGATCCCCCCCGATCACCCCCCAATCACCCCTCCCCCCCTCCCTGTCACACTGACACCAAGCAGTATTTTTTTATTTTTTTTTCTGATTACTGCATGGTGTCAGTTTGTGACAGTTACAGTGTTAGGACAGCTTCTGTTAGCCCCCTTTAGGTCTAGGGTACCCCCCTAACCCCCCCCTAATAAAGTTTTAGCCCCTTGATCACCCCCTGTCACCAGTGTCACTAAGCGATCATTTTTCTGATCGCTGTATTAGTGTCGCTGGTGACGCTAGTTAGGGAAGTAAATATTTAGGTTCATCGTCAGCGTTTTATAGCGACAGGGACCCCCATATACTACCTAATAAATGTTTTAACCCCTTGATTGCCCCGTAGTTAACCCTTTCACCACTGATCACTGTATAACCGTTACGGGTGACGCTGGTTAGTTAGTTTATTCTTTATAGTGTCAGGGCACCCGCCGTTTATTACCGAATAAAGGTTTAGCCCCCTGATCGCCCGGCCGTGATATGCGTCGCCCCAGGCAGCGTCAGATTAGCACCAGTACCGCTAACACCCACGCACGCAGCATACGCCTCCCTTAGTGCTATAGTATCTGAACGCATCAATATCTGATCCGATCTGATCTATACTAGCGTCCCAGATACCTGCTAGCCCAGATACCTGCTAGCACCTGCGTTTTGCCCCTCCGCCCGGCCCAGCCCAGCCCACCCAAGTGCAGTATCGATCGATCACTGTCACTTACAAAACACCAAACACATAACTGCAGCGTTCTCAGAGTCAGGCCTGATCCCTGCGATCGCTAACAGTTTTTTTGGTAGCGTTTTGGTGAACTGGCAAGCACCAGTCTCAGGCAGCGTTAGGTTAGCGCCAGTACCACTAACACCCACGCATGCAGCATACGCCTCCTTTAGTGGTATAGTGTCTGAACGGATCAATATCTGATCCGATCAGATCTATACTGGCGTCCCCAGCAGTTTAGGGTTCCCAAAAACGCAGTGTTAGCGGGATCAGCCCAGATACCTGCTAGCACCTGCGTTTTGCCCCTCCGCCCTGCCCAGCCCAGCCCACCCAAGTGCAGTATCGATCAATCACTGTCACTTACAAAATACTAAACGCATAACTGCAGCGTTCGCAGAGTCAGGCCTGATCCCTGCGATCGCTAACAGTTTTTTTGGTAGCGTTTTGGTGAACTGGCAAGCACCAGCGGCCTAGTACACCCCGGTCGTAGTCAAACCAGCACTGCAGTAACACTTGGTGACGTGGCGAGTCCCATAAGTGCAGTTCAAGCTGGTGAGGTGGCAAGCACAAGTAGTGTCCCGCTGCCACCAAAAAGACAAACACAGGCCTGTCGTGCCCATAGTGCCCTTCCTGCTGCATTCGCCAATCCTAATTGGGAACCCACCGCTTCTGCAGCGCTCGTACTTCCCCCATTCACATCCCCAACCAAATGCAGTCGGCTGCATGAGAGGCATTTTCTTTATGTCATCCCGAGTACCCCTACCCAACAAACCCCCTTAAAAAAGATGTCGTGCCTGCAGCAAGCGCGGATATAGGCGTGACACCCGCTATTATTGTCCCTCCTGTCCTGACAATCCTGGTCTTTGCATTGGTGAATGTTTTGAATGCTACCATTCACTAGTTGCGTATTAGCGTAGGGTACAGCACTGCACACACTAGGCACACTTTCACAGGGTCTCCCAAGATGCCATCGCATTTTGAGAGAACCAAACCTGGAACCGGTTACAGTTATAAAAGTTAGTTACAAAAAAGTGTAAAAAAAAAAAATATATAAAATAAAAAAAATAGTTGTCGCTTTATTGTTCTCTCTTTCTCTATTCTCTCTCTCTATTGTTCTGCTCTTTTTTACTGTATTCTATTCTGCAATGTTTTATTGTTATTATGTTTTATCATGTTTGCTTTTCAGTTATGCAATTTTTTATACTTTACCATTTACTGTGCTTTATTGTTAACCATTTTTTTGTCTTCAGGTACGCCATTCACGACTTTGAGTGGTTATACCAGAATGATGCCTGCGGGTTTAGGTATCATCTTGGTATCATTCTTTTCAGCCAGCGGTCGGCTTTCATGTAAAAGCAATCCTAGTGGCTAATAAGCCTCTAGACTGCTTTTACAAGCCGTGGGAGGGAATGCCCCCCCCATCGTCTTCCATGTTTTTCTCTGGCTCTCCTGTCTCAACAGGGAACCTGGGAATGCAGCCGGTGATTCAGCCAGCTGACCATAGAGCTGATCAGAGACCAGAGTGGCTCCAAACATCTCTATGGCCTAAGAAACCGGAAGCTACGAGCATTTCATGACTTAGATTTCGCCGGATGTAAACAGCGCCATTGGGAAATTGGGAAAGCATTTTATCACACCGATCTTGGTGTGGTCAGATGCTTTGAGGGCAGAGGAGAGATCTAGGGTCTAATAGACCCCAATTTTTTCAAAAAAGAGTACCTGTCACTACCTATTGCTATCATAGAGGATATTTACATTCCCTGAGCTAACAATAAAAATGATTAAAAAAAAAAAAATGAAAGGAACAATTTAAAAATAAGATAAAAAAGCAAAAAAATTATAAAGAAAAAAAAAAAGCACCCCTGTCGCCCCCTGCTCTCGCGCTAAGGCGAACGCAAGCGGCGGTCTGTCGTCAAACGTAAACAGCAATTGCACTATGCATGTGAGGTATCACCGCGAAGGTCAGATCGAGGGCAGTAATTTTAGCAGTAGACCTCCTCTGTAAATCTAAAGTGGTAACCTGTAAAGGCTTTTAAAGGCTTTTAAAAATTTATTTATTTTGTTGCCACTTCACGTTTGTGCGCAATTGTAAAGCATGTCATGTTTGGTATCCATGTACTCGGCCTAAGATCATCTTTTTTATTTCATCAAACATTTGGGCAATATAGTGTGTTTTAGTGCATTAAAATTTAAAAACGTGTGTTTTTTCCCCAAAAAATACGTTTGAAAAATCGCTGCGCAAATACTGTGTAAAAAAAAAAAAATGAAACACCCTCCATTTTAATCTGTAGGGAATTTGCTTTAAAAAAATATATAATGTTTGGGGGTTCAAAGTAATTTTCTTGCGAAAAAAAATATTTTTTTTCATGTGAACAAAAAGTGTCAGAAAGGGCTTTGTCTTCAAGTGGTTAGAAGAGTGGGTGATGTGTGACATAAGCTTCTAAATGTTGTGCATAAAATGCCAGGACAGTTCAAAACCCCCCCAAATGACCCCATTTTGGAAAGTAGACACCCCAAGCTATTTGCTGAGAGTCATGTCGAGTCCATGGAATATTTTATATTGTGACACAAGTTGCGGGAAAGAGACAATTTTTTTTTGCACAAAGTTGTCACTAAATGATATATTGCTCAAACATGCCATGGGAATATGTGAAATTACACCCCAAAATACATTCTGCTGCTTCTCCTGAGTACGGGGATACCACATGTGTGAGACTTTTCGTGAGCCTAGCCGCGTACGGGACCCCGAAAACCAAGCACTGCCTTCAGGCTTTCTAAGGGCGTTAATTTTTGATTTCACTCTTCACTGCCTATCACAGTTTCGGAGGCCATGGAATGCCCAGGTGGCACAACCCCCCATTTTGGAAAGTAGACACCCAAAGCTATTTGCTGAGAGGTATAGTGAGTATTTTGCAGACCTCATTTTTTGTCACAAAGTTTTGAAAATTGAAAAAAGAAAAAAAAATGTTTTTTCTTGTCTTTCTTCTTTTTCAAAAACAAATGAGAGCTGCAAAATACTCACCATGCCTCTCAGCAAATAGCTTGGGGTGTCTATTTTCCAAAATGGGGTCATTTGGGGGGGTTTTGTGCCACTTGGGCATTCCATGGCCTCCGAAACTGTGATAGGCAGTGAAGAGTGAAATCAAAAATTTACACCCTTAGAAATCCTGAAGGCGGTGATTGGTTTTCGGGGCCCCGTACGTGGCTAGGCTCCCAAAAAAATCCCACACAAGTGGTATCCCCATACTCAGGAGAAGCAGCTGAATGTGTTTTGGGGTGCAATTCCACATAGGCCCATGGCCTGTGTGAGCAATATATCATTTAGTGACAACTTTTTGTAAATATTTTTTTTTTTTGTCATTATTCAATCACTTGGGACAAAAAAAATAAATATTTAGTGGGTTCAACATGCCTGTCAGCAATTTCCTTGGGGTGTCTACTTTCCAAAATGGGGTCATTTGGGGGGTTTTGTACTGCCCTGCCATTTTAGCACCTCAAGAAATGACATAGGCAGTCATAAACTAAAAGCTGTGTAAATTCCAGAAAATGTACCCTAGTTTGTAGACGCTATAACTTTTGCGCAAACCAATAAATATACGCTTATTGACATTTTTTTTACCAAAGACATGTGGCCGAATACATTTTGGCCTAAATGTATGACTAAAATTGAGTTTATTGGATTTTTTTTATAACAAAAAGTAGAAAATATCATTTTTTTTTCAAAATATTCGGTCTTTTTCCGTTTATAGCGCAAAAAATAAAAACCGCAGAGGTGATCAAATACCATCAAAAGAAAGCTCTATTTGTGGGAAGAAAAGGACGCAAATTTCGTTTGGGTACAGCATTGCATGACCGCGCAATTAGCAGTTAAAGCGACGCAGTGCCAAATTGGAAAAAGACCTCTGGTCCTTAGGCAGCATAATGGTCCAGGGCTCAAGTGGTTAAATATCATGCCTAGGGGGTGTCTATAGTATGCCTGTAAAGTGTGAAATGTTTTGATGTTTTGGTAAAATATATTTTTCTCTGTCACTTGTTACTCTCCATCTCACAAAAATCTTTACCAAAACTCCCAAACCACAAACAATACCATTGCTGATGCAAATTTAAAATTAGTCACAACTTTGTGTGTTTTTTATTATTTCCAAATAATCATAATTTGAGCCCAAAAATTATATGTGTACCAACATCAGAAATCAAAATGTAATTCCCAAAAATTAGAGGGTAACATCACTATTGTACACTCACCCACCAAGAACCATCAAATATGACAGAATAAATCAAGAAGAATAACTCTTGAGTAATGTAATTCCACCACCTATATTTCCAAAGAAATGCAGTATATGTGTATTTATGTGTAGGAGGTTTCCACGTGTAGCAGCTCCGGGGCTTAGAGGTTAAAATTTCTGCTTAGCATCTCTGAGGGTCTTCTAATCCTAATCATGCTGCTTCATGTAGAAAAGTTATCTCATCTCCCTATGTTGTTAAACCTAACTCCTGACTCAGGTCCTAAAACTATGTCTAAAGTATTTAAGTGTAGGAGGGTTCACTCTTTTTTTGTTTATAGTGCAAAAAATAAAAGCCGCAGAGGTGATCAAATACCACAGAAAGAAAGCTCTATTTGTGGGAAAAAAGGACGCAAATTTTGTGTGGGTACAGCATCAAATGAGGGCGCAATTGTCAGCGACGCAGTGGCAAATTGTAAAAAGTGCTCTGGTCAGGAAAGGGGTAAAATCTTCCGGGGCTGAAGCGGTTAATGGCAGCCCAGTCTTTTAGGGCGTACACACGGTCGGACTTTGTTCAGACATTCCGACAACAAAATCCTAGGATTTTTTCCGACAGATGTTGGCTCAAACTTGTCTTGCATACACACAGTCACACAAAGTTGTCGTAAAATCCGATCGCTCTGAACGCGGTGATGTAAAACACGTACGTCGGGACTATAAACGGGGCAGTGGCCAATAGCTTTCATCTCTTTATTTATTCTGAGCATGCGTGGCACTTTGTCCGTCGGATTTGTGTACACACGATCGGAATTTCCGACAACGGATTTTGTTGTCGGAAAATTTTATCTCCTGCTCTGCAACTTTGTGTGTCGGAAAATCCGATCGAAAATGTCCGATGGAGCCCACACAGTCGGAATTTCCGACAACACGCTCCGATCGGACATTTTCCATCTGAAAATCCAACCGTGTGTACAGGGCATTAGTCCGTAGGGTTAAAATTTGATTTGGCCCACCCTTTGCAGCTATAACAGCTTCTGGGAAGGCTGTCCACAAGGTTTAAGCCTCTTACACACGATCTGATTGTTGGCCAACAGAGCGTAAGACTTTTGTCCGAAGGGCGTGTTCCGTGAACTTGTCTTGCATACAAACTGTACACAATTGTCGGCCAACAAACATGAAAGTAGTGATGTACTAGATGTACTACGAGTGGATAAAAAGGAAGTTCAATTGTCATGCGCCACCCTTTGCTAATTTCTGCTAATTTCCTGTTAGTGGAAGTTTGGTGAGTTTTGATTCACGCTATTCAGCTCTTGCTTTTTCAGTTTGTTTCTGAACGGCTGTTCGTCAACCAGCCATGTTGTGAAATCGGACGAGAGAACGTGCTATTATTGGCCTTGGAGCTATTGCTTTGACCCAAGTCTAGTCCAAGAACAGGAGGAGGAGGAGTTCTTGGACCAAAAATTGGTTGCTTAAGCGTAACCAATTATGTCATATGCCTTTGCTGCGAGAGCTTCAGGAGAATAATCTGGATGATTTTCAGAATTATCTCTGAATGATTTCACCAACTTCTGGCATTGGTGACCCCCCCGATATTAAGAAGCAGGACATATGCATGAGGCTTGCCATCACTCCAGTGCAAAGGCTCATAACCACCTTGTGTTACTTGACGACGGGGAGAAGTCTCCAGGACCTCAAGTTTACCATTGGGATCTCCCCCCAGGTGCTGGGACTCATTATTCCAGACACCTGCTCAGCCATTATTCAAGTACTGCAGAAGGACTATATTCGGGTAAGTTTTTCCCTTTAAGATCACATTTTATGTATTAATGTTTGCTAGTGCATTGTCTTAATTTGTTGATTGCATCATTTTTAATATTGTAATATGCTGTGAATGTCCTCTTTGTCCTCATGCATGCTGTAAACTTTTCCTGCTCCTTTGTTGGCCTATATGCATATTTTCCATAACTAACCTCCCCAGCATGCTATCCTGGGCCCATACTCACCTAGCCTAGTAACTTCATAGTGTTTTTTGTCAGTTACATTTTGCGGCTTACCCTAAACAACCCCTAAAATGTGTACAAATGTTATTGTTGTCCTCAAATTCAGGCAGAGTGCAAGAGATAATTTTTGGGGGCGCAAACTTATTTGGAACCCTCCCTCCCCCACAAGTATGCAAAGTCAACAGATACAAATACTCTGCTAACTTTGCCAAACCCATACACGTTATCCCTCTTTTGTGTTTAAATTTCTGTCTAACCATGATTTCACCCAACCATGTAGTGCAGAGGCCTTCCAGATTACCTACAAATTGTAAAAAAGACAGTTTTGTCTCCTATTATATTGATAGGTATTTTCAGAAAGTCAAAATGTGCTGCCATTGGGACAGTGTGGATCCATATTTTTAGATTATGACACTTCTTACCTGTCCACTGGGCTGCCAATAGTGTAAGTAAGGAGGGGCTGACTAAAGTATCCCAGATTATTTATGCAAACAGCTCTCATGGAAGTGGAGAGGGTTACCTGTCCAAAACATCTACCCATTCCCCCCCCCACCCTAAAATTTTGCTAATGAGCCACCAGAGGGGGAGATGAATCAGATAAGTTGACCTTACCCTTTTGTCTTTAAATACTCGTTTAAGTTTTCTCCTTATGTTGGCTAAGAATGTTTGTGTCAAATCTGCTTGCAATGTTATGTGCAAAAGTAGTAATTTGTTTTCTCTTTTTAATCCACAGTTTCCTTTAAACCCACAGTAATGGCAGGACGTTGCAGCCCAGTTCCACCATCAGTGGGATTTTCCCAACTGTGGTGGTGCTATTGATGGCAAACATGTCCGGATTGTCCCACCACCCAACTCTGGCTCATATTATTTAATTATAAGGGCTTTTGCAGCATAGTCATACTAGCTGTAGTGTCTGCCAACTATGAGTTTTTGTATCTGGATGTTGAGAAGAGCAGCCACAACTCTGATGGAGGAGTGATTATGCAGACAGAGTTCTACAAGCGGCTCCAGAATGGCACCTTAAACTTGCGACCTGCCTCGATTTTGTTTTTGTTGCAAATGAGGTCTTTGCTCTGGGGGAACATCTGATGAAGCCATTTCCTATGAGGAACCTCACCCCAGAGCAGACAATATACAGGCTCTCTCGTGCTAGAAGGGTAGTCGAAAACGCCTTTGGCATCCTATCGAGTCGTTTCAGGCTGTTGTTGACTCCAATGAAAATAAACAAAAAACACTGCGCTTACTAAAATGACAAAACAAAAACGCCAATACAAACGTTGTGACAAAAAACAATGAAAGAAAAGTGTAAAAATGCAGCGCTGAGTGAAAAATTGACAAAATAACATCAAGTCCACAAATCTTTAAACTCGATGGTGCGTCTTATAATATATAAATCATAAAGTCTCAAAGTGGAAAACTGTGAAATAATAAAGTGTCAAAATGTGTCAGAACATGGAAGGGGCCATTCCTGGATGGTGGGTAGCAAGCATGGGCTGACAGAGGTGGTATAGATCCATAGATGGAACCAACATAAATAATACTCAACGTCGGTAGATGAGAAAAGATGGGTACTCTTACCAGATATGGTGGACTTCCCTGTCAGCGACATGGAGTCAGTCAGGCAGTAAGCCCAGCCAGGCAGAAGGAAGGATTTCAGGATGGTAGATGGTAGGATGGTAGAGCTGGCTAGATGGACTTCAACGAACCTCAAGGGGTCCTCAACCGAACCTCCAGGAATCTTCAAGGCAGGTCATCAGAGTGAGCCCTCCCCCCTGTGTGAAATGGTAAGGGTACCCCTACCATTTCACAAAAAGAGTGTCAAAAATGTAAAAAATGACAAGATACAGTTTTTGACAATTCCTTTTTTTAAAGTCTTCTTCTTTCCATCTTCTTTCTTCTATCTTCTTTCTTCTATCTTCTTTCTTCTATCTTCTTTCTTCTATCTTCCTTCGGTTTCTTCCTTCATCTTCATCTTCTTCTTCTTCTGGTTCTTCTGGTTCTTCTAGTTCTTCCTCCGGTGTTCTCGTCCAGCATCTTCCTCCGCTGCATCTTCTTCCCTTCTTCTTCTCGGGCCGCTACACATCCATGATGGCATGATGGGAGGCTCCCGCTGTGTGACGCTTCTCGTCTTCTGGCGGGTCTTTTTCTGAACAAGCCGGTGACCCCGCCCCCCTCTGACGCACGGGGACTTCCCCGAGGCTTTCCCCGTGACATCAGAGGGGGTGGACAGGGAAGTCCCCATGCGTCAGAGGGGGCGGGGTCACCGGCTTGTTCAGAAAAAGACACTTTCTCATTCTATTTTGGCCATATCTGTTACTTGGACAGTTAGTACTACACTTCCCCACATCACCCCACATCACCCCTATAATATTGGCACTTCCAGCTTGTTTAAATTTTAAGTTAACCACTTCAGCCCCGGAAGAATTTACCCCCTTCCTGACCAGAGCACTTTTTGCGATTCGGCACTGCGTCGCTTTAACTGACAATTGCACGGTCGTGCGACGTTGCACCCAAACAAAATTGACGTCCTTTTTTTCCCACAAATAGAGCTTTCTTTTGGTGGTATTTGATCACCTCTGTGGTTTTTATTTTTTGCGCTATAAACAAAAATAGAGCGACAATTTTGAAAAAAGCGCATTATTTTTTACTTTTTGCTATAATAAATATCCCCCAAAAATATATAAAAAAACAATTTTTTACCTCAGTTTAGGCCGATACGTATTCTTCTACATATTTTTGGTAAAAAAAAATCACAATAAGCGATTATTGATCGGTTTGTGCAAAAGTTATAGCGTTTACAAAATAGGGGATAGTTTTTTGGCATTTTTATTAAAAATTTTTTTTTTTTAAATGGCGGACACATCGGACATTTTTGACACATTTTTGGGACCATTGTCATTTATACAGCAATCAGTGCTATAAAAATGCATTGATTCCTGTATAAATGACACTGGCAGTGAAGGGGTTAACCACTAGGGGGCGGGGAGGGGTTAAATCAGTACTAGGGAGTGATTACTAACTGTCAGGGGGATGGGCTGTAAGTGTGACATCACTGATCTCTGCTCCGATGACAGGGAGCAGAGATCGAGTGACACTGTCACTAGGCAGAACGGGGAGATGCTGTTTACCCGCGACCCGACTCACGGAGCTTGCCGCGGGCGCCTCTTAAAGGGGAACGTACAGGAACGTGATTTTGCCTGTACGAGCCCTTCTTCTGACGTAAATGTATGTGAGGCAGTCGGCAAGCGGTTAAAGATGCCGTGCACCATGTCTATAGTGGCATACCGATCACCTCGCCGGGAAGAGAATAGTAAATGGGGGATCGGCGCTGTGTTACCGGCGCAAATGCTTTGTAAATACGAAAATGTAATTTGGGCATCGGCGTGCACCGCAAGTCATGGCGCAAATGCTTCGGAAATCAGCCCCACAGTGTCTCAACATTGGCTAGCTCCCATAACGGGGTATCAATGGATGTGTTTTGGGGGTGCAACCCCTTCCTCTGAGCTTCTATAGTTATGAGGAAGGGGTTGCACCCCCAAAACCAATCCATTGATAGCCAGTGATGGTAGATAACACATGTTGACACACTGTGTGTTTTGTGGCTTTTGGCAAACTAGATGTATGAAAATACACACATTTTAGGCATGGGATCATGAGGGAAATAAGAATGTCAAGGCACAATTTGGGAGCACCTTCAAATTTTTGGTTTTATATTCTTAAAATCGCTGAAAAATTACAATTCACATTAGTTAGGACAGTGTTTCCTAACTCTCCTCCGCAAACCCAGGTCATGTTTTCTATACTTAGAATTTGGCACAGGTAATGTTCACTGTTAGTAATTCGCACAGTCGTTTTTTGACTGAGGAAAATACAGAAAACATGACCTGATGAGAACAGTGGAGTGGAGAAACACTGAGTTCTGTCCCTAAACTTTCACATTTCCAAGTCCAAAAAACTTGAACAGATCATTCAAACAGTGCAACATATCTGCACTCATTCTGCCAATAGTTCATCGTGGAAGATCATGACCTAGTAAGAAAAGTAAAAAGTATTAAGGTAACGATGGTCAAGTGGCTGAGGCCCTACATAGTGAGTTATGGTCAAATTCAGTAAATACTTACCTACCCAGTCTATTGGTGCTTGCAACCTGCTTGCCCTTCAGACACCTACACTACTAGGAATGTACACACTGCAACTACTCTTTAATCATGGCCCTGGTGCCTGAGTCTCCAAAACTCGGGTACCTAGCAACACTGCCAGCTCTTCCACCTCTTCCTTCCCAAAGCTAATGTTAATGCACTACATACTTTGCTAATGTGTGGAGTGGGTGTTTGGCTTCAAATGTGTAAACATGTCGATGTCCAAACAAGAGTTCAACAATACTTACTTGCACAAACAAGAGGCTCCCAAATACTTTCTTCTTCTTCTGGGTCGCTTTGGCCCTCAGTGTGACTCATGTCAGGGTATTGTACATCTGTGCTGGGTCCAGGAGTCAGATCCCATGCCTCCAAGACAACATTCTGGGTGAGCTCACCACACTCTCTTTCCTCTAAAAAGAAACAATATACCATTCATTAAGCCACCCCAAGTCCCATCTGTTTCTAGCATCCATTTTGCTACATTAGTTGACCAACCTTGCACTTGGTCTGATGTCAATGTTTGCTTCTGACTTGTTGACTCCACCATGCTGCACTTTGGTTTTTTTCATGTGAAAAATGCGTAGAAAAGGGATGGTGATGTAATTTTACAGAGGGCAAACACTGGACAAGTGCCAACATTTAAAAAGTCCAGCAGTTGCCCCCAACCCCTCTTGTCTCCTATGGGAAAGGGGATATATGATGATCATCCTAGCAGGCGTGACTCTGTGTGAATGTGATCGCCGGGGCCTCTCCTCTACCCATGCTTACACTGGCAAGGCTGCATTAATGGGCACTGATGAGGCAGGCAGCAACCAGAAAGTGTTCTTTACCCCTTAAGTTCTCACCTAAGCCCATGGCCTTTGGCCCACCTAAAAGCACCCCTGTCGGTGGCTAAATGAGAGTGTTTTAAGTTGTCACTTACGTTTTTGGGGGGGAAGATGCCCTTGTTGCCTCCCCTGTTGGGGCCTGAGTGAGGGTAGCCTTCCTTTGTGCGCTGTGGTGGCTTGGCTGGTGCCTCCCTGTTGAAAGAAGATTAAAAAATTTGTTACAAAAATAAAGAAATGTCCAAAAGCATGACCAAATAAGAATGTTCATATCTGCTTTATATTTACCTTCATCTTTTGAATACCATCTCATCCTTGCTCATGGGGGTTGCTTTATGCCTCCTATGAGCTCCACCACTGTGGGGCTGCCTGGAATCTGCCGATTCCACCATGTTGTCCCTCCCAAATGTTCTGCTGTGTGTGTCGCATGCAGAAGAGAGATGGTCAAGCCCCAGCGTCATGACGCACTGAGAGCGGAGTTTCACACATGCGCAGTGTATATAAAGCCATAACGCACAGTCGATGGAACAGCCGTAGGAACGATCTTGGAGTGGAGGACGAACGATCGTTATCGCCAACACACGAAAGGAGCCAGAAAAGGAAGGGACAATTGGAAATTGGGGCATAGGTGGTTAGTGGCCTATACTGCTTAGATTGAGGCCTAAATTGGGAGCAGCTTATGAGTTAAGCCAGACATTATGTTTTGTCTTGTGTTCTGTCTTGCAGGCATCATATCATTTATCATGATGGATAAATTTACTGCGCCTGATTTTTTGCCCCAATTCATTGACCTGTACCTCGAGCTGTTCTGTCTCTGGAAGGTCAAGAGTCGAGATTACTCAAATAAAATCTTGAGGAAGGCAGCGTTGGAGAAACTGCTTGAGTTGGTGAAGCCAGTGTACCCCAGGGCATACATTAACCATGTCAAGACAAAAATATCAAACCTGAGGATCACTTTTAAAAGGGAGCTAAAAAGGTGATGAACTCACAGGGATCTGGAGCATCAGCAGATGACATATATGTCCCCAGGCTGTGGTATTACCACAGCCTGCATTTTTTGTCCGACCAGACAGAACCCAGGCCTTCGCTGTCTGTGCCCCCTTCGACATCTGCTGAGGCAACAGATCCAGAGGTCTACACAGGTCCTGCTGCACAGGATGGAGATGTGGAGGAACCCAGCTTGACCCAGGTATAGCATTTTTGAACATATTTGTATCCAAAAATACAATAACGATAACTAGACATTATTGTAATATATTTCTGCCTTATCGGCAGCCTGTCGATACGGGAGCCCAGAACCTGGCGAACCTCAAGGGAAAGTCAGCCGCGCCGATTGCACAGCACACCGCACATGTTCACAGCCCACAGATCCAGAGCCCATCTATGGGTGGGAGAGGCAGCCGGAGGCCTGAAGGAGATGATCAGAGCGGAGGAAAAAATAAGGTGAACATGGAGCCGGAGCAAAGTAGTAGTGCACAGACCCCAAGAGGTAGGAGGAGAGCTGGTGGGATAGTGACCCCAAAGGGGGTAAAGAGGGAATACCAAAGCTGGGTGACACCCCAACAGAACAGGGGATGGGGTAATTTGCTGTCTTAAAGGACAGACCAAGTCAGACAATACTCAAACAGGGAGAGATCACAGGAGACAATTTAAGTGACCCAGTTGTAATTACTACCTCAAATGCAGACCCAATGGGAGTGGAACAGGGTAATGTATGAACAGGGGAGGGATCTCCAGAGACAGAACATGCATTGGAAGAAGCAATAACACCTGGGCTCTCAGAGGAGCTGGGGGAAGCAATCTTTAAGGAGTATATATCCTGCAGAGAAGACACAGAGGCTGAACCAGAAAAGAATGGTAGTGAGCGTGACATTAGAGTTATTAGAGAACTGTTAAAAGCACTACCCACAAAAACAGATATACAAGACCTTATAGCCACAGTGGAAAGATCATGCAAACAGGCAGTGGAAGACCTCAGGGAGGAGATTGTGGCAGTAGGAATTAGAGTGGAAAGGTTGGAGGATGGCCAAGATGAGATCAGACAAGCTGTAGGAGAGGTCCAAGATATTATCAAAAAACAGGAAGATATGATGAACACCTATAGAGATCAATTGGATGATATTGAAAACAGAGACCGCTGCCAAAATATAGGGATACAAGATCTACCAAAGAAATACAATAATAGTGACCTGCTAATGACAGTACAGAAGCTTTTTTCTCAAATTATGGGGCTGGAAATGTCTGAACAAGTGGAAATAGATAGAGTGCATCGTATTACCCCTATGGGAAACAGCATAAAGAAAGGCCAAGGGATGTAATATGCAGAATTCATAAATATCCTGTGAAGGAAACTATAATGAAGATTGCACATGACACACCTCTGATTAAATATGAGGGGGCACAAATCTCTTTATTACTTGACATATCACGCCGAACCCTAATACAACCCAGAATGGTGCGTCCATTATTGGAAGCAATGTGGCTGGCGGAGATTAGATATCGTTGGGGATTTCCCTTCTGCTTATCGGCCTTACGAAATTGGAAAACGGCGGTACTCCGCACAAAAGATGACTCAAAAATGTTTTTGGAAATACTGGACCTCCCCCCAATTGACTTCCTAGACTGGAGAGTAAATAATGTAAATCTCTGAATACAATGACCTGAGCCATGGTCTCAGGTCCCAGAGAGAGGTCAACAAAGGACTTGAATAGAGAGTATAATATGAAACACTGTGAAATGCTGTGGGGCGCTGGGGAGGAGACAGTGGGAATAGGAAGGAAGATTAAATAAAGGAAGGATTTTTTTTTTTGTAGCACAAAATTTTTGTATTGTTGTAGCACAGGGAATTTTTTTTTTTTGCTTTGCTGTAGCACAAAGTTTTTGTATTGTTGTAGCACAGGAAAAAAAAAAAGATTTTAACCACTTGACGACCGTCTCACGCTGATTTACGTCAGCAGAATGGCACGGGCAGGCAAAATCACGTACCTGGTACGTGATTGCCTTCCCGCGGGCGGGGGGTCCTATGGGACCCCCGGTGCCTGAGGCAGTCGCCATTGATCTGGGAGCATTCAGTGATGAGGGGGAGGCCATCCAATCGTGGCCCCCCCTCGCGATCGCTCCCAGCCAATGAGAATCCTCCCCTGCCTGTGTGTAGTACACACAGGCAGGGGATGTGATGTCATCTCTCCTCGGCTCGGCAGTTTCCGTTCCGGCGCCGAGGAGAGAAGACTTCACTGTGAGTGCACAACACACACACAGTAGAACATGCCAGGCACACAAAACACCCCCCTTTACCCCCCTATCCCCCCCGATCACCCCCCAATCACACCTCCCCCCTCCCTGTCACACTGACACCAAGCAGTATTTAGTTTTTTTTTGTTGTTTTTTTTCTGATTACTGCCTGGTGTCAGTTTGTGACAGTTACTGTGGGAGGGCAGTTACTGTTAGCCCCCTGTAGGTCTAGGGTACGCCCCTAACCACCCTTAATAAAGTTTTAACCCCTTGATCACCCCCTGTTGCCAGTGTCGCTAAGCGATCAGTTTTCTGATCGCTGTATTAGCGTCGCTGGTGACGCTAGTTAGGGACGTAAATATTTAGGTTCGCCGTCAGCGTTTTATAGCGACAGGGACCCCCATATACTACCTAATAAATGTTTTAACCCCTTGATTGCCCCCTAGTTAACCCTTTCACCACTGATCACCGTATAACTGTTACGGGTGACGCTGGTTAGTTCGTTTATTTTTTATAGTGTCAGGGCACCCGCCGTTTATTACCGAATAAAGGTTTAGCCCCCTGATCGCCCAGCGGTGATATGCGTCACCCCAGGCAGCGTCAGATTAGCGCCAGTACCGCTAACACCCACGCACGCAGTATACGCCTCCCTTAGTGGTATAGTATCTGAATGGATCAATATCTGATCCGATCAGATCTATACTAGCGTCCCCAGCAATTTAGGGTTCCCAAAAACGCAGTGTTAGCGGGATCAGCCCAGATACCTGCTAGCACCTGCGTTTTGCCCCTCCGCCCAGCCCACCCAAGTGCAGTATCGATCGATCACTGTCACTTACAAAACACTAGACGCATAACTGCAGCGTTCGCAGAGTCAGGCCTGATCCCTGCGATCGCTAACAGTTTTTTTGGTAGCATTTTGGTGAACTGGCAAGCACCAGCCCCAGGCAGTGTCAGGTTAGCACCAGTACCGCTAACACCCACTCACGCACCGTACACCTCCCTTAGTGGTATAGTATCTGAACGGATCAATATCTGATCAGATCTATACTAGCGTCCCCAGCAGTTTAGGGTTCCCAAAAACGCAGTGTTAGCGGGATCAGTCCAGATACCTGATAGCACGTGCGTTTTGCCCCTCCGCCCGGTCCAGGCCAGCCCAGCCCACCCAAGTGCAGTATCGATCGATCACTGTCACTTACAAAACACTAAACGCATAACTGCAGAGTTCGCAGAGTCAGGCCTGATCCCTGCGATCGCTAACAGTTTTTTTGGTAGCATTTTGGTGAACTGGCAAGCACCAGCCATAGGCAGCGTCAGGTTAGCGCCAGTACCGCTAACACCCACCCACGCATGCACCGTACGCCTCCCTTAGTGGTATAGTATCTGAATGGATCAATATCTGATCCGATCAGATCTATACTAGCGTCCCCAGCAGTTTAGGGTTCCCAAAAACGCAGTGTTAGCGGGATCAGCCCAGATACCTGCTAGCACCTGCGTTTTGCCCCTCCGCCCGGCCCAGCCCACCCAAGTGCAGTATCGATCGATCGCTGACACAAAACACTAAACGCATAACTGCAGCGTTCGCAGAGTCAGGCCTGATCCCTGCGATCGCTAACAGTTTTTTTGGTAGCGTTTTGGTGAACTGGCAAGCACCAGTGGCCTAGTACACCCCGGTCGTAGTCAAACCAGCACTGCAGTAACACTTGGTGACGTGGCGAGTCCCATAAGTGCAGTTCAAGCTGGTGAGGTGGCAAGCACAAGTAGTGTCCCGCTGCCACCAAGAAGAAGACAAACACAGGCCCGTCGTGCCCATAGTGCCCTTCCTGCTGCATTCGCCAATCCTAATTGGGAACCCACCACTTCTGCAGCACCCGTACTTCCCCCATTCACATCCCCAACCAAATGCAGTCGGCTGCATGAGAGGCATTTTCTTTATGTCCTCCTGAGTACCCCTACCCAACAAACCCCCCCAAAAAGATGTTGTGTCTGCAGCAAGCGCGGATATAGGCGTGACACCCGCTATTATTGTCCCTCCTGTCCTGACAATCCTGGTCTTTACATTGGTGAATGTTTTGAACGCTACCACTCACTAGTTGGGTCTCCCAAGATGCCATCGCATTTTGAGAGACCCAAACCTGGAACCGGTTACCGTTATAAAAGTTACAGTTACAAAAACAGTGTAAAAAAAAAAACACAAAAAAAATATAAAATAAAAAATAATAGTTGTCGTTTTATTGTTCTCTCTCTCTATTCTCTCTCTATTGTTCTGCTCTTTTTTACTGTATTCTATTCTGCAATGTTTTATTGTTATGTTTTATCATGTTTGCTTTTCAGGTATGCAATTTTTTATACTTTACCATTTACTGTGTTTTATTGTTAACCATTTTTTTGTCTTCAGGTACGCCATTCACGACTTTGAGTGGTTATACCAGAATGATGCCTGCAGGTTTAGGTATCATCTTGGTATCATTCTTTTCAGCCAGCGGTCGGCTTTCATGTAAAAGCAATCCTAGCAGCTAATTAGCCTCTAGATTGCTTTTACAAGCAGTGGGAGGGAATGCCCCCCCCCCACCGTCTTCCGTGTTTTTCTCTGGCTCTCCTGTCTCAACAGGGAACCTTATAATGCAGCCGGTGATTCAGCCAGCTGACCATAGAGCTGATCAGAGACCAGAATGGAAAAACAAGAAACCGGAAGCTACGAGCATTCTATGACTTAGATTTCGCCGGATGTAAACAGCGCCATTGGGAAATTGGGAAAGCATTTTATCACACCGATCTTGGTGTGGTCAGATGCTTTGAGGGCAGAGGAGAGATCTAGGGTCTAATAGACCCCAATTTTTTCAAAAAAAGAGTACCTGTCACTACCTATTGCGATCATAGGGGATATTTACATTCCCTGAGATAACAATAAAAATGATTAAAAAAAAAAAAATGAAAGGAACAGTTTAAAAATAAGATAAAAAAGCAAAAAAAAAAAAAAAAAAAGGACCCCTGTCCCCCCCTGCTCTCGCGCTAAGGCGAACGCAAGCGTCGGTCTGGCGTCAAATGTAAACAGCAATTGCACCATGCATGTGAGGTATCACCGCGAAGGTCAGATCGAGGGCAGTAAGTTTAGCAGTAGACCTCCTCTGTAAATCTAAAGTGGTAACCTGTAAAGGTTTTAAAGGCTTTTAAAAATTTATTTATTTTGTTGCCACTGCACGTTTGTGCGCAATTTTAAAGCATGTCATGTTTGGTATCCATGTACCACATCCATTTCATCAAACATTTGGGCAATATAGTGTGTTTTAGTGCATTAAAATTTTAAAAAGTGTGTTTTTCCCCAAAAAATGCGTTTGAAAAATCGCTGCACAAATACTGTGTGAAAAAAAAAAAGAAACACCCACCATTTTAATCTGTAGGGCATTTGCTTTAAAAAATATATAATGTTTGGGGGTTCAAAGTAATTTTCTTGCAAAAAAAAAATTTTTTTATGTAAACAAAAAGTGTCAGAAGGGGCTTTGTCTTCAAGTGGTTAGAAGAGTGGGTGATGTGTGACATAAGCTTCTAAATGTTGTGCATAAAATGCCAGGACAGTTCAAAACCCCCCAAATGACCCCATTTTGGAAAGTAGACACCCCAAGCTATTTGCTGAGAGTCATGTTGAGTCCATGGAATATTTTATATTGTGACACAAGTTGCGGGAAAGAGACAATTTTTTTTTTTCACAAAGTTGTCACTAAATTATATATTGCTCAAACATGCCATGGGAATATGTGAAATTACACCCCAAAATAAATTCTGTTGCTTCTCCTGAGTATGGGGATACCACATGTGTGAGACTTTTTGGGAGCCTAGCCGCGTACGGGACCCCGAAAACCAAGCACCGCCTTCAGGCTTTCTAAGGGCGTAAATTTTTGATTTCACTCTTCACTGCCTATCACAGTTTCGGAGGCCATGGAATGCCCAGGTGGCACAAACCCCCCCCAAATGACCCCATTTTGGAAAGTAGACACCCCAAGTTATTTGCTGAGAGGTATAGTGAGTATTTTGCAGACCTCACTTTTTGTCACAAAGTTTTGAAAATTGAAAAAAGAAGAAAAATGTTTTTTCTTGTCTTTCTTCATTTTCAAAAACAAATGAGAGCTGCAAAATACTCACCATGCCTCTCAGCAAATAGCTTGGGGTGTCTACTTTCCAAAATGGGGTCATTTGGGGGGGTTTTGTTCCACCTGGGCATTCCATGGCATTTTTGCCATGGAAACTGTGATAGGCAGTGAAAAGTGAAATCAAAAATTTACACCCTTACAAATCCTGAAGGCGGTGATTGGTTTTCGGGGCCCCGTACACAGCTAGGCTCCCAAAAAGTCCCACACATGTGGTATCCCCATACTCAGGAGAAGCAGCTAAATGTATTTTGGGGTGCAATTCCACATATGCCCATGGCCTGTGTGAGCAATATATAATTTAGTGACAACTTTGTGCAAAAAAAAAAAAAAAAATATGTCACTTTCCCGCAACTTGTGTCAAAATATAAAACATTCCATGGACTCAACATGCCTCTCAGAAAATAGCTATGGGTGTCTACTTTCCAAAATGGGGTCATTTGGGGGGGGGGGGTTTGTGCCATCTGGGCATTTTATGGCTTTCAAAACTGTGATAGGTAGTGAGGAGTGAAATCAAAAATGTATGCCCTTAGAAAGCCTGAAGGCGGTGCTTGGTTTTCGGGGTCCCGTACGCGGCTAGGCTCCCAAAAAGTCTCACACATGTGGTATCCACATGTGGTGTGAGAAGCAACAGAATTTATTTTGGGGTGTAATTTCACATATTCCCATGGCATGTTTGAGCAATATATCATTTAGTGACAACTTTGTGAAAAAAAAAAAATTGTCTCTTTCCCGCAACTTGTGTCACAATATAAAATATTCCATGGACTCAACATGACTCTCAGCAAATAGCTTGGGGGTCCCGTACGCGGCTAGGCTCCCAAAAAGTCCCACACATGTGGTATCCCCGTACTCAGGAGAAGCAGCTGAATGTATTTTGGGGTGCAATTCCACATAGGCCCATGGCCTGTATGAGCAATATATCATTTAGTGACAACTTTTTGTAAATATTTTTTTTTGTCATTATTCAATCACTTGGGACAAAAAAAATGAATATTCAATGGGCTCAACATGCCTCTCAGCAATTTCCTTGGGGTGTCTACTTTCCAAAATGGGGTCATTTGGGGGGGTTTGTACTGCCCTGCCATTTTAGCACCTCAAGAAATGACATAGGCAGTGATAAACTAAAAGCTGTGTAAATTCCAGAAAATGTACCCTAGTTTGTAGACGCTATAACTTTTGCTCAAACCAATAAATATACGCTTATTGACATTTTTTTTACCAAAGACATGTGGCCGAATACATTTTGGCCTAAATGTATGACTAAAATTTAGTTTATTGGATTTTTTTTATAACAAAAAGTAGAAAATATCATTTTTTTTTCAAAATTTTCGGTCTTTTTCCGTTTATAGCGCAAAAAATAAAAACGGCAGAGGTGATCAAATACCATCAAAAGAAAGCTCTATTTGTGGGAAGAAAAGGATGCAAATTTCATTTGGGTACAGCATTGCATGACCGCGCAATTAGCAGTTAAAGTGACGCAGTGCCAAATTGGAAAAAGTCCTCTGGTCCTTAAGCAGCATAATGCTCCGGTCCTTAAGTGGTTAATTTGATTTTTTTTTTTGCTTTGTTGTAGCACAAAGTTTTTGTATTGTTGTAGCACAGGGGAAAGGAAAAGAAGGAGAAAAAAAGGGAAAGAAAAAAGAGGGAAAAGGGGAAGGAAAAAAAATGTTTTGTTTTTTCATTTTTTTTTTTTTTGCTTTGTTGTAGCACAAAAATGTTGTATTGTTGTAGCACAGAGGATTTTTTTTTCTTTTTTGCTTTGCTGTAGCACAAAATGTTTGTATTGTTGTAGCACAGGGAATTTTTTTTTTTTTTTTGCTTTGTTGTAGCACAAAGTTTTTGTATTGTTGTAGCACAGGGAAAAAAAAAGAAAAAGATTTTAATTTAATTTTTTTTCTTTACTTTGTTGTAGCACAAAAAAATTGTATTGTTGTAGTATAGTATATATTTATTATTATATGTGTATTATGCCCCCCCCTCCTCCACAGTGATACAGAATTGAAAATAAAAGAGGGTATTAAGACAAAGGAAGCAGCCCTATAAGAGAATCTATAAAGAATGGTCCGGGGTATATTGGATTAGAAACCCCATAGTATTACAATTAGGAGGGTCCTGACGAGGGACTGGAAAATCTGCACCAAGCAGATGGGTGGGAGGGTTTGGGAGGGTCAAGGTGAACCTAGAAGGGATAACCCTCCTAATAGTTGGTACACTCTTAAAAAAAGAGTGCTAAGTTGTGGTGGATTTAGATTTATAGATTTTCTTAAAGATTCCCTATTTATAGAAAAAAATAAGATGGACGGCAATAAGTTAAGAATGTACAGATTGTTTGTATTTTTGGAATATGATGGCTAACCCATTGAAGATTATGACATACAATGTAAGGGGTTTGAACTCACCTCAAAAAAGGGGCTGGTTATGGCAGGAACTGCGTCACCAGGCTGCAGATATTGTGTACATACAAGAGACGCATTTTATATCAGGATCATTACCTAGGTTACCGTTATCACCCTATAACCAATGGTTCCATGCATTATCCCCAATAGCAAGGGCAAGGGGGGGTAACTATAGCTCTTGGGAAAACATGTCCTTTGACCTCCATAACAACACAAACAGACCCAGAGGGGAGGTTTCTATTCATCAAAGGAACATTACATGGACGAGGCTACACGCCTGCCTCCATATATGCACCAAATACAGGTACAGCAGATTTCCTAGTGAAAACTTTAGGAAAACTGGACAAATTCAAGGAAGGATGTGTGATTATAGGAGGGGACCTTAATGTTATCTTAGACCCTGAATTTGACACAACAGCAGAGAAAACAGTATAGTCATTTAAAGCACTTATTACAGCTATTATTCTAAGACCCATAAAGTATATTCCAGGTTAGACTTAATTATGGTGGACCAGTATTATCTGGAACACGTGAGGGCCATCAAAATCAAACCCATAACGATTTCTGACCATGCACCAGTGGTGATGAAGTTTTTTCTGGTATTTGCGGGTCAAAGGGAGTGAATATGGCGACTAAATGAGTCGCTGCTAGATGACGAACAGATAGCGGAGGACTTACGGTATAAACTGACAAGATACTTTGAAGAAAATACATTAGAAGAAATATCAGAACAAACAATATGGGAGGCCCATAAGGCAGTTATCAGGGGGGAATTAATAGCTCATGGATCCCGAGTAAAAAGAAAAAAAAGGGAAGAGATAGAAGATATATTAAGAAAAATACACGAGCTAGAGATCAAACATAAGAGTAAACTCGACCCTAATGACGCTAAAAAAAATGGAAATGCTTAGAACAAAACTTTTAAGAAACTTAGATAGAAGAGCCAAAGATAAATATAGATTTTTTGCACATTCTATGAACATGGGAATAAGTGTGGCAAGTTATTAGCCAGACAACTAAAAATACAACAGGAAATTTCTCATGTTCATAGTATCCGAGCAAACAATAAACAGATAAGAGACACAAAGTCCATAGCTGTAGAATTTCAACATTTCTATAGGGACCTGTACAACATCCAACCAACAGTATCAGGAGTAGAAGAAGGGAGCAAGATAAAGGAAATAAAAGACTATATTAAGAAGACCACACTACCAGCTCTTCCGTGGGATATGGTGGAGGGATTATAGGGGCAGATCACTATAGAAGAAATAAAAAAAGTGATAGAAAATCTACCACCAGGGAAAAGCCCGGGCCCGGACGACCTAACAAATGCGTATTATAAAAAATTTATTAACATTCTGATTACACCATTATGCAATTATTTTAACAAAATTATAGCTATCAATCCGTTACCCCCAGAAGCATTACTGGCTTTTGTGACAGTAATACCAAAACCTGGGAAAGACCCACAATATTGTGCAAACTATAAACCTATTTCCCTCTTAAATTCAGATACTAAACTACTAGCAAAGATATTAGCAACTAAATTGCAGGATAAATTAACACAATTAGTACATTTTGATCAAGCGGGGTTCATGATGGGATGAGAAACAAAAGATAACACCATTCGAGCCCTTCATGTGCTCCATTGGATTCAGAATGGATCCAAAAAGACACCAAGAGTAGTGCTATCAATGGACGCCGAAAAGGTATTTGATAGAGTGAATTGGACATTTATGATAGAGGTACTAAAGGGAATAGGTCTGGGAGAACGAATGATGGGGTGGATATCAGCATTATACGCGGGCCCAAAGGCAAGGGTTAAGGTCAATGGGACCCTGTCGGGCTGCTTTGACATATGGAATGGCACGAGACAGGGCTTCCCATTGTCCCGATTCTCTTTGCCCTTGTATTGGAACCATTCTTATGTAGAATAAGGGAAAATGAAGGAATATCTGGAGTGGTAATTGGCCCTAGAGAGCATAAAGTATCAGCATATGCCGATGATTTGCTATTTTTCTCTCAAAACCGCAAGAATCTATAAAAGTACTGATGCAGGAAGTAAGGAGGTATGGGAAACTATCCAACTTCAAAATAAATCTAGAAAAATCGGTAATACTACCCAGTCATGTACCACCTTCACTAGCTACCCTTATGCAAAAGGACTACCCATTTATATGGAACAGGGAGTCGATATTTTATCTAGGAGTACATATAACTGCAGAGGAAAAACTCCTATATGAACGAAATTACAGCTCCCTGCTCACTGAAATAACAGTGGACTCGCACAGATGGAAAGGGCAAACATTAACACTGTTTGGTAGGATAAATACCCTTAAAATGAACATAATACCCGGATTCACATACATTCTGTATACAGTACCGATACCACTCCCCCAGATCTTTTTTTAAAAAGATACGTAAAGTTTTCCTATCCTTTATATGGAAAGAAGGAAATACTAGAATAGCATACAAAATTTTATGCAAAAGTAAAAAAGATTGCTACCAGATTAGAGAGCAATGTCGTTAGTATGTATCTTAAACTGGTGTCATGATTAGGGATGAGCTTCGTGTTCGAGTCGAACCCATGTTCGACTCGAACATCGGCTGTTCGACCGTCCGTCGAATTGCGAACGATATGGGCCGTTCGCGCCAAATTCGTGTGGCGCGTCACGGCCCATAATTCACTGCGGCATCGCAGTGCATTGCTGGCTGATGATTGGCCAAGCATGCACTATGACCCGCATGCTTGGCCAATCACAGCGCCGTCAGTAGAGAGAGCTGTAATTGGCCAAAGCCAGGGTGGCTTTGGCCAATTATGGCTCAGGGGATTTAGTACACACCCCACACTATATAAGGCCGCCTGCACGGCGGCCCTGTGTAGTGTGTGTTCCGGTGTGCTGAGAGATAGAGAGAGAGAGAGACAGTGTCATTTGATTTGAGTTAGATAGATTAGGCAGAACAGTCAGTCAGTTAGCTGCACTTACAGTGTATTGTGTATATATATGCATCCCAGGTGTTGCATATATATATATACACTGTATTCAGTTTAGCTAGATCCGTTCCTGTTATCTTCTATCTAGACTATTTACATTTAGTGCAGTGTGTCCTGCTCACAGTGTTCAGCTAGATCCGTTCCTGCTATTTACATTCAGTGCAGTGCGTCCTGCTCACAGTGTTCAGCTAGATCCGTTCCTGGTATTTACATTTAGTGCAGTGCGTCCTGCTCACAGTGTTCAGCTAGATCCGTTCCTGCTATTTACATTCAGTGCAGTGCGTCCTGCTCACAGTGTTCAGCTAGATCCGTTCCTGGTATTTACATTTAGTGCAGTGCGTCCTGCTCACAGTGTTCAGCTAGATCCGTTCCTGCTATTTACATTCAGTGCAGTGCGTCCTGCTCACAGTGTTCAGCTAGATCCGTTCCTGCTATTTACATTCAGTGCAGTGCGTCCTGCTCACAGTGTTCAGCTAGATCCGTTCCTGCTATTTACATTCAGTGCAGTGCGTCCTGCTCACAGTGTTCAGCTAGATCCGTTCCTGGTATTTACATTTAGTGCAGTGCGTCCTGCTCACAGTGTTCAGCTACATCCGTTCCTGCTATTTACATTCAGTGCAGTGCGTCCTGCTCACAGTGTTCAGCTAGATCCGTTCCTGCTATTTACATTCAGTGCAGTGCGTCCTGCTCACAGTGTTCAGCTAGATCCGTTCCTGCTATTTACATTCAGTGCAGTGCGTCCTGCTCACAGTGTTCAGCTAGATCCGTTCCTGGTATTTACATTTAGTGCAGTGCGTCCTGCTCACAGTGTTCAGCTAGATCCGTTCCTGCTATTTACATTCAGTGCAGTGCGTCCTGCTCACAGTGTTCAGCTAGATCCGTTCCTGCTATATACATTTAGTGCAGTACGTCCTGCTCACAGTGTTCAGCTAGATCCGTTCCTGTTATCTTCCTACTGACAGGCAGGCTTGTCTGGTTACAGTATATAAAGCTACCTGAAGAAAATTACAGGTGTTCTTTTTGATCCTATTAGTACCACGGTCAGGCAGCTAGACTATTTACATTTAGTACAGTGTGTCCTGCTCACAGTGTTCAGCTAGATCCGTTCCTGTTATCTTCCTACTGACAGGCAGGCTTGTCTGGTTACAGTATATAAAGCTACCTTAAGAAAATTACAGGTGTTCTTTTTGATCCTATTAGTACCACGGTCAGGCAGCTAGACTATTTACATTTAGTACAGTGCGTCCTGCTCACAGTGTTCAGCTAGATCCGTTCCTGTTATCTTCCTACTGACAGGCAGGCTTGTCTGGTTACAGTATATAAAGCTACCTGAAGAAAATTACAGGTGTTCTTTTTGATCCTATTAGTACCACGGTCAGGCAGCTAGACTATTTACATTTAGTACAGTGTGTCCTGCTCACAGTGTTCAGCTAGATCCGTTCCTGTTATCTTCCTACTGACAGGCAGGCTTGTCTGGTTACAGTATATAAAGCTACCTTAAGAAAATTACAGGTGTTCTTTTTGATCCTATTAGTACCACGGTCAGGCAGCTAGACTATTTACATTTAGTACAGTGCGTCCTGCTCACAGTGTTCAGCTAGATCCGTTCCTGTTATCTTCCTACTGACAGGCAGGCTTGTCTGGTTACAGTATATAAAGCTACCTGAAGAAAATTACAGGTGTTCTTTTTGATCCTATTAGTACCACGGTCAGGCAGCTAGACTATTTACATTTAGTACAGTGTGTCCTGCTCACAGTGTTCAGCTAGATCCGTTCCTGTTATCTTCCTACTGACAGGCAGGCTTGTCTGGTTACAGTATATAAAGCTACCTTAAGAAAATTACAGGTGTTCTTTTTGATCCTATTAGTACCACGGTCAGGCAGCTAGACTATTTACATTTAGTACAGTGCGTCCTGCTCACAGTGTTCAGCTAGATCCGTTCCTGCTATATACATTTAGTGCAGTACGTCCTGCTCACAGTGTTCAGCTAGATCCGTTCCTGTTATCTTCCTACTGACAGGCAGGCTTGTCTGGTTACAGTATATAAAGCTACCTGAAGAAAATTACAGGTGTTCTATCCCAGCTTAGTGCAGCTACAGGCCATTAGTATGTCTGGAAGGCCAAGAAGGAGAGGCAGACAGTCACAAGCCAATAAGAGAGGGCAAGCAGGCTCTGTGTCTAGTGCTGGTCGTGGAGACGGTGCATCCTCATCAGCACGTGGCCATGGGACACGCTTGGCCTTTTTTTCGGCAGCTGGCCGTGTTGAGCCGCAACATGCGGAAGACTTGGTCGAGTGGATGACCAAGCCGTCCTCATCCTCCTCATCCTCTCTCACCCATGCCCAGGGTGCTTTGTCTGGCAAAGCAGCGGCCTCTTCCCTCAGCTCAATGTCATCAGTGACTCCTTCCCTAGCTCCACCATGTCCTCATGAGGATTCCCTCGAACTGTTTGACCACAGTGTTGGGTACATGCTCCAGGAGGATGCCCAGCGTTTGGAAGGCTCTGATGATGATACTGAGCTCAATGAAGGCAGTAACATGAGCACGGACAGAGGGGGTGCCCAAGAAGGACAGCAATCTGGCAGTCATGCTCCCCCTGCTGCAGCATACTGCCAGGTTTGCTCCAGTGATGAGGAGGGAGGGGATGATGAGGTCACTGACTCAACGTGGGTGCCTGATAGGAGAGAGGAGGAGGAGGAGGAGGAGGAGGAGGTGGCACATCACCAACTAGGCAGGATGCCCTCCAGGGGCCAGCCTAAGGGCAGCACATTGACTGCATCACACCCCAAAGCTCCACATGTGCAGGGCGCTGCAGTCTCTGCGCGTTATTCAAAAAGTTCTTTGGTGTGGGCCTTTTTTGAGACGAGTGCATCAGATCGCACCGCTGCTATTTGCAACATATGTCTCAAGCGTATCTCGCGTGGCCAAAACATCTCCCGCTTGGGTACCACATGCTTGACCAGACATATGTTGACCTGCCATGCAGTTCGTTGGCAAGCGTATCTGAAAGACCCACACCAAAGAACAAAGAGGATCTCTCCTTGCTCCTCATCAGCTGAGATTTCCAACCCCACTAGACCTTCAGTCCTCTCTGAGACCTGCAGTGAGAGGAATGAAGGTGTAGAATTAGGTGTGTCACAGCCAAGTACTTGTGGGCAATCTGCTTTTGGTACACCGACGTCAGATTGTACCAGGCAAATTTCCCTGCCCCAGCTGCTGCACCGCCGAAAGAAGTTTGCTCCCAGCCATCCACATGCCCAGCGGTTGAATGCTAGCTTGGCAAAATTGCTAGCACTTCAACTGCTGCCTTTTCAGTTGGTAGACTCTGCCCCCTTCCGTGAGTTTGTGGAATGTGCGGTTCCTCAGTGGCAGGTACCCAAACGCCACTTTTTCTCACGGAAGGCGATTCCGGCTCTCTACCGGCATGTGGAAGGCAATGTCCATGCCTCGCTGGACAGGGCGGTCAGCGGTAAGGTGCATATTACCGCTGACTCATGGTCCAGCAGGCATGGACAGGGACGTTACTTAAGTTTCACGGCGCATTGGGTGACTCTGCTGGCAGCTGGGAAGGATGCAGGACAAGGTGCAGTAGTGTTGGAGGTTGTTCCGCCACCACGCCTCCAAAATGCTGATTGTGACACACCTCTCTCCTCCACCCCCTCCTCTTCTTCTTCCTCCATGGCCTCTTCCTCGGAACCAGCGGTGCTCCGTAGGCGTTCAAGGGGCTACGCAAGTACGCAGGCCAAAAGATGCCATGCGGTGCTTGAGCTGGTGTGCTTGGGGGACAGGAGCCACACTGGGGCAGAGGTTCTGTCAGCTCTGCAGGGGCAGGTTCAGAGGTGGTTGACGCCACGCCAACTTAAGGCAGGAATGGTGGTTTGCGACAATGGCACCAACCTCCTCTCTGCCCTCCGACAGGGACAACTGACCCATGTGCCCTGTTTGGCTCACGTCCTTAACTTGGTGGTGCAGCGGTTCTTGGGCAGGTACCCGGGCTTACAGGATGTCCTGAGGCAGGCCAGGAAAGTCTCTGTGCATTTCCGCCGGTCATATAATGCCAGTGCTCGGCTGACGGACCTCCAAAAGGAGTTTAACCTGCCCAAGAACCGCCTAATCTGTGACATGCCCACCAGGTGGAACTCGACGTTGGCCATGCTGCAGCGGCTGCACACGCAGCAGAGGGCCATCAATGAGTACCTGTGCGACTATGGCACCAGGACAGGGTCAGGGGACCTTGGTTTTTTTTCCCCACGCCAGTGGGCCATGATCAGGGATGCATGCACTGTCCTGTCACCATTCGAGGAGGCCACGAGGATGGTGAGCACTGACAGTGCATGCATCAGTGACACTGTCCCCCTTGTCCACCTGTTGGAGCACACGCTGCGTGGAATAATGGACAGGGCACTTGAGGCAGAACAGAGGCAGGAAGAGGAGGACTTCCTTAGCTCTCAAGGCCCCCTTTATCCAGACAGTGTTCCTGCGTGCCCGCCGATCACACAGGAAGAGGACGAGGAGGAGGAGGAGGAGGAGGAGGAAGATTGTGTCAGTATGGAGGTGGAGCCTGGCACTCAGCATCAGCAGTCTTTAAGGGATCAGTCCCAAGGAACACATGGACTTGTACGTGGCTGGGAGGAGGTGGCTGCGGACGTTGTTGTCCTTAGTGACCCAGAGGACTCCGGACCGAATGCCTCAGCAAACCTACGCTGCATGGCCTCCCTGATCCTGCAAAGCCTGCGTAAGGATCCTCGTATTCGTGGTATCAAGGAGAAGGACCAATACTGGCTGGCAACCCTCCTTGATCCACGTTACAAGGGTAAGGTTGCGGACCTTATCTTGCCATCGCAGAGGGAGCAGAGGATGAAACATCTTCGGGAGGCCTTGCAGAAAGGTCTGTGCAACGCGTTCCCAGAGACTGGGAGGTTACAAACTCCTGTTTCTGGACAACGTGTTGCTGAGGCTTCGGTCAGTCAAAGAAGGAGCGGTGGAGAAGGTGGCCGTCTGACCGATGCGTTCAGACAATTTTTTGGTCCGCAGCCCCAAGGTATGATCGGTTCCAGCAACCATCGCCAGCGTCTGTTTTACATGGTGCAGGAATACCTAGGGGCAAGATCAGACTTGGACACCTTTCCCACCGAAAATCCTCTGGGTTACTGGGTCTTGAGGATGGATCACTGGCCAGAGCTTGCACAGTATGCAATTGAGCTACTGGCCTGTCCTGCATCCAGCGTTCTTTCGGAACGTACATTCAGTGCTGCTGGAGGCGTGGTAACCGATCACAGGGTGCGTCTGTCCACTGACTCGGTCGATCGGCTGACCTTCATAAAAATGAATCAGTCTTGGATCACCACCAGCTACCAAGCACCTGATGCTGATGTAACTGAATAATTTTTTTCAGATCCCTTCAAAGACTGCCTATGCTGATGCTGAGTGATTATCCCTGAGTAATTATCCTCTTCCTCCTCAATCATCACGCTGATAGCTTGTAAGAACATTTTTGGTTCTGGGCGCCACCACCAGTGCCTAAGGCACAATTTTTCAGCCCCTGTATAACAGGGGCGTGTAATTACAATTTTTGATGTAATACTTTGCAGCACGGCTCGTTCCTGCATTCCAACTAGAGTGTCTGTGAGGGGTTGCAGTGTTGTGGCACCAGCACCAGTGCCTAAGGCCCAATTTTTCTGCCCCTGTCTAACAGGGGCGTGAAATTACAATTTTTGATGCAATACTTTGCAGCAGGGCTCGTTCCTGCGTTCCAACTAGAGTGTCTGTGAGGGGTTGCAGTGTTGTGGCACCAGCACCAGTGCCTAAGGCCCAATTTTTCTGCCCCTGTCTAACAGGGGCGTGTAATTACAATTTTTGATGCAATACTTTGCAGCAGTGCTCGTTCCTGCGTTCCAACTAGAGTGTCTGTGAGGGGTTGCAGTGTTGTGGCACCAGCACCAGTGCCTAAGGCCCAATTTTTCTGCCCCTGTCTAACAGGGGCGTGTAATTACAATTTTTGATGCAATACTTTGCAGCAGTGCTCGTTCCTGCGTTCCAACTAGAGTGTCTGTGAGGGGTTGCAGTGTTGTGGCTCCAGCACCAGTGCCTAAGGCCCAATTTTTCTGCCCCTGTCTAACAGGGGCGTGTAATTACAATTTTTGATGCAATACTTTGCAGCAGGGCTCGTTCCTGCGTTCCAACTAGAGTGTCTGTGAGGGGTTGCAGTGTTGTGGCACCAGCACCAGTGCCTAAGGCCTAATTTTTCAGCTCCTGTTCAACAGGGGCATGTAATTACAATTCTTGATCTAATATTTCACAGCAGGGCCCTGTGAGGGCTTACAGTGTTTTGGCCACAGCAACACCTAAGGCCCAAATTTCTGCTGAGTATATAGGGCAGGACCCTACTTTCAAACATCTAACTTACAAACGACTCCTACTTGCAAACGGAAGGAGACAACAGGAAGTGAGATGAAATCTACCCATAGGAAGGGAAATTCTCTCATGTAAGAGTTAATATGGGAAAACAATTTCTCCTTTCCACTGATGCTTTCCAATCCTTGTTCCACAAAAAAACCCAAATTTTCAAAAAACATTTTTCATTGGGACAAAAAAGTGAGGTGAAATCTTCTGAAGAGGAGGAAAGACGCAAAACAAATGTCACAGGGGTGATAACCCTTCCCTATGTTTTCCAAAAAGCTTAGAAAAGATTTTTTGGCTGGAGCTAAACACATTAAAAATGTTCAAAATTACAAACAGATTCTACTTAACAACAAACCTACAGTCCCTGTCTTGTTTGCACCGCCTGTATACTGCTGTTCAGAGTATATAGGGCCTGGTGGCCCCACACCTTTCCTTATTTTAATTTGGGTGTGGGGTTCCCCTTAATATCCATACAAGACCCAAAGGGCCTGGTAATGGACTGGGGGGTACCCATGCCGTTTGTCTCACTGATTTTCATCCATATTGCCATGACCCGACATGACATTAAACCCGCAAGCAGTTTTAAATGAGATTTTTTCCTTTAAAAATGACATTTGGTGCAGGGACTGTTCTAAACATGGGAAACACGCGTCACTTTACAGGCATACTATAGACACCCCCCAGGTACGATATTTAAAGGAATATTTCACTTTT
The DNA here is from genome assembly GCA_037952835.1 of Lithobates septentrionalis. Classification (NCBI taxonomy): domain Eukaryota; kingdom Metazoa; phylum Chordata; class Amphibia; order Anura; family Ranidae; genus Lithobates; species Lithobates septentrionalis. The sequence goes on along the minus strand of JBBDGP010000091.1, from coordinate 1,760,149 downwards.
TTTTTTTTACTTTAAGCATCATTAAAATCACTGCTCCCGAAAAAACGGCCGTTTTTAAAAGTTTTTTTTGCATTGATACATGTCCCCTGGGGTAGGACCCGGGTCCCCAAACCCTTTTTAGGACAATACCATGCAAATTAGCCTTTAAAATGAGCACTTTTGATTTCGAACGTTCGAGTCCCATAGACGTCAATGGGGTTCTAACGTTCGTGCGAACTTGCGGTCCGTTCGCGGGTTCTGGTGCGAACCGAACCGGGGGGTGTTCGGCTCATCCCTAGTCATGATACTGCAAATAAAGCGTGGGTCGCGATTGAGAAAAATATGACAGACAGAGATCTAGCAGGAGCACCATGGATACCAACCAAAGATACGGGATTATCCAAATGGACATCTCCATTAACGCGAAATACACTGGCAGTATGGGATAGAATAAATAATAATGGCAAATATGCACTGAGAATATCCCCACTGACCCCGTTGGGAAGTTATCCATGGTTTCCTCCTGGAGAGTAAAAAGGAGCATTAGGCCCATGGGAATCAGATGGGAATACTATGTGTGTAAAATATGTCCCTGGGGGCAAATTAATTTCCCTAGCAGAATTGGTTTCATCACAGGGGAACATGGGGTTGGCAGGATGGAGATATAAACAAATGCAAAACTTTAAAAAAAAAAATAGAACCTCAATTAAGAACTCAGAACTCCCTAACCATATTTGAGAAAATGTGTATGACACTATCAAAGCCTAGCCATCTATTATCCCAAACATATAAATTAATGTCTAACGAACAGAATTTTACAACACTTTATTTTATCAAAGAATGGGAAAAAGAATTAAACTATACATTCACTTCATCACAAGTGAAAAAATTGATAGAAGCAACATACTTAACGTCTGTAAGCTCGTCCATTCAGGAAATGTCGTATAAGTTCTTACCGAGATGGTATAGAACCCCAGCACGATTGGCACAGATATACCCAACTGTGGATAATCGTTGCTGGAGGGGATGTATAGAAAAGGGAACACCCCTCCATATTTGGTGGTCCTGCCCCAAAATTAGGGTGTTCTGGGAAGAGATAACCCCATGGATAGAAAAGATGTCAAATAAATTTATAGAACCATCAACAGTAAACTTCCTATTCCATGGGATTACTGGAGCTACAAAATCTTACAAAAATAGTGTAATTCCACTTCCTATTAAATGCAGCAAAAAGGCTAATACCCAGACACTGGAAACAAGCCATATGTCCAACATCAGGGGAATGGAAGAAAGAAGTGGATGAAATTATGGAGGCAGAAAGTTGGGCCTATAAGACGAACAATCAACTGGGAAAATTTGAAAGAATATGGACAAGATGCAAAGACCTTGCTTAAGAATTAGACAGAATAAAGTAGATTAGAAGATATTGCTGAAACCTTAAATCATTTTAAAGGGAATCTGAGGAGAGAAAAATGAAGGAGAAATGATCCACAACTTTTAATTTTCTTTTTTTTTTAATATTAAAAAAGTATAAAGTGAGTAAGCGATGTGTCGGGTATGGGGGGTCGCGCCCCTGCAGGCACTTCTTAAATGTCTACCTCCCACTCTCCTGGTGTGGTCTCCCCCCACCCCCCATTTCAGAGAGGGAGGGGAGAATGTTGGGGGTTTTCTGCCCCCTACCCTTCCCTTTTTTTTTCCCTCTCTTCCTCTCTCTCTTTTATGTTACATCACGTTTTTTTTTTTCCCAACAAGGTAAACAAATAAGTTAAGGCACGAACATTGAGAAATAATATTGAATTATACCACCCACAATAGCACTGACACATAAAAGACACGAACACAGGAAGATCTCACCAAACACACAACCCATTTTCAAGGTACCAACCTTCTCTCCCCCCATTCTCTTGTTTTTTGTTTTTTTTTTCCTTTCTTTTTTCTTTCACCGATATATAATACACTTAAAACACGAATATAGAAAGATTTTTACTGACATTATCATTATTTTTAATAGTAATTATCATTCACTTAATATAATTTCTACTCACATTTCACTAACTAAATCACTATACTTTAATATATGCAAAGGAAGAGAGAGGGGAAGGGAGAGAGGGAGGGGGAGGAGGGAGGGGAAGGAAGAGGAACATTTTTATAATTTTTTTTCTTCTTTTTTTTCTCTTCTCCCCTCTCTCTCTGTCCATTTGGTGGGGGGGGGGATGGGCGGGCGAGGAGGGGGAGATCTAACAACAAGATCGGAGGGGTGCTGAGCTGGGCAAACCCCCCATGCTATCGGCAGGTTTATATAAGATACGATTACTTATTTTATAAATATCTATTTTTTCTGTTTGTTGTCTACTTCTATGTTTCTATATAAATTATGGAATGTAGATATTGTTTGTAATGAATGAATATGTTTAAATAAAGATGAATTAATGAAAAAAAAAATTCTGCCTTAACAAACTGGTTTCCATATCAATAGACAGTAGTGACCAAAAATTATTTGTACAAGAATAAAAAATGCTGGGGTCAGAATGATAGTCTTTTCTATTTGTCCACATTCAATTTGCTACAGTGCGGAGATCAAAATTGTGTGTGATTGATGACCAAACCCTAAAAAATCTAATTATGTCCCATATTCATACACAGGAAAGTGTCAGTCAGGAGGAGCCCGTGGCCAGCAGCCAGACGGAGCCCCAGATCCCTTCCCTATGCCCTCCTGCTAAAAGGGCCAGGAAGAGCAGGAATCTGGATGAATCCACAGCTGCCTTCCTCAGCCAGGCCACTACTGCCATACGGACAGACCCAGATGTGGCTGAGGCATTTGGGTGTCTGACGGCAAACAAATTAAGGGAGATGGATGTTGAGCAAAGGAGAAGGTGTGAGGAACTCATCCTGCAGCTCCTCAACAGGGGGGAGGGGCCAAATTTCAGAAAAAACACACATTTCGGATTTTGACATTTCTGAATTTCTGGGAGGCCGTCTCATGATGGCCTCCCCTGTGCACACACCCCACATGCCCCCTGCAGGGCACACGTGGCATGCGCTGTGATCACAGAGTCACTGAGACTCGGGTGATCACAGATCCGAGTAAGGGGCCAGTCCCGACCCCTTACCACCTGATCAGCTGTCAGCCAATGTCAGCTGTCAGCCTCATCTGTGCCCACTAGTACCCTCTGCCAGGGCCACCTGCCATTGCCACCTGCCAGTGCCCACAGTGCCCACCAGTGCCACCTATCAATGCCCATGAGTGCCACCTATCAATGCATACAAATGCCACCTATCAATGCCCACTAGTGGTGCCAATCAGTGCCACCTAGCAGTGCTGCCTATCAGTGTAACCGATCAGTGCCCATTATTGCCGCCCATCACTGCCACCTATCAGTGCCCATCACTGCCACCCATCAGTGCTGCCTCATCAGTGTACATCAATAAAGGAGAAAAATGACCTGTTTGCAAATAAAAAACAAAATTTTTTTGTTGTATAACAAAATATAAAAATAAAAATAAAAAAAAATTGGTATTTTTTAATTTTTTTAACAAAAAAAAAACCTCAGAGGTGATCAAATACCACCAAAAGAAAGCTCTATTTGTGGGGAAAAAAATGATACAAATTTCATTTGGGTACAGTGTAGCATAACCGCGCAATTGTCATTCAAAGTGCATCAGCGCTGAAAGCTGAAAATTGGTCTGGACAGGAGGGGGGTTTAAGTGCCCAGTAAGGAAATGGTTAAAGAAGAAGAGCATGTGCACTGCAATTCAAGATTTCATAATTTGCCGCATCACGAATGTGAATTCTCCATTACGAAGGCTAGTTTACAAGACCGACTGCTTCCTGCTTGTCCTTGCTTCTCAGCATGCGTGTTTGTACTTTGGACTATTGTGTGTTGGAATTGTGTACAGACGAGATGAAAATTTTACAACAGACCATTGTCTGCTGAAAAGTTACTAGCCTGCCATCCAACATTTGTTGGCGGAAAGTTGGACAACAATTGTCTGATGGAGCGTACTAACGGTCGGATTTTGTCAGTCTGTCATCACACAATTCCCTGCTGAAAATCTGATCGTGTGTACGAGGCTTAAATGTGTCTATGGGAATGTTTGACCATTCTTCCAGAAGTGCATTTGTGATGTTGGATGAGAAGGACAAAATACAGGTGTATATATCAAAAAGTGAATGTGTGTGTATGTCTTGTTCTTGTTTTTTGTTTTTTGTTTTCCCCCTCCCTTCTGCCCCTCCCTTCCTTCCCCGTTCACCTCCTTCCCTTTCCCTTCCCTGCTTCCCACCCCCTCCCCCCTTTTTTGATTTGAAATTATATAGCCCTTCATGCACAATGGATGACCCTTGTCCACTGATGCTATTTACTGTCTGGCACTTTATTGTCTTTCAACACCATGCCTGGATCTCCAACCATTTCATACCAGTGATGTGTTTGGAGATGATCAATACAAAATAAAAGGACTCAATATATCTCCCAGACAAGCAATGCTAAACAGATCACAGTAGTCCGGTCATAACACAGCACAGGGGTAGCTCCTCCTTTCCGTTATTAACCATCCCAGGTGGGCGTATCCGAGGCATGAACGTCACTTGAAAAGGAGTCCTCGTACACCACCAATCGCGTCCAGATGAAGCTACACACCCCCAAATGTGAAACGCGTTGACGTCATGTCCGCCCGGACGCCACGCTCAGACGCCACTCCCTATTGGTGCTTGTGAGCTCGTCATTTCATGGGAGGATGTTGATCAAGTGACGGTTTGGCACTCAGGGAGATCAGAGAAGGATACAGACGAGGCCCTATACCTGGATGGCTGATCTACACTTGCTTCCTTACATATGTCAGCCCACCTGCACTCCACATGCAGTGCTTCTTATACAGATACCGCCCTATGGTGCTGTGACTTCAAGACGGCAGGACACTGACACAGGAAGATGCCAGCTTTAGAAGCAGATGACGGCATCCATCTATTACCTGGGGTGGTAATGTACCAAGGCTGTTTTCACGTCCTGATACAATTCATATTTTTCTATGCCAGTTGTGCACTTTATAGACAGCTCACTGTTCCCGGCTTCCTGAGAATACACTCAGCTCAGGACATTCCAGACCACAGGCCACTCCTAGCAATATTGCTGCATTGGTGATATATACTCACACAGCACCGAACTGTGCTCACTTTGCCCCTTACTTCAGGCTGTCCAGATCCTGCTAGCTTGTATACACCTGTAAGGCACCCCCACCAGCTGGTGCCGACTTTGAGCCCCCCAGATGCCCTGTGGACAGTTCATGACCTTCTCTGCGGTTCCCAGTCTTCCATCCCCCTCCCCCGAGCTCCCCTCATTCACCTCAGGGATTGGTGTCAGTCTTGGAGCCTCATTCAGCATCTGCTGATCTATTTCCACGGTGGAAGACAAGGCTGACACCAATTTAATTTGCGTCCGGACGCTGTTTGTGATTTATGTCCTTGTTTATCGTTGTTTTGTTCTCCCTGTTGTCTGTGGTCGCAACAGACCAGCCTCTCCAGGTGGTCAGTGATATTTTACTAGGTACAGTACATTATTGGGTATTTACCCTTTTACCTGTAACTTGTGTTTATGCTAATAATTTTTCACTTTTTGATATACACCTGTATTTTGTCCTTCCGTTAGCCCCGCTTTTCTCTGTCCCCTCCCGTTTGGGATACTTTTTGCATTGTCTTTTTTTGGGGTTGAAGTGCAATTACAGTGACTTTTTTAGGCATATACTGCCCGCATAGGAGACAAGCCTCTTCTCTCTCTTATACCTTTGTAAAAGATGTTGGATGAGAAGGCCTGGCTTGCAGTCTCTGCTCTAATTCAGCCGAAATGTGTTCTATCAGGTTGAGGTCAGGACTCTGTGCAGGCCAGTCAAGTTCCTCCACCCCAAACTCCCTCATCCATGTCTTTATGGACCTTGCTTTGTGCACTGGTGTGCAGTCGTGTTGGAACAGGAAGGGGCCATCCCCAAACTGTTCCCACAAAGTTGGGGGCATGAAATTGTCCAAAATGTCTTGGTATGCTGATGCCTTAAGAGTTCCCTTCACTGGAACTAAGAGGCCAAGCCCAACCCCTGAAAAACAACCCCACATCATAATCCCCCCTCCACCAAATGATTTGGACCAGGGCACAAAGCAAGGTCCATAAAGACATGGATGAGTGAGTTTGGGTTGGAGGAACTTGACTGGCCTGCACAGAGTTCTGACCTCAACACAACAGAACACCTTGGGGATGAATTCGAATGGAGACTGTAAGCCAGGCCTTCTCGTCCAACATAAGTGCCTGACCTCACAAATAAACTTCTGGAAGAATGGTCAAACATTCCCATAAACACACTCCTAAACCTTGTGGACAGCCTGCCCAGAAGAGTTGAAGCTGTTATAGCTGCCAAGGGTGGGCCAAATCAATTTTGAACCCTATGGACTAAGACTGGGATGCCATTACAGTTCATGTGCATATAAAAGCAGGTGTCTCAATACTTAGAACAATACATTGTATATTGCTTGTGACATTAGGCATGGTTATGGACTTAGGGCTGGTTCACACCAAAGAGATAAAGACTACATGTATGAGGCTTATATCAAATAAAAAGTACAGCGCTGTCTGAATGGCACTTCTAGAAGAAGCAAGATTAAAGTCCTTGTCTGTTCTAGAGGGTATAACAAATGCGGTCTTGCTACAGTTTAGAATGTGAGATACACACAATAAGTAAAATGTCAAAAAGAAGAAACTGCGCTATATGGGACCATATAGCGCATGGTACCATGGTATTAATTCACTACAGGTACTGCAATGTCCTAAATAAGAGGATTCAAATGCCTAGAAAAAATCAATTTACATTGCAGTAATCAATCTATAAAATATTGTGCAAATGATCATATCATAAAACCATAAGAAAGTACATGAAGAGGTTGTTGTTCTCCAAACTTGTCTGAGCTGGTATTATTGCTGATCACATTATAGGAATGTCTCTCCTTCATATATAATAGTGACTTCAAACCGAAAAAACACCATAGGAAAAAGTGATGTAGGATAGGAAAGTCCTTCCACCTGGAAAATAACTGCCTCTTACCAGCTGCCCAGATATCTTTTTTAAGGAGATCAATTCCGCTTTTAAGCTTATAACCCAGCCACAGTCTCTCAGTGAAACGATTACATGGCAACCTTGTATGAGGCTGCCCGTTGGCTAAGTGGGTAGCAATTCTGTTTAGCAGCACTGGGGTTGCTGATTCTATTCCTCAACATGCTAATGCTTGTACACAATATACTTTTTTTAAAAGATGTACTATATTAAACAAAGTGTATGTGCAAAAACAGTCCATTCTAATAATCAATTGGCCGGTTATTCCAAACTATATATAGTGAGAGTCCAGTCCTGAGCCACCCTCAGATGATGTTGTTGATGATGAAACGCTCTGTCAGTCTGCTCCAGGCATAGGAGAGAGGAGGACGCTGCTTAGCAGCTGATAGTATCATATCCTCACTGTGCTCCATATGCTCATTTGGAGCATCCTGTTTTACCCATACAAACTGTAGTTTGTACTTTGTCTGGCAATCTTTGCTGTCCTAATCCATCCGGACAGAAATATACAATTAGTGCCTGGACTTGGTAGATTCACCTATTTTTTCTTTTTATTTTTTCTTTTAATTTTTGTTTGTTTTGGAACTCTATCATTATTATTTTTTAATCTATTATTTTTTAATTTAACATTTTAATTTTTGGTTTGTCATTTTTAATTTTTATTTTTGAAAAAATGTTTCTTTTACAAACCAACGGTGCTGGTTCTGATGTAATTTTTAAATAAAGTGGCCATACGGTATTACGCTATGGAAGCTCTCTTTTTTTCCTAAACATATGAGTGGAAGCAACACCTTCAAGGATTTAAAGGCACAGGAGATACCCAGAATAACACCTGGCAGCAAGGCGATCTATCTCCCAACACAGGTGAATTACCCCGCTGGGGGGCTTGGGGAGCTGATTATAACATAAAGATTCGTCAGAAGGAAGCAACCCTGCGTATCACACCACAAGCGTTATACCCCTGCTGGGGTTCTGGGAGCTGGTGAGTAAGCAACCAAAGGGGGAGCACGAGAGTCACCTGACAAATTATTGCAGCACCAAGTCACCTGTGGGAATCTGCATGAGTCACTTTACATCAATATATGGAACTTTGTTGAAAACCCAATTGTTGTTATTTCCTGGGCTATCGAGCAGTTTTTGGTCTATACAATTGCAATCTATGATGATTATGTGGAATGTAATGGATTAGAATAATATTATATATACATACATCACTGTGTTTGCATATGGTTCTTAGTAAATGCACTATATGGAATCCAGTTTCTGGTCTCTTTCCCAGATACAGTAGGATCCAGTAAGCTGTGCGACATTTGATGCCTATTATAACCTTTGTATATTTGAGTATTGGAAACGTATCTACTTAATGGCTGTGGAACTACCTATATTGTAAATAAGGGGGACCTGTACATACTGTATACCTCTTAGAATTACAACTACAGGTAGGGGGTGCCTAGTTATAGGTCATCCCAATTTCCAAACATACTGACTGATATTTAATATTTCTTCAGGTAGCGCCAGTATACCCAATTCTTTATTTTCATTGATGATGAAACGCGTCAGCTTTGGGCCAAACAACTGCTAGTTCTGACGTCAGCACGCAGATCGGATCACGGCTCTCGCTATCACCAGTAAGCAGAGCAGAGGATCGTATGGTAGGAGATACTGCCTGTGTTTGTTCTTCGTCTGGATATATGCTGATTTCATCATATTAATGCTAATATGATATATATTTTTAGTAAGTGCAATTCCTAAAACGGGGGTGTGTTTTAATTCAATAAAATGTGTTCAATGGAATTACGCTATGGAGCTTTTTTCTTTTCCTTTGGAAGGTCTTTTCCTTTGAAATGAGCCAATTAGCATGAGATCCATCCCCTGGTCTGCAATTAAGCATAAGGTGAAATCCATTCAGAGTGAACATCCAAGATTGGTGTTGATGCCTATCACCCCCTTCTCTTCACGTGTGGAGGTGTTGGTGATAGGTTACTACTGAAATGTGTTAAACAAGATCTGTGTTTCATCGGATTGGACTCTCACTATATATATAGTTTGAAAAAAACAGCCAATTGCTTATTAGAATGGACTTTTTATGCACATACACTTTGTTTGATATAGTACATCTTTTAAAAAAAGTATATTGTGTACATTCATATGAAGCGCTGCCTTACTTGTTCTGTTTGATATATGTAATTTTGATACTTGCTTGATAGCACGTTGAATAGTAGCAGCTTCAGCCTTATTTGGCTACAATCTTTTCACCCATTAAGGGATTTATATGTATTACACCTACTCCATAAGCGCTTGTGTATTTGGAAGGGTTGGTTTTGGACAGTGTTTTATGCTAATGCTTGTGTTGAAGTTTATATGTTCTCCCAGTGTGGGTTTTTCACTACAATCCAAAGACATGCTGGCATCATATTTGCCTCCTGTCGAAATAGTCTCTAATGTAATATGTTTAAAAAACTGTTGCTTTGTTTATGTGCATGCAAATGGACTTTGATCTTTGGCCTGCAGTTGGAGATTTGATGCACATAGCCAAAGCCAAGGGCTAACACAGTTGCAAATAATATTATGTGTTCCTGCTCATCAGGTTCAATTACATTAGACATACATGAAGAGACAGATTGAAAGATGCTGGTGGGCATGTACTTCTATTGGGCGTGTGTCAGTGTGCTAACAATAAAACCTATCTTATCTAAAGGACTGCAGTAGGGGGGTTTGTTTGACCTGATTTGTAAGGGAGAAGAAATTATATTGTGCATAATGACAAACGCCCAACTAGGGCTGTTTGTTTGCTGAAATTATTGTGCATTTTTTCCATCAAAAATGTGTTTATGTGGAAATGCTGTCAATGTTGTGTATGTATTCCTGTTTTACCAGGCATTCATGGTTTGGGAGCATCTGTTGACTTTATTCTTTTTGATCTCATTGCTTAATCATGTACACAGAAATGCAGTTTCCAGCAGAACATACTCACCAATGTATGTGTGTGGATTGTGGGGTGGTAGTGGGTGTCTTAGCTTGAATATGTGCCTTTTTTAATATTATGTTGGAATGCTTTGTAAGAATAACTACTGTTAAGTATGTTTCTATAATCTTGCAGATAAAAATGTGATGTGGGTTGGTGGGTGAGTAGTTGTACTAGGAAATGTGTTGCCCATTATACACTGAAAGTAAAGCTGTGTCCACTCTAAGGTTTAGACCATTTTTAGATTGTAAGCTCCTATGAGCAGGGCCCAAAAAACCCAATTGCTAACTGTTTTGCTAAATGTAGCACCATATATCCTGTAGATTTTTTTTACGCTAGTAAATTAATGTACATATTTGTGTTTATGTTGGCAAAATAAAAGTACATTATTGAGCTTGTTTTTTTTTTCTCTTTAATTTCTTCTTTTTAATTCATTTTGGGGGTGGTGGTTTTGGGGAAGTGCAATATCTTACTTATACCCATAGAAATTATAAGATATAATTGTGCACCGAAAAACCTAATCTCTTCAGCACAACTGCGAGTAAATGAAAAGGTGTTTAGGTGGAGTCTTTGTGTATAACAGCTGTGGAGAATTGCAAGTAGTGAATTCAGCTGGTGGATAGGCAGTGTTGTATGTTTCAGCCCTGGTTCACATTAGTGCAATTTGGCATGCAATTTGACATGTCAAATCGCATGCCAAATTGGCGGCAATTGCACCGTTCTAATCGGTCCCCGCAATTTCCAAAAGTAGTTTCTTTACTACTTTTGGCGACTTTGGTGTGCAATTTTTATTGACATCTGTGCAAAAACCTACAAAGATGTCTCTGAAATTCCCCCCGCAGTTGGGACTGACATGCGGGAATGAAATTGTGTGAGTTCAGCTGAACTCGCAAAATTTCATTCCCGCTGTCAGTGTGAACCTGGGCTCAAACTGGGCCTTTGTCTTTGTAATTCACTAGCTGCAATCCCAGGGGCACCATTTCTTTTCAAACTCCCTTAAGTTTGCCTTCAAATATCATTATATGTAGAAATACAGATTTGCATAGCTGCAAATAACTAAAATAAAAAATTTTAATCATGGTTGCGATCAAATATTCGCAGCTGCGATCACAAGATTGTCAGATACCTTCTGACCAGGAAATTAGTCATTGTAATTACCCGGAAGTTCCTGTGCTGGTCTAGGTGGACATGGCGAGGTCCCTCATAAGCAAAGAGGAGGTGCTGCTCATTTGCCGGGTAAATGTAAGATATCTACTTACTCTGAAGGGCCTGGTATGGATTTTTGGGGGGACCCCACGTCACTTTTTTAAACATTTTTGATGTGGGGTTTCCCTTAAAGTTCATACCAGATCCGGAGGGCCTGGTATGCACTAGGGGGGGGGGGGACCCTACGCCATTTCTTTCCTTGATTTTTGAATAGTTGGATTTTTGGAATTCTACACCATAATATTATTTAATAGTTACATACCATTGCGTGCCATTGAAGAGTTAAAATGATGGAATAATCCAAACTGATGTGCATTCACTAATTATGCTGCTGAGTAGAATGCACGTTTTTAGGAAGTGATACCATTGGTGGGATTCAAACCCATGGCTTAAACCTTTGAAGGTAGCAGGGCATACCACCATGTTATGGAGCTGAGCATAATCATACAAAGGAAATACAATTACCAATGTTTGATTCTTTTCATTCTATACAATAATGTTTTGCATTTGGTACCAACCATGCTCATGTGGTATTGGCTATTGGGTAGGGATGATCCGAATACCCCCTGGTTTGGTTCACACCAGAACTTGTGAACAGGCAAAAATTATTATGTCTATATCTGGATGTTGATATCTAGGCCATCGGGATCAACACCTCAATAACTATTTTTTGTCACCAATTTTTCCTCAGTTTTGGATTATATTTTAATGTTTTTTTATACACTTTTTTAGTGTGGACTTTCAACCACTCTTCTTAGTGTGGACTTTTAACATGGATAACCTTGCACTTTATATTTATATGTTTCTACACATCCAAGTATATTTTGCACATGTTTTGACTGTCTAATTATTAGCCATTCTTATATGTCTTAACACCATTTTTATTTAGCACTGCACCTTTCTATATATCCTCTGTCATTTACAATTGTCATTTGTGGTGCTGGCAGCTGTTCTTTATTTCACTGACATCGCAGTATTTACCCAATAATTTTTACCCCTTAATATCCATACCAGACCTGAAGGGCCTGGTATGAATTTTGGGGGGACCCCCATGTAATTATTTTTAAAATTTTGGTTCCCCTAATATTCGTACCAGACCCAAAGGGACTGTTATGGACTGCGGGGGAAATCACGCCGTTTTTTTCAATGATTTTTATCTATATTGCCAGGATCCGACAATTCATTAATAGCCACTAGTAGTTTTAAATGGCTTTTTTTCCTTTGAAATGTCATTTTGCTGTCAGACTGTTCTAAACACGGGAAACATGCGCCCCTTTACAGGCATACTATAGACACCCCCCAGGTACGACATTTAAAGAAATATTACACTTTTATTGTTTCACTTTCAAAGTTCAAGGAGGTTGGGACTTTAAAATGAAGCAACTGGGTAGTGGAGGTATATGCATATTATAATTTATTTGAGTAGCATTAAATACATGATTCATCTTGTATGTAACAGAGCATGCATAGGACCTGAACATGATAATTAGAAGTTGTATAAAAGAGGTACATACAGACAACGTATGAACAAGGTAATCGACATATATATATTAATGGCAAAGCACCCAATACTGGTACATGCGTCCACATAGTATATATGTATTCATTGATGAGTATATAAGTAAAATCAAAAAATAAGAATGGTAGTCTATAGGTAGTTATCAGTCCATATAGGGTGTAATTGTGGCATCAAATGTAGCTCTACGCGTTTCGTGGGTTATCCCACTCGTCAGGAGCAGATGCAATAGACATATCTATGGAGTATAGAATAAAGATGGAATAAGTCATACTCTAAGGAGAATTAATTTATAATATTTTGGATGTATAACGCTAGTTAACCGTCCACACTCAGACAGCAACTGCAATGCGGGGCAGCCGTGCAGGGGTGGCCGAGGACACAGCTCCCCCACGGGAGCTGAGGCGGCATAATCCATGGAAGTGACGTTAGGCAGTGTGGGGATGTGTATGGTGTGAATGGAGTATCCAAATAGCAAACCAAAGTGTATAATCCATAAAAGGCCATCTGGGAACAAATATCAAATGTATGTACAGTATAAAATTATAATTATAATATAATTGAGAATAATGATAGTATTATAGATAATGAACCCAGTGTGTGTCGGAAGAAATAAATAGAGGTAATGAAGGTTACGTGCTGCTAAAGTTGAGGAGAGAAGGGGGCTATGTCTGTGAGTGATCAATAATAGTATAAATGTGAAGGGATTGTTTGGAAATAGAAGGTTACCACGTGAAAAAGATTGAGCAGAATCGTATTGTGAAAACTGCATCAGACAACAAATAGGTGAAAAGAGGAAAGTCAGAACCAAAACGAAGACAAGTGAGTGCCTTACCCCAACGTTGCAGCCAAACACCAACCAGCAAGCCAGTATAGCTGGTGTGTAGGAACCCCAGATGGAGGCTGTTCATAATGAGCAGCTCACTTCACTGGGGAGATGGATTTATGCCGCCAACGCCACGCCAGTGAACCAATGAGGGGGAGGATAGCGCACCTGAGCCGAGTGAACACTCCGCAACAGGCGCGGGAATTCCCCTATGTGGATACACCAGATGGTATGGCAGAGCGTCAGCGCAGTGACGTCATTACTGACGTCACACGCACAGCGCGTCTGCCGTCACACACGCATGTCATGTATTCATCGATGAGTATATAAGTAAAATAAAAAAATAAGAATGGTAGTCTATAGGTAGTTATCAGTCCATATAGGGTGTAATTGTGGCATCAAATGTAGCTCTACGCGTTTCGTGGGTTATCCCACTCATCAGGAGCAGATGCAATAGACATATCTATGGAGTATAGAATAAAGGTGGAATAAGTCATACTCTAAGGAGAATTAATTTATAATATTTTGGATGTATAACGCTAGTTAACCGTCCACACTCACCCATTCAGACAGCAACTGCAATGCGAGGCAGCCGGCACAGGGGTGGCCGAGGACACAGCTTCCCCACGGGAGCTGAGGCGGCATAATCCATAGAAGCGACGTTAGGCAGTGTGGGGATGTGTATGGTGTGAATGGAGTATCCAAATAGCAACAATCCACATAGTATATATGTATTTTATTGTTTCACTTTAACCACTTGACGACCGCCTCACGCCGATGTACGTCGGCAAGGCGGCACGGACAGGCAAAATCACGTACAGGGTACGTGATTTGCCTTCCGCGGGTGGGGGGTCCGATCGGACCCCCCCCGCCGCCCGAGGCGGTCCCGTTTTGTCCCCCGGCGATCGGAGACGAGGGGGAGGCCATCCGTTCGTGGCCCCCCCCTCGCGATCGCCGCCGGCCAATGGGAACACTCCTTTGCTGCTGTATGCTAAACAGCAGCAAAGGAAATGATGTCATCTCCCCTCGGGTCGGTAGTTTCCGTTCCGGCCCGAGGAGAGACGACAAGTGAGTGACTGCACCAACACACACACACACAGTAGAACATGCCAGGCACACAAAACACCCCGATCCCCCCCCCCGATCGCCCCCCGATCCCCCCCCAATCACCCCCCCCCCCCCCCTGTCACAAACTGACACCAGCAGTTTTTTTTTTTTTTCTGATTACTGCATAGTGTCAGTTTGTGACAGTTACAGTGTTGGGACAGTTACTGTTACCCCCCTGTAGGTCTAGGGTACCCCCCTAACCCCCCCTAATAAAGTTTTAACCCCTTGATCACCCCCTGTCACCAGTGTCACTAAGCGATCATTTTTCTGATCGCTGTATTAGTGTCGCTGGTGACGCTAGTTAGTGAGGTAAATATTTGGGTTCGCCGTCAGCGTTTTATAGCGTCAGGGACCCCCATATACTACCTAATAAATGTTTTAACCCCTTGATTGCCCCCTAGTTAACCCTTTCACCACTGATCACCGTATAACTGTTACGGTTGACGCTGGTTAGTTTGTTTATTTTTTATAGTGTCAGGGCACCCGCCGTTTATTACCGAATAAAGGTTTAGCCCCCTAATCGCCCGGCAGTGATATGCGTCGCCCCAGGCAGCGTCAGATTAGCGCCAGTACCGCTAACACCCACGCACGCAGCATACGCCTCCCTTAGTGGTATAGTATCTGAACGCATCAATATCTGATCAGATCTATACTAGCGTCCCCAGCAGTTTAGGGTTCCCAAAAACGCAGTGTTAGCGGGATCAGCCCAGATACCTGCTAGCACCTGCGTTTTGCACCTCCGCCCGGCCCAGCCCAGCCCACCCAAGTGCAGTATCGATCGATCACTGACACTTACAAAATACTAACCGCATAACTGCAGCGTTGGCAGAGTCAGGCCTGATCCCTGCGATCGCTAACAGTTTTTTTGGTAGCATTTTGGTGAACTGGCAAGCACCAGCCCCAGGCAGCGTCAGGTTAGCGCCAGTACCGCTAACACCCACGCACGCACCGTACACCTCCCTTAGTGGTATAGTATCTGATCGGATCAATATCTGATCCGATCAGATCTATACTAGCGTCCCCAGCAGTTTAGGGTTCCCAAAAACGCAGTGTTAGCGGGATCAGCCCAGATACCTGCTAGCACCTGCGTTTTGCCCCTCCACCCGGCCCAGCCCACCCAAGTGCAGTATCGATCGATCACTGTCACTTACAGAACACTAAACGCATAACTGCAGCGTTCGCAGAGTCAGGCCTGATCCCTGCGATCGCTAACAGTTTTTTTGGTAGCGTTTTGGTGAACTGGCAAGCACCAGCCCCAGGCAGCGTCAGGTTAGCGCCAGTACCGCTAACACCCACGCACGCAGCGTACACCTCCCTTAGTGGTATAGTATCTGAACGGATCAATATCTGATCCGATCAGATCTATACCAGCGTCCCCAGCAGTTTAGGGTTCCCAAAAACGCAGTGTTAGTGGGATCAGCCCAGATACCTGCTAGCACCTGCGTTTTGCCCCTCCGCCCGGCCCGGCCCAGCCCACCCAAGTGCAGTATCGATCGATCACTGTCACTTACAAAACTCTAAACGCATAACTGCAGCGTTCGCAGAGTCAGGCCTGATCCCTGCGATCGCTAACAGTTTTTTTGGTAGCGTTTTGGGGAACTGGCAAGCGCCAGCGGCGTAGTACACCCCGGTCGTAATCAAACCAGCACTGCAGTAACACTTGGTGACGTGGCGAGTCTCATAAGTGCAGTTCAAGCTGGTGAGGTGGCAAGCACAAGTAGTGTCCCGCTGCCACCAAGAAGACAAACACAGGCCCGTCGTGCCCATAATGCCGTTCCTGCTGCATTCGCCAATCCTAATTGGGAACCCACCGCTTCTGCAGCGCCCGTACTTCCCCCATTCACATCCCCAACCAAATGCAGTCGGCTGCATGAGAGGCATTTTTATGTCCTCCCGAGTACCCCTACCCAGCGAACCCCCCAAAAAAGATGTTGTGTCTGCAGCAAGCGCGGATAAAGGCGTGACACCCGCTATTATTGTCCCTCCTGTCCTGACAATCCTGGTCTTTGCATTGGTGAATGTTTTGAACGCTACCATGCACTAGTTGAGTATTAGCGTAGGGTACAGCATTCCACAGACTAGGCACACTTTCACAGGGTCTCCCAAGATGCCATCGCATTTTGAGAGACCCGAACCTGGAACCGGTTACAGTTAGAAAAGTTAGTTACAAAAAAAGTGTAAAAAAAAAATATATATAAAATAAAAAAAAATAGTTGTCGTTTTATTGTTCTCTCTCTCTCTATTCTCTCTCTATTGTTCTGCTCTTTTTTTTACTGTATTCTATTCTGCAATGTTTTATTGTTTTTGTTATTATGTTTTATCATGTTTGTTTTTCAGGTATGTAATTATTTATACTTTACTGTTTACTGTGCTTTATTGTTATTAACCATTGTTAACCATTTTTTTGTCTTCAGGTACGCCATGCACGACTTTGAGTGGTTATACCAGAATGATGCCTGCAGGTTTAGGTATCATCTTGGTATCATTCTTTTCAGCCAGCGGTCGGCTTTCATGTAAAAGCAATCCTAGCGGCTAATTAGCCTCTAGACTGCTTTTACAAGCCGTGGGAGGGAATGCCCCCCCCCACCATCTTCCGTGTTTTTCTCTGGCTCTCCTGTCTCAACAGGGAACCTGAGAATGCAGCCGGTGATTCAGCCAGCTGACCATAGAGCTGATCAGAGACCAGAGTGGCGCCAAACATCTCTATGGCCTAAGAAACCGGAAGCTACGAGCATTTCATGGCTTAGATTTCGCCGGATGTAAATAGCGCCATTGGGAAATTGGGGAAGCATTTTATCACACCGATCTTGGTGTGGTCAGATGCTTTGAGGGCAGAGGAGAGATCTAGGGTCTAATAGACCCCAATTTTTTCAAAAAAGAGTACCTGTCACTACCTATTGCTATCATAGGGGATATTTACATTCCCCGAGATAACAATAAAAATGATTAAAAAAAAAAATATGAAAGGAACAGTTTAAAAGTAAGATTAAAAAAGCAAAAAAATAATTAAGAAAAAAAAAAAAAAAAAAAAAGCACCCCTGTCGCCCCCTGCTCTCGCGCTAAGGCGAACGCAAGCGGCGGTCTGTCGTCAAACGTAAACAGCAATTGCACCATGCATGTGAGGTATCACCGCGAAGGCCAGATCGAGTGCAGTAATTTTTCCAGTAGACCTCCTCTGTAAATCTAAAGTGGTAACCTGTAAAGGCTTTTAAAGGTTTTTAAACATGTATTTATTTTGTTGCCACTGCACGTTTGTGCGCAATTTTAAAGCATGTCATGTTTGGTATCCATGTACTCCGCCTAAGATCATCTTTTTTATTTCATCAAACATTTGGGCAATATAGTGTGTTTTAGTGCATTAAAATTTAAAAAAGTGTGTTTTTTCCCCAAAAAATGCGTTTGAAAAATCGCTGCGCAATTACTGTGTGAAAAAAAAAAATGAAACACCCACCATTTTAATCTGTAGGGCATTTGCTTTAAAAAAATATATAATGTTTGGGGGTTCAAAGTAATTTTTTTGCAAAAAAAAATAACTTTTTCATGTAAACAATAAGTGTCAGAAAGGGCTTTGTCTTCAAGTGGTTAGAAGAGTGGGTGATGTGTGACATAAGCTTCTAAATGTTGTGCATAAAATGCCAGGACAGTTCAAAACCCCCCTAAATGACCCCATTTTGGAAAGTAGACACCCCAAGCTATTTGCTGAGAGTCATGTCGAGTCCATGGAATATTTTATATTGCGACACAAGTTGCGGGAAAGAGACACATTTTTTTTTTTTTTTTTGCACAAAGTTGTCACTAAATGATATATTGCTCAAACATGCCATGGAAATATGTGAAATTACACCCCAAAATACATTCTGCTGCTTCTCCTGAGTACGGGGATACCACATGTGTGAGACTTTTTGGGAGCCTAGCCGCGTACGGGACCCCGAAAACCAAGCACCGCCTTCAGGCTTTCTAAGGGCGTGAATTTTTGATTTCACTCTTCACTGCCTATCACAGTTTCGGAGGCCATGGAATGCCCAGGTGGCACAAAACCCCCCCAAATGACCCCATTTTGGAAAGTAGACACCCCAAGCTATTTGCTGAGAGGTATAGTGAGTATTTTGCAGACCTCACTTTTTGTCACAAAGTTTTGAAAATTGAAAAAAGAAAAAAAAAATGTTTTTTCTTGTCTTTCTTCATTTTCAAAAACAAATGAGAGCTGCAAAATACTTACCATGCCTCTCAGCAAATAGCTTGGGGTGTCTACTTTCCAAAATGGGGTCATATGGGGGGGGTTTGTGCCACCTGGGCATTCCATGGCCTCCGAACCTGTGATAGGCAGTAAAGAGTGAAATCAAAAATTTTCACCCTTAGAAATCCTGAAGGCAGTGATTGGTTTTCGGGGTCCCGTACGCGGCTAGGCTCCCAAAAAGTCCCACACATGTGGTATCCCCATACTCAGGAGAAGCAGATAAATGTATTTTGGGGTGCAATTCCACATATGCCCATGGCCTGTGTGAGCAATATATCATTTAGTGACAACTTTATGAAAAAAAAAAAAAAAAAGTGTCACTTTCCCGCAACTTGTGTCAAAATATAAAATATTCCATGGACTCAATATGCCTCTCAGCAAATAGCTTGGGGTGTCTACTTTCCAAAATGGGGTCATTTTGGGGGGTTTTGTGCCACCTGGGCATTCCATGGCCTCCGAAACTGTGATAGGCAGAGAAGAGTGAAATCATAAATTTACACTCTTAGAAATCCTGAAGGCAGTGATTGGTTTTCGGGGCCCCGTACGCGGCTAGGCTCCCAAAAAGTCCCACACATGTGGTATCCCCATACTCAGGAGAAGCAGCTGAATGTATTTTGGGGTGCAATTCCACATAGGCCCATGGCCTGTGTGAGCAATATATCATTTAGTGACAACTTTTTGTAAATATTTTTTTTTTTTTTTTTTTTGTCATTTTTCAATCACTTGGGACAAAAAAAATAAATATTCAATGGGTTCAACATGCCTCTCAGCAATTTCCTTGGGGTGTCTACTTTCCAAAATGGGGTCATTTGGGGGGGTTTTGTACTGCCCTGCCATTTTAGCACCTCAAGAAATGACATAGGCAGTCATAAACTAAAAGCTGTGTAAATTACAGAAAATGTACCCTAGTTTGTAGACGCTATAACTTTTGCGCAAACCAATAAATATACGCTTATTGACATTTTTTTTACCAAAGACATGTGGCCGAATACATTTTGGCCTAAATGTATGACTAAAATTTAGTTTATTGGATTTTTTTTATAACAAAAAGTAGAAAATATCATTTTTTTTCAAAATTTTCGGTCTTTTTCCGTTTATAGCGCAAAAAATAAAAACCGCAGAGGTGATCAAATACCATCAAAAGAAAGCTCTATTTGTGGGAAGAAAAGGACGCAAATTTCGTTTGGGTACAGCATTGCATGACCGCGCAATTAGCAGTTAAAGCGACGCAGTGCCAAATTGGAAAAAGACCTCTGGTCCTTAGGCAGCATAATGGTCCGGGGCTCAAGTGGTTAAGCATTATTAAAATCACTGCTCCTGAAAAAAACGTCCGTTTTCAAAACTTTTTTTGCATTGATACATGTCCCCTGGGGCAGTACCTGGGTACCCATACACTTTTTATGGCAATAACTTGCATATAAGCCTTTAAAATTAGCACTTTTGATTTTTTTTTCTTTGTAAAAAATTTTTTATTTTCAATATTCTTTATTAGAAGTTTTCACATACATCGTTAATAATAAATGTAGTAGTTTGACAGATGTTCCAACCCGAGCATAAAGTTAAATTCAACTTGTGTAACATATTCAGAACAAGTAGCAAATTAGTCAAGTTCAAACTAGGTTGTAGAGATATGATTACACCTGGAGGTATTAATGGAAATGGCTCCAGGAGGGGGTTGGGAGGGGTATATGAGGAGTTTGAAGAGCAGGAGGGAGTACCCGCTTATCAATCAAGACACAGTAAAATTCAACATTATACTTTAACAGTGCATCCAGAATGTGATAACCAAGAGGAATTTGTCCATGGTCAAGTTCTTTCTGGATACTATGCTCTCCATCTCACATTGGAGATTGAGGTCTGCAAGAGTGGCCGCCAGGGAAGGGGGTTTGTAGTTTTCCACTGTTTGGTGATATTTAACTTTGCTGCAAGTAACAGATGTATTATTACTACTTATGATCTGGGTGGAAATTTTTCTATACCCAAGTGGAGTAGGGCTAATTCTGGAGAAGTCTTTGAGGGTATTTGTGATATAGATGAGATTAGGGAAAAGATTTCTCCTAAAGGATCTGAGGAATCTGCAAAACCAGAGGAGGTGTGTTATTGTACCCACACTGCTGTAAACCCTCCAACAGGTGTTAGGCGAGTTTGGGTATATTTTTGATGAACTGTAAGGTGTTAGGTACCACCTTATGCACAGTTTTTTGATAGTTTTCCCAGTGGTTAGAGCAGTGGGATGCTGTGTGAGTGGATTTGAAGGCCTTCTGCCACATAATAGGGGTTGTCTTGACATTTGGTTCCGCTTTCCATTTTGAAAGGGTGGTTATTTGGGAGTATGGTCATTGGTCATTCAGGGTCTCATATATCTTGGAGATACCATGTTTTGGATATGTGGGTTGGGAGTAGAATCTGTGGAATGTTGTAGGTATAAAGACTGTAGAAAGGAGTGTAGAGGTTTTGAGGAAGTGGCTTATCCTCATATAGTTGTAGGTCTCGGAGATAGGTAGACGGAATTTGTTTTGGAGGGCACTAAAGGTTTTCATTGATTGCTGGGATCTGAGGTCGCTTGGGGAATTAATCCCATATGTATGCCAGTGTTGAATTTTTGAATTTGAGATTTGTCTTTCTAACACTCTGATAGGGATGGGGTAGGCATGTAATGGTTGGTTAGGATGGTAGTAAGGGTTTGTTTTTTCCAGGCCAACAGTGAGGCTCTGACTGCTGGGGAGAGGGGTGCCATAGGTAGAGAGGATCCTGCCATAAAGAGAAGGAGGGTATCTAGTAGTTTATTGGTAGTGGGATGGAAGGATTCCATATCTGACCAAGTTTTGTTGGGAGAAGGGTCCCACCAATAGTACATTTGGTCTAGGATAGCTGCGTAGTAATAGGTAAATATGTTTGGTAGCCCGACTCCACCTTGTGGTGTCTCATTAGTAAATGGTGAGCACATCTGGGTGGTTTGTTATCCCATACAAACAACGCTGTATCCTGGCCTAGGCCGACAAGGCCCAGGCTTAGGGCAGCACTTTGCAGGGGGGCAGCACGGAAAGAGTCCCCGCCATCTTGCGCTGTTTATTTTTTACCAGGGATTTCCCTTCACTTCCTGCCCCATAGCCAAACAGGAAGTGAGAGGAAATCTATGCAAATTAAGAGAATCCATTGCCAACCCCACCCCAGGCCCTCGGAACTAGTGTCCCCACTCAAAAATTTCAGGGCGGGTCCTAAACAGCAAGGGGTGTGGCCTTGACAGGAAGGTGTGGGTCATATTTAAATTAGGTGGTGCACAAGTTTAGTCAGGCCTAGGGCAGCACAAAACCTAAATACACTACTGCATACAAATCTTGTGATTTGTCTTTGTATTGAGGAATGAAAGGCATGAGGGAACGGTAGCACTACTGTGTGGAAGAGATATATGAGTTTGGGTGGGATAATCATCTTGAAAGAGGCTATTCTGCTCATTTTGGATAGACCAGAAACTCAGAGATGTTTAAGTAATTGAGAAAGTTGCTTTTGAAAAGTTATGTAATTCAGATCATAAAGTTGCTTCGGGGATCAGGACAGTTTAATCCCTAGGTATGAGATATCTTGGTTGGCCCAAGTATAAGGGAGGTTCTTTTTTAAAAGAGATTCTTGCTTGTCAGAGAGGTTTAGTGGGAGGATTAAGGATTTGTTGGAGTTAAGTTTGTAAAGGGATACTATACTAACTATGTAAACTATACTATACTATACTATACTAAATTGGTGGAGAATGTCCTGAATCGCCTGAAGGGCTCAATGATAAATCCTTCTTCCCCAGGAGGCTTATTGGTGGGAAGGGTTTTAATTACTTCTATCATTTCATCGTTTGTGAAGGGCTTGGATAGCTAATGAAGTTGGTCAGGGATGATGGCTGGGAGGTCAACTGATGATAGGAATTTTGTAATAAGTGGTTCTGTTGGTTGTGGGGTGGTGGGGTCAATGGCTAGGTTTTAGAGGGAGGAATAGTAGTCACTGAAGGCATTTGTTATGTCTTGGGGATTGGTTAGTAAGCGTTTAGTAGTTGGGTGGTGGAGGGAAGAGATTTTACATTTGGTTCTTTGAGCCTTAACTTGACGGGCAAGTAGTGAACTGACTTTGTGACCCAAAGCATAGAAGTTGGCCTTGCTAATTTTAAGATTGGTTTCAAATCTATAGAGAAGCAAAGAGCAGAGTTTTTGCCTCTGGGCTAGGAGCTCATTAGCTATGCTATGGGGAGGGGATTGTTTGTTTACACTTTCTAGCTGGTCAATCTGGGATAGTATCTCTTCAGTTTGCTGCACCCTCTGTTTTTTAGCCTTACTGTGCAATTTAATGAGGATCCCCTGAATATATGCTTTGTATATAGACTAAAGAACAAAGCGGTCAATATCTGGATGGTCGTTCAGTTCAAAGAAATCATGGTGTTCATTGGTAATGGTTTGGGTGGTACTAGAGTCTGCAAGAAGAGAGGTGTTGAGTCTCCAAATAGAAGTCGGCATGGTTGCTCTTTCTCCCATAGTGATTGTAATAGGTGCGTGGTCAGATCATGCAATGGTTCTGATTGAGGGATCCGTAATATATCTTGAAGTGTCTGTTTGTATACAAGGAAGAAGTCAATGCGGGAAAAGGATAGTTGAGATGATGAAAAATAGGAAAAGTCCCGCTCTGAGCCATGATGGCATCTCCAGATGTCGAATAAGCCAGTTGATTGAATAAAAGGGTTCAAAGCCAGGCGTTGGTGACGGGTTGTTGATTTTGTGTCAATGTCAGAATTTCCGACTATATTGAAGTCACCTCCCATAATTATTCTGCCTTTTGTGACTTGTGTCACCTTCTTGTGTAAGCGCTTGCAGAAGCATAGTTTCTGCCTATTCGGACCATAGCCGTTGACTAGGGTGTACGCGAATTGCAATTAGATGGTTTGTTGCAGGTTGAAGTGAAGAGAATCTTGTATAGCTATTAAGACTCCATTCTTTTTCTTTGCATTGGAGGCTAAAAGGATCTGGTGATAATTTTTCAGTTTGAACTGAGGGGTTTTGGTTAGTGTGAAATGCATTTTCTGCACTAAAAGGATATCAGCCTTTTGGATGATGGCCTCCTTAAGCAGTGCAGATCATTTCTGAGGAGTGTTAAGGCCTCTAGCATTTATGGAGGCAATTATAAATGCCATGGTAGAAAGTTGTTGTCCAGGAGTTCTGATGCAAATATATAGTCAATAAAACAAAAATGGGATGAGAGTAGCAGGTACATGTATAAGGAAGGATAAATAAAAAGAAAGAGCTCAAGAAGTGAAGTTCTCAAGCTCAATGGGCAGTAATTACTGCACAAAATCACAAAGATGGGGTTAGATAGACTTACTGTGGAACAGGTAGGTCTATGAACAACAGTCTAGGCAGATGGGTGCAGATGAACGGAGCTGCAGGTAGTCAGCTTCTGTTGAATCAAAGGTAACAGGGTCATAATATAGCTTCAAGCATTCTGGTATGCTCCTCCAGTCTCCATTTGGTGGATTGATTGGTCTTGAGGGTTTGGTGTATCCTCAGGCTTTTAATAGTTGAAGACCCACGGGGAGAGTTCTCACCACGTGGGTCTTGTTCTGGTGGGTGATAAGTAGCTTGGTGGGAAATCTCCATTTGTAAGGGATTTTTTGGTTCTGGAGTTCCTTGGTAATTGTAGCAAGTTGGCGGCGGTTTTCCATGGTGGCTTTGCAGAGGTCAGCGTAGAGATTGATAGAGTTAAAGGGGTCTGGAAGCCTGGCTTGTGCATTTTGCCGCATACATGATGTGCTCCTTGACCATAAAGAAATGGATGCATGCCAAAACATCTCTGGAAGTAGATGCTGGTAGGTGGAAAGGTTTAGGGAGTCTGTGCGCCCTCTCCGTTTCATTAATTTTCACATAAACAACGATTCAATACATCCGTATACAAATACTGTTATTAATCCTTAGCTTATTTTCTAAAGGTAACCAACAAGCAATGCTACAAAGCATGGAGTACATTCTATAAGTACTTTTAACTGAACTGAATGTTTCAAACTATTTTCTTAGAATATCAAACTTAGGGTGGGACACCCCACCTGGGAGCAAACTGTGTCTAGGGAGGTGGTCCCACACCCCTTCCCCCTTCAACCTTTATCATTGTATTCAGGTCGACATAACAGTGACCTATTGGCATACCCATTTTAATCCATATTGTTTGTAATATGAGTGCATATGGGTGTGTTTCAACCTAGGGTTGCCAAGGATGGAGAAGATAGGGATAATAAATGATACGGGTAAGTATTTAAGCTTACACATAATACACAAATAAAATAAAAAGACAAAAACAAAAAAAAACAACAATAAAAAAAGAAAAGTATAAGATAGAAAAGTAAGAAACCGAATGTAAAATTACAACAACAGTTTACCACCAAGTGATCGTACAAAAAATGCATCTATACCAGATTATCACTGAGAGGTCTCTGGAAATCTTGCGCACCATGAAGTCCATTCAGCTTGAAATTTTGCCCTGGAATTGGCTGAATATGCAAAGAATTTTTCATAAAGGTAGTGAGTATTCATTCTGTGAATTACATCACTAATATTTGGGGTATATTGTCTATCCCTAAGTTGAGAAGAGCTAAGGCCGGGGTGGGAGAAAGGACGATTCCAATAATTTTTGCTAGTAGTGAGAAAACCGAGTTCCAGAAACTTCTCACCGATTTACATTCCCATAGTATGTGGAATATCGTACCCTTAGTGCCACATTGTCTCCAGCAGAGGATATTTGTACTATTAAAGATATATGAAATTCTCATCGGTGTTAGATAGCCTCTATATAGCATTTTGAGGGACAAGTCCCAATGATTAGTATAGTGGGAATATATATAGTTAGCTTGAATAGCTTTATTCCATTCAGTTAGAGCAAATTTACTCTTAAAGTCTCTTTCCCAGTTTAACATACCTGAAGATTTAGTTAGAGTGTACTTATTTTGCAAATTTCTATAAAACCATGAAAGGCCCTTAGTTTTGTTAAAGGAAGTGGTTAGGTATGTCCACATATCAGGTCTATGAGTGAAAAAGGAATTTGGGTATTTAATGTGGTAGTGATGCAGTTGAATAGTTGCGTATGAGGGTGTTGTTGGGCTATGAGCTTTGAGTTGTATATAGGTCATATTCTTCGAAAAGCTTTCTTCGCTTAATTTTAAAGAAGGGATGAGATATTCGTACATGCCTAGGGTGATTACTCTCTTTTGTACTACTTTGTTGCTGTCAACATGTGCATTGAATGCTTTCCATGCATTGACCGTTGCGTCAATAGAAGGAAATTTGGGGTAAAATAATGGTCTATGTGTCAATGTAGCTAATAGCAGTGATGGTAGATCCCTTTGTGAAACTATTGCTCTTTCTATTTGCACCCATAATTTATCCGTTGTCTGGTTGAACCATGATTTAGCCTGGTCCAGTAACTCTGCTATGTAATAGTTACGTAGGTTAGGGAAACCAGTTCCCCCTTTCTGTCTTTGTTTTTTTTTTTTTTAACAACAAGGTTGGTCTTTATTGAAAGAAGAAGTGGTTCACAATACATTACAAGGCATGAAATATTGCAGTGGATACAGTCATGAGAGAACAGCAATACATTGGCAGTGCACAGTATATAACATATAGAATGGAAGATCTCAGGTCTAACCACCACTAAATCGTAGGCAGTATCTATTTCACCCGCATCCAATAGTGCAAGAGGGAGGGGGGCAGCCAACGGCCCCACCAGCACAAGTCTAGACATCCTCAATGTATAGGGAACAGATATGCAGGTATACCAACATGATAGTACGATTTACAAAGGATCAGACCACGGCCTCCACACTTTCTCAAATTTTTGAGGACACCCTCTATTCATATATGTTAACTTATACATTGGTAAAACGGCATTAACCAAGTCCATCCAAGACCCCATAGTAGGTGGGAGGGGGGAGGTCCACTTTAGCAATATCTCTTTTTTGGCATAAAAGAGTAATAAGGAAAGCAGGAGCTTAGTATACCTAGGTCTTTGGTCATCATCCTGTATGCCCAGTAGGGCCAACTCTGCCGTCCTGGGTAGCTGCAGCTGGAGACGTATATCCAGAAATTCAAAGATATCAGACCAATATCGAGAGAGTCTAGGACATGTCCAAAACATATGTATATAGGTGCTGTCTGTGGATTGGCATCTCGGGCAATTTGGGGATCTCTGCGGGAAAATTTTGTGCAGTCTCTGAGGCGTGAAATAAATCCTATGGTCTGAGTCAATTTGTCTCTGGATGATATCACTAGTTGAAAATTATTCTCAAAACATTCCTCCCAAGTCTCCCTGTCCAGAGATGGGATATCAGCCTTCCATTTATCCCATAATACATCTATTTTTTTTAGAGTCCGCTCGCAACAGCGTCAAATATAGTACTGAGAGGGGTTTTTTAAGGGTTTCCTGAGCTAGTAGTCCTTCCACCGCATCCACCGCAAGGATAGGCGGTGTCGGGAATTGAGCCCGGAAAGCATGTCTCATTTGATAGTAGTGAAACAGCATCCCTATAGGAAGGTCATGCCTCCCTCTCAGGTCCTGAAAAGAAAGCAGGACCCCAGAGGAGACAATATCCCTCAGCACCTTAACCCCATAATGGGCCCATAATTGTGGGTCAGGAATTGTCCTAAAATGCGGGAGGCCTGGATTTCCCCATAACGGGCAGTAGGGAGACCATTTATCTGGAGCTAAAAAACGTTTCCTAGCCACCCCCCATACTCGTAAAGTGGCCTTAGTGGGAACTAGAAGGGCAGGACTAGATGATGCTCCCCGATACACCAAATTTCCAAGCTCCTTGAGGGAGCCCACCACCGCCGCCTCCAGGCAGACTGCAGCATTGGCCTTAGATTGTACAAACCACCATCTGACCATTACCAACATGGCCGCCCAATAGTACACTAGCCAATTAGGTAGGGCCAAACCTCCACGACTGACAGGGAGTTGAAGGGTCGATCTAGCTATCCGAGGGGATGATCCTCTCTACAGGAAGGACCCAATGCAGCCGTCTATCTCCCTGAAGAAGGACTGGGGTAACCATACAGGGCAGTTTTGAAAGAAATAGTTGAGCTTAGGTAAATAAATCATCTTTAAAACGTTTATGCGCCATAGCAAGTTAAGGGGAAGATTAGCCCATTTAACACAGTGGTCTCTTAGGCGTGTGAGTATAGATTGAAGATTAAGCCTTTGATAGGACCGAAGGTCGCGCGATATTTTGATGCCTAAGTATGTAAATTCCTCCACCCACTTCAATACAGGCTATACCTTCAAGTCCCTGGCCTGCGCGTCCAGGGAGAAAAGCACAGCTTTCGACCAATTGATACGGATCCCCGAAAACCGTACAAACTCATTTTCAAAGGCCGCCTGCAGTGAAGAATCCGCATCTTGCAAATATAGGAGGGCGTCGTCCGTGTAAAGGGATATCTTTTCCTCCAGAGGGCCAACCCGGAGTCCCCCAATGCGGCGAGACTCACGAACCATTGTCGCCAGTGGCTCAAGAGCCAGAGCAAACAGACTGGGGGACAATGGGCAACCCTGCCTGGTTCCCCTCTGGAGGAGAAAGGCATCCGAAAGGGAATCATTTACCCTGATTCTAGCCCTAGGAGCCCTGTAAAACAAACCCAGCCAGTGAAGAAATTTGGGGCCCATCCCAAACCTTCTCAACACCTCCCATAAATACTCCCATTCAACGGAGTCAAAAGCCTTCTCCGCATCGAGAGAGGCTATGACTCTTGTGCCTGCATTGTCATGAGTGGCAGCTAGATTTAGGAAAAGACGGCGTATGTTAATGTCGGTACCCTTCCCTGGCATAAACCCAGTTTGATCTATGTGAACAAGGTCTTCTATCACTTTCCCAATCCTCCTGGCCAAAATTTTGGCCAGCAGTTTGGCATCAGCGTTAATAAGAGAAATAGGCCGGTATGAGGCACATTCTTCAGGGTCCTTGCCGGGTTTGGGCACCACAATCGCCTCAGAGAAAGAGTCAGTTAGTGCATCCAAAATAATAGATTGCTGCATCAATGACTTAAATCTAGGCGCTAGGAATTCTTGATATACAGAATAAAATTCAATAGGAATTCCATCTGGTCCTGGGGCCTTCCCCTGCTGCATGGATCCGAGGGCTTCTTGGACCTCCTCCAAGGAAATATCCTGCTCTAAATCAGCGCTTTTTTCTGGTGTTAGAGAAGGAAGGGACACTTGGTCCAAATATTGGGTCAATTGTGAGTAATCAAAGGCTGCTCTAGAGGAATACAGAGTTTGGTAGAATTCCAGAAATCTTGCATTGATATCTGCTGGGGCTGTTAAAAGTCTGCCACTTAAATCTTTCAGTCTACCAATGCAAGCAATGGTATGCTGTCCCCTGGCAAGCCAGGCCAACAGCCTACCATTTTTATCTCCATATTCGAATACACGTTGTGCGCTATCTAACATAGATTTCTTGGTAAGCTCAACCCTACAGAGAGACAGCTCCCTCAAAACGTCCTGCCAGTGAACATAATGAGTCTGATCGGGATAGCGCACATATTCCGCCTCCCTTTCCCTAGACCGTTCCTCCAGCAACCTCAGAGACTGCACAGACTGTCTTTTTTTAGCAGATATGCGAATCATATATTCACCCCTCAACCAAGCCTCCAATTTACCATGGGCCCAGCGGATTCAGCGTTGTTTCTGTCTTTGTTTTTGCAACATAGGGTATGAGAGTCTTGCTATTTTACCAGCCCATATGAATTTCCTTAATAGTTTGTCAGTCGTGTTAAAGAAGTGTTCAGGCAAGATTATAGGGATAGTGCGAAAATAATACAATATTTTTGGCAAAACATTCATTTTGAAGGCAGCTATTCTCCCTATCCAGGAGAGTTAATGTGATGAGATGTGTTCAAGGTTATTTTTTAATGTATTTATCAATGAAGGGAAGTTGTGGTCATATACAGAACTAGAAGGGTAGAAGATGTTTATTCCTAAGTACTTCAAATATTTAGTGGCCCACTGAAAAGGAAATTCAGACTTTAACGTTTTAAGATTAGGGTTGATAATGTGTATAGGAAGGATAGAATATTTGTTAATATTAAGTTTATAATATGAGATTTTTCCAAAATCGCAAAGTAATTGTTGAGTTCTTTTGAGAAATGTAGCTGGTGAGGTTAGAGTCAATACCACATCATCAGCAAATAACCCTATTTTGTGGTCTATCTCTGCTATTTTAATGCCATTAATATGGGTATCTTATCTGATGGCCTCCGCCAGGGGGCGATAGAGGGCATCCCTGGCGGGTCCCATTCGTTATGTTGAATTTATCAGACATGGCATTAGAAATATAAACTTGTGCAGTTGGGACTGTATAGAGTGCTGAGATAGCTGAAAAAATAGGACCCTGTAGTCCGAACTTAGTGAGTGTCGTGGATAGATACCCCCAGTGAATCCGATTGAATGCTTTCTCAGCATCGAGTGTCAGGAACACTGTGGGTACCTTACGCATTTCTGCTATTTTAATACATCCTGTGGGTTCCGTCCGGGGCTTGCCTCCCTTTCACAAAGCCGACTTGATCCGCTTTGATTAAGTAAGGGGTTACTTCCGCTAAGCAGTTAGCTAAAATTTTTGAGTATACGTTTAAATCTGTATTAAGTAGGGATATGGGTCGAAAATTTTGTGGGGCGTCTGTTTTTTTCCCCGGTTTGGGGAGGGCTACTATAACGGCTTGAAGCATTTCTTCCGGGAATGTGGTGTCAGTAGTGGCCTTGTGGAAGAGCTTGTTCATGTATGGCACTAAAATGCTGGAGAAGGCTTTATAATATTCTGCCGAGAAGCCATCAGCACCCGGTGATTTATTATGGGGTAGAGATTGGACAGCTTGTAAGATTTCTTTATCTGATATTGTGGAGTTTAGGGATTTTAGCTGGTCACTGTCTAGGGAAGGAAGGTTAACAGATTGAAGAAAATCATTTATCCCTGAGACAGTAGGTTGTGCCGTTGAAGGGTCTTCTTTCAAATTATATATTTGTTTATAGTATTTGCAGAATGCATTTGCTATGTCCCTGGGGTGGTATACTACTTGTGATGTAACAGGGTCTATAATGTGGGAGAGCTTAGATTTTTGCTGTTTCTTGCGAATATAGGCCGCTAAAAATTTGCCAGCCTTATTTCCTTGGGTGTAATGGGTAGCTTTGAATTTTTGTAAATGCAACTGATGTTCTAAGATTAGGTGAGCTCTTACTTCTTGTCTAGTTTGAAGTAGAGTTTATCTGGGGAGAAGGGTTTGCTTTGTACTGTTGTTCGAGAGATGTGAGTTTAGCCAATAGTGTGGTGAATGCTTTTAATTTCCTCTTTTTTTCCCATGATGCTGTTTGCAAAAGTAAGCCTCTACTGAATGCTTTGTGCGCGCACCATAAATTGAAAATACTAGTGTCAGGGGTGTCATTGTGATGAAAAAATTCTTTGATCTGATCACGCAATCTGTCCCTATGTTTGGGATTGTTAAGTATAGATGTGTTGTTTCGCCACAGATGTACTGGTGACGCTGCATTATGTTCTTTGAGCGAAAGGGAAACAGGATCGTGATCGGACCAAGTGATGGAATTGATTTTGGCGGATAGTACATTATTAAGAAAAGCTAAGTCAGATGCAAATAAGTCGATTCTTGAAAATGACTTATGAGGAGCTGAGTAGTAAGTAAAATCTTTCTCCTGAATTGACGCAGCGCCATATGTCATATAAATTGGAAGAATGTAAGAAGGGTTGGAGTTCGGTACGCACAGAGTGTTGTGGGGATGAACAATCTAGTTGTTTATTAGGTACACAATTGAAATCACCACAATACACCACTAAACCTTTTTTGATAGTCTCAACCTTTTTTTTGAGGACATTCAAAAAAGATATTTGCCTACAATTTGGAGCATATATATTAATGATAGTGTACATGGTATTATTTAACTCACAAATTAATATAATATATCTTCCTGCATTGTCATTTACTATATCATGCAATTGAAAAGCTACATTTTGATTAATAGCGATCAGCACTCCCCCTTTTTTCTTCGGGCCAGAAGCCGTGAAAACATGAGGAAACATTTTATCCGTGCATGTTGGATGTTTCTGTTGGACAAAATGAGTTTCTTGAATGCATAACACATCACTCTTTAGGGATTTCGCTTGTTGCCACATAACCCTCCTTTTAAAGGGGCTGTTGAGACCATGAGCATTAATAGTCACAAAATTAAGAACCATTGGTCAGCCGGGAAGGATTGTTTTGTGTAGGTGAATTCAGAACTCGAAGTGCATAGTTATACATAAAGATACCTGTAGTTGAAGTTATTGTGCCCTTGGGTATGGAATGTCCACACATTCGAAGTAGTAGTGCAGAGGAAGTAGACTCCAGATAGTTGTCATCAGGTTTGACGTGGGTGGTTGTCGGTGGTAAAATAAAGAAAAAAAATAAAAAACGTCAATAGAGAAATAAAGATCACAACATAAAAAAGTGAGGAAGTAGTCCTCGATGTGCGAGTAAAATCGCATAAGAGCTACTGGGGTTAAAGGCTCCTAATAACCAGCTTCAGCCCTTGTTCCAGAAAAGCAAACTGCAAATATATTATTGGAATATGATGTATGGAAATAAAGTCAAGTATCGTTGCCTGATTTCCACTCCGGGGATATACATCTAGGTGTTTTGGTGGTAAGTACATCATCTTCTTCAGCTGGGAGAAGACCCCATTTTCTTGTAAGTTGGAGACCCTCTTCCAGGGATCTAATGGCATACGTGCGGCCGCCTTTAGTTACATGGAGTTTCGTGGGGAAGCCCCATGAGTATGGAAGATGGTTATTACGTAATAACTTTGTTAGCGTTACTAGATTTTTTCTCGCCAGCATAGTGTGCTGGGAAAAGTCAGCATAGATAGCGATGCCTGCATAGGGATTGGGTAGTGGAGAGTTTTGTCTTGCAAAACGCATCAAGTCGTCTTTAACATGTAAGAAGTGTATGAGAGCTATAACGTCGCGTGGTATCTTGTCTGGTAGATACTGCGGCTTAGGTAGCCAATGAGCCCGGTCTACGGTGATTTCCCCACTTGGCGTGTCCGGGAGTAGGTCTTGAATTAGTTGCTGTACATACCGCCGGAGTTCAGAGGGGGGTACAGATTCCGCCACCCCGCGCAGTTTTATATTATTTCTGCGAGACCTGTCCTCTAAATCCGCCATTTTGTTTTTTAGGGCTTCTAAGTCATCATCTTTTTCATTATGGGCGTCCACTAATTCGTTATGTGCTGTTGTAAATTCCGCCATTTTGTCCTCAACGTGACTCTCTCCGATTTCAGTTATATCATTTTTTAATTGTGATATACAGTCCATGAGATCCCTATGCATTGATCCCCGCAATGATACCAACAACTCCTTCATAGTAGTATTGCTAAGGGGTTGTCCAGACGTTGGGAACTCCTGAATTTGGTAAAAAAACTCAGTAGTGCTGTTTTGAGATGTGTAGTCTTCCTTTCTTTCACCTGCATATGTATGGGCAGATGAACGCTTAAGAGCTGCTTTTTGTGGGCTCTGAGTGGGGGTATTGCAAATAGATGAGCGGCTGCTGTGGCCTGGGGAGATAGACAGGGGTATGCTAGTGTCTCTCCTAGTCCCTCTGGAGCTAGACTGCCTGGCATGCTGCTGCCTGTGAGCAGCAGCGCCATCTTGATTATCCGGCGTGCTAGTCGATGGATAAAATTCCGTCAGTTTGCGGGGCCCCCCTGCAGGTTTTCTCTTACCCATTGCTGGCTTGGGTCTTGCGGGGTTCTCTTGGCTTGTGTTTGACTGCTTTCTTAGTCGCTGTATGCGGGCCGATAGAGCTGGCGATCACGGAGCTCTCTCCTTATGCGGCCATCTCCTTCGGCTGCAGACCACGCCCCCCTGTGCGCCCTCTCAATCTCTAGTTCTCTCTCAGACAGCTTGGGTATGAGTGAGTGCATTAGGGATTGGATGAATTTTGTTAGGTCAGCCTGTTGGACAGATTCTGGAATATGATGGAATTTTATATTGTTCCATCTGCCAGCTTGAGTCGGATTTGTTGTAGTTCATCCTCATGGTCAGTGACTGCATCCACCATTTCATTATGAGCAGAGTACAAATCACTGGACTGGACTCTATGGTGTTAATACGTTTGTTATGTTGCTGCACTGAAACAGACAATGATGATACAGCTGTGTACAGATCAGTGTACAGGGTCTGCCTAAGGGATAGAAGCATGCTCTTCATAGTTTGTTCAGACAAAGGCTGGTCTAAAGCAGGGAGTGATTCCAGCACTGATGACTTCTGAGGAGGAGGGAGAGAGAATAAACAGGAGGATGTGCTGGGCTGTCTGTGCTCTGGCTCTGTTCTGAGCCTCGATTTATCTGGGCTTGCTGTGGAGGGTGAATTAGGAGGGGAAGATTCACCCTGGTCATCTGTGGAGGAGGGTGTCCCAGTGGCTTGGAGGAATTCTAGTCCTTGAAAAGGTGAGGAGAGCCGCGCTGAGCTTCCACAGGCATCTTGGCCATTAGTGATACCAGGCAGTGAGAAGTAAGCTGTCAGCTTTTTAAGAGATTTATACTTCTTCCTCCGTTTTGACATTGCAGTCAGGTGGTGTGGGGGAGTAGAGGAGTAATGTGAGCTGGTCGTTAGCCCTGTTTTTCGTCGATGTGTGGCCGCTATAGCTGATTTCCCTGAGGAGCTGAGGGATTAGGCAGCCATTCATGCGCGCCGTCAAGCCACGCCCCCACTTTTGATTTTTCATGTTCGTGTCCCATAGACTTTAACGGTGTTCGCACACATTTTTTGCCTGTTCACAAGTTCTGGTGCAAACCGAACCGGGGGGGTGTTCGGCTCATCCCTACCCAATAGCCAATGCCACATGAGCATGGTTGGTACCATAATATTAATTCCTCAAATACAAAACATTATTGTATAGAATGAAAAGAATCAAACATTAGTAATTGTATTTTCTATGTATGATTATGCTCAGCTCAGTAGTGTAGTGGTATACCCTGCTATCAAAGGTTCAAGCCATGGGTTTGAATCCCACCAATGGTGTCACCTCCTGAAAACGTGCGTTGTACTCAGCAGCATAATTAGCAAATGAACGTCAGTTTGGTTTATTCCATCATTTTCACTCTTAAATGGCACGCAATGGTATGTAATTATTAAATAATATTATGGTGTGGAATCCCAAAAATCCAACTATTCAAAAATCAAGGAATAAAATGGCGTAGGGTCCCCCCAGTGCATACCTTCAGATCTGGTATGGTCTTCAAGGGAAACCCCTTGAAAAATTGATGTGAGGTCCACCCCAAAATCCATTCCAGACCCTTATGCGAGCAAGCAGCCACGGCAGGCCAGGAAATAGGAGGGATGTGCGAGCGCCCCCCTGAACCATACCAGGCCGCCTACCCTCAACATGTGGAGGGTGCTTTGGGGTCCCCCCAAAGCACCTTGTCCCCATGTTGATGAGGACAAGGGCCTCATCCCTACAACCCTTGCCCAGTGGTTGGTGGGGGTCTGCAGGCGGGGAGCTTATCAGAACCTGGAAGCCCCCCCATGTGAATGGGTATTGGGTTTTGTACCCCTACCCATTCACCAAAAAAAAGTAGTGAAATGTGACAAAAGACAATAGCCAGTTTTTGACAATTCCTTTATTAAAAATTACTTCTTCTTTCCCAGCTTCTTCCTCCATCTTCCTCCGGTCTTCCTTCGGTATTCTCCTTCTTCTTCCAGCTTCTTCTTACCCGCTTCTTCCTCCATCTTCCTCCGGTCTTCTCCATCTTCCTCTGGCTTCTTCTTCCCTTGCTTCGTCCTCTGGTCTTTCTCCACCGCAGCTCCTGCCATGACCTGCTGAACATGAAAATAGCAACCCTCCTCCGACGCTGGGGCTAGTCATTTTGTCCGCTTCCAAAGCGCACAGTTCATATATAACTATGGGGCGTGGCCACCGGATGACATCAGCCAGAGACCCCACCCCCTTGTAACATCACTGACCCATCATGCCCTGGGCGGTGAAGTCACAAGCTGCGGGGTCTCTGAATGTCATCATCTGCCCCATCACAGCATCAGAGGAGGTTCATTTTTTTAATCTTCAATGGGAGCGGTGGGAGTGGCAGTGGCAGCTGTGGAGAAAGAAGAACGGAGGACAAAGCGGGGGAAGAAGAAGCCGGAAGAAGATGGAGAAGACCAAAGGAAGATGGAGGAAGAAGCGGGGGAGGAAGAAGCTGGAGGAATAAGAAGAAGACATTTTTAATAAAAGGAATTGAAAAAAACTGGCTATTGTCTTTTATCACATTTCACTGCTTTTTTGATGAATGGGTAGGGGTACAATGTACCCGATACCCATTCACATAGGAGGGGGACTGGGAACTGGGGGCCCCCTTGTTAACAGGGGCTTCCAGATTTCGATAAGCCCCACGCCCTCAGACCCCCACAACCACCGGACAAGGGTTGTAGGGAAGAGGCCCATGTCCCCATCAACATGGGGAGAAGGTGCTTTGGGGGGACCCCAAAGCACTCTCTCCATGTTAAAGGCAAGCTGCCTGGTATGGTTCAGGTGGGGGGTGCTCGCTCATTTCCCCCCCTTTCCTGGCCTGCCATGGCTGCTTGCTCGGATAAGGGTCTGGTATGGATTTTGGGGCGGGACCCACACGCCATTTCTTTTTAAATTTTGGTGTGGAGTTCCTCTTAATGTCCATACCAGACTCAAAGGGCCTGGTATGGACTGAGGGGGGCGAACACCATTTTTTCCTTGATTTTGAACCTATATTGCTGGGACAACCACAAGCAGTTTTGAATGACATTTTTTCCTTTAGAAATGTCATTTTGCTGCAGCAATATTCCACACATTGGCCAGATGCGCTAATTTATGGGCAGATTAAGGGGACCCCCAGGCACAATATTTAAAGGAATTTTTCATTTTTATTGTTTCACTTTAGGCCTTATTAAAATCACTGCTCCTGAAAAAACATAAGTTTTAATAAAAATGTTTTCCATTAATACATGTCCCCTGGGGCAGGACCCGAGTCCCCATACACTTTTTATGTCAAAGAACTTGCATAAAACCTTCAGTGAGAATTTTGAATTTTGCAGGTTCGAGCCCCATTGGCTTCCACTATTCCCACATATGCCGATCTGACAGGCATGTTCGCCAGCAATAGCGTGACTTTCCATTTGCATGTATGCTCAGTTTCTGAGAGTTGAAGTTCTAATTGGCCTTAATTGGGTGCTATTTTCCGGGACTGCAGGATCATATATTGACGCTATAGTAAATGACCCCCAGTGTGTGTAGTTATGTTGCGCTAAACAGCATGCATAACCTTTAAGGGGTATGGTTTGTGATGGGGTGCCAACCTTAGATTAATTTCAATGGTGGCTTGTCCACATTATATTGGCATCATTAGTGAAGTGTTTGCATCAGATTGGCATCAGTGTGGAACTGCCCCAATTAGATTGATGTCAGTGGTGAAGTGCCCCAATTAGACAGGTGTCCCACACCGCATGCCCATGCAGACCCAGAGCACCCATTAGTTGACTTCAGTCGCATAGCCCAGGTGCCAGGGGCCTGCAACATCCATGATTGGGAAGGAGGGTGGGTAAGTGACAAGAAAATGTAAGGATTTTTATGCTTAACTTTTTATCTGCTTAGATGTGTGCTGAGATGTAACAGGATGGAAAATTTGTAGGAATTTTAATAACCATATAAATCCCAGTGGGAAAATTTGCTAATTGGAAATAATGGTCACATTGGGGCAGTCATTGCCACACTTACTTGTAAAAGCTGTTCTTAATTATATTAATTGTAATAAGTTGTAGTTACAATTTATACTTTATAGTCCATATGTATTATTGGGAGATTGCCATTTTATTAGACCCAACAAAATAATTTGGATAATGATATTAAAGCTGTAGGTTGTAAACCTGCAGCTAGTCAAATAAATCAATTTCATAGTCACTAGTATGTGCTCAGAGAGTAGTTTGCAGACACACAAATCAACGGATGAAAGCATGTCATATATTTTACGAATGAAAAAAAGGAAAAAATCAAACACAGGCTGCATTTCTAGTAGATACCCTAACAATATTTCATATAGTTCATTAAATTAAAGCAAAACAATTTGCACTACTTCTGAAATGTCAGATACATGAATAAAATTTACTTAATTTACATTAGTTAATTTGTTGACTATATAAGAAATAAAAAGAGTTCATGGAAAT
Organism: Lithobates septentrionalis; assembly: GCA_037952835.1. Lineage (NCBI taxonomy): Eukaryota > Metazoa > Chordata > Amphibia > Anura > Ranidae > Lithobates > Lithobates septentrionalis. The sequence continues at coordinate 1,721,987 of JBBDGP010000091.1, read as the reverse complement.
TAACATCCTTTATTACATAGTCTTATAACAATGCTCACAGTCTGTAATATTATAAATTTATGTATTATTGTACAATTTAGATATTTACCTTGCTGATATGTCATTTAAAATGAATCAAATTATTTAAACTGAAAGAAAAACCCTCAGAGTTAAGAATTCTTAAATGTGAAAAAGAACTAGAAATTACAAATATGGACTTTTTAGGCACACAGGTTAAAATAAATCTTAACCTGTGTGCCTATAGTGTCCATCTTTGTAATTTCTAGTTCTTTTTCACATATTATCGGGATGTTGGCATACCTTTACTAGTGTGTCCACAGTGTCACCCTGTGAGGATACACAGTAAAAATTTTCCCCTTTTTTTGACAAGAATTTGTAAATGTTTTTCAGAAAATTTGTAAACAAATTTTCTAATGGGTAATGGTTGCTAATGAAAGAGAAAGTATAAACACCCCAAGCAGGATTTGATGCGAGCCATGCTGCTAAAAGAATCTGCTATTGTTCAGTTCACCCAAATTCAATGAAGTAAAAAAAATTGCCAAACTCTGACCTTTGAACTCATTCTGTATCAAAGTCAATGGGAGAATATTGTGCAAGCTCACCTTTTGCTATTTTTTTGCATAATCGCAATAGGCCATAATAACAACTTTGCTATTTTAACACTGCTTAATGTACTGTCTCATCTAACAGTAAAAGTTCTGACTTAGATTTTTTCATATTGTCTAAAATACATAAAAAAAAAAACAAAATACAGTAAAACATGTTGCAAAAAAAAAGAAAAATGTTGTTTATATGTTTTATCTCAATGTTGGGGGTTATTTATTTCAGTTTTTTTGAACATATAGTTGTAGTAAGTTATGTTGTATTCACAACAAAAATGTAAATCAGCACTATATCCCAATATAAAGTGCAATCAATACTTTAAATAATAGTGATATTCCCTATTACCAAAAGGTATTAACATAGTACACAAACATTAAGTAATAACCCATATATAAGGTGCTTTCAGTTCATCAGATGCATAAATAGTGCTCCAACATAAAAAAGACAGTGTCCACGGAAAGTTGAAAAAAAAGATGTGTCTCCCAGGAAAGAAAACCACTGTACACAGCCACCACGTGTGTAAAAGAGCTTCAGAGCAGGTACAAGAAAACCATGACCCTCTGGTTAAGAGCAGTCATAGTAAGCATGAATGTAATCACAAGGTTCCTCTAAGCAGCTGCCAGACTCTCGGTATCACAAGGTCCAAAGTGCTTTACGCGGTATATTAATCCTTAATACAGATTTTATGTGATATGATATTGCACTTACATAAGTTACGAGAATACAAGCATTACATTGCTAAACATCTGCCAGCATTGGAATGGATGACTAGCTCGTGTGTTCTGACATCACTACGTAGGTCATACCCCTATGCATTTCATCATAAGATGACATCATCAGGGGTCTGCCTACCGGAAGTACGGCATGCACTTAAATATCCATGGGAGAAGGAAGGTGGAGAATTCCAAATTATGAGCTGCAGCCTAACAAGGCAGCAAATGTGTATGGATTAGCATCTCACTGGTGGCATCTTGTGGACAAAACGTAAAACTAACAACCCTCACATAGCGAATTTCAAAGCCACAATCAGTGAAGCTATTACATTAACCAATGCTAATCCAATTAGTGTAAACAGGAATATGCTAAAATAATAATGAATAAATATGAAAATACATAAAATTATGTTTATTTTAAAAATCTGTAAACACACAAACAAAAGAAAAATTAAATAAATTATTGACAATAAAATACTGCCAGACTAAAAAGTATACAAATTTAATTCCTGTAAAATTAATAATTAGTATAAAAATCTATGTGTATCTAAAATTATACCTGTATGTAAAAAACATTGCTAGAAAAAGCCACCCTACTGTTCCAACTGCTCCAAGACAATTCATCAAAAAAAATCTTGCACAAATAATATAATAAAAACATAAATTATACATCATACACAAAAGGAGGAAATATATGTCTTACAAGGTTCAATAACATTCTAAGAGCCTTGCTATTTAGTTAAATTTGTTTAATCCGTTTAATTAGTTTTCAGAATTTGTTTAATTTATTCATAATCCAATTTATTTGAATTTTCAAATGCAAATTTGGATCGATTTGAAAAGTTTTGAATCAATTTCAAATAGTCTTCAAATTCAAAAAGTTTTTGAATTCAAAAAGTTTTTAAATTCAAATAGTTTTTGAATTTGAATAGTTTTAGAATAGTTTTCCAATTTCCAAAGAGAATAAAATAGAATAGAAAATAAAGGAATAGAATATAAAAAAATAGAATAGAAAAGAATATAACAGAAAATAAAAGAATAGAATATAATAGAGTAAAACAGAACAAAATAGGATAGAAAATAAAATAACAGAATAGAATAGAATAGAATAGAAAGTAATAGAATAAAAACAAGATATAATTAAATAGAAAGATTATAAACATCTTCTGAAATTTGAATATAATAGAAAAGGATAGAATTAAAAAAGCAATAGAATAGAATAGACTAGAAATAAGAACCATTTTGCAAAATTCAAATAAAATCAATTTGAATTTGAATAGAATAGAGTAGAATAGAATAGAAAATAACACAAGAGTATAGAAAAAAAACAGAATAGTAAAGAATGAATATAACCATCTCCCTATTCTAATCTATTGTTTTCTATTCTATTCAAATTGATTGTATTTGAATTTTGGGAAATGGTTATATTCTTTCTATTCTATTCTTTTATTATACTATTTTTCTATTTGTTTATTCTATTCTATTCTTTTCTATTCAAATGTATTCTATTCAAAACTCAAATTTCGGAAGATGGTTATAATCTTTCTATTCTATTCAGTTGTTTTTTTTTCTATACTAATCTGTTATTTTCTATTCTATTCTAATCTATTCTTTTATATTCTATTCAAATTTGAATTGATTCTATTTTAATTTTGGGAAATGGTTATATTCTTTCTATTCTATTCTATTTGCTTCTATTATATTCTAGTCTATTCTGTTCTTTTATTTTCTATTCTATGTTGTTCTGTTTTACTCTATTATTTTCTATTCTTTAATTTTCTGCTATATTCTTTTCTATGCTATTATTTTTTTTTCTATTCTATTCCTTTATTTTCTGCAAAGTGGAAAACTATTTGAATTTGAAAACTTTTCAAATTCAAATTGGAAAATTATTGAAATTGAAAATTTTGAATTTGAAAAGTATTTGAATTTGAAAAGTATTCAAATTTGAAAAGTATTCGAATATGAAAACTATTTGAATTAAAAAAAAAGTATTTGAAAACAATTTGAATTCAAATTTCGTCCAAATTTTTTTTGTTATTTCAGATTCGTTTAAATTTGGTACTATTATAATTTGGAAATTTGGATACAATTTGTCTGAATTTCAATTCGGAACTAAACAAACCACACATGTCTATTTGATATGAATGTTCAGTAGTATTTGACTTATACTGGAGAGCATGTGTAATGTCACACATCATGACCACATAGAGACATGCATAGAACACCCCATTCCAGCAGAATTGTCCAGATGGGCTTGTCTGATACCAGTGCCAGGCCGCATAGGCATGCTGATGCCATACGTGCTAACTAGGGATGAGCTTCAAGTTCGCCAGTTCGCTGAACAGCGAACAATTTGGGGTGTTCGCGGCAAATTCGAAAGCCGCGGAACACCCTTTAAAAGTCTATGGGAGAAATCAAAAGTGCTAATTTTAAAGGCTTATATGCAAGTTATTGTCATAAAAAGTGTTTGGGGACCTGGGTCTTGCCCCAGGGGACATGGATCAATGCAAAAAAAAGTTTTAAAAACGGCCGTTTTTGAAACAATAAAAGTGTAATATTCCTTTAAATTTTGTACCTGGGGGGTGTCTATAGTATGCCTGTAAAGGGGCACATGTTTCCTGTGTGTAGAACAGTCTGACAGCAAAATGACATTTCAAAGGAAAAAAATAATTTAAAACTACTCGCGGCTATTAATGAATTGCCGGTCCGACAATACACATAAAAGTTCATTGATAAAAATGGCATGGGAGTTCCTCACAGGGGAACCCTGAACCAAAATTTAAAAAAAAAATGACGTGGGGGTCCCCCTAAATTCCATACCAGGCCCTTCAGGTCTGGTATGGATATTAAGGGGAACCCCGGCCAAAGTTTAAAAAAAAATGGCGTGGGGTCCCCCTCAAAATCTATACCAGACCCTTCAGGTCTGGTATGGATTTTGAGGGGAACCCGTGCCAATTTTTTTTTTTTAAATGGAGTGGGGTCTCCCCAAAAATCCTACCAGACCCTTATCCAAGCACGCAACCTGGCAGGCCGCAGGAAAAGAAGGGGGACGAGAGAGCGCCCCCCCTCCTGAACCGTACCAGGCCACATGCACTCAACATTGGGAGGGTGTTTTGGGGTAGCCTTGTCCTCAGACAGCAGCATCTAATGTCAGTGCGATGGAATGCCGTGTAACGATACCCAGGACATGTTTCGTCGAAAAGACTTCTTAAAACAGCTAATATGGAAAGAGAGTAACTCCTGAGGCCCAAAAAAAGAACTTAAAAGATGGTAAAAAGAATGGCTATGAATGGGCCTTTATCACCACCATCTCCTCACAGCATTGGTGGGTGAATAGAATAATGAAGAAACATTGGAATGTTCTTAAGGGAGATGCAATTCTAGGTCCTCTTTTACCTAGCAGACCCAATATTTTCTATAGGAGAAACAAGACCCTAAAAGACAAACTGGCACCCAGTGCAATTGATCAACCCTCTAGGATCAGCATGTTTGGTGATCTTAGGGGCTTCTATCCATGCAAAAGGTGTAAGGTCTGTAAAACCTCCCAAACGATTAAAACTTCCACTGTTGCTTCTAATGTTACGAGTAAAGTATATGATATTAAAGAATTTATCACGTGTGGAACAGTCGGAGTGGTCTATTTGCTCATTTGCCCATGCAGGTTACAGTATATTGGGAGGACAACCCGCGCTCTTAATATCAGAATAGGAGAACATCTGAGCAATATTAGAAGAGGTTTTTTAGGACACAGTGTGTCAAAACATTTTAGAACACACCATAATAGAAACACAACTCTTCTTAAAGTAATAGCAATAGAAAAGTACACCCCCCACTGGAGAGGAAGCAATTTAAAAAGGTTTATCTCTCGTCGTGAAACTAGGTGGATATATGACCTCCGGTGTTATAATCCCCTAGGACTCAATGTAGAATGGGACATTAATTGCTACACTGATAATAGATGAATAAAGAATTTCTTATTTTTAATCATATATCCTATATTCAGATATTTACTCTCTGGTAGACCTTATTAATTTGAATTTTGTGATATTAACTGATTATATTGAGATAATAACAGCAATGCCTTTTTAATGTTGGCAAATATTTTTATTTTTTATTTTACACTTCTCTACTTTTTTAAAAACTTTTTAAATACATTTTTTTTTTCGATTTTTTTTTCCAATTTTTTTCATATTTTATGTATAAGTTTATATATATATATATGGTATGGATTCAGAATAAGTGGGGTGGAACTGCTGCACAACCCTCAACATGAATCCCTAATTATATATCTGATATGTCATGAATACATATTATCTGAAGTGGGTCTTTGTAACAAAAATTCAGATATTTTTCAGGTATATGTATATATATAATCAACAGGAAATGCAAAGCTAAAAAGGAAAATTGAAAATATCCAGCAAATACATTTTTGGATGTAATCCTAGAAAAGTGTATTTTGAAATAATTTTTTAGGTTTTATTCCTTTTTTCGGTCGTGTCTCTATGCGAGGATGAAAGAGGATATTTTTTGGATATTTTTAAGTATTTTTTAGTTATCTTTTGAATAAGGTAGGAAGAAAAATAACAGTGTGCTAAGTGACAACTGGATGAAAAGCTTAAATGCTACTTCCGGTGTCACTCCTGCCATCTGAATATATAAACATACTGAGCCAGAGTCTATGTCTCCGTTTCTAGTAGAAGCCTGTTGAGGGGAAAGTGCGTCGGATGGAGCAAGTGGCTGTAATGCCATCACGTTTTATTCATTTTTTCCCCATGCAGTAAGAAGGCTCAACCCTCTGCTGCCTGTAAGCTATTGCTATTTTTTATCCGGTTCCCTTTGCTGTGCACAATTTGCGGTGTATTTTGCTGTGCAATTTGATTTGACTTTTTGGCTTGCAGTTCTTGGAATGCTGTGCTTTTATTGCTGTGCGCAATTGCTGTGGAGTGATAAGTGACTTTTTATAATAAATTTTATACATCTACACTATGGAGTCTCCCCCGTTTTGTCTTCATTGAGGGGTCTGGAAATGTGGAGGATCCAGGGAAGATAATTGATCTCCCCTCCCGCAGTTGTGGAAATCAACACCTGAACCTTAAACAAGTGTTTGTTTGCTGTTCCACTGAAGGAAGAGAGGACAGCTTTCTGGAGTGTTACCCAGGTGGAGATCACAGATCACAGGCAAATGCAACAAGCCTTTTAGATCTCTATAATCTGAGATCCAACAGATTCGGTAAGCGAGCATTTTTACTTTACCTAAAGTGGGCAGATCATCTGTGTGTGTCAAAGTGGAACATTCATGGTTGATCCACAATACAAGATATCCTCACATGGACTTTATTGTTTATGGTATATCACGAGGGTGTATATTTATAAGAAATTTTTTTTTACAGAGGAACAATTATTAATTTAATTGGTGTGTGAAGTGGGAGCAATTAGATTGCTGAGCACATAGATCAACACAATTTCTTTTTTCACAATAACACTAGTTCTAAAAGGCACATAATTATTTCACAATTCTGAAAAGGATTTCATTTAAATATGTTGGTATTAGGTTACTAGTATACTTAGTTGCTCTTTATTTGTGATATATAAACACTAGGTACAACAATGTATCACAATTTTTTATTTATTTTTTCATTTATTTTTTCACAAAAATAGTGGTAAATCACGTGGATAAAGCTGTTGTATACATTGTGTCACGATATATATTCATTGGTGGCGCGCTTGTCATTTTCCATTATTCTTTTGTGTTCTTTTTGTATTTTTGACTTATACGCGCAGCTGCACCTGTTTGGATCTTTATATGGTTAGCGCAAAATATATTCTTTTGACACAGTGTTGATATTTAAATACAAATAATTTTTTGCAGCTTTCCAGTTTATGATATTTATATACAAAGGATTTTATATATCTTAGTATATTTATATATTTCGGTTTATGATATTCATACACATAAGAATTTTTATATATTTTTTTGTGTGGGGTGATTATAGATATCTTTTTATTAAATCATGGATATCTTTGAATATCACAAGAGTAGGAAAATCAACCCAGAAGAAGTTTTTGACCAGACTGTTCTGGAAACAGACAATATGAGAGGTATTTTCATGAGACTCAAAAATGTCTTGATTGCTGAACTGCATGCTTCTTGGGATATAGTCTTTTTGGAGAAATATCTGAAGGAAAAGATGATCCCTAGAAGCCTCAGATGGCATGTTTATCCAGATAAAGGAGACCAAGAACTTCAAGAATGTTTCCTTTATTTCAATGGGGTGAGTCTTGCGTTTTTGGATTTTTTTAATATCCAAATAATGCAAAAAGGCTAGCAAATTGCAGCAAGAAATCAATGAAATTAAGGATAAACTTTCACCACACAGTAAAGAAGGTTTATACCAAATATATATTAAAGAATTTAGAGAAATTTTAATTGAGGAAGAGGAGGAACAACGGATAAAAAAAAGAGGAAAAAATATCTTAGAGATGTTGAGGATTACAAAACTAACAACGTCTTTAAGTGGCAGGAATTATTTCAGGAAGAGAATGTGAAAGATATGGGTGGTATGGAGGATATGGAGACCAGCAATGGGATTCGAGCACCTCCGCCCCCAAAATATAAAGAAGGGGACAGGGGACCTTGAACACCCTCTAATCGAGATAGCAGGGTATCTAAGGGGGGAGAGGACGCCCTTCACATAAGGCTAAAAGACCAACTAAGGGTCCCCCTTATAATCAGTATCAGCAGTCCCCTGTTAATTACCCCCAAAATAATTCAGGCAGAGCACAAGTTTCAGGCCTCAATAAGGGTAATAGGGGTAATAGACCGTCCCACACACCACAGAACTACCATAATCAATACCCTCAGGGTAGATTGGATAGGACTTCACAGGGAGATATGAGGATCCTTCAACCAGGAGACCATATTGGAATGAGCAGCAGGGGGGCTCCTGGAACTCCCCCATTCCTCCCTCAGAGCCATATAGAGGACCTCCCAATGTGGCTGCGCTTGGGAGCAAACCAGAGAGTTTTTTTTTAGGAAGAAATCAAAACAAAAAAGGAAGACTAAAAGAGGATGCAGGGGAGGAAAACAGATCACCCAAAAAAAGAAAGAGGTAGATAATGGAGGAATTTTTAATCTGAGTGGCATGACTTTAACTGAAACTGAACAAAAAACTTTACATTTGGGACTCAAATTTGCTCCCAAGCAGGGTCTAAATAAATTCCAAATGTTCATAGATCTTCAAAAATACGTAAGGAAATTAAACATAAAGCGATATTTTTTGTCCAATCCCATCATTAAAAACTCTGTATCCCAGGTAAATACTGGGAACAGGGCTACTAGAGGGACAGGATTGAGAAATGCTTCTCTCTTTAAACCCCCTTGTAAACCAGCTCCTATGTTGCAGTTTTTAAAAATTTGGTGATGCAAGACCTACAAAAGGTGCATTTTAAGAATACCAAACAGACCGACATTAGTAGGGAAATAGAAACCTTATGTGATAAAAAAGAACTTATAATACGTCCGGCGGATAAGGGAGGAGGCATTGTCCCCCTCAAGAAACAAGATTACCTGGATGAAATGAATCATCTATTATCTGATAGAGAAACCTACACTATCCTGAAACGTGACCCTACTTTGGGGTACAAAAAGCAATTAAATATATTGATTCAGGAGGGCTTCGGGAAAGGTATTATTAACAGGAAGGAAATGGAATTTCTGATCCCGCTAGCACCAAAAATGGCAATTATTTATTATCTACCTAAAATACACAAGAATCCATTACGGCCAAAAGGCAGACCGATATTAAGTGGCATTGATTCACTTACATCGAGGATAGGTACATTTGTAGATTTTTTTATACAACCACTAGTAACTAGGACCCCAGCATTCTTAAAGGACTCACTACAGATTAGGGATGAGCTTCGAGTTCGAGTCGAACTCATGTTCGACGCGAACATTGGCTGTTCGCAAGTTCGCCGAACAGCGAACAATTTGGGGTGTTCGCGGCAAATTTGAATGCCGCGGACCACCCTTTAAAAGTCTATGGGAGAAATCAAAAGTGCTAATTTTAAAGGCTTATATGCAAGTTATTGTCCTAAAAAGTGTTTGGGGACCCGGGTCCTGCCCCAGGGGACATGGATCAATGCAAAAAAAAGTTTTAAAAACTGCCGTTTTTTCAGGAGCAGTGATTTTAATAATGCTTAAAGTCAAACAATAAAAGTGTAAAATCCCTTTAAATTTCATAGCTGGGGGGTGTCTATAGTATGCCTGTAAAGGGGCGCATGTTTCCAGTGTTTAGAACAGTCTGACAGCAAAATGACATTTCGAAAGAAAAAACCCATTTAAAACTACTCGCGGCTATTGCATTGCCGACAATACACATAGAAGTTCATTGATAAAAACGGCATGGGAATTCCCCACAGGGGAACCCCGAACCAAAATTAAAAAAAAAATTGGCATGGGGTCCCCCCAAAAATTTATACCAGACCCTTATCCGAGCACGCAACCTGGCAGGCCGCAGGAAAAGAGGGGGGGACGAGAGTGCGCCCCCCCTCCTGAACCGTACCAGGCCACATGCCCTCAACATTGGGAGGGTGCTTTGGGGTAGACCCCCAAAACACCTTGTCCCCATGTTGATGAGGACAAGGGTCTCATCCCCACAACCCTGGCCGGTGGTTGTGAGGGTCTGCAGGCGGGGGGCTTATCGGAGTCTGGAAGCCCCCTTTAACAAGGGGACCCCCAGATCCCGCCCCCCCTGTGTGAAATGGTAAGGGGGTACTTACCCCTACCATTTCACTAAAAAACTGTCAAAAATGTTAAAAATGACAAGAGACAGTTTTTGACAATTCCTTTATTTAAATGCTTCTTCTTTCTTCCTTCATCTTCTGGTTCTTCTGGTTCTTCCTCCGGTGTTCTCGTCCAGCATCTGCTCCGCGGCGTCTTCTATCTTCTTCTCCTCGGGCCGCTCCGCACACATGGCATGGGGGGAGGCTCCCGCTCTTCTCTTCTTCTTTTCTTCTCTTCTTCATTTTCTTCTCCGGGCCGCTCCGCACCCATGCTGGCATGGACGGAGGCTCCCACTGTGTGACGGCATCTCCTCGTCTGACGGTTCTTAAATAACGGGGGGCGGGGCCACCCGGTGACCCCGCCCCCTCTGACGCACGGGACATGACGGGACTTCCCTGTGGCATTCCCCGTGACATCACAGGGAAGTCCCGTCAAGTCACCGTGTGTCAGAGGGGGGCGGGGTCACCTGGTGGCTCCGCCCCCCGTTATTTAAGAACCGTCAGACGAGGAGACGCCGTCACACAGTGGGAGCCTCCCTCCATGCCAGCATGGGTGCGGTGCGGCCCGGAGAAGAAAATGAAGAAGAGAAGAGCGGGAGCCTCCCCCCATGCCATGGGTGCGGAGCGGCCCGAGGCGAAGAAGATAGAAGATGCCGCGGAGGAGATGCTGGACGAGAACGCCGGAGGAAGAACCAGAAGAGCCAGAAGAAGAAGATGAAGGAAGATAGAAGAAAGAAGAAGCATTTAAATAAAGGAATTGTCAAAAACTGTCTCTTGTCATTTTTAACATTTTTGACAGTTTTTTTGTGAAATGGTAGGGTTAAGTACCCCCTTACCATTTCACACGGGGGGGTGGGATCTGGGGGTCCCATTGTTAAAGGGGGCTTCCAGATTCCAATAAGCCCCCTGCTCGCAGACCCCCACAACCACCGGCCAGGGTTGTGGGGATGTTGCCCTTGTCCTCATCAACATAGGGGCAAGGCTACCCCAAAGCACCCTTCCAATGTTGAGGGCATGTGGCCTGGTACGGTTCAGGAGGGGGGGGCCGCACTCTCGTCACCCCTCTTTTCCTGCGGCCTGCCAGGTTGCGTGCTCGGATAAGGGTCTGGTATGGATTTTTGGGGGAACCCCACGTCATTTTTTTTTATTTTGGCCGGGGTTCCCCTTAATATCCATACCAGACCTGAACGGCCTGGTATGGAATTTAGGGGGACTCCCACGTCATTTTTTTTTTTTAAATTTTGGTTCGGCGTTCCCCTGTGGGGAATTCCCATGCCATTTTTATCAATGAACTTCTATGTGTATTGTCGGCAATGCAATAGCCGCGAGTAGTTTTAAATGGGTTTTTTCCTTCAAAATGTCATTTTGCTGTCAGACTGTTCTAAACACGGGAAACATGCGCCCCTTTACAGGCATACTATAGACACCCCCAAGCTACGAAATTTAAAGGGATATTACACTTTTATTGTTTGACTTTAAGCATTATTAAAATCACTGCTCCTGAAAAAACGGCCGTTTTCAAAACTTTTTTTTGCATTGATCCATGTCCCCTGGGGCAGGACCCAGGTCCCCAAACACTTTTTATGACAATAACTTGCATATAAGCCTTTAAAATTAGCACTTTTGATTATTCATGTTCGTGTCCCATAGACTTTAATGGTGTTCGCGTGTTCGAACAAACTTTTTTCCTGTTCGCATGTTCTGGTGCGAACCGAACAGGGGGCTGTTCGGCTCATCCCTACTACAGATCATCAATGAGATATCACAGCTAAAAGTAGAGGATGATGCCCTATTGGTGACAGCAGACGTCTCCTCACTCTACACCAATATTCATCATGACTTGGGCTTTATGGCAGCTAGATATTTCTTAAGTAAAGAAGAATCAATAGAATATCCCCTGAGAGAGTTTATTTTGAGATTGCTAAAATTCGCAATGGAACACAACTATTTTTATTATGATGGGCGATACTTTCTGCAACGTATGGGCGTCGCGATGGGGGCAAAATTTGCCCCCAGCCTCGCCAATCTTTTTATGGCATTATGGGAAAATTACCATATTTTCACAGGGGAACATACCCGCCTATTGTTTTGGCGTAGATTCATTGATGATGCCTTCTTCCTCTGGAAAGGGGATGTGGAAACATTGAAGTCCTTTATGAATAAGGTTAATTCTAATCTATGGGGCATTGGTTTTACGTATGAATATAGCGAAACATCTATTAATTTTCTTGATCTCACGATTTTTAAAAATATGGGGCAATTAGTTACAAAAACGTTTTTCAAAGTGACCGATAGGAATGGATACATTCCTATCGGGAGCTGTCATCATCCTAATTGGCTTAAAGCCATACCAAAAAGCCAATTTCAACGGATAAAAAGAAACTGTTCACATATCGAGGATTGTTATATGCAAGCCCAGGTTTTAAAAAACGGTTTGAAGATAAGGGATATGATCCTAAAATATTGGAAGAAAAGCTTTTTAAAACAGCTAATATGGAAAGAGAGTAACTCCTGAGGCCCAAAAATAAGAACTTAAAAGATGGTAAAAAGAATGGCTATGAATGGGCCTTTATCACCACCTTCTCCTCACAGCATTGGTGGGTGAATAGAATAATGAAGAAACATTGGAATGTTCTTAAGGGAGATGCAATTCTAGGTCCTCTTTTACCTAAAAGTAAATATTCTGCGCATGTCAAAAACAAGCCTCTTTATATTTTTATTTTTATATTTGATACCTCTTTTACCTAGCAGACCCAATATTATCTTTAGGAGAAACAAGACCCTAAAAGACAAACTGGCACCCAGTGCAATTGATCGACCCTCTAGGATCAGCATGTTTGGTGATCTTAGGGGCTTCTATCCATGCAAAAGGTGTAAGGTTTGTAAAACCTCCCAAACTATTAAAACTTCCACTTTTGCTTCTAATGTTACGAGTAAAGTATATGATATTAAAGAATTTATCACGTGTGGAACAGTGGGAGTGGTCTATTTGCTCATTTGCCCATGCGGGTTACAGTATATTGGGAGGACAACCCGCGCTCTTAATATCAGAATAGGAGAACATCTGAGCAATATTAGAAGAGGTTTTTTAGGACACAGTGTGTCAAAACATTTTAGAACACACCATAATAGAAACACAACTCTTCTTAAAGTAATAGCAATAGAAAAGTACACCCCCCACTGGAGAGGAAGCAATTTAAGAAGGTTTATCTCTCGTCGTGAAACTAGGTGGATATATGACCTCCAGTGTTATAATGCCCTAGGACTCAATGTAGAATGGGAAATTAATTGCTACATTGATAATAGATAAATAAAGAATTTCTTATTTTTAGTCATATATCCTATATTCAGATATTTACTCTCTGGTAGACCTTATTAATTAGATTTTTGTGATATTAACTGATTATATTGATATAATAAGAGTGATGCCTTTTTAATGTTGGCAAATATTTTTATTTTTTATTTTTCACTTTTCTACTTTTTTAAAAAACTTTTTAAATACATTTTTTTTCGATTTTTTTTTTTTTTTCCAATTTTTTTCAAATTTTATGAATACGTACACTACCGTTCAAAAGTTTGGGGTCACATTGAAATGTCCTTATTTTTGAAGGAAAAGCACTGTACTTTTAAATGAAGCTAACTTTAAACTAGTCCTAACTTTAAACAAATATACTCTATACATTGCTAATGTGGTAAATGACTATTCTAACTGCAAATGTCTAGTTTTTGGTGCAATATCTACATAGGTGTATAGAGGCCCATTTCCAGCAACTATCACTCCAGTGTTCTAATGGTACAATGTGTTTGCTCATTGGCTCAGAAGGCTAATTGATGATTAGCAAACCCTTGTGCAATCATGTTCACACATCTAAAAACAGTCTAGCTCCTTCCAGAAGCTACAAAACTGACCTTCCTGTGAGCAGATTGAGTTTCTGGAGCATCACATTTGTGGGGTCAATTAAACGCTCAAAATGGCCAGAAAAAGAGAACTTTCATCTGAAACTCGACAGTCTATTCTTGTTCTTAGAAATGAAGGCTATTCCATGCGAGAAATTGCAAAGAAATTGAAGATTTCCTACAACGGTGTGTACTACTCCCTTCAGAGGACAGCACAAACAGGCTCTAACCAGAGTAGAAAAAGAAGTGGGAGGCCGCGTTGCACAACTAAGCAAGAAGATAAGCACATTAGAGTCTCTAGTTTGAGAAACAGACGCCTCACAGGTCCCCAACTGGCATCTTCATTAAATAGTACCCGCAAAACACCAGTGTCAACATCTACAGTGAAGAGGCGGCTGCGGGATTTTGGGCTTCAGGGCAGAGTGGCAAAGAAAAAGCCATATCTGAGACTGGCCAATAAAAGAAAAAGATTAAGATGGGCAAAAGAACACAGACATTGGACAGAGGAAGACTGGAAAAAAGTGTTGTGGACAGATGAATCCAAGTTTGAGGTGTTTGGATCACAAAGAAGAACGTTTGTGAGACGCAGAACAAATGAAAAGATGCTGGAAGAATGCCTGACGCCATCTGTTAAGCATGGTGGAGGTAATGTGATGGTCTGGGGTTGCTTTGGTGCTGGTAAGGTGGGAGCTTTGTACAGGGTAAAAGCTAAGGAAGGCTATCACTCCATTTTGCAACGCCATGCCATACCCAGTGGACAGCGCTTGATTGGAGCCAATTTCATCCTACAACCGGACAATGACCCTAAACACACCTCCAAATTGTGCAAGAACTATTTACAGCAGAAGCAGGCAGCTGGTATTCTATCGGTAATGGAGTGGCCAGCACAGTCACCAGATCTGAACCCCATTGAGCTGTTGTGGGAGCAGCTTGACCGTATGGTACGCCAGAAGTGCCCATCCAACCATTCCAACTTGTGGGAGCTGCTTCTAGAAGCGTGGGGTGCAATTTCTCCAGCTTACCTCAATAAATTAACAGCTAGAATGCCAAAGGTGTGCAATGCTGTAATTGCTGCAAAAGGAGGATTCTTTGATGAAAGCAAAGTTTGATGTAAAAACAATGTTATTTCAAATACAAATCATTATTTCTAACCTTGTCAATGTCTTGACTCTATTTTCTATTCATTTCACAACGTATGGTGGTGAATAAGTGTGACTTTTCATGGAAAACACAAAATTGTTTGGGTGACCCCAAACTTTTGAACGGTAGTGTATATATATATATATATATATATATATATATATATATATATATATATATATATACATATATATATATATATATATATATATATATATATGGATTCAGGATAAGTGGGGTGGAACTGCTGCACAACCCTCAACATGAATCCCTAATTATATATCTGATATGTCATGAATACATAATATCTGAAGTGGGTCTTTGTAACAAAAATTTAGATATTTTTCAGGTATATGTATATATTTATATAATCAACTGGAAATGCAAAGCTAAAAAGGAAAATTAAAAATATCCAGTAAATACATTTTGGATGTAATCCTAGAAAAGTGTATTTTGAAATATTTTTTTTAAGTTTTATTCCTTTTTTTTCTGTCGCGTCTCTATGCAAGGATGAAAAAGGATATTTTTTGGATATTTTTAAGTATTTTTTAGTTATTTTTTGAATAAGGTAGGAAGAAAAATAACAGTGTGCTAAGTGACAACTGGATGAAAAGCTTAAATGCTACTTCCGGTGTCACTCCTGCCATCTGAATATATAAACGTGCTGAGCCAGAGTCTATCTATGGAGCAAGTGGCTGTAATGCCATCACGTTTTATTCATTTTTTCCCTATGCAGTAAGAAGGCTCAACCCTCTGCTGCCTGTAAGCTATTGCTATTTTTTATCTGGTTCCCTTTGCAGTGCACAATTTGCGGTGTATTTTGCTGTGCAATTTGATTTGAATTTGTGGCTTGCAGTTCTTGGAATGCTGTGTTTTTAATGCTGTGCGCAATTGCTGTGGAGTGATAAGTGACTTTTTATAATACATTTTATACATCTACACTATGGAGTCTCCCCCGTTTTGTTTTCATTGAGGAGTCTGGGTATGTGGAGGATCCAGGGAAGATAATTGATCTCCCCTCCCGCAGTTGTGGAAATCAACACCTGAACCTTAAACAAGTGTTTGTTTGCTGTTCCACTGAAGGAAGAGAGGACAGCTTTCTGGCGTGTTACCCAGGTGGAGATCACAGAAGCCGGCAGGCAAATGCAACAAGCCTTTTAGATCTCTATAATCTGAGATCCAACAGATTCAGTAAGCAAGCATTTTTACTTTACCTAAAGTGGGAAGATCATCTGTGTGTGTCAAAGCGGAAGATTCATGGTTGATCCACAATACAAGATATCCTCATATGGACTTTATTGTTTATGATATATCACGAGGGTGTATATTTATAAGAAAACATTTTTTTACAGAGGAACAATTATTAATTTAATTGGTGTGTGAAGTAGGAGCAATTAGATTGCTGAGCACATAGATCAACACAATTTCTTTTTTCACAATAACACTAGTTCTAAAAGGCACATAATTATTTCACAATTCTGAAAAGGATTTCATTTAAATATGTTGGTATTAGGTTACTAGTATACTTAGTTGCTCTTTATTTGTGATATATAAACACTAGGTACAACAATGTATCACAATTTTTTATTTATTTTTTCATTTATTTTTTCACAAAAATAGTGGTAAATCACGTGGATAAAGCTGTTGTATACATTGTATCACGATATATATTCATTGGTGGCGCGCTTGTAATTTTCCATTAAATAAATGGAAAAAACATGATTTTCTTAATTTCTATTATAAAGTTTTGCAAATAAATAATCGTTCTTCATACATTTAGACCAATATGTATTCTGCTACATTTCTTTGCTAAAAATAACCCAAATCAGTGTATATTATTTAGTCTATATGAAAGTTAAAGAGTCTACAAATTATGGGATATATATTTAAAAATCGATCAGGCCTGATGTTCTGATGGCCTATCTCATTTCTTGGGGCCCGAAAATGCCGGGGCAGTACAAATGATCCCTAAATTACCTTTTTGGATGGTAGACAGTCCAAGGTATTTAGTAAGATGCATGGCAAGTTTTTGAAGTTTGTGAAGTTGAAGTTTGTTGCAATTTTTGTCACAATTTCTTGGAAAATGAAGAAATTGAAAAAATTCACATTTTCTTTTTTTGCATACTGTCACCAGTGCAGTACAGTGTCATTGGTGTGGTGATGATCAGGGACACTGACTGGTGACAAAATGCAAAACAAGAACAAAAATGTAATAATAATATTTTTTTCAATTTGTTTTAATTATTGTTTCTTTTTTATTACTTTATTTTTTATTTTTTTACACATTACTACATACTATACCATAGTAACCCTACACTATTTTTGTGAGGTGATCAGGATATTTTTTTGCACACTATGATCACTTATAAAAGTGGTTATCACTATTATATCACCATTATAAGTGACCATTTGTTATGAATGAATCCATTCATATCAGTGTGGATTGTTGTGATTAGCTGTGATTGTGATACCCTAACGTTATATGTTTCTAATTCAGATGTCCTCGTCCCCCTGAGGAAGATTCTGATTACTGTATCGAAACTCCATGGGGGATTTTCTTGCACAGATGTATTGTTCTGGAAATTCTTAAAAATATCTGTAACCTGATTTGTTTTCATAGGACATAACTAATTGTAAATTGGGGTATACCAGAGTTCATATTTTCAACTATATGTGGATTTGAACTTTAATTTTAAAAATTAATATATTAATAAGTTGTGCTCAAGCCGATTTCTTTTGCTGCATAAAAGCCCTGGGATATACTTTATTGAAATTAATTGTGTACAATTGCCATTTGATCTGCTGTGATTGGTCACAGTGATCACATGGTATGGACAGCAGCCTGGTACACTGATCTATAATCAGATTGTGCTCCATTATGGGTGACAGATTGTGCACCATTGTGGCCCATGGGACGCATGTGAGGCATGTTCTTGGGAGGACGTCATGTGACGTCTACACAGGATTAGAGAGTTCCCTTCCGGCTATCATATTACAATAGGCCAGGCGGGAAGCAGTTAATAACCTGGAGTGATGGCAGGGACAGGGTTTACAAATTCCTTTGAGGTCTAATCTCATGTGTAGGCCCTGTAGCCCCTGTTTCTGTGTTACTGGGTATCCTAAAAAAATAAATTTTATTTTAGTTATTAATTATAAAACTTCTCTTAAGTGGGGTACACACTATAAGAAAATCGGGCGAACGATCGTCTGATTTTTCTCGTTGTTTCACAGCAAATCATGAACAAAAATTCTCATACGACAAAGGCTTCTTTTTTGTTGTTTATTGTTTATGATCATGTAAGTCTTTCTTTTCTGATTTTTCTTGTACGAAAATCATATGAAAATGGTACACATTAAGGACTACAAAGTCGCATGACAAGTCGTACCCCAAGATTTCCAATGAGTACCATTCATAATTGTTTGACTTCAAGTCGCACCGACTTCAAAGTAGTCCCTGTACTACTTTGATCCGACTTAGATGGAAGTTACACAGGCATTCTCTGAAATCACAGCAAACTCATGGCAAAATCACGGCTGTGAAATTGCAGTAAGATTGCGGCAAAATCACATGACTTTGAAGTTGCGGTAGTGTGAAAGAGGCCTAAAGCTGCATTCACACGCTCTTTTACAACAATTTTTTTTGCCATGTTTTTGCTGCGATTTTGCTACTATTTTGTACAGGTCAAAAAGTCATTAATGTGAAAAGCAGAAAAACACCTGTAATCTGCCCCAAAGAAGCTGGTGTTCTTTTTTGAGCTTAAGTCGTTTTTCAAGCGTTTTGCTTCAGGTGACAAAACGCTCAGATGTGAACAGGTGCCTTTAAAATGAATGGGATTTTGCTTGTTGGGCATTTTTCAGGCATTTCTTCTGGCATTTTATGAGCGTTTTACAAGCTGAAAACGCTCAGGTGTGAATGCAGCCTAAACGAAAATCATTCATTCGGTTTCCGTACGAGAAAAATTTTGGTGTTTGTCCCTTTGGGAATTTTCATACAAAAATTTGGAATCGAAAGTTGTGCACACACTATACGAAAATTGTACCAAAATTCTTTGGATGAAAAAGTTAGCCGATTTTCTTATAGTGTGCATAAGCCTTTGGTATAACTGAACTAAATGGATAAAGAAGAACCAATTAAATCTTTAGTAAATACTGTTCTCATCATAAATGACTGAGTCGTTGATTGCAGCGATGAAAAGGCTGCTCTCTGATTAGTTTATAGGTGATTTTTTTATATTTTCTGAGAAAAAACAGCAGTTGTAGTTGTCATATGCCTTGGGCCCATGACCCTCTAGCATCTGGCATTGTATCTCTTGTGTTCTATGGATCCCAACTGCCTTTTTTTGTGAGGTGTTCATTCCTACATCCTGTAATTTCTCATTCTCCCAAGACATTTTCGGGCTCTGCTGTCCAGTAGCAGAACTAGGTTTTTGCTGGTAGCTATCTGTTTATATATATATATAAACCTGTCTCAACCTATCCACCAAGGTGCAACAGAACCCCAACTCTGTCTGGCTGTCAATTTATGATAATAGAAGAAGAAACTGCTCTGTGCAACCACTTTGTAGGACTTGGAGGGAGGGGTTGTTTATTTATTTAGGGTTTATGTATTATTAACCAGGCACAAACATCAATGAGCATCAGATTTCTCAGAAGTACCTAGTCATAAGACCACAGGTCTCAAGAAAGCACCATGACAAATGACCACAATAATTACATGATAGTTTTTTTAAAAGACAATGTTTTTAGACTGTACCATATCTAGTGTATGTGAGGAAGACATATGTTGAAGAAAGAAATTGGGAAAAATGCATTGTGTACTGTATATAATATTGGTGCTTTTTCTGTGTTAAAAAACGTCCCACTTTTTTCCGGATTCCCTCATTCAAACAACACATATGTTTATTGTAAAATTGTAGATTCATTTTAGGTTAATTAGACAGAGAATTTAATGGTTATTGGGTTAATTAACATTTTAGACTTCAGCTAATTATTATTTGGTTGCTAATTAATTAGAGCTTTATTTTATTATCTATGTTAATTTGTTACATTGACCCAGTTATTGATTACACCAATTGAATTTGTTGATTAGTTGATTATTTTATTTGCTCCATAGTTTATATTTAATTGATTAATTAGGTACATTTTACTGTTTGTTAATGTGTCAGATTATTGAGGAAAGAGTTAAGGTTTAAATTACTTGATTGACTGATTTAATTAATTTTTCAATTTAAATAATTGGTTTGTGTTGTTTTTCTTTTTTTTGTAACAGATGAAAACTAAAGCATGTAGAAGAAACATATCAATACTCTAAAACTTAAAATATGCACAATTTTTTTATACACCTTATACCATAGTTTGTTTTTTCTTTTTATCATTCAAAGTTTTATTGAAATAGGTACAAGAAAAATAAAAATAAAACATAGTGCACATTGCTTCCATCGCAGATGCAACTGCGTGTATTGTTTTTCACACATAACATTTACGCATAAGGTAGCTAACATTTACGAAATATTTCGTTCTGGTTTAGGAACTGAATTCGCAAAACATTTCAAGTATGGTTAAATTTTTCAGTTGAATTAAACATTACTGTAGTGAGCTGAAGTGTACCACATTTGGTCATTTCGCAGGAATAATTCTAATCTGAAACATTGGTTGAAAATTATTAATAGCTTCAAATTCAGCTTGAGCTAGCAAAAACATCTGTCTTCTTATTTAAAATGAAGGATGTGTTCAGTGCAGGTAGGTTAAAGAAAGTAAAGATTTAGAGAAGAAAAGCCAGGTTAAGTAATAGGAGGTATCGTACAAGTGGTATCATAGTGAATAGACATGTGCACACTGAAATATTTTGTTTCGGAATTTCGTTTTCGTCCAAAAAATACATTTATTTAGTTACTCCCGAAATTCGTTGTTATTTATTTCGTTTTTCGTTAAAAATTGCATTCGTCCGAAAATCCTAATTAAGGTCGAATCTGTCATTGAATGCTTATGGTGTCTGTCGAATGTTCAAAGAAGATTCGACGGAGCAGCTAAACTGTGCGACGTCATATAGTTTACCTGCTCCGTCGAATCTTCTTAGAACTTTCAACAGACACCATAAGCCAAAGTACTGTGTACTTAGTTCTAGCTATTTTACTGCTCCTCCTCTTTGGTTACAATCAGCCAATAACATTCATCATCATCATTATTTTTATTTATCTTTCCTCCCCTACGTCGAATCTTTCCTCCCCTACGTCGAATCTTTCCTCTCCTACGTCAAATCTTTCCTCCCCTACGTCAAATCTTTCCTCCCCTACGTCAAATCTTTTCTCCCTACGTCGAATCTTTCCTCCCCTACGTCGAATCTTTCCTCCCCTACGTCGAATCTTTCCTCTCTACGTCGAATCTTTTCTCTCTATGTAGAATAATCGTGGACTAATAGAGCTAAGGTTAGGCACATTCGACCACAGGTTTGATGGACAGATTGTTATTGTCATCATCATGTCGAATCTCCTATCTATATCGAACTGTTGTAGCAACGAAAACGAAAATAAAGCATTTGTTTATATCGGATCTTTCGTTTTTTGGACTCTGCACTTTCGTTATCGTTTGTTAAAACGATAACGAAAATACCTGAAATTCGGACGAAAATGCATTCGGATGAAAACGAATGCACATGTCTAATAGTGAATCACTTAAATCATATTAGGATCTTTCAAAGGTCAATTCCAGGTATCAACTCCAGATGTATCATCCCAGTGTGGGTCAGCACTTTATGTATATTTGAAAATCAGCCATGGTTGCCAGGTTTTGTGAAACCTTTCAATGTTGACTTTATCTTGTGCCAGGGTGTCTTCCATCTCATAGATTTTGCCTATTTTTTTCACTCATTCGTCAATAGATGGAGCTCGGGTAGAGTTCCAATGTATGGGGATCAGTGATTTGGCTGCGTTTAGAAGGTGCTTTGTCAGGGAGTGTTTATAGCGTTTAAGGGAGAATTTGGTTATATGTAGCAAACAACAAGCTGCATTCAGTTCTATCTTTGTTTCAGTGATTGTTTTGATTAGTCTACATACTTCATTCCAGAAGGGCTCAATCTTGGGACAATGCCACCAGATGTGCGCCAGAGACCCCCTTTCCGATAGGCATCTCCAGCACAAATCGGATTTCTGTTTATCCCATTTGTGTAATTTGTTGGGTGTGTTTATACCAGCGTGTCAGCAATTTATAACTTGTTTCTTGAATTTTTGTGCTGATAGAACATTTGTGTGTTAATATACAAGCATACCTCCATTGTTGATCCGTTATTTCTTCTTTCAGTTCCTCCGACCATCTCCTCCTGTGTCCACTCCCTCCCGCAGCTCCCGCATATCTCAGCCAAGAATATGCTACTGAAGAAGCTCTGTCAAGTGGCTTCCCTTCTTTGCAAACCGATTCTAGAGCAGTCAGGGGTCTACATAGTTGTTGGTCATTTTTAAATTTACCTAAATAGCTTCTTATTTGAAAGTAGGCCCATTGTCTCATGTGGGGTAGATTTTTTTCTGATTTAAGTAGTGACCAATCTCTAAATTTATTGTCTGTGTAGCAGTCACCAGCCAGCAGAGGAACGTTCTGCATCGGCGGTTGGAGTTTCGGGTTGTGCATACCTGGCAAAAAGTCAGGATTGTCTAACAGCGGTGTCAGGGGACTTGGTAGTGTAGTAAGCTCTTTTTGTTTTGCTATTGTATTAATGATTCGCAAAGTTGTGCCAGTGATTGGGTGTTTGCGCAGGATATGTGGGTAACTATTCAGGGCAACCCATGGCGAATATTTCAGTGAGCATGTGGATAACTCCGCTTCTAAGGCAACCCAGTCTCTCGTGTGGTCATGGCAGTGCCAGTCGACGACTCTCGCTATGTGTGATGCATAATAGTAGTGCTGAAAATTTGGTAGGTTAATGCCTCCTAGATCTTTAGGTTTTGTTAATGTGGTTAGTTTAACTCTTGGTTTTTTGTGGTGCCATAGGAACTTCGAGATTAAAGAGTTTAGGGCTCTAAAGAATTTTTGGGGAATCTCGATCGGTAGCGTGCGTGTTAGGTAGAGAAATTTGGGCAGTATCACCATTTTCACTATCGCTGCTCGGCCAAACCATGAGAAGAACCCCTCGTTCCACCTCACGAGGTCTGTCCTGTATCCCTGAAGGAGGGGTATGAAATTTCTCTCAAAAATGGAGCTTAGCTGTGGCGTGAGCCAAGTCCCTAAGTATTTCAATTTATTCGGATCCCATCGAAATTGGGAGTTGGTCTTAGTCTGTGTAAGCAGTCTTTCTGTAAGGGAAATGTTTAAAGCTTCAGATTTTGTGTAATTTATTTTTAAGTTGGATATATACCCATAATTAGCCAATTCTTGTAAAAGATTGGGGAGGGTTATTGTCGGGTTGGTGAGGAAGAACAAGAGGTCGTCAGCATAGGCGGCCACCTTATACTCTCTGTCTTTGATCTGAAATCCATGAATTGCTGTGTTGTGTTGGACTGATCTAATGAAGGGTTCCAGGGATAGGATAAATAATAGGGGCGAAAGGGGACATCCTTGTCTGGTCCCGTTAGTAATGTTGACCTTTTTAGAGAGAATGCCATTTATTTTCAGCTCCGCTGAGGGGTTTTGATAAAGTGCGGAGATCCAAGCCATCATATGTGGACCCAAACCAACTCGTCTACATACAGTCAGCATGAAAACCCACGCTACTCGATCGAAGGCCTTCTCCGCGTCAGTTGATAGGAGAAAACCTTCGATCTTTCGCAATTTCACTGCATGAGTGAGCAGAAGCGCCTTGGTTACATTATCCTTGGCCTCTCTGCCCGGCATGAAACCAACTTGTTCCATACCTATCAGATTTGGCAATAGTGGGCCCATCCTCAAAGCAAGCACCTTGGCAAACAATTTGACATCCAAATTCAATAGAGAGATGGGTCGGTAGCTAGCGCAGTCTCTGGGGTCTTTGCCCATTTTTGGTATAACCGTGATGTGAGCTGCTAATAAATCTGGAGTTACTGCTCTCGGGTTAGAAAGTGTGTTCAAGGCATCTTTTAAAGGATTAGTGAGAGTGTCTATAAAGGTCTTATAATAGGTGGCTGAGAACCCATCTGGACCTGGACTTTTACCTGATTTGAGTTGTTTAATGGCTTGTTTGATTTCAAGTGAAGAGATTGGGGTTTCTAGTAAGTCTATGTCTGATTTCGCTAGGGTTGGGAGTCCACTGTTGGTTATGTAGTCCTGCATGATTTGTGTCCGGTCTCCTGTCATATGCGGCTGCCTATGCTGTGGAGGTAGGTTGTATAACTTTGTGTAGAAGTCATGGAAGTGATTGGCTATAGCCTCTGATGCAATATCTAGTTTCCCCTCCTTGTTTCTAATGCCCGCAATATTGTTAGTAGAATTTTGTTCTCTTAGAGCTCTCGCCAGGAACCTACCGGCCTTGTCTCCTGACTCATAATAGATTCGTTTTTTGAAAAATAGCATCCGTTTGGCTCTAGAATCAAGCATCTGTTGTAGCTCTTTCCTGGCTTCTAATAGGTTCCCGGCTGAAGCTACAGAGAGGGACTGTTTGTGTAGTAGTTCTAAAGTTCCAATTTGGGCAATCAGTTTCTTTATTTTGGCGTCTCTTTCTTTTTTGCGTCTGGAACCCAGTTCTATTAGTGTTCCACGTATAGTACATTTGTGTGCTTCCCATACCATCAGTGGGTCTGCCTCAGGTGTAACGTTGTGAGTGAAGAATTCTGTCAAGTTTTTAGTGATCGTGGGAAGGAGTGTTTGGTCCGTCAGTAATGAGGCATTTAGTCTCCAAGTCGGTTGCTTTTGTGTGGTGATTTGTAAGTCCATGGAGATGGAAATCGGGGAGTGGTCTGAAATCGTCTGTATGCCTATGCGGGCGTCAGTTAGTTTCGAAAGATCCCTTTGTGAGATGAATAAATAGTCTAGTCGTGCGTATCTATTATGTGGGATTGAAAAGTGGGTATAATCTCTTCCTTCTGGATTAAGAAAGCGCCAGGAGTCCACCAGTTGTAGCGTCTGTAAGAGTGACTTGAGTTTTTTAAGTATTTTGTAGGTAATACAGGTCTTGCCATTAGAGGTATCAAGGAGGGGGTTCAAGGGAACATTGAAGTCCCCACCAAGTATCAGGCAACTCCTGGAGCTTTCCCACTATGTGTTGACAGAATGTGATGTGGGCTTTGTTTGGAAAATAGACGTTAGCCAAGGTTATGGGAGTGCCTCTGTACGAGCCCTTTAGGAATACAAATCTTCCTTCCGGGTCACACAATTGTTCAGTTAGTTCAAAGGGTACATCTTTACCTATAAGGATAGATACACCCTTGGACTTAGAATTAGCATTAGTGGCATGGAAAGCTCTTGGGAAGTGTAAATTTGTGAGTCTTGGTACCTGGTGTGTCTTAAAGTGGGTCTCTTGCAAAAAACAAATTGTGGCTTACCTTTTTTAAGTTCCCTCATGAGAGTGGAGCAGCGTTCGGGGATGTTTAGGCCTCTGATGTTGTGTGATACTAACAGAGGGCGTGTGCCCGTGGATGAGTAGACCATGGTTGAGCGGTAGGAGGAGACGGTCGGAGGTCCTTACTGTGGATACAAAACTGTTTTATGGAGGTTAACACCTGTAAAGAACATAGCACATATCATGAGGGACTCCATTTTAATTCTAAGACACCATCTTATGTTTTACAGGAAAATTGAGAAAACTCAAATATGAGTTTCAACTGAAACCCACATTATCTTTAAGCTGTTATCTATAGAAAACCTTCTCAAGGTTTTCTATACATTTTAATATAGCTAGAATGTGGAGTTTGTCCTAGCTCATGTTTGTTCTTGATAAGATAAGTGCTTCCTTCAACACCTGTTTAAGATTACATATATAGTGAAAATGATGCAAGATTTTGTTTTATAACACCAGCTAATAGGTAAATATTAACTGAACCTATTTTCATTTCAAGGACATGTATAAGTTTAGTAAAACTCCTCCCATCCCTCAAACGACATAAATACTGTATCATTGACCACTGCTAATTAGATATCATTAAGTGGCTAAGCAAACCTGTCTCCTGTGTCACTTTATTGATATCTCCAGGCCTGGGGGTCTACGGAGGTCTTCCTGCATTACCTGAACCTATCTGGGTGGTCTTAGAAGCAGAAATTTCCTACAACTGGGGGCTCGTCGTCTGGGATAAAAGCCAAAAATCATCTGAAGGTAAGTCTTTATTTTGTCTTTATTGACAAAATATTTCTTGCCTCAGCTCTGATTAAAGCTTTTTAGACCCGTAAATTAGTTGGGGATAAGAACCACGCCAGAGGTTAATATTGGAGGGTTTTTGGGAAACCCACAAAGATAAGCAGTACTGCATACACATATATAGAGACATTTCTTTTGGGAAGGGATATGAAGTGGTTAATGAGGAAATAGACTCCGGTGACCCCAAAATCTTTTGCTTTTTCTTATCTGTCGCATTAGAAGTTATAAGATAATCTGTCGTGTGTGTGTGGGTCAGAAGACTGGGTGGTAAAACAGTTGGCTCCCACTGTCAATATGGGTCAGAAACAAGGTAAAGAAGATCCTCCCCCTCTTCCCAATCCAGGAGAAACGTGTAAGGATTTTGTAGCCAGAATTTGTGGTACTAATTATGAATTCATAGTCCCATGGGTTTCAAATTTAGCGGGATGGACCGAAGCCATACACAGTGTAGACCCCTTTCCCCGGGATGGCGCTAATGATGAATTTCACATAGATATGATAAAAGGATTGTGTTTAGGAGATAAGAGAGCTTTCCCTTGGTACCCCGGGGATCCTCAATGGGATATGGATTATATGGAAAAGGGAGGAGAGAACTGGTTAAAATACGCCCCATATTGGTTTCAGAGGGATAATAAGAAACAGAAAAAGCCCACCAAATGTTTAAGTAAGGAAGATTATGACCAGAAACATAGAGAAGAAGCCGATAAAAAGAGATTTGTCCCTGACCCAATAGCCCCACCCCTGCCAATAGTCAGTCATCCTCCACCTGCATATGTACATGTCTATCCGAGTTTAAGAAAGGAAGATATTGATCTTCTGGCTGGACATTATGCAACCAGACAACGGCAGGTCCCCCTCGCTCCACAACCACAACAGCAGATGCCTCCCGCTCTACAACAAGATAGACAGCACCCACAGAGGGCCCGAGTCGAGGTAGGTGAACCAGAAGATGATCAGGGAGCTATAGGAGGGGTAGTTTCACCACCTGGCCAAGAGCAGGAGGAAGAAGATCTTAAAGGGGATAAAATACTTAGTCCCCCTAAAACAAAGAGTGGAACTGTATATAGTAACACTAACCTTCATGCACCTTTCATGACCATTGGAAATGAATTATTAAAAAAGGTAATAGACATTGAGGACATTGACAGGATAGTAAAACATTGCCCCAAATCCACCGCCTCTGCAGGAGGCACTTTAATTTACTTAAAAAAGGCCTGTAAGGGTAGAAATTACACACAGGAAGACATGCGTCTTATCATTGATGGTATCATAGGACACACCAGTTCCTGGAGCTGGGCAAATGTTCCAAGTATAAACACTATTGACACTGGAAACGCGGGAGCATATGGGTTAAACACAGTACCAGGTAGGAACACCATGTGGACAGAATTAGAGACTGAAATGATGAGAGTATTTAAAAATAAAAGTTCCCTCCCTACTGCCATAGCATGCAAACAAAAGTCAGGAGAAACTGTAGTTGAATTCTGGAAAAGGTTTCATGAAAATTGGACAACAGAAGCTGGATTAGCTACAACTACTGATGTGGGAGCTTTGTTTATTCAAACTTATATGAATAATCTAAAACCCCAGTTCGCCTTGGTGGTAAAACAGATGATATCTGAATGGACGACACAGACGATTGACCAATTTCAGGAAACTTTAATACAGAAAGAAGCAGCAGGGTGTTTTGATGTAATAAAAGAGAAAGCAGTGAGTACCCTTTATCAGGGTGGAGTGCAAACTCAGCCTCCCCAAGATAATGGTGGACAATGGGGCAGTGGAAACAAAGGCAGAGGAAGAGGAAGAACAAAAGGGAGAGGGCATGGTTTTTCCAGACCACCCCAGCAGTCCCGCACATGTTGTTTTAACTGTGGACAACAGGGTCACTGGAGAAATCAATGTCCTTATGAATGGAATAACCCAAATACTCAAGATCAAGATCAAACGCATACACAGGGACCCCAATCTAGCCAACCTAATCAAGTTGCCCCAAAGCAACAGGGTCCCCGATTCCCTATACAGTGGAATCAACAGCAACTAAAATGAAGCTGCCCGGAAGGTAGTATCCCAGCATTTCCTTTGATCTCACACTCTTACAATGAGCAACCAATTGTGACCCTATTTGTCAAAAATAGGCCTGTTCCGTTTTTAACCGATTCAGGGGCAACTCGGAGCACCCTCAGTGAGGACTACTACAGAGGTGAGACTAAAATTGCTGAACCTTCTATGGGAATTAATGGGATACTTACCAAAACATACAAAACACCACCTTTACCAGTAAGTGATGTTGAAAGGGGAGGTGCAACAGTCTTGCATCATTGTTTCAGGATTATACCAAATTGTCCTGTGAATCTCTTGGGTAGAGATCTGATGGGAAGATTGGGTATAACACTGAAAATGACTACTGAAGGAGGGGTCTTCGTACACTCCAAGGTAATACCAATATATTACACTGAGGATAGTGATCTCCCTCCACCAGATGATCCGGCATGGTCAAAAAGCTCCTTGGATGTAGGTCTTATTTCTTGTACCCCATACAAGGCAGCTTTAAAATCATGGGCACAGCCGGTTTATCACAAACAATACCCCATTTCAAAAGAAAAGGAGGAAGGAGTGGCCCCAATGGTGGAAAGGTTCCTGCAGCAAGGAATTCTTAAAGAGACACTGTCACCCTACAACACCCCCATTAACCCAGTAATGAAGCCGGACGGCTCTTACAGGTTTGTACAAGACCTCAGAGCTATAAACAACCTAGTGATACCCATTGCTCCTATAGTGCCTGATGTGCCATCACTCTTAACCTCCATACCATCCGATGCAGAGTATTTTTCGGTCATTGACCTTTGTAATGCATTTTTTTCAGTTTCTGTTGACGAAGAGACACAGCCTATCTTTGCATTCAATTTCAGAAACCGCCAGATGACGTGGTGTAGATTACCTCAGGGTTATGTAGACTCCCCTGTAGTATACACAGTGGCCCTCCAGGCAACCCTGCGGTCTTGGACACCCCGCCATGGTTCCGTCCTACTTCAATATGTTGATGATTTGTTGTTGTGTAGTCCAAGCCAGAAAGCATGTAAAAATGATGGTTTAGATCTGTTACATTGGTTAGCAGACAATGGTCACAAGGTTTCTAAGAAAAAGCTACAATGGTGTCAGGAAACTGTTGAATACCTTGGTTTTGTACTCTCCAAAGGAGAAAGGAAAATCAGTCACAAGAGAGCTGCGGCTCTCGTGGGTCTGCCCCGCCCACTTACTAAGAAGGACATGCTATCCTTTCTTGGAATGATTGGTTACTGCCGCCAATGGATACCTGATTGTTCCTACTATGATAATCTCCTGAGGCAAGCCACAGGTACTGACATGCCAGATTGTGTGAAATGGAATGATGAAATGTACAATGCTTTTGTGTATCTTAAAACTGCAATGGTCACATCTCCTGGACTTGGACTACCTGAATATGGTAAAATGTTTCACTTGTTTGCAAGGGACAACTGTAAAACAATGGCGGGGGTCCTGGCTCAGGAGCATGGGGGGAAACTCCGCCCAATTGCGTTTTTTCAAAAGTTGTGCCGATGCCAGTACAGGGAATGCCGGCGTGTCTCAGAGCTCTGGCATCCTGTGCGATGGTGGTGGAAATGGCTACATCATTCACTCTAGGACATGCCACCACACTACACACCACTCACACTATCCATTCTACTAAAGAACATCCATACCCAGCACATGTCAGCCCAGAGGCTGAGCGGTTATGAAGTAATTTTACTTTCTAACCCAAAAACTTGAGATCAAATATGCCTCTCCCACTTCTGGCCCACTTCTGGCCCAGCTCCAATCCTGAATGCCTTGCTAGGCTTGAAAGGTGAAGAAGATGAGGTAGTGCCTCAACATGAATGCATGGACCTCATCCACCAAGACACATCCCCGAGACCAGACATGTCTTCAACTGCTCTCCCTGGAGCACAGAATGTCTTTGTGGATGGGTCTTGTTCAAGACCAAATGATAACACATACCATGCAGGGTATGCTGTTGTTCAGCTGCCTGATAAAATACTGGAAGCAAACCCTGTCCCATTCCAATCAGCACAAGCTGCAGAACTTATAGCCCTTACTCGAGCTTGTCAGCTTTTTGAAGGGCAGGATGTAAACATTTACACAGACTCCAAGTACGCGTACGGTGTTGCGCATGATTTTGGAGTCATATGGAAAAGGCGGGGCTATATAGCAGCAGACGGTAAATCCATCTCACATTCCACGCTTGTCACAAGTCTGTTAGAAGCTATACAATTACCAAGGTCCATAGCTATACTACACTGTAGGGCACATACAGGGCAACAGGATGACATAGCCAAAGGCAACGCCTTAGCTGACAAAGCAGCAAGAGAAGCAGCATCCACACAGCCTGCAAACATACAAATGCCATTACTCTCACCAGAAATTCCTCTTTTGGATCAAACATTGCGTGATCTCCAAGCATATGCCACAGAACAAGACATCCAGCAATGGAACTCAATAGTTGTGCAGACAAACCCAGAAACTGACCTTGTCTGCCAAGAGGGGAGACCATGTATCCCTGTAGCCAGTGCACCCATTTTTATTTCACAATACCATGGGATAGGTCACAGAGGGTGGAAAGTCACATGTGAACTTTTGGATAAGGATTTTTACATTCCAGGTCTTCCCTCTCTCGTTAAGGCATATGTTTCCAGATGCATCACATGCATTCGGAATAACCCTAGCAACCCTCACAAAGCAAAACACGAACATCTGATATATCCATCTACACCATTCACTCATCTGCAGATAGATTTTACACACATGCCCAAACTAGGTAAAAGACAGGAATATTTGCTAATAATAGTGGACATGTTCTCAAGATGGATAGAATTGTTTGTAACTACAAAGGAAGATGCACAAACAGTAGTGAGGATTCTGATACAAGAAATTATCCCAAGGTGGGGTTGCCCACTACAGATCAACTCTGACAATGGTCCTGCATTTGTGGCCAAAGTTTGTCAAGACCTGGTAAAAACACTGAAAATAGAATGGAAATGTCAGGGATCCACCAGCACCAGATCAGGGCGCTTGCAGGCGTCTAGGAGCCGGCGCGTCCCTGTTCTGACACAGCGCCAAGCTGCCACTGTTGCCGTGCGTCAGCGCGGCGCTCGGGCACGCGTGGGCGCGTGCACAAGCACGGGCGCGCGCGCGTCCGCGGTAGCGCCGGTTTGGCGCCAACCAGCACTTAAAAGTTCCCCTGTTCCATGGGAACATTGCTGCTTCGTCTCAGCTCTGTGACTCTGCTTGTAACCTGTATCCTGATCGCTTGCTACCTGATTGACCCGGCTTGTTTTGACCATCCGACCTGCTCCAACCCCGATCCGGCCTGTCTGACTACTCTTCTGTCTGTATCAACCACCGTTGCCGACCTTGCCTGTTCACCGACTCTGCCTTGCCTGCTGTTATTACCTGTGCCAGCTACCTGCCGACCCGGACTGTCTGACTCTGCTTGTGCCTGCCATTCACTTGCTGTTGCACCTTCAGCTTCAGCTTCAGTGATCTCTCCCTCCAGTGTGTCAAGTCTGCTGCCGTTCCAGTCTCCTCTCACATGCAATCCAGTGTGTCAAGTCTGCTGCTGTTCCAGTCTCCACTCACCTGCAGCCCGGCCATCCCAGGAGGGATCTCTGCCTCCACATCAGAGACTATACAGGCACTCCTACCCCACTGCGCTCAGGAGACCACTGTCCCCACTCCAGTGGCTCCTGAACCAGCGTTGTATGAGAGGTCTTCTCCTACAATCAGGCTCTCCTACCAGGTACCTAACAGTTGTATGAGAGGTCTTCTCCTACAGTCAGGCTCTCCTACCAGGTACCTAACAGGAAGTTTCCTATTCCTTACCACCCCCAGAGTTCAGGTATAGTGGAAAGGATGAACAGAACCATTAAAGATAAGATCAGGAAGGCCACTGGAGGTACGTATGCAAATTGGAAGAAGGTCCTACCAGCTGTACTAGCCGAGGTAAGAATGACACCCTCTAAAAAGACAAGATACTCTCCTTTTGAAGTATTAATGGGTAGGCCATTCCCCACCCCATGGGCCAGACAGCCACTTATGTTAGAAAGAGGGGACCTAGATCTTATTCAGGAAGAATATGTAAAAAAACTTATTGAAACTTTGGATAAAGTTGAAAGGAATGTTGCTCGCACCTCTCCTTCACAGGAACCTACACACCCTTTCCAGGTGGGTGACACCGTGGTGGTCCAGAGATTGAACCGCACCAAGAAACAGGAGTATCCCTTCAGACCCCCAACCACAGTGATCGCAGTCACCCGCACAGCTATTTTGGTAGAAGGACAACAGGCCTGGATTCATGCAAGTCGCGTAAAGGTCAACCAGGACCCTAAGAAGAAAGGCAAAGATAAAGCACAGAGAGGTGAAGCAAGTGATATAAATCCTCGAACACTGAGTGAAGCAGGTGGTCAAGACTCTGAACAAGATGACGTCGCTTATTTCACCACGGACTTCTGGGAAGGCCTTGTGCCTCCTATGCTGGGCTGCCCTGATTGTGTTCCTGCCAACTTGGCTGATAACTAACTGTATTTATCATTCTGAAGATTTGGGACTCATAAAGGGTATTTGTGGGGCCTCTAACACTCTACAACAGAATAATACACATGACAGACACAAGAGAAATGAAAACTCAGCAAGTTTTACAGATAAAATGTTATTGTTGAAGTTTAAATATAGCTACGCCCAGAAATCTGGATTTGAAAAATGTTGGATATGTAGTAAACTCCATCCTAGCACTGCTAGAATCCCCTTAATGGCAGTACCTCTAAACTTCACCCCACTCCTTAATGGCACACCTCCTGTCGTCCTTACAGAAGTCATAAGAACACTTTCAAATAATACCCTTACTTTCCAAATTACTGGTAGAAGTCATTCCCCAGACTGGTGTTTTAAGTTGGGAAACTCCACAAACGGAGCTGAAGTTTGCCAACAAACTAATATTAACTTTTCAATGACTTCAATTGAAAGTCCTTTCTTTCATACTTCAGAACCTGCCCTAAACACCACTCTAATAAACTTTCTTAACTCCAGTTCCACTTCCACAGTAGGACAATTATTGTCGAGTTTAACTTTTTCCAGTTTTTCTGATGAAATGATGACAATATTCAACAAACGATCCTTAGCTCTAGGAAACAGTATTTATATTTGTTGTGGAAAAATCTGTCACCCTTGGATCCCCACCGAACCCCAAGGATGGTGTTATCTTGCATCCCTAGTCCCCATCATGGGCGTAGTAGGAGATAGCAAGGGAAGACACCTCCTTGAAGCTAGCATGCATCCTAGGTACCCCCTCAAACACCGCAATAAAAGGGAGTTATTTCTTACAAAAGATATGGCATGGGCTTGGTTCCCCTCATGGACTGGGTGGGGAATAGACTTAATGAAAAGGTTGAATAATTACACTGGAATCATTGATGAAATAATGGAAAAGAATTCTGATGATATTACTAAATTAAATATAGAAACTAGGGCAATTAGAAAACAATTAGAACTACACGAGTTAGCCATAGAAAGCATGAGTGCTGCTTTAACTGGGTTATGTGAAAACACAGAAGATTATGAGTGTTGTACCTGGTTTCATAACACAAGTATTGAAGTACTAGATTATTATGATATAATTGCACAACACCGGAAAGAAGTAAGCAAATTACAAGATGAAGCTAGAAACATTGCTAAGACATGGGATCCTTTTGCAAACCTAAGTTCTGGGATAGGCATTTTGGCATGGATAAAAAGTGCTGCCATAATTATAATTATGATTGTTCTTTTTGTTTTGTTCCTATATGCCTGTTATAAGCTTATAATGTGTATAATTGTTAAGGCATCCCGAACCCCTGATCCTGCTGCTATGAATAGGATTTATCTGAGTATGTATTATGATAGAAGAAAATTTACCGTATATACTCGAGTATAAGTCGTCCCGAGTATAAGTCGAGACCCCCAATTTACCACAAAAAACTGGGAAAAACTTATTGACCCGAGTATAAGTCGAGGGTGAGAAATGCAGAGGGTCAATAATGTCCATCTGCAGCTGCCTGCCTCCCTGTGTCCTGTGCAGCCTACCTGTACCCTGTACATGTGTGTCCTGTACATGTGTGTGTGTCCTGTACATGTGTGTCCTGTACATGTGTGTCCTGTACATGTGTGTCCTGTGTGCATGTGTGTCCTGTGTGTATGTGTGTCATGTGTGTCCTGTGTGTATGTGTGTCATGTGTGTATGTGTGTCATGTGTGTCCTGTGTGCATGGGTGCATGTGTGTCCTGTGTGCATGTGCAGCCTACCTGTGTCCTGTGTAGCCTTCCTGTGGCGATCTCCATCCTCAGACAGCGGCCGTGTGATGATACTGTTCGGCGGCCATTCCACAGTTCAAAAGCCGCGCCTCCTTCTCGTCTGTGATAGGCTGACCGCTGACTGCCTATCACGGACATTCTCTCGTTCTCATACCACGGACGAGGATGAGAGAATGTCCGTGATAGGCTGTACACTGACAGCTGTTCAGCCTATCACAGAAGAGCAGGAGGCGCGGCTTTTGAAAGCTGGAATAGCCTCCGTGCATTATCAGCACACGCCGGCCGCCGTCTGCCTGCATGACACGCTGATCATGCAGACAGACGGCGCGGACTCGAGTATAAGTCGAAGGGAAACTTTCAGCCCAAAAAAAAGGGCTGAAAAATTCAACTTATACTCGAGTATATACGGTACATAACTGTGAAAGATAGTGAGCCGTATAATAATGTCTCAAAGAGGGGATTGTAAAGAACATAGCACATATCATGAGGGACTCCATTTTAATTCTAAGACACCATCTTATGTTTTACAGGAAAATTGAGAAAACTCAAATATGAGTTTCAACTGAAACCCACATTATCTTTAAGCTGTTATCTATAGAAAACCTTCTCAAGGTTTTCTATACATTTTAATATAGCTAGAATGTGGAGTTTGTCCTAGCTCATGTTTGTTCTTGATAAGATAAGTGCTTCCTTCAACACCTGTTTAAGATTACATATATAGTGAAAATGATGCAAGATTTTGTTTTATAACACCAGCTAATAGGTAAATATTAACTGAACCTATTTTCATTTCAAGGACATGTATAAGTTTAGTAAAACTCCTCCCATCCCTCAAACGACATAAA
This sequence comes from Lithobates septentrionalis, assembly GCA_037952835.1. Taxonomy (NCBI): domain Eukaryota; kingdom Metazoa; phylum Chordata; class Amphibia; order Anura; family Ranidae; genus Lithobates; species Lithobates septentrionalis. Next base: position 1,686,394 of record JBBDGP010000091.1, on the reverse strand, counting down.
TACTGTATCATTGACCACTGCTAATTAGATATCATTAAGTGGCTAAGCAAACCTGTCTCCTGTGTCACTTTATTGATATCTCCAGGCCTGGGGGTCTACGGAGGTCTTCCTGCATTACCTGAACCTATCTGGGTGGTCTTAGAAGCAGAAATTTCCTACAACACCCACGACCCTTGTCAAAACAATACTCTTATGGTAAACTTTTCTGGTACCTTCTATTTATTAAAAAAACAAAATAAATAGGGGGAAGAGGAAAAGGACAGGTCGAGAGAAGGGAAGAGAGGGAAAGACAGAGGAAAGGAAACACTTGTTTAAAGTATTGGGAGAGTATTACTATGGTAGTCCTCTCTCTCGGGGGATCACCTACTCCCCAAGAGTAGAGGTACCACCTGTTTTATTGTAGCTATTCCCCTCGCTCAACCAGGAGGTCGGGGAAGCTTTGTGGGATCGCTGGGAGGCGACAACAATCAGGGGACAGTTTACCCGTCAATCCGCAAAAATGTAGATTGATCAGAGAACTGTAAATGGGGCTAACCTCAGTGAGGCACACACGGCCAGTTCAGTTATAGTTTAAGGTAGGAAATTATCATTTATTTATTTACACCCGATCATGGTGTAGTGTTAGTAAATGGGCAGTTTTATTTATTTCTTTTTTTTTTTTTTAAGGTATAACATACTATAATGTAGTATAATGTATAAGACCTAATTGGCGCAGAGTATCGTTAAAAGTAACATAACATGTATCCGCCATCATAACTATTAAGTGAGAACCGTCTCAATTGATGATGACTAATACGTATAGGTAGCGTTATTTCTAACTTTGCTGGTTAACAGGACTTAGGGTGGCAGATAGATGTGAGAGGGAGTATACGGTGTGTAATAGTAGCATTGTTACTCCTCTTCTCTCCCTATGCGTAAGTCCTCTTCCCCTTCTGCAGTTATCGTTCCGATTGCCTCAACGTTATCAAATTTGATCAGAGCGAGGAACAGTAATTGCATGTAATGACCTTCTTACAGACAGTGAGCCATGTCCTGGGCAAAATGGTGTGTGGATCCTGTTTGGGCATTGTAAAATCCGCTATTATTCTTATGGTCAGTCTGTGCTCGCAGTTAATATGAACCTAGGTCTCAGTTTTCTCTCCTTGGACCAGGATATGAAGAGAAAGTGTTGCTAGGGTGATTCTGTGTGAGTTTAAAGGTAGAGCTCACCAGAGAGTGTTACTGTGAGATGATGATGTCATCTGGATTGAGCTGTAGCGAGGGAGGAAGTTCATGCAAATTCTTTACCTGCCTGTCTGGTGTTGTGTCGGAATTCAAAACGAAAAGTTGAAACAGGAGAGTTCTGTAGTGGCATTTCAATCCTCTTCCTGTTCTCTAGAGGTGCTAGCCAAACTTCTCGGGGTGTCTGTTACAGAGTTGCCTCCCCGATTTTGTTTACGTTTTTTCAGCTGTCTCTTGTCTGGAGACGAGAAGGGCGAGGTAGGTGGGCTCCTCATCACCGGAGGTTGTAGGAATTCAGCGTACCATTCCGGAAGGTCCAGTTGATCTATGTCCAACATCTCGCAAAATTCTGGGAGATCTGCTGGGGTGCGCAGTATGCATTGGTGCCCCTTATGTGATACTGTGAGGGCGAACGGGAATCGCCATGTGTATTTTAAGTCTCTCGCTCTCAATTTCTCCAGCGGGGGGCGTAAGGCGTGACGGTTCCTCAGAGTGATCTGTGATAGATCCTGAAAGAGCATGATTGTAGCTCCAATAAGGATGATCTGGTTATTTCGTCTAGCTTTGCGCATAATATCTTCCTTTATACCGAAATTTTGTAGGCAGCATATTATGTCTCGGGGTGGTGCTGATTCCGACCCTCTGGGTCTTAAGGCTCTATGGGCTCTCACAAAGTCGATCTCTGTGTCCTCCTGTCTCTCCAATAGTGTGTTAAAGACTCTCCTGAGGGCTGGGACAATCTGTTCTTGTTCCACCGATTCAGGGATCCCTCTCACCCTGATGTTGCATCTTCTGCCCCTGTTATCAAGGTCTTCGATATGTTGGTTCATGTCTATGAGGTCAAAAAAACAAAAAAAGCAAAAAACCGCGCTATAAAGTGATTTAAACAATAGTCCAATTGTGAAGTCTCATATAAAGATAAATAGTCCCAATTAAGGTCCAAAAAGGAAGAAGATAAGTATGTGACATAAACTTCATCCAAAGGAAACAGTGATGGCGGACACAGTTTGTGGAACACACCAATATATATTGCGCTTACCAGAAGCAAGCCATAAAAGGGCGAGTGGCTTTAACCCAGCCTGGGCCTTTAGATGTACAATCCAGGAGAAGCAGGAAGGGCGCCCTCGTCCCGTGGATCCACAAAATATGATCCGAAAAAAATATATAACAAAAATATAGCGTAATATTGTTTATATAAACACCACGCCAAACCAGAAAAGAAGTGACACTCAATTAACCTTAAATCATATGTGATCATATAAAATCCTGTGCTAAATAGCTAGGAAAATTGTAGTGAGTATCATGCAATCATGCAAATTAAAATAAAAAATAAATATAAATGGGTGAAAGCTACAGACTCCCAAAATCTGCTTACCAGATATAAATGGACAGTCAGCATGTGTTAATCACCCCAAAGGTATGTGAAAGGAACTCCCACCAGGTGCTGAGAAGGCTAGTAGTGCGAGCTGCTTACCAGAAGACAGACCCTTATGTGCAGATTCATTGAGACCAGGAACCAAACACCAAAAGAGCAGATATTGGTAACGAACCTTAGGGAATGTCCCCTTACCAGATATGCGAAACAAAGAGGGCAGATGTATTACGGTCCCAGCCAGACTCCAGACCGGAACGGTGTTACCACGTCTTGACCACTCAGCCCGGACTCAGCAGTACATATATAATGAAAGAGCCAATAGTGTAATACTGCGTATTGTGGATTTCTTATAAAAAGAGTAACACTTACATAGATACGAAATTAAAAGCTGTAGAAACGATAAAAACAAAGCTGGCCGGCCTCCGAACACACTCCCGTCCTCAATCAAACGATGTGGTGACGTCAGCACGCCCCTCCCAGACGCGTTTCGTCATACGTTGACGTTCTCAATGGGGAACGGGCAGCGCGCTGAACCACCACGTTATAAGCCCAACTCAAGCCTCGCTCTGAGTCCCGTTAGGGAAACATACAGCGCCATCTTAAGTATGGGCATCATCATACATTGACAAACATACAGCGCCATCTTGAGTATGGGCATCATCATCAGTTAACATACAGAGCGGGGTCACATAGGCATCCCATAATGCCAAAAGGTACCCACACCTCTAATTACATAGGGACAGCTTAGAATAGCATACGATTAAACAAAAAAAATCTAAAATCTAAGGCCCATAGCAGAAAAAAAACAATATACACATTTAACTCCCTCTCTATTGGTGAGCATCTGAAATAGGCCCATAAATATTGTACAAAGTATAATAACTCTAACACATATTGGGGCAAGTGAACATAGGGCTAGGCATGTATAATAAAGCCATAGACATAACATGATAAAAAGGGGGACCAATATTGGCAATAGTATAACAAGAGCTATTGGGCCCCATAATCATAATGAGTGAGGTAAAATCCCCTCAAAAAACGAAAATGTAAACAAATATAACAAAAACATATAAAATAAATAAATGAATAATATAACTTAAAATAAATTGAAATAAATTGCATAAATTTAAATAGATAATCCCATACTCAGAAAACAGGGGACCCCATAGAACAGAAGAAAAACTCAGCCTCATGAACAGAGTCAATGCTTGCCTAAAGATGTATAGGGTTATTCCCCAATTCCAGTATATACTATTCCCCCTTAATTGGATGGTCACACATATAGCATATCAGGAATTGTCTATAAAGGCGTTAACGTCCACATCTATATTCAGTCCGTGTGGCGTATAACTTTTTATTCTATGGACCCAAGACATCTCTAGTTTTGAAATGTCCCGCACCATAAAACTCCCTCGCCAGTACGGTCTATACTGATCAATACCAACAAAAAGAGTATTGGAGGGATCTCTGTCGTGTGCCAAACGGTAATGCTTTGAAACTGAGTGATTTTTGAACCCTGTCAGAATATTAGTGATATGCTTGTTGAGCCTCACCTGAAGGGGACGTTTGGTCCGACCCACATATTGCAAGCCGCAAGGGCATTGCAACATGTAAACCACCCCAAGGGTGGAACAGGTAATAAATGAGGTAATGGAATGGGTTTGGCCGGTTGCTGTAGACTTAAAGGTCTGGGTTCTCCTGTTCGAACAGGAATTAAAAAGAACATACACGACATCTGTTACATTTATAGAAACCGGTCAACTGGTCAAAAAAAGTGGTTCTTAAAGTTGGAGGATCTAAAACACTGAGGGCCAATCTATTTCTAAAGGTATGGGTTTTGATGGTAAAACTTCCCTTAAAACCCTATCATTAGTGATAATATGCCAATGTTTGGAAATCAGTTGTTTTACCTCTTTGTGTTGGAGGGAATAGGTGGTAATAAAGGGAACTCCCAGATTTTGATTTAAGTTACTTGGCCGTGATCTGTCCTGTAATAAGAGTCCCCTATCCATATTCTGTACATTTTCCAAAACCGGCAAAAGATTATCTCTGGTATATCCCTTTTCAAGGAATCTCTCCGTTAGGGTATTACTTTGTGTTAAGAAAGTAGCGGGGTCCAAACAATTTCTACGAATTCTCATATACTGGCTTTTGGGAATTCCATTAAGCCAAGGTCTGTGGTGACAGCTTTCTAATGAGATGTACGAATTGCGGTCACTTTCCTTGAAGAAAGTGGATGTAGACAAACAATTACCCTCTATATTTAAAGTGAGATAAAAAAAATGGATCTGGGTTTGGCTTAATTCAAAGTTAAGATGGATACCTCGGTTATTGACGTTAAGGGAGGACAGAAACTCCTGGAGCTCCTGGCCATCACCATCCCATAGGAGGAGGATGTCATCTATATATCTTGCCCACAGGACAAGATGGGGACTACGGTGGGTATAGATGACATCCTCCTCCCACTTAGCCATGAAAAGATTCGCCAAGCTAGGGGCATACTTAGCCCCCATAGCGACACCACGGCTTTGGCGATAAAAACGGTTTGAAAACCAAAAATAATTATGGGAGGCCGCAAAGCCAAGCAACTCCATGATAAAGGAAATCTGATCAATATGAAGACCAGAATCCCTAACCAGAGCATCATTGACCGTCTCCAGACCCATGTCATGGGGGATAACGGTATATAGGGAAGTGACGTCAGCACTCCCCATCCACATACCAGGTTTCATGGAAATATTGGAAAGAAGGTTTAACACATGGCGTGTATCCTTAATGTAGGAGGGCATTCTCTGTACAAGGGGCTGTAAAAAGAAATCAATATATCTGCCCACCCGGGACGTAAACGAATCGATCCCACTCACAATGGGGCGTCCCGGGGGGCAGACAGGGTTTTTTTGAACCTTTGGTAAATTAATAAATAATGGGAGTCTTAGGAGCTTTGGGGATTAAGAATAAACTTTCCTTTTCTTTAAGGATTCCCAATGAGGAGCCCCTAGGGATGATCTTACGAAGCTCCCTCCCATAACCATTTTTTGGGTCAGAAGGGAGGCGAGTATAGGTGTCAGCATCCCCAAGGATCCTAGCCATTTTGGCCATATAGTCCTTCCGATCCAAAACCACTATCCCTCCCCCCTTATCCGCTGGGCGGATAACCAGATCTTTATTTTTACACAAAGTCTCAAGGCCCTCTTGTATGATTTTTGAATTTTTTGCTTTTTTGATTTCTATCCTCTCTAGATACTAAGTACTACATCTCTGAACACTTTCAATGTAGGAGCAAGTGTTCCCGGAGGATTGAACAGCGATGCATTTGCCAAAAATTGGTCAGAGGATTGAGAATTTCTTATGATAGGATTTCCTACCATATATCGTTTGATGTTAAGTTTGCGAACAAACTTATGTACATCCATATAAGTTTGGAAACGATTGAGGCTCCTTGGGGGGGCAAATTTGAGGCCCTTGTCTAAAACTACTTTTTCAGAATGAGATAACTCCTTAGTGCTCAAGTTAAAAATACCCTGCCCAATTATACCCTGGCTCTTTTTTGCTCGCAGTCGCCTCCCCCCTCTAGTTCCTCGTTTCTTTCTACTGGTCTCTTTAGGCCTTGGCCCGGTTTGGAAAAACCCCAAGTCCTGGGGCCACCAGAAGGTGGGCCAGTAAAATTGGGCGCCATCAAATTTTGGGGGGGAGAGGACATAGAGGGAACCTGACTTTCTTGTTGGCGTACATACGGCCCCTGAGGGTCTGGCCCCCCTTCATATGGATTCATATCACTCATAGGAAAAAACCTATTCTGTGTGGGAAGATTATAGTCCCAGTCAGAAACATAGGGTTCCTGATAGGATGGTCTCTGGGGTGGGTCGTAACTTTGACTAGGTCCCCACCATTCCTGATACCCAGAGCCATAACCCCTACCTCTATTGGAATTGGGTAGGTTACGCCCTCTAACGCCATTCGGGTGGCTCCCCCTCCATGGGGGTGATGTAGAGTGATGAGTCCCTCCACCCCTTTGGCCATAGTTGGATCTAGGGGGCCCTGGGTTATAGGGTTGTTGTACGGGAATGTTGTTGGACTTGGTAGTTCCCACCGGTCTTTGGGGAGATTGATATCTCTGGGGACCTCTCTGATTCTTTACAAGGGGGCCCTTTTTAGCGTTTTTCACAGATTGAGACTGTTTAGAGGGAACTCCTGAACTTTCCCCTGACCCTGGGTGGACACCTCCATTTCAGTACCAGTTTGGGCAGCCAAGTCATCAAGCATTCTTTTTTTCCAGTCAAATACTATATTGTTACAGTAGTCATTTAGGTCACGATTATATTTTTTCTTTTTTTTGGACTTTTGGTCCCTGTCCTCTTTCTCAAGAACTTTCAACAAGCTCTGAGATCTTTCTCTATACTCATCACTATCTTTATTGGCACTGAGTTTGTCTTTGATAATTTTAATATCAGTGTCAATTTAATAGTTTGGCAGTTTTTCTGTCAATCAGGAATCGGAGGAGTGATAAACCCGCCTGGTTGAAATATTTAAACCACTCCTCCAATTCCGTTTCGCCATTTTGTGGGGAAACCTCCCACCTTAGACTCCTTGGGACCATCAAATTTTTTATATAAGTCTCAAGGTAAGCTATATCCCATTGAGTATGAGTTTCTGAAATCATGAGGTTCTTTAATCTTGTAAAGAGCCCCCCCAAATCATTCTCATCCTCTTTATATAACTCAAAGACACCCTCAGTGTTGACCACTTTTTGAGCTCTAAATTCAAAAATGTCCATGACTGGGCATTAACCAGCTGCACATGAGGTGCTGCACATGTGCTGATGTAGTCATCTCTAGTTTGTGTATCGCCTTACCTCTGTGTCTGCCAGCGTTTTCAGCAGCAGCCATCTTCTCATTAATCACCAGCATGCTCGTTTTTAAGTCTGTGATGGCTGCTGAAAAGGTCGCTTTGATGTCTGCAGCAAACACTGACATGTCAGCAAACGTTAGGGGATGGTCCGGCCTGGACTTACCCCTGCCTGTGTCTTCCGCGGCTGAGAGAGAGTCCTCACTGCCCTCTTCCTCATGAGACGGCGGCGCCATCTTAGGCCTCGTTGTTCCACTGCGGGCCGCCGACTTGCTTCTGAAGATGTCAGCGATGGTATTGTTAGCTGACGGTACCGAATTGCGGCGCGATCTTGTGCGGGGAGTCAAGTGGAGCTTTCTGCCCGGCATCTGGAGGCGGCTGATCGGGTTAAAAGCTGTGAACTGCCGTGTGTGTCGAGGAGCTCCTTCAATGTGCTGCCATCCCTGTTGCTCGCCAGGCCACGCCCCCCTAGTTTGTTTTTTCTATGTACCGTTCCTATCCTAGAGACACGGCAAGAAGTGAAATGGTGGTTACATGAAATCTCCCCAGTAAAAATCTGACAGAGGTTCTAACCCTTTCTCACTGTATCCAAAAATAAAATATTCTAAAGAGACACAAAAAAACATAATACAGACAATATGATCTTTAACCACTCGCCGTCCGCCAACCATCATTTGATGGAGGAGCGGTGCGGCTCTCATTCTGGGACAACGTCATATAACGTTGTCCCAGAATGGCCGCTCTCACATGCCCACGGGGGCACACAGCGTGGCGATTGCAGCCACGACATGTTGCTAGGACATGGCGCGGCACCAATCTCTGTAAAGAGTCATGGCCGCACCTCTATAACTATGTGATCGGCTATGTCCAATCACAGCCGGTCACATATAAACATGGAGATGCCGGTGATTGTCTCTCACTGTCTAACACTGACAGATGTGTGGCGAGGAGAGCCCATTAGCGTCATCTCCTCCCAGGGGACATCCAGACATATAATCAGGGCACTGATCACAATACAGCGCCACCAGTGCCAGCAATCAGTGCCCACCAATGCCAGCAATCAGTGCCCACAAGTGCCACAAATCAGTGCCCATTAGTGATGCTAGTCAGTGCTGCCTATCAGTGCTGCTTATCAATACCCATCATTGCTGCCCATCAATGGCTACCATTGCTACCCAATAATGTCCATCTGTGCCACCTATCAGTGCCTATAAGTGCAGCATATTAGTGCCACCTTATCAATGCCCATAAGTGCCGCCTCATCAGTGCCCATAAGTGCCACCCAGTGCAGCCTATCAGTGCCCATCAGTGCCGCCTCATCAGCGCACAACAGTGAAGGAGAAAAATTACTTATTTACAACATGTACTGACAGAAAAAATACATTTTTTTTAAAAGATGTTCATTCTTTTTTTTAGCAAAAAAAAAAAAAAAACAGCAGTGATTAGATACCAAAAGAAAGCTCTGTTTGTGTGAAGAAAATTATAAAAATTTCACATAGTTGCAGTGTAGCATGATTGCGCAATTGTCATTCAAAATGCGACAGCACTGAAAGCTGAAAAATGGCCAGGGCAGGAAGGGGGGAAAGTGCCCTGTAGGCAAGTGGTTAATCATCCACAGGTATTTTGGAGTTAGAGACTAGGATAACAAGCACACACTCATACTTATTGCTTTGCTTGGGAGGTAGGTTCTTGCCTTCTATTTCTGAAACCAATAAAATAGCTTTAGCTTAAAGTGAGCACAATGGCTTTAAATCAGCATATGTTAGCACAAGGCCTATGGAAACTCAGGTGAAGGTGAAAACGCTGTTCTGTAAATGCTTTGTAAGGTATACTGAATTTAAAATAATAAAACTTTTCTTTGCTTTCAAAGTGTTAAGTACCCAAATTTATGCCTAAGATAAGAACAACAGATAAAGCGAGAGGAAATTATTGCATATGCTTATTACTTTTAACTTATTTTATAATGACAGCAGTGCAAAATTATAAATTATGAGAACATTTGTCAAATTATGGTAATGCCAGAATATGCAGCATTAAGACTGAAAGATGGTATGGTGTAAGAAAAGATCATAGCAGTGCCCATCCCAAAATATGTAAAATCAGGTCTTGGGGGTCCTGGGGTTAAGGAGTTACCAAATCAAAAACGAAGACTGAGAAATCATATGGAAAAAAAAAATATGCACCAATACAAAACTCTGGGGAATGTTCAGAAATGCCAGGAGCATAGTCAATAAATAGGAGTAACTGGAGCTGCTATTACACGAGGAGGATGTGGACTTCATGGAAATAACAGAAACTTGACAGCTCACATGACTGGCTGGCAAACATCCAGGTGTATTCCTTGTATCAGAGGGACAGGGAGGGTAGAAGAGGGGGAGGGGTGTGTCTATATGTCAGAAATGATGTAGAAGAGTGGAATGACATCAGTGATGGGGCAAGGGGGGATGTGGAATTCATATAGGTGGAACTCAAAGGAGTGTAAGTAAGCAGGAAACTACTAGTGGGGGTAACCTGAGGGAAGAGGTAGAGTTGGATCTCCTTTCACAATTAGAAATGGCAGCAAGACTGGGAAATGTCATCATAATGGGGACTTCATCTATCCTGACATTGACTGATGGGAAGGGATAGTCCACTCTTTAACCGCTTCCCGACTGCCTCGCGACGATATACGTTGGCAGAAGGGCACGTACAGGCAGAATTACGTACCTGTATGTTGCCCTTTAAGAGGCGATCGTGGGTCCTGTGGACTCGATGTCCGTGGGGATACCCACGATCGTGTCATGGAGAGGAAGAACGAGGAAATGCTAATGTAAACAAGCATTTCCCCGTTCTGCCTACTGACACTGATCACAGCTCCCTGTAATCAGGAGCGGTGATCAGTGTTCTGTCACACACGACAGCCCCTCCCCCAAAGTTAGAATCACACCCTAGGACACACTTAACCCCTACAGCGCCACCTAGTGGTTAACCCCTTCACTGCCAGTCACATTTACACAGTAATCAATGCATTTTTAATTGCACCGATCGCTGTATAAATGTGAACGGTCCAAAAATCGCGCCACAAGTGTCCGATCTGTCCGTCATAATGTCACAGTCACGATAAAAATCGCAGATCGCCGCCATTACTAATAAAAAAAATTAATAAAAATGCCATAAAACTATCCCCTATTTTGTAAACGCTATACATTTTGTGCAAACCAATCAATAATATTATTATTATTATTGCAATTTTTTATACCAAAAATATGTAGAAGAATACGTATAGGCCTAAACTGAGGAAAAAAAATTTTTTTATATATTTTTTGGGGAGATTTATTATTGCAAAAAGTAAAAAATAATGAATTTTTTCAAAATTGTCGCTCTTCTTTTGTTTATAGCGCAAAAAATAAAAACCGCAGAGGTGATCAAATACCACCAAAAGAAAGCTCTATTTGTAGGAAAAAAAGGACGTCAATTTTGTTTGGGAGCCACATTGCACGACCGCGCAATTGTCAGTTAAAGCAACACAGTGCCGAATCGCAAAAAATGCTCTGGTCTTTTGGCCAGCCAAATGGTCCGGGTCTTAAGTGGTTAAAGGCCTTCCACTTCTTAAATGTTCTACAGGACATCTTCATGTCCCAATTGGTGGACTCTCCAACTAGAAGTAATGGATTGCTAGATCTATTAGTTACAAATGGTACAAATCAGATTGCAGATGTGGAAATATGGGACAACTTGGGAACTAGCAACCACAGAATTATTACATTCATAAATCACAGAAAGGGAGGCATGAGGGGAATACAAGAACACTACATTTCAAAACAGCCAACTTTTCTAAACTGCACTCAATGCTGCAGGATATTAAGTGGGACCAAATCCTTGAAACATTGAACACGGAGGAAAAATGGGAATGCTTTAGGAACATTATAAATCAAGGTATCACCAAGTGCATTCCAAGGGGTAATAAATATAAAAGAACAAAGGTTAAACCTGGGTGGCTAAACCAAAACGTAAAATGTCACATTAAGGACACAAAAAAATGGCCTTTTAAAAGTACAAAGCGGAGGGGTCAGTATCAGCATTCCAACACTACAGGGAATTCAATAAGAAGTTTAAGTATGCAATCAGGGTGGCTAAAAAATACTATGAGAGACGCATAGCGGAGGAGAGTAAAAATAATCCCAAGAAGTTTTTTAAATATATTAACAGTAAAAAGGCGAGGTCGGAACACATAGGCCCCATAAAGGTTGAGTAAGGGAAGATGGTTACAGATGACAAGGAGAAGGCAGCTGTACTAAATTCTTTCTTCTCCTCAGTCTTTACACAGGAAAAGGATGGGTATAACAACCACGGTGGTATTGTTAGCAACATGCCACAGGATCTACTCTTGTGGCTAACAGAGGCCAGAGTCTGGAAAGAATTATGCTGCATACACACGGTCAGAATTTCCGTCAAAAAAAGTGTGATGGGAGCCTGTGGTCGGACATTCCGACCGTGTGTATGCTCCATTCAACTTTTTCTCTCTGAATTTCCACCAGCAAAAAGATAGCTGGTTCTCTATTTTTCCAATGGAAAAAGTTCTTGTTGGAAATTCCGTTCGTCTGTATGCAATTCCGATGCGCAAAAAACCACACATGCTCGGAAACAATTCAACGCATGTTCGGAAGTATTGAACTTCATTTTCTCGGCTCGTCGTAGTGTTGTACGTCAGCGCGTTCTTGGCGGTCGAAAGTTTCGAAAACTTTTGTGTGACCGTGTGTATGCAAGCCAAGCTTGAGCAGAATTCCGTCGGAAAAACATCCAGGATTTTTCCGACGGAAAAAAAAAGTCCTTACAGAACTCAGTCAAGTTATAGCCAGACTGCTATTCCTAATCTTCATGGACAGTATACTGACAGGATTGGTACCAGCTGATTGTCAAAAAGCCCACATGGTACCAATATTCAAAAAAGGGCAGAGATATATTCCTGGAACTATAGGCCTGTCAGTCTAACATCGGTAGTTTGAAAAATATTTGAGGGGATGGTAAGGGACCATATCCAGGAATTTGCTGATGAAAACAGTATACAGTCAGGTCCATAAATATTGGGACATCGACACAATTCTAATCTTTTTGGCGCTATACACCACCACAATGGATTTGAAATGAAACGAACAAGATGTGCTTTAACTGCAGACTTACAGCTTTAATTTGAGTGTATTTACATGCAAATTAGGTGAACGGTGCAGGAATTACAACAGTTTGTATATGTGCCTCCCACTTTTTTAGGGGACCAAAAGTAATGGGACAATTGGCTGCTCAGCTGTTCCATGGCCAGTTGTGTGTTATTCCCTCATTATCCCATTTACAAGGAGCAGATAAAAGGTCCGGAGTTCATTTCAAGTGTGCTATTTGCATTTGGAATCTGTTGCTGTCAACTCTCAATATGAGATCCAAAGAGCTGTCACTATCAGTGAAGCAAGCCATCATTAGGCTGAAAAAACAAAACAAACCCATCAGAGAGATGGCAAAAACAATAGGTGTGGCCAAATCAACTGTTTGGAACATCCTTAAAAAGAAAGAATGCACCGCTCAGCAACACCAAAAGACCCGGAAGACCATGGAAAAAAACTGTGGTGGATGACCAAAGAATTCTTTCCCTGGTGAAGAAAACATCCTTCACAACAGTTGGCCGGATCAAGAACACTCTCCAGGAGGTAGGTGTATGTGTGTCAAAGTCAACAATCAAGAGAAAACTTCACCAGAGTGAATACAGAGGGTTTACCACAAGATGTAAACCATTGGTGAGCCTTAAAAACAGGAAGGCCAGATTAGAGTTTGCCAAACAACATTTAAAAAAGCCTTCACAGTTCTGGAACAACATCCTATGGACAGATGAGACCAAGATCAACTTGTACCAGAGTGATGGGAAGAGAAGAGTATGGAGAAGGAAAGGAACTGCTCATGATCCAAAGCATACCACCTCATCAGTAAAGCATTTTGGTGGTAGTGTCATGGCATGGGCATGTATGGCTGCCAATGGAACTGGTTCTCTTGTATTTATTGATGATGTGACTGCTGACAAAAGCAGCAGGATGAATTCTGAAGTGTTTCAGGCATTATTATCTGCTCATATTCAGCAAAATGCTTCAGAACTCAATGGACGGCGCTTCACAGTGCAGATGGACAATGACTCGAAGCATATTGCGAAAGCAACCAAAGAGTTTTTTAACGGATAGAAGTGGAATGTTATGCAATGGCCAAGTCAATCACCTGACCTAAATCAGATTGAGCATGCATTTCACTTGCTGAAGACAAAACTGAAGGGAAAATGCCCTAAGAACAAGCAGGAACTGAAGGCAGTAGAGGCCTGGCAGAGCATCACCAGGGATGAAATCCAGCGTCTGGTGATGTCTATGCATTCCAGACTTCAGGTTGTAATTGACTGCAAAGGATTTGCAACCAAGTATTAAAAAGTGAAAGTTTGATGGATGATTGTTAATCTGTCCCATTACTCTTGGTCCCTTAAAAAGTCGGAGGCACATATACAAACTATTGTAATTCCTACACCGTTCATCTGATTTGGATGTACCCTCAAATTAAAGCTAAAAGTCTGCAGATAAAACACATCTTGTTAGTTTCATTTCAATTCCATTGTGGTGGTTAGGGATGAGCCGAACACCCCCCTGTTCGGTTCGCACCAGAACATGCAAACAGGAAAAAAGTTAGTTCGAACACGCGAACACCATTAAAGTCTATAGGACACGAACATGAATAATCAAAAGTGCTAATTTTAAAGGCTTATATGCAAGTTATTGTCATAAAAAAGTGTTTAGGGACCTGGGTCCTGCCCCAGGGGACATGGATCAATGCAAAAAAAGTTTTAAAAATGGCCGTTTTTTCAGGAGCAGTGATTTTAATAATGCTTAAAGTCAAACAATAAAAGTGTAATATCCCTTTAAATTTCGTAGCTGGGGGGCGTCTATAGTATGCCTGTAAAGGGGCACATGTTTCCAGTGTTTAGAACAGTCTGACAGCAAAATGACATTTCAAAGAAAAAAAGTCATTTAAAACTACTCGCGGCTATTAATGCATTGCCGGTCCGACAATACACATAAAAGTTAATTGATAAAAACGGCATGGGAATTCCCCACAGGGGAACCCCGAACCAAAATTAAAAAAAAAAAAAGACGTGGGGGGTCCCCCTAAATTCCATACCAGGCCCTTCAGGTCTGGTATGGATATTAAGGGAAACCCCGGCCAAAATGAAAAAAAAAAAACGGCGTGGGGTCCCCCCAAAAATCCATACCAGACCCTTATCCGAGCACGCAACCTGGCAGGCCGCAGGAAAATAGGGGGGGACGAGAGAGCGCCCCCTTTCCTGAACCATACCAGGCCACATGCCCTCAACATTGGGAGGGTGCTTTGGGGTAGCCCCCCAAAACACCTTGTCCCCATGTTGATGAGGTCAAGGGCCTCATCCCCACAACCCTGGCCGGTGGTTGTGAGGGTCTGTGGGCGGGGGGCTTATCGGAATCTGGAAGCCCCCTTTAACAAGGGGACCCCCAGATCCCGGCCCCCCTGTGTGAAATGGTAAGGGGGTACAAAAGTACTCCTACCATTTCACTAAAAACTGTCAAAAATGACAAGAGACAGTTTTTGACAATTCCTTTATTTAGAAGAAGCATTTAAATAAAGGAACTGTCAAAAACTGTCTCTTGTTATTTTTAACATTTTTGACACTTTTTTTGTGAAATGGTAGGGGTACTTTTGTACCCCCTTACCATTTTACACAGGGGGGAGGGCCGGGATCTGGGGGTCCCCTTGTTAGAGGGGGCTTCCAGATTTCGATAAGCCCCCCGCCCGCAGACCCCCACAACCACCGGGCAAGGGTTGTGGGGATTAGGCCCTTGTCCCCATTAACATGGGGACAAGGTGTTTTGAGGGCTACTGTTACGTACCTAAAGGGTGAGCCCGAATTGCAGAGGATGGCCTCTCCTACGCCTCCGACTCGAGAGCCCCTGATAGTGGTGACAGGGGTGCAGGAGTGCGGAGTGGTATGAGTGCCGGGCAGGATCAACAGCAGAAGGATCAGATGGCCGGCACAGCTGACGGGATGGATCAGTAGACAGGAACTGCAGACTGGACAGCTCAGCAGACAGGACAGCAGACTGGATGGATCAGGCAGACAGGTGAGCAGCCTGGATGGCTCAGCAGACAGGCCCAGCAGACTGGATGATGAGCAGACAGGTGAACAGCCTGGATGGCTCAGCAGACAGGCCCAGCAGACTGGATGATCAGCAGACAGGTGAACAGCCTGGATGGCTCAGCAGACAGGCTCAGCAGACTGGATGATCAGCAGACAGGTGAACAGCCTGGATGGCTCAGCAGACAGGCTCAGCAGACTGGATGGGAGTCCAGGATCGTCAGGCAGGCCAGGTCGGTAAGCAGGCTGGCAGCAGAGGTACAAAAGGAGCAGGCAGAGGGATCGTCAAACAAGCCAGGGATCAGGTACAGGCAGATAACAGGAATAGTCTCAAAGCAAGCCGGGTCAAAACAGGAGCAGATATCAGGTTTTCAGGGAACACACACACAGAGCTGCAGAGCAAACAGCAATGATGCAAGTGCCAGACAGGTTTAAATAACCCACCAGACACTAACGAGTGCATGTGCGCGTGCGCATAGACGCCCGCAATCGTGCACCGATGGGTCTAATCTGCCTGTTACTGGCAGGATCTTCATGACAGCTACCCCAAAGCACCCTCCCAATGTTGAGGGCATGTGGCCTGGTACGGTTCAGGAGGGGGGCACTCTCTCATCCCCCCTCTTTTCCTGCGGCCTGCCAGGTTGCATGCTCGGATAAGGGTCTGGTATGGATTTTTGGGGAGACCCCACACCATTTTTTTTTAAATTTTGGCGCAGGGTTCCCCTTAAAATCCATACCAGACCTGAAGGGTCTGGTATAGATTTTGAGGGGACCCCACGTCATTTTTTTAAAAATTTTTGTCCGGGGTTCCCCTTAATATCCATACCAGACCTGAAGGGCCTGGTATGGATTTTAGAGGGACCCCCCCCATGTCATTTTTTTTTAATTTTGGTTTGGGGTTCCCCTGTGGGGAATTCCCATGCCGTTTTTATCAATGAACTTTTATGTGTATTGTCGGACCGGCAATTCATTAATAGCCGCGAGTAGTTTTAAATGACTTTTTTTCTTTTTGAAATGTCATTTTGCTGTCAGACTTTTCTAAACACTGGAAACATGCGCCCCATTTACAGGCATACTATAGACACCCCGCAGGTACGAAATTTAAAGGGATATTACACTTTTATTGTTTCACTTTAAGCATTATTAAAATCACTGCTCCTGAAAAAACGGCTGTTTTTAAAAATTTTTTTTGCATTGATCAATGTCCCCTGGGGCAGGACCCGGGTCCCCAAACACTTTTTATGACAATAACTTGCATATAAGCCTTTAAAATTAGCACTTTTGATTTCTCTCATAGACTTTTAAAGGGTGTTCCGCGGCTTTCGAATTTGCCGCGAACACTCCAAATTGTTCGCTGTTCAGCGAACTGGCGAACAGCCGATGTTCGAGTCGAACATGAGTTTGACTCGAACTCGAAGCTCATCCCTAATTAACAGCAATAATCTCAATGGTTCCTAAACCCTAGTCAGATGAAACATCTTGTGCTAATTATAGGCTCATATCCTTACTAAACCTCAACATAAAATTGCTAGCAAAAGTTTTAGCGACTCGCTTAAATATTATAATAGGTTCTTTAATAAAGATCAAGTAGGTTTCATTCCATTACGCCAAGCAGCGGATAATGTGCACAGGATCACCCTACTGATTCAAGTGGCCAAAACATGACAGATACCCATATGCCTTCTGTCGTTAGATATCAAAAAAACATTCAATACAGTATCGTGGCCCTACCTACGTTTTACCCTGCAACGATGGGGCTTCGGGTCCTTATTTTCTTAATTGGGTTTCATCATTATATAATAGTCCCAAAGCCTATGTTAAATATGCTGAATGCAAATCAGGCATGTTTGATATCAGCAGAGGAAAACATCAGGGTTGTCCACTCTCCCCACTCTTATTTGCCCTACTTATTGAGCCTCTTGCTCAGGCAATCCGTACTGACAATCAAAGGGATAGATTTAGCTGGTCATCAAAACAAACTATGTCTATTTGCTGACGATATCTTAATCTTTAGGTCATCCCCTCATATTTCTGCTCCCAACCTTATAAGCAAACTTGATCATTTTGCCCGCATCTCTGGTCTAACTATTAATTCTCAAAAATCTACAGCCTTAAATATCTCCTTACCTCCTCATATTCTTCAACAAGCACAAACATCCCTCCCTTTCTCCTGGTCCACATCACGCCTTGCTTACTTAGAAATTAATCTTACCCCCAATCTTTCTGACATCTTCTCTGCTAATTTCCCTCCATTATTGCAGCAAATCTGCAATTATCTTAACCACTTGACGACCGCCGCACGAGGATATACGTCCTCAGAGCAGCACGGGCAGGCAAAAAGGACATACATATACGTCCTTGCCTTCCCGGGGGTGGGGGGTCCGATTGGACCCCCCCGGTGCCAGCGGCGGTCGCTTTTGGTCTGGAAGCGTTCAGTGATGAGGGGGAGGCCATCCGATCGTGGCCCCCCTCGCGATCGCTACCAGCCAATGAGAATCCTCCCCTGCCTGTGTGTAGTACACACAGGCAGGGGATGTGATGTCATCTCTCCTCGGCTCGGCAGTTTCCGTTCCGGCGCCGAGGAGAGAAGACTTCACTGTGAGTGCACCAAACACACACACACAGTAGAACATAGTTTTCCTTTTTCACCTATTCCACTCTTTGTGGAGTCAGCGTATGTGAGGGCAGCAGTCTATCAAATCATTAAGTGATATACTTCCCACTCAGGTTTTATTAATTTCACTGCGCGGATTCCCCATTTCTTCTGCCACACAGTAGAACATGCCAGGCACACTTTACACCCCCGACCCCCCCCCCCGATCGCCCCCCTGATCACCCCCCAATCACCCCCCCCCCCCGTCATACTGACACCAAGCAGGTTTTTTTTTTCTTTTTTTGATTACTGCATGGTGTCAGTTTGTGACAGTTACTGTGGTAGGACAGTTAGGCTTAGCCCCCTTTAGGTCTAGGGTACCCCCTAACCCCCCACTAAAAAAGTTTTAACCCCTTGATCACCCCCTGTCACCAGTGTCACTAAGCGATCATTTTTCTGATCGCTGTATTAGTGTCACTGGTGACGCTAGTTAGGGATGTAAATATTTAGGTTCGCCGTCAGCGTTTTATAGCAACAGGGACTCCCATATACTACCTAATAAATGTTTTAACCCCTTAATTGACCCCTAGTTAACCCTTTCACCACTGATCACCGTATAACCGTTACGGGTGATGCTGGTTAGTTCGTTTATTTTTTATAGTGTCAGGGCACCCGCCGTTTATTACCGAATAAAGGTTTAGCCCCCTGATCGCACGGCGGTGATATGCGTCGCCCCAGGCAGCGTCAGATTATCGCAAGTACCGCTAACACCCACGCACGCAGCATACGCCTCCCTTAGTGGTATAATATCCAATCAGATCTATACTAGCGTCCCCAGCAGTTTAGGGTTCCCAAAAATGCAGTGTTAGCGGGATCAGCCCAGATACCTGCTAGCACCTGCGTTTTGCCCCTCCGCCCGGCCCAACCCAGCCCACCCAAGTGCAGTATCGATCGATCACTGTCACTTACAAAACACTAAACGCATAACTGCAGCGTTCGCAGAGTCAGGCCTGATCCCTGCGATCGCTAACAGTTTTTTTTGGTAGCGTTTTGGTGAACTGGCAAGCACCAGCCCCAGGCAGCGTCAGGTTAGCGCCAGTAGCGCTAACACCCACGCACGCACCGTACACCTCCCTTAGTGGTATAGTACCTGAACGGATCAATATCTGACCCGATCAGATCTATACTAGCGTCCCCAGCAGTTTAGGGTTCCCAAAAACGCAGTGTATAGTGGGATCAGCCCAGATACCTGCTAGCACCTGCGTTTTGCCCCTCCGCCTGGCCCAGCCCAGTCACTTACAAAACACTAAGCATAACTGCAGCGTTCGCAGAGTCAGGCCTGATCCCTGCGATCGCTAACAGTTTTTTTGGTAGCGTTTTGGTGAACTGGCAAGCACCAGCGGCCTAGTACACCCCGGTCGTAGTCAAACCAGCACTGCAGTAACACTTGGTGACGTGGCGAGTCCCATAAGTGCAGTTCAAGCTGGTGAGGTGGCAAGCACAAGTAATGTTCCGCTGCTACCAAGAAGAAGACAAACACAGGCCCGTCGTGCCCATAATGCCCTTCCTGCTGCATTCGCCAATCCTAATAATTGGGAACCCACCACTTCTGCAGCGCCCGTACTTCCCCCATTCACATCCCCAACCAAATGCAGTCGGCTGCATGTGAGGCATTTTCTTTATGTCCTCCCGAGTACCTCTACCCAACAAACCCCCCCCAAAAAAGATGTTGTGTCTGCAGCAAGCGCGGATATAGGCGTGACACCCGCTATTATTGTCCCTCCTGTCCTGACAATCCTGGTTTTTGCATTGGTGAATGTTTTGAACGCTATCATTCACTAGTTGAGTATTAGCGTAGGGTACAGCATTGCACAGACTAGGCGCACTTTCACAAGGTCTCCCAAGATGCCATCGCATTTTGAGAGACCCGAACCTGGAACTGTTTACAGTTATAAAAGTTAATTACAAAAAAAAGTGTAAAAAAAAAAAAATATATAAAATAAAAAAAAATAGTTGTCGTTTTATTGTTCTCTCTCTCTCTATTGTTCTGCTCTTTTTTACTGTATTCTATTCTGCAATGTTTTATTGTTATTATGTTTTATCATGTTTGCTTTTCAGGTATGCAATTTTTTATACTTTACCGTTTACTGTGCTTTATTGTTAACCATTTTTTTGTCTTCAGGTACGCCATTCACGACTTTGAGTGGTTATACCAGAATGATGCCTGCAGGTTTAGGTATCATCTTGGTATCATTCTTTTCAGCCAACGGTCGGCTTTCATGTAAAAGCAATCCTAGCTGCTAACTAGCCTCTAGACTGCTTTTACAAGCAGTGGGAGGGAATGCCCCCCACCGTCTTCCGTGTTTTTCTCTGGCTCTCCTGTCTCAACAGGGAACCTGAGAATGCAGCCGGTGATTCAGCCAGCTGACCATAGAGCTGATCAGAGACCAGAGTGGCTCCAAACATCTCTATGGCCTAAGAAACCGGAAGCTACGAGCATTTCATGACTTAGATTTTGCCGGATGTAAACGGCGCCATTGGGAAATTGGGAAAGCATTTTATCACACCGATCTTGGTGTGGTCAGATGCTTTTAGGGCAGAGGAGAGATCTAGGGTCTAATAGACCCCAATTTTTTTCAAAAAAGAGTACCTGTCACTACCTATTGCTATCATAGGGGATATTTACATTCCCTGAGATAACAATAAAAATGATTAAAAAAATATGAAAGGAACAGTTTAAAAATAAGATAAAAAAGCAAAAAAATAATAAAAAAAAAAAAAAAAAAAAGCACCCCTGTCCCCCCCTGCTCTCGCGCAAAGGCGAACGCAAGCGTCGGTCTGGCGTCAAATGTAAACCGCAATTGCACCATGCATGTGAGGTGTCACCGCGAACGTCAGATCGAGGGCAGTAATTTTAGCAGTAGACCTCTGTAAATCTAAAGTGGTAACCTGTAAAGGCTTTTAAAGGCTTTTAAAAATGTATTTAGTTTGTCACCACTGCACGTTTTTGCGCAATTTTAAAGCATGTCAGGTTTGGTATCCATGTACTCGGCCTAAGATCATCTTTTTTATTTCATCAAACATTTGGGCAATATAGTGTGTTTTAGTGCATTAAAATTTAAAAAAAAGTGTGTTTTTTCCCCAAAAAATGCGTTTGAAAAATCGCTGCGCAAATACTGTGTAAAAAAAAAAAAGAAACACCCACCATTTTAATCTGTAGGGCATTTGCTTTAAAAAAATATATAATGTTTGGGGGTTCAAAATAATTTTCTTGCAAAAAAAAAAAACTTTTTCATGTAAACAATAAGTGTCAGAAAGGGCTTTGTCTTCAAGTGGTTAGAAGAGTGGGTGATGTGTGACATAAGCTTCTAAATGTTGTGCATTAAATGCCAGGACAGTTCAAACCCCCCCCAAATGACCCCATTTTGGAGAGTAGACACCCCAAGCTATTTGCTGAGAGGCATGTCGAGTCCATGGAATATTTTATATTGTGACACAAGTTGCGGGAAAAAGAAATTTTTTTTTTTTTGCACAAAGTTGCCACTAAATGATATATTGCTCAAACATGCCATGGGAATATGTGAAATTACACCCCAAAATGCATTCTGTTGCTTCTCCTGAGTACGGGGATACCACATGTGTGAGACTTTTTGGGAGCCTAGCCGCGTACGGGACCCCGAAAACCAAGCACCGCCTTCAGGCTTTCTAAGGGCGTAAATTTTTGATTTCACTCTTCACTGCCTATCACAGTTTCGGAGGCCATGGAATGCCCAGATGGCACAACCCCCCCCCCCCCCAAATGACCCCATTTTGGAAAATAGACACCCAAAGCTATTTGCTGAGAGTTATAGTGAGTATTTTTGCAGACCTCACTTTTTGTCACAAACTTTTGAAAATTGAAAAAAGAAAAAAAAAATGTTTTTCTTGTCTTTCTTCATTTTCAAAAACAAATGAGAGCTGCAAAATACTCACCATGCCTCTCAGCAAATAGCTCGGGGTGTCTACTTTCCAAAATGGGGTCATTTTGGGGGGTGTTGTGCTATCTTGGCATTTTATGGCCTTCAAAACTGTGATGGGTAGTGAGGAGTGAAATCAAAAATTAACGCTCTTAGAAATCCTGAAGGCGGTGATTGGATTTTGGGGCCCCGTATGAAGCTAGGCTCCCAAAAAGTGCCACTCATGTGGTATCCCCGTACTCAGGAGAAGCAGCAGAATGTATTTTGGGGTGTAATTCCACATATGCCCATTGCATGTTTGAGCAATATATCATTTAGTGACAACTTTGTGCAAAAAAAAAAAAATTGTCACTTTCCCGCAACTTGTGTCAAAATATAAAATATTCCATGGACTCAACATGCCTCTCAGCAAATAGCTTGGGGTGTTTACTTTCCAAAATGGGGTCATTTGGGGGGGGGGGTTTTGTGCCATCTGGGCATTTTATGACCTTCAAAAATGTGATAGGTAGTGAGGAGTGAAATCAAAAATTTATGCCCTTTGAAATCCTGAAGGCGGTGCTTGGTTTTCAGGGCCCCGTACGCGGCTAGGCTCCCAAACAGTCCCACACATGTGGTATCCCCATACTCAGGAGAAGCAGCTGAATGTATTTTGGGGTGCAATTCCACATATGCCCATGGCCTGTGTGAGCAATATATCATTTAGTGACAACTTTTTGTAATTTTTTTTTTTTTTTTGTCATTATTCAATCACTTGGGACAAAAAAAATAAATATTCAATGGGTTCAACATGCCTCTCAGCAATTTCCTTGGGGTGTCTACTTTCCAAAATGGGGTCATTTGGTGGGTTTTGTACTGCCCTGCCATTTTAGCACCTCATGAAATGACATAGGCAGTCATAAAATAAAAGCTGTGTAAATTCCAGAAAATGTACCCTAGTTTGTAGATGCTATAACTTTTGCGCAAACCAATAAATATACGCTTATTGACTTTTGTTTTACCAAAGACATGTGGCCGAATACATTTTGGCCTAAATGTATGACTAAAATTGAGTTTATTGGATTTTTTTAATAACAAAAAGTAGAAAATATCATTTTTTTTCAAAATTTTCGGTCTTTTTCCGTTTATAGCGCAAAAAATAAAAATGGCAGAGGTGATCAAATACCATCAAAAGAAAGCTCTATTTGTGGGAAGAAAAGGGCGCAAATTTCGTTTGGGTACAGCATTGCATGACCGCGCAATTAGCAGTTAAAGCGACGCAGTGACGAATTGTAAAAAGTGCTTTGGTCAGGAAGGGGGTAAAACCTTCCGGGGCTGAAGTGGTTAAAGGCTTATATGCAAGTTATTGTCATAAAAAGTGTTTGGGGACCTGGGTTCTGCCCCAGTGGACATGGATCAATGCAAAAAAAGTTTTAAAAACGGCCGTTTTTTCGGGAGCAGTGATTTTAATAATGCTTAAAGTGAAACATTAAAAGTGTAATATTCCTTTAAATTTCGTACCTGGGAGGTATCTATAGTATGCCTGTAAAGGGGCACATGTTTCCCGTGTTTAGAACAGTCTGACAGCAAAATGACATTTCAAAGGAAAAAAAGCCATTTAAAACTACTTGCGGCTATTAATGCATTTCCTTTTCTGACAATACACATAGAAGTTCATTGATAAAAACGGCATGGGAATTCCCAACAGGGGAACCCCGAACCAAAAAAAAAAAAAAAAAAAATGACGTGGGGGGTCCCCCTAAATTCCGTACCAGGCCCTTCAGGTCTGGTATGGACATTAAGGGGAACCCCGGCCAAAATTAAAAAAAAACCGTGGGGGGTCCCCCTAAATTCCATACCAGGCCCTTCAGGTCTGGTATGGATATTAAGGGGAACCCCGCACAAAAATTTAAAAAAAAAACGGCGTGGGGACCGCCCAAAGATCCATACCTGACCCTTACCCGAGCACGCAACCTGGCAGGCCGCAGGAAAAGAGGGGGGGACAAGAGAGCGCCCCCCCTCCTGAACCGTACCAGGCCACATGCCCTCAACATTGGGAGGGTGCTTTGGGGTAGCCCCCCAAAACACCTTGTCCCCATGTTGATGAGGACAAGGGCCTCATCCCCACAACCCTGGTTGTGGGGGTCTAAGGGTGGGGGGCTTATCGGAATCTAGAAGCCCCCTTTAACAAGGGGACCCCCAGATCCCGGCCCTCCCCCCTGTGTGAAATGGTAAGGGGGTATGTACCCCTACCATTTCACTAAAAACTGTCAAAAATGTTAAAGATGACAAGAGACAGTTTTTGTCAATTCCTTTATTTAAATGCTTCTTTCTTCTATCTTCTATCTTCCCTCATCTTCTTCTTCTTCTGGTTCTTCTGGTTCTTCTGGTACTTCTGGTTTTTCCTACGGTGTTCTCGTCCAGCATCTCCTTCACAGCGTCTTCTTCCCTTCTTCTCCTCGGGCCGCTCCGCATCCATGGCATGGAGGGAGGCTCCCGCTCTTCTCTTCATCTTCTTCTCTTCATCTTCTTCTCTTCATCTTCTTCTCTTCATCTTCTTCTCTTCATCTTCCTCTCTTCATCTTCCTCTCTTCATCTTCCTCTCTTCATCTTCCTCTCTTCATCTTCCTCTCTTCATCTTCCTCTCTTCATCTTCTTTTCAAGCCGCTCCGCATCCATGCTGGCATGGAGGGAGGCTCCCGCTGTGTGACGCTTCTCTTCTGACGGTTCTTAAATAATAGGGGGGGCACCCGGTGACCCCGTCCCCCTTTGACGCACGGTGACTTGACGGGACTTCCCTGTGGCATCACGGGGAATGCCACAGGGAAGTCCCGTCATGTCCCCGTGCGTCAGAGGGAGAAGCGTCACACAGCGGGAGCCTCCCTCCATGCCAGCATGGATGCAGAGCGGCCCGAAAAGAAGATGAAGACAAGAAGATGAAGAGAAGAAGATGAAGAGAAGAGCGGGAGCCTCCCTCCATGCCATAGATGCGGAGCGGCCCGAGAAGAAGGGAAGAAGACGCCGCGGAGGAGATGCTGGACGAGAACACCGGAGGAAGAACCAGAAGTACCAGAAGAACCAGAAGAAGAAGAAGAAGAAGAAGAAGATGAAGGAAGGTAGGAGATAGAAGAAAGAAGAAAGAAGAAAGAAGAAGCATTTAAATAAAGGAATTGTCATAAACTGTCTCTTGTTATTTTTAACATTTTCGACAGTTTTTTAGTGAAATGGTAGGGGCACTTTCGTACCCCCTTACCATTTCACACAGGGGGGAGGGCCAGGATCTGGGGGTCCCCTTGTTAAAGGGGGCTTCCATATTCCGATAAGCCCCCCGCCTGCAGACCCCCCACAACCACCGGCCAGGGTTGTGGGGAAGAGGCCCTTGTCCTCATCAACATGGGGACAAGGTGTTTTGGGGAGCTACCCCAAAGCACCCTCCCAATGTTGAGGGCATGTGGCCTGGTACGGTTCAGGAGGGGGGGCACTCTCTCATCCCCCCTCTTTTCCTGCGGCCTGCCAGGTTGCGTGCTCGGATAAGGGTCTGGTATGGATTTTTGGGGGGACCCCACACCATTTTTTTTTTTAATTTTGGAGCGGGGTTCCCCTTAATATCCATACCAGACCTTAAGGGCCTGGTATGGAATTTAGGGGGATCCCCCCACGTCATTTTTTTTTTAAATTTTGGCCCGGGTTCCCCTTAATATCCATACCAGACCTGAAGGGCCTGGTATGGAATTTAGGGGGACCCCCACGTCATTTTTTTTTAAATTGTGGCCGGGGTTCCCCTTAATATCCATACCAGACCTGAAGGGCCTGGTATGGAATTTAGGGGGACCCCCACGTCATTTTTTTAAAAAATTTTGGTTCGAGGTTCCCCTGTGAGGAATTCCCATGCTGTTTTTATCAATTAACTTCTATGTGTATTGTCGGACCGGCAATGCATTAATAGCCGCAAGTAGTTTTAAATGACTTTTTTTCTTTGAAATGTCATTTTGCTGTCAGACTGTTCTAAACACTGGAAACATGTGCCCCTTTACAGGCATACTATAGACACCCCCAGGTACGAAACTTCAAGGGATATTACACTTTTATTGTTTCTCTTTAACCACTTTAGCCCCGGACCATTATGCTGCCTAAGGACCAGAGGACTTATCCAATTTGGCACTGCGTCGCTTTAACTGCTAATTGCGCGGTCATGCAATGCTGTACCCAAACAAAATTTGCGTCCTTTTCTTCCCAAAAATAGAGCTTTCTTTTGATGGTATTTAATCACCTCTGCCGTTTTTATTTTTTGCGCTATAAACGGAAAAAGACCGAAAATTTTGAAAAAAAATGATATTTTCTACTTTTTGTTATAAAAAAAATCCAATAAACTCAATTTTAGTCATACATTTAGGCCAAAATGTATTCGGCCACATGTCTTTGCTAAAAAAATGGCAATAAGCGTATATTTATTGGTTTGCGCAAAAGTTATAGCGTCTACAAACTAGGGTACATTTTCTGGAATTTACACAGCTTTTAGTTTATGACTGCCTATGTCATTTCTTGAGGTGCTAAAATGGCAGGGCAGTACAACCCCCCCCCAAATGACCCCATTTTGGAAAGTAGACACTCCAAGGAAATTGCTGAGAGGCATGTTGAACCCATTGAATATTTTTTTTTTTTGTACCAAGTGATTGAATAATGACAAAAAAAATATTTACAAAAAGTTGTCACTAAATGATATATTGCTCACACAGACCATGGGCCTATATGGAATATCACCCCAAATTACATTCAGCTGCTTCTCCTGAGTATGGGGATACCACATGTGTGGGACTTTTTGGGAGCCTAGCCGCGTACGGGGCCCCGAAAGCCAATCACCGCCTTCAGGATTTCTAAGGGTGTAAATTTTTGATTTCACTCTTCACTGCCTATCACAGTTTCGGAAGCCATGGAATGCCCAGGTGGCACAAAACACCCCCAAATGACCCCATTTTGTAAAGTAGACACCCCAAGCTATTTCCTGAGAGGCATGGTGAGTATTTTGCAGCTCTCATTTGTTTTTGAAAATGAAGAAAGACAAGAAAAAATATTTTTTTTTCTTTTTTCAATTTTCAAAACTTTGTGACAAAAAGTGAGGTCTGCAAAAATGGTGGGTGTTTCATTTTTTTTTTTTCACACAGTATTTGAGCAGCGATTTTTCAAACGCATTTTTTGGGGAAAAACACTTTTTTAAATTTTCATGCACTAAAACACACTATATTGCCCAAATGTTTGATGAAACAAAAAAGATGATCTTAGGCCGAGTACATGGATACCAAACCTGACATGCTTTAAAATTGCGCACAAACGTGCAGTGGCGACAAACTAAATGCTATAATTACTGCCCTCGATCTGACGTTCGCGGTGACACCTCACATGCATGGTGCAATTGCTGTTTACATTTGACGCCAGACCGACGCTTGCGTTCGCCTTTGCGTGAGAGCAGGGGGGGACAGGGGTGTTTTTTTTTTTTCTTTATTATATTTTTGCTTTTTTGTCTTATTTTTAAACTGTTCCTTTCATATTTTTTTTTAAATCATTTTTATTGTTATCTCAGGGAATGTAAATATCCCCTATGATAGCAATAGGTAGTGACAGGTACTCTTTTTTGAAAAAATTGGGATTTATTAGACCCTAGATCTCTCCTCTGCTCTCAAAGCATCTGACCACACCAAGATCGGTGTGATAAAATGCTTTCCCAATTTCCCAATGGCGCTGTTTACATCCGGCGAAATCTAAGTCATGAAATGCTCGTAGCTTCCGGTTTCTTAGGCCATAGAGATGTTTGGAGCCACTCTGGTCTCTGATAAGCTATATGGTCAGCTGGCTGAATCACCGGCTGCATTCTCAGGTTCCCTGTTGAGACAGGAGAGCCAGAGAAAAACACGGAAGATGGTGGGGGGGCATTCCCTCCCACTGCTTGTAAAAGCAGTCTAGAGGCTAATTAGCTGCTAGGATTGCTTTTACATGAAAGCCGACCGCTGGCTGAAAAGAATAATACCAAGATGATACCTAAACCTGCAGGCATCATTCTGGTATAACCACTCAAAGTCGTGAATGGCGTACCTGAAGACAAAAAAATGGTTAACAATAAAACACAGTAAACGGTAAAGTATAAAAAATTGCATACCTGAAAAGCAAACATGATAAAACATAATAACAATAAAACATTGCAGAATAGAATACAGTAAAAAAGAGCAGAACAATAGAGAGAGAATAGAGAGAGAGAGAGAACAAAAAAATGACAACTATTTTTTTTTATTTTATATATTTTTTTTTTTTTACACTTTTTTTTTTGTAACTAACTTTTATAACTGTAACCGGTTCCAGGTTCGGGTCTCTCAAAATGCGATGGCATCTTGGGAGACCCTGTGAAAGTGTGCCTAGCCTGTGCAATGCTGTACCCTTGGCTAATACTCAACTAGTGAATGGTAGCATTCAAAACATTCACCAATGCAAAGACCAGGATTGTCAGGACAGGAGGGACAATAATAGCATGTGTCACGCCTAAATCTGCGCTTGCTGCAGACACAACATCTTTTTTGGGGGGGGTTCGCTGGGTAGGGGTACTCGGGAGGACATAAAGAAAATGCCTCTCATGCAGCCGACTGCATTTGGTTGGGGATGTGAATGGGGGAAGTACGGCCGCTGCAGAAGTGGTGGGTTCCCAATTAGGATTGGCGAATGCAGCAGGAAGGGCACTATGGGCACGACGGCCTGTGTTTGTCTTCTTGGTGGCAGCGGGACACTACTTGTGCTTGCCACGTCACCAGCTTGAACTGCACTTATGGGACTCGCCACGTCACCAAGTGTTACTGCAGTGCTGGTTTGACTACGACCGGGGTGTACTAGGCCGCTGGTGCTTGCCAGTTCACCAAAACGCTACCAAGAAAATTGTTAGCGATCGCAGAGATCAGGCCTGACTCTGCGAACGCTGCAGTTATGCATTTAGTGTTTTGTAAGTGACAGTGATTGATCGATACTGCACTTGGGTGGGCTGGGCTTGGCCGGGCGGAGGGGCAAAACGCAGGTGCTAGCAGGTATCTGGGCTGATCCCGCTAACACTGCATTTTTGGGAACCCTAAACTGCGGTGTTAGCGGGGCTGGTGCTTGCCAGTTCACCAAAACGCTACCAAAAAAACTGTTAGCGATTGCAGGGATCAGGCCTGACTCTGCAAACGCTGCAGTTATGTGTTTAGTGTTTTGTAAGTGACAATGATCGATCGATACTGCACTTGGGTGGGCTGGGCGGAGGGGCAAAATGCAGGTGCTAGCAGGTATCTGGGCTGATCCCACTAACACTGCGTTTTTGGGAACCCTAAACTGCTGGGGACGCTAGTATAGATCTGATCGGATCAGATATTGATCCGATCAGATACTATACCACTAAGGGAGGTGTATGGTGTGTGCGTGGGTGTTAGCGGTACTGGCGCTAACCTGACCCTGCCTGGGGCTGGTGCTTGCCAGTTCACCAAAATGCTACCAAAAAAACTGTTAGCGATCGCAGGGATCAGGCCTGACTCTGCGAACGCTGCAGTTATGCGTTTAGTGTTTTGTAAGTGACAGTGATCGATCGATACTGCACTTGGGTGGGCTGGGCTGGGCGGAGGGGCAAAACGCAGGTGCTAGCAGGTATCTGGGCTGATCCCGCTAACACTGCGTTTTTGGGAACCCTAAACTGTACTACGCTATACTACGCTAGTATAGATCTGATCGGATCAGATATTGATTCGTTCAGATACTATACCACTAAGGGAGGCGTATGCTGCGTGCGTGGGTGTTAGCGGTACTGGCACTAATCTGAAGCTGCCTGGGGCGATGCATATCACTGCTGGGCGATCAGGGGGCTAAACCTTTATTCGGTAATAAACGGCGGGTGCCCTGACACTATAAAAAATAAACAAACTAACCAGCGTCACCCGTAACAGTTATACGGTGATCAGTGGTGAAAGGGTTAACTAGGGGGCAATTAAGGGGTTAAAACATTTATTAGGTAGTATATGGGGGTCCCTGTCGCTATAAAACACTGACGGCGAACCTAAATATTTACCTCCCTAACTAGCGTCACCAGTGACACTAATACAGCGATCAGAAAAATGATTGCTTAGCAGCACTGGCGACAGGGGGTGATCAAGGGTTTAAAACTTTATTAGGGGGGGTTAGGGGGGTACCCTAGACCTAAAGGGGGCTAATACTAACTGCCCTACCACAGTAACTGTCACAAACTGACACCATGCAGTAATCAGAAAAAATAAAAAAATAAAAAAACTGCTTGGTGTCAGTGTGACAGGGGGGGAGGGGGGAATGGGGGGTGATCGGGGGGGATCGGGGGGTAAAGGGGGGTGTTTTGTGTGCCTGGCATGTTCTACTGTGTGTGTGTTTTACACTCCTAAGTGCAGTCTTCTCTTCTCGGCACCGGAATGGAAAATACCGAGCCAGGGAGAGATTACATCATTTCCTTTGCTGCTGTTTAGCATACAGCAGCAGAGGAATGATTTCATTGGCCGGCGGCGATCGCGAGGGGGGGCCACGAACAGATGGTCTCCCCCTCACCTCTGATCGCCGCTGGTCAGAAGCGGACCGCCTCGGGCACCGGGGGGGTCCGATTGGACCTCCCACCTGCGGAAGGCAGATCACGTATATTTACGTGATTCTGCCTGTCTGTGCCACCTTGCCGACGTAAATCGGCGTGAGGCGGTTCTTAAGTGGTTAAGCATTATTAAAATCACTGCTCCCGAAAAAACGGCCGTTTTTAAAACTTTTTTTGCATTGATTCATGTCCCCTGGGGCAGGACCCAGTTCCCCAAACACTTTTTATGACAATACCATGCATATAAGCCTTTAAAATTAGCACTTTTGATTTCTCCCATAGACTTTTAAAGGGTGTTCCGTGGCATTCGAATTTGCCGCGAACACCCCAAATTGTTCGCTGTTCGGCGAACTTGCGAACAGCCCATGTTCGAGTCGATTATGAGTTTGACGCAAACTCGAAGCTCATCCCTACTCGTAATGAATTGTATGTAGCGTGTAATAGAGAGATTAATAAAATAAAAATAGGGGGTTGGAGGGGGGTAGGAGGAAGAAAAGAGTAAGGGAGGGAGGTAGAGAGCAGTGCGATATACTCAGTAAGTAGAGCAATGTGGATCGAGTATGTGTTAGTAATATCAGAAAATTATCAGGTAAGTTTTTGAGTGTACCTATTTAACCAGGCGTACCATAGATTGTGGATTTTTAAATACGAGGGTTTTCCCTTTGATATAATTGATTCATACGCGTAATGGGAGTGAACCAGTGTTATGACTTCTGTCAGCGTTGGGGATATGGTCATTTTCCATTGTCTAGTTATGAGTAGTCTGGTAGCTAGGAGTATGTGTGTGATTACTAGTCTGAAAGGTGGTGGCAGTAATTCAATGTTCAAATTCAGTATGGCCAATTGTGGGGTGAGTTTGATGGGAAGGTGACCGATATCCTGTATAATGCGTTCCACTTCTTTCCAGAGGGTTATTAAGGCCGGACAGGACCATAAAATGTGAGATATGGTACCTATTTGGTTACACTCTCTCCAACACTTGGATGAGGCGTGCGGATGGAATTTGGCCATTCTCTGTGGTGTTAGGTACCATCTTAGCAGCTAGTGGATTTATAAATGGATTTTAGAGCCATTTGCCATTGTTGTTCAGAGAACTGTATCTGTAAGTCTTTTTCCCAGTCTGTATATGGTTTAGATTTGTGGAATACTGTTTTTTCTTGTAGTGTAGAGTATATTAGTGAGGTGCCTTTGGTAGGTGTGTTGTTGGAGAAGTAGTAGTTCCATATTTTAAATGGTATTTCCCCTTCTATTTGTGGGTGGGCTGTGAGACATTGTTGAATCTTGTAGCAATTAAAGAAATCTATGGAGGGTGCTTGGAATGTTGATTGAATCTGGGTAAAGGGTTTATGTAGTATCATAGATCTGAGTTCTGCGGTGTAGGTATTTTGGTCTGGTATCCATTTGGGAATATTCAAATCAGGTGATAGTAATTGTAGGGTTTGGATAGGTTTTTGAATGCTTTTGGTGGGTAATTGGGACCATTTTGTGGAGTGTAACATTGTCCAGGCTTTAATTGAAGCTTGTATGGTCGGTGAGTATAAACGAAGACTTGGGTGTTTGGTTGTAGTGCTGAATAACCAGTATTTAAGGTTGGGTCCTGGAGTCATGGTGTTTTCAATGTTTCCCCATAGTGTGGTTGGGTGCGTGTTTACCCATTCCTTCATTTGAGACAGTATGGTGGCTAGATAGTAATCTTTAATGTCTACGTATCCCAAGCCACCCGCCAGTTTGTGTTTGGTAGTTTTGAGATGACTACATCTGGGTTTCTTGCCTTGGCAAACGTATTGGTGTATAATGGATTGGAGAGATTTGATGTATGAGTTAGTAAGTGGAATAGGTAGTGTGCGGAATGTGTAAAGCAATCTAGGGAGTATGAGCATTTTAAAGGCTGCTAGTCTACCAGCCCAAGAAAATTCAAATTTTGAAAGTTTGGAGGTTTCCCTAATAAGCATCTGTTCCGCTTCAATGTAGTTGCTGCTAAAAAGATTTCTGGTGTATTTGGTGAGTGTAATTCCTAGATACGATATACCTGCGTCTGCCCATGGGTACGTATAGAAGTTACGTAGAAGGTTGCTAGTTATTGCATCTAAACCTAGGTCCAGAATATATGACTTATTTTCGTTGACCTTGTAATAAGAAATGGTACTAAACCTTTGTAACACAGATTGTATCGAAGCCAGGGAGGATATAGGGTTGTTTACAATCATGATGACGTTGTCAGCAAACAAATTGATCTTGTGTTCTAACGTTCCAATTTTGAATCCCGTAATGGACTTGTTTGATCTAATATGTTCGGCGAGGGGTTCCATTATTAAGTTGAAGATGATGGGCGATAAGGGGCAGCCCTGACGAGTGCCATTAGAAATTGGAAATGGTTTAGATAACATCTCAGAGGTATACACCTGGGCTGAAGGTTTTGAGTATAAAGCCATTATCACAGAAAGAATGTGGCCTTGGAGACCGAATTTAAGAAGTGTAGCATGGAGATAGGTCCAATTGACTCTATCTTCTCTGCATCCAGAGATAGAAGCAGAGAAGTTGTTCATTCAGCCTCTGCATTGTGAATTATATTAATGATTCTACGGGTTGCATCAAACGTTTGCCTACCTTTTGTGAACCCGGATTGATCAGGGTGAATTAGTGATGGCATAATGTTTACTAACCTTGTTGCTATGAGTTTGGCATAAATTTTTGTGTCAATATTGAGAAGCGATATGGGTCTAAAGTTTTACGGTGAGGTGGGATCTTTGCCTGGCTTCGGTAATGTAATTATTAAGGCATTTAACATTTCCTGTGGGAGAGAAGAGGAGGAGGCAGCGTCATTACACATTTGAGCCAAGAATGGGGTTAGAATGTTACTGAATTGTTTATAGTACTCCCCAGTGAGACTATCTGGTCCAGGGGATTTATTAGATGGTAGGGATGTGATTGTATCTAAAACTTCCATTGGAGAGAATGGAGCATTCAGCATTGTTAGTTGATGGGAAGATTAATTTCTATATCTTCTAAGCATGGTTGACTAGTAGTGGAGTCATCTTTCAGATTATAAAGTGTTTTATAATAGTGACTAAACGCTTCTGCTATGGCTTGAGGATCTATCAGTTTTTGTCTTGTAGAGGGGTGATAGAGGTGAGATATCCTGCTTTTAATATGATGACTAGGGATGAGCTTCGTGTTCGAGTCGAACCCATGTTCGACTCGAACATCGGCTGTTCGACCGTTCGTCGAATTGCGAACGATATGGGCCGTTCGCGCCAAATTCGTGTGGCGCGTCACGGCCCATAATTCACTGCGGCATCGCAGTGCATTGCTGGCTGATGATTGGCCAAGCATGCACTATGACCCGCATGCTTGGCCAATCACAGCGCTGCCTGAACAGAGAGCCGTAATTGGCCAAAGCCAAGGAGGCTTTGGCCAATTATGGCTCAGGGGATTTAGTACACGCCCCACACTATATAAGGCCGCCTGCACGGCGGCCCTGTGTAGTGTGTGTTCCGGTGTGCTGAGAGATAGAGAGAGAGAGAGACAGTGTCATTTGATTTGAGTTAGATAGATTAGGCAGAACAGTCAGTCAGTTAGCTGCACTTACAGTGTATTGTGTATATATATGCATCCCAGGTGTTGCATATATATATATATACACTGTATTCAGTTTAGCTAGATCCGTTCCTGTTATCTTCTAGACTATTTACATTTAGTGCAGTGCGTCCTGCTCACAGTGTTCAGCTAGATCCGTTCCTGTTATCTTCTAGACTATTTACATTTAGTGCAGTGCGTCCTGCTCACAGTGTTCAGCTAGATCCGTTCCTGTTATCTTCTAGACTATTTACATTTAGTGCAGTGCGTCCTGCTCACAGTGTTCAGCTAGATCCGTTCCTGTTATCTTCTAGACTATTTACATTTAGTGCAGTGCGTCCTGCTCACAGTGTTCAGTTAGATCCGTTCCTGTTATCTTCCTACTGACAGGCAGGCTTGTCTGGTTACAGTATATAAAGCTACCTGAAGAAAATTACTGGTGTTCTATTTGATCCTATTAGTACCACGGTCAGGCAGCTAGACTATTTACATTTAGTACAGTGCGTCCTGCTCACAGTGTTCAGCTAGATCCGTTCCTGTTATCTTCCTACTGACAGGCAGGCTTGTCTGGTTACAGTATATAAAGCTACCTGAAGAAAATTACTGGTGTTCTATCCCAGCTTAGTGCAGCTACAGGCCATTAGTATGTCTGGAAGGCCAAGAAGGAGAGGCAGACAGTCACAAGCCAATAAGAGAGGGCAAGCAGGCTCTGTGTCTAGTGCTGGTCGTGGAGACGGTGCATCCTCATCAGCACGTGGCCATGGGACACGCTTGGCCTTTTTTTCGGCAGCTGGCCGTGTTGAGCCGCAACATGCGGAAGACTTGGTCGAGTGGATGACCAAGCCGTCCTCATCCTCCTCATCCTCTCTCACCCATGCCCAGGGTGCTTTGTCTGGCAAAGCAGCGGCCTCTTCCCTCAGCTCAATGTCATCAGTGACTCCTTCCCTAGCTCCACATGTCCTCCTGAGGAGTCCCTCGAACTGTTTGACCACAGTGTTGGGTACATGCTCCAGGAGGATGCCCAGCGTTTGGAAGGCTCTGATGATGATACTGAGCTCAATGAAGGCAGTAACATGAGCATGGACAGAGGGGGTGCCCAAGAAGGACAGCAATCTGGCAGTCATGCTCCCCCTGCTGCAGCATACTGCCAGGTTTGCTCCAGTGATGAGGAGGGAGGGGATGATGAGGTCACTGACTCAACGTGGGTGCCTGATAGGAGAGAGGAGGAGGAGGAGGAGGAGGAGGCGGCACATCACCAACGAGGCAGGATGCCCTCCAGGGGCCAGCCTAAGGGCAGCACATTGACTGCATCACACCCCAAAGCTCCACATGTGCAGGGCGCTGCAGTCTCTTCAAAAAGTTCTTTGGTGTGGGCCTTTTTTGAGACGAGTGCATCAGATCGCACCGCTGCTATTTGCAACATATGTCTCAAGCGTATCTCACGTGGCCAAAACATCTCCCGCTTGGGTACCACATGCTTGACCAGACATATGTTGACCTGCCATGCAGTTCGTTGGCAAGCGTATCTAAAAGACCCACACCAAAGAACAAAGAGGATCTCTCCCTGCTCCTCATCAGCTGAGATTTCCAACCCCACTAGACCTCCAGTCCTCTCTGAGACCTGCAGTGAGAGGAATGAAGGTGTAGAATTAGGTGTGTCACAGCCAAGTACTTGTGGGCAATCTGCTTTTGGTACACCGACGTCAGATTGTACCAGGCAAATTTCCCTGCCCCAGCTGCTGCACCGCCGAAAGAAGTTTGCTCCCAGCCATCCACATGCCCAGCGGTTGAATGCTAGCTTGGCAAAATTGCTAGCACTTCAACTGCTGCCTTTTCAGTTGGTAGACTCTGCCCCCTTCCGTGAGTTTGTGGAATGTGCGGTTCCTCAGTGGCAGGTACCCAAACGCCACTTTTTCTCACGGAAGGCGATTCCGGCTCTCTACCGGCATGTGGAAGGCAATGTCCATGCCTCGCTGGACAGGGCGGTCAGCGGTAAGGTGCATATTACCGCTGACTCATGGTCCAGCAGGCATGGACAGGGACGTTACCTAAGTTTCACGGCGCATTGGGTGACTCTGCTGGCAGCTGGGAAGGATGCAGGACAAGGTGCAGTAGTGTTGGAGGTTGTTCCGCCACCACACCTCCAAAATGCTAATGATTGTG
The DNA here is from genome assembly GCA_037952835.1 of Lithobates septentrionalis. NCBI lineage: Eukaryota > Metazoa > Chordata > Amphibia > Anura > Ranidae > Lithobates > Lithobates septentrionalis. The sequence continues at coordinate 1,649,914 of JBBDGP010000091.1, read as the reverse complement.
ACACACCTCTCTCCTCCACCCCCTCCTCTTCTTCTTCCTCCATGGCCTCTTCCTGTGCTTTGTCCTCGGAACCAGCGGTGCTCCGTAGTCGTTCAAGGGGCTACGCAAGTACGCAGGCCAAAAGATGCCATGCGGTGCTTGAGCTGGTGTGCTTGGGGGACAGGAGCCACACTGGGGCAGAGGTTCTGTCAGCTCTGCAGGGGCAGGTTCAGAGGTGGTTGACGCCATGCCAACTTAAGGCAGGAATGGTGGTTTGCGACAATGGCACCAACCTCCTCTCTGCCCTCCGACAGGGACAAATGACCCATGTTCCCTGTTTGGCTCACGTCCTTAACTTGGTGGTGCAGCGGTTCTTGGGCAGGTACCCGGGCTTACAGGATGTCCTGAGGCAGGCCAGGAAAGTCTGTGTGCATTTCCGCCGGTCATATAATGCCAGTGCTCGGCTGACGGACCTCCAAAAGGAGTTTAACCTGCCCAAGAACCGCCTAATCTGTGACATGCCCACCAGGTGGAACTCAACGTTGGCCATGCTGCAGCGGCTGCACACGCAGCAGAGGGCCATCAATGAGTACCTGTGCGACTATGGCACCAGGACAGGGTCAGGGGAGCTTGGTTTTTTTTCCCCACGCCAGTGGGCCATGATCAGGGATGCATGCACTGTCCTGTCACCATTCGAGGAGGCCACGAGGATGGTGAGCAGTGACAGTGCATGCATCAGTGACACTGTCCCCCTTGTCCACCTGTTGGAGCACACGCTGCGTGGAATAATGGACAGGGCACTTGAGGCAGAACAGAGGCAGGAAGAGGAGGACTTCCTTAGCTCTCAAGGCCCCCTTTATCCAGACAGTGTTCCTGCGTGCCCGCCGATCACACAGGAAGAGGAGGAGGAGTAGGAGGAGGAGGAAGATTGTGTCAGTATGGAGGTGGAGCCTGGCACTCAGCATCAGCAGCAGTCTTTAAGGGATCAGTCCCAAGAAACACATGGACTTGTACGTGGCTGGGAGGAGGTGGCTGCGGACGTTGTCGTCCTTAGTGACCCAGAGGACTCCGGACCAAATGCCTCAGCAAACCTACGCTGCATGGCCTCCCTGATCCTGCAAAGCCTGCGTAAGGATCCTCGTATTCGTGGTATCAAGGAGAAGGACCAATACTGGCTGGCAACCCTCCTTGATCCACGTTACAAGGGTAAGGTTGCGGACCTTATCTTGCCATCGCAGAGGGAGCAGAGGATGAAACATCTTCGGGAGGCCTTGCAGAAAGGTCTGTGCAACGCGTTCCCAGAGACTGGGAGGTTACAAACTCCTGTTTCTGGACAACGTGTTGCTGAGGCTTCGGTCAGTCAAAGAAGGAGCGGTGGAGAAGGTGGCCGTCTGACCGATGCGTTCAGACAATTTTTTGGTCCGCAGCCCCAAGGTATGATCGGTTCCAGCAACCATCGCCAGCGTCTGTTTTACATGGTGCAGGAATACCTAGGGGCAAGATCAGACTTGGACACCTTTCCCACCGAAAATCCTCTGGGTTACTGGGTCTTGAGGATGGATCACTGGCCAGAGCTTGCACAGTATGCAATTGAGCTACTGGCCTGTCCTGCATCCAGCGTTCTTTCGGAACGCACATTCAGTGCTGCTGGAGGCGTGGTAACCGATCACAGGGTGCGTCTGTCCACCGACTCGGTCGATCGGCTGACCTTCATAAAAATGAATCAGTCTTGGATCACCACCAGCTACCAAGCACCTGATGCTGATGTAACCGAATAATTTTTTTTGAAATCTCAGATCCCTTCAAAGACTGCCTATGCTGATGCTGAGTGACTATCCCTGAGTAATTATCCTCTTCCTGCACAATTTTTCAGCCCCTGTTTAACAGGGGCGTGTAATTACAATTTTTGATGTAATACTTTGCAGCAGGGCTCGTTCCTGCATTCCAACTAGCGTGTCTGTGAGGAGTTGCAGTGTTGTGGCACCAGCACCAGTGCCTAAGGCCCAATTTTTCTGCCCCTGTCTAACAGGGGCGTGTAATTACAATTTTTGATGCAATACTTTGCAGCAGGGCTCGTTCCTGCATTCCAGCTAGAGTGTCTGTGAGGGGTTGCAGTGTTGTGGCACCAGCACCAGTGCCTAAGGCCCAATTTTTCTGCCCCTGTCTAACAGGGGCGTGTAATTACAATTTTTGATGCAATACTTTGCAGCAGGGCTCGTTCCTGCATTCCAACTAGAGTGTCTGTGAGGGGTTGCAGTGTTGTGGCACCAGCACCAGTGCCTAAGGCCCAATTTTTCTGCCCCTGTCTAACAGGGGCGTGTAATTACAATTTTTGATGCAATACTTTGCAGCAGGGCCCTGTGAGGGCTTACAGTGTTGTGGCCACAGCAAAACCTAAGGCCCAAATTTCTGCTGAGTATATAGGGCAGGACCCTACTTTCAAACATCTAACTTACAAACGACTCCTACTTGCAAACGGAAGGAGACAACAGGAAGTGAGATGAAATCTACCCCTAGGAAGGGAAATTCTCTCCTGTAAGAGTTAATATGGGAAAACAATTTCTCCTTTCCACTGATGCTTTCCAATCCTTGTTCCACAAAAAAACCCAAATTTTCAAAAAACATTTTTTATTGGGACAAAAAGTGAGGTGAAATCTTCTGAAGAGGAGGAAAGACAGCAAAACAAATGTCACAGGGGTGATAACCCTTCCCTATGTTTTCCAAAAAGCTTAAAAAAGATTTTTTGGCTGGAGCTAAACACAATAAAAATGTACCCGTTCAAAATTACAGAGAGATTCTACTTAACAACAAACCTACAGTCCCTGTCTTGTTTGCACCGCCTGTATACTGCTGTTCAGAGTATATAGGGCCTTTCCTTATTTTAATTTGGGTGCGGGGTTCCCCTTAATATCCATACAAGACCCAAAGGGCCTGGTAATGGACTGGGGGGTACCCATGCCGTTTGTCTCACTGATTTTCATCCATATTGCCATGACCCGACATGACATTAAACCCTCAAGCAGTTTTAAATGAGATTTTTTCCTTTAAAAATGACATTTGGTGCAGGGACTGTTCTAAACACGGGAAACACGCGTCACTTTACAGGCATACTATAGACACCCCCCAGGTACGATATTTAAAGGAATATTTCACTTTTTTTTTTTTACTTTAAGCATCATTAAAATCACTGCTCCCGAAAAAACGTCAGTTTTTAAACGTTTTTTTTGCATTGATACATGTCCCCTGGGGTAGGACCCGGGTCCCCAAACCCTTTTTAGGACAATACCATGCAAATTAGCCTTCAAAATGAGCACTTTTGATTTCAAACGTTCGAGTCCCATAGACGTCAATGGGGTTCTAACGTTCGTGCAAACTTTCGGTCCGTTCGTAGGTTCTGGTGCGAACCGAACCGGGGGGTGTTCGGCTCATCCCTAATGATGACCTTTGATTCTGAGTGCCATGGCTTTCCCTGCTTTATTCCCGGTGGATTGGTGATTAGCCTTAAATCGTGTTTGGGCTCTATTATATGATTCTAGTAATAAATTTCTTAATTCTTGTCTGAGAAGTACTAGTTTTTCTCTAAGGGTAGGATCGGGAGTATTTTGGTTTTGGGCTTCTGCTGTTTTAATTTGGGAGGTGATGGTGTCAAGACGCTGTGATCTCCTCCTTTTCTCTCTAGCTCCTATTTGGATAAGAATTCCTCTGATGACCGCTTTATGAGCGTTCCACAATATAGTATTACTCGATGTCGATCCCTGGTTTAGATCGAAAAATTCTTTTTTTTTTTTTTTTTACTTTAAGATTTTTATTAAATTTTTTGTACAAATACAAATATAGTAGGTATACAAAGATGTTCATATATTCAAGAAAGAAATAATGTAAGCACATCTGAGTAGATTAGGTTCTTGAGGTAAAACAAAAAATAGTAACTGTGGAGTCTTTAATCCGAGTTGTAGTGCCTGGAGAGTTCGGTTAGGGAGATAAAATTAACAGTAAGAGCCTGTCACCCCTACCGGGAACACACTGTGAGCAGGCTATATGTATGCCCTTCCAGGACTGGGGAATGCGACCCAGAATATGGTCGCCTCATATTAGTTACAAATCGATAGCAACAAAAGTACTTGAACCTAAAGCCATTGATAACAATACCAACATCAATTAGAATATAGTGGTTGTAACAGCTTTGTATAAACATTAAATGTTTACTCAAACCAAAATAAAAAATATAACCAAACATAACTATTCAGTATTGATAAAACGTAAGTTCCTGCACTGGATGAAATGTAACACCAATAGACGTGGTCTTTTTCCAATTACCAATTAATTTTAGTATCATCAACGCAAAACGGGATCGTGCTTTGATAGCCAGATATCCCAAAATTTGTGGTAGGTATGCGCTCGACCCTCCTTGTATGCCAGCATACGTTCCATGAGGCTTTGTGAATTCACCTTGGCGATAACTTCCTTTATATCTGGCGGGGTAGTGGATTTCCAGTTCGCTGCTATAGATATACGAGCTGCAAATAGTATATGTACCACCACTTTTCTGTGTGTATATGGGAAGGAGTCTATCCCCAGGCATAGTAGTGCTAGTTCTGGAGAGGGAGTACATTGGGAGTTGGTTGTGTCTGAGATTAGAGAGAATACGTCTGTCCAATATTTTTTCAGAACTTTACAGTGCCACATGACGTGTAATAGGTTTCCATTAGTATGACAATTCCTCCAGCATAGTGGGGATAAAGAGGAGTTCATAGTGTGTAGGCGCATGGGAGTTATGTACCATCTATGAAGAATTTTATGGGAGTTGTCCCAGTGGTCTACACACGCTGAAGACGTACTATTGTATTTAATAGCTGTGAGCCATTGTGGCAGTGTAAAGGACTTTTGCAGTTCTGTTTCCCACTTATGCATGGTTGGGAGCTTGGTTCGTGTAGTGTGGAAGTTGCAGTATCTATAGCACAGCGATATACCTTTAGCTGTAGATTTGTGCTTGTTCATTAGAAAATTCCATACGATTAATGGAATTTTTGTGGGCGTGGTTGGGTATTTTTTATTATATTGTTTAATTTGTTGAATCATAAAGGAGTCCACTGCTGTAGGGTTCACTATTTCTGCAGTGTCGTAGTGGATGCCTTTTTGTTTCCAGTGGTGAGTTGAAAAGTGTGGTATGAGGTATGCATAGGCTGTGAGAGGTAAGTGCAGCGTGTGGGATGGTTCATCTGTAAACTTAATTTTAGTCAGGAGGGACCAAGCCTCGAGTGATGCTTGCACTGTTGGGTAGTCCGGTATTACGGGTTTATGATGAATGGTGGCTGCCATAAGAAGCGCTGTAAGGTCATGACCTGGTGTGACATGTTGTTCTATGTGGGACCATAGGTTGTCCTCTCGACAGGAGAACCAGAACTTCAGTTGGTCCAATAAGGAAGCTTGATGATAGGCATAAGCATTTGGCAGACCCCCTCCTCCGAGTGATCTCGGTTTATATAGAGTCGTCAGTGCAATTCTGGGTTTTTTGTGTTGCCAGATAAATTTGTTCAAGAGTGACGCCAAATTCGAGAAAAATTTTTGTGGAATTGGGATCGGGATGGTTCTGAAGAGATAGAGTAGTTTGGGAAGTATTTGCATTTTATATGCAGCTATACGTCCAACCCAGGTTAGGTAAAATTTAGAGATTTGGGAGAATTCTGCCTGTATGTGTGCTAGAAGGGGAGGGAAGTTGGCAGTGTATAATTTAGAGATAGGGTGAGTCAATTGGATACCTAGATAGTTGATAGAGGGTGAGTCCCAATTGCAGGGGAATATTTCTTTAAGGTTGTCTTTACTGTTCTCAGTTATATTTAGAGGCAGGGCAAAGCATTTGGAAGTGTTGAGTTTGTAGTATGTTATATTCCCAAAGTGATGTAAGAGTTCTGTGGCTTTGGGTAGGGAGTACTCAGGGTTGGTCAGGGTAAGGATTATGTCGTCTGCAAAGAGCCCTATTTTGTGTTCTTTAAGACCTACCGGGAGTCCTTTAATTTCGACAGTATTTCTGATAAGTTCTGCTAAGGGTTCTATGGCTAGGGAGAATACTATAGGGGATAGGGGGCAACCTTGACGGGTACCATTGGTAAGGTTGAAAGAGTCAGAAAGTATACCCGATGCATATACTCTGGCTGAGGGCGTTGAGTAAAGTGACATGATGGCTGAGTGTAAAAATCCATTTAGGCCAAATTTGGAGAGCGTGTGAGATAGGTATGTCCAATGGACTCTATCAAACGCTTTTTCTGCGTCTAGGGTTACGAATATACTGGGTGTATGTTTGATTTCTGCGTATCTAAGTAAGTTAATCATTCTTCTAGTACTATCCGGGGCCTGCCTTCCTTTGACAAATCCCACCTGCTCCAGTCCTATAAGGGTGGGGGTTATATATAATAATCTGTTTGCTAGTACTTTGGCGAAGATTTTTAGATCGGAACTTAGTAATGAGATGGGTCTGTAATTGTGTGGTAAGGAGGGGTCTTTTCCTGGTTTTGGTATAGTCACTATAATAGCTTGAAGCATTTCACTGGGAAATGTGCCAGTATTTGCCGCTATGTTGAAGAGGTCTACTAGTTTGGGGGCGAGCGTTGATGAGAACGCTTGATAGTATTCGGCAGAAAAGCCGTCTGCTCCAGGGGCTTTATGTTTAGGTAAATGTTTAATCACTTCATGAACTTCAGCCGCAGTAAAGGGTTTGTTTAATAGTTGTAGTGAATTTGTGTCTATGGAGGGAAGGTCAATCTTTCTGAGGAACTCCTTAATTTCAGTCTCAGTGGGTTGGTGAATGTTCTTGTCTAGTTTGAGGTTATATAAAGATTCATAATAATCTTTGAAGGTATTGGCAATATCTTTAGGATTGTGATATGAATGATTATTATTGTGGTGTTTAATCACCGAGATGTTTGTGCGGTTGTGCCTCTTCTTTAATTGAGAGGCTAATAGTTTCCCTGCCCTATTGTTCTGGGAATAATATGAAAGCTTGAGCCTTTTAAAGTAAAGGTCATAGTCAGATTTCAATGTTTGTTTTAGTTCTTCCCGACAGGAAGTTAGTTGCTGTAATAGAGAGTGGTCATTGTGTTTTTTGTGTTTATTCTCTAGGTCAGCGATTCGTTCTTGAAGTCTCGATATAAGTTGCGTTTTTTTCTTTTTTTCCCTGGCTGCTATTTGTATCAGTAAGCCTCTAGAAAAGGCTTTGTGAGCGCACCAAACTGTAGTCGGGTGGATTCCCGGTTGCTCATTAAATGTAAAATACTCTTCAAGTTGTGTATTGACCTCTTTTTGAATTCGGGGTTGGGAGAGGAGGTAAGTATTATTGCGCCACAGAGGTGTAAAAGTAGTTTTGGCTGTGTCTAGTAATTCGATCGTAATGGGGGCGTGGTCGGACCAGGTAATATTGTGGATATCTGCCTTTGTCACCCTTTGTAATGTGTATTTGTCTGTAAGAAAGAAATCTATCCTGGAATAATTTCTATGGACTGGTGAGAAATAAGTGTAATCCCGCTCTGTGGTGTGGAGACATCGCCAAGGATCGTATAATTCTTCTTCTAGGCAATAGTTACCCAGGGATGGTCTACGTCTCCGCCCCACAGAGGAGGAGTCAAGTACATCATTTAAAATTAAATTAAAATCTCCACATATCAACAGGTTACCCTTTTTCAACCTTTTAGCTTTTTGTAGAGTTTGACGGAGAAACTTCATTGTTTTCTTGTTAGGGGCATACAGATTTACTAATGTATAAATATTGCTATTGATTTCAGCTATTAAGATAATATACCTACCATGGCTATCTAGCTGTTTATCTATTAATTTAAATGTAATAGAATCTTTAATGGCTATAAGTACACCATTATGTTTACTAGAGTCATTTGCTGTGAAGACATGTGAAAACTTGTTGTGGGAGCATTGAGGCGGGTTCTGATCCAAGAAATGTGTTTCTTGCACGCAAAGAATGTCACAGTTCATTTCTAAGGCCGTCTTCCATAGCATACGACGTTTAAATGGGCTGTTGAGACCTCTTGCGTTGATGGACATCACTTTAATGGACATTGTTAACTTCAATGGTGCTCTGGCGACATCTAGTGGTGCATGGAGGTATTTGATGTGATTTAGGAATTGATTCCAGTGCAGTGGAGTGGGCTAGTACGTTTACGTGAATGTTCCACAAGAATGTAGGATTGACTAACAAAAAAATAAAAACGAGAAACAGAAAAAAGGAATAAAAAACATTAAACTTCAATTGGATGGATTCGGGAATATCCCAAACACAATAGTGGGGTAAAATCATGAAAATAATTTCCAGTGCAGCCGAACATCAGGCGACTTGTATGGTAGGAAATATATGCGTGTTTGCAATTGGTGAACTAAGGGGAGATTCTTTCAAAATTTTTCCAGGTAGTTGGCCTCATATGTTGAGCACGGTGGTGGTCAGCCGTCACGGTACCCTTTAGTGTTGCGGTAGGAATTAGAGCCTGATCTAGAAGTTGCAGAATCCGAGGATTCTGGGTAGGCTTCACGGGGAAGGAGTCCCCAATTGCGCATCAGTTCCAATCCCTTTTCCAGGGACGAAATGGTATATCATGCGTTATCTTTTTTCATCATGAGCTTAGTGGGGAAGCCCCATCTGTAAAGTATTTTATGATTCCTCAGCAGTTTTGTGATAGGAATCAGGTTGTTCCTGGCCTTCATGGTGGCTTGGGAGAGGTCTGCATATATTGTGATCCCTGCATAGGGGTCTGGAAGTGTATTATTTTGTCTGGAGAATCTCATGAGTTGGTCTTTGATGTGGAAGAAATGTATTCTGGCAATGACGTCTCTAGGGATCTTCTCAGGGAGATGAGGTGGTTTATGCAGCCTGTGGGCTCTGTCAATAATGACATCTGCAAGTGTAAGGGACGGCATAGCTTTTATCATTAATTGTTGGAGAAAAGTGCGCAATTCAGATGGTTTTACCGACTCGGGGATCCCCCTAAATTTCACGTTATTTCTGCGTGAGCGGTCCTCGAGGTCTGTGACTTTTAGGTGGAGAGCTGTGAACTTGTCTGCTAGTTCCATGTGAGCATCCACAAGTTCATTGTGAGCTTCATAGAAATCCCCCATTTTATTCTCCACATAATTAACCCTGTCCCCCAGAGCTGTCAGCTCTCTATTTGTGGAGCGTGTAAGCTTAGTAATATCCTGCTGGATTGCTCCTCTCAGGGTAAGGATCATTTCTTTCATCATTGTATCAGTCAGAGGCAGACCAGAGGCAGGCAGGGCATCTAGCTTTTGTGAATACATGTCAGTTTGCTCCATGTCCTGTACCTCTGTGTCTTGCTGATTTGTGTCATCAGTGGGAGAGCTGAGTCTCCTTTTTTGTTTAAGGGGACTGTTTGAGGCAGATGGGGGTGATAGAGGAGTAGTGCCTGACACAGGCAACTCACCAGTGTCAGTACAGGCTGTGTCACTGTGAGGACGGCTGTGCTGAGGAGAGACGTCTCCCGCGCCGGCGCCATTTTGAGAGACTCTGCCCGGGACTGTGGTGTAGAAGTCCGTTAGTTTTCTGGGTCCCTCTCTCTCCTTGCGTTTGGCCATCATTAGGATCGGTATCCCCTTGTGTTCCGCTGTCTGAGGGGCCAGATTTCAAGTGTCACACGCCGCTATTAGTTGCTGACAGTCTCCTGATGTGACGGAGCTCTCCTCACACTACACCATCAGCTCCGGCCGCCGGCTCCGCCCCCCCCGAAAAATTCTTTTAAATGTTTACAGATAGTGGTAGAATGTTCAGGTGACTGAATGATTGAGGCATTGGCTCTCCATAGCTTCATACGTGGGGAAGTTGGCAAAGACTCAATGTTTATAGACACTGGTGCATGGTCAGAAAACGTTATCGTGTCTATAGATGATTCAGAAACTTTGGGTAGAGTCCACTTGTTGACTAGGAAGTAATCGATTCTGGTGTACGAATTGTGTCGATGGGAAAAGAATGAGTAATCCCTCTCAGTGGGATGGTGGCATCTCCATACATCGTATAAGTCAATGCTTCTTAGGAACTGTCCCATAGGTGAAGAAAGTCTAGTTTTGCGTGAGGAGGCATCTAGGGAGTTATCCGGTACAATGTTGAAATCTCCACATACAATGAGGTTTCCTTGGCGGAATTTGGCGATTTCGGGCATCAGTTTAGGAAGGAATTTAATTTGTTTAGTATTGGGTGCATACACCAAAACAATAGTGTACCTAGCATTGTCCAAGGTACAATCTAGGGCCAGATACCTGCCATCATCATCAATCATACTGTTGTGGAGCGTAAAGTTGATTGTGTTTTTGATTGCAATCAGAATTCCATTTTTCTTAGTGGGGCCTGGAGCATGGTAGATGTGGGTAAAAGATTTGTTTTTGCAGTGTGGCATTGCAGATTTTGTTTCTTGCACACAGATGATGTCACATGTAGATTTCTGGGCTGTGCGCCATAGTGAAGCTCTTTTTGTCGGATGGTTTAGCCCTTTGGCGTTTAGCGAGAGGAATTTGGGCATCTTGGTGAGGGGTGTAAGATAGTATATGGGTGAAGTTCTTACTCACAGTTAGCAGATAAGTTCATCTATTCAGAAAGATCTGGTGATTGAGGTACTTGCGTCCTTTTCTTCTGCATGCTCTCAGGTAAGAAGAGATGTGGGGTAAAGAAAACTATAGGGTGAGGATAAAATAAAATTTAGCAAGGAAAAAAGGGTAGACAAAAATACAAGAACTGACAGCAGTTAAGTAAAACTAGTACTGCTGTGTTGTTGTGGGGTGTAAGTTCGTGGAGCAATTTGTAACGAGCAAGGCATCCGACCAAAATTGTGGTAAAGTGGGTCATGTGTGATCCCACTATTCAGGTATAGGTTAGTGCTTACCGGAATGGCGGCTATCATTGGAGGGTGGAGAGTTTTCTCTGCGGTTGAGTGGTGCTGATTTAGGTGGGTCGGGAATGATTCCCCATAGGTGGAGTAGTTTGAGACCTTCCTCCACTGTGGAGATGTTATGCTTGGTCCCATTCTTGGTGACTATGATTTTGGTAGGAAAGCCCCATTGGTAGGGGATCTTGTGGTTATTGAGTGGTTTGGTAATAGTGTTCAGTTGTCTCCTTAATTGACGAGTATGCTGTGAGAGGTCAGCGTACAATTGGAGATTAGCGTACGGGGCAGGGAGCTGTCCCAGATGCCTTGATTTGAACAGAAGTTGGTCTTTAGCATGAAAAAAATGAATTCTCATCAGGACATCATGTGGGACTTCCACCGGGAGGTGCGGTGGCTTAGGGAGGCGGTGGATTCGATCGATTATAGTTTCCATGGGGGTGAGATCAGGTAGGAGTGTGTAAATCAATTTCCTGGCATATGCGTTTTGATCATCCGGTAGGACAGATTCAGGGACCCCTCTGATCTTGACATTATTACGGCGGGACCTGTCCTCGAGGTCTGCCATTTTAGCCCTCATCCAGTGTTGTTCTTCTTGTGTATGATCATGGGCATCTACAAGATCATTGACCGTTTCGGTCATTTCTCCCACCTGCCTTTCAACAAGGTGCATTTTTTGCCCCATATGGTTCATTTGTGAGGAGAACCTGAGAAACATATTGGAGATGTCATTGTGAAGGGAGCTCTGAAGGGAGATGAGCATCTCCTTCATTGTAGTGTCTAAGACAGGCTGATTTGTGGTAGGGAAGGCTGCTATGGGGGATGGATGAGCTGGGGCTGCATCAGGCACAGGGCTCACCTCAGATACTGCCGAATCTGCATCCAGTCGCATCCGTGCCTTTGCAGGGCTGTTGCCGGCCGATGAGGCAAGGGATGATGGTGAGGCATCTGGAGAGTGAAGTTTGGGGGTTATTTGCAGATCATCCGCATCGGGGAGATCTGTATAGGCTGCCGAAGTTCCGTATTCAGCAGTGTGAAGAAGTCTGTCAGTTTCTTAGGCTGACGGTATTCTTTCCGTTTGCGGTTCATACTGGACAGTGTGGGAGAGTAATCCAGTGTTCTGGTGGTCTGAGCAGTCGCTGGGGGCTACCAGAAGAGCGTGAATGTCGAGATATATTCTGGTCGGTGCAGGAGCTGTGTAACTACACGTCCATCTTGCTCGGCAGTTGGCCACGCCCACTGCGCAATTTTAAAGCATGTTTGGTATCGATGTACTCGGCCTAAGATCATCTTTTTTATTTCATCAAAAATGTGATCAATATAGTGTGTTTTACTGCATTAAAATTAAAAAAAGTGTGTTTTTTCCCAAAAAAATGCGTTTGAAAAATCGCTGCGCAAATACTGTTAAAAAAAAAATGAAACACACACCATTTTAATCTGTAGAGCTTTTGCTTTAAAAAAATATGTTTGAGGGTTCAAAGTAATTTTCTTGCCAAAAAAAATATTTTTTCATGTAAACAAAAAGTGTCAGAAAGGGCTTTGTATTCAAGTGGTTAGAAGAGTGGGCGATGTGTGACATAAGCTTCTAAATGTTGTGCATAAAATGCCAGGACAGTTCAAACCCCCCCCCCCCCCCAAATGACCCCATTTTGGAAAGTAGACACCCCAAGCTATTTGCTGAGAGGCATGTCGAGTTCATGGAATATTTTATATTGTGACACAAGTTGCGGGAAAAAGACACATTTTTTTGCACAAAGCTGTCACTAAATGATATATTGCTCAAACATGCCATGGGAATATGTGAAATTACACTCCAAAATACATTCTGTTGCTTCTCCTGAGTACAGGGATACCACATGTGTGAGACTTTTTGGGAGCCTAGCCGTGTACGGGACCCCAAAAACCAAGCACCACCTTCAGGGTTTCTAAGGGTGTAAATTTTTGATTTCACTCCTCACTGCCTATCACAGATTCAGAGGCAATGGAATGCCCAGATGGCACAAACCCCCCCAAAATGACCCCATTTTGGAAAGTAGAAACCCCAAGCTATTTGCTCAGAGGTATGGTGAGTATTTTACAGACCTCGCTTTTTGTCACTAAGTTTGAAAATTGAAAAAAGAAATAAAGGTGTGCATGGGCGGAGCCTAGCGGAGCAGACATGCATTGTTAGAGCTCCGCACCGCTGAGGAGAGAAGAGAAGGACAAAGCGGAGCCTGCAGGCTCAAGAGGTATCCATTTAAACCTTTTTGCCACAGGGAACAAACTGTGAAAGTTTGGGCAGGAAATATGGTACTGGGAGGAAACCGTGGCAGAAATAAAAATCACCTCACAAAGAGCTCACAGGCACTCACTGCAATTAAAGCAGCTCCAGTCACCTCACAATATACAGCATCAGGGCGCTCTCACAGACAGAAAATGTCACAGCAAGACTCTCCATTTGAGTCAGATACAGAACAAATCCTCTCACAAACTTCTCCACAAGCCTCCTCAGCATCCCCAGTAATATTATTACAATTTGAAAAGATGCTTCATAAGGCTTTAAAACAAACCTCAGACCAAATAACAAACAGCCTAACCAAAGAAATAAGAGAGCTGGGAAACCGCACCGCAGCCTTAGAAATAAAAATGGATGAAATTGAAATTCCAACCCAAGAAAATATAACAGAATTGGAACAATTAAAAGAAGAGAATTTAATACTTCAAACTAAGCTCGAAGATTACGAAAATAGAGCCAGATGTTCAAACTTGCGCATAAGGGGAATACCTGAAACTGTGACAGACCTGCAATCTACTATTACTGCTCTATTACAAGAACTAAAGCCAGATATCCCTATTGAACGTTTAGAACTGGACAGAGTACACAGAGCCCTCACAGCCAAAAAGAAAGATGGACCCCCACGTGATATAATCACAAAATTTCATTATTACAGAACGAAAGAACAAATACTAATTGCTGCAAGAGAAAAAAAGGAACTTATTTTTCAAGGACACAATTATCAAATTTTTGCTGACCTATCCCAACTTACTATTACTAAAAGACGATCCATGAAACCCCAACTAATGGAACTGCAACGCCACAACATTATGTATCAATGGGGCTTCCCCTTTTCAGTCAGATTTAACTACCAAGGTACAATTTACAGAAGCAGATCAGCAGATGAACTACAACAAACCCTTTTAAAATTAAATCTGACAAAACCCACAAGCAGCAACTCTCCCACACGCAGAAGAATGGCGTCATCTTCACCTTCAGGCAACACCCAGAAAATTTCAGAACAAAATGGGAATCATCATTCTCACAAAAGGGGCCGTTATGCCACATCATCCATGGACCAAGAAGATTCAATGGACTGACATCCTAATTCCTGATATCTCTTCATTTATTATACTAAGAGATGGTTCTCTATAAAAAACCTGTATTTATAACTGAATGTAACTGCATTCTGATAGTCACACACTGTGTGGGATCATGTTACATTCCAGTTATATTTCTTATTACTTCTGATTCATATAGCCTTAGAATATATAAGTGAAATAAGGAAATTCTTGTTCAGTTATATATTTTCAGGTAATAACAATAGATTTATTACTTTTTAGGACAAATATGTTCAATAATCCAGAAGTAATGGAAGCTTTTTCTTTCTTTTCTTAAAACAAATATATTATTACCTAACTAGTTCCTAGAACTATGTTTTTGTTTATTCTAATCTGAAGCAATACAACCTCAATTTTATGAGTTAACATATCTAAACAGTTACATATGAATAAAATATGTAATTGTTTACTCTAAAAGGGTTAAAATCCCAAAATAATTCAAACTATCTTCATCAATACCAAAGTTATTAACAGTACCTTTCTATCTGAATTATTTAGCCTAGGGCAAGACTAACCATATACAACCACCCTGGAATAAATAATTTCAACAAAAACTATATTCTGCACTCCAATTAATGAATCATCATTTTGATGTCTTTTGACATAGCACTTCTCTCCTGTAAGCGGAAGATCCGTGTACCCCCATTAGCCCTCCTCATTCTCCCAACCATATTATGTGGGAGTGTGACGAAGGCACTTATTCCCCTGAGAGAGATATTTATTCTCTTTCACTGGTAAATTGTGATTACTTGCAAAAAATAATTTATACAATGTATCATCTAATCTCATATGTTTTTTGTTTACTCTTTACTCCAGAATTCACTGGTTTCTTTTCTATCTTTTCATCTCTTCAGTCCACACAGGTTGATCTGCGCAGTCAGCTCTGCATAACAAAAAGTAAGTCAAAACTATTTGATCTGTTGCCATGGCACCACTGAATATACTTTCCCTAAATGTTCAGGGAATAAATGTCCCTCAAAAAAGGACCAAAGCCTTCCGTACTTTCCATAACAAGAAGGCTCACATAGTATGCCTCCAAGAAACACACTTCACCAAAGATTCTACTCCAAAATATATTTCTCCTTTTTATCAACAAATTTACACGGATTCTGCCTGTACCAAACAAAGGGGTACTCTAATTGCATTTCACCGATCCACACCATTCACCTTATCATCAGAAATTAAAGACCCAGAAGGTAGATACCTGATACTCATGGGTTATATAATGGATACAGCAATCACAGTGATTTCCTACTACGCTCCTAACAAACAACCTACACCATTCCTCTCACATATATTACAAGTGATTAATACACACAAAATAGGAACAGTGATAATGTGCGGGGATTCGAACCAGGTCCTCCTCCCATTTCTAGATAAATCACCTTTTACACCATCCAAAATAACCTCTAGATTACCTTTTTCTCAACTTCTTTCCAAATACAATCTGGTAGATTCGTGGAGAGAAAGTAACCCAATGAAAAAGAAATTCACTTATTTCTCGCACCCTCATCAAACCTTCACCAGAATAGATCATATTTTTCTAACAATAGGAATGATACCAGAAATTATTGCATCAGATATAATTCTGATTCCGTGGTCTGACCATAATGCAGTATACACTACTATAGCCTCAGCCATACCAAAAGCGCATGACCCAACGTGGTACTTACCGGACATAATGCTCAAACACCCACTACATCAGATGGCCATTGAACAAGCTTTAAAGGAATACATATCAATTAATAATACAACAGACATTTCCCCAATAACACTGTGGGAAGCTCATAAGCCTGTCTTGCGTGGTACAATACAAAGACAAATGACACTATTTAAACGGGAACGCAAAAATCTAGCAAAAAAAATAGAACTCAATTTTAATGCAGCCTACATATCATTCCAAGATAATCCATCTCAGAGTACAAAATCTCATCTGGAAAAATCTAGATTGGAATACGATCTATTTCTCACTGAGTCAGTTGATAAATCCCTCAAACGCTCCAAACACAATTTCTACATGAATACAAACAAACCAGGTACATATTTGGCTCAGGCATTACATTCAACTAACAAATCTTTCAAACCAATACGTTTGAAATTATCAAAAAATGTTTATACTTGTAATCCAGTTAAGATAGTCCATAAATTTCACTCACATCTCGCAACTTTATACAAGACAAACAATGAATTTAATCCTACAGAGGCTGAATCCTTCTTCTCAAAAATAACCTTACCTGAGTTGTCTCAGAATCAAAAAAGCAGTTTGGATGAGCCTATAACTATAGATGAAGTTGCTAACGCCATAAAAGACCTAAAACTTAATAAAAGACCAGGCCCAGACGGCTACTCGGCTTTATACTATAAAACATTCTCAGAAATACTCTCTCCCATTCTCACTGAAACTTTTAACAAACTTCTAGAAGGACATTCTTTTCGGCAAGAAACACTAATGGCAATTGTTTGTATGATTCCAAAACCCCTTTCTGATGATACTTCCTGTGTGAATTATCGGCCTATCTCTCTGTTAAACCTTGATATTAAATTATTAGCAAAAATAATAGCAAAATGCCTCAATAGCATTATAGGAAAATTAATACATAGAGATCAAGTAGGCTTCATGCCAAATAGACAGGCAGGCGATAATATACGCAGGGCAGTGTTATTGGCACATATTGCTAAAAAACGGAAAATCCCTTTATGTTTTCTATCTCTCGATATTAAGAGGGCATTTGACACAGTATCCTGGCAATATATGCAATATTCATTACAAAAATGGGGTTTTGGACCCCACTTTTTAACATGGATCAAAGCATTATATAATAAACCCAAAGCCTATATAAAATATGCTGGATACAAATCTGATGCCTTTAATATCGAAAGAGGTACCCGACAGGGTTGCCCACTATCTCCCTTATTATTTGCCCTTATACTCGAACCCATGGCCCAATACATCAGAACAAACCAAACTATAACTGGCATTGAAGTAGGAGGTATTACACACAAATTATGTATATTTGCAGACAATATATTACTTTTTCTATCATCACCACAGGTCTCTGGTCCTAACTTAATACCAGCTCTTGATGGATTTGCAGCCCTATCCGGCCTTATGATTAATCCTAAGAAATGCCTAGTGCTTAATATTTCGCTCACAAACATGGAATTGATCCCGGCTAGGGCTGCACTCCCATTCACATGGGCAGAAAAATCAATCCCATATCTTGGTATTCATTTAACAGCATCTCATTCTGACTTATTCTCAACCAATTATCCTCCTGTATTAAGACAGATCACAAATCTAATAAAACAATGGTCGCAACTTCCTTTATCCTGGATAGGGAAGATTAATGCAATCAAAATGACTATTCTACCCAAATTGCTTTATCTATTCAGAGTCCTCCCTATTCCAATTCCTTCCTATTTTTTGAGAATAGTACAAAAAAGAGCAACTTAGTTTATATGGGGCTCTTCTAAACCACGTATACCTATACACACACTACATCTTCCCAAAAATAAAGGAGGCCTGGGATACCCTAATTTTACTAACTACTACAGAGCAGCACATTTGGCTAGTCTGTCCAAATACCATGCAAAACAGGAAATCCCATTATGGGTATTTATAGAGGCTTCAGAAAATGACCCTCTATTAATATCAAACTTGTTATGGCTTGATCCTAAAGACCGCTTTAAAATTCCTAATCCCATAACTAAACACTTCTTATCTCTCTGGGATAAACTAAAAACCAAATATCAGTTACAATCTCCACACAATCCTCTGCTTTCTTTTATCAGAAATCCGGCCTTTTATCCGGCATGGATCTACCCAAATTCTTTTAAAGCTTGAACAACATCAGGCATTCAGACACTAAATGACTTCATAGCATCTAAATCATTCCTTTCATTCCCATCGCTTAGAGAAAAATATGATCTACCAAAGTCTGAAATATTTAGATATCTCCAAATCAAAAATTTCTATACACCATTCCTAAAGGGGGATACACCATTATCCCAATTATCCATTTTTGAATCAATCTGTACAAAAGATCCATTTGCTAAAGGTACAATTTCATCACTTTATAATCAATTATATGGAGTAGTAAATCTTAATAGACCCTCTTACGTTCAGAGGTGGGAGGAGGACCTGGGACGAACTTTAGAAGACACGGACTGGTCTAACATATGGCTCACAGCTAAGTCATCTTCACCCAACATCTTAGCACTGGAGACAAATTATAAAGTCCTAACTCGCTGGTACCTTGTACCTGCTAGAGTGGCAAAATATTCACCTAATACCTCAGCTCTTTGTTTTCGAGGATGCCCAGAAATAGGCATACATTTACACATATGGTGGACGTGCCCAGTAATCCAAACCTTCTGGAAGGAAGTGTTCGTGATTGCATCTAAAATATTTAAAAAAATAATACAACCAGATCCATATATAACTTTACTTAATCTAAAACCGGAATGGTTAACACTCTCTCAATTCAAACTTATGATCCAACTAATAACGGCTGCAAAACAAACAGTGGCCAAGGCATGGAAATCTCCTACATTGGTACTAGCAGAAACAATTCGCAGAATGAATAATACAATGTCCCATGCTAAGATGGTAGCCATCGATCAAAATCAAATTCCAAAATTTGAAAAACTTTGGCATCCTTGGATAAAACAACAGTTCCTGTCAAATTTCAATGACTCTGTCCTGTTGCCATGGTAACAGATTAAATGACTTACAGAGACACCCATTCTAAGGCTTCAAAGAGAACTAAAAAGAATAATAAACTGACGAGCGGGACAACCTTGTGGACCATACCTCTGCCTTTCTACCCTTTTTCTTCTTTCTCTTTCCTTTTCTCCACCTTACGATTAAAGCTCATTATCAGAATTTATTTGACCTATATACACTCTACCTGTAAACAATATGTATAGTAGGTATAAATCATTTAAATACCTACAAAAGTAACTAAGGAAATGATATATATCTTTAATTTAGGTTTACGTGAACCCAAGGTTTAATATTTGAAATTTCATGATATTTACCTATATAAACCCTACTGTAAAACAATGAGCTTACTTTATAGATCCTTGTAAACTTACTTTATGTATCTTTATAATATTGTATACTCAATAAACTTCTTTTGACAAGGAAAAAAGAAATAAAATACATTTTTCTTTTCTTTCTTTATTTTCAAAAACAAATGAGAGCTGCAAAATACTCACGATGCCTCTCAGCAAATAGCTTGGGGTGTCTACTTTCCAAAATGGGGTAATTTGGGGGGGGTTGTGCCATCTGGCCATTTTATGTCCTTCAAAACTGTGATAGGTAGTGAGGAGTGAAATCAAAAATTTATGACCTTAGAAATCCTGAAGGCGGTGCTTGGTTTTTGGGGCCCCGTACATGGCTAGGCTCTGAAAAAGTCCCACACATGTGGTATCCCCGTACTCAGGAGAAGCAGCAGAATGTATTTTGGGGTGCAATTCCACATATGCCCATGGCCTGTGTGAGCAATATATCATTTAGTGACAACTTTGTGCAAAAAAAAAAAAAAGTTTGTCATTTTTCCTCAACTTGTAGCAAAATATAAAATATTCCATGGACTAAACATGCCTCTCAGCAAAAAGCTCGGGGTGTCTACTTTCCAAAATGGGGTCATTTGGGGGGGTTTGTGTCATCTTAGCATTTTATTGCCTTCAAAGCGGTGATAGGTAGTGAGGAGTGAAATAAAAAAATTTACGCCCTTAGAAATCCTGAAGGCGGTGATTGGTTTTCGGGGGCCCCGTACGCGTCTAGGCTCCCAAAAAGTCCCACACATGTGGTATCCCCGTACTCAGGAGAAGCAGCAAAATGTATTTTGGGGTGCAGTTCCACATATGGCAGCACAGTGGTGTAGTGGGTAGAACTTTCGCCTAGCAGTAAGAAGAGTCGCTGGTTCGAATCCCAACCACGACACTACCTGCCTGGAGTTTGCATGTTCTCCCTGTGCTTGCGTGGGTTTCCTCCGGGTACTCCGGTTTCCTCCCACACGCCAAAGACATGCTGGTAGGTTAATTGGATCCTGTCTAAAAATTGTCCCTAGTATGTATGAATGCGAGTTAGGGACCTTAGACTGTAAGCTCCTTGAGGGTAGGGACTGATGTGAATGTACAATACATATGTAAAGCGCTGCATAAATTGACGGCGCTATATAAGTAACTGGATTACATAAATAAAATATAACCATGGTATATATGAACAATATATCATTTAGTGACAACTTTTTGTAATTTTTTTTTTTCATCATTCAATCACTTGGGACAAAAAAATTAAATATTCAATGGGCTCAACATGCCTCTCAGCAATTTCCTTGGGGTGTCTACTTTCCAAAATGGGGTCATTTGGGGGGGGGGGGTTGTACTGCTCTGCCATTTTAGCACCGCAAGAAATGAGAAAGGCAGTCATAAACTAAAAGCTGTGTAAATTACTGAAAATTTACCCTAGTTTGTATTTGGATTTTTTTTAAAACAAAAATTAGAAAATATCATTTTTTTTCAAAATTTTTGGTCTTTTTCCATTTATAGCGCAAAAAAATGCAGAGATGATCAAATACCATCAACAGAAAGCTCTATTTGTGGGAAAAAAAGGATGCAGGTTTCATTTGGGTACAACATTGCATGACCGCGCAATTAGCAGTTAAAGCGACAGTGCCAAATTGTAAAAAGTGCTCTGGTCAGGAATGGGGTAAAACCTTCCGGGGCTGAAGTGGTTAAATACTCCTTCAAATAAAGGTTAATACTGATTTTGGCCAAGAATGTTTGTGTTTAATCTGCTTGCAATGTTTATGTGCAAAATTACTATTTTTCTTTCTTGTTTGACTCCCCAGTTTCCTTCAACGCCACAGGAAGTGGCCTCCCAGTTTGCCCAGCGGTGGGACTATCCCAACTGCGGAGGGGCAATAGATGAGAAGGACGTCCACATCGTTCCACCCCCCCAACTTGGGGTCATTCCATCATAACTATAAGGGATTTAAGAGTATTGTGATGTTGGCGGTGGTGTCGGCGACATATGAGTTCCTATATGTGGATGTCGGGAAGAATGGCCGGATGTCGGATGGTGGAGTCATCGCCCAGACCAAATTCTACAGATGGTTCCAGAATGGTGGCTTGGGATTGCCACCTGCTGAAGAGAATGTGGAAGGACTCCTGTTCGTCTTTGACGCTGATGAAGCATTTGGTGTGGGTGAACATCTGATGTGGCTGTTCCCGATGAGGACCCTCACCCCGGAGCAGAGGGTTTGTAACTACCGGCTGGCCAGAGCCAGAAGAGTAGTGGAAAATGCCTTTGGAATAATGGCCAGCCGGTTCCGCCTATTCCTCACTGCAATAAACATGGCAGAATATAAACTCAATCATATAGTTATGGCATGCTGCATATTGCATAACTTTTTACGAAAAAATTCTTTGAACTACGTGGCCTCAGTTGGGACTGAGGGCTCTTAAAGCTGGCCATCCTGGCTTGCCCCTCCAAAGCGCCTGTGAAGTTCGTGAAAAGTATCTAGAGTACTTTGCGGTTAGGGGGGCCATTGACATGCCACAAAATGGTTAACAAACATGTTAAAAATATTTTTTTTATTTAAACCTAAATAATATTTACTTTCATTTACTGCTTGTGTTTCTTTTAGCTGGCTCCTAGGTTATCCAATGGGCTTTTCTTTTTTGCCTTTTTGTTCAATAGTGCAAACGTAATTTTTTTGATACATGAGGTTACAATCTCTTCTTCAGCGAACTATTATGTTGTGGGTCTGCTACACACACACCTTTTTTTTGTTGTTAATGTATGTAATGCATTACTGATAAAAATATTCATAATTTTCAGCACCATCACTGAAATTTGTAAATGTCATGAAAATGGTGGGATTGTGGCAAATTATAAAGCACTGTGGGAGTTATTTACTAAAGGAAAGTCCCCTTTGCACTCCAAGTGCACTGCAAAAGTACACTTGAAACTGCACTGAAACTGCACTTGTAGTGCAAAGTGGATTTGCCTTTAGTAAATAACCCCCATTGCCACTGTAAACACCAACTTACTACAAAAATTGCTATAGAGCATTGAAAGAAGAAGCCACACATTGTTGAGTAGAAAACATTTTACTCAAAGCACATTCACATGTGCGTTAGAAAAGGGTTTTTGAACAAACCAACATCTTTGGTGTATAAGATTTATTTTTTTCATATTAGAAATATCCTTTTTTTGGTTAAACAGGCATCTTTCAAACCATAGCATACACAACTCAGGAACTTACAAAGTTCAACTTTGATAAAGCAAAAGCAATATCAGACATTTAGTATGTCCAAACTGTGTTGATAATACCTTTATCAGATGGGGTGATGTCACCCCTGTAAAAGCCAAATTTTGAAGATGCACGCAAATTGTGATTCAAACTGGGGATTTCCCTCCTGATCCCATGCCTAATGTCAATATGTACTAGCTCTCATCATGGGTGATCAATGAACGTGTTTTAGGGGTGCAACCCCTTCCTCTCACCTACTTGAGTTGTGAGGAAGGGGTTGCACCCACAAAACACATACACTGATATCCCATGATGGCAGATAGCACATGTTGACACATCGTGTGCATCTTCAAAATTTGGCTTTTAAAATACTTTAAAACTTGTTTTTAAAAGCAAAAATACACGATAAAATGGTAACTTTTTGTGTCTTTTATATTCTGCCTAAAACATCAATGATGTTCTTCAATTTTTGTTGAACATCATTGATGTTTTCCTTTATGTTTTCTAAATCTTGATTGCACCCCATTATCTCCCCGATGAAGATCTGGGCACTTTCACTTGTGAAATGAGATTCTTCTTCCACAACATCCACATCACCTAAAATAAAAAAACACACCATGTATTATAAATATGCAGGCATCCATCTATTACCTGAAGCCGTGGTCTCAGACACTCACCTGTTGTGGTGACAATTTCGCCCACTTCATAAACGTCTCCCATCTCATCCTCTGCTTGTGGTTTTGGGATTTCACCTTCTTTAGGAGGTGTGGAGTTTGTGGTGTCCTCAGATGTCCCGAGTCTTTTTTCCCTTATGTAAATAAAAAATAGGTATACTTAGCACACAGATATTTGAGGGCAGAAACTGGAATATGAAACATTGCTTGGAAGTGTCCTACAATTGTCTGTTTAGTTCCAAGCTTAAGAATTTTTTTGTTCCTTTCTAAAGCTAGAATCCTTCCCTTTTTTTGTACAATTTTCACACATGGGGACACCCCTAGTATCCACTGGAGCACCTGTGTGGGACACCCTAAAAAGTTTGTTCTGGTGTCCCACACTAGTGCTCCTGCGTCCAGATGTGTAAACAGCTGCTGAGTGTCCTCTCCTTACACTGAATCAGTTTTCCATTTCATTCTACTTGTTATAATACAAATAGGTATGAACAAATGTAGTTAACCTGCACCTGACAAAAACAATGTATTAGTGAGAGAATGAACGATGTTTCCTATGACCGATTACTGAGCCCATGAACATGAAAGTTGCCATTTTAAACTGTACAACAGTAAACAAAAGCACATGGAGCAGCATGCAAGTAATAATAATAATAATAGAAACACATGACAACTACTTACTTTTTTGAAGAACTCTCTTGATTCTTCTGTACTGACCCTGCTCCCTCAATTTGAGGTCTGACCATCGTTTCCTCAATTGATCCTTGGATCGTTGTAACCCAAAATTCCGGCGCAGACTCTTCACAACTTTAGTCATGATCTTGGCCTCTCACAATTGGGTTTAGGTACAGTCTATACTTTCCATCATAGTCGGCCCTCTTCAAGATGTCCACCATCTCCACCATCTCTTCAAAGGATGTATTTGAGGCCTTAAATCTCTTTCGGGATCGGGACATTCATGGCTCCGGACTTTCGTCATTGCTGCTCTCCTCTGCATGCACCTGCTGTGTCTCCACCATGATCTCTACCCACTGCGCCGAAAGAGAAGGGGCGGGGAAAATGCTAGAAAGAACGTCAGGGGCAGGCAGAGTTTCATGCATGCGCAGTGTATATAAAGCGTAACGCACATGCATCGTACGTACGATCTGTGAGCGGAGGATGGAGTAGCGGAAGCGACGATCATTATAACGAAGGTACAATTTTAAGTTGGTGCATCAGTGGCCTATACTGCTTATAGATTGAGGCCTATATTGGGTCAAGATTAGGAGAGTTTCGCCTGACATTAGGGTTTGTCTTGTGTTGTGTCTTGCAGGGAAAATTGAATGGGTTCAAAGACCACAGTTTCCTCCCAATATTCATTGATACAGGGAGCTGCCCTGTCTGTGGCAGGTCAAATACCTGCATTATAATAACAAAATAAAGAGGCAGGCAGCGATGGAGAAGTTGCTGGAGTTGGTGAAGCCGCAGGTCTCCACTGCAGACATCACCTATTAAATAAAATAAAATAGGTGGCCTGAGGAACACATATAATCATGAGCGTACTAAGGTTCAGAAATCCATGAGATCAGGAGCAGCAGCAGATGACATTTATGTACCCAGGTTGTGGTACTATGAGAGACTTCATTTTCTGGCAGACCAAACTGAAGTCAGGAAATCCCTCTCAACCCTTCCTTCCACTCTTCCTTCCATGCTTCCACACCAGCTGAGGCTTCCAACTCCCACCCTGGGCCTTCCAGCAAGGAAGAAGTGGAGGAGCCCAGCTTGAGCCAGGTAGAGCATTGTTCAACATATTTCTTGTCATAAAATAAATGATGTGAAATAGATGTTACTATTGATCACTAATTGCTGATTTAATAAAGTGTTTTATATATCAATAGACAGTAGTGGCCAAAAATGTAAGGGACAAGAATGAAAAATGCTGAGGTCAGAATGATAGTCTTTTCTATTTATTAAAATTCAATTTGCAAAGTCATGAGCTGAAAATTGTGTGTGATTGATGAACAATAAACTAAAACTATGTCCCTTTTTCAGACACAGGAAAGCCTCAGACAGGAGGGGGCTGGGAAATGTGGCAGCCAGGAGGTGGCGGGGGAATGTGGCAGCCAGGAGATGGCGGAGGTAAGTGGCAGCCAGGAGGTGGCCATGCCCAGTAGGAGCCTCACACAATCTCAGGTCCCTCACCTCCGCCTTCCAACCAAAAGGGCCAGTAAGGGGAGTAACGTGGAGGAGGCAACACTCAGGCTGATTAGGGAGGCAAATGAGGCCCTCAAAGCCAACCCCACTCTCCAAGAGGCCTTTGCATGCATGACTGCATACAAAATGCAGAAAATGGAGGGGGGCCAACGCTTCTTGTGTGAGGAACTTATGGTGATCACCCAGAATAAGAGGTTGAGGGGCCACCTCACAACAAAACCACCTGTGTGAGTTTGACCATGCTCCTCCTCCACCTCCTGCCACACCTCCAACACCACAGCCACAGCCTGGAAGGAAGCATGTAAGGAAGACAAAAAAGTGATGGCCTGGGGTCAGTCTGGTCTGGCAAAAGATTCAGGCTGTTGTATGACCACAGCCTGGGGACATAGATGTCATCTGCTGCTGTTCCTGATCTCTTGGAGTCTGGGACTGGATTGTGCTCACTATTGTGTATATACCTGGTGTTGGCTGTGCTACCTCCAATAATGTAATATCAAAACCACCACTTTATCTAAGCCAATCATACATCTACATATACATCAATAATTGTTCACTAATACTTAGTATCACCACTCAAAACTACCAATCTGTGTGTAAAAGACACTAATAAAGTAAAATAAAATGAAATGAATAGAGTCCAGTTATAGTCCACTTGTGCTGGTGTGCTAATAAAGACGTGGATCCCTGGATGGGCTATCCACTACAGTTGTGCTGTTTCTGTACTTTTATTTCTCATTCGTGATTATTGTGACTTCCAGTGCCAACAGCACCACCACATAAATTGGCCACTCACCAGATGCTAATAAATATAGGCCCTTGGTTCATTGAGGAATAACCATTCCGCTTTACTATTTGGCTTTGTGCTGTCCCCAATGCAGTGTAGCAAGTACATCCGTCCTCATGGAAAACAATCAAACAGCGGTCATAGCGTATTTGTATTAGTGAACAATTATTGATGTATATGTAGATGTATGATTGACTTAGATAAAGTGGTGGTTTTGATATTACATTATTGGAGGTAGCGCAGCCAACACCAGGTATATACACATTTTATATTTTTTTACTTGTTGGAGGAATTGTTTTTTTGACTGCAGCGACCAGGGTCTTCAACTTAATTTAGTTTATTAAGTTTATATTGAAGTTTTATATTGAAGCACGTATAGGATTGCGCCAGTTGGCACACACATTATAAATTTGTGCTCACTATTATTTTTTTTATAATTTATTTATTTTTCTTTTATATAACAGGAGAAAAATGAACAATCCTTCTGTATATTACATTCCATTTCTGCACATACAGCCAGACAAGAAAAATAAAATAAATAAATAAATAAAAATACTTGATAATAACTCGTTACATTAAATAATGATATTTGAAGCGCTTCACAATGTGCATGAAAATGAATATAAAAGTAAATATAAATAGTCAAATAAATCCAGCGGTGAGTAAAAATTCCTAAAAAAATCCAACAATCAAAATAGTGTAAAACTATAAAAAATTAGTGACACCAAATGTGTAAAAAATTCACATAAAAAATCCACATAAAAATAAATATATAGGGATGTATTCAGAAGGTTCAATTATACAGGGGTGGAATCCTGATTGGTATAGAGCTTTTGATCACTAGCAAAGCTGTTTAAAAACACTTGCTTAATTAATTAATTCATTGATCTTAATAGTACCAAAGTGTTTTTTGCTTCTATTCACAACCAATGTGAGAATCATAAACAGGCAAATAAGAGAAAAAACCAATCATTGTGCAATAGTTAGGATACCAAGGTACACAGGCAAACTTCAATCCACTCACGTGTGCCTTATAATGATAAGGCAAATGCAGGTTTTACTATAGCAGTCAGCCGCCTTAGACAGGAGCAGATTCAGTGCAGTACACTGTGTGAAACTGCTGATCTGCACAGAGTGTCCTTGGCTCCTCCCATGCGTTACATCACAGTCACGTGACTTTTTCAAGGACCACTCCATCTACTCCTGTCTATTTCTAATATATTATCCAATAAAGATGGATAAAAGAATAAACCCAAACAAACATAAAGAAATCACAAAAGAGGCAAAGAAGACAAAGAAATAAGAAGAGTAATCTTCCTCTCTCATTTCCGCCCTTCATGTTGTTACTCCTTGCCGTGTCAGGAGGGGGGCGCTTCCCCCAGACCCGGCCATAATGCTTCAACTACCTCTCAGTATTCCGACAGTATTCCTATTTATAGTCCATTTCCCCCTCCTTTCCTTACCCCCCTCCCAAAACAAACAAAAAAAAACCCCACAAAAAAAAACAAAACAAAAAAAAAAAAACATTGAACTTTCCTCCCTCCCCCCTGCCCCCCCCCCCTCCCTTTAATTTGTATCAATTTGTTTTTTCCCTTCCTCTGAAGAAATAAAACAGTTCCATGGCGACCACGTTTTTAAATAAATTTCCCTTTTTTTCTAGTTGTCCAGACTAGGTCTTCCATCCTGTTTACTTCCTCTACTTTCCTAAGCCACATACTCACTGTAGGGGGTTGTGCCTGTTTCCACTTAAGCGGGATGCATGCTTTAGCTGCATTCACCAAATGACACAAAATAGAGTTCCTATATATTTTCCCCGGAATCTCTGACAGATGCAAAAGGAAAAAAGCTGGGTCTTCCTGTATTTCCACATCGCAAAATTTTTGAATTGTCTCCCGGACCTCCCTTCAAAATGTCCTCACTCTGGGACAAGACCAAAATACATGTAGCAAAGTCCCCTGTTCTATCTGGCATCGCCAGCATCTATCTGATGCATTCGGGAACCATTTTGAAGTTTATCTGGGGTTCTGTACCATTGTGAAATGATTTTATAAATAGTTTCCTGTATTTTGTTACATATTGCTGTCTTAAATATTGAATGTATCATATTAGTTTTTTGTTCCTCCGAAAAGGTCCTCCCTAAATCTGTTTCCCATTTCCGGAGGAAAGGTAACTGATAGTTCTCCGATGGTTTAATCAACAACGCATACATTCTGGAGACAGCATGCTTTATTGGTTCTGTCTCCATACAATATTTCTCGAGTGGTAACAGATTCCGATCCAGAGGACTTGGCGGTACCCTAGTACATAGATAATATCATAGTTGTACCGCCGACCAAAAATCTAATTGGAAGGGGCCATTTCTGTGTACCAATTCCTGCACTGTTGGCCATCTACCAGATCTCAAAAAATGCGATGCCTGATACAGTCCCCGTTTGATCAGGACGTCAAAAGGTCCTTTTTGTGTTCCTAATATGAATTGCGGGTTCCCCAATATAGGTACTAAAGGTGATTCCTGTGTTGATAACTTACCCTTAAATAAGAGGTTATAACAAACACTGAGGGTAGGTTCTATTGTTGGGTGTGTCTTAGTTTTAGATGCCAAGTCCTTGAAACAACAAGGGGCCCTATACAGTAACTCCCCACTCTGCGC
This sequence comes from Lithobates septentrionalis, assembly GCA_037952835.1. NCBI lineage: Eukaryota > Metazoa > Chordata > Amphibia > Anura > Ranidae > Lithobates > Lithobates septentrionalis. The sequence goes on along the minus strand of JBBDGP010000091.1, from coordinate 1,621,112 downwards.
TTGCTCCAATCTTGGCCAGATTTTAAGTTCTCCATGTCGGCACCAATCCAACAGGAGGCCCAGATGTACTGCCTGGTAATATTTATATATATCTGGGACGGCCAGCCCCCAGTTTTGTTTTGGTAGGGACAACAGTGTCCTCCTGACCCTAGGATGTTTGTGTGCCCAGATGAATTTTGTAAATAATATTTGTATGTTTCTAAAGAACTTCCTAGGGATTGCAATTGGGACTGCCAAAAGGAGGCACAGAATCTTTGGTAGGATATTCATTTTAATTATATTGCTTCTTCCAAACCAGGAATGTAATCCCTTATGCCATCTCTCCAACGCTGGCGGGAAATTAAGCTCATATGTTTTAGAAGGGTCCACTGCTATACAAGTCCCTAGATACTTCAGGAATTGATCTGCCCATTTAAATTTATAAGTTGCTTTTAATGACATCATCATTTCTTTCGGGACAGCTACCGCCAATGCCTCTGATTTAGAGAAATTTATCTTGAAAAAGGAAAGTGTACTGTATGTCTCAATTTCTCTAAATAAGTTTGGGAGCTAGATTATGGGATTGGTCATTGGGAAGAGCATATCATCTGCATATGCTGCAACTTAATGTTGAGTTCCTCCTACCGTCATTCCCCAAATATCCTTATTAAGCCAAATTCTACATAACAGAGGTTCCAGTATCAGTGCAAACAATAAAGGGGACAATGGGCATCCCTGCCTTGTCCCGTTCCTTATTGCAAATAGGGGGGAGACTACTCCGTTTACCTTCACTTGAGCTTTAGGTTCTTTATACATGCCTGCAATCCATCTAATCATTTTCCCTCCCAGTTTTATGTGACGAAGGACTGCAAACATGAACCCCCATCCCACCCTATCAAATGCCTTCTCCGCGTCTGTTCCTAGGAACACACACGGAGTCTTAGTTGAGTCTGCTATATGCATCAAATTCAGGGTTTTGATGGTATTATCCCTTGCTTCTCTTGTTTGAACAAACCCTACCTGATCGTTATGGATCAGGAAGGGTAATTGCTGTTGTAGTCCTAGGGCTATAATCTTACTGATAAAAAATATAAAAAGAAAAAAACTGCGCTGAAAATAAGTAGATATGCTGCAGTAATAAGTGGGGTACACCAAATAGTAATAAAGAGAAAAAAAACGCGCTTAACTTAATACATGTGAATACCACTAAGGTATAATAGGGATATTAAACAGTCCAATATATTGCATAAAAGTCCACAAATGAATTCAAATCTTCAGTGACGAAAAAATTGATGAATCCCAAAAGGATCAAATAGAACGGCAAATAGTAAGTAGAATGCTTACCAGATGGCAAGCCAATTCAAACAGGTGGCTTAAACCCAGCCTGGGCCTTTAAGGAACCAGTCCCGGTGTAATGGGTAAACCTTCCACTCGTGAAGGGTGAACGTGGATTCATGCGAATGCAGATGTTTAGTGAATAAAAGTGAATATAGAACAAACACCGGATAGTTGGATGGCAGGAATAACACAACGTGCCGCAAAACACACCAATTTCCTGCTTACCAGATGGAAGCCTTAGATAGACACACTGACACAGCTTGGGAATCAGCCTCCTTCCACCGGACAATGTACGCCAATCACGTCCGTCTTACCAAAGCTCCACGGTATCTGATTCACTTCCAATCAGAGGTTGGTTTGCAAAATGTTGAATAAATTCTTTTATAGATGAGAATTCATTGAATCCAAACTTAAGACTTGTTCCACATTGGTAGACTTGAAAGTGTTTCACTGAGTCCTTGGCCCTTACTGACAATGAGTACACGTTGGCCTTGGAGTCACTTTTCCTCAACAGATAACTGCCATCCTGTCCATTGGTAAGCAAAAGAGCTTCTGCTGAATGTCGGGTCAGATTCTCATGAAACCACCTATATGAAATCTTTGTCCTTTTTTTCACAGAGCTTTCTTTTGGTGGTATTTAATCACCGCTGGGTTCTTTATTTTTTGCGCAAATCCTCCGCACTAGGACCTCAAGACCATAGGCCTGCATTGGATGTGATGATGCCAAAGGATAGTTCACCACTGGAGCATGGGGGAGCGCCATCTACTATAATCTTACTGAATATTTTTAGATCTGCATTCAATAAGGATATTGGCCTATAACTTCCACATTGCTTTGGATCCTTTCCTTCTTTTGGAATCACTGCTATCATAGCTCTTAAAGTCTCTGGATGGAAAGAGGCTCCCTCCCCCAGCTCATTAAACATTTTAACCAGATAGGGTCCCAATATTGATGAGAATAACTTATAGTACTGGGCTGAGCGCCCATTTGGTCCTGGTGCCTTCCCCATTTTTGCTAATCTTATTCCTCTCTGTACCTCTTCTAAAGTAATTGGTGAGTCCAACTCCTCCTGCACACTAGTAGTCAGGCACGGCATTCCACTTGCTTTTAGATACTCCTCCATCACTGTTCGATCTGGTGCGTCAATATTCAAATTGTAAAGTGAAGAGTAGAACTCGCCAAACACCTTGGCTATCTGTCCAGGCATCCCAACCTCCTCCCCATCTCTTTTCCTCACTGAGGCCAATGCTGTGTCCACATCCACTTCCATGGACTGCCTGTGTGAATAAACGTTCTTGCATGCATTTCACGTAATGTGCTCACTATTATATGGACTCCTCAGGACACCAATTTTGGGTTTAAAATAGTTGATGTGTGCCCCGGGGTACAAAGGCTTCGCCAATTTCAGCAGTTTCTCCAGCGTTGCCTTCCTCTTTATTTTGTTCTGACCCAGAATAAATGGCTTTTTTTTTTCAGAAATACTTGCCTATGTGTTTTACTTCAAAAAGGACAGTTTGTTTGTGAGTAGGCAGGTACATTTCCAAAATACAAGGCCAAATTAACAAGGGACACCAACACCAAACAACCTCCTTGAGATTAAAAAATACAAGATAATAATGGTGTTGTGGTAAGTTGACACACAACATGAAAAAAAATATATATTATTGAGATCACTATAAAAAAAAAAAGGAGATCTTGATAAAAAAAAAATATATAAACCAAAATTAGAAACATTATTATGGAGATCTGATGAAAAAAATAAATAATATTATTCAGGAGATCACGAGAAATAATAAAGGAATCAGTTTGTCAGAACTCTGTGTGAATATGACCAGCAAAAAACTTCATTATTCTAGCATTATAACTAAGAAGAGAATGCGCTGCATTAAACTATTTTAAAAATTGCAGCGTGACAAATGTGCTATCTCCATTACGAACGCTAGTTTTACTAGACTGAACGCTTCCATCTCGTAATTTATTCTGAGCATGCGTGGCACTTTGTGCGTCGGAATTGTGTACACATGATCGGAATTTACAAGAACGGATTTTGTTGTCGGAAAATTTGAGAACCAAATGACGGAAGTTCCGATGGAAAATGTCAGATGGAGCCTACACATGGTCGGAATTTCCGACAAAAAGCTCCCATCGTCGGAAAATCCGACCATGTGTACGGGGCATTTGGGTGTATTTGTATGCTGTATGGCTAATTAAATACTATGGTCAGATTGTACCTGTACCCAGTCCAGAAGTGCTGAGCTTGTGCACTCGCCATGATCCCAGTGCTGTGGACACCTCCCTGGTCCCTTAGTCACCGCCTGGCTACAGTCTCAGGACTTTCATCTTCTGCCCATACAGTTACAGTGCATTTCAGCATGCTATAGATTTTGACAGAATGCATACAGCGGCGCTAAATGCATTTGATCTTGAGAGATTGCAGTCAATCTTGACAACAAAATTGAATGCAGCTAAACACATGTGTGGAAGGGGCCTAAGGGCTCATTCAGATGGTTGATGAGCCCCGTCCTCCATACTGAGCTGGGTTTTGCTGTGTACACATCTACTTCTGAGCTGCATGGAGGCAGCCCATAGAAGTGGAAGCAGATGCAGCTGCTGCATTAAACACATTTGCATGTCAAAGTTTGAGACACAGAAAGGTGCAGGTGCACAGATCGAAATGCAGACACTGTGCTGTCTGATCTGTGCATCCACTCCTACCTGCATGTCATATTTTGACATGAGACTGTATCTGTGCCAATGCTGTGTCCACATCCACTTCTATGGACTGCCTGTGTGCAGCTTCATGGTGGATGCAGACTCATCAAAAAAGATCTCTTTAGCTAATCTCACCCCACAGTCTGTTAGTCTCTTTTAATCGCCACCCAGCCTTCTATCCTGCCTATTCTGACCCAACTTCGTTTAAGTTATGGCACTCTCTGAACTTAACCCGTCTAATCGACTTGACCACTGACTCAGGCCTAAAATCTTTCCCTGTTCTCCAAGAACAAGCTAGTCTTCCTTCAAGGGAATGCTTTCGATAGCTTCAGATTTCCCATTTCTTTGCCATGTACACTTGCACCTGTTCATCCCTTACCAGCTTGTCTCTCTCTGAGGGCATTTGTAACTCTGACCCACATGCCCCAGGCCTAATCACTAAACTTTATTCTCATCTTAACACACCTCCCCCAGTGCTGCCCTCTTACGTTTCCAAATGGGCCTCTGACCTAGAGGTGCACTTGGAACAGGAGGACTGGGGTGGAGTCTGGGCAGCAACCAAGTCTACTTCACAAAATATGCTAGCAGTGGAGACCAACTATAAGGTTTTGCTCTGTTGGTATTTGGTCCCGGCAAAAATCTCAAAATACCTACCTGGATACCCCTCTGAGAGCTTTCTTGGATGTAGAGAGCCGGGCACACATGTCCATATTTGGTGGACTTGCCCGATCGTGAGGCTGTTTTGGGTTGAAATTTTCAGGATGGCCTCAGTATTGCTTAAACAAACCTTAGAACCTCATCCTGTCATCACTCTTCTGAACCACTGTGCTGATGACCTTACTAGGGCACAGACAAACCTGCTACAACTTATGACTGCCTCTAAACAAACCATTGCAAAGGCCTAGAAGACCTCGGTACTCTGTGTACTTGAGACTAAAAATAGAATGACTCAAGCTATGATTCATAGCAAAATTGAGGCTACCATACTACACCGTAAAGTCTGGCAACCATAGGTGGACCATTATCTTCCACCTGAATTAGTTTCTTCTCTCCTTGAACCCTGACAACCGAGGCCTATTTAGGATCGTTCATAGTGTCCATCGCCTGGCTCTAAGGTTGACTATCTATCTCCTCTCTCTTTTCTTCTCTTAATCCCTTCTTTTCTTCTCTCTCACCCCCTGCTTATCTTTTTCATCATTATTATTTTTTCTCTCATAACTACTAGGGGTACTCCCCTCTGTCTACTGGTGCCTCACGAAATTGGATCACATGATAGCGTTTTAGTTTCAGATGCATGAACTTTTGTAATATGTGTTTTCGGTGGACTTGAACCTCCGTGTTCTCTATACTCCTAACCTAAACCATTTGTTCCAATGCACCATAGCACTGTTTTGTCTATACTTTATTTTTATAGCTGTGAGGTTATTTGTGAACCTACATATTTTTGTTATTACCAGTGCCTAGCGATATTGATGTTATGTATACTTTGTATTCTTTACAATAAAAAATAATGAACAAAAAAAACAGCTCTGCACTGCTGACACGTCTCACCATCTATCAGAATGAGCCCTAAACCTACTAGTTGATGCACATGAGCTGGATTTTCTGTACCTTCTGCTGTCTTCTCTCTCTTTGTACCCTCTGCTGTCTCTTCTCTCTCTGTACCCTCTGCTGTCTCCTCTCTCTCCTCTCTCTCTCTTTCTCTCTATATTCTCTGCTGTCTCCTTTCTCTATACAGTATATTTTTCTCTGCTGTCTCCTCTCTCACTCTGTACTCTCTGCTGTCCCCTCTCTCAATCTGTACTCTCTGCTGTCTCCTCTTGTAGTCTGTACTCTCTGCTGTCTCTCCTCTCTCTAGGTACACTCTGCTGTCCCTCCTTTCTTTCTATACTCTCTGCTGTCTCCTTGCGCTCTCTCTCTCTCTGTCTCTCTCCATACTCTCTGCTGTTTCCTTTATCTCTCTCTATACACTGCTGTCTCCTCTCTCACTCTGTACTCTCTGCTGTTTCTCCTTTCTATACTCTCTGCTGTTTCTCCTCTGTCTCTCTTCTCTGTACTCTCTATACTCTGTTGTCTCTCATCTCTGCAATATCTATACTCTCTGCTAACTCTCTTCTCTGTACTCTCTATACTCTCTGCTGTCTCCTCTCTCTTTAATATCTATACTATCTGCTGTGTCTCCTCTCTGTACATTCTACTGTCTCTCCTCTATGTACTCCCTGCTCTCTCTCCTCTCTGTACTCTTTCCTCCTGCTCTCTTTGGAATCTCACATCACTCACCAAATATATTTTTAGAACTTTGCAGTTCCCTCTTAAGTGTTTCTTTCACTAATCTAGCCAGATTTACTGCATAGAATTGTGTTCTCTGATCGTTTCCCTCTCCCTTCATCCTACCTCCTTCATCACCTGAAGCATACAGCCTGCCACATGATCTCTCAATGCAGGGAGAAGAATTAATCGGATAGATAAACCAGGAAAAGACATACAGTAGTATCCCTTGTAGGTTTAGGAGTATCAGCTGACACATATAATGAAGTGGCACATTAGCAGACAGCACTGGGCAGGTTTAGAAAACCATTTGTGGGCAGATATCAAAAGGGGGTGAGTTGGAGGAATCTCCTGGTCTAGTGGGCAGTAGGGATGAGCCGAACACCCCCCGGTTCGGTTCGCACCAGAACCTGCGAACGGACCGAAAGTTCGCACGAACGTTAGAACCCCATTGACGTCTATGGGACTCGAACGTTCAAATTTAAAAGTGCTCATTTTAAAGGCTAATTTGCATGGTATTGTCCTAAAAAGAGTTTGGGGACCCGGGTCCTACCCCAGGGGACATGTATCAATGCAAAAAAAACTTTTAAAAACGGCCGTTTTTTCGGGAGCAGTGATTTTAATGATGCTTAAAGTAAAAAAAAAAAAAAGTGAAATATTCCTTTAAATATCGTACCTGGGGGGTGTCTATAGTATGCCTGTAAAGTGACGCGTGTTTCCCGTGTTTAGAACAGTCCCTGCACCAAATGTCATTTTTAAAGGAAAAAATCTCATTTAAAACTGCTTGCGGGTTTAATGTAATGTCAGGTCCTGGCAATATGGATGAAAATCAGTGAGACAAACGGCATGGGTACCCCCCAGTCCATTACCAGGCCCTTTGGGTCTTGTATGGATATTAAGGGGAACCCCGCACCCAAATTAAAATAAGGAAAGGTGTGGGGCCACCAGGCCCTATATACTCTGAACAGCAGTATACAGGCGGTGCAAACAAGACAGGGACTGTAGGTTTGTTGTTAAGTAGAATCTCTTTGTAATTTTGAACGGGTACATTTTTAACGTGTTTAGCTCCAGCCAAAAAATCTTTTTTAAGCTTTTTGGAAAACATAGGGAAGGGTTATCATCCCTGTGACATTTGTTTTGCTGTCTTTCCTCCTCTTCAGAAGATTTCACCTCACTTTTTGTCCCAATGACAAATGTTTTTTGAAAATTTGGGGTTTTTTGTGGAACAAGGATTGGAAAGCATCAGTGGAAAGGAGAAATGTTTTTCCCATATTAACTCTTACAGGAGAGAATTTCCCTTCCTAGGGGTAGATTTCATCTCACTTCCTGTTGTCTCCTTCCGTTTGCAAGTAGGAGTCGTTTGTAAGTTAGATGTTTGAAAGTAGGGTCCTGCCCTATATACTCAGCAGAAATTTGGGCCTTAGGTGTTGCTGTGGCCACAACACTGTAAGCCCTCACAGGGCCCTGCTGTGAAATATTAGATCAAGAATTGTAATTACATGCCCCTGTTGAACAGGAGCTGAAAAATTAGGCCTTAGGCACTGGTGCTGGTGCCACAACACTGCAACCCCTCACAGACACTCTAGTTGGAACGCAGGAACGAGCCCTGCTGCAAAGTATTGCATCAAAAATTGTAATTACACACCCCTGTTAAAGAAGGGCTGAAAAATTGGGCCTTAGGCACTGGTGCCACAACACTGCAACCCCTCACAGACACTCTAGTTGGAATGCAGGAACGAGCCCTGCTGCAAAGTATTACATCAAAAATTGTAATTACACGCCCCTGTTAAACAGGGGCTGAAAAATTGTGCCTTAGGCACTGGTGGTGGCGCCCAGAACCAAAAATGTTCTTACAAGCTATCAGCGTGATGATTGAGGAGGAAGAGGATAATTACTCAGGGATAGTCACTCAGCATCAGCATAGGCAGTCTTTGAAGGGATCTGAGATTTAAAAAAAATAATATTCGGGGGGGGCGTGGCTAGCCGGCAGAGAAGATGGTCGCACACTAACAGAGCTCCGCAGCATCCTGGGCCTACACGGGTGATAACAACATCACAGAGCCTCGCTTCTCAGATCCACATACCGGACAGATAGTGGACAACTCCCGAATGCCTTCCCGTAAGCGCAAAGAAGCCACAAAACCAAGAAAAATGACGGACTTTCTACTACAGCCGCGCCATCTCCCTGTCCAAGATGGCGCCGGCAGAAGTACAGGAGAGCCGCGCGGCTCCATTACACAGCATGGACGGAACGAAAGATTCGATCCCGGACACTCACATGGAAAGAGACAGCAGGGAAAAGGTCAGTACCCACTCCCTCCATCTGCTTCATCCAGCCCAGCGAAAAGCAAGCTGAAAATGTCCTCTCCAAGCACAGAATTAGCTGAATTCAGTGGTATTGATTCCTCCCTGGAGGATACCAGGGAATTACAGGAATCCATCACAGACTTCCCCACACAAAACCAGCCGGTACTCGACACCACACTCAAGGATATGTTAGTATCCCTGCGCTCAACCCTACATGCTGATATGTTGGCAATAACACAAAAATTCAAATCAGAGGTGGCAGCGGTAGATTCAAGGGTGTCCCATATAGAATCTAAGATGGGAGAATTTGCGTCCACATTTAACGACATGGTAGATGCTCATAACGACAGGGATGAGGAAATTACAGCTATCAAAGCAAAAATGGCCGACTTGGAGGACAGATCAAGACGAAATAATGTCAAAATCAGGGGGATCCCTGAATCGGTCAAACCCCCGGACTTAAAGGAATATTTTATAAACCTTATGAAAATTACACTTCCGGAAACACCCCTGGATGATCTAATCATAGATCGAATCCATCGCCTTCCAAAGCCCAGGAACATACAAGAGCACCTCCCCAGAGATACAATAGTCCGTATCCACTTCTTTCACATTAAAGATTTGTTTATGATGACAGTGAGAAGACGGGACAATCTTCCTCAAGAGCTACAAAATCTCTCTTTCTTTGCTGACCTGTCAGCCTTTACCATGCAACAACGCAGACAACTAGCAACCATAACAAAACCGCTGAACAACCACCACATCCAGTACAGATGGCTTTACCCAGCTAAGCTTCTGATCACAAAAGAAGGCAAATCACATATCGTAACAAATGTCAGAGAAGGAATCCGTCTCTTGAGGGACTGGAAACTTTTCGATCTGGATAACAACGACCAGGAAGAATCACACTCTCTTCCATCCACTAGAGCCAGCTCAGACGCAGAAACAGGCTGACGTACTCAAATGGGAAAACAACAGAAAACCCGTCCAGCCCAGGAGAATGCCACTTAGCTAACTCTTCGCTTTACCCCCCGAGCTATAGCGGAATTGCATCCGCACAGATCCTAAACAGGATCGTCAGTTTTTACGTCATTTTGTTGATACCCTTCCCCTTTTTTCCCTCCCTACCTCTCTCCTTGTCTACAGGAACAGAAATACGATCACAATCACCCATTGCCTTCAACCTTGGGAGAACTTTCGACCAGTAAACTACAATACATTACAAGCCAACTACACCAGGAAGTCAGCTCATACCACACACCCTCGGTGAGCAAAGGTATGTCTCGAGCAACTACAAACATGTCTTTTAAAATATCCTCACTAAATGTTAAAGGCCTGAACAGCCCTTACAAACGCCAAATGGCCTGGAAAGAAGCATCCAGACTGAAAAGCGACATCATGTGCTTCCAAGAGACTCACTTTTCAGCAATTAATCCGCCAGTCTTTAGCAACCGAAAATTCCCTACTCTTTATACGGCAAACGGCCCGAAGAAAAAAGGAGGAGTTGCAATAGCAATCAGAGACTCCATCCCATTCTCAGAAATCTCAACTCACCTGGATATTTCTGGCAGGTACATTATACTAGTGTGTGAGATTTATGCAATTAAGTATACCCTAGTCAACATGTACTTGCCAAACAACAACCAACTCAGATTCCTAAACAAAATTTGGAAAAAGGTAGAAGCACTAAAACAGGGACATATTATCCTATGCGGAGATTTCAATGCGATCCCAGACAAGCATGTGGACTGTACTAACCCTAAACATCTAAAACAAAGAAGGACGACGCTGTCAAGATTTATCAACACCTCAAACCTCTTTGATGTGTGGAGATGTCAACACGCATCGGAGAAGGACTTTACTTTCTTTTCCAATGTCCACTGCACTTATTCAAGAATAGATATGTTTTTGGCAGACAAATTTTTGTTGCAAAAGATTGTCAGATCAGACATTGGTATTATATCATGGTCTGATCACGCTCCCATATCGATCAGCGTGGGGGGGAGGGACACCGAAACTGCAGCAAACAGATGGAGGAACAATGTTCTAACTATCTCTCAACCTAAAAATCTTAAACTGATTAGAAAATCTCTGACCGAATTTTTCGAGATCAATGCTCCTTCGGTGTCCGACCCTTTCACGCTGTGGAACTCTCACAAAGTGGTTATGAGGGGTCTCCTAATACAATTAAGTGCTAGGGCAAAAAGGCAAAGGACGGAGAGGCTCAACGACCTGCTAGAAAAAATCAAAACCTTGGAAACATCCAACAAACAAAACTCCACCCAAAAAACAAGATCTCTACTATTCGAGGCTAGACAAGAACTGAGATCTCTTTTGGTGTCCCAGCAGGATAGCCGCCTTCGCATCTTAAAAGCAAACAACTACCGTTGTAACAACAAGGCGGGTAAACTGCTGGCGAACCAGGTAAAAGAGAAAACGATAAAAAAAAGAATCCCTCACATTGTAAACCCTAACTCCAAAATTACTGTATCTAACCCCAAAGACATAGCGGACGCTTTTAGCGACTATTATGAAGCTCTATACAACCTTAAAGACGACCCTAATACACCACAACCAACAGAAAACACAATTGCGGAATTCCTGGAGGCTGTTAATCTTCCGAGGGTTCCACAATCAGAACTCGCCAAACTAAATTTACCATTTACAATCCAAGAAATCGAAAAAACAATTAGAAATATGCCCCACAACAAATCTCCCGGTCCTGATGGATACTCTTCATAACTGAACTATCCCCGTACCTAAAGCAGGTCTTCGATGCCGCAATGTCCAAAGCCTCATTTCCAAAAGAAATGTTAACAGCGACTATAATAACTCTGCCAAAACCAGGTAAAGACCACTCAGCACCACAAAACTTTAGGCCCATTTCTTTACTGAACGTGGACGTTAAATTGTATGCCAAAATCTTGGCCAATAGATTGTCCACATTATTACCAGCTCTCATTAACCAGGACCAGGTGGGTTTCGTTTCAGGTAGACAAACCACAGACGCAACCAGAAGGATGCTAAATTTAATTCATGCAACAGAGGAGTCCCGAAGGCCTTCTCTGCTCCTGACTTTGGATGCAGAGAAGGCCTTCGACAGGGTCCATTGGGGATACTTAATTAAAGTACTGGAGAAGTTTGGATTAATAGGCCCCATACAACAAGCAATCTTGGCACTGTATTCCTCCCCATCCGCCTATGTTTTTTCAGAGGGAATGTTCTCTAAAAACTTCCAAATAACAAATGGAACAAGGCAGGGATGCCCCCTGTCGCCACTAATTTTCGCATTAATTATGGAACCGCTTGCAGAAAAAATTAGGAACAACACAGCAATCCAGGGAATCCCTTCTTCAGATCGTGAACATAAAATCTCACTTTTTGCAGACGACGTCATCTTGACTTTATCTGATCCATACAAATCTTTAAAAGCAGCACATGAGACACTACAGGAATTCAGTAAAGTAGCCTACTATAAAGTGAATGCATCCAAATCTAACATTTTAGGAATAACGATAGATAATAAAACTAAACTAAATATGCAAAAAGACTTCCCCTACCCCTGGGCATCAGAGTCGATCACTTATTTAGGCATTCAGCTAACATCTCCCTCCTCGAAACTCTTCCAACTCAACTACCAACCTTTAGTGAAAGCATTTCAAGAAGAAATATTAAGACTCCAAAAATTCTACCTATCTTGGAATGGTCGCCTAGCAGCATACAAGATGCTGCTTCTCCCAAAATTAATATATATATTCAGAACCCTCCCAATACCAATCCCAAACCCTTTCCTTAAAACCATGCAGAACCAAATGTTAAAGTTTATATGGGCAGGCAAAAGAGCTAGGTTCTCATTACAAATGCAAGAAAACCATAAACAAATAGGTGGTTTAGGAGTACCAAACTTAAAAGATTACTATACAGCAACAATCTTAGAACAACTGAAACAATGGTTCGCCAACAGAGACATTAAACACTGGTCCCATCTAGAGCAGACGTGGTTGTATCCTAGATCACTACAGTCATTAATCCTCGCTCACAACATACAACAAATCACACTCAAAAAGGATCATCCTACCATACAAGCCACAATTCAAGCATGGACCCATCTAAAAAAGACATCCAACCCACGAACGGCTTTCACAGACGTACCCTTTCCTTTAGAAACCTTGAAATGGCTGATCCCAAACATATCCCTAGATCAATGGCTAAATAACCAAACTGTACTTCTGAGAGACATTATACAGAATGGTAAACTTCTACCGTTCAGGGAGATTCAACATAAGCTTAACATACCTTCCTCAGAATTTCTAACTTACCTACAGATAGATTCATGGTACAACAAATGGGGGGTTTCGAGTTTCCCTGTGCCAACTCAGGTGTGGGGGTACTTGAACTCCTCCGACACTAAAACAAAGGGCATCTCCCTGATGTACACACTGATCAACACCAAAAAATCATTTACTAAAATTGCACCCCTGAGAAAATGGGAGAAAGATTTAGACCAGTCGTTCACAGACAATCAATGGTTATCCGCATTCAAATGTAACCATAGATTTTCAAGATGTTCTAACTATGAGGAGCTGGCGGCGAAACTAACAGCTAGATGGCACTATACACCATATATGATGGCTAAATTTTCTAGAGAAAATACCAACTTATGTTGGAGGGGCTGCGACCAGGTTGGAACTTTGCCCCATATGCTATGGTCATGCAAACATATTCGCAGCTTTTGGTCAGAAATTTTTAAATTAATAGCAAAAACAACAGGAGTAATCACTAAACCAACTCCCGAAAAGGCCATTTTAAGCATTAATATGTCAGAATACCCATTGTCAGTGAGATCTATAGCAATGCACATACTTTTTGCCGCCAGATCCTTATTGGTTTGGAAGTGGAGATCAGATGAAATTCCCACCATAAGAGAAATCATTACAAAGGTTAACACAATATCCGTTTATGAAAAAATCCTAGCTTACAAAGACGGATACGGAGCAAAATATCTCTCTAACTGGGAATTGTGGAATTCTTTGTATCAAAAATAAATAAAAAAAAAAAAAACACTCTGTTTCCTGTAGACCGGGTATGGGTCAAACCAATACCTGTAAGTACCCTCCCTTCATGTTCCTTATCTCCTTCCCCCCCCCCCCTCTTCTAATCTAATAACTAGTTAAAGGTGATATGTTTAACTCACCATAGTTAAGGTAATTTAAATGGAAATAATCCATTTTGAAATTTAATTTGTAACACAAGCAAAATAATAAGCACTACCTGTCCCAGGATATTGAAACTATAGTTCATACAAACTGAGAAATCAGTACCATATCAAGACTTGGTTTATATGATAAATGTACAGAGATATCTTTCTTTTTTTTTTTTTTTTTTTTCTTGTTGGACAAAGGTATACGGTCATAACATGTATGTATGCAAAATTTTCTATAAAAATCATTATTAAAAAAAAAAAAATATTCGGTTACATCAGCATCAGGTGCTTGGTAGCTGGTGGTGATCCAAGACTGATTAATTTTTATGAAGGTCAGTCGATCGACCGAGTCGGTGGACAGACGCACCCTGTGATCGGTTACCACGCCTCCAGCAGCACTGAATGTGCGTTCCGAAAGAACGCTGGATGCAGGACAGGCCAGTAGCTCAATTGCATACTGTGCAAGCTCTGGCCAGTGATCCATCCTCAAGACCCAGTAACACAGAGGATTTTCGGTGGGAAAGGTGTCCAAGTCTGATCTTGCCCCTAGGTATTCCTGCACCATGTAAAACAGACGCTGGCGATGGTTGCTGGAACCGATCATACCTTGGGGCTGCGGACCAAAAAATTGTCTGAACGCATCGGTCAGACGGCCACCTTCTCCACCGCTCCTTCTTTGACTGACCGAAACCTCAGCAACACGTTGTCCAGAAACAGGAGTTTGTAACCTCCCAGTCTCTGGGAACGCGTTGCACAGACCTTTCTGCAAGGCCTCCCGAAGATGTTTCATCCTCTGCTCCCTCTGCGATGGCAAGATAAGGTCCGCAACCTTACCCTTGTAACGTGGATCAAGGAGGGTTGCCAGCCAGTATTGGTCCTTTTCCTTGATACCATGAATACGAGGATCCTTACGCAGGCTTTGCAGGATCAGGGAGGCCATGCAGCGTAGGATTGCTGAGGCATTCGGTCCGGAGTCCTCTGGGTCACTAAGGACGACATGGTCCGCAGCCACCTCCTCCTAGCCACGTACAAGTCCATGTGTTTCTTGGGACTGATCCCTTAAAGACTGCTGCTGATGCTGAGTGCCAGGCTCCACCTCCATACTGACACAATATACCTCCTCCTCCTACTCGTCCTCTTCCTGTGTGATCCGCGGGCACGCAGGAACACTGTCTGGATAAAGGGGGCCATGAGAGCTAAGGAAGTCCTCCTCTTCCTGCCTCTGTTCTGCCTCAAGTGCCCTGTCCATTATTCCATGCAGCGTGTGCTCCAACAGGTGGACAAGGGGGACAGTGTCACTGATGCATGCACTGTCACTGCTCACCATCCTCGTGGCCTCCTCGAATGGTGACAGGACAGTGCATGCATCCCTGATCATGGCCCACTGGCGTGGGGAAAAAAAAAAACAAGCTCCCCTGACCCTGTCCTGGTGCCATAGTCGCACAGGTACTCATTGATGGCCCTCTGCTGCGTGTGCAGCTGCTGCAGCATGGCCAACGTTGAGTTCCACCTGGTGGGCATGTCACAGATTAGGTGGTTCTTGGGCAGGTTAAACTCCTTTTGGAGGTCCGTCAGCCGAGCACTGGCATTATATGACCGGCGGAAATGCACACAGACTTTCCTGGCCTGCCTCAGGACATCCTGTAAGCCCGGGTACCTGCCCAAGAACCGCTGCACCACCAAGTTAAGGACGTGAGCCAAACAGGGCACATGGGTCATTTGTCCCTGTCGGAGGGCAGAGAGGAGGTTGGTGCCATTGTCGCAAACCACCATTCCTGCCTTAAGTTGGCGTGGCGTCAACCACCTCTGAACCTGCCCCTGCAGAGCTGACAGAACCTCTGCCCCAGTGTGGCTCCTGTCCCCCAAGCACACCAGCTCAAGCACCGCATGGCATCTTTTGGCCTGCATACTTGCGTAGCTCCTTGAACGACTACGGAGCACCACTGGTTCCGAGGAAGAGGCCATGGAGGAAGAAGAAGAAGAGGAGGGGGTGGAGGAGAGAGGTGTGTCACAATCATTAGCATTTTGGAGGCGTGGTGGCAGAACAACCTCCAACACTACTGCACCTTGTCCCGCATCCTTCCCAGCTGCCAGCAGAGTCACCCAATGCGCCGTGAAACTTAGGTAACGTCCCTGTCCATGCCTGCTGGACCATGAGTCAGCGGTAATATGCACCTTACCGCTGACCGCCCTGTCCAGCGAGGCATGGACATTGCCTTCCACATGCCGGTAGAGAGCCGGAATCGCCTTCCGTGAGAAAAAGTGGCGTTTGGGTACCTGCCACTGAGGAACCGCACATTCCACAAACTCACAGAAGGGGGCAGAGTCTACCAACTGAAAAGGCAGCAGTTGAAGTGCTAGAAATTTTGCCAAGCTAGCATTCAACCGCTGGGCATGTGGATGGCTGGGAGCAAACTTCTTTCGGCGGTGCAGCAGCTGGGGCAGGGAAATTTGCCTGATACAATCTGACGTCGGTGTACCAAAAGCAGATTGCCCACAAGTACTTGGCTGTGACACACCTAATTCTACACCTTCATTCCTCTCAGTGCAGGTCTCAGAGAGGACTGAAAGTCTAGTGGGGTTGGAAATCTCAGCTGATGAGGAGCAAGGAGAGGTCCTCTTTGTTCTTTGGTGTGGGTCTTTTAGATACGCTTGCCAACGAACTGCATGGCAGGTCAACATATGTCTGGTCAAGCATGTGGTATCCAAGCGGGAGATGTTTTGGCCACGTGAGATACGCTTGAGACATATGTTGCAAATAGCAGCGGTGTGATCTGATGCACTCATCTCAAAAAAGGCCCACACCAAAGAACTTTTTGAATAACGTGCAGAGACTGCAGCGCCCTGCACATGTGGAGCTTTGGGGTGTGATGCAGTCAATGTACTGCCCTTAGGCTGGCCCCTGGAGGGCATCCTGCCTCGTTGGTGATGTGCCGCCTCCTCCTCCTCCTCCTCTCTCCTATCAGGCACCCACGTTGAGTCAGTGACCTCATCATCCCCTCCCTCCTCATCACTGGAGCAAACCTGGCAGTATGCTGCAGCAGGGGGAGCATGACTGCCAGATTGCTGTCCTTCTTGGGCACCCCCTCTGTCCATGCTCATGTTACTGCCTTCATCTAGCTCAGTATCATCATCAGAGCCTTCCAAACGCTGGGCATCCTCCTGGAGCATGTACCCAACACTGTGGTCAAACAGTTCGAGGGACTCCTCAGGAGGACATGGTGGAGCTAGGGAAGGAGTCACTGATGACATTGAGCCGAGGGAAGAGGCCGCTGCTTTGCCAGACAAAGCACCCTGGGCATGGGTGAGAGAGGATGAGGAGGATGAGGAGGATGAGGACAGCTTGGTCATCCACTCGACCAAGTCTTCCGCATGTTGCGGCTCAACACGACCAGCTGCAGAAAAAAAAGGCCAAGCGTGTCCCATGGCCACGTGCTGATGAGGATGCACCGTGTCCACGACCAGCACTAGACACAGAGCCTGCTTGCCCTCTCTTATTGGCTTGTGACTGTCTGCCTCTCCTTCTTGGCCTTCCAGACATACTAATGGCCTGTAGCTGCACTAAGCTGGGATATATCTATCTATCTATCTATCTATATATATAATATATATATATAATATATATATATATATATATATATATATATATATATATATATATATAATATACTTATATACTGATACTGCAGCTAGCAAAATCAACTGCCTGCCTGTAGTATGAGAATACCACCAACCTTCTACAGGTAGCTTTAGCTGAACACTGTGAGGTGGACGCGCCCCACTAACTTGTAGGTTTAGCTGAACACTGTGAGCAGGACGCACTGCACTAAATGTAAATAGTCTAGCTGCCTGACCGTGGTACTAATAGGATCAAAAGAACACCAGTAATTTTCTTTAGGTAGCTGTAAATACTGTAACAAGACAAGCCTGCCTGTCAGTAGGAAGATAACAGGAACGGATCTAGCTGAACACTGTGAGCAGGACGCACTGCACTAAATGTAAATAGTCTAGCTGCCTGACCGTGGTACTAATAGGATCAAAAGAACACCAGTAATTTTCTTTAGGTAGCTGTAAATACTGTAACAAGACAAGCCTGCCTGTCAGTAGGAAGATAACAGGAACAGATCTAGCTGAACACCGAGCAGGACGCACTGCACTAAATGTAAATAGTCTAGCTGCCTGATCGTGGTACTAATAGGATCAAAAGAACACCAGTAATTTTCTTCAGGTAGCTTTATATACTGTAACAAGACAAGCCTGCCTGTCAGTAGGAAGATAACAGGAACGGATCTAGCTGAACACCGAGCAGGACGCACTGCACTAAATGTAAATAGTCTAGCTGCCTGATCGTGGTACTAATAGGATCAAAAGAACACCAGTAATTTTCTTCAGGTAGCTTTATATACTGTAACAAGACAAGCCTGTCTGTCAGTAGGAAGATAACAGGAACGGATCTAGCTGAACACTGTGAGCAGGACGCACTGCACTAAATGTAAATAGTCTAGCTGCCTGACCGTGGTACTAATAGGATCAAAAGAACACCAGTAATTTTCTTCAGGTAGCTTTATATACTGTAACAAGACAAGCCTGCCTGTCAGTAGGAAGATAACAGGAACGGATCTAGCTGAACACCGAGCAGGACGCACTGCACTAAATGTAAATAGTCTAGCTGCCTGATCGTGGTACTAATAGGATCAAAAGAACACCAGTAATTTTCTTCAGGTAGCTTTATATACTGTAACAAGACAAGCCTGCCTGTCAGTAGGAAGATAACAGGAACGGATCTAGCTGAACACTGTGAGCAGGACGCACTGCACTAAATGTAAATAGTCTAGAATATAACAGGAACGGATCTAGCTAAACTGAATACAGTGTATATATATATATATATATATATATATATATATGCAACACCTGGGATGCATATATATACACAATACACTTTAAGTGCAGCTAACTGACTGACTGTCCTGCCTAATCTAGCTAACTCAAATGAAATGACACTGTCACTCTCTCTCTCTAAGCACACCGGAACACACTGCACAGGGCCGCCGTGCAGGCGGCCTTATATAGTGTGGGGCGTGTACTAAATCCCCTGAGCCATAATTGGCCAAAGCCTCCTTGGCTTTGGCCAATTACGGCTCTCTGTTCAGGCGGCGCTGTGATTGGCCAAGCATGCGTGTCATAGTGCATGCTTGGCCAATCATCAGCAAGCAATGCACTGCGATGCCGCAGTGAATTATGGGCCGTGACGCGCCAAATTCGAATTTGGCGCGAATGGCCCATATCGTTCGCAATTCGGCGAATGACCGAACAGCCGATGTTCGAGCCGAACATGGGTTTGACTCGAACACGAAGCTCATCCCTAGTGGGCAGCTTCTTGAGGACATTAAGGTGTGTTTAATGACATCAGGGATTGCAGCACTTCCTCACTCCACTAACGGCAATGGCGTCCTGAAGTTTGCTTGTGACAGATTCAAGGAAGACATGGAGTATTTTTCTGTTCAGGAAACTGCTTGCTGAAGTGAGGCCTGGTCCTGAACACAGGGACAGCTTTAGTATTGCTGTAAAATAGGTACATTACTGCTATACTGGTCCCAGTTGAAGTCTTTGTAGATGAAACACGTCAGTTTAATGAGTCCTTTCCATGCCATTTGCACCTTTTTTGAATTTTTATGCTTTTGTGATCACAGAGGAGATTTTTTACTTGATGCAATACATCTTGGAATCCATGTAAAGCCTTTTTATTAAAAATAAACCCATAACCATACGATTTTCTCTATGTGGAGACTTTCTGTTGGTTTTTATGGATGCTGTTAACCATAAACCTACCAAATAGTTCTGTGGTGGAAGGAGGTTTTCTACCATCTGGGACATTGCCATCCTGATCCATATTCTCACATGCTGGGTCAAAGTTGCCTGAGGTGGCTCAGCTGAGGAGGAGGAATTGCACCACTCGCTATCCAGAGCTTTGATATCACATGCCTGATCGATGCTACCTTCTGGTAAGTGTATTTAATCTTCTCCCCTGGGTGGTGGATGCACACACAGCGATGACTCCTTTAGTACTACACTCCTGGATTCCTTCTCATCAATATATACTAATGGATTAATGTTTTAATCACCAATGGGACTATACTACCAATGCTGATTTACAATTTGCACAGTGCACTTTATTTAGAGACTCTATCAGATGGAAAAGGAAAAAAAAAAAAGATAAAAACTTAGCCTATAAACTCCTCTACCTTAGTACAATTATATCTTAAATGAATAAATTGGCTACATGGTACGGACTTAAGCAATGAATGGTGATGGCAACTATCAAGGGGAATAAAGGAATTGCGGTCTGTAGATTTGAAATAGGTAGAAGTTATGAAACGTACTTCTTTTAAAGAAAACTTCAAATCAAGAAAATTAATCTCATTTAAACTTGCCTCACAGTTTAACACAATACCCCAATCATTAAAGGGGTTGTAAAGGTAAAAATTTTTTCACCTTAATGCATTCTATGCATTAAGGTGAAAAAACTACTGACAATACCGCCGCCCCCAGCCCCCCCATTTTACTTACCTGACCCCTCGAAAGTCGGCTGCTCATTCCCGACATCCATTCCGCTGCTCAGCCTGGCCGCTGATTGGCTACAGTGGATGGATTGGGAAGCAGCGCAGCCATTGGCTCGCGCTGCTGTCAATCACATCCAATGACGCGGCGCGCTGGGGGGCGGGGCCGAGTGATACAGCGAGCGGCTATAGCCGCCGGCTGTATCACGGGAGCGCGCCCGCAATAACTAACCACCATGCGAGGGAGCTCGCATTGAGGTGGTTAGTTCTTGCGGGGAGGAGCTGAAACAGCCGCCGAGGGACCCCAGAAAAGCAGGTTCGGTGCCACTCTGTGCAGAACGAGCTGCACAGTGTAGGTAAGTATAACATGTTTGTTATTTTTAAAAAATAAAAAAAATTACCTTTACAACCCCTTTAATTTTCAGTGATTCCATAAACAATTGTAAGGATTCAAAGCTACCATTCCACAGGAGCAGGATGTCATCAATAAACCTATCCCACAAAGCCAGTTCTGGTCAATGGTGGGTATAGATGGCATCCTCCTCCCATTTGACCATAAAGAGGATGGCCAATCTAGGGGCGTACTTAGCTACCATAGCTCCCATAGATACCCCTTTATTTTGGAGGAAATATCTATTCCTAAATCAAATATTTACCTATTGTCAAGTAAGGATCTATACTGAGGCTTGGTTCCCCATAATAGGCCCACCTTGTATACTCTGTATTGAGGCCTATAATTTTATTGCAGCTCAGATCGAGGCTTGGTTGCAGTCATTAGGATATAAAGTGCGATGACGCAGCATGGCGCCCATCACGGATGACAAAAAGTTTAAGGAGAGACTGCGTGCTGACATCATCGTGCTCATGCATTTACGGAAGTGCAGGATGATGATATGCGGAGGACCACCATAAAGATTGTTGCTTCCCTTGACGAACACTTACAGTTGTGGAGAGACCTTTGACATAGCTGTCATTTATGAGCTCTTAGTGACCTCTCTTTGAATTGAAGGTCTTAGCTGGTAAATTTTACCATTGAGGTGGTGGTTTTCCATGCATGGATTCTTCATTTTATTGGTGATGGACATTCACTTTGATGTTATTATTCTGATATGAGCACTTAAGAAGAGGATTGTACACCACTTGGAGTCTTTTTATTTTATTTTCCAAAGGCTTTTGATCTTTTATTGTTTCTTTATATGTACATTGTGCACATTTGTTTTTATATGCAAATACTAAGTGTATTTAATTATTAAGATTATGGATGCACATTAATTTTGAGATTTTTTTTAGCGCTGCTTGATATATTGGGATTATGGATTTACTGTGAAAAATATCTCATAGTAGAGCTGCGGTTTTTGTACTCTAAGCTTTAGACTATTAAATTGATTTATTATTAGTTTTAGATATTTTACATAAGCGCAGTTTTTTGGTTTTATTTTTTAATGATGTAACATTGCTACCATGCTAAAACATACCCACTACTATGAATGTATATATTTTTATTGATCTCATCTATTTCTGTGACTCCAGTATTAAGGTTCTATTTAAAGCAGAGAACAGATGCTGTTATACACCCTGGACGCATAGGTGTCTTCAGAACTTTTTTCAGGGGGGGCATTATTTTAAGGTCACCCATGCTCCACCCCTTTTCAACAATAGGGGAGGTGCTTAGTCATCATATAAAGCGCAGGCATGCAAAGGTTTGAAAAATCTGATGCAAAAGCTTAATAGAAGGATCAAGCTGCCATTGTCTAAATAACAATTTCTAATCTGTATTTAAAACCTACCCTGCCCCACCCTTATGTTTGCCCCTAAACACGCCCTCATCAATTATCTCATGAAATTATACTGGTAAATGTTTTATGCAGAATTAAATAAATGTGTATATAGGCAATAAAATCATAAGAAACCAAAAAAACGATGCAAAGTCTCTAATGTCTTATTGCAGCAGCGCTATGTGTCAGAACTTCCCGGACACATTTAACAAAAGGAAAACCCAGTAGATAAGGAGATCTAGGAAAGCTTGAGCATCTGTGTTCTGTAGGAGTAGGGAGCTTCTTCCACCCAAAACAATCACCGCGTGAGGGGGAATCAACCTCAATCGGATTACACTCACCAGAAATTCAGCACATAAAAGCCTTTATGGTGTTATCAATAGTAGCTTTCCACCTCCTCTGCACGGCCACCAGATGTCAGTAACACTCTCGGTTAATGCAGCATAACATACGGGAGAAATAAAATATCCACATAGCGTAATATTGCTAGAAATAGTTTTATTCAAAACATCCAAATATATCCCCTCTTATTAAGATCTGCGTACCAGAGATTCAATAAAATAGAGCATTTGTTATAAAGTGCACTGTGCCTGATATCCCAGCTCCCGGGAGGTCCTCCAGAGCGTTCAATGTGTGTAGCGAACCACACACTTCCTGGTTCCTCTCCGGTGCGTGGAACGCACACGTCACTTCCGGTAGATTACGTCCCTGATGCGTTTCGTCACTTACGGACATCGTCTGAGGGCGTAATGTACCTTATGATGGGCCGGTATTTATACAAGTGACAGGCTCAATAGCCAATCCGGTGAGTCCTGCTGTCAAATCCCCGCTGCACACATATTAGTATCCGGGGAGCTGTCAGCAGTGGGGAATAAGAGCCCCTATCACTCAAAAATTATCTAGACTGCCCAGAGACAGTCACAACTGGACACTTAAAGGAAAGTGACCCGCATGCATATTTCAAGAATATACCTTACATGAATTTATAGCCATACAAATATCGACCATGCAGGTATTATTCCATATATAACACTTCGGGAAATATATAATTGTCCAATGGGATGTATATATCAACCTGCCTGCTAGTTTATCCTGTTTTAACAAACTATAATACATCATATATTATTTCCATACTGGGCGACTGCCCTCAGTATTGGTATGAGAACCAGGATAAATATACACGGAGGATGAAAAAAATGGCACTAAAACTAAAAATGGTACATAATCCACATAATGCAAACAATATAGACAATATAAAACAGTCTATATAGAACCTGCAATATAGACAATATAAAATATCTGCAATCTAAAAAATATTAAAAAATAATGTAAAGTTATGACTAGGGTTGTTCCGATACCGATACTAGATACTCGGGCAAATGCTC
Source organism: Lithobates septentrionalis (assembly GCA_037952835.1). Lineage (NCBI taxonomy): Eukaryota > Metazoa > Chordata > Amphibia > Anura > Ranidae > Lithobates > Lithobates septentrionalis. Next base: position 1,597,584 of record JBBDGP010000091.1, on the reverse strand, counting down.
CCGGTGCTTCCGCCGATACTATGACAGTCAGCAGTGATCAGCGCGTGGGGGAGTTACAAGCTTCTCCCCCCCGTGGCTTTAGTGACATACAGCGGTGATCGGTGCTTGTAACTCCCCCACACGCGATCACCGCTGACTGTCACCTCATCCTCCTCCATGCCCCTTCCGTTCCTCTGCCCCCCTATGCTGTTCCCCTCTGTTGCTCTGTCCCCCTCCATTCCGGCGTTCTGCTGTCACCCTCCGTTTTTCTGTCCTCCTCCGTTACACTGTCCTCCTCCTCTGTCCCCCTCTGTTGTTCTGTCTCCCTCCGCTGTCACCCTCCGTTGTTCTGTCCTCCTCCGTTACACTGTCCTCCTCCTCTGTCCCCCTCTGTTGTTCTGTCCTCCTCCGCTGTCCCCCTCTCCGCTGTGTGAATGGACAGAGTCAGCTGACTCTGTCTATTCACATAACTGAAACATTGTAATCTCCTGTGATTACGATGTGTCAGTTTATGAATGGAGAGGAGCCGCTGTCTTCTCTCCATTCATTCTCAGTGCAGCTGAGGCTGCAGAGAAAGGGACTGGGGAATCTCTATCCTCTGTCTCTTTCTCTGTCTCAAAGGGGAGATATCAGAGGTCTGTTAAGACCCCTGATATCTCACCAAAGCCCCCCAACAGGGCTGATAAAAAAAACACACACATATTGCAATAAAGAATAAAAAAAAAATGATTGTAAAAAAATAATGAATGTAAATAATAAAAAAAAAAAAACACACAGAAACCGTTCACCCCCTACCCCCCCCCCTAAAAATAAATAATAAAAAAACCCACTGTCACGTGACATTAAAAAAAGTATCGGTAATCGGTATCGGCGAGTACTTGAAAAAAAGTATTGGTACTTGCACTCGGTCCTAAAAAAGTGGTATCGGGACAACCCTAGTTATGACCTACATGAAATTCAGAAATTTTACACATACATATTTAAAATAGCTGTTATATGTGACAGAGACTACGCGGGGCTATATGAATCAACCTGTGCAAATAAATAATGTGTCGGATAAAATACTATGTGTCACTGATAAAACAATTAATATCCAGCTCAATATTAAGGCCTTTGGGGGAGAGTACATCTACAGAATAGATCCACCGAGTTTCACGTTTAGACAATTCTCGGATGTGATTTATATCCCTCCAATGAGTTTGGAAATGTTCCACACCCCAAAATTCCAATAGGATCCATATTATGTTTTAACTTAAAGTGTAGTGAAACATTAGGGTCCTTGTACCCTATTTTGATATTATGAATATGCTCAGCGATTCTAACTCGTAGCAATCTTTTGGTATGGCCTATGTAAATCAGGCCACAGGGGCATTTTAGAGCATAGACCACATAAGTACTATTGCATGTTATAAACGGTTTGATGTCAAAGGATCGATTATTAACAGGGGAGACAAAGTTATCAATACCCCTAAGGGGTCTAGCAACTTCCCTGCATGCTTTACATTTTCTTTTCATGCTGTTAATAATCGATCCTTTGACATCAAACAGTTTATAACGTGCAATAGTACTTATGTGGTCTATGCTCCAAAATGCCCCTGCGGCCCGATTTACATAGGCCGTACCAAAAGATTGCTATGAGTTAGAATCGCTGAGCATATTCATAATATCAAAATAGGGTACAAGGACCATAATGTTTCACTACACTTTAAGTTAAAACATAATATGGATCCCAAGGGGTTGGCATTTTGGGGTGTGGAACATCTCCAAACTCATTGGAGGGGTATAAATTGCACCCGAGAATTGTCTAAACGCGAAACTCGTGGATCTATTCTGTAGATGTACTCTCCCCCAAAGGCCTTAATATTGAGCTGGATATTAATTGTTTCATCAGTGACACATAGTTTTTTATCTGACACATTATTTATTTGCACAGGTTGATTCATATAGCCCCGCGTAGCCTCTGTCACATATAACAGCTATTTTAAATATGTTTGTTTGAAATTTCTGAATTTCATGTAGGTCATAACTTTACATTATTTTTAATAATATTTTTTTAGTATTTTTTAGATTGCAGATATTTTATATTGTCTATATTGCCGGTTCTATATGGACCATTTTATATTGGTTTTATATTGTCTATATTGTTTGCATTATGTGGATTATGTACCATTTTTAGTTTTAGTGCCATTTTTTTCATGCTCCATGCATGTTTATCCTGGTGCCCATACCAATACTGAGGGCAGTCGCCCAGTACGGAAATAATATATGACATATTATAGATTGTTAAAACAGGATAAACTAGCAGGCAGGTTGATATATACATCCCATTGGACAATTATATATTTCCCGAAGTGTTATATATGGAATAATACCTGCATGGTCGATATTTGTATGGCTATAAATGCATGTAAGGTATATTCTTGAAATATGCATGTGGGTCACTTTCCGTTAAGTGTCCGGTTGTGACTGTCTCTGGGCAGTCTAGATAATTTTTGAGTGATAGGGGCTCTTATTCTCCACTGCTAATAGCTCCCGGATACTGATATGTGTGCAGCGGGCATTTGACAGCAGGACTCACCGGATTGGCTATTGAGCCTGTCACTTATATAAATACCGGCCCATCATAAGGTAGATTACGCCCTCAGACAACGTCCGGAAGTGACGATTACGTCAGGGACGTAATCTACCGGAAGTGACGCGTGCGTTCCACGCACCGAAGAGGAACCAGGAAGTGTGTGGTTCGCTACACACATTGAACGCTCTGGAGGACCTCCCAGGAGCCGGGATATCAGGCACAGTGTACTTTATATCAAATGCTCTATTTTATTGAATCTCTGGTACGCAGATCTTAATAAGGGGGATATATTTGGATGTTTTGGATAAAACTATTTCTAGCAAATTTTACGCTATGTGGATATTTTATTCCTCCCGTATGTTATGCTGCATTAACCGAGAGTGTTACTGACATCTGGTGGCCATGCAGAGGAGGTGGAAAGCTACTATTGATAACACCATAAAGGCTTTTATGTGCTGAATTTCTGGTCAGTGTAATCCGATTGGGGTTGATTCCCCCTCACGCGGTGATTGTTTTGGGTGGAAGAAGCTCCCTACTCCTACAGAACACAGCTGCTCAAGCTTTCCTAGATCTCCTTATCTACTGGGTTTTCCTTTTGTTAAATGTGTCCGGGAAGTTCTGACACATAGCGCTGCTGCAATAAGACATTAGAGACTTTACATCTTTTTTTGGTTTCTTATGATTTTATTGCCTATATACACATGTTTTTATTTTTTAAGTAGCTGCTTTATTTATACTACATCATATATTGATTTGGTTCCTGGCGCAGAGCAGTGTGAGGTAGAGGCGGTTAAACTTTCACACTTTTTTGGTACACAGAAATAAATAAATATTAACAACTTTAACAATATTAACATAAAGTATATCAGTGCCCATCAGTGCAGCCTCATCAGTGCCCATCAGTGCAGCTGATCAGTGCCCATCAGTGCAGCATAATAAGTGCCCATCAGTACAGCCTAATAGGCACCCATCAATGCAGCTTATCAGTGCAGCCCCATCAGTGCAGCTTATCAGTTTTGCCTCATCAGTGGCCATCAGTGCAGCATATCAGTGGCCATAAGTGCAGCTTATCATTGCCCATCAGTGCAGCCTATCATTGCCCGTCAGTGTAGCATATCAGTGCCCATAAGTTTAGCCTATCAGTGGCCATCAGTGCAACCTATCATTGCCCATCTGTGCAGCCTATCAGGCCAATCAGTGCAGCCTACCATCAGCGTATTATTGACAATCAGTGCAGCATTTAATTGCCCATCAGTGCAACCTATCAGTGTCCACCTGTGCAACGTATCATTGCAGTGTATTATTTCCCATCAATGCAACCCATCATTGCCCATCAGTGCAGCATATCATTACCCATCAGTGCAGCATATCATTACCCATCAGTGCAGCATATCATTACCCATCAGTGCAGCATACCATTGCCCATCAGTGCAGCATACCATTGCCCATCAGTGCAGCGTATCATTGCCCATCAGTGTAACATATCATTGCCCATCAGTGTAACATATCATTGCCCATCAGTGCAGTGTATCATTGCCCATCAGTACAGCATATCATTGCCTATACGTGCAGCAGATCATTGGCCATCAGTGCAGCATATCAGTATCCATCAATGCAGCCTATCATTGCCCATATGTGCAGCCTCATCAGTGCCCAGCAATGCATCAGGGAGGAATCAGGAGGATCTGCTGGCCAGATTACACAGAACGGGGATCTCCCACTGAGACGTGGCTTGTATATGAATAGCCGCCGCTGTCAAACGAACTCCCGCATCCTAGACCGGCTAATCTAATAGACAGCACACTGTTCCAATGCCGGTCCAAGAGGCAGGACTTTGCATGACAGCGACGGCTATTCATATACAAGCCACGTCTCAGCGGGAGATCCCCACTATGTGTCATCCGGCTGCATGATCCTTCTGGCAGTTTCCTGGCTGATCACTTCTGGCAGAATCGGTGCAGCCTTTGTACAGGACATCAGAGTGGCCCGAGGGCAGGGAGCCCCCCTCTGGGCAGCTCTGATGGCCACACAACTTCTGCCAGAAGTGATCAGCCAGGAAACTGTCAGCCCAGTCCGCCCCTGCTACACACTTGCCCTCCACTAATTTCCACTGACCAAATGCGAGCAGGCGAGTGGAGGGCTGCGTGTGTGGACACCTTGCTCCAGGGGAGCAAGGTGAAAGGTGCATTTTTATTTATTTATTTATTTTTAAATGTGCATTTTTAGTTATTTATTTTTTTAAGCAGCAATATACTGTAGCCACAGTCAGAAAATGTTGCTTTTCTAATGTGTACCAAAAATATTTGCAACAAAGTTCTCCTTTCCTTCTTTCATTTATAACAATTAGAAATGGCTTCCAGAGGTTTATCGATTTAAAAAAAATATGATCTTGACAACATCTCTAACACCCTATCTGCTCCAAGGTTTAAAATTTTCATAAACCTTTTTAAAATATTTTACTTAAAGCTTCTTTTATGCTCCTCAAAAGTCTTCTGGCTTACAGCATCTCACAAAAGTGAGTACCCCCTCACATTTTTGTAAATATTTTATGATATCTTTTCATGTGACAACACTGAAGAACTTACACTTTGCTACAATGTAAAGTAGTGAGTGTACTACTCACTAGTAGTGTCAATTTGCTGTCCCCTCAAAATAACTCAACACACAGCCATTCATTTCTAAACCGCTGGCAACAAAAGTGAGTACACCCCTAAGTGAAAATGTCCAAATTGGGCCCAATTAACCATTTTTCCTCCTCGGTGTCATGTGACTTATTAGTTTTACAAGGTCTCAAGTGTGAATGGGGAGCAGTTATGTTTAATTTGGTGTTATCGCTCTCACTCTCTCATACTGGTCACTGGAAGCTCAACATGGCACCTCATGGCAAATAACTCTCTGAGGATCTGAAAAAAAGGAATTGTTGTTCTACATAAAGATGGCCTAGGCTATAAGAAGATTGCCAAGACCCTGAAACTGAGCTGCAGCATGGTGGTCAAGACCATACAATTGTTTAACAGGACAGGTTCCACTGAGAACAGGCCTCTCCATGGTCGACCAAAGATGTTGAGTGCACATGCTCAGCGTCATATCCAGAGGTTGTCTTTGGGAAATAGACGTATGAGTTCTGCCAGCATTGCTGCAGAGGTTGAAGGGGTGGGGGGTCAGCCTGTCAGTGCTCAGACCATACTCTGCACAGTGCATCCAATTGGTCTGCATGGCTGTTGTCCCAGAAGTAAGCCTCTTCTAAAGATGATGCACAAGAAAGCCCGCAAACAGTTTATGAAGACAAGCAGACTAAGGAAGGACATGGATTACTGGAACCATGTCCTGTGGTCTGATAAGACCAAGATAAAATTATTTGGTTTAGATGGTGTCAAGCGTGTGTCGCGGCAACCACGTGAGGAGTACAAAGACAATTGTGTCTTGTCTAAAGTCAAGCATTGTGGTGGGAGTGTCATGGTCTGGGGCTGCATGAGTGCTGCCAGCACTGGGAAGCTACAGTTAATGTACTGTGACATACTGAAACAGAGCATGATCCCAACTCCGTTCGGAAAATGGGACGCAGGGCAGTATTCCAACATGATAACGACCCCAAACACACCTCCAAGATGACCAGTGCCTTGCTAAAGAAGCTGAGGGTAAAGGTGATGGACTGGCCAAGCATGTCTCCATACCTAAACCCTATTGAGCATCTGTGGGGCATCCGCAAACAGAAGGTGGGGGAGCGCAGGGTCTCTAACATCCACCAGCTTTGTGATGTCATCATGGAGGAGAGGAAGAGGACTCCAGTGGCAACCTGTGAAGCTCTGGTGAACTCTATGCCCAAGACGGTTATGGCAGTGCTGGAAAATAATGGTGGCCACACAAAATATTGACACTTTGGGCCCAATTTGGACATTTTCAATTAGGGGTGTACTCACTTTTGTTGCCAGCAGTTTAGACAAGAAGGGATGTGTGTTCAGTTCTTTTGAGGGGACAGCAAATTTACACTGTTATACAATCTGTACACTCACTACTTTACATTGTAGCAAAGTGTCATTTCCTCAGTGTTGTCAAATGAAAATATATAATTAAATATTTACAAAAATGTGAGGGGTGTACTCACTTTTGTGAGATACTGTAGGTACATCTTCAAAACAAAAAAGTTGTCCCACCAATGTTTTTTACATAAGGGTACTGTAAATCAAAACTGATAAAATAAACTTGGGCATTTCAAAGTGAACTTATGTAGAAAAGAATCATAAGCAAAGCATTCAGTAAAAAAAAAAAAAAAGTCAAAATACAGTAATTACTAGACCTAAATGTACTAGCAGATGAAGTTATACTCAACTATTTGTTTTATTTTTCAACTGTCAATATCTCTAGATCTACTGGTTGTTTTGGCATGTTGTTTTCTTTGAAGATAGCCTCCATGTAATTTTGCATCATATGTTTAAAGCAGATCTTCACTGCATCTGAGCACCATGAACCAAACACATTATTATTTTATGAGAACAAAACAGAACAAAAGGTTGGGATTTTGAGCAAAGCTCGTGATTGCAAGATAATAACTTGATGAATATAAGATGTTGGGTGGGTGCCCACACCGCATCGGCACCACGCATTGCTCCCGCACATGACGTCACTAGTTGGCGCCGTTGTGCGGGAGCATAGGTTTCCATCTGGTGCCGGCGTAGCTGTACGCAGTGACGTCAGCCTGGGCGGGTCCCTGCCGTTGAGTAGGGGCCCCGCCCCACGTACCGCCGGCCTGCTAGTGTGACATCGGTGGCAATCACCGGCGCGGTCGGGGTGCATATTAGGTGTCGCCCCAGGCACATCTTCCTCTCCTTTCCACACTAGTGCAGATGCCATAGCGTTGGTCAGCTTCGGTTTCAAGCACCTCAAAGTAACACTCCATGATTATACTATAATTCCCTACTCCCCTTACTTTTGAGTGTCAGCACTGTGACCATTTTTATGGATTTATTTATCCACTTTAGACCCTTGTCCACCATCCCGACCCATGATTGGCTATGTTGTGCAGAGGATGGTTGTGCTTTGGGGATGACGCCGGTATGCGCCTGTCTTGCGTTGGATTGCTTGCCACCCCAGCTCCGGGGGAGGGCATTTTCCTTGCCCAGTCCTTGCCCTGTACCACAGTCTGGTTACATCGTGAGTACCCAGAAATTGACACATTGTCCTTTCTGGCTGTATTTATTTCTACTCTTTGATGGCTTCATACTTTGTAATTTCAGAAATCCTGTAGCATCCGCCCCTAAAGAAGTGTATTCACAGAAACGCGTCGGGCACCAAGGATGCAGCCACTGGGCTTTTAATTGGATCTGACAGTTATTAATGTTTTGATGTACCTCATTATTTTATTTTCATACTCACTTTTTACACCAAGTGTTTTGTGCTCCCCAGTATATATATATATATATATATATATATATATATATATATATATATATATATATATATATATATATATATATATATATATATATATATATATATATATTGTACAGTGTACATCTGCAACAGTTATATATGGTTAGACACACATTTTTTGACTGTCTGTATATATATGCATTCATGTAGGCTATGGTCTGTGCGCATGCACACGTAACCCTTTACATGTGTTGTATACCCAGAATTTTTCACCAATAAACTTGTACACATTTTTTATCTTACTCCAATCTGTCTACTGACTCATGAAAAATTACGGGGAACACGGCATATATTATCTATATGCGTTTCATGGCTTGGGGCCAATCTTCAGGAGCAAGCGCATGATGAGTGTTCCCCATAATTTTTCATGAGTCTATTATTTTATGCTTTTACCAATCATGATAGGGATCAATGAGGCCATAGGTCAGGCAGGCATTCTCCAAAATACTTATGTGTGTGTATATATATCAATGCTGATGAATTATGAAATTGTAACCCTGTGATATCTACTGCTACTTGTGTTAGTATCATGTTAACTGTTTGCAATTAGATATTAAGATCATGTTTGTATACTTTTTTATATGAATTAAACAATGTATATCAATTAACTAACATCTTATCTGCTTCAGAGCCACACTATACCCGAATGATGGCTACAGCACCGATCTTCTTTGCCGGGAGTACGTCTATTGATGTCCTCCGTTTTGTAGGCTCGCCACGCCCCCCTGAAGGGTACGTGCGTTGTGTGCTGTGATTACCCGAGTCAATGAGACTCGGGGATCACAGATCCAAGTAAGGGGCCAATCCCGGCACCTCACCACGTGATTAGCTGTCAGCCAATGACAGCTGATCAAGTGATGTAAACAGAGGATTAGTAATCTTTTTTTTTTCTTCTCACGCTGACAGTGTGAGGAGAAAAAAAGCCGATCACCGGCTTCTGTTTGAAGGGACATCGGTCCCGAAGAGGAAGAGCCTCTGTGCCCACCAGTACCACCTGACAGCAATCAGTGCCCACAATAAGTGCCAGAAATCAGTGCCCACAGTAAGTGCCAATAATCAGTGTCCACAAGTGCCACCTATCAATGCCCACCAGTGGTGCCAATCAGTGCCTCATCAGTGCCACCTGCCAGTGCCGATCAGTGCCCATCACTGCCACCCATCAGTGCCAGCTATCAGTGCCACCTATTTGTGCCCTTCAGTGCCACCTATCCATGCCCTTCAGTGCCGCACATCAGTACCACCCACCAGTGCCACCTCTTAGTGCCTACCAGTGCCACCTCATCAGTGCCCACTAGTGCCGCCTATTAGTGCCCATCAGTGCTGCCTTATCAGTGCCCATCAGTGTCGCCTTATCAGTGCCCATCAGTGCCACCTATTTGTGCCCTTCAGTGCCACCTATCCATGCCCTTCAGTGCCGATCATCAGTGCCACCCACCAGTGCCACCTCTCAGTGCCTACCAGTGCCACCTCATCAGTGCCCACTAGTGCCGCCTATTAGTGCCCATCAGTGCTGCCTTATCAGTGCCCATCAGTGTCGCCTATCAGTGCCCATCAATGCAGCCTATCAGTGCCCATCAGTGTAGCCTCATCAGCGTACATCAATGAAGGAAAAAAAATTACCCATTTGCTAAATTTATTAACAAAATATAAAACGGTTTTGTATTTTTTTTTAAAATTTGGTCTTTTTTAATTTTTTTAACAAAAAATAAAAAACCCAGAGGTGATCAAATACCACCAAAAGAAAGCTCTATTTGTGGGAAAAAATGGGTACAGTGTTGTATGACCATGCAATTGTCATTCAAAGAGTGACAGCGCTAAAAGCTGAAAATTGGTCTGGACAGGAGGGAGGTTTAGGTGCCCAGTAAGCAAGTGGTTATATTCATCAAGTTATTCTCTTGCAATCATGCGCTTCGCTCAAAGTCCCAACCTTCTGTTTTGTTTTGTTCTTGTACACTGATAGGGATGGAGGTGCATGGCCTTACCATACCATGGCTTCATATAAAGTCCCACCAATCCATTTCCCCTTTCCCCTCTTTATAGTATACATGTTATTTTTATTAAAAAAACTACATAATATTAAATTTTTAATATTCAAAGCAAACTTCCCCATCCATCCATGTATCTACCCCCTAGCATTTCTGGCAATGGCCATCTTGAGTAAGGGCAAATGATTCATGTAGCATTTGCTTCCTGGAATTCACCTGCCCTTAGCTCAAGTATGCATGCAAGAGAGTGTGCTTAGCTGAGAAAAGCCCTCCTCCTCTTCTTCCCTCCTAAAGACTCCTGGGATGTATGACATAATTTGCCTAGGCAAGAAATCAGAAAGTAACTGAAGAAATGCAAAAAAAAGTTTAAAACAAGTTAATATGATATACTTTCCTATCTATTTAGTAATACTAGCAGCACAAGGATTAAAAGATATATATATATATATATATATATATATATATATATATATATATATATATATATATATATATATATTGTAACATCGGGGGTTGGTTTAGCTTAAAGGTAGAGCTTACCAGTGAGCCGAGTCCACGCCAGATACGCAGTTTTAAGGGCTTGTAGGCCCACTTTTATTAAAGAAAGAAGATGTCTGATAACAGAAGTGTTGCCCACACAGGGGTTTCAGCTTTCCACAGCAACAATGTAAGTTCAATCAGAAATACCAAGCCACCTGGCTCTCTTTAGCAGCACTGTTGCTCAAACTTATGCTTCAGCCCTCTTGGCTCTATAACAGAGTTCCTGTAAACCCAGTACCTCAGCACTCTTTTCCAGCTTCCTTTTCCAGCCCACAGGATTGGACCCTCTGTCTGCTCTGACAGACAGACCTGTGCAGACATGCACACTTCTCCCTTGCTTGCCTGGACTCCTCGGGAGGGTGGAGCCCAGAACTATGGTCAGGTGTCTACAAATATCCCAACACACACCTGACCAGTCAATATACTGGTGGATCTCAAAATCTGGAGAAAGCTGCGAAAGCAGTTTTCTCCAGTCCACATTTATGCTCTGTAGCCTTGCACCAAGCAAATGTGCATATTCTGTGTCCACTTTAACCCCATTTTCATAGTGACAGGGACTCTCACCATTACGGTGTTATACGCCGATCCCCTGCGATTCAGGGCTGTCAGATTTTCAAAATCGCCGACCGCGATTTGAAAATGGTGCCGCCGGCGCCGAAATACACAGTGCCGGTCCTCGGCTCTTCTCGGCCACTTTCGTCTTCACTCGAGCGCTGCCCGAACTTGGCCAAGTGTACTCGGCTAGGTTCGGATAGCTCCGCTCGGGACTACGAGTGGAGCCGAAAGTAAACGAGAGCCGCCGAGAAGAGCCGAGGACCGGCTCTGTGTATTTCGGCGTCCGGCGGCGCCATTTTCAAATCGCGGTCTGCGATTTTGAAAGACAGGATGGCAGGGATCACAGGATGCAAGGCTGCATTGGGGAAGGCTGCACTGGGGAAGGCTGCACTGACAAGGCTGCACTGGGGAAGGCTGCACTGACAAGGCTGCACTGACAAGGCTGCACTGACATGGCTGCACTGACATGGCTGCACTGACATGACTGCACTGACATGGCTGCACTGACAAGGCTGCACTGGGGAAGGCTGCACTGGGGAAGGCTGCACTGACAAGGCTGCACTGACATGGCTGCACTGGGGCAAGGCTGCACTGAGAAGGCTTCAATGATGGGCATTTAAATGTAAGTTTTTTTTCCTTCAACTTCCCTCCTAAAAGTTTTTTTTCCTTAAAATTCCCTCCTAAATTGGGGTGCGTGCTATACGCCGGTGCGTGTTATACGCCGATAAATACGGTATATATATATATATATATATATATATATATATATATATATATATATAAATATATATATTTATCTATTGTATTTTTAGTGAAAATTTCAAGTAAGTACATTAATGGAGCATACACATAGGCTTAGAAGTACATGTACCAAATAATACATGCTAAATACAAAGAAAGGGAACAACGAAACCAAGATTGTGTAACACACAGCCATTTTTAAATTACAGATTACAGCACAAACCAGTATTACTAGGATGCCACTAAGTTAAGATACAATTTTGTGCTGAACTTTACTGTATCCAGGGTTGCCAACCATGTCAGAATTTTTTGGGGGGTTGGTAACTTTCTGGTTAGATGTAGGATGAAGTAGATAGAGAATCCTAGACTTGGATGCTCTATGTTTTAATCTGTGCACCAGGAGCTTCCCAGGTTTATTGTCTGAAGCGTAAAAGTTAATTTTTAGACGCTTCATAGAATTGTCCTACTGTTCAAACAACAGATGACAATTTTATTTTCTCTTCAAATGCACACCCATTTGAATCAGAATGCCTCTCATGTATGCTTTGTACGCATTCCAGAGAGAGAAGCTATGGCAGCGGTAGGAGCATTCATCTGTAAAAAATTCCTGAAGGTGCTGAGAGAGCATGTCTTTAGTAAATGGGTCTTGCAGTATTTTATTATTACAATTCCATATCCTAGGCTAATTACAAGGATCCTTCTCAACTATTTTAATAAGAATGGTCGCATGATCGGATGATGTTATATCTGATATAGTGGCCGAAGAGATACGCTGTAGCAACCATTGATCAACCAAGACTAGGTCAATTCTGGAATAGGTATTATATCTAGAAAAAAATACATATAGTCCCGTTCAATGTCATGAAGGCAGTGTGAGGGATCATATAAGCCCTCCTGGTGAAGCAGGGCTGAAGAGAAGGCATACAATGCTTCACAGGAGAGGTAGAATCAACCTGAGCCATTATGTTGATGTCCCTGCATAACACCAGATTGATGGCAAAAAGCACCCCCCTTTTTTAACAGAGGCTCGGGCCAAAAATATGTGCGAAAATCACTATAAGTACATCTAGGTGTAGCCTGTAGGTGAAAATGCATTTCCAGAGCAAACACTATGTCAGCTCATGTGTTATGTACTTCCTGCCACAGAAAGAAACATTGGGCCGAGTGGTTTAGCCCACTAGCATTACAAGACATAATTTTTAGTACCATGATCTAGCAATAAGAACAAAGTTAGGTTAGGTAGCCCTTCTTCCAGGAGGAAAGGAGAGCAGTAGTAAACCAATGCAATAGGAATAAAAGTCTAATGCTGCGTACACACGGTCGGACTTTCCGGCATACTTGGTCCGGCGGACCAGAGTGTGCCGGACAATCCGCCCGTGTGTGGGCGGCGGCGGACTTTTCCGGCGGACTTCTTCCCAAAAGCCCGCCGGACCTAGATTTGAAAAAAGTTTTAAATCTTTCCGTCGGACTCAGTTTCGGGCGGAAAGTCCGCTCATGTGTGTGCTGGTCCGACGGAAAGCCCACTCGTGTGTATGCTGGTCCGACGGACCAGATACGACACGAGGGCAGGGTATTGCATCTCGCGCTCGCTGCAATAGGAAAAACAAATTTTCCTATTGCGGCGAGCGCGGGTCATACCAGGCCCTTAGGTCTGGTATGGATTATAAAGGGAACCCCGCTACGCCGAAAAAAACGGCGTGGGGTCCCCCCTAAAATCCATACCAGACCCCGATCCGAGCACGCAGCCTGGCCGGTCAGGAAAGGGGGTGGGGACGAGCGAGCGCCCCCCCCCTCCTGAACCGTACCAGGCCGCATGCCCTCAACATGGGGGGTGGGTGCTTTGGGGGAGGGGGGCGCCCTGCGGGGCCCCCCCACCCCAAAGCACCTTGTCCCCATGTTGATGAGGACAAGGGCCTCTTCCCGACAACCCTGGCCGTTGGTTGTCGGGGTCTGCGGGCGGGGGGCTTATCGGAATCTGGGAGCCCCTTTTAATAAGGGGGCCCCCAGATCCCAGCCCCCCACCCTATGTGAATGAGTATGGGGTACATGGTATCCCTACCCATTCACCTAGGGAAAAAGTGTAAGTAATAAAACACACTACACAGGTTTTTAAAATATTTTATTAAACAGCTCCGGGGGGGAGCTTTTAGGGGGCGTGGTCAACATCACCCAGTGACCACGCCCCCTAAAACGTCACAGTCCCAGCATGCCCAGGGACTGTGACATCAAAAGGGGGCGGGGTCTCCGCCTATATAAGTCACAACGCAGCCCTCGGAGAGCAGTCCAGCCGGAGAGAGCGTCGTGTCAACATCTGGGGAAGAGAAGACAAGAAGCCCAGAAGTCCGGACCTCTGCTGGCAAGAGAGCTACCTGAAGACAGCGGAGGAGCCGGCCGAAGAACTGGAACACCGGGAGAAGAGAGCGGAGAAGAACCAACCGGACGCCGGGAGAAGATGAAGCGGAGGGACCCCCGAAGCCGGAAGAAGACCCCCGAAGCCGGAGGAAGATCCCCCCCGGAGCTGTTTAATAAAATATTTTAAAAACCTGTGTAGTGTGTTTTATTACTTACACTTTTTCCCTAGGTGAATGGGTAGGGGTACCATGTACCCCATACTCATTCACATAGGGTGGGGGGCCGGGATCTGGGGGCCCTCTTATTAAAAGGGGCTCCCAGATTCCGATAAGCCCCCCTCCCGCAGACCCCGACAACCAACGGCCAGGGTTGTCGGGAAGAGGCCCTTGTCTTCATCAACATGGGGACAAGGTGCTTTGGGGCGGGGGGGCCCCGCAGGGCGCCCCCCTCCCCCAAAGCACCCACCCCCCATGTTGAGGGCATGCGGCCTGGTACGGTTCAGGAGGGGGGGGCGCTCGCTTGTCCCCACCCCCTTTCCTGACCGGCCAGGCTGCGTGCTCGGATCGGGGTCTGGTATGGATTTTAGGGGGGACCCCACGCCGTTTTTTTCAGCGTAGCGGGGTTCCCTTTATAATCCATACCAGACCTAAGGGCCTGGTATGACCCGCGACGGGGCTCGCAAGGTGTCAATCTCGCCGATAAAAGCGGCAAGATTGACATCCTTTGCTAGTCCCGTCGCACCTGAGTCACGTTCAAAATGAACGGACTTGTCTGAAAGTCCGCCGGAACTTCGGCGAAAGTCCGTCGGAAAGACGGGCGGACTTAGCCCGCCGGAAAGTCCGGTCGTGTGTGGGCAAGTCCGTCCGTTTTAAAGTCCGGCGCACCTGGCGGACAAAGTCTGTCGGAAAGTGTGCCGGACCAAGTAGGATAGAAAGTCCGACCGTGTGTACGCGGCATAAGTGGCGCCAGTAACAATTTTGGCGAGACCATAACCAAGACGAAGTTCAAGGCTGTGTGCCAACAAAAGTAGCAGATATAATGAGAGAAATAGAACATTCAGGCTTTTTTTTTTACACAAAATTTTATTGAAGTGAATAAAACATACGGAAATACATTTTCACAGATGATGTCAAAAGAGTATTTAGATAATAATTGGTAGAACATTGAATTGCATGAAATATTTCAGAACTGAAGTTGGCATATATAAGACACATAATGAAATATGATAAGGGTGTGTTATAACAAGATCACATAGACATGAAAACTGTTGTTCTTCGATGGGGTGTGAGTCATTATAAATTGAGTTTAATTTTCTAATATTTGTATTTAATGTTGCATTGTATACGGATTGCTTAAAGCTGTGTTCCATAAAGTAATATATACAAAGAGAAACTATTCAAGACACATGTGATATGGGTATAGGAAAGGAAAAAAAAGGGGGGAGGTGAGTGAGAGAGCTTTTCAGATTACCCTTTCACTCGTCTGGAATTGATGATAGTGATTATTATATTTGGGGAAGTATTATTTCTTTGTGATGTGGGTTTGTAGGTCCCATTCCCCTATAAGGATTTCATTAAGGACCTGGTTTGTGTTTGTCAGAGAGAATAGTATTTGGATTTTTAGTTATAGAAAAGTGAGTTTGTTATCCATTATCCATGCGTCTGTGGATTTGAAATGTTGACAACTGTACCATGTTGCAGTGAATTTGGATAGTGTTTCATGAGAGATGCTAATAAGTTCTTCAATATTTTTCAGTGTTATTTAGTCTACGGTACCATTCCTCTCTTGTTGAAGCAGCTGGAGAATGCCAATGGCAAGGGATACATTGTCTCGTTGCGTTTATCATAAACATGTTGAGTGATTTGAGGTATTGTCTTTTGGGGATCTTGGTGTGGTGAAGTAGGTAGGTTGCAGGGGAAAATTCGTTACTATGAGATGTGATTGAGGTGATGGAGTCGTGAACTGTCCTCCAAAAAGTCTGAATGACAGGGCATGACCACCAAATATGAAGCAAGGTACCTTCTTCAGTGTCACATGGCCAACACCTATTTGTGGTAGAGCACGAGAATTTGTGGAGCAATGATGGGGTTTTATACCATTTTGAGAGGATCTTATATCCACATTCTTGGGTGGTTACATTGAGGGAGCCCTTGTGGATATACAGTTAGGACGGAAAGTATTCAGACCCCCTCTTTGTTATATTGCAGCCATTTTCTAAAATCATTTAAGTACATTTTTTTTCCTCATTAATGTACACACAGCACCCCATATTGACAGAAAAACACAGAATTGTTGACATTTTTGCAGATTCATTTAAAAAGAAAAACTGAAATATCACATGGTTCTAAGTACTCAGACCCTTTGCTCAGTATTTAGTAGAAGCACCCTTTTAATCTAATACAGCCATGAGTCTTTTTGGGAAAGATGCAACAAGTTTTTCACACCTGGATTTGGGGATTCTCTGCCATTCCTCCTTGTAGACCCTCTCCAGTTCTGTCAGGTTGGATGGTAAATGTTGGTGGACAGCCATTTTTAGGTCTCTCCAGAGATGCTCAATTGGGTTTAAGTCAGGGCTCTGGCTGGGCCATTCAAGAACAGTCACGGAGTTGTTGTGAAGCCACTCCTTCTTTATTTTAGCTGTGTTTTAGCTTAGGGTCATTGTCTTGTTGGAAGGTAAACCTTCGGCCCAGTCTTAGCTCCTGAGTACTCTGGAGAAGGTTTTCGTCCAGGATATCCCCTTGGCTGCATTCATCTTTCCCTTGATTGCAACCATTCGTCCTATCCCGGCAGCTGAAAAACACCCCCACAGCATGATGCTGCCACCACCATACTTCACTGTTGGGACTGTATTAGACAGCTGATGAGCAGTGCCTGGTTTTCTCCACACATACCGCTTAGAATTAATGCCAAAAAGTTATATATTGGTCTCATCAGACCAAAGAATCTTATTTCTCACCATCTTGGAGTCCTTTTTTAGCAAACTCCATGCAGGCTTTCATGTGTCTTGAACTGAGGAGAGGCTTCCGTCGGGCCACTCTGCCATAAAGTCCCGACTGGTGGAGGACTGCAGTGATGGTTGACTTTCTACAACTTTCTCCCACCTCCCGACTGCATCTCTGGAGCTCAGCCACAGTGATCTTTGGGTTCTTCTTTACCTCTCTCACCAAGGCTCTTCTCCCCTGAAATCTCTGTTTGGCCGGATGGCCAGCTCTAGGAAGGATTCTGGTCATCCAAAACGTCTTCCATTTAAGGATTATGGAGGCCACTGTGCTCTTAGGAACCTTAAGTGCAGTAGAATTTTTTGTTACCTTGGCCAGATCGGTGCCTTGCCATAATTCTGTCTCTGAGCTCTTCAGACAGTTCCTTTGACCTCATGATTCTCATTTGCTCTGACATGCACTGTGAGCTGTAAGGTCTTATATAGAAAGGTGTGTGGCTTTCCTAAACAAGTCCAATCAGTATAATCAAACACAGCTGGACTTAAATGAAGGTGTAGAACCATTTCAAGGATGATCAGAAGAAATGGAAAGCACCTGAGTTAAATATATGAGTGTCACAGCAAAGGGTCTGAATACTTAGGACCATGTGATATTTCAGTTTTTCTTTTTTAATAAATCTGCAAAAATGTCAACAATTCTGTGTTTTTCCCTCAATATGGGGTGCTGTGTGTACATTAATGAGGAAAAAAGTGAACCTAAATGATTTTAGCAAATAGCTGCAATATAACAAAGAGTGAAAAATTTAAGGGGGTCTGAATACTTTCCGTCCCCACTGTATGTACAGATAGTTTCCCATTCAGAGTCAGTGATTTTGATATCAAGATCCTGCTCCCATGAAGAGAACATCTTGCTAGAGAATGCTGAACTATCTTTAAAGAGAGATATATGAAGGCCCGATATGAGATGTCTTTGGGGAGTTTTTTTGGAACATAGTTCCTCTAGGGTGGTTAAGTCCAATGTTGTGTAGTAGTCCTTCTGGTCAGGAAATGTTTCAGTTGTATGTATGTCCATCTTGGAATGTGATTGGGAGATAGTGTAGTATTCAGATCTTCCAGTAATAAGAAAGTTCCTCCTCTATTGAAACATTGGTGTGCTCGTAAGTCTTTGTGGGGCCAAATATGGATAAGGAAGTTGTCATTTGTTCCGGGGGGAACTCAGGGTTTCCATGTGGTGGAGTAAGAGGGCTCAGCCATGGGTTGGGGTTTGTTGCTTTGGTTGCGTTTTGGAATATCGTCAGAGTAGGGCCTATTAAAGGGTTTTGTTTGTTTTGGGCATGGATTGTTGTGGGTGTATCCACGGTAGGGATCTCAAGGATTGTGAGGTAATGGAATGATCTAACGTGACCCAATCTTTTACATCTTGATGGATGTTCCAGTCAACTATCCTGGTTAAATGTATTGCCCAGTAATATCGGTGTAAGTTGGGGAGGGCTATTCCACCCTTATCTTTTGGGAGGGTAAGACGGTCAAATTTAATTCTTGACAGTTTGTTTCTCCAAATAAAGGAGGAGCAAGATTGTCTAAAGAAGTTAACCACTTGCCGACTGCGTCACGCAGATAAACATCTGCAGAATGGCACGGGCAGGCAAAATCACGTACCTGGTACGTGATTGCCTTCCTGCGGGCGGGGGGTCCGATCGGTGCCAGAGGTGGTCGGCTCATGTTCGCGGGCGATGAGAGGTGAGGGGGAGGCCATCCATTGTTGGCCACCCCCTCCCGATCGCTCCCAGCGAATGAAAATGCTTCCTCTCCCTCTGTAATGTAAACAGAGGGAGAGGAAGTGATGTCATCCCTCCTCGAGCCGGTCTTTTTCGTTCCGGCGCCGAGGAGAGAAGACATCAAGTAAGTGCACAACACTACACGTTCAGTAGAACACGCCAGGCACACTTGTCACCCCCCTTCACCCCCCGATCACCCCCCGATCACCCCCTGTCACACTGACACCAATAGCAGTTTTTTTTTGTATTGGTGTCAGTTTTAGGGCAGTGTTAGGGCAGTGAGGTTAGCCCCCTTTAGGTCTGGGGTACCCCCCTTTAGGTCCAGGGTACCCCCCTAACCCCCCTAATAAAGGTTAACCCCGTGATCACCCCCGTCGCCAGTGTCGCTAAGCGATCGTTTTTCTGATCGCTGTATTAGTGACACAGGTGACGCTAGTTAGGGAGGTAAGTATATAGGTTCGCTGTCAGTGTTTTATAGCGACAGGGACCCCCATATACTACCTACAAAATGTTTTAACCACCTCGATTGCCCCCTAGTTAACCCTTTCACCAGCGATCACCGTATAAGTGTTACGGGTGACGCTGGTTAGTTAGTTTGTTTTTTATAGTTTATTATAGTTTATTATAGTTTTAGGGTACCCGCCGTTTATTACCTTATAAAGGTTTAACCCCCTAATTGCCCGGCTGGGATATAAGTTACGTTCTTAGGATCAGATAAGGTCTGCATCGCCCCAGGCAGCGTCAGGTTAGCGCCAGTACTGCTAACACCCACGCACGCAGCAAACACCTCCCTTAGTGCTATAGTATCTGAACGGATCAATATCTGATCCGATCAGATCTATACTCCCCAGCAGTTTAGGGTCCCCCAAAAAAACGCAGTGTTAGCAGGATCAGCCCAGATACCTGCTAGCACCTGCGTTTTGCCCCTCGGCCCAGCCCATCCCAGCCCACCCAAGTGCAGTATCGATCGATAACTGTCACTTACAAAACACTAAGCACACATAACTGCAGCGTTCGCAGAGTCAGGCCTGATCCCTGCGATCGCTAACAGTTTTTTGGTAGCGTTTTGAATCAGTCGCTAACAGTCAGGAGCTTTTTTGCCTGTGAGTCTCACTAGTGTACCCCTAAATTTAGAGCCCAAAATGGCAAATCGAAGGTACACTAGTGAAGAGGCCTACACGTTTCTGAGCATGACAGATAGTGAAGAGGAAGTCACTCATCTGTCAGATTCAGGCTCAGAATACGATCCTGTAGAGGACAGCGGCTCCATGACAGATAGCTCTGACGACGGAGTTGTGGTCCCTGCTAAGGTCAGGTGTACCAGACCCCAATCTTCTTCTTCTGTCCTTGAAATGCAAGAACCGCAGGGCTCTCGTATGGAGCAGAGAAGTACTAGCGCCGCTATTCCTTCTGGTGAACTTGCAAGCACCAGTGGCCTAGTACACACTGGTCGTATATCCAGCACTGCAGTATCACATGGTGACGTGGCGAGTCCCATAAGTGCAGTTCAAGCTGGCGAGGTGGCAAGCACAAGTAGTGTCCCGCAGCCACCAAGAAGACGAACACAGGCCCGTCGTGCCCATAGTGCCCTTCCTGCTGCATTTGCCAATCCGAATTGGGAACCCACCACTTCTGCAGCACCCGTACTTCCCCCTTTCACTGGCCAACCCGGAATTCAGGTGGAAACAGTTGACTTTACGCCACTGGATTTTTATTCGCTGTTTTTCACCGAAGATCTCTATAGATCTATTGTGGACCAAAGCAATTTGTACGCTGGTCAACACATCGCCACTATTCCCCAGTCCTCCCTTGCCAGAGATTGGAAACCAATTACGGTTTCTGAATTTAAGATCTTTCTGGGCCTTTCCTTCCTCATGGGCATAAATAAAAAGAGTGAGTTGCAGTCATATTGGTCTACTGACCCAATTTACCATTCACCCTTGTTCTCTGCCTCCATGGCCAGGGCACGATACGAGCAGATTTTGCGGTTCATGCACTTCAACGACAATGAACTCTGTCGTCCTCGTGGAGACCCTGGATACGATCGGCTCTACAAAATTCGGCCCCTCGTAAACCACTTCAACCAACGTTTTGCAGACTTGTTTACTCCCCATCAAGTTGTCTGCGTTGATGAGTCCCTGATTAAATTTTCTGGCCGCTTGTCATTCAAACAGTACCTTCCCAGTCAAGATGTATAAGCTCTGTGACAGGGCCACAGGCTATACATGTAGTTTTATGGTTTACGAGGGCAAAGATAGTCAAGTAGGGCCGACAAACTGCCCTGACTACATAGGAAGCGCTGGCAAGATAGTGTGGGACTTGGTGTCACCCTTATTCGGAAAGGGGTACCACTTGTACGTGGACAATTATTACACGAGCGTGCCACTTTTTAGCCACCTTTTTGATCATCAGATTGGAGCATGTGGCACCGTGGGACCTAATCGCCGGGGCTTTCCCCAGCGGCTTGTAGATTCCCGTCTTAGGCTGGGGGAGAGAGCCTGCTTGCAGTGTAATAACTTGCTCGCTATGAAGTGGAGGGACAATAAGAATGTTTTCATTCTTACCTCCCTTCATGCAGACACGACGGTCCAAATTCCTACGGCGACTGGTGTTGTGGAGAAACCCCTCTGTGTCCACGAATATAACCAAAATATGGGAGGGGTAGACCTCAACGACCAGTTGTTGGCACCGTACCTAGTTGCCCGTAAGGCCAGACGCTGGTACAAAAAAGTGTCTGTTTATTTATTTCAATTGGCTTTGCTGAACGCTCATGTGCTATACAGAGCTTCAGGACAGACTGGATCCTTCCTTAAATTCCAGGAAGAGATCGTCAGAGCCCATCTGTATCCAGACGGTGCTCCACCTCACCATCCCCAACCAAATGCAGTAAGCCGGCTGCATGAGAGGCATTTTTAATATGTCCTCCCGAGTACCCCTACCCAACGAGCCCCCCAAAAAAGATGTCGTGTCTGCAGCAATTTAGGATTTAGGCGTGACACCCGGTATTATTGTCCCCTCTGTCCTGGCAATCCTGGTCTTTGCATTGGTGAATGTTTTGAACGCTACCATACACTAGTGGAGTATTAGCGTAGGGTACAGCACTGCACAGACTAGGACACACTTTCACAGGGTCTCCCAAGATGCTGTCGCATTTTGAGAGACCCAAACCTGGTACCAGTTAAAAAAGTTAAAGTTACAAAAAAAAGTGTGAAAAAAACAAAAAAAAGTAAAAAAAAAAAGAAAAAAACACAAAAAAATATATAAAATTGAAAAACCAAAAATAGTTGTTTTATTGTTCTCTCTCTATCCCCTCTCTATTGTTTTGCTCTTTTTTATTGTATCCTATACTGCAATGTTTTATTGTTATGTTTTTATCATGTTTGCTTTATAGGTATGCAATTTTTTTATACTTTGTTTTTTTATTGTTAACCACTTTTTTGTTTTCAGGTACGCCATTCAGCTGCAGAGCGGATTTATTTATCTTGACAGCAACAGCGTTTGCTCCCACGATACATAAAGCCGTGACTCCAGCGCTGTCAGAGGTGATTTCACCACCACAGTTACATACTTCAGCATATATGCCGAAGCGTGGGGGCAGCAGTGGGTGGAGGAGCGATTTGCTCCTGCCTTTTGCGGGAGGATGCCCCCATGCTTCGGCATATAGATATTTTAGGTAGGCACAGGTTGCGTTAAATGTTTTATTTTTTACTATGTTTTTTTTTTGTATTTTGCTTTGCAGGTATGGTAAGTATTACTGTTATACTGTAATGTTACTTTGTTTTTTGTTAACCATCATTTGCTTAGCAGGTACACCATTCAGTTGCAGCATGGATTTATTTATCTTGACAGCAACAGCGTTTGCTCCCACGATACATAAAGCCGGGACTCCAGCGCTGTCGGAGGTGATTTCACCACCACAGTTACATACTTCAGCATATATGCCGAAGCGCGGGGGCAGCAGTGGGTGGAGGAGCGATTTGCTCCTGCCTTTTGTGGGAGGATGCCCCCATGCTTCGGCATATATATCTTTTAGGTAGGCACAGGTTGCATTAAATGTTTTATTTTTTACTATTTTTTTTTCGTATTTGCTTTGCAGGTATGGTAAGTATTACTGTTATACTGTAATGTTACTTTGTTTTTTTGTTAACCATCATTTGCTTAGCAGGTACGCCATTCAGTTGCAGCGCGGATTTATTTATCTTGACAGCAACAGCGTTTGCTCCCACGATACATAAAGCCGTGACTCCAGAGCTGTCGGAGGTGATTTCACCACCACAGTTACATACTTCAGCGTATATGCCGAAGCGTGGGGGCAGCAGAGGGCGGAGGAGCGATTTGCTCCTAACTTTTGCGGGAGGATGCCCCCCATGCTTCAGCATATATATACAGTGCATGTATGCCCATCATTAGAAGTGGGTGGATGAAGGGAGGTATTCTAATGGTGGGCATACCCACCGATCAATATCTTTTTTTCGTTCAGCCCACAGGCTGCATGAAAAAAAAGTTTACAATATATGCCCAACAAGGACCAGCAACATACTGGTATGTTGCTGGACTTTGAGTGGTTATACCAGAATGATGCCTGCAGGTTTAGCTATCATCTTGGTATCATTCTTTTCAGCCAGCAGTCGGCTTTCATGTAAAAGCAATCCTAGTGGCTAATTAGCCTCTAGACTGCTTTTACAAGCAGTGGGAGGGAATGCCCCCCCCCACCGTCTTCCATGTTTTTCTCTGGCTCTCCTGTCCCAACAGGGAACCTGAGAATGCAGCCGGTGATTCAGCCAGCTGACCATAGAGCTGATCAGAGACCAGAATGGCTCCAAACATCTCTATGATCTAAGAAACTGGAAGCTACGAGCATTTCATGACTTTGATTTTGCCGGATGTAAACAGTGCCATTGGGAAATTGGGAAAGCATTTTATCACACCGATCTTGGTGTGGTCAGATGCTTTGAGGGCAGAGGAGAGATCTAGGGTCTAATAGACCCCATTTTTTTCAAAAAAGAGTACCTGTCACTACCTATTGCTATCATAGGGGATATTTACATTCCCTGAGATAACAATAAAATTGATTAAAAAAAAATAAAAATGAAAGGAACAGTTTAAAAATAAGATAAAGAAGCAAAAAAAAAAAAAAAAAAAAAAAAAGCGCCCCTGTCCCCCCCTGCTCTCGCACAAAGGCGAACGCAAGCGTCGGTCTGGTGTCAAATGTAAACAGCAATTGCACCATGCATGTGAGGTATCACCGCGAAGGTCAGATCGAGGGCAGTAATTTTAGCAGTAGACCTCCTCTGTAAATCTAAAGTGGTAACCTGTAAAGGCTTTTAAAGGCTTTTAAAAATGTATTTAGTTTGTCGCCACTGCACGTTTGTGCGCAATTTTAAAGCATGTCATGTTTGGTATCCATGTACTCGGCCTAAGATCATCTTTTTTATTTCATCAAACATTTGGGCAATATAGTGTGTTTTAGTGCATTAAAATTTTAAAAAGTGTGTTTTTTCCCCAAAATACTAAATACTAAAATACTGTGTGAAAAAAAAAAATGAAACACCCACCATTTTAATCTGTAGGGCATTTGCTTTAAAAAAATATATAATTTCTTTTCTCGGACATCAAGGGACACAGAGCCACAGTAATTACTGATGGGTTATAGGGTATCACTAGGTATTGGACACTGGTCACACCCTAATCAGGAAGTTCAACCCCCTATATAAACCCCTCCCCTTCCAGGGATACCTCAGTTTTTACGCCAGTGTCTTAGGTGTTGGACGTGCAAAGATGTCCTGTGCTGAAGCTCCAAAGGGAATATCCTAAGATCCTATACTGGGGCAAGCCAGGCTAACCGGATCCATTCAAAGTGTCTTTCATGGCCGAATTGGATGGTACCCGGGCCTTGTGTTCGAAGAAACAAGGTTTTACCTGTAACGCTTCTCTTTTTAGAGAGCTGGACCCGCGGATCAGAAAATGGCTTTAAACTTCCTAATTTCTGGCGAGGTGCTTTACAGGGCCAGAACTGAAGGATCCCCCTACTTGTAGGGGGCCCCAGTCTCTGGCGGTTTTTCACAAACAGAGCCCACCGTGAGAGGTGAAGATTGGGTCTGTGTAAACTGAACCCTGCGGCTGGATAAGGTAAGAGGAGATTCCACAGAATTTCAATTCTAGTGGCTTTTCTCCTTTAGGGTAAATGCATGCTATGCCTATTGTGACCACCGGGGGCTGCCAAGAGCACTAACCTTCTCATGCTTGATTCTGTCTCAGCGTTCGCTGCACAGGCTCTCCCACTGGCTCTAAGGTAAGATGGTGGGGGGTTTTCTCTGCTGGGATGTTCCCCCCAGGCTAGGGAGAGGCTCAGGTATGCTGTAAGGCGGGTGAGACCGCTCTGTCACAGCCGCTGCCGCCGCCGAAGCCGCATTGCAATGCAGGGCCCATCACTGCCGGCCTCCTCCTGATTCCCTCACCCCCAGCCTTCCTTCAGGCTTGTCAGGAAGGGTCGGCTCGCGCGGGAAGCGCTCGTTTTTCAAAAACGAGGGGGGGCGGGGCGTCAGCACAGCGTCAGCGTGCTCAGGCGCCCACAGTGCCACAAAGCATGGCTATTTAAAGCACACTGTACAGGTGCTCTGAGCCTTAGAGGGACACAGAGCTGACAGTCGCATGTAAGGTGGGACACAGGCATTCCCCTGGGCTGCATTTACTAAAGAACACCGGATTGGGCATTTGGTAGCAAGGCTTTTTAGCCAGACTACATCGCTCAGCAGTCAGTGTTCGTTTATTGATACCTCACACCTTGTTGCTTTGCACTATGGGTAGAAGAGGTTCAGGCACCCCAAGAACCAGAGGCACTAGGGGGTCTCGTTCAGGTTCTGAGGACCCCCTGTCTGCTACACCATCCCCTCCTGAGGGACCAGGGGCAGCTGGACAGGGAGAGCCATTGGGGTTAGGGGCTATACCTGCTGCCGGCACTTCAGCCCCTGTGTACATTACACAAGAAGTTTTTTCCTCAACCATTACTGGATTAGAGAAAAGACTAATGGCCGTGATTACATCTTCACTTAGTGGAAGAAAACGCACAAGGCCTTCCTCTGCTCCCCAAGACCCTCAGACAGAGGAGCTCTGGGATAAAGGAGATGAATCCCTTTCAGAGGATCGGGATGGGACGGATGATTCCTCTTCGGAGGATTCAGGTGGAGAGGGACCCTCTGCGACTTCCCAAGAGGAGAAAGTCTTAGTGCAGATCCTCACTGGTTTGGTCCGCTCCACATTTAAGTTGCCCCTACCTGAAACTACTACAGAAACTTCTTCTGCTTTGGGGTCACCTAAACCTTTCCAAGCAGCACATGCTTTTCCTGTTCATAATTTACTTGAAAAGCTGCTTTATTCTGAGTGGGATCACCCAGATAAGCGATTTCTTCCGCCAAAAAAGTTTTCTACACTTTATCCTATGGAAGAAAAATTTATGAAGAGGTGGGGAATACCGGCCATTGATGCGGCCATTTCCTCTGTAAATAGTAGTCTGACTTGTCCTGTAGACAAGGCTCAGATGCTCAAAGATCCTGTGGATAAAAATATGGACTTCTTATTGAAAGATGTTTTTCCTTAGCGGGATCAGTGGCCCAACCTGCAGTAGCAGCGATTGGAGTCTGTCAATACTTAAGAGACCATGTTAAGCAGGTCATCAAAGTATTACCTGAACAGCAGGCCCAGGGGTTTGCTAACCTTCCTGCGGCTTTGTGCTATGTTGTTGACGCCATCAGAGATTCTATCGTGCAGACCTCTCGCCTCTCGCTTGGGTTGGTGCATATACGTAGAATCTTATGGTTAAAGAACTGGTCAGCCGAAGCACGATGTAAGTAGCTCCTAGCTGGGTTTCCCTTTCGTGGTAAAAGGTTGTTTGGAGAGGACTTGGATAATTATATCAAGAGGATCTCCTGTGGGAAAAGCACTCTCTTACCTGATAAGTAGAAGAGTAAGCGTCCCTCTTTTAAACGGACTCTTTCCCCAGCGCCAGGGGCATCAGCCTCCAGGCAGCCACAATGGTCTCCTCCGTCTGGGACAAGAAACAGGAGTCAACCCCAGGGACACAAGAAATCCTGGGGGAAGAAGTCTTCTAGACAAGAAACTAAGGCCTCTTCATGAAGGGGCGCCCCGCTCGCTCGAGTGGGGGGAAAGACTGCTGCAGCTCTCAGGGCCCTGGCAGAAGGACTTCCAGGACAGAGGGGTAATCTCCACGGTAACCTTAGGGTACAGTCTGGAGTTCCAAAAATTTCCCTCTCCTCGTGTCCTCAGATCCGGTGTTCCCAGAGAACCAGAAGAGAAGCAGTCGCTCCTTCTAGCGATAGAGCGACTTTTGTCGCAAGAGGTCATTGTGGGGGTTCCCACAAAGGATCAAGGATTGAGACTCTATTCCAATCTTTTTATGGTCCAAAAACCAAATGGGAACGTCAGACCCATTTTGGATTTAAGAGATCTGAATTGATTCCCGAGGATGCAGTCCTTCCATTTGGAATCAATTCGGACAGTAGTTTCCATCCTGCAGGGAGGAGAATTTCTGACATCAATAGGCATCAGAGATGCAGGCCTACCTGTGCCCATTCTTCCTGCTCAACTGAAGTGTCTGCAGGCAAAGATCACTGCTCTAAGGGAGCTGATTCTGACGGTCCGGGCCAAGAAGGGTCCTTCTGTCCGCCTTTGTATGAGGCTGCCAGGGAAGATGGTGGCATCATTCGAAGCAGTTCCCTACGCTCAGTTCCAGTCAGGACTGCTGCAACACAGTATTCTGTCGGCCTGGAACAAGAAGGTTCAGGCATTAGACTTTCCAATGCACCTGTCGCAGGCGGTGCATCAGAGCCTCAGTTGGTGGCTCATACCCGAAGACCTGCAGAAGGGGAAATCCTTCCTACCGGTTGCCTGGGATCCTCTTGCAGGCAGGACGGATGCGTTGGTGATTCCGTGACATCGGTTCTCACCGATTTATGCATTCCCTCCTATTCTGCTACTGCCACGGCTCCTTCGCAGACTCAGGCAAGAAGGGAAGTCGGCACTTCTGGTGGCCCCCGTTTGGCCCAGAAGAACCTGATAGGCAGAAATAGCAGGGATGACGGTGGGTTCCCGGTGGACCCTGCCGGTACGCCCAGACCTGTTAGCTCAAGGTCCAGTGTTCCAGCCTGCCTTACAAACGCTAGATTTGACGGGTGGGCTATTGAGACCCACGTTCTGAAAAGTCGTGGGCTTTCAGGTCCTGTCATATCTACCTTGATCAATGCAAGGAAGCCAGCTTCCAGAATGATTTATCATAGAGTCTGGAAAGCTTATGTATCCTGGTGTGAATCCAGGGGTTGGCATCCCAGGAAATATGTCACAGGTAGAATTCTTGATTTTCTACAATTAGGATTAGAGATGAAGCTGGCCTTGAGTACCATGAAGGGCCAGGTCTCGGCCTTATCAGTGTTGTTTCAACGGCCACTTGCTTCACATTCTCTGGTCCGAAACTTTATGCAGGGGGTGATGCGTCTTAATCCTCCGGTCAAGGCGCCCCTAAACCCCTGGGACTTGAACTTGGTTCTATCGGTGTTACAGAAACAACCTTTTGAACCAATACGTCAGATTCCTTTAGTCTTGCTGACGAGGAAACTAATATTTCTGGTAGCCATCTCCTCTGCTAGAAGAGTGTCAGAAATAGCAGCTCTTTCCTGTAAAGAGCCTTACTTGATTATACACAAGGATAGAGTGGTACTGCGCCCTCATCCTAGTTTTCTACCGAAGGTGGTTTCAGAGTTTCATCTAAACCAAGACATTGTTCTGCCTTCCTTTTTTCCAGATCCCTGTTCTTCGGAAGAAAGGTCACTACATTCTTTGGATGTAGTAAGAGCAGTCAAGACCTATCTGGAGGCAACCACTCAGATTCGCAAGACGGATGTCTTGTTCGTGCTGCCAGAGGGTCCCAATAGAGGACAGGCAGCGTCAAAAGCAACCATTTCTAAATGGATTTGACAGTTGATTATTCAAGCTTACGGTTTGAAACGGAAGGTTCCCCCGTTTCAGATCAAGGCACATTCCACAAGGGCTATTGGTGCTTCTTGGGCAGTGCATCACCGGGCCTCTATGGCTCAGATCTGCAAGGCCGCAACCTGGTCTTCAGTTCATACATTCACCAGATTCTATCAGGTGGATGTGAGAAGGCATGAGGATATCGCCTTTGGGCGTAGTGTGCTGCAGACAGCGGTACAAGGTCCTCAGGTCTGATAGCACCCTACCGGGTTGTGATTCCCCCCCCCCCTCAGTTGGCATTGCTTTGGGACATCCCATCAGTAATTACTGTGGCTCTGTGTCCCGTGATGTCCGAGAAAAGAAAATAGGATTTTTTATTACAGCTTACCTGTAAAATCCTTTTCTTTTGACGGACATCACGGAACACAGAGGTCCCGCCCCTCTTCTAATACACCTTTATTGCTTTGCTACAAAACTGAGGTATCCCTGGAAGGGGAGGGGTTATATAGGGGGTTGAACTTCCTGATTAGGGTGTGACCAGTGTCCAATACCTAGTGATACCCTATAACCCATCAGTAATTACTGTGGCTCTGTGTCCCGTGATGTCTGTCGAAAAAAAAGGATTTTACAGGTAAGCTGTAATAAAAAATCCTATTGTTTGGGGGTTCAAAGTAATTTTCTTGCAAAAAAAAATATTTTTTTCATGTAAACAAAAAGTGTCAGAAAGGGCTTTGTCTTCAAGTGGTTAGAAGAGTGGGTGATGTGCAGGGCAGGACTTAGGGTGGTTGGGGCCCCTGGGCTTGAGTCACTTTCGGGCCCTACCTTCTATACATTACCGTATCTATCGGCGTATAACACGTGCCGGCGTATAACACGCACCCCAAGTTTAGGAGGGAATTTTAAGGAAAAACACTTTTAGGAGGGAAGTTTAAGAAAAAAAACGTACATTTAAATGCCCATTAATGCAGCCTTGCACAGCGTCCATCTGCAGCCTTGTCATTTGCAGTCTTGCCCCAGTGTCATTTGCAGCCTTGTCATTGCAGTCTTGAAGTTTAAAACTGGCGCCGCCGAGATACAAAGTCCTGTGTATCTCGGCGGCTCTCGGGTTCTCTTGCAGCCCCGAGCGGAGCCGAGAGTAGCCGAGTGTTTGGGTACAGCATCACACAACTGCGCAATTGTCAGTTAAATCGACGCAGTGCTGTATCGCAAAAAAAAATGATTGAAGTGCAATATTTCTATTATTACATTGTTATATAAAATAAAATAGTTCAACTCACCATAAGCAGAATCAGTCGGAGCCTGAGCGTGTCACTTGCCAACGTCACCTGCCTTCAGATGCGGATTGTCACTTGCCACGTCACTTGTCAGCGGGAGCAGGGTGTCACTTGTCAGTGGATGCAGGGTGTCACTTGCCACGTCACTTGTCAGCGGATGCAGGGTGTCACTTGTCAGCAGATGCAGGGTGTCACTTGCCACGTCACTTGTCAGCGATGCAGGGTGTCACTTGTCAGCGGATGCAGGGTGTCACTTGCCACGTCACTTGTCAGCAGATGCAGGGTGTCACTTGTCAGTGGATGCAGGGTGTCACTTGCCACGTCACTTGTCAGCGATGCAGGGTGTCACTTGTCATGTCACTAGTCAGCAGATGCAGGGTGTCACTTGTCAGCTGATGCAGGGTGTCACTTGCCACCGGGTTGAAGGGGGCCCCATCAGGTAGGATGTACGGGGGCCCCATGATTTCTAACATTCAGGGGCACATTCGGGGGGGCAAACTCCTGCCCGCTAGCAAGCCCGTTTCGCCGTCACCGCTGCCTATTTCATGCCGACCGATTGGGCTTGTGTACTCCCACTTCCTGGTAGCTGTGGAACGCACCATAGGGCGGACGTGATGTAATCACCCGGAAATGATGCAAGACATGGGAGGCAACGCGGCCATCATTTCTGGTTGATGACATCACGTCCACCCTATGGTGCGTTCCACCGCTATCAGGAAGTGGAAGTAAACACAAGCCCGATCGGTCGCCGTGAAATAAGCAGTGGTACAGACGAAACGGGCTGACTAGCGAGTGGCTGTTTGCCGTGGATCTGGCCCTGCCCGCGGGGCCCCCTATTGGACAGGGCCCGTGGGCTTGAGCCCAGTCAAGCCCAATTGTAAGTCCGGCCCTGGTGATGTGTGACATAAGCTTCTAAATGTTGTTCATAAAATGCCAGGACAGTTCAAACCCCCCCAAATTACCCCATTTTGGAAAGGAGACACCCCAAGCTATTTGCTGAGAGGCATGTCGAGTCCATGGAATATTTTATATTGTGACACAAGTTGCGGGAAAAAGACAGGTTTTTGTTTTTTTTTGCACAAAGTTGTCACTAAATGATATATTGCTCAAACATGCCATGGGAATATGTGAAATTACACCCCAAAATACATTCTGTTGCTTCTCCTGAGTACGGGGATACCACATGTGTGAGACTTTTTGGGAGCCTAGCCGCGTACGGGACCCCGAAAACCAAGCACCGCCTTCAGGCTTTCTAAGGGCGTAAATTTTTTATTTCACTCTTCACTGCCTATCACAGTTTCGGAGGCCATGGAATGCCCAGATGGCACAAACCCCCCCCCCCCCCAAATGACCCCATTTTGGAAAATAGACACCCAAAGCTCTTTGCTGAGAGGTATAGTGAGTATTTTGCAGACCTCACTTTTTGTCACAAACTTTTGAAAATTGAAAAAAGAAAAAAGAATACATTTCTTGTCTTTCTTCATTTTCAAAAACAAATGAGAGCTGCAAAATACTCACCATGCCTCTCAGCAAATAGCTTGGGGTGTCTACTTTCCAAAATGGGGTCATTTTGGGGGGGTTTGTGCTATCTTGGCATTTTATGGCCTTCGAAACTGTGATGGATAGTCAGGAGTGAAATCAAAAATTTACGCCCTTAGAAATCCTGAAGGCGGTGATTGGATTTTGGGGCCCCGTATGAATCTAGGCTCCCAAAAAGTGCCACTCATGTGGTATAAAGAAAAAAAGGAAAAAATAATTGCGCTTCAAAATATCTAAAATGTGAAAAGGAGCAGCGAAATCTAAATGTGACACAAACACATAACATAAGTAGGAAAAATGGAATGATTCGTGCTATATAAATTGGTAAATGTGTGGCTGTTTAGTCACACCAAAAAACGCTAAATGCAACCTGTGTAAATAAATACATAACCATACGTGCAATAGTGTATCTTAATCAATACAAACAAATGTGGAAAATAAAGTCCAAACAAAAATAAACGTATTAAAAAGTCATTTGTGAATGAAAAAAATTTATAAAAAATAGTCCATGAGAAGAACCCAAAGAAAGTGAAAGTAGCAATCACGGGTTTTTCAACCACATGGAGCCTCAGATATGTGGGACCACCACCGACAGTAAGAGCCTGGCCGCTTACCAGAACCCCATGACCCCCCGTTACAGAGGGTCTAAAGGGCTTTTGAGATCCTAGTAATCCGAACTATCCAGGAACAGGGATGGAGATGGAAACTGGAAGGAGCATCAGGTGCTGGAGTGAAGATGGATGGGTCCACAGGAAGGGGGCTCAGCCCTCAGCAAGGCATTATTATCATAGGAAAGAAGAAAGGGAGGGCTCCCATAGTGTAAAATCTGGTTGCAATTTATTATAAAAAAAGTATATAAACACTCACATGTAAAATGAGATAATCAGTATCATCAGACAATCAGCATCATCAGACGGAAGAACAGACTGTGGCACCGGCCGGATGACCACAGATAGCTCGTCCTGTTAGATGTACAGCAGCAATGGGAGGTGGCGCGATGATACCGCTCAGCCCTACGCTGCATTTTGCAAAAAAATGCGTCTTCCAGGGGCACGAGCTGCTCATCGCATCACCTCCCTTAAATAACAAATGATAAATGGTAAGCCTCACCTTGGAATCCCCCATGCCGGACTTCCGCATTAGCCTCGAGCGCAGGTATTGCTAGTGCGCATGCGCGTAACGGGGTCTGCACTTCCCTATGAGCCTAAAACGTTCATGGCCTCAGCGCTACCGCGCATGTGCGACCTCGGGCTACGTGGGCGTCATTCAGTCTCGCGAGAGACGAGATCCGCCCACTCAAGGGAAGAATTTGTCAAGTTCACAATGCGTGCGCACCCCCTAGTGTCAATCAGCAAGTGTAATAGGCGAACAGGCAGCCTCGGGCTACCGCGCATGTGCGACCTCGGATTACACAGGCGTCATTCAATCTCGCTCCAGGAGATGAGAACCGCCCTCTCAAAAGAAAGATATGTCAGGTCTACAATGCGTGCGCACCCCCCTAGTGTCGATCAACAGATGTAATAGACAAACAGGCAGCCTTACGTGGGGCACGGGTAAAAATTAAGTGAGAAAAGAACAAGAAAATTTGTTTAAAAATGTAAAAAATAAGTGAACATGCCAACTAATAAAATGTGTATAAGGCATCTAAAGCCAAATCCTCAGGTTACTACCCGATCGAATCACTACCCAACAGATCGCACACAGCAATCTGTAATGTTGGCGTGTAGTTTGACTGGCAAAATGTGAATATGCAAACCAAAAAAAAAACTTATTTGTTTTTTTGAGTGTGTCAAGGCTATATAAATACACCTACTTGGTGCTAATAGCAAATATTTAAACAAGTTTAGGCGTTAATGGTGACACACGCCAACAAAAATCAAGAAATGTGTCCCAAGGGGACATAAATAAAATACAAAAGATGACCCCTAGTGGTCAAAGTAAAAAAGCACACCCTCAAAGCCAGTTTCCTAGTGTATTGAACAGTCAGACAGCTATGTGGGTGAACACGAAATTTAAATAGATGCAGAAAAAAATGCATAACAATGTAAATAAATTATATTTAAATTAATGCAAGATGTAAGACAACACCCATATCTCGTACAGGTTGTCAAAGGTGGCCGTGTCCAAAAATGGTCACCCGTGACAACCCACAGTACTGATACATGGTATATGTTCACATTGAGGGATGCATATCTCAAAAGTTCGCATAGTAACCAATTGGGTATGACAGATGAAGCAGACACCCCAACTGTAAATTTAATTATTAAAAATTAAAAATGAGGGGCCTGAATGGTGACACATACGGGCCCGACCTAAATAGGTCATAAGGGGACATAAAAATGTGAAAACATGACATACTGACCCCTAGTGGTCATCATGAAATCTCATATGTCTATGATTTAAATACCTATATCGGTATGTAAAAGGTTTAAGGTAAACTCAATGGATGCTGCAATGATAGTCTAAACACTAATCGCAGGGCATATCCGGTGGTCCGGACATGGGGATCCAAATCAAAAGTGACCTCCAAAACATTATAAACATTAAAATACAACAAGAAAGAAGAAAGCTATATTTCACCACATTCCGTATTTCAGGCATTGTTGATAAAAGCATTAATATCAGTGTCCACATTCATACCATGTGGTACATAACTTTTAACCTTATATATCCAGGACATCTCTGACTTGGAAATCTCCCTAATAAGTGAGCTGCCCCGCCAATGGGGTTTGTATTTGTCTATGCCCACGAATAAAGTCTTGGGGGGTCCCTAGCATGGAATTGGTCATAATGCCTGGAAACGGGGTGTTTGTCATACCCTCTTCTAATATTTCCTATGTGCTCGTTTAAGCGAACCCGTAGGGCCCTTTTGGTCCTCCCTATATATTGGAGACCACACGGGCATTGTAACAGATAAACCACCCCTTCAGAACTACAGGTGATGAATGGTTCGATGTCATGTGAAACTCCAGTGCTGGTGGATACAAATGACGTAATACGTCTTGATCTATTAGTGTTTAAAGAACACACTTGGCATCTCCCACACCTATAGAACCCTGTTAGGTTTTGCAGGAAAGATCTATTTTCCCGTGGGGGGTCCTGAACTGTGGGCGCAATCTTATTTCCCAAGGAGGCTGCGCCCTTAAAAATCACCCTAGGTCAAATGACTCTCTGAGGGTTGGCATTTTGGATTGTGTGCTGTACTTTTCTTTTTCTTTTCTTTTTCTTTTTGATTATTTTTTCCTCACTGAGATTTGGTTGAGATTGTATAGAGATATAGCACGTGACACTTGATTGACAATGTATTAGCACAAGCACGTTGATTGCCACACGTTTCTGTTGAGAGGTGGTTGTAGTTTTGGCAGCCCATATGGGTAGGGGGGGGGGGGGAGGGGGAGAGAAGACGGAGTTCCCTCTCTCTTCTCCTCCTCTTAACCCCCCCTCCCGCCCTCTGACAATGACTATGTTCACAAATGTTATAATATTTCTTTTTTTTTTTTGGTCACTTAATTTTCACTCTTTATTTATTTAATTATTGATTTACTTATTCTTTATTTGTGGGTGCCGTAATAGATATATATTATACTTTGTTTCCCTCCCCTCTAGGAGCCTTATAAATAGGGATAATTAAAATGTGGTATGAAGTGAAGTGTAGGAAATATTAGCCCCCGCTCTCACCCCCCCCTTTTTTTTTTTTATTTTTTTTTGTTTGGTATATCTAGAGCTATACCTCTAGGATAGGCTAAATCAGAATAGGCAGCAAAGTCAGCTGCTAGGTCTCAATTAGGGAATTTAGAAAGCTCCCTTCCCCCCCCCTCCCCCCCTTTTTTTTTTTTTTTCTTTTTTCTTTTTTTGTTGTTTTTTCCTCTCCCCCCCATTGCTGGTTAGCCCTGGTCTTAAAAACGCCCGACTACTAAAAGGAGAGATGGCCCTGGAGCTCTTCATCCGACCATCTCTGGCCACAACCCCGGATAAGTT
This sequence comes from Lithobates septentrionalis, assembly GCA_037952835.1. Taxonomy (NCBI): domain Eukaryota; kingdom Metazoa; phylum Chordata; class Amphibia; order Anura; family Ranidae; genus Lithobates; species Lithobates septentrionalis. The sequence continues at coordinate 1,561,936 of JBBDGP010000091.1, read as the reverse complement.
GACGCTCAGATACCGAATTTAAGCGGTGAGCGTTTATTTAGCAATATATTGCTATTTCTTTTTTTGTTTTTGTCGGTTTTTTTTTTTTTTTTTAGAGCCATTCCATGGAGACTTTAAAAATCATATCATTGAATACCAAGGGCCTGAACACCCCAGAAAAAAGGCGGATACTTTTTCATGACTTGCAGCGTTATGGATCAGACGTGGTATTTATACAGGAGACCCACTTTAGACAGGATAAAATACCTACCTTAAAAAGTCGGGCATTTCCGTCAGTCTATCATGCCGCAAATCAAAATGCAAAATCGAAGGGAGTCTCTATTCTCCTCTCAAATAGACTACCTTGGTTCTTTACGGATATGATTAACGACCCTGAGGGGCGTTTCTTGTTCGTAAAGGGCAGGGTAGGTGATGTTTGTATCACATTGGCAACGTTATATGCCCCCAACGAACATCAAGAGATTTTTTTGGCTAAGGCGCTTAAGCAACTGATTAAATTTACAGAGGGTCAGCTGATCATTGGTGGAGATTTAAATGTTTCATTGAATCCAGCCGAAGATACCTCCTCTGGAGTATCATCACTTCCTTATAACGCTCGTAATCGCATAGCTAAAATTCTTCATAAAAGTCAATTGACTGATATATGGCATGTACTCCACCCCACAGAAAAAGATTACACCTTTTTTTCACCGCCCCATAAATCTTATTCTCGCATAGACTATTTTCTCGTTCCACATGCCCAACTCCACTCAGTGCGTGAGGTCAATATTGGCTTGATTACTTGGTCAGACCACGCACCTATTTTCATGACATATGATTTACAGGATATTCAGAATAGGAAATCAACTCAGTGGAGACTGAATGAAAGTCTCTTACAGGACCCAGAAGTTTTAGAAGATGTAACCAAAGAACTAGATTTCTATTTTTCTACTAACGGCACCCCAGATTGCGATCCAGGAATTATATGGGAGGCACATAAAGCAGTCATTAGAGGAGTATTAATCAAACATGGGGCTAGGATTAAACAAAAGCGGGGGGAACAATTAAAAATATTACTAGAAGAATTAGCTAAGCTAGAAACCTGTCATAAACGGACTTTGTCACCGTCGGTGGGGAGGGAGCTTCATGTCAGGAGAACACAAATCTCAGACTTGCTGCATTACAGGGCTAAAGCGGCATTACAGGTTTGCAGGAAATTCTCGTATGAGTCTGGCGACAAATGCGGAAGTTTCCTAGCTAAAACACTACGAGAACAGAAACGGATGAATTATATACCTCATCTTCTTTCAGCTAATAAGGACAGGATTACAAAGCCATATGACATAGTGAGGGAATTCCAGGAATATTATAAGTCATTATATAACCTACAGACTAGGTCACCTTCCCAAGCCCAAATAGATATGTATCTGTCTCGGTCACTAATGCCTCGGCTGGCAGAGACAGATAGGGATAACATGGAAAAACCTATTACAATGGAAGAACTTCAGAGAGCAGTAAAGATAACTAAATTGAATAAGGCTCCGGGCCCTGATGGGCTGACAGCCCAATATTACAAAACCTTGCTCCCCTCACTAGCTTCATATATGCTCAAATTATTTAACGCGCTTGGATCATCAGCAACATTTATAAGGGATACAATGTTAGCACACATTTCGGTAATACCGAAAGAGGGAAAAGATCCGACTTCCAGTGGAAGCTACCGCCCAATCTCTTTACTTAACGTAGATTTTAAGCTTTTCACAAAAATCTTGGCTAATAGAATTCAACAATACATTCCAAATTTGATACATCTGGACCAAGTGGGATTCGTTCCAACACGCGAAGCAAAAGATAATACAACAAAAGTTCTTAATCTTCTTCATGTAGTGAAAAATTCTCAGACCCAATGTGTGTTTTTGAATACAGATGCGGAGAAAGCCTTCGACAGGGTAAATTGGAATTTTATGTTATCAGTTTTGCGATATGGAGGATTCGGGGATAAAATGCTGCAATGGATTGCCTCTATCTATTCTTGCCCGACAGCTCGTGTCCGGGCAAATGGAGTACTATCAGAAACCTTCCAGATCGCAAACGGGACACGTCAGGGATGCCCCCTTTCACCACTCCTTTTTGCCCTGTCGTTGGAACCATTTCTCTGTACTATACGTTTAAATCAAGATATTACAGGAGTAAAGGTAGGAGAAGCACAATACAAGATCTCGGCCTACGCGGATGATATGATGTTTTCTTTGACGAACCCCCTAGTTACGATCCCTAACTTAATGAAGGAGTTCAAGAAATATAGCCAATTATCCAATCTTCGTATTAATTTTACTAAGTCGGAGGCAATGGGGGTTAATTTCCCTCAAACGTCAATTGAACAATTAAAAAAAAAATTTAAATTCAAGTGGACGGATAAGGCACTTACATACCTGGGCACGCTGTTGGTGCCCAATATTGATAAGATCTTCGGGTTAAATTTCCCCCCATTGCTGCAAGGACTAAAGATATTACTAGACAGATGGAAATTGGGTTTACACTCATGGATAGGACGCTGTAATATTGTTAAGATGAGTGTTCTCCCCAAATTTCTTTATCTTTTACAAGCACTACCAATAAAGATTCCAGCTACTTATTTTAAACAGTGCCAAAAGTTGATTTTTGATTTCATATGGGCGGGTAAGCAACCACGACTACGTCGCAATCAATTAACCCTCCCGAAGAAACAGGGGGGACTGGCGGTGCCAGACATACGCAGATATCATTGGGCCATACACCTTAGCAGAGTAGTTGACTGGAACAGACATAGAGATTCTAAACTTTGGGTACAGATAGAATATGCCCAGTCGCCTGTCTTATTAGGAAGAGTTCCCTGGTGTTTGGCACATGCCCCCAAAGAGCTTATTAAACATCCACTGATAGGAAATACTCTTAAAATCTGTGCGGTTACGTTTCCTACCATTGGCGTAATACCCGAGACATCCCCCTTATACCCAATAATTGGGAACCCCCTGTTTCCCCCTGGAAACGAAGATAAAGCGTTTAAACATTTAACAAATATGGGGGGTACACAAGTGTCTACTTATATAAAAGGAGGGACTTGGTTAACAGTTACAGAGATGATGGAGTTATTTAGACTTAGATTCTGGAGTGCTCTCCAGATCTCTCACTTTCTTGGCTCCCTCTCAGACCCAAGGAAGTTTGAAAGGTCCCTTGGTAGTTTTGAGAAGATGTGTTCAGAAAGGGGAGCAAAATCGCATACTCTATCAGCGAATTATGAAATATTAAATGTAGCGAGAGAAACCGACTCCTTGAAATGTGTACGGGACTGGGAACGAGAGCTGGGAAGGAACTTTAGTACAAAGGAGTTGCGACAAATTATTAGGTTTACACACGAATCTTCTATTTGTGTGAAAACCCAGGAGACCAATTTTAAAATCTTGACTCGATGGTACAGGACACCAGAGAGATTGAAGAAGTTTTTTCCCAACTCTTCAGACCTTTGCTGGCGATGTCATGTCGATAGAGGCACAATGTTGCATATTTTTTGGGATTGTCCTAAACTGAAGAATTTTTGGACAGAGATTAGACATATTCTCCAGACTGTCACTAACTATAGGATACCAGAAGACCCAGTCTTTTTCCTTCTTCATGGGTCTCAGATATCAGAAAAGGTATATAAGAAATCTGTGATACGACATCTATTAGATGCCGCTAAGGCTTGTGTTCCCCTGGCGTGGAGATCAATGTCACCACCGACAATAGAGATGTGGCTGCGTAAAGTGAGAGAGATTAATAAATTGGAAGAGCTGGTTCTCTCTGCGCGAAATCAACAGGAAAGATATTCCGAGACTTGGTTTCACTGGAACTCTTTCCTGACCTCGGAAGAGGGAAGGATCCTCTATGAGGGTAACTAAAATGGTTAAAGTAGTTATTTAAGGGGGATACCTTGATTTACCTGTGTTCTCTTTTGGTGGGATGCAAAGGCCCTTGAGAGATATTTCCATGGATTGGCTCTCCCCCTTTCTTCCTTTTTTTTTTTGGGGTGCGTTTGTTTGGTTTTATATAGGGGTATAAAAATGACTGGGACCGGCTCGAGACTATAAAGGAGGCAGGGTAATAGTTGAGTAGGAGCTAGTATTGACATAGACTTAATTTCTGTTAGATGATAGGAAACTGTGTTTTAAGTATGTCTAAAAATGTTAATGTTTGAGACTCTCCTATTGGTTTTTTTTGTGTTCTCGAGCATGTCCTATGTTTAAAAATAAATAAAATGAAAAAAAAAAAAATCACCCTAGGTCTTGGTGGTAAAATGGCTTTAAGAGTCAAATCACTACCTAGGACGTGCCAATGTTTTTGTATCAGTTGCTTAATGGCACGGTGTTGAACCGAATAGGTAGTGATGAATGGTACAGTCTCTAAAACCTCGTTCCTAGGTCTAGGAACCTCAGCTAACAGAGTTGTTCTATCCTTATCCCTTGCCGATTTTGCAGCCTGTGAGAGGGAAGAACGTTCATATCCCTTCTCCAGGAATCTTTCAGTCAGAATAGATGCCTGATGGTCGAAGGTGGCTGTGTCTGAACAATTGCGTCTGAGGCGCAAAAATTGTCCATATGGAATAGCTTTCAGCCACGATTCGTGGTGGCAACTGTCTACAGAAATGTAAGAGTTTCTGTCAGTTGCCTTGAAGTGTGTAGATGTCACGAACTGTCCTTCCAAGATCTGAATCTTCAGGTCGAGGAAGTGGATGGTTTCCTGACTGGCTTCAAAATTTAGTCTGATGCCTCGGTCGTTGGTATTAAGGATATCCATAAAGTTATGAAGCTCAGTCTCCCCCCATCCCATAGGAGGAGGACGTCATTGATATATCTAGCCCACAGGAGCACCTCCGGTCTCCTGGGGGCATCGATGACGTCCTCCTCCCATTTGGCCATAAAAATATTGGCCAAACTCGGGGCGTATTTGGCTCCCATGGCCACGCCGCGATCCTGTCGATAAAACTGCTGTTCGAACCAGCAGTAACTGTGGCTCGCAGCATATTGCAAGAGTTCCATAATGAATAGAATTTGTGCAGGAGGTAAGTTAGAGTCTCGGTTGAGAAACAATTCCACTGCCTGTAAACCTAAATGGTGGGGGATGATGGTATAGAGGGATGAAACATCCGCGGTCACCATCCAAAGACCCTCCCTAGGAGTGATGTTAGAGAGTGTGTTGATAACCTGCTTAGTGTCCTTAATATAGGATGGGATCTTCACCACTAACGGTTGTAAGAAATGATCAATGTATTTGCCCACCCGGGACGTGATGGAATCGATTCCACTTACAATGGGACGTCCCGGGGGGCAAACCAGATCTTTATGGATCTTCGGGAGGTAGTAAATGACTGGGGTTCTGGGGGCTACTGGAACCAAAAAACGTCCCTCTTTGTCATTTAGAATACCCCCCCGAAGTCCTCTATCAACAATAGATTCCAATTCCCTCTTATACTTAATAAGAGGGTCCCTGTTCAATATGGTGTAGGTGTCAGTATCGCCGACAATGCGATGCATCTCGGTTTGGTAATCGTGGCGATCTAATACCACGATTCCCCCACCTTTATCAGCTGGTCTTATAACCAAAGATTTATTCTTACAGAGAGAATCCAGTCCAGTCTGGAGATCTCTATGTAGTCTGGCCTTCTTGACCCTAATCTGCTCCAGGTCACGTAGGACCACATCTCTAAAAACACGGATGGCCGGGGCCAAAGAGCCTGGGGGGTTAAAGAGAGAGGCGTTTTCCAAATTTGTGTGTTGGTATTGGCTGCTAACATTGTTCACCCTATTGATGGGATTAGACAGCATATACCGTTTAATGTTTAATTTGCGTATAAATTTATGCACATCCATATAGGTTTGAAATTTGCTCAGACTCCTAGGTGGAGCAAACTTCAAACCTTTGTCCAAAAGCCTTTTTCCAGCATCAGTGAGCGTTTGTTTGGACAAGTTAAAAATGCCTGAACCTAGATCTTTCTTTTTTTTGGATGTCTGAATTCGCCTCCCCCCTCTGGTTCCTCTTTTCATTCTCCCGAGCGTTTGGGTGCTCGGGTGTCCTTGGGAAAACCCCAATTGGAATTATTGTTCCCCCTTGGGGGGTCAAAAGATTGAGGAGGCCCGGGATGGTTGTAATCCCTCTGTGGGTCCCTAGAGAACTGAACGCTCTGGTTCCTCTCAAAATAATCATGGCCATATCCTTCTGGGTTAGCCCTTCGTTGTTGAGGGCTGTTGAAATCCGACAGAGGATAAAACCTATTATTTGTGGGAACTGTGTTTCTAGGACCATCAAATGGATGGTAGTGTTGAATCGGACTTTGGGGGGGTATTCTAAATGACAAAGAGGGACGTTTTTTGGTTCCAGTAGCCCCCAGAACCCCAGTCATTTACTACCTCCCGAAGATCCATAAAGATCTGGTTTGCCCCCCGGGACGTCCCATTGTAAGTGGAATCGATTCCATCACGTCCCGGGTGGGCAAATACATTGATCATTTCTTACAACCGTTAGTGGTGAAGATCCCATCCTATATTAAGGACACTAAGCAGGTTATCAACACACTCTCTAACATCACTCCTAGGGAGGGTCTTTGGATGGTGACCGCGGATGTTTCATCCCTCTATACCATCACCCCCCACCATTTAGGTTTACAGGCGGTGGAATTGTTTCTCAACCGAGACTCTAACTTACCTCCTGCACAAATTCTATTCATTATGGAACTCTTGCAATATGCTGCGAGCCACAGTTACTTCTGGTTCGAACAGCAGTTTTATCGACAGGATCGCGGCGTGGCCATGGGAGCCAAATACGCCCCGAGTTTGGCCAATATTTTTATGGCCAAATGGGAGGAGGACGTCATCGACGCCCCCAGGAGACCGGAGGTGCTCCTGTGGGCTACATATATCGATGACGTCCTCCTCCTATGGGATGGGGGGGAGACTGAGCTTCATAACTTTATGGATATCCTGAATACCAACGACCGAGGCATCAGACTAAATTTTGAAGCCAGTCAGGAAACCATCCACTTCCTCGACCTGAAGATTCGGATCTTGGAAGGACAGTTCGTGACATCTACACACTTCAAGGCAACTGACAGAAACTCTTACATTTCTGTAGACAGTTGCCACCACGAATCGTGGCTGAAAGCTATTCCATATGGACAATTTTTGCGCCTCAGACGCAATTGTTCAGACACAGCCACCTTCGACCATCAGGCATCTATTCTGACTGAAAGATTCCTGGAGAAGGGATATGAACGTTCTTCCCTCTCACAGGCTGCGAAATCGGCAAGGGATAAGGATAGAACAACTCTGTTAGCTGAGGTTCCCAGACCTAGGAACGAGGTTTTAGAGACTGTACCATTCATCACTACCTATCCGGTTCAACACCGTGCCATTAAGCAACTGATACAAAAACATTGGCACGTCCTAGGTAGTGATTTGACTCTTAAAGCCATTTTACCACCAAGACCTAGGGTGATTTTTAAGGGCGCAGCCTCCTTGGGAAATAAGATTGCGCCCACAGTTCAGGACCCCCCACGGGAAAATAGATCTTTCCTGCAAAACCTAACAGGGTTCTATAGGTGTGGGAGATGCCAAGTGTGTTCTTTAAACACTAATAGATCAAGACGTATTACGTCATTTGTATCCACCAGCACTGGAGTTTCACATGACATCGAACCATTCATCACCTGTAGTTCTGAAGGGGTGGTTTATCTGTTACAATGCCCGTGTGGTCTCCAATATATAGGGAGGACCAAAAGGGCCCTACGGGTTCGCTTAAACGAGCACATAGGAAATATTAGAAGAGGGTATGACAAACACCCCGTTTCCAGGCATTATGACCAATTCCATGCTAGGGACCCCTCCAAGACTTTATTCGTGGGCATAGACAAATACAAACCCCATTGGCGGGGCAGCTCACTTATTAGGGAGATTTCCAAGTCAGAGATGTCCTGGATATATAAGGTTAAAAGTTATGTACCACATGGTATGAATGTGGACACTGATATTAATGCTTTTATCAACAATGCCTGAAATACGGAATGTGGTGAAATATAGCTTTCTTCTTTCTTGTTGTATTTTAATGTTTATAATGTTTTGGAGGTCACTTTTGATTTGGATCCCCATGTCCGGACCACCGGATATGCCCTGCGATTAGTGTTTAGACTATCATTGCAGCATCCATTGAGTTTACCTTAAACCTTTTACATACCGATATAGGTATTTAAATCATAGACATATGAGATTTCATGATGACCACTAGGGGTCAGTATGTCATGTTTTCACATTTTTATGTCCCCTTATGACCTATTTAGGTCGGGCCCGTATGTGTCACCATTCAGGCCCCTCATTTTTAATTTTTAATAATTAAATTTACAGTTGGGGTGTCTGCTTCATCTGTCATACCCAATTGGTTACTATGCGAACTTTTGAGATATGCATCCCTCAATGTGAACATATACCATGTATCAGTACTGTGGGTTGTCACGGGTGACCATTTTTGGACACGGCCACCTTTGACAACCTGTACGAGATATGGGTGTTGTCTTACAGCTTGCATTAATTTAAATATAATTTATTTACATTGTTATGCATTTTTTTCTGCATCTATTTAAATTTCGTGTTCACCCACATAGCTGTCTGACTGTTCAATACACTAGGAAACTGGCTTTGAGGGTGTGCTTTTTTACTTTGACCACTAGGGGTCATCTTTTGTATTTTATTTATGTCCCCTTGGGACACATTTCTTGATTTTTGTTGGCGTGTGTCACCATTAACGCCTAAACTTGTTTAAATATTTGCTATTAGCACCAAGTAGGTGTATTTATATAGCCTTGACACACTCAAAAAAACAAATAAGTTTTTTTTTTTGGTTTGCATATTCACATTTTCCCAGTCAAACTACACGCCAACATTACAGATTGCTGTGTGCGATCTGTTGGGTAGTGATTCGATCGGGTAGTAACCTGAGGATTTGGCTTTAGATGCCTTATACACATTTTATTAGTCGGCATGTTCACTTATTTTTTACATTTTTAAACAAAAACTTCTTGTTCTTTTCTCACTTAATTTTTACCCGTGCCCCACGTAAGGCTGCCTGTTTGTCTATTACATCTGTTGATCGACACTAGGGGGGTGCGCACGCATTGTAGACCTGACATATCTTTCTTTTGAGAGGGCGGTTCTCATCTCCTGGAGCGAGATTGAATGACGCCTGTGTAATCCGAGGTCGCACATGCGTGGTAGCCCGAGGCTGCCTGTTCGCCTATTACACTTGCTGATTGACACTAGGGGGTGCGCACGCATTGTGAACTTGACAAATTCTTCCCTTGAGTGGGCGGATCTCGTCTCTCGCGAGACTGAATGACGCCCACGTAGCCCGAGGTCGCACATGCGCGGTAGCGCTGAGGCCATGAACGTTTTAGGCTCATAGGGAAGTGCAGACCCCGTTACGCGCATGCGCACTAGCAATACCTGCGCTCGAGGCTAATGCGGAAGTCCGGCATGGGGGATTCCAAGGTGAGGCTTACCATTTATCATTTGTTATTTAAGGGAGGTGATGCGATGAGCAGCTCGTGCCCCTGGAAGATGCATTTTTTTGCGAAACGCAGCGTAGGGCTGAGCGGTATCATCGCGCCACCTCCCATTGCTGCTGTACATCTAACAGGACGAGCTATCTGTGGTCATCCGGCCGGTGCCACAGTCTGTTCTTCCGTCTGATGATGCTGATTGTCTGATGATACTGATTATCTCATTTTACATGTGAGTGTTTATATACTTTTTTTATAATAAATTGCAACCGGATTTTACACTATGGGAGCCCTCCCTTTCTTCTTTCCTATGATAATAATGCCTTGCTGAGGGCTGAGCCCCCTTCCTGTGGACCCATCCATCTTCACTCCAGCACCTGATGCTCCTTCCAGTTTCCATCTCCATCCCTGTTCCTGGATAGTTCGGATTACTAGGATCTCAAAAGCCCTTTAGACCCTCTGTAATGGGGGGTCATGGGGTTCTGGTAAGCGGCCAGGCTCTTACTGTCGGTGGTGGTCCCACATATCTGAGGCTCCATGTGGTTGAAAAACCCGTGATTGCTACTTTCACTTTCTTTGGGTTCTTCTCATGGACTATTTTTTATAAATTTTTTTCATTCACAAATGACTTTTTAATACGTTTATTTTTGTTTGGACTTTATTTTCCACATTTGTTTGTATTGATTAAGATACACTATTGCACGTATGGTTATGTATTTATTTACACAGGTTGCATTTAGTGTTTTTTGGTGTGACTAAACAGCCACACATTTACCAATTTATATAGCGCGAATCATTCCATTTTTCCCACTCATGTGGTATCCCCGCACTCAGGAGAAGCAGCAGAATGTATTTTGGGGTGTAATTCCACATATGCCCATGGCATGTTTGAGCAATATATCATTTAGGGACAACTTTGTGCAAAAAAAAAAAATTGGCACTTGTGTCGCAACTTGTGTCAAAATATAAAATATTCCATGGACTCAACATGCCTCTCAGCAAATAGCTTGGGGTGTCTACTTTCCAAAATGGGGTAATTTGGGGGGGTTTTGTGCCATCTTGGCATTTTATGGCCTTCAAAACTGTGATAGGTAGTGAGGAGTGAAATCAAAAATTTACGCCCTTAGAAATCCTGAAGGCGGTGCTTGGTTTTCGGGGCCCCGTACGCTGCTAGGCTCCCAAAAAGTCCTAAACATGTGGTATCTCCATACTCAAGAGAAGCAGCAGAAGGTATTTTGGGGTGTAATTCCACATATGCCCATGGCATGTTTGAGCAATATATCATTTAGTGACAACTTTGTGCAAAAAAAAAAAGTTGTCACATTCCCGCAACTTGTGTCAAAAAATAAAATATTCCATGGACTCAACATGCCTCTCAGCAAATAGCTTGGGGTGTCTACTTTCCAAAATGGGGTCATTTGGGGGGGTTTGTGCCATCTTGGCATTTTATGGCCTTCAAAACTGTGATAGGTAGTGAGGAGTGAAATCAAAAATCTATGCCCTTAGAAATCCTGAAGGCGGTGCTTGGTTTTCGGGGCCCCGTACGCGGCTAGGCTTCCAAAAAGTCCCACACATGTGGTATCCCCGTACTCAGGACAAGCAGCTGAATGTATTTTGGGGTGCAATTCCACATATGCCCATGGCCTGTGTGAGCAATATATCATTTAGTGACAACTTTTTGTAAAAAATTTTTTTGTCATTATTCAATCACTTGGGACAAAAAAAAAAATATTCAATGGGCTCAACATGCCTCTCAGCAATTTCCTTGGGGTGTCTTACTTTCCAAAATGGGGTCATTTGGGGGTAGGGGGGTTTGTACTGCCCTGCCATTTTACCACCCCATTAAATGACATAGGCAGTCATAAACTAAAAGCTGTGTAAATTCCAGAAAATGTACCCTAGTTTGTAGACGCTATAACTTTTGCGCAAACCAATAAATATACGCTTATTGACATTTTTTTTTACCAAAGACATGTGGCCGAATACATTTTGGCCTAAATGTATGACTAAAATTGAGTTTATTGGATTTTTTTATAACAAAAAGTAGAAAATATAATTTTTTTCAAAATTTTCGGTCTTTTTCCGTTTATAGCGCAAATAATAAAGACGGCAGAGGTGATCAAATACCATCAAAAGAAAGCTCTATTTGTGGGAAGAAAAGGACGCAAATTTCGTTTGGGTACAGCATTGCATGAACACGCAATTAGCAGTTAAAGCGACGCAGTGCCAAATTGTAAAAAGTGCTCTGGTCATGAAGGTAGTAAATCCTTCCAGGGCTGAAGTGGTTAAAAAAGACATGGGGATTTGTATTGGGATGGTTTGTAGTAAGTAAAGAAACCGTGGGAGAATTGTCATCTTGATCAGTGAGGCCCTGCCAAACCAGGACACATTGAGGGCATCCCATCTTTTTAATTCTTCCCTGGTTCCTTTAAAGGCTGGAGCAAAATTATCTTGGAAGAGACTTAAGAGGGATTTCGGTATTTTAATTCCTAAATATGTAATTGAATTTTTGGCCCAGTTGAAGGGGAAGTTGGTTTGGCATTGTGAGACTGTTTCTGGTGTTAATGTTATGTTCAAAGCATTATATTTTGAATAGTTTATTTTAAGATTGGAGATTGTTTGGAAAAGCTTTAAGTCTTTTAGAAGATTTGGTATCAAAATGTGTGGGACAGTTAAAAAGAGTAGGAGATCATTGGCAAAGGCTGCACGTTTATAAGTGTGTTGTTTTATTGTAATGCCTTTGATGTCGGGGTTAAGTCATATTTTGTTGAGTAGGGGTTCAAGCGTAAGTACAAAGAGTAGTGGCGAGAGGGGGCAGCCTTGTCTTGTGCCATTGTGGAGTTGAAAGGCATTTGACAGGTGGCCATTGACTCGGACTTTGGCAGTAGGTGAGGTGTATAAAGACCTTATATATGACTGCAATGAGTTTGGTATACTGATAGCTGAGAGGACCGGGTCAATATAATCCCAGGCCACCCTGTCAAATGCCTTTTCCGCATCCAGAGATAGAAAGAATCCTCGTTTGTTGTTTGAATTGAGCCAATGGTGAATGTTTAGTGCTTTGGTGGTATTGTCCCTACCCTCTCTTCCAGGTATAAATCCTACCAGGTCTAGAGAGATCCGGGAAGGAAGAAGGGGCAGTAAGCGATTCACAAGGATTTTAGAATACATTTTTACATCAACACTGATGAGTAGGGCTGAGCTTCGAGTTCAAGTTGAACTCATGTTTGACTTGAACATCAGCTGTTCGCCAGTTCGCCGAACAGCGAACAATTTGGGGTGTTCGCGGCAAACTCGAAAGCCGCGGAACACCCTTTAAAAGTCTATGGGAGAAAACAAAAGTGCTAATTTTAAAGGCTTATATGCATGGTATTGTCATAAAAAGTGTTTGGGGACCTGGGTCCTGCCCCAGGGGACATGGATCAATGCAAAAAAAGTTTAAAAAATGGCTGTTTTTCAGGAGTAGTGATTTTAATAATGCTTAAAGTGAAACAATAAAAGTGTAATATTCCTTTAAATTTCATACCTGGGGGGTGTCTATAGTATGCCTGTAAAGGGGCGCATGTTTCCTGTATTTAGAACAAGTCTGACAGCAAAATGACATTTTAAAGGAAAAAAGTCATTTAAAACTACTCACGCTATTAATGAATTGTTGGTCCGACAATACACATAAAAGTTCATTGATAAAAACGGCATGGCATTCCCCACAGGGGAAGGCCAAAACAAATTTTTTTTAAAAATGGCGTGGGGGTCCCCCTAAATTCCATACCAGGCCCTTCAGGTCTGGTATGGATATTAAGGGGAACCCCGCTCCAAAATTTAAAAAAAATTGCGTGGGGGTCCCCCTTAAAATCCATACCAGACCCTTCAGGGCGGGGTCACCCATTACATAACGGGTGACCCCGCCCCCTCTGACGTCACAGGGAATGCCACAGGGAAGTCCCCTTCAAGTCCCCGTGTGTCAGAGGGGGTGGGGTCACTGGGTGGCCCTGCCCTCTGTTATTTAAGAAGTGTCAGAAGACGAGAAGCGTCACACAGTGGGAACCTCTCATAATGGATGCAGAGCGGCCCGAGAATGAAGAAGGGAAGAAGATGCCACAGAGGAAGATAGAGGAAAAAAGATAGAAGAAAGAAGATGGAAAGAAGAAGGCTTTAAATAAAGGAATTGTCAAAAACTGTCTTTTGTCATTTTTAACATTTTTGACACTTTTTTTGTGAAATGGTAGAGGTACAAGTACCCCCCTACCATTTCACACAGGGGGGGCCGGGATCTGGGGGTCCCCTTGTTAAAGGGGGCTTCCAGATTCCGATAAGCCCCCCGCCCGCAGACCCCCACAACCACCGGGCAAGGGTTGTGGGGATGAGACCCTTGTCCCCATCAACATGAGGACAAGGTGCTTTGGGGGGACCCCAAAGCACCCTCCCAATGTTGAGGGCATGTGGCCTGGTACAGTTCATGAGGGGGGGTGCGCTCTCATTCCCTCCTCTTTTCCTGTTTCCTGCCAGGTTGTGTGCTCAGATAAGGGTCTGGTATGGATTCTTGGGGGGACCCCAACGCCATTTTTTTTTAAATTTTGGCGCGGGGTTCCCCTACTATCCATACCAGACCTGAAGGGCCTGGTATCAAATTTAGGGGGACCCCATGCCATTTTTAAAAAAAAATGGTTCGGGGTTCCCCTGTGGGGAAATCTAATGCCATTTTGTTTCAATTATTTTTATTGAAAAAGTTTTTTTATCAAATTACATGAATACAGTCAAACAAAATTATATTGACAAAAATCTTGTTACAACTGGAAGATCAAACAATAGTAACATTTAAATAATTGTATAACATTTCTTTGTTGTAGCTTGATTTGTATAACTTTTACTGATATAATGTAAATGAGAGATATAAAAGAAGATACGAGTTTCATAGACGAAAAAAGTAAAGATGGAAAAGAGAAGGAAAAGACAGGGATCTTCCGGGCACCCCAATGGGATCAAGCTCTGCTCGCAGAAGATCCTGCCTTCAGTTGTTATATAGTGTACAAACCATTAAGCATTCTAGGTATCTGTTATGACAACTCGGAGAATCTAGATATGTATTGATTTATGTAGTTTACCAGCTACAAATAGTCTGATTGTTTATAAGAAAAAGGACTTACAAAGAGTAATTGGAAGAGAGAAAAAGTTTCCATGGAGACCAGTTATTTTCAAATCTAAGTGAGTTTCCATCCCTATGCGCCAAATTTTTTTCGTATTCTGTTATAGTATTAATTTTTTTTTTATGTCCCTAGCAGTAGGTACATCAATAGATTTCTACCTATACACCAATTCCATTTTTGCTGCTAGCAAAACATGTGTTGCAATACATCTGTATTCAGGTTTAAATTGATCCATATTTATACCTAGAATAGCTTGTTCTATCTTTGGAACCACCTTGCAATTAGTTAATTTTGAGAGTATATCATAAACTTTCCACCAAAATTTCTTGACCTCTGGGCATGACCATAACATATGGGTTAGGGTCCCCACCTGTCCACACCCTCTCCAACATAAGTTTGAGTTATCTTTAGAAAATTTTGCTGTGATGTAAGGGGTATAGTACCATCTTAGCATAAGTTTTTGTGTTAATTCTTCATAGTTGGCACAACTTGAAAATTTGCGATTGTTAGTAATCGCGTGTTTCCACTGGAGATCTGTGAATTCTTTGCCTATTTTTTTTTCCCATTTGGTAATTTGTTTATTTTTTGTAAAAGCATCTTTAGAGTGAAGCGAGTTATAAATCACTTTTATTTCTTTCATTTTGGGGTTTTTGGACTGGAGAAAGGACCATACTTTTTCTACTATGGATATGTGTGTGGCCTTTGTTGTTTGGAAATATGAAGAGATCTGGGTGTACGTTAAGAATTCAGAGTTTGGAAGATTGAATTTCTGTTGTATTGTGCTAAGTGGTAGCATCTTATTACCACAAGTGATATCTGTTAAATTCAATATTTTTTTTAGTCCAGTTGTGAAGACTGATGTTGGGAATTATCCATTGTAGTGTATCTAAAGGAATGGGTATATTTGTTGATGGGTAAAAGTCGTTCCCAGTCGTACATATCTCCTCCCAGGATTGTATTAATGCTTGCATTGATAGTGGGAAGGGTCTTTTACTCTGTTTGTTCACTGTGGCTGCAATTAGGAACGACATTGGTGATAATTTGTTTAACCGTGATGTTTCTAGATGACACCAGGGTTTTGTGATAGGGGTAGTGAACCAGTTTTTGAGTTGGTCCAGGACTGCTGCTGTGTGATAGTCTTTCAGTATTGGTAAACCTATGCCCCCTACAGTTTTATTTTGGGTTTGAATTTCAGGGGAGCACCTTGGCCTCTTCCTGGCCCATACAAAGTTTGATAATTGTTTTTGCATTAACCTAAAGAAGGATGTTTGGACTGGTATTGGTAGAACTCTGAAGATATATATTAATTTCGGTAAAATGAGCATTTTGTACGCTGCTAATCGGCCTGACCACGTCAAATGGTGTTTCCCAAGTCTGGATAGTTCTGGCTGGAAGGAGGATAGTAATGGGGTATATTTGATGTTATATATTTTTGATACAGGGTAAGTAAGTTTGATACCTAAGTAGTTAATAGATTCATTTGTCCAAGGATATGGTAGGGAGTTTTTTAGATGATTTTCGCGTTTGTTATGTATATGTATTCCTAGTATGCTGGATTTAGATGCATTAACTTTATAGTAAGAGACCTTGCTGAATTGAGCAAGGACATTGTGTGCTGAAGGTAGTGAGCTAGCTGGATTTGATAAAGATAAGATGACATCATCTGCAAATAATGAGATCTTTCAGTCGACGGTCCTGTGATTTAATACCTTGTATGGATGGATGGGATCTTATCTTCTCCGCTAATGGTTCCATAAGCATGTTAAATATTATGGGGGATAGGGGGCACCCCTGTCTTGTCCCATTTGTGATGGGAAATGGTTTAGAGAACATACCTTCTGTGTATACAAATGCGGAAGATGAGGAATATAAAGCCATTATGGCCTTCTGCAATGGGCCGACAAGTCCAAACTTCTCCATAACTTTGGATAAGTACCCTGAGTGCACCCTATCAAAGGCCTTCTCCGCATCTAAAGTCAGAAGCAGAGAAGGCTCTTTGTTGTCCTCAACCAAATGTAGAAGGTTTAACATTCTTCTGGTAGCCTCTGTAGTTTGGCGTCCCATTAAAAACCCCACCTGGTCATAGTTTATCAGTTTGGGTAAAATACTTGACAATCTATTCGCTATCAATTTGGCGTGTAGCTTAACATCTACGTTTAATAAGGATATTGGCCTAAAGTTCTGTGGGAAGTTCGGTTCTTTATCTGGTTTAGGGAGAGTTATGATTGTAGCTGTAAGCATTTCTGGGGGAAATTTTGCTGTGCTTGTGGCAGCTTCAAAAACAGGAAGTAAATGAGGGGTTAGGATGGATGAGAACAGCTGATAGTATTCTGAGGAATAACTGTCTGGGCCTGGAGCTTTATTGCGGGGGAGGTGCTTGATGGAATTTTCTATTTCTTGTAAAGTAAATGGTTGATTTATACATGATAAATCTTCTTGTGGTATTTTAGGGAGATGTATTGTTTCCAAAAAATCTGATATCAGCTCATCATTGGGCTGGTAAGTGTCTGGGTCTTTTTTAAGGTTGTACAGTTGTTCGTAATAATTGCTAAAAGCATCAGCTATTTCTTGTGGGTTTTTAACTTTTCTTTTAGATTTGGGGTTGAGGAGGTAGGGTATTTTTTGTTTAATGATTTTTTCTTTTAATTGCGTAGCTAACAACTTCCCTGCTCTATTCCCATATCTATATGTCTGGGCTTTTAAAGATCTCAATTGGTGGTTATGGTTTGATATCAGAAGTGTTTGCAGTTCCTGTCTAGACCTAAACAGTGCTTCTCTTGTGTCTTGTGTGGATTGCTGTTTGTTTGTGTTTTCTAACTGTTGGATTTTAACTAATAATTCATTCAGCTTTTCGGATCTCTGTCTCCTTGCTCTTGCACTCATCTGTATAAGCAAACCTCTCACATAAACCTTATGTGCGTTCCATAACGTGAAAGGATCGCTCACCGAGGAGGCATTGATGGAAAAAAAATTCTTTAATTGCTTTTTCAATTTTCGCTAGATTTTGTGGTTGAGATAATGTGAAAATATCATTGCGCCTTCTGTTAGCCCTGGTCTCGGCGCAGCGATCCCCCACAACCACAGATATCGGAGCATGGTCCGACCATGTAATACAATGCAAATCTGATTTTGTGATCTGTTGCAAGATAAATTTATCTACCAAAAACAAGTCTATTCGAGAATATGTATGGTGTACATTTGAGTAAAATGTATAATCCTTTTCGGATGAATGTTGGCATCTCCACACATCATACAAACCCGAGGATGAGATGAAACCATTCAGGGTGGATCTGCTTCTTGAATGTTTGGTTTGGCTGGATACATCCAATTCTCTGTTGGGGACAACATTAAAGTCTCCACACATGATGACATGACCTTGTTTCATTGTTGAGACTTTTTTCCAGACCTTTTTTAGGAATGAAAGTTGTTTGGTGTTTGGGAGGTATATATTCACCAGAGTAAATTTTTTACCGTTAAGTTCACATACTAAAACTATGAATCTCCCCGAATCGTCCAAATGCACATCCAAACTTTGAAATTGTATTGTGTCTTTAATAGCTATTGCAACTCCCCTTTTTTTGATGAATAGTTTGCTTGAAAAACATGGGGAAACTGGCGATTTTGAAAAGTAGGTGATTTAGTCGCAGCAAAATGGGTTTCTTGAAAGCATATTACATCACTGTGAAGATTTTTGGCTTCTTTCCAGGCCATTTGCCATTTATATGGGCTGTTTAACCCCTTAACATTGAGAGATACAATTTTGATAGGCATGATGAGACTTTTGGTTGTTTTTGATTACAAGCGGTAAGAAATAGTATAGATTCTGGTTACCTTGAGTCAAGTAAGCAGTGAGAATGAGTCCAGATGGTCGATGATCAGTTGTTGGCAATGTGGTGGTCCGTAAAGTGGGACTTTGAGACGAGAGAATCCTCAGGAGGTTGTTGTTTCGGGTGTGTTGTGATGATAATACGGCGGGTGGAGACCTTAATCAGGTGGTATGGATTGTAGTCCTTTGGAGCACACAGAGATGGAGACGGCTCTTGGAAACTTAAAAAAAACAGTTAATAACAACAGATAGAGTAACAGTACTAACTTGTGATTCTTGAAAGAATCTGTGCGGTAGGAATAACCGCTCAACTGAGGGGTGTTTAATGAGTAAACGAAAAGTGGCAATCCCCTGGACCATCAGGGATGCAATAGGAGTAGAGGTCACCTAGGAGTAGATTTGGCCTATTTACCTCCTTTTCTAGCCACTGTTTTCATGGGCATCAGTGTCAGGGATGATGATCTGCCATTCCCGCAGGAGGCGGAGGCTGTCTTTAATGTTAGAAATCACATGTGTTGTTCCTTCTCTTATAATCATGAGTTTTGCTGGGTATATCCACCGATAGGTGATATGATGGTTGTTTAATGGCTTTGTAATAGAAGCTAGTTGACGCCTTTGCTGCATAGTGAATGCTGATAGGTCAGTATAAAAGGAGAGGTCTTGGAACTCCTCTGGTAGGGAATCGCTATTTCTTGTAGCTGCCATAAACTGATCCTTGACGTGATAAAAGTGAATCCTAACAATAGTGTCCCTGGGTAGGTGTGCGGCAATGTGTTTAGGCTTAGGCAGTCTGATGCGATCCATGATTAGTTCATCATGAGGAACTTCTGGAAGGGCTGTTTTCAGCATTTGTATGAAGTGAGGTTTCAGGTCTGGAGTTTTAACTGTTTCAGGAATCCCTCGTATTTTAACGTTATTCCTTCTGGACCTGTCTTCTAAGTTTGCTAGCTTTAGTTTCATTTGCAGCATGTCGTCATCTCTGTCATTATGGGCATCCACTAGTTCATTAAAGGTGCATGCAAACTCTCCCATCTTTGTTTCAACATGTGAAATTCTCTTATTCACCGATGATATTTCAGACTTAAATTGTCTGGTCAGAGATTGAATATCTGCATGCAGTGTAGATCTTAGAGATATCAGCATATCTTTAAGTGTGGTGTCCACTATTGGTGTGTTAGCAGTGGGGAAGTCAGTTATGGAGTCCTGCACTTCTCTAGTGTCATCCTGGGATGAGTGCAGGCTTACCTCTTCATCTTCCTCCTCTGTGTGATCCAGCTTTGGCTTGCTTTTGGCTGGGCTAGATGAGGCTGAAGGTGGCAGGGAGTTCAGCGGTGGGAGAACTGTAAGCTCGACCTGATAGTCTCCCCTGTGCAGCGTTGCTCTGTGAGTGAGAGCCTTGTGTGCCTTTCCGCAGCTTGCCGCCGCCATCTTGCTCTGGAGACCGCCGCTGCCACATAAAGTAATCTGGCAGTTTGTTGGGATAGATATCTTCTTTTCTTTTCCTGGATGTCATCCTGGGGGTTCCCCAAGCTGAACCGCTCTATTGGTGACAAAAATCTAGGCTTTAAGTCGCTGTATCAGTGTCTGATGGCCCGTGGCAGAGAGGAGCTCTTTCAGTGAGCGTCCATACACTGCGCCGGCTAGCCACGCCCCCCAATCTAATGCCATTTTTATCAATGAACTTTTATGTGTATTGTTGGACCGACAATTCATTAATAGCCGCAAGTAGTTTTAAATGACTTTTTTTCCTTTGAAATGTCATTTTGCTGTCAGACTGTTCTAAACACAGGAAACATGCGCCCCTTTACAGGCATTCTATAGACACCCCCCAGGTATGAAATTTAAACGAATATTACACTTTTATTGTTTCACTTTAAGCATTATTAAAATCACTGCTCCCGAAAAAATGGCAGTTTTTAAAACTTTTTTTTGCATTGATCCATGTCCCCTGGGGCAGGACCCAGGTCCCCAAACACTTTTTATGACAATAACTTGCATATAAGCCTTTAAAATTAGCACTTTTGATTATTCATGTTCAAGTCCCATAGACTTTAACGGTGTTCGTGTGTTCAAACAAATTTTTCGCCTGTTCGCATGTTCTGGTGCAAACCGAACAGGGGGGTGTTCGGCTCATCCCTACTGATGAGCGAAATGGGGTGATAATTTGTTACTAGGGAAGCGTCTTTGCCATCTTTTGGAATGACCGCTATATGTGCTTCTAGCATTTGTGGGGGGGTCTGTGAGTCGGAGTCGAAGGGTTAGAAGGCTGCGAGTAAATGAGGTTTAAGTATGTCTTTGAATGTTTTCAAATATTGTAAAGAGAAGCTGTCCAGGCCTGGGGCTTTCCCTACTTTAATTTCCTTTATAGCTTTTCAAATTCCTCTCCAGATAGTGGAGTATTTAACTTTTGGGCCATTTCTGTAGAGATAGGCGTTGGGCCATACTTGGAAAGGAAATCTTTGATAATAAGTTTTCTTGTGTCCGAGTTATGGGGGCAATTGTAATTGGGTGGTATGTTGTATAGTGTCAGATAATACTTTTCAAACTGTTGGGCTATAGCCTCGTTGGAGGTGTGTGTGGTTCCATGTTTTTCATTTATGTGGTGTATTGTGGCACTATGTTTTTTATTTTGGACTGCTCTGGCTATTAATCTACCAGATTTGTTTCCTTGCTCGTAGTAGATTTTGTGTCTCAATGTATATTGTCTTTTGGTCTTCATGTTTAGTTCTTCTAGGAGAAGCTTTTTTACATGGGTTAGTTCTTGATATGTTTTTGATGCTATGTTCTGTTTGTGTGCAGCTTCTAGTGAATGTATTTGAAACATAAGCCCTGAAATTTTGGATTGGTGTTCTTTTTTAATTTTGGAGGCCATTTTTATGAGTTCCCCCCCGGACGACACATTTGTGAGCTTCCCATTGTATTAGGGTACGAATTTCTGGAATGTTGTTGAGTGTGAAGTAAACTTTAATGCAAGTTAAGAAGTTTTCTATGTTCACTGGGTCTTTAAGTAAGGAGGGGTTAAGTTTACATGTTTTTGTCTTGGTACTTGTTTCTGGAAAAACTAGGAGAATAGTGATGGTCTGAGATTGTCATGGGCTCTATTGTGGGTTTTTTTAGCAGAGGGATGTCAGGTTGAGAAATGAAGAAGTATTTTTGATGAAGGGGTGAAAAGTATGTGTAGTCTTTAACTTGTGGGTTCAGCGCTCTCCAGGTATCATGCAACAAGTCTGTCAGTTGGAAAGGTGTGTTTTTGGAGATGAGGATGAATACCCCTTTTGTTTTAGATTGATTATTCATTGAGTGGAAGGCTTTGGGAAATTCTTTATATGATAGTTTAGAAATTTTGTCTGTTAGGAAATGAGTTTCCTGAATACATACTAAATTTGATATGAGTTTGTAACATTCTGAGAATTTTGGATCTCTTTTTGGGGATATTTAGACCTTTGGCGTTGATAGAGGCCATCTTCAGCAAGAGAGGAGTGGAGTGTGAGGTTGATGAAGCCATTTTTGTTTGGTACAGTTGAGGCGTTTATGGATTCCAGTAGGGGTGTGTCGGAGGAGGAGGAAATGGCTATATAAAGTAAAGAAAGGACAGGAGATTGGTGCAGAACTGAGGAGCATCTGAGCAAGTGAGAGTGGAGGAAGATCATGGGAAAGGGCAGGGGGTTAGGGGAAGGGTTAAGGAAGGATGTGTCAAGATCCAGCTCGCTAGTCTGAATGAAGTGTGTACCAAAAACAAGGTACGCCTGGGATGGTTCAGAGGTATTATGTGTGGATGTGATTATCTATCAGGATAATCAAGATAGCTGGATACTAGGGATGAACCGAACACCCCCCGGTTCGGTTCGCACCAGAACCTGGGAACGGACCGAAAATTTGCACGAACGTTAGAACCCCATTGACGTCTATGGGACTCGAACGTTCAAAATCAAAAGTGCTCATTTTAAAGGCTAATTTGCATGGTATTGTCCTAAAAAGGGTTTGGGGACCCGGGTCCTACCCCAGGGGACATGTATCAATGCAAAAAAAACTTTTAAAAACGGCAGTTTTTTCGGGACCAGTGATTTTAATGATGCTAAAAGTAAAAAAAAAAAGTGAAATATTCCTTTAAATATCATACCTGGGGTGTGTCTATAGTATGCCTGTAAAGTGGCGCATGTTTCCCGTGTTTAGAACAGTCCCTGCACAAAATGTCAGTTTTAAAGGAAAAAATCTCATTTAAAACTGCTTGCGGGTTTAATGTAATGTCGGGTCCTGGCAATATGGATGAAAATCAGTGAGACAAACGGCATGGGTACCCCCCAGTCCATTACCAGGCCCTTTGGGTCTTGTATGGATATTAAGGGGAACCCCACACCCAAATTAAAATAAGGAAAGGTGTGGGGCCACCAGGCCCTATATACTCTGAACAGCAGTATACAGGCGGTGCAAACAAGACAGGGACTGTAGGTTTGTTGTTAAGTAGAATCTGTTTGTAATTTTGAATGGGTACATTTTTAACGTGTTTAGCTCCAGCCAAAAAATCTTTTTTAAGCTTTTTGGAAAACATAGGGAAGGGTTATCATCCCTGTGACATTTGTTTTGCTGTCTTTCCTCCTCTTCAGAAGATTTCACCTCACTTTTTGTCCCAATGACAAATGTTTTTTGAAAATTTGGGGTTTTTTGTGGAACAAGGATTGGAAAGCATCAGTGGAAAGGAGAAATGTTTTTCCCATATTAACTCTTACAGGAGAGAATTTCCCTTCCTAGGGGTAGATTTCATCTCACTTCCTGTTGTCTCCTTCCGTTTGCAAGTAGGAGTCGTTTGTAAGTTAGATGTTTGAAAGTAGGGGCCTGCCCTATATACTCAGCAGAAATTTGGGCCTTAGGTGTTGTTGTGGCCAAAACACTGTAAGCCCTCACAGGGCCCTGCTGTGAAATATTAGATCAATAATTGTAATTACATGCCCCTGTTGAACAAGGGCAGAAAAATTGGGCCTTTGGTGGTGGTGGTGCTGGTGCCACAACACTGTAAGTCCTCACTCGCTCTTGGTGGGTGCAGAAATGGGCCCTGCTGTGAAATATTAGATCAAGAATTGTAATTACATGCCCCTGTTGAACAGGGGCTGAAAAATTAGGCCTTAGGCACTGGTGCTGGTGCCACAACACTGCAACCCCTCACAGACACTCTAGTTGGAACGCAGGAACGAGCCCTGCTGCAAAGTATTGCATCAAAAATTGTAATTACACGCCCCTGTTAAACAGGGGCAGAAAAATTGGAACTTTGGCACTGGTGCTGGTGCCACAACACTGCAACCCCTCACAGATACTCTAGTTGGAATGCTGAAATGAGCCCTGCTGCAAAGTATTGCATCAAAAATTGTAATTACACGCCCCTGTTAAACAAGGGCTGAAAAATTGGGCCTTAGGCACTGGTGCTGGTGCCACAACACTGCAACCCCTCACAGATACTCTAGTTGTAACGCAGAAACGAGCCCTGCTGCAAAGTATTGCATCAAAAATTGTAATTACACGCCCCTGTTAACCAGGGGCTGAAAAATTGTGCCTTAGGCACTGGTGGTGGCGCCCAGAACCAAAAATGTTCTTACAAGCTATCAGCCTGATGATTGAGGAGGAAGAGGATAATTACTCAGGGATAGTCACTCAGCATCAGTATAGGCAGTCTTTGAAGGGATCTGAGATTTAAAAAAAAAAATATTCGGTTACATCAGCATCAGGTGCTTGGTAGCTGGTGGTGATCCAAGACTGATTCATTTTTATGAAGGTCAGTCGATCGACCGAGTCGGTGGACAGACGCACCCTGTGATCGGTTACAAAGCCTCCAGCAGCACTGAATGTGCATTCTAAAAGAACGCTGGATGCAGGACAGGCCAGTAGCTCAATTGCATACTGTGCAAGCTCTGGCCAGTGATCCATCCTCAAGACCCAGTAACCCAGAGGATTTTCGGTGGGAAAGGTGTCCAAGTCAGATCTTGCCCCTAGGTATTCCTGCACCATGTAAAACAGACGCTGGCGATGGTTGCTGGAACCGATCATACCTTGGGGCTGCGGACCAAAAAATTGTCTGAACGCATCGTCAGACGGCCACCTTCTCCACTGCTCCTTCTTTGACTGACCGAAGCCTCAGCAACACATTGTCCAGAAACAGGAGTTTGTAACCTCCCAGTCTCTGGGAACGCGTTGCACAGACTTTTCTGCAAGGCCTCCCGAAGATGTTTCATCCTCTGCTCCCTCTGCGATGGCAAGATAAGGTCCGCAGCCTTACCCTTGTAACGTGGATCAAGGAGGGTTGCCAGCCAGTATTGGTCCTTCTCCTTGATACCACGAATACGAGGATCCTTACGCAGGCTTTGCAGGATCAGGGAGGCCATGCAGCGTAGGTTTGCTGAGTAGGGATGAGCCGAACACCCCCCTGTTCGGTTCGCACCAGAACATGCGAACAGGAAAAAAGTTCGCTCGAACACGCGAACACCGTTAAAGTCTATGGGACACGAACATGAATAATCAAAATTGCTAATTTTAAAGGCTTATATGCAAGTTATTGTCATAAAAAGTGTTTGGGGACCTGGGTCCTGTCCCAGGGGACATGGATCAATGCAAAAAAAAGTTTTAAAAACGGCCGTTTTTTCAGGAGCAGTGATTTTAATAATGCTTAAAGTCAAACAATAAAAGTGTAATATCCCTTTAAATTTCGTACCTGGGGGGTGTCTATAGTATGCCTGTAAAGGGGCGCATGTTTCCCGTGTTTAGAACAGTCTGACAGCAAAATGACATTTCGAAGGAAAAAAAGCCATTTAAAACTACCCGCGGCTATTGCATTGCCGACAATACACATAGAAGTTCATTGATAAAAACGGCATGGGAATTCCCCACAGGGAAACCCCGCGCCAAAAAAAAAAAAAAACGGCGTGGGGTTCCCCCAAAAATCCATACCAGACCCTTATCCGAGCACGCAACCTGGCAGGCCGCAGGAAAAGAGGGGGGGACGAGAGTGCGGCCCCACCCCTCCTGAACCGTACCAGGCCACATGCCCTCAACATTGGGAGGGTGCTTTGGGGTAGCCTCCCAAAACACCTTGTCCCCATGTTGATGAGGACAAGGGCCTCATCCCCACAACCCTGGCCGGTGGTTGTGGGGGTCTGCGGGCGGGGGGCTTATCGGAATCTGGAAGCCCCCTTTAACAAGGGGACCCCCAGATCCCGGCCCCCCCCCTGTGTGAAATGGTAAGGGGGTACTTACCCCTACCATTCCACTAAAAAAGTGTCAAAATAGTTAAAAATGACAAGAGACAGTTTTTGACAATTCCTTTATTTAAAAGCTTCTTCTATCTTCCTTCATCTTCTTCTTCTTCTGGTTCTTCTGGCTCTTCTGGTTCTTCCTCCGGCGTTCTCGTCCAGCATCTCCTCCACGGCGTCTTCTATCTTCTTCTCCTCGGGCCGCTCCGCACCCATGGCATTGGGGGGAGGCTCCCGCTCTTCTCTTCATCTTCTTCTTCATCGTCTTCTCTTCTTCCTTCTTCTCTTCTTCTCTTCTTCATTTTCTTCTCCGGGCCGCTCCGCATCTATGCATGGAGGGAGGCTCCCGCTGTGTGACGGCGTCTCCTCATCTGACGGTTCTTAAATAACGGGGGGCAGGGCCACCCGTTGACCCCGCCCCCCTCTGACGCACGGTGACTTGACGGGACTTCCCTGTGACGTCACGGGGAATGCCACAGGGAAGTCCCGTCATGTCCCGTGCGTCAGAGGGGGTGGGGTCACCGGGTGGCCCCGCCCCCCATTATTTAAGAACCGTCAGATGAGGAGACGCCGTCACACAGCGGGAGCCTCCCTCCATGCATAGATGCGGAGCGGCCCGGAGAAGAAAATGAAGAAGAGAAGAAGAGAAGAAGGAAGAAGAGAAGACGATGAAGAAGAAGATGAAGAGAAGAGCGGGAGCCTCCCCCCAATGCCATGGGTGCGGAGCGGCCCGAGGAGAAGAAGATAGAAGACGCCGCGGAGGAGATGCTGGACGAGAACGCCGGAGGAAGAACCAGAAGAGCCAGAAGAACCAGAAGAAGAAGAAGATGAAGGAAGATAGAAGAAGCATTTAAATAAAGGAATTGTCAAAAACTATCTCTTGTCATTTTTAACTATTTTGACACTTTTTTAGTGAAATGGTAGGGGTAAGTACCCCCTTACCATTTCACACAGGGGGGCTGGGATCTGGGGGTCCCCTTGTTAGAGGGGGCTTCCAGATTCCGATAAGCCCCCCGCCCGCAGACCCCCACAACCACCGGCCACGGTTGTGGGGATGAGGCCCTTGTCCTCATCAACATGGGGACAAGGTGTTTTGGGGGGCTACCCCAAAGCACCCTCCCAATGTTGAGGGCATGTGGCCTGGTACGGTTCAGGAGGGGGGGGGGCACACTCTCGTCCCCCTCTCTTTTCCTGCGGCCTGCCAGGTTGCGTGCTCGGATAAGGGTCTGGTATGGATTTTTGGGGGGACCCCACGCCGTTTTTTTTTTTTTTTGGCACGGGGTTCCCCTTAAAATCCATACCAGACCTGAAGGGTCTGGTATGGAATTTAGGGGGAACCCCACGTCATTTTTTTTTAAAATTTTGGCCGGGGTTCCCCTTAATATCCATACCAGACCTGAAGGGCCTGGTATGGAATTTAGGGGGACTCCCACATCATTTTTTTTTTAAATTTTGGTTCGGGGTTTCCCTGTGGGGAATTCCCATGCCGTTTTTATCAATGAACTTCTATGTGTATTGTCGGCAATGCAATAGCCGCGGGTAGTTTTAAATGTTTTTTTTTCCTTCGAAATGTCATTTTGCTGTCAGACTGTTCTAAACACGGGAAACATGCGCACCTTTACAGGCATACTATAGACACCCCCCAGGTACGAAATTTAAAGGGATATTACACTTTTATTGTTTGACTTTAAGCATTAATAAAATCACTGCTCCTGAAAAAACGGCGGTTTTTAAAACTTTTTTTTGCATTGATCCATGTCCCCTGGGGCAGGACCCGGGTCCCCAAACACTTTTTATGACAATAACTTGCATATAAGCCTTTAAAATTAGCACTTTTGATTTCTCCAATAGACTTTTAAAGGGTGTTCCATGGCATTCGAATTTGCCGCGAACACCCCAAATTGTTCGGTGTTCGGCGAACTTGCGAACAGCCAATGTTCGAGTCGAACATGAGTTCGACTCGAACTCGAAGCTCATCCCTATTGCTGAGGCATTCGGTCCGGAGTCCTCTGGGTCACTAAGGATGACATGGTCCGCAACCACCTCCTCCCAGCCACGTACAAGTCCATGTGTTTCTTGGGACTGATCCCTTAAAGACTGCAGCTGATGCTGAGTGCCAGGCACCAACTCCATACTGACACAATCTTCCTCCTCCTCCTCCTCGTCCTCTTCCTGTGTGATCGGCGGGCACGCAGGAACACTGTCTGGATAAAGGGGGCCTTGAGAGCTAAGGAAGTTCTCCTCTTCCTGCCTCTGTTCTGCCTTAAGTGCCCTGTCCATTATTCCACGCAGTGTGTGCTCCAACAGGTGGACAAGGGGGACAGTGTCACTGATGCATGCACTGTCACTGCTCGCCATCCTTGTGGCCTCCTCAAATGGTGACAAGACAGTGCATGCATCCCTGATCATGGCCCACTGGCGTGGGGAAAAAAACCAAGCTCCTCTGACCCTGTCCTGGTGCCATAGTCACACAGGTACTCATTGATGGCCCTCTGCTGCGTGTGCAGCCGCTGCAGCATGGCCAACGTTGAGTTCCACCTGGTGGGCATGTCACAGATTAGGCGGTTCTTGGGCAGGTTAAACTCCTTTTGGAGGTCCGTCAGCCGAGCACTGGCATTATGTGACCGGTGGAAATGCACACAGACTTTCCTGGCCTGCCTCAGGACATCCTGTAAGCCCGGGTACCTGCCCAAGAACCGCTGCACCACCAAGTTAAGGACGTGAGCCAAACAGGGCACATGGGTCATTTGTCCCTGTCGGAGGGCAGAGAGGAGGTTGGTGCCATTGTTGCAAACCACCATTCCTGCCTTAAGTTGGTGTGGCGTCAACCACCTCTGAACCTGCCCCTGCAGAGCTGACAGAACCTCTACCCCAGTGTGACTCCTGTCCCCCAAGCACACCAGCTCAAGCACTGCATGGCATTTTTTGGCCTGCGTACTTGCGTAGCCCCTTGAACGGCTATGGAGCACCGCTGGTTCAGGGGGCAAAGCACAGGAAGAGGCCATGGAGGAAGAAGAAGAGGAGGGGGTGGAGGAGAGAGGTGTGTCACAATCATTAGCATTTTGGAGGCGTGGTGGCGGAACAACCTCCAACACTACTGCACCTTGTCCTGCATCATTCCCAGCTGCCAGCAGAGTCAACCAATGCGCCGCAAAACTTTGGTAACGTCCCTGTCCATGCCTGCTGGACCATGAGTCAGCGGTAATATGCACCTTACCGCTGACTGCCCTGTCCAGCGAGTCCACATGCCAGTAGAGAGCCGGAATCGCCTTCCATGAGAAAAAGTGGCGCTTGGGTACCTGCCACTGAGGAACCGCACATTCAACAAACTCATGGAAGGGGGCAGAGTCTACCAACTGAAAAGGCAGTAGTTGAAGTGCTAGCAATTTTGCCAAGCTAGCATTCAACCGCTGCGCATGTGGATGGCTGGGAGCAAACTTCTTTCGGCGGTGCAGCAGCTGGGGCAGGGAAATTTGCCTGGTACAATCTGACGTCAGGGTACCAAAAGCAGATTGCCCACAAGTACTTGGCTGTGACACACCTAATTCTACACCTTCATTCCTCTCAGTTCAGGTCTCAGAGAGGACTGAAGGTATAGTGGGGTAGGAGATCTCAGTTTATGAGGAGCAAGGAGAGGTCCTCTTTGTTCTTTGGTGTGGGTCTTTTAGATACGCTTGCCAACGAATTGCATGGCAGGTCAACATATGTCTGGTCAAGCATGTGGTACCCAAGCGGGAGATGTTTTGGCCACGCGAGATATGCTTGAGACATATATTGCAAATAGCAACGGTGCAATCTGATGCACTCGTCTCAAAAAAAGGCCCACACCAAAGAACTTTTTGAATAACGAGCAGAGACTGCAGTGCCCTGCACATGTGGAGCTTTGGGTTGTGATGCAGTCAATGTGCTGCCCTTAGGCTGGCCCCTGGAGGGCATCCTGCCTCATTGGTGATGTGCCGCCTCCTCCTCCTCTTCCTCTCTCCTATCAGGCACCCACGTTGAGTCAGTGACCTCATCATCCCCTCCCTCCTCATCACTGGAGCAAACCTGGCAGTATGCTGCAGCAGGGGGAGAATGACTGCCAGATTGCTGTCCTTCTTGGGCACCCCCTCTGTCTGTGCTCATGTTACTGCCTTCATCGAGCTCAGTATCATCATCAGAGCCTTCCAAGCGCTGGGCATCCTCCTGGAGCATGTACCCAACGCTGTGGTCAAAAAGGAGGACATGGTGGGGCTAGGGAAGGAGTCACTGATGACATTGAGCCGAGGGAAGAGGCCGCTGCCTTGCCAAAGTACCCTGGGCATGGGTGAGAGAGGATGAGCTGCCGAAAAAAAGGCCAAGCGTGTCCCACTGCCACGTGCTGATGAGGATGCACCGTCTCAACGACCAGCACTAGACACAGAGCCTGCTTGCCCTCTCTTATTGGCTTGTGACTGTCTGCCTCTCCTTCTTGGCCTTCCAGACATACTAATGCCCTGTAGCTGCACTAAGCTGGGATATATATATATATATATATATATATATATATATATATATATAATGTACTGATACTGCAGCTAGCAAAATCAACTGCCTGCCTGTAGTATGAGAACACCACCAACCTTCTACAGGTAGCTTTAGCTGAACACTGTGCAGAGCTCGCAAAAAACTAACTTGTAGCTTTTTTAGCTGCCTGCGGTAGTGATAGGATCAGGAAAACACCACCAACCTTCTACAGGTAGCTTTAGCTGAGCACTGTGCAGAGCTCGCAAAAAAATAACTTGTAGGTTTAGCTGAACACTGTGAGGTGGACGCACCACACTAACTTGTAGTTTTAGCTGAACACTGTGAGCAGGACGCACAGCACTAACTTGTAGTTTTAGCTGAACACTGTGAGCAGGACGCACTGCACTAACTTGTAGCTTTAGATGAACACTGTGCAGAGGTCTCACTACACTAACTTGTAGGTTTAGCTGAACACTGTGAGCAGGACGCACCGCACTAACTTGTAGGTTTAGCTGAACACTGTGAGGTGGACACACCACACTAACTTGTAGGTTTAGCTGAACACTGTGAGCAGGACGCACCCCGTTAACTTGTAGTTTTAGCTGAACACTGTGAGCAGGACGCACTGCACTAACTGTAAATAGTCTAGCTGCCTGACTGTGGTACTAATAGGATCAAAAGAACACCAGCAATTTTCTTCAGGTAGCTGTAAATACTGTAACAAGACAAGCCTGTCTGTCAGTAAGAAGATAACAGGAACGGATCTAGCTGAACACTGTGAGCAGGACGCACTGCACTAACTTGTAGCTTTAGATGAACACTGTGCAGAGGTCTCACTACACTAACTTGTAGGTTTAGCTGAACACTGTGAGCAGGACGCACAGCACTAACTTGTAGTTTTAGCTGAACACTGTGAGCAGGACGCACCGCACTAACTTCTAGGTTTAGCTGAACACTGTGAGGTGGACGCACCGCACTAACTTGTAGTTTTAGCTGAACACTGTGAGCAGGACCCACCACACTAACTTGTAGGTTTAGCTGAACACTGTGAGGTGGACGCACCGCACTAACTTGTAGTTTTAGCTAGACACTGTGAGCAGGACGCAATGCACTAACTTGTAGGTTTAGCTGAACACTGTGAGGTGGACGCACCACACTAACTTGTAGGTTTAGCTGAACACTGTGAGCAGGACGCACCTCACTAACTTGTAGGTTTAGCTGAACACTGTGAGCAGGACGCACCCCACTAACTTGTAGGTTTAGCTGAACACTGTGAGGTGGATGCACCACACTAACTTGTAGGTTTAGCTGAACACTGTGAGCAGGACGCACAGCACTAACTTGTAGTTTTAGCTGAACACTGTGAGCAGGACGCACCGCACTAACTTCTAGGTTTAGCTGAACACTGTGAGGTGGACGCACCACACTAACTTGTAGGTTTAGCTGAACACTGTGAGCAGGACGCACCCCACTAACTTGTAGTTTTAGCTGAACACTGTGAGCAGGACGCACTGCACTAACTGTAAATAGTCTAGCTGCCTGACTGTGGTACTAATAGGATCAAAAGAACACCAGCAATTTTCTTCAGGTAGCTGTAAATACTGTAACAAGACAAGCCTGCCTGTCAGTAAGAAGATAACAGGAACGGATCTAGCTGAACACTGTGAGCAGGACGCACTGCACTAACTTGTAGCTTTAGATGAACACTGTGCAGAGGTCTCACTACACTAACTTGTAGGTTTAGCTGAACACTGTGAGCAGGACGCACAGCACTAACTTGTAGTTTTAGCTGAACACTGTGAGCAGGACGCACCGCACTAACTTCTAGGTTTCGCTGAACACTGTGAGGTGGACGCACCACACTAACTTGTAGGTTTAGCTGAACACTGTGAGCAGGACGCACCCCACTAACTTGTAGTTTTAGCTGAACACTGTGAGCAGGACGCACTGCACTAACTGTAAATAGTCTAGCTGCCTGACTGTGGTACTAATAGGATCAAAAGAACACCAGCAATTTTCTTCAGGTAGCTGTATGTACTGTAACAAGACAAGCCTGCCTGTCAGTAAGAAGATAACAGGAACGGATCTAGCTGAACACTGTGAGCAGGGCGCACTGCACTAACTGTAAATAGTCTAGCTGCCTGACTGTGGTACTAATAGGATCAAAAGAACACCAGCAATTTTCTTCAGGTAGCTGTAAATACTGTAACAAGACAAGCCTACCTGTCAGTAGGAAGATAACAGGAACGGACCTAGCTAAACTGAATACAGTGTATATATATATATGCAACACCTGGGATGCATATATATACACAATACACTGTAAGTGCAGCTAACTGACTGACTGTTCTGCCTAATCTATCTAACTCAAATCAAATGACACTGTCTCTCTGTCTATCTCTTTCAATGCCGGAACACACACTACACAGGTCCGCCGTGCAGGCGGCCTTATATAGTGTGGGGCGTGTACTAAATCCCCTGAGCCATAATTGGCCAAAGCCTCCTTGGCTTTGGCCAATTATGGCTCTCTGTTCAGACGGCGCTGTGATTGGCCAAGCATGCTGATCATAGTGCATGCTTGGCCAATCATCAGCCAGCAATGCACTGAATTATGGGCCGTGACGTGCCACACGAATTTGGCGCGAACGGCCCATATCGTTCGCAATTCGGCGAACGGGCGAACAGACGATGTTTGAGTCGAACATGGGTTCGACTCGAACACGAAGCTCATCCCTACTGGATACCACTGTGTGAGAAGGAGCCTGCTACAGTAACGAGTGGTAGTAGCATTAGAAGGGGTGTGGCCCACTGAACAGAGGAGGTTATATGAATGCAGATTGAGGAGGAGGCGTATGGGTGAGGTGCGGTTGGGTGGGTACATTACTATTTTAGGTCTGGTTGATGGTTGGATGGGATGCTACCTTCTGGGAGGGAGTGTGGGTCCTGGCACAGGGCAGTACATACATACTAAAGTAGGGGTGTAACCCGGGTCCCTTACAAGTAAATGGCAGGAGCCTAGAAATCATATCTAACACTTTTAAACAAAGCCCAGTAACTATAACAACATTTCACTAACGCATAAACACAGTAGAATTGTATATTTGCTAAACTGAGAACTGTGAAAACCCAACAGAAATATATCAAACAACGTGAAACAATCTATTATCTCATAATGTCAGTTTATAGCGTAACCCCCCATTACCTGGGCTGAGCTGGTGAAGGGTCCTGAATGAGTAGGAGTCCTCATGATTCCTGTTCAAGACTTCTGAGTCAGACTGGATAGAGTACTGGCATCAGGAGGGGTGTAGGTCTGTGACTCACTAGGGATGGCCGTGTGTTCCGGGGTGTTATATATATATGGTTGGGTATATATATATATTGGGTATGATATATGGGTGGGTATTCGTATCTAATGGAACCTGTGGCCTATTTGTTGTGTCGTTTGGTCCAAAAGGAGATATATGATGGCTGGGCATGTCTGACCCCTCAGTAGGTGTGATATTTATCCGCTGTCTATGGAGTCTCTCTCGTGGGATGTGTACCTGTGTAGGTCACATATATAGCCCTTACATAGGAATATACTGTACATAGCCCTTAAACATAGCTCTCGTATAAAAAGGCCATTACTGCATGAATTTCATTCCAATAGGGAGCCCCTATGGGGCAACTATATACTTGGGCAGACACTGGTGTTATCTTACCGGATATATGTTGGAGGGGTTGGAGTCTGTAAAGCCTTATGAATACTGCAATCTTTCTGTTTCTAAATTGGTACCTGTGCCCTATTGGCCATATCAGCTAGCCCTGTAGAGTAACAGGTTCAGTCTCCCTTACAACTAGAGCCTAGCTCCATGTCCCCAAACCTCTACTGACAAAGGGTTGTGGGTTAAGGAAGGTTGACATGTTGGGAGTTACCACTCATGGGTATTATCCTACTATGTGTTTTGGGTATTACGTTACGGCTCGTCATGTGCCATAATGGGATTAGTGTATTTATTGTGGCGTAAGCCGTCTTGGCATGGCTATGTACGACCTCCTTATGAAGGCGGTGGGTTATGGTTAGAGTGTCAGGTCTGTGCAGATCAACCTCCGAGCCAGGGCCTCCCGGGGGAGCTGGGCGGGCTCTCCCATTGTTCTCATCCCAGACAGTTATAGCCACCTGTATAAGCAAAACATATCAAGCAAGAGGGCAAGACTTATCAAAAAAAAATTGTGGATGAGTGTATCTATTGTAGTCATTATGCTGCACAGCTTCTACCACAGCTAGAGTCCCAGACTTAGGTAATTGGACGGTCAAATAACTGGGGCTAGGGGGCATGGCCGAGACATGGAACAGAGCGGACGTGTGTGAGCTGAGCTCCGTCTGACCCGCTCCATGCACCGCTCTTTGCAGCAGCACAAAGTGACCCAGACGCCAGCTCTGTGAGATGCCGACACGGAGGAAGCCATCCCCGCAGCCCCGGAGAACCCCACGGCTTCGTTCCAGCTCTCTTGAAGCCTTTTTTTATGGAGGAAGACGGTCGGGAGCTGAATCCAAGATGGCGCCGGGTGAGTCTTCACAGGCCGCACACGCGGCATCCCCAGTCATGTTGCCGCGCCATCCACCGGCATCCCCTCTTCTCCCATCCTCTCCAGACTCCAGAGGAAGCCCGTTCAGTAGCCCGGGTAGGAGGGATGCAGGGAAGAACCATGACCATACCCCGCTGCACGCTTTCCCGGCCCAATCTGCCGCCTCTCCCTCCCCCAGCTCTGGACTCTCCCAACACATAGCTCCAGGACTCAGAGGCCCGCACATAGCCCAAGATGACGGCGACCTCAGGTCCCATATCCTTGCCCTTCCTACCTGGGCAGACCTTGAAGGATTCATGGCCCGCATGGAGAAGGCCTTTAGAAAGGACATTGAGGATTTACAAGCTGACACTGCCCACATAGGAGGTAGGGTGGAGGCCCTAGAGGTGACAGTGGAGGACATTAACCCTTCCCTACAGGCTTTACAAGCACACAGTAAAATGCAGGATCAACGGATTGACTCTTTGCTCGATCAACTTGACGATGTGGAGAATAGAAGTCGCAGGGTCAATATTCGTATTAGAGGCCTGCCAGAAGCCACAGGCCCTAGGGACATAATCCCCTCACTTCAGGGGTTGTTCACCCAGATCCTGGGGAGAGAAGCTCCCGACCATATAGAGATCGATCGTGCGCACCGGGCCCTTAGACCTCCCTCAGAAGACCCTGATAAACCACGAGACATTATCTGCAAACTGCATAAGTATACTGTGAAGGAGCGCATCATGTTTCATGTTAGAGGTATGCGCCATGTGGATTTTGATGGAGCACAAGTGTCCTTATTTCCGGACTTATCCAGACGCACGCTGATGCAGCGCAGGGCCTTGAAGCCTCTGCTGGCAGTCCTGCAGGAAGCACACTTGGTATACCGCTGGGGATTCCCCTTTAGCCTTTCCGTCACAAAAGATGGCCAACAAGTCACTTTGCGGAACAAGTCAGATCTTCCTCATTTCCTCTCACGCCTTGGTCTCCCTCCTGTGGACATACCTGATTGGCGCATTTCCTCTGAAGTTCCACTACCAGCCCGTCAGGAACCTTGGCAGCAAGCCCGCCGCAGACGACGCAACAAACCCCGGAATGGACAAGTTGCTGCAACGGAGCAAAATCCTCCTTCTTCCCCAGCTGTACGTTGAGGTGGAGGAACGACTTTAGAGGCTTCAACTTTCTACCTACAGGACTGGTGTTATGTCCGTGTTTTGGTTCTAAATTCTGGTAGTTCAATTTTTGCTGTTGCAGATAATTCTCACATGCATCTGACTTTCAGAGGTGCTCACATAGAGGAGCGGGTCCCCTCAGTTGGGGCTCCTGTTTAGTGACTCTCCACTTTCCCCCCATAGGTAAACTCATGAGAGTTACATTCCTTGTAGAAGGAAGTGCACGACGCGGTGATCGCCTGCATTTTGTGGTGCCACTAGGCCGGCGGGCGATCTCGGCACCGTTGCACCTAGAGGTTACTAAATGCCCACAGGGTATTAAGTTTTTTGTTTTCTTGATGTTCTTAATTTTTCTCCCAATGCTTTCCCCTCCTTTTTTTTATTGTTTTTCTCCCTAATGTTTCATGATGATGTCTATGCAAGGGTTGTCTATCTAATGCATGGGTTATACTCATTTGTCTTTCTTATCAGCACTTTAGATTTGCCGGGTCGTATGCCGTGGCTCTCTCCTCGCCCTCTTCGCGCCCTTTGGGGGACCCTATTGATAACCAGCAATGGCTGATCTGAAAATCGTGTCATACAACGTACGGGGCCTGAGTTCTCCATCCAAACGCAGTAAGTTGTGGCTTGAGACAAAGATCTGGTGCACATATTTTATTATTACAGGAAACTCATTTCAGAGCTGACTCAGTCCCTCGCCTCCCCACACACATATACAATCAATGGTTCCTCAGCAATTCACCCAAATCTAAATCAGGTGGGGTCGCGGTGGCGATCCATAAAAATTGCCCCTTCATCACCACTGACCACCGCATAGATCCTGAAGGCAGATTTGTTTTTCTGAAAGGCACTATATACAATCAAAAATTTACAATTGTGGCGCTGTACGCTCCCAATTCTAGGCAGCTAGATTTTTTGGAGAGGGTCCTGGATTCCCTTTCCGAATTTCGCGAGGGGCGTCTCATTGTGGGAGGGGACTTCAATGTGTGCCCCGACCCGCAGTTAGACACCTCTTCAGGCCACTCTACACACTCATTTGCGTTTCTTAAGCGCTTCCGTAAAACCTTACACGCTAGTCATCTGATCGACTGCTGAAGAGTGACACATCCTACTGTAAAAGATTTCAGCTACTATTCTGCTACACATAAAGTGTACACGCGGATAGACCTTCTATTGGTGGATCAACGCCTTTTGGAGTCGCTCTCTGGCTTGTCGATCGGATCTATGATGATTTCCGATCATGCACCCATTTCCATCTCCCTGGCACCTTTGTCTTCAGAGGTTCGCCAATGGACTTGGCGCCTGAACGAAAACCTATTAGATGATGCAGTAGCGCTAGCTCAGGTGACAGATGCTATCTCTCTGTATTTCAAAGAGAACGCGATGGGAGAAACTGGGGTAGCATATGTCTGGGAGGGACATATAGCTGTGATAAGAGGTGAATTTATTGCCCAAGGAGCTAGGCTCAAAAAGGCTCGCTGTGGGGAACTCCAATCCTTGCTGGCACAATTGCGTACAGTAGAACTCAAACACAAACGACAATTGACCCCTCTTCTATACGAGAAATTAACAGCCCTCAGGGCACAGCTCTCAGACCTACTAGAAAAACAAACCCGTGACAGACTCCGGTACGTCTCACATAAATTATATGAGTTTGGTAATAAGTGTGGCAAACTACTGGCCAGGGCCCTGAAACGGCAACGCACATCCGGACATGTCCATAAAATTCAAACGCCCTCGGGATCCCAAACTGTACTATCCTCTAAAATTGCAGATGCCTTTCGCGATTATTATGCCCAACTTTATCAACTCCCAGCCACACTTGCAGGACATACGCCCTCTCAGAAGGCGGACTGTATTGCGCAATACTTGGAGGAGGCCCTCACACCACAAATATCGCAACAAATCAGTGCTCAGCTTGATAGGCCTATAGCGGTAGAGGAAATAGAAGCAATCATTAAGGATCTTCCGCAAGGGAAAAGCCCTGGTCCTGATGGACTAACTAATGCGTACTATCGCAAATTTTCTCACCTCCTGGCTGCCCGAATGTGAACATATTTCAATGCTTTAGCTTCGGGCACCACCCTCCCGAGGGATGCGTTGATGGCGCACATCACCGTCCTTCCAAAGGAGGGCAAAGATCCCTCCATTCCTAGCAGCTGTAGGCCGATTTCATTGCTGAGCACTGATATCAAGATTTTCGCAAAAGTGTTGGCTAATCGCCTCAAACCTATCCTCCCGTCGGTGATTCACACAGATCAAACGGTTTTTATAACAGGTAGGGAGGCTAGGGACAATTCCAATCGAGCCATACAACTGATACACTGGGCGAACTTGCGACGGCCCAGTGCACCCTGTCTCCTCTTATCCACGGACGCTGAGAAGGCCTTCGACAGGGTGGACTGGGCCTATCTGCAGGCGGTGCTCTCTCGATTGGGCCTGGGAAGTAATATGCTCCAATGGATAGGGTCTTTATACAGTTCCCCCGAAGCGCGGGTTAAAGTAAATGGAACGCTTTCCAACCCCTTTCCTATTCGAAACGGTACACGGCAGGGGTGCCCTTTGTCCCCCCTGATTTTTGCACTCACTCTGGAACCACTACTCAACATAATCAGAGCAAACCCTAATATTAAGGGGCTCACGGTGGGAACGACAGAGCATAAATTATCGGCTTACGCAGACGACGTTCTTTTCTATGTTACAGACCCACTGATCTCCCTACCTAACATCATGTCTGAATTAAAAAGATTCTGTTCTTTATCAAATTTCAAAATGAATTATAGCAAGTCCGAGATTCTCCCCCTCAGTGTTCCTCATGCAATGCGCTCCCAACTACAGGCCTCCTTCTCCTTCACGTGGTGCTGCTCTTCCTTAAAATACCTGGGGATTCACCTCCCAGCTGATATAACACAACTTTACTCATGCAATTTTGCACCATTACTCGCAACTATCAAAACTGACTTGGTTAGGTGGGATCGCACTTCATTTTCGTGGATGGGGCGGGTCAGCATACTGAAAATGAATGTACTACCACAAATTCTGTTTTTTCTCCAAATGATACCTATTGCTTTGCCCAGATCTCTTTTCTCGGCCTTCAACAGCCTGTTTGTTAAATTTATTTGGCAGGGTCATGTACTCTGCTTAGCTCTCCGTACGCTACAACGCCCTAAAAATATGGGAGGATTGGGAGTGCCTTCTGTCCGCAAATATTATGAGGCAGTGGCCCTGCAGAGAGTTCTCGACTGGCATCACCACACCTCTACCAAGGCTTGGGTTCCTCTCGAGAAGTTTCTGGCGGGGCGCAACTTGTCTCATGCCCCTTGGCTCCCGCGTGAGAACAGAGGTCTCTCAAGTTTTGTTTCCCCGATCACTATACATGTACTGAGATTGTGGGATGCCATTAACTCAAAGGAGCAGCTATCACAGCCAACATCCCCGCTTGCACCGCTAGGAGGCTTTCCCTGGTTCACTCCAGGGGAACACCTTTCCTACCTCCGCAATTGGACCAATGATGGGGAGGTTCGCTGTGGACGGTTTGTTCACGAACAAGGTATGGTGTCCTTGGACTGGCTCCGATCCCAGTTTGGTAGCTTTCCTATGGATGGATGGCGATATAGGCAACTACAGCTTTTTATTAAGAGTTTACCTCTTCCTGTGCGACCCCCCTCATCACTAACCCCCTTCGAAAAACTATGTAAATCTGAGGGCCCCATTTCTCACTCTATTTCCTTGCTTTATGCGATGCTGCAGTCTGCGGAATCTCAGAACAAACCTACATACATTAGGGAATGGGAGAGAGACCTGGGACACACATTTACTGAGGTCCAATTGAATAACCTTTATCGGCTCACTCATAAAAGCTCAATAGATACCAAAACGCAGGAAAATTGTTTCAAACTATTAACCCGATGGTATAAGGTACCAACGAAATTGGCGAAAATCTATCCGACATCTTCGGCTGCATGTTGGAGGGGCTGTGGGCTTAGGGGCACTTTCCTACATATTTGGTGGGAGTGCCCGAGGCTCCGGCCCTTCTGGCTAGATGTTAGAGCCCAGATAAAGGTTATCCTAGATGTGGATTTACCGGACTCCCCCATGGAGTTCTTACTGCACGTGCCATCCACCCCACTAAGTCAGTACCGGAAGTCGATACTCCCGCACCTCTTAAATGCTGCACGGCGTTTGATCCCTGTCCACTGGAAATCAACCCATATTCCGGGACGAAGTGAGTGGATGGGCCTGATTGACTCGGTCATGGCAGCGGAGGAGTGGATGGCAAAATGTAAAGATAAGTTTGACAAATTTTATGCAATCTGGGCGACATGGACACACTATAAGTCTAAGGAAACGGCGACTGCCCCTCAGGTTTCCCCTGGGGCTGTTTCCTGTAGGTCAGACATTGCTGGAGTTGCTCCTTAAACAACTTTAGAGGATGAGAGCCACGGCGTACTTAATTAACCCCCAAGATCTATATAATGAAAATGTTATTGCACTTTTAATTCACACAGTTATGCTAGCCATTAGACAGATGTGTCAGTGATTATTAGATATACCCATCAACCCCCCCCCCCAATTTTCTCCCTCTTTTTTACCCCTTTCTCCACCCCCCCCCTTTCCGGCTAGGGTCTAATTCTTAGACACTAACAGGATGTTGTTTTCTTAACACGGTTACTGTTGACCTGCTTAGATGTATTGGTGGTCTCAACCATAGATTCCGCCTCTATTACGATGGTGGACACAGGATGCAGAAGTCATAAGTATCTCATGACACACTTACGTCAAGGTTTTAGTAAAAGTTTGGACCATATGTTCCTTTCATTCGTTAAAGCACATCCTCTTAATATGTGTGGTCTTGTATACTTTTATGGTACTACACTGTGATTTATTGGATCCCCCCCCTTTTTCTTTTTTTTTTTTTCTTTTCTTCTTCTTTCTTATTTTGTACCCCCTGTATTATTATTTGTTATATTTGAAAATAATATATAATAAAGATTATATAAAAAAAAAAAATAACTGGGGCTAGGAGTCTTGCCCCGTACACATGATCGGACATTGATCGGACATTCCGACAACAAAATCCTAGGATTTTTTCCGACGGATGTTGGCTCAAACTTGTTTTGCGTACACACGGTCGCACAAAGTTGTCGGAATTTCCGATCGCCAAGAACGCGGTCACGTACAACACATATGATGAGACTATAAAAGGGCAGTTCAGAACCAAGCGCGGCACCCTTTGGGCTCCTTTTGCTAATTTCGTGTTAGTAAAAGTTTGGTGAGAGACGATTCACGCTTTTTCAGACTTGTGGTTTTCAGATCATTTTCTGCTGTTCAGTTTGTGCTTGTGGGTTTGTATCTGCTCTTCAGTGCGTGCAAGCAAGCAACGTGTGACTTTGTCATTGTGTTCTTGTTCGTTCGTTACTGTTTTTCAGGTCGCTCTTCACAGACCTTACTGTTCTTCAGTGCGTTCTGTTACCTCGTTCTGAGCAGCCGACCGTTTTCTAGCCATGTTGCGTATACGTACTCCTCGTAGAGTTCGTGCTTTGCGGGGGCTTGGTGTTGGGGTCCTGACCTTGACACAAGTCCAGTCCATGAACAGGGTGGGGAGGAGTTCATGGACCAAGAATTGGTTGCTTCAGCATGACCATTTCTGTCATATGCCTTTGCTCCGTGAGATCCGTGAGAATAATCCTGATGATTTCAGGAACTTTCTCCGGATGATGGACCCCGTTTTTCACCGTTTGTTGGTTTTGCTGGCCCCCTATATCAGCAGGCAGGATACCTGCATGAGGCAAGCCATCACTCCGGAGCAGAGGCTCGTCGCCACCCTGCGCTACTTGGCGATGGATAGAAGCCTGCAGGACTTGAAGTTCTCGACAGGCATCTCCCCCCAGGCTCTGGGGATCATTATCCCAGAGACCTGTTCTGCCATCATCCAGGTCCTGCAGAAGGGGTATATTAAGGTAAGATTTTTATCCTTTAATATCACATTTTATTGTATTTAATGTTTGCTAATATATTGTATTTCTTTCCTCATTCCCTAATTACCATAATTGTAATATGCTGGGAATGTCCCCTTTGTCCTCATGCATGCTGGATTTTTATGTACTTTTTTTGTTTGTCCTTCATACATATTTGCCTTCACTTACCTCCCCAGCATGCTCTCCTGGCCCTATATTCACCTCATGTAGTCACTTAATGTATTTTATCAGCTCCATAGTAGTGCTTTACCCCAAACACCCCCTAAAATGTTTTTAAATGTGATTTGTGCATTAAATTCAGGCAGAGTGCCAGAGGCTTTTTTTTGGGTCCCCAAATCATTTTGAACCCCCCCCCCCAACTGCTAAATCAGCTGATACCAATTCTCTATCTATCCTCAATCATCTATCTTCTGACTTTGCCAAACCCATACACACTATACCCACCTCTTTTGTGGTCAGATTTATGGATGAATTCCCCAAAGCATGTAGTACAAGGGCCTGCCTGTATACTTTCAAATGGTACTGTTTAAACTTTCTGTATACTATTATTATCTTGATAGCTAATAGCAGAATGTCAAAATGTGCTAAAATGTGTACAATGTGTATTTATATCTTTGTATTATGACACTTCTTACCTGTCCAGTGGGCTGTCAATAGTGTAACTAAGGATGGTCTGTTCAAAGTAATACACATTATATAGGCATTCATCTCTCAATGAAGTGGAGAGGGTTACCTGTCCCAGAGTCCCCCCCCCTATAATGTTAGAAATGGCCCATGAGAGGGGGGGAATCTGATAGGTGTACCTTATACTTTGGTCTTTAAAAATTCCCATAAATAAATGGTATCTTGATGTTGGCCAAGAATGTTTGTGTCTAATCTGCTTTCCATGTTTATGTGCAAAAAGGCTATTTTTTTTGTTTTACTCCACAGTTTCCTTCCACGCCACAGGAATGGCAGACTGTGGCCTCCCACTTTGCCCAGTGGTGGGACTTTCCTATCTGCGGAGGGGCAATTGATGGGAAACACGTCCACATCGTCCCACCACCCAACTCATACTATTACAACTATAAGGGGTTCAATAGTATTGTGATGTTGGCAGTGGTGTCGGCTACTTATGAGTTCCTGTATGTGGATGTGGGGAAGAATGGCCGGATGTCCGATGGTGGAGTCATCGCCCAGACGGAGTTCTACAGGCATCTCCAGAATGGCAGCTTGGACTTGCCACCTCCAGAAGACAATGTGGAAGGACTCCCATTCGTCTTCGTTGTGGATGAAGCATTTGCGCTGGGGGACCATCTTATTCGGCCATTACCGATGAGGACCCTCACCCCGGACCAGAGGGTTTTTAATTACCGGCTGGCCAGAGCCAGAAGAGTGGTGGAGAACACATTTGGAATCATGGCCAGCCAATTCCGCCTATTTCTTACACCCATACACATGGCGGAGTACAAACTGAATCACATTATCCTGGCGTGCTGTGTTCTACACAACTTTTTACGGCAACATTCTGCCAACTATGCTGGCTCAGTTGCGCCTGAGGCCAGAATTCAAAATGAACCAACCCTGACGGCGCTTGAAAGTGGCCATCCTGGCTTGCCCCCCCGAGTGCCCGTGATGTCCGGCTAAGATACCTTTGCGGGTAAGGGGGCTATCAATATGCCAGACAATGTCTAAAACCTTTTTCAAATAAAAAAAAAATAATAATCTTTGGTGACATTTACTGCTTGTGTTTGTTTTAGCTGACCCGGAGAGAAATGTGGTGAGTCCTGAAAATGGCGTGATTGTGTAACATTACAAAGCAATGTTGGGTGTTATTTACTAAAGGCAAAGACACTTTGCACTACAAGTGCACTTGAAAATGCACTTGCAAGATGGGGGGCGTGACCGGATGGACGGGCG
Organism: Lithobates septentrionalis; assembly: GCA_037952835.1. Taxonomy (NCBI): domain Eukaryota; kingdom Metazoa; phylum Chordata; class Amphibia; order Anura; family Ranidae; genus Lithobates; species Lithobates septentrionalis. Next base: position 1,518,111 of record JBBDGP010000091.1, on the reverse strand, counting down.
TGTGCGGCGCTGTGTGATGGAGTGAGCAGGGACGCTGTGTAGCTCTCCCTCCCCCCTGCTCCGCTCTCCGTGTAGCTGCCCGGCTTGACACGTGCCTTACAGGTGCCCTGTCAGTGCACTCTGACCAGGATGGAGGCCGGTGGAGACCTCGGACGATCGGTTGCCTCCCTCTCCTCTCTTTAGCCCCCCGCTCTGCAGGCGTGCGGTGCGGAGGGGGGCGCCTGCCTTCCGGGCGTACGTGGAAGACTCGGAACCACCTAGAGCTGCAGAGCCGGGATATGAGAAGCATCTGGATATACCTAGGATCACGTAGTCATACCAGCTGAGAACATAAGTGAAGGGGTACAGTAAGTGGTCCGCAATATCGGTATATATGCTGCATAACAAGGTAACATCAAGGCCAGCAGGGAAAACCTGGAAGTAACTGCTAGCGGCACTGCATTATATCTGTTTCTTTTTTTCTCATATTAACACTTTAACATCCTATACAAAGGTTAAAAAAAAAAAAAAAACGGTACATGCTTCGATTATAGGAGGGGAAAAGAACTTTGTACTAACTCTGCACTAAGTTATAGTGAGGGGGTCAGTGGACTGTGAGGCTGCGGACGTTTCTGGAGGGCGGCTGGAGGGGTGGCTAGCAGATTTTCTGTGCTAGTAAGCCCTGGCTGTCAGGGTAAAAATACCCCTTATGTAATATCTTGAGTATATGCCGAATGGGAAGCCCTGAACCCCCATAGAATCCCCCCTAAGGGACTTATGTGTGTCAAAGCTATATTGCTTAATGAAGGATTGGCTGATTGGGGGTCAGTGAGCGGATACGGTGAATGGTTCAGGGGTTTAGTATTAATGGTATTAGCACCGTTGTAATCTCCTGTGGCCCGTGGCAATGGTGTTAACCAAGGAGTGGTCTGCCTGGCGGTACCCTTACCAGCTATACTGTGTCACTGAGCGGGGGGCGTACGGTGCGTGTCCCCATCCGGTGTAAATAGCGGAGTGTATCGAGGCAATAACATATAATACACATAGTATCTGCCTGTTGGATTATCCTCTTTTTCATGTCCAATCTCTAAATAAAGCATAAATAACATACAATGCAGAACTTGCGATCCGCCAAAGACAAAAACTCGCAACTTTCAGCAGCAGCGTCAACAGCTGCTAAGTTGGAGCAATATGCCCACGCCTCAGCTGTGACCCCTCTAAAGAAGGGGGTACAACTGAAAACTCATCAGGGGGGAGTCCCCGATAGGAAAAGCCAAGGTCAGCAAATAGCTATGCCAACAGGGGGGCCACAGGCGACCCAACCATCCAAAACCCATATTTCAAAAGGCTCGGGGTCAAACGATCAAAATATAAATTTGGAGATTAGTACCGGCGCAACCTTGCCTTTAGAGAAAGAACCAACACTTATGGATGTTTTTATGGCTGTAGGGGTGTGTAACTCCTCACTTAAGGAACTTTGCGATCAGATGAGGGGTGTAAAAGCAGACCTGTTATTGGTTAGGCAAGATCTTCAGAAAACCGCTGAGCGAACAGCAGCCTTGGAGGAGAGAGTGGGCCTACTGGAGGACGATGTATCCCCCTTGATTAAAGAAATGAAACTACTAAAGGAGCAGGTTTCCAGACAAGCTTCCAAATTAGATGAAATGGAGAACAGGAGCCGAAGGGATAAGAGATTGGTGGGACTCCCGGAGAAAAGCGAGGGTTCTGACCCGCCGGAATTCATTGAAAGGTGGTTGGTGGAGCTGTTTGGGAGAGAATCATTCTCTGCCTCTTTTTCAGTCATAAGAGCCCACAGGGTCCCCTTCAGAGCTCCTTTGGCAGGGGGTCATCCCAGACCTCTGCTTATAAGGTTTCTCAACTACAGAGATAAAGTAGTGTTGCTTCGGAAAATTAGAGAGGCAGGGTCTGTTTTTTTCAAGGAGGCCAGAGTTTCTTTCTATGCTGACTTTTCACCGGACTTGCAGAAAAGAAGGGCAGAATTTATTCAATCAAAACGTGCTTTACAGAAATTCAATCTCCCTTACGCCCTTTTGTACCCGGCAAAATTACGAATATCAGCTCTGGGGGGAACTTTGTTTTTTTATTCCCCTCTTGGGGTAGAGAAATGGCTGGAGGAGAATAGAGAAAAGTTTGTAAATCCAGTTTAAGGGGTTAGGGAGTTATGATTGGCTTGGAAAACCCTATTGTTGTGTGGGCGGGGGGTGGGGGGATGAGGGTTACACAGGCGATGGAAAACAGAAGTGAATGGGGAATGAGTCTGGGATGAAGCGAATGGTAGTAGTGGGAGTTAGATGGGTAATGGTCACGGTCAACCCCCAGGGGGTTCACCTAGGTAGGTGCTGGAGAGGTGGGAGGGGGGATGGAAGAGGGAGGGGTGGGGGATGGAGGGGTGGGGGATGGGGGGGTGGGGAGGAAGGGAAGGGTAGCATGTTTAAAAAAAGGAAAAAAAAAAAACCTACACAGAAAATGTATACACGAGTGGTAGATACCTGGGCTGGAACCAGGGATATACATCTAGATATACACTTAAACACACTTAGATATAATGACAGGAAACTGGCTCTTAAGATAATTTATACACATCCCTTAAAATTCACGAGTACACTAAGTATTCCAAGTTGGAATTATTACGATGGTATTTTTTCTTTTTTGATCCTACAGGTGGTATACACGGGGTAAAATTCATTTAATAGTAAATAAGCTTAGTCTCGGCGATAGGGCTTGTATTGTTTGCCTCCGGTCCCTCCACCCTATCCCCTTAATTAGCGATAGATGCAGGCTGAAATGTTGAAAGTCAGTTCCTGGAATGTTAGAGGATTAGGGACTCCCCTTAAGAAACTGGCTGTGTTCTCAGTGCTAGAGAATTACGGGGTAGACCTGGTCTGCCTGCAGGAAACCTACCTCACTAGAGATACAATACAGTTCTTATGGATGCATAAATTTCAACATCAATATCATGCTGTTCACTCTTCCTATAGTAGAGAGGTAAGTATTCTTGTGAGAACTGGGGTTAACTTTTCCTGCAGGCAAACCAGGATTGATGAAATGGGCCGATTCATTTTTCTATTTTGTTCTATTAATGGTGCCATGTATGTACTGGCAAATATATATATCCCCCTCCCTTTAACCTAGATGTCATGCTCAAATTGAATGAATTTATGATAGATAAAAAGGAAGTCCCTATTATAGTAGTGGGAGACTTTAATGAGGTGATGGATAGAAAACTGGACCGCTTCCCATTGAGAACCGTTTCGGAGCACACCGCTAAAAGCCGTCTGAGTCAGTCAGAGGAAGTGGGGCTGGTGGATCTATGGCGGGTGCGTAATCCGGGGGTGCTCCGATACTCATGTAGCTCAGTGTCACACTCAAAGCTCTCGAGGATAGACATGGCCATGGGTAATGATAGAACACTCCAGTTAATAGGTGAGATTATCTATGGGCCAAGAGGGGTCTCAGACCATTCCCCCATAGTGATTTCACTGAAGGTAGGGGAACATAGTCCAAGGAAGGAATGGAGAATAAGTCCGCATTGGCTTGAGGTAATTAGGAAGGGAGATGGAATTTCATCTATACTGAGGGAGTTCCTTAGTTTCAACCAGGGAACAGTGACACCCGTAGTACTTTGGGATACGTGCAAAGCCTTCCTTAGGGGGGTTTTAATACAACAGATGGCCAAATTTAATAAAGAAGAAAAACGGGAGGTAGAGAACTCTTTGAAGGATGTAATGGAGGCCGAAAACAATTTTATAAGAGATCCAACCCCTGTAAAGGAAAAGATCTGGCAAGAGAAACAGCGGGGCTATAAACAGATTACTATGCAGAAGGCTGAGATCAGGCGGCTCCTCCAGTGTCAGGTATCTCTAGTGGAGGGTGAGAGAGTGGGAAGAGTACTAGCTCAGTTGGTGAAATCCAATAAGGCTCCATCAACGGTCCTCGCTATCAGAGCACAAGATGGAGAGATCCTCTCAAATCCCTCAAAAATAGTGCAAACTTTTAGAGACTACTATAAAAAGCTGTACACTTCTCAAAAAAAAAGTAAAGAGTCAGAGATGGGGGATTTCTTGGGGAAGTTATCAATTCCGTCCCTATCGCAGGAGGAAAGGGATTGGTTGGAATCCCCAATAACAATTACAGAATTACAACAAGCAATTAAAAGTATGGCGTGTCTTAAATCGCCAGGCCCCGATGGAATACCAATCGAGGTGTACAGGCACTATGGGGAGGTGCTAGTCCCAGGACTACTGAAGGCCTTGGGGTATGCGCATGAGGGGGGGCGGCTGCCGGCATCAATGCTAGATGCAACAATTATAGTCCTGCAGAAAGAGGGGAAAGATCCCCTCGACACGGCTTCTTATAGGCCAATTTCCCTAATTTGTACAGATGCTAAAATTCTGGCCAAGGTCCTGGCTGCCAGATTGAGCAGAGTCATACATAAATTAATACACAAGGATCAGGCGGGTTTTATGACCAATAGATCTACAAGCCTAAATATTAGAAGGGCTTTCTTGAACTTGCAGTCTACTATGGAGAATGAGAGTTCAAGAGCCCTGTTGACTCTGGATATTTCCAAAGCCTTCGACAGTGTGGAGTGGGATTATATGTGGCACGTGCTGGGAAAGTTTGGTTTTGGTCCATCATTTATTGGTTGGATTAAGATGCTTTATAACAGCCCTAAAGCAAGAGTAAAAATAAACAATGAATTTTCAGAATGGTTTGTATTAGAGAGGGGGACAAGACAGGGGTGCCCCTTATCCCCTCTGCTTTTCGCTCTGGTAATGGAGCCCCTAGCCATGTCCTTTAGAGCGAGCCACGAGATAAAGGGATTCCAGAAGGGGTTGATTGAGGAAAGAATTGCGTTATACGCAGACGACATTTTGTTGTTCTTGGATGATAATAAGAACTCAGTGGCAGGGGTAAAGAGAATAGTGGTGGAATTCGGTAATTTTTCCGGTTTGGAAATAAACTGGGAGAAATCTGAGTTCCTACCACTAGCCCCCTTAGGAATACCAACTGTGCCTGGATTGCCCCAGGTGGCAGTCGTGGAAGCACTGAAGTACTTGGGGATTGTTTTAACGAAGGACCCCAACCAATACGTTAGTAAGAATCTAGTACCTCTCCTAGCCAAATTTAAACAAAAGATAAGCATATGGAGACGCCTCCCTTTGACAGTAGCGGGAAGATGCAGTCTGATAAAAATGGTCTGGATGCCCCAATTGCTATACATTTTACATAACTCCCCAGTCTGGATCAATAGGAGCTGGTTTAGGAAAATAGAGACTCTATTTAGGGACCTGATATGGAAAGGTGGGCAGGCTAGGCTTCGGTTGCAGGTTCTCCAGCTCCCCACTAAAGAGGGGGGGTTTGCTCTTCCTCATCCAGAGCGTTATTTCCTCGCATCCCAATTACAGCACGTAATGGGCTGTGGAGTATCAGAGGGCGGCACTCCGAATGGCAGGTTAATCCTGTTAAATGCTCGGCATAGCACGCTTATTGAGGCTTTGGAGGCAGATATGTTCTATCATGAATTTCCGACATTTAAGCTGCTAATTAAGCTTTGGAAAGCTGTTAAGAAACTAATGGGGTATGAGGGATTTACAGAATACACCCCTATCTGGAACAACCGGAATCTACATGAAGTTCTAAAAATTGGAAAGAGTAGAGGGTGGGAGGCTGGCGGTATTAAAAAGCTGAGACAACTCTACTCAGGTAATACTCTTAAAGAATTTCCCAAGCTGGTTAGGGAATTTAAGATCCCTCAGAGTTCCCTATTTTTTTACCGACAGATAGAACATGCTCTCAGGGCCCAATTTGGTGATCAGTCTCCGGACTGGGTGGAAATGCCCTTAGCTCGCCAGCTGTTACAAGTAGTACCTACTAGGGGGCTGATAACAAAAATGTATGAACAACTAAGCAACTCAGAGAATAGAATGAGGACACTCCAGAAGGTAAGAGCTAAATGGGAGGAGGAACTGGGGGTAATCACGGGGGAACAATGGAGGAGAATATTTGAGATGGCGTCCCTGGTGTCAGTATCCCCTCCACAGAAGATTTCCCATTTAATGCTGCTTAACAGGGCCTATTATACCCCAAAACGGCTCTTTAGGTTTGGTGGAAGGTCTAATGATAGATGCCCTAGGTGCCAAGAGTCGGGGGACCTTATCCATCTGCTCTGGAGATGTCCTAAGCTATTTCGATATTGGGAGGGAGTAATCAGTACCTTGGGGGATGTCTATCGCACATCAGTAAAAAGGGAAGCGGTGGAATGTATTCTGGGCTATAGAAGGGTAAGGGGAGAGAGGAGGTGTATCACTCAAGCAATCCTGAGAAGCTTATTTCAGGCTAGAAAAATGATAATGTTAAGGTGGCAATCAAAGGACCCCCCGACAATGTACGACTGGATAGATACATTGGATGTCTCTATCGGTAGGGAGAGATTGGAGTACATTAAAAGGGGGAACCTCCAGGAATTTGAAAAAATGTGGAAGCCATGGTTGGATAGGGTGGTTGGATTAAGGGGTAAACTTGGAATGTAAGGGATCAGATTGATAATTCAGATATACACGCACTAGAGGAATATAGAATAGGGTGGATACACGAAGAAAATTAGTGTCATTAGAGGATGGATGTAGCTAGGTATTAATAGGGAACACTTAACCTTGTAGATAGGTAGGTTTTCATACGGGAAGGTCATGGGAATAGAGGGGGGGTGTAGGGGAAGGGGTAGGGGGTTAGTATAAATATTATAAAATGTCTAAGAGCCCACTATTAGTACTAATAAGGGGCTTTGGGGGTGGGGACCCCATAAGCCCAGCTCTTTATAAGCGCTCTTCTCCTAGCTTTCATTTACTGTGTTTCTTGTTTCTCCCTCTCCTCTGTATGTAGCTCTGCAGGCGCCAATGACACTTTTGATATCCTAGAGAGGGAGGAACAAGACCTATATAACCCGTTCGGCTTAAGAGGGTTTTTTTTTTAAGTAGCCTGAGGTTAATTTGGGTGATGAATTAATATGGGAGAGTACTTAACAAAGCTATATATGTATAAAAAAAAAAAAAAAAAAAAAAAAAAGAAAATGCACTTGTAGTGCAAAGTGGATTTGCCCTTAGGAAATAATACCCATTGTCACTGAAAACAGCAATTAGAGCCCCACAAAAGTGTTGTAGGGTTGAGACAATAATCCACACAATCTTGATTAACAATCTTTTTAATACCAGCACAATCACATGTGCATTTGTAAAAGGTTTTTAAAACAAACCAACATGTTTGTTGTATAATAATTTTTGGGCTCACATTAGAAAAAGTAGAAATGTCCATTTGAGATAAAACAGGCAAGTTTAAATCCAACTAGAAAGACACAAATCTTGAACTTACAAAGTTCACATTTGGTAGAAATTGAAGGCAATATCAGACATGAGTATTTGCAAACTGTGTTTGATATTGCGTTCAGATGGGGTGAAGTCACCCCAGGAAAAGCCAAATTTTGAAGATGCACACAGATAGCCGAATGTCAACATGTGCTAGCTGCCATCATGGGGGATCAAGGGACGTGTTTTGGGGGTGCAACCCCTTCCTCACAGCTACTTTATTATTGAGGAATGGGTTGCACCCCCAAAACGCATCCATTGATCTCCCGTGATGGCAGATAGCACATGTTGACACACTGTGTGCATCTTCAAAATTTGCCTTTTCTACAATTTGTCAAAAAAAGTTAAAAAATTGTAGCACACCAAAAAACAAAGGGATTTGGAGGGCTTTTAAACTCTCCCTAAAACATCAATGATGTTCTTATTTTTTTGAAGAACATCATTGATGTTTTTCTTGATGTTTTCCAAGTCCCTATTACACCCCATGATCTCCCCGATCAGGATCTGTGCATTTTCCGAGGTGAATGGATCTGGATCCACAACATCACGATCACCTAAAAAGATAGAAACCAAAAAACACCATGTATTATAAATATGCCGCCATCCATCTCTTACCTGAGCCTGTGGTCGCAGACACTCACCTGTTCGGGTATCAATTACCACCACGTCTTCCTCCTCCTGCTCTGCTTGGCTTTGGGGGATTTCTCCTTCTTCCAGAGGTGGGGGGTCTGTGGTCTCCTCGGATGAGAGGTGTCCTCCGAGTCTTTTATCCCCTATGTACCAAAAAAATGGTATACTTAGCACAAAGATATTTGATGTCAGAACTATAAATATGAAACATTGCTTGGAAATTGGGTACAATTTTTTTGGTGGGCAGAGTTCCAAGATGTAGCATTTTTCTTGTCCTTTGTCAAGCTTCAATACTTTACCTGTTTTGTACAAGCTTCACAGATGGAGACACCCCTATAGTATCCACTGGAGCACCTGTGTGGGACCCCCTAATAAAATGGGTGTTCTTGTGTCCCACGCTAGTGCTCCAGCGTCCAGATGTGTAAACAGCTGCTGAGTGTCCTCTCCTTACACAGTATGTAGTTTGCATTTCATTCTAGTTACAAACCCATCTACACAACCAAATATTTGTCAGACAAGTAGGCCCTAAAAAATGTGGGGAAATGCATATGGCCAAAACAATGGTGTTTTCTAGGTTGAACGAACAATGTTTGATACGAACGAACAATGTGCCCATGAACATGAAAGTTGACATTTTAAACTGGATAACAGTTAAGAAAAGCACATGGAGCAGCACAAACGTAATAAACATAAAGAATAGGAACACAGCACAACTACTTACTTTTTTGCAGCACTCTCCGGATCTGTCTGTACTGCTCATGCTCTCTTAATTTCAGGTCCGACCACCGCTTCCTGAGCTGATCTTTCGATCGTCGTACCCCGAAATTCCGGTGCAGACTCTTGACCACTTTCGCCATGATCTTGGCCTTTCTGACATTGCGGTTGGGATAAGGTCCATACTTTCCATCATAGTCGGCCTTCTTCAGGATTCCACCATATCCAACATCTCCCCAAAGGACATATTTGAGGCCTTATATCGTCTCCTTCTGGATTGGGACGTTTCAGGCTCCGGGCTTTCCTCCTCCTCGTTGGTGTAATTATCAGACACCTGCTGTGTCTCCGCCATGTGCTCTTCCCCCACTGTGACGAACGAGAAGGGGCGGGGAATAGACTAGAAAGAACGTCAGGGGCGGGCGGAGTTTCACACATGCGCAGTGTATATAAAGCGTAACACGCGTGCGTAGTACGTACGATCTGTGAGCGGAGGAAGGAGTAACGGAGGCGCCGATCGTGATTGCACAGGTAAGATTTAACATTGGGCTTATACTGCTTCTAGATTGAGGCCTGTATTTGCACAAGTTTAGTAGACTTTAGGCTGACATTAGGGTTTGTCTTGTGTTGTGTCTTGCAGTGAAAATGGATATCTTTAAAGATGAGGAATTTATGCCCATATTCATTGATATGTTCAGGGAGCTGCCTTGTCTATGGGAGATAAACCACCCTGAATATAAGAACCAAAACAAAGAGGAAGGCAGCGCTGGATAATTTGTTGGAATTTGTGATCCCCACGACAGACATCACCTATTTGAAGATCCTAATTGGTGGCCTGAGGAGCACTTATCTAAGGGAGCACAAGAAGGTCCAGGATTCCCAGAGATCAGGAGCAGCAGATGACATTTATGTCCCCAGGCTGTGATACTATGACAGGCTGCATTTTCTGGCAGGTCAGACTGAACCCAGGCCAGCACTCTCCACTCTTCCTTCCACGCTTCCTTCCCCCCAGCTGAGGCTTCTGACACCCAACCTGGGCCTTCTAGGCAGCAACATGTGGAGGAGCCCAGATTGAGCCAGGTATAACATTCTTCTAAATATTTCAGGTTGTCCAATCAATGATGTTAACTAGATGTTAGTTTGGAGTACTACTTTATGATTGTGATTGATAAAGCAAAAACTAAAACCATGTCCCTTTTTCATACACAGGGAAGTCTCAGCCAGGAGGTGGCTGGGCCAAGCAGGCTGCCTGATATCCAGGTCCCTCCCCTACACCTGCAAAGACAAAGTGCCAGGAAGAGGAGTAACCTGGAGGAGGCTGCCATAGGCCTCTTTTGGAAGGCTACAGAGGCCCTGAGAACCCCCCACACTGTGGAGGAGGACTTTGCTGGCATAACTGCCTGCAAAATGATGCGGTTGGAGGAGGGCCAACGACTCCTGTGTGAGTTCCTAATTTTGGAAGCTTTCAATAAGGGGTTGAGGGGCCAAATACCATGTGCTACCCACATTTGTGACCTCACACATAGTCCTTCTCCTCCTCCTCCTCCAGGTCCTACTCCTCCTCCTTCTCCAGGTCCTACTCCTCCTCCTCCTCCGGGTCCTACTCCTCCCCCTGCTACACCTTCAACACCAGAGCCACAGTGTGGAAGGAAGCGTCTAAGGAAGACCAGAGAGTGATGACCCTGGGTTCGGTCTGGTCTGGCCAAATATGCAGCCTCTTGTATGACCACAGCCTGGGGACATAGATGTCATCTGCTGCTTTCATTAACTCTGGGACTTCTGGACCAGACTGCACTCCCTTAGATATGGACTCCTCAGGCCACCAATTTTGCTGGAAAAGAATTGATGTGTGCCTTGGGGGCCAAAGGCTTTGCCAATTACTGCTGTTTCTCCAGCGTTGCCTCCCTCTTTGCTTTGTTCTGAGCCCTTAATAAAGGAATTTTTGTTTCAACTATACTCGCCTATGTGTGTTTTCCTTCAAAAAAGACAGTTTGTTTGTGAGGAGGCAGGTACATTTCAAAAATACAATGTGAAATTAACAAGAGACACCAACACCAAACAACCTTCTTGAGATTAAATATACAAGATATCAATGGTGTGGTAACTTGACACACAAAACACACACAAAAATATTATGGAGTAAAACACAAAAAAACAACAATAAAAACACAGCCTTGAAAAAAAGACAAACACCAAAAAAACAAAAAAATACAAAGCCCCGCCCCCAAAAAAACAGCCTTGAAACAAATAAATAACACAAAAAAAGACAAAAACAGCATAGAATAAAACAAAAAATATTTAAAAACAACACAAAAACATATTTGGTCAGATGTGACAAATCTAAATATATTGAGGGAATCCCAATAAATAATAAAGAAAGAAGTTTGTGAGAAGTCTGTGTGAATATGAGCAGCAAAACTACTTCATTCTTCTCAAATTATAAAGAAGAAGAGAGTGCGCTATATTAAACTATTTGAAATATTGCAGCGTGATGAAAGTGCTGTATCCATTCCGAACGCTAATTTTACCAGACCGAGCAGTTCCGTCTCGGAATTTCTTCTGAACATGCGTGGCACTTTGTGCGTCGAAACTGGCCACACACGGTCGGAATTAACGCGATCAAATTTTGTTGTCCGAAAATTTTATAGTCTGCTCTCAAACTTTGTGTGTCGGAAAATCCGATGGAAAATGTCCGATGGAGCCCACACACGGTCGGAATGTCCGACAACACGCTCCGATCGGACATTTTCCATCGGAAAATCCGACCGTGTGTACGGGGCATCACAGTGTGTTCAATATTTGGACGCCCAGGTGTAAAGTCTCAGATAATTGAGGGTTTTATGCCAGAATGGGGGGATCATCACATAGAATGGAATGTCAATTAAGCAGTGGGAGGGATAAATTGGAATGTGTATGGAGAAGAAAAATAGTAAGAAAACTTGAAAAACAAAATAACTTAGCTGAGCAAGGAGGACTTCTGTGTCGCTGATCAGCAATCACGACGAGCTCTTCTCGTATGCGGTGCCTTCGATGGGCTGGAGCCATGGTTAGAGCCTGAAGCACAGTGATGGGATCTGTCTGCTGACGGCAAACGTTGTCTATGGGTTCGATGCTCCTGGGTTTCCATGGGTTCACTGCCTGGTGATGAGCGTCTTGCAGCTTGAGGGCGAAATTTTGCGTACCATTCGGGCACGTCTGTGTATGGGATCTCTTCTGGGACCCTAAGCAATGCAGAACGGCCCTGTGTGGAAGCTGAGAGACCGAAGGGGTACTTCCACCTGTATTGGATTCCCTTGGTGCGCAGAACCTCTAGTAGCGGGTGGAGTTCTTTGTGCCGTCGAAGCGTGATGGTGGAAAGATCTTGAAACAAACAAACATCCACATCATTATATTTCAGCGGAGTTTTGGTGCGAGCCTTCCTAAGGATGTCTTCCTTAAGTCGGTAGTCTATTACACAGCAGACTACATCTCTCTGCCTCAGATCCTCCCAGGGATGTATCTATTCGAATTCAAATTCATTCTGTACCAAGTTTCAATTTTAGAAGATGGTTATATTATATATTATATTATGTATTCAGACCCCCTTAAATTTTTCACTCTTTGTTATATTGCAGCCATTTGCTAAAATCATTTAAGCTAATATTTTCCTCATTAATGAACACACAGCACCCCATATTGACAGAAAAACACAGAATTGTTGACATTTTTGCAGATTTATTAAAAAAGAAAAACTGAAATATCACATGGTCCTAAGTATTCAGACCCTTTGCTGTGACACTCATAGATTTAACTCAGGTGCTTTCCATTTCTTCTGATCATCCTTGAGATGGTTCTACACCTTCATTTGAGTCCAGCTGTGTTTGATTATACTGATTGGACTTGATTAGGAAAGCCACACACCTCCCTATATATGACCTTACAGCTCACAGTGCATGTCAGAGCAAATGAGAATCATGAGGTCAAAGGAACTGCCTGAAGAGCTCGGAGACAGAATTGTGGCAAGGCACAGATCTGGCCAAGGTTACTAAAAAAAATTCTGCTGCATTTAAGGTTCTGAAGAGTACAGTGGCCTGCATAATCCTAAATAGAAGATGTTTGGGACGATCAGAACCCTTCCTAGAGCTGGCCGTCCGGCCAAACTGAGCTATCGGGGAAGAAGAGCCTTTGTGAGAGAGGTAAAGAAGAACCCAAAGATCACTGTGGCTAAGCTCCAGAGATGCAGTTGGGAGATAGGAGAAAGTTGTAGAAAGTCATATATATATATATATATGTAAGTATATATATATATATATATATATACATATATATATATATATATATATATATATATACACATATATATATATATATACATATATATATATATATATATATATACATATATATATATATATATATATATATACATATATATATATATATATATATATATACATATATATATATATATATATATATATACACATATATATATATATATATATATATATATATATATATATATATATATATATATATATATATATATATATATATATATATATATATATATATACACATTTTTTTTCTATTCTGTTCTATTGTTTTTTCTATTCTAGTCTTTTCTATTAGAATTCAATTTCATTCTATTTCTATATAACCATTTTCCGAAATTCGAATTTCGCATAGAATGAATTTGCATTCAAATAGAAAAGATTAGAAGAAAATAATAGCATAGAAAAACAATAGACCAGCATAGAAAAATATACTATATATATATATATATATATATATATATATATATATATATATATATATATATATATATATATATATCTTCCAAAATTTGAATTTTGTATAGAATGAATTTGAATTCAAATAGAAAAGCTTAGAATAGAATAGAAAAACAGTAGAAAAGAAAATATATATATCTATATCTATATATAGATATAGATATATATTTGATATTTGAATAGAAAACATTAGAATAGAGTAGAAAAGAATAGACTAGAAAAGCAATATAACAGAATAGAATAAAATATATATATTATATTTTATTCTGTTCTGTTCTATTGTTTTTCTAGTCTATTCTTTCTATTATTTTCTATTCTGATCTTTTCTATTCAAATTCAAATTTATTCTATACGAAATTCAAATTTCAGAAGCCATCTTCCGAAATTCGAATTTCACATAGAATGAATTCAAAGGGTCCCGAAATGACATTGCTGCAGATGGACACAGTTGACCGACTTTGGGGCCCCGTATCTCGGGGCCACTTGGTGCTAAGAACCCCCAAAAATATTTTTTAAAAATATAATTTTATATATATATAAATTGGAATTTGGTACAGAATGAATTAGAATTTGAATAGAAAAGATTAGAATAGAATATATTATATTTTTTTTTATTCTGTTCTATTGCTTTTCTATGCTATTCGTGTCCATTATTTTCTATTCTATTCTAATCTTTTCTATTCAAATTCATTCTGTACCAAATTTCAATTTCGGAAGATGGTTTTTTATATATATATATATATATATATATATTCCAATATATATATTATATTTTTTTCTGTTCTATTGTTTTTTCTATTCTCGTCTATTCTAGTCTTTTCTATTAGAATTCAATTTCATTCTATTTCTATATAACCATTTTCCGAAATTCAAATTTTGTATAGAATGAATTTGCATTCAAATAGAAAAGATTAGAATAAAATAGAAAATAATAGAGAATAATAGCATAGAAAAACAATAGACCAGCATAGAAAAAATATAATATATATAGATATATATAGATATATATATCTATATATACCGTATTTATTGGCGTATAACATGCACTTTTTTCCCCTTAAAATAAGGGGAAAATCGTGGGTGCGTGTTATACGCCGATCCCCGCTATTTTGTGATCTGTCGGAGCGATCGCCGCGATCGCCGCCGACATTCACATAGCTTGTATTTTTAAACATGGCGCCGTGGAGTTCGGAGGGACTCGGCGGCGCTCGTTCAGCTGAATGAGCGCCGCCGAGGACACAGTGACTGGGCGGAGCCGAGATACACATAGCCGAGGGTTCTCGGCTTTTCTCTGCGCCGTTCACAGTCACGCCCTTGTCCCGCCATTGGACCTGTGTTATGTCCATCATAGGGACTGGGCGTGACTGTGAACGGCGCCGAGAAGAGCCGAGAACCCTCGGCTATGTGTATCTCGGCTCCGCCCAGTCACTGTGTCCTCGGCGGCGCTCGTTCAGCTGAACGAGCACCGCCAAGTCCCTCCGAACTCCGCGGCGCCATGTTTAAAAATACAAACTAAACATTTGTATGTCGGCGGCGACAAGGCTGCACTGACCACAGGGACAAGGCAGCACTGGGGCAAAGCTGCACTGGGGACAAGGCTGCACTGGGGCAAAGCTGCACTGGGGACAAGGCTGCACTGGGGCAAAGCTGCACTGGGGACAAGGCTGCACTGGGGCAAAGCTGCACTGGGGACAAGGCTGCACTGGGGCAAAGCTGCACTGGGGACAAGGCTGCACTGGGGCAAAGCTGCACTGGGGCAAAGCTGCACTGACAAGGCTGCACTGACAAGGCTGCACTGGGGCAAAGCTGCACTGACAAGGCTGCACTGGGGCAAAGCTGCACTGACAAGGCTGCACTGGACACCGGGGAAAGGCTGCAGATGAACACTGATGAGGCTGCATTGATGGGCATTTAAATGTATGTTTTTTTTCCTTAAACTTCCCTCCTAAAAGTTTTTTTCCTTAAAATTCCCTCCTAAACTTGGGGTGCGTGTTATACGCCGGCGCGTGTTATACGCCGATAAATACGGTATATCTATATATCTATATCTATAGATATATAGATAAATATCTATAGATATATAGATAAATATATATATAAACATCTTCCGAAATTCGAATTTCATATAAAATGAATTTGAATAGAAAACATTAGAATAGTGTAGAAAAGAATAGACTAGAAAAACAATAGAACAGAATAGAATAAAATATATATTATATTATGTTCTGTTCTGTTCTATTGTTTTTGTAGTCTATTCTTTTCTATTATTTTCTATTCTAATCTTTTCAATTCAAATTCAAATTCATTCTATACGAAATTCGAATTTCAGAAGCCATCTTCCAAAATTCAAATTTCGCATAGAATGAATTCAAATTTGTATAGAAAAGTTTAGAATAAAATAGAAAAGATTAGTATAGAAAAACAATGTAACAGAATAGAAAAAAAATATTATATACCGTATTTATCGGCGTATAACACGCACCGGCGTATAACACGCACCCCAAGTTTAGGAGGGAATTTTAAGGAAAAAAACTTTTAGGAGTAAAGTTTAAGGAAGAAAAACTTACATTAAAATGCCCATCAATGCAGCGTTATCGGTGTCCATCTGCAGCCTTTTCAGTGTCAGTGCAGCCTTGCTCCAGTGTCTATTGCAGCCTTGTCAGTGCAGCTTTGCCCCAGTGCAGAATTGTCAGTACAGCCTTGTCAGTGCAGCTTTGCCCCAGTGCAGAATTGTCAGTGCAGCCTTGTCAGTGCAGCTTTGCCCCAGTGCAGAATTGTCAGTGCAGCCTTGCCCCAGTGTCCATTGCAGCCTTGTCAGTGCAGCTTTGCCCCAGTGCAGCCTTGCCCCAGTGCAGCTTTGCCCCAGTGCAGCCTTGCCCCAGTGCAGCTTTGCCCCAGTGCAGCTTTGCCCCAGTGCAGCCTTGCCCCAGTGCAGCCTTGCCCCAGTGCAGCTTTGTGGGATCCCTGCCGACATACACAGCCGTGTGTAAATTCAAATATAGCGCTGAGACTGCAGGGACTCGGCGGAGCCGAGATACACATACCGAGAGTCCTCAGCTTTTCTCTGCGCCGCTTACAGTCCCGCCCAGTCCCGCCCTATGGGCGGGACTGTAAGCGGCACCGAGAAAAGCCGAGGACTCTCGGGTATGTGTATCTCGGCTCCGCCGAGTCCCTGCAGTCTTGGCGCCATATTTGAATTTACACACGGCTGTGTATGTCAGCGGCGATCGTGGCAATAGCCGCGATCGCTCCGATCAGACAAAATTGGGGATCGGCCTATAACACGCACCCACGATTTTCCCCTGATTTTCAGGGGAAAAAAGTGCGTGTTATATGTCGATAAATACGGCATATATTATATTTTATTCTAGTCTATTATTTTCTATTCTAATCTTTTCTATTCAAATTCAAATTCTAATATGAAATTTGAACTTCAGAAGCCATGTTCTGAAATTCGATTTTCATATAGAATTAATTTGAATTTGAATAGAAAATACTTATGGAATAGAAAATAATAGAAAAGAAAAGCATAGAAAAACAATAGAACAAAATAATAATAAAAAAAAAAATATATATATATATATATATATATATATATATATATATATATATATATATATATATATTCTATTGCTTTATTATTTTATATTCTATCTTATTGTACTTTTTAGGAAATAGTTTTCTATTTTTTTCGAATTCGATTTGATTTTGTTTTTGAATTTGTTTTCAAATTCGTTCATTATTTTTCGGATTCGTTGAAATTCGTTACTTTTGTAATTCGGAAATTTGGATGCATGCGAATTCCTGAATAATGAAAGATTCATCCGAATTTCGATTCAGAACGAAACGCAATAATAACTCATCTTTGGAGTAGTTGCAGTCTTTCTTCCAGGGTAGAAATAGTGTTGGTTTCTCCATTGTGTGTGATGGTTAACTTGGCCGGGTACTTCCAGCGATGCAAGATCTTATGATTATGGAGAGCCTTGGTTATAGTAAGACATTTACTGCGCACCTGAAGGTTATGCTTGGAGAGATCAGGCAGGAGTTGTAGCTTGACAAATTGCTCCAGGAGTTGGTCTGGTTGTGAATCACCTCAAGTAGTTGCTCTTTCACTTGAAAAAAAAAGCACCCTGAGAATAACATCCCTAGGGAGTTGCGAAGGGAGGTGCTCAGGTTTGGGGATCTGGTGGATTCTGTCGATGGTTAAATCAGCTGACAATAATGATGGAAGAACAGATAGGAATAGGTCCCTCACGAATTGCTGCAGTTGGGGTTTGTTGGACAGACTCCCCTAGATCCTGGACATCCTCTTGCAACTGGTGGAGGCAGGATTTAATGTCAAGCTATATAGAGGATATTAAGGTTCTAAGCATACTCTTAAAGCGGAGGGCCACCCTGGAAAAAAAAATGCCACCAAAGTTCCTAAAAAAATAAAAAAAAACATTTGTAAAAATTTTTTTTTATACTTACCTAAACCCTTGTTGCTAGGCAGTCTTCCTAATCTGCCTCTTCCTATTCCGAGGTGTGTTCTTCTCCTTGGTGAGCGGCCCCGTTGTCTTCTGGGAACTGTGTGTGTTCCCAGAACACCACGGGGCCATTCACATATCGCTGCGCCGCTCGCGCGTGCGCATTAGGAAACTGGCAGTGAAGCCGTAAGGCTCCACTGCCTGTTTCCCTTACCTAGGATGGCGGTGCCGGGACTTGAGAGCCGAGGGACGGTTCGGCCTCGGGCGGCCGACATCGCGGGCACCCAGGACAGGTAAGTCTACTTATTTAAAGTCAGCAGCTACAGTGTTTGTAGCTGCTGACTTTAATCTTTTTTTTTAGCTGGCCGGAATCCCACTTTAAGCATGTTGCCAGATATTGGTAGGTCACAGGTAGAGAATGCAGCAACTGAATCCTCAAGAGACTACGATTCAGAACCTGTGTGTTACTCTGATCCTGTCTTCATATTCAGGGAGTCAGATGTGTCATCTTGGGAGTTCCTGTGTGGCCTGGACTTAGCAGGACTCCTGGTGGAAGGAGTAGATGATCCAGAAAGAGGCTGGCTGGATTGTGGAGGGATTTGGGACCCTGTCTGTGTGGTTTGCACACTGGTGCCATGCTTTGGGTGCAAGCTCTCTGAATGCCGGCACCATTTTGGCAAAGCACAGCAGCAGGCCTGGAGAAAAAATTGGTCAGCTTACTCGTCTGTGGTTGGTCCCCGTGCCTTCTCAGCATATTGAGGAGATGCCCGGACCCCTGGAGCTAGAAACAGCTGCGCTGTTGTGTGCAGGGGCTGTGAACGAGGCATATTTCCCTGGCAGCTGAGTGGAGCTCCTTCAAAGAGCAGCCACACCCCCCCAAACATAATCAATATTTGGGAGAATGAAGTTCTGCTCAAAAAAAAAATTACCGCAGTTTTGTGGAAGTGATTATTTGCTGCTACAAATCGCTAATGCCAGCTATTAGCAGAAATTCATACTGTAGCTAGCAAGGTAATCAATTGCTATCAATCAATTTTTTGTGCATTTTCCGCCTTTTTATGGGGATTCTGGATCTGTTCAATGAATAGATCAAGCAGCAGGCCATCGATCACCATAGCAATTATCTATTTCTGCAAGGAGACACTGGACAGAGCTGAGTCAGCCTCTGTATTCAGTTTAAGTGATGTAATGTCACTGTGATGTAACATCTCTTCCTATGTAAACACAAAGCAGAAGCATTGTGTTAACAGTGATCTGCTACAAGTTTTCTTATGTGTCACTGTGTAGCAAGACTGGAAGCCCAGGAGCTAATGATTTCAGATCCTGGGCTTAGCTCTGGGCCCTAGCAGTCACATATAATTGGTGGTTCCAATTGCAAAAGCCACCGGGATCCACAGGCATTGGGGTGGCTCTGGGGTGATAAAAACAAATATTCCTGTGCCATTTTAAAATGGTTCTGTTGACTCAAGGGGTTAAAAATTATTCCTGGAAATAAATAACCTGTTTGACATGGCCAAAAATGATGCTCTCTTGGAGTGACGCTCTGTTGCAACCTTTTACAGCTTCTGCTTTCTTTTGCCTTCTAGATAGAACAAAAAAAACTGACCATATTTGTGAGTTTTATGATTGTTCCTAGTTCACTACTAGTTTTTAAGCTTTGTTGGGTAAAAGAAGTAGCGTTGTTTTAGATCTGTCATTTATACATAAACACATGATCAGTAGTTCAGCAGACCTAATATTTGTATATAAAGTGGAACTATGGGGAACATTAAAAAAACCTATATATAATGCAGTTTCTCACTAGCTTTTGCTGTCTTTCTGGTTCCCCCAGTACCATACTGTATTTTTTACCTTACCTGTTTATTTTCCAGTGCACCTGTTATTTTTAATTTTATTTAACAGGTCAAAGTGGCAATTTGAATGTGGACATTTTTTTATTTTAAAATGAAATTACGCAGCAAATACCTCCGCTCCAACCATCCAATATCTATGAGGTCCCTTGCTGGTACTGACATCTTCTCCCCAGCTTCTTCTGGGTCTTTTGCCATCCTGATTGGCTGGGGAGGGATGGTGGAACTCCTATGCATGCAAACATAGACACCATGGCACAAATGTATCCTAAGCTCAGTGTACATTTGAAAGAAGACTGTGAACAAGCATGTTGATTTTGTTTTATTGTTGAATAGATCTAGCATGTCTTTTCTGCAATAAATCACTTGCCTGCTTGCAATTTGTTTATTTTACTCTTTAGCCTATTTTAACTCTGACAGAAGTGCTTTCTATGGTCAGCCTTTATTAATTTAGTTAAAAACTGTTATCTTGTAACAGCTTAAACGTGATAAGCAGAGTTAGGCCTTAGTAACTTATGCAAAGCCCTTCTACTAGTTAATCTAATGCCACGTACACACGAGCGGACTTTCCGGCATACTTGGTCCGGCGGACCAAAGTCTGCCGAACAATCCGACCGTGTGTAGGCTCCGGCGGACTTTTTCCCAAAGGCCCGCAGGACCTAGATTTGAAACATGTTTTAAATCTTTCCGTCGGACTTAGTTTCTGGCGGAAAGTCTGCTCGTCTGTGTGCTGGTCCGAGGGAAAGCCCGCTCGTCTGTATGCTGGTCCAACGGACCAGATATGACGCAAGGGCAGGGTATTGCATTTCGTGCTCGCTGCAATAGGAAAAACAAATTTTCCTATTGCGGTGAGCGCGGTGCATTATAAAGGGAAGCCCCTACGCCGAAAAAACGGCGTGGGGTCCCCCCTAAAATCCATACAAGACCCGGATCCGAGCACGCAGCATGGACGGTCGGGAAAGGGGGTGGGGACAAGCGAGTGCCCCCCCTCCTGAACCGTACCAGGCCGCATGCCCTCAACATGGGGGGTGGGTGCTTTGGGGGAGGGGGGCGCCCTGCAGGGCCCCCCCACCCCAAAGCACCTTGCCCCCATGTTGATGAGGACAAGGGACTCTTCCCGACAACCCTGGCCGTTGGTTGTCGGGGTCTGCGGGCAGGGGGCTTATATATAATATAATTAGAGGGCCCCCAGATCCCGTCCCCCCCACCCTATGTGAATGAGTATGGGGTACATGTTACCCCTACCCATTCACCTATGGAAAAAGTGTCAATAATAAAACACACTACACAGGTTTTTAAAATAGTTTATTAAACAGCTCCGGGGGGTCTTCCTCCGGCTTCGGGGGTCTTCTTCCAGCTTCGGGGGTCCCTCTGGTTCCTCTTCTCCCGGCATCCGGTTGGTTCTTCTCTGCTCTCTCCGGCCTCTTCTCCCTATGCTCCAAATCTTCGGCCGGTTCCTCCGCTGTCTTCAGGCCGCTCTCTTGCCAGCGGAGGTCCGGACTTCTGGGCTTCTTGTCTTCTTCCCTCTTCACTTCTCTTCTCTTCTCCAGATGTTGACACGATGCTCTCTCCGGCTGGACTGCTCTCTGAGCGCTCCGTTGTGACTTATATAAGCGGAGACCCCGCCCCCTTATGATGTCACAGTCTCTGGGAATGCTGGGACTGTGACGTTTTAGGGGGCGTGGTCAAAATCACGCGGTGACCACGCCCCCTAAAATGTCACAGTCCCAGCATGCCCAGGGACTGTGACATCATAAGGGGGCGGGGTCTCCGCCTATATAAGTCACAACGGAGTGCTCAGAGAGCAGTCCAGCCGGAGAGAGCGTTGTGTCAACATCTGGAGAAGAGAAGAGGGAAGAAGACAAGAAGCCCAGAAGTCCGGACCTCCGCTGGCAAGATTGCTGCCTGAAGACAGCGGAGGAGCCGGCCGAAGAACTGGAGCACAGGGAGAAGAGGCCTGGAGAGAGCAGAGAAGAACCAACCGGACGCCGGGAGAAGAGGAACCGGAGGGACCCCCGAAGCCGGAAGAAGACCCCCGAAGCCGGAGGAAGACCCTGAAGCCGGAGGAAGACCCCCCCGGAGCTGTTTAATAAACTATTTTAAAAACCTGTGTAGTGTGTTTTATTATTGACACTTTTTCCCTAGGTGAATGGGTAGGGGTACCATGTACCCCATACTCATTCACATAGGATGGGGGGGCCGGGATCTGGGGGCCCTCTTATTATAGGGGCTCCCAGATTCCGATAAGCCCCCCGCCCGCAGACCCTGACAACCAACGGCCAGGGTTGTCGGGAAGAGGCCCTTGTCCTCATCAACATGGGGACAAGGTGCTTTGGGGTGGGGGGTGCCCCCTCCCCCGAAGCACCTACCCCCATGTTAAGGGCATGCAGCCTGGTACGGTTCAGGAGGGGGGGCGCTCGCTCGTCCCCACCCCCTTTCCTGACCGGCCGGGCTGCGTGCTCGGGGTCTGGTATGGATTATAGGCTGGACCCCACGCCGTTTTTTCGGCGTAGGGGCTTCCCTTTATAATCCATACCAGACCTAAGGGCCTGGTATGCCCCGTGACGGGGCTCGCAAAGTGTCAATCTCGCCGATAAAAGCGGCAAGATTGACTTCCTTTTCTAGTCCCGTTGCACCTGAGTCACGTTCAAAATGAACGGACTTGTCCATGTGTGGGCAAGTCCGTTCATTCTGAAAGTCCGCCGTAACTCCGGCGAAGGACCGTCGGAAAGACGGGTGGACTTAGCCCGCCAGAAAGTCTGGTCTTGTGTGGGCAAGTCCATCCGTTTCAAAGTCCGGCACACCTGGCGGACAAAGTCCGTCGGAAAGTGTGCCGGACCAAGTATGCCAGAAAGTCCGATCGTGTGTACGCGGCATAAGAATACCTTTTCCACAGGTCGACAATGCTGATGTCCAAGGTTTGCTTTGCTGCTCCTCTATAGATACAGTGGAAAGGTGAGTGTAGCCACTATAACACAGAAGTGTGTTACTAGCCAGATCGCCATGAGAAATAAAGAAAAAAAGCCCCAAAAAACGATTGCAGCCACCATATCTAAGCACTGGCAATGCAATATATTATTTTTGAGATTAGCTACACTTTAAGATATATTTCACAAATTAAGACTTGCTTACTGAATCAATACATGAAATTAAATTGATTTATTTATCCAAAGAGAGACTCACTGAACCCACTGGATACAGATAACCAACTGTTGAACCCAATCAGCAACAAATAGTTAATGAGGAATAAGGGTGCACCCTTGAAGCATATAAGCCATGATGCACAATGGAGGCAGTGACTTTGTGTTGCTTGATTAAGTTTGACAGTTGGTCATCTGTATCCAGTGAAATGAGTGAATCCAGCGAATCCATTTCCCCTTGGACGGATTCTACGTTGTATGTGTTTTTGCCAAAGAACATTTATGAGTATAAAATATAATGTTTTATTCAAGTTTTATTTTAAAATATCACATAATTTCAGTGATCTTTCTGTAACATTTCTATTTGCTCATTAATACAACTATCTTATAGCCAAATATGCATCATTTTTTTTGGTTCTTTCTGTCTAACAAACACTTGTCAAAAATCTCCAGTTGTTAACCTTTTGTCTATAGTATAATCCTTCATACTTGAGTATCAGAGTTCGCTCCATATCAAATTATGCTTATGTGACAAATGCTTTGAGCACAAGGTTGCATCCCAACATAAGTGGGAAATGATTTTACAGCCTATAGCATTACTAGGCTATACTGTATACTGCATGTTCTCTTAATTATGCATAGTTTAGAATATCAATATTTATTAGGTAGGTATTTTAATGGCAAGACGCATTGTTAATGGAACAACCATCAAGACATTATTCTTATACAAATAATCAATATTGCAAGCTCTGAACTTATGTTTCATATAGATTAGTAGATTAAAAGCCTTAAACCAAACAACAGTTACAGATAATAACATAGCAATTAAATTAACTGTTGATTGTAGTGCTAACTAGTCTATTGTTATATTTGAGTGAAAATTGTCTTCCATGCATACATACTAATGGTAAGTCTTACAACTTGATAAATGGCTACTAAAGGGTAGGTTGCCAGGAAGTGCCTGCTATCACTCCTCTACCCAGCAGCATATGCTAACATTTCTTTCACTCCCCTGTTGCTTCCTTCAACTAATTTAATAATTCAAAAATACCTGGCACTTTAGGGTATAAAGAAACAGGGGACGCACTTCATGTGGCAGTGCTAGCTATTGGTAATTAGCCCAGCACTGTCTCATAGAGACTGGGTGAGTCTTTAACTCTGTGTCAACACCAACAAAAGTGATCTGTACTTGCTCAGGGCTTTCTTTTTATGTACTGTGACTACATGGAGCAGAGGGGGAGGGAAGTAAAGATTGAGCAAGTGCAGCTAGAACACAGAGCATGAAAATGACCACCTGGAGTGAGATTGGAAGAGAAGAAGCAACCTAGAGACACTGTGCTGGGGACTAATTATGACTAATTATGCATATGGTAATGTGACCGTCGTGGCTATGGGATGAAGCATAGTTTTTCCTCTTGTATGTGTCACTTTACACAAAGATGAGTTAAAGTTGACCTGAACACGAAAAGTTAAATTTTACTACCATAAAGGAAAAATTTGAAATGTTAATTATGCCTAAGCAGCATACTTAAACTTTTTGAATTCCTCCTGAAAGATAATGGCACACCTCTTGGTATTCGAGTTCTTAGGCACCCCTGTGCCCACAGCCTCATGATTATATACATAATTTTTGCTTGCTATTCTTCTTGCTGGAGAGGAAATTGTTCACAAAGACCTGCAGTGCAAGAGTATCAGCACTGTCTGCTGAAATTTTTAGGTAAAGTCCTACTTCTACTAAAATGGCAGCCTCCACACAGAGCCATCTTAAAATAAATGGCATGGTAAGTCTGTAGGCTTCGGGTTCACTTTAAACCTAGGAAATTTTTTGTTTGGGGTTCAGCAAATGTGCAAACTAAATTCGTGTCTAGCTGAATCAAACCTTTTGTGGCAGTTGAAAGTAAAACACTTAGAGCCCTTTCACACTGGGACGGGGGCGGCGTCGGCGGTAAAACGCCGCTATTATTAGAGGCGTTTTACCGCCGGTATGCGGCCGCTAGCGGGGCGGTTTTACCCCCCGCTAGCGGCCAAGAAGGGGTTAAATACCACCGCAAAGTGCCTCCGCAGAGGCGCTTTGCCGGCGGTATAGCCGCGCCGTCCCATTGATTTCAATGGGCAGGAGCGGTAAAGGAGCGGTATACACACCGCTCCTTCACCGCTCCAAAGATGCTGCTGGCAGGACTTTTTTTACCCTCGGGGCTTTCACACTGGATACACAGCAGCGGCACTTTTGGGTCGGTTTGCAGGCGATATTATTAGCGCAATAGCGCCTGCAAACCGCCCCAGTGTGAAAGGGCTCTTAACAGCATCATTACTACCGCTGCTAAATGTGACAGTTTAGGCTGGATGACAGATTAGCCTCAGGAAAAAAAAAAAACATACCATTGGCTTATTTGAGCTTGCTTTTTAACATTTGGTTCCCATTGACTTTTAAGCTTGCCAAACTAACCTCGAACCAAACCCAACTATATTTGGTTCATCCCTATAAGTAAACGATAGGGAAAAAATTAGTTTTCCACAGGCAGTACTGCTTATTAGTTCCTTATCTTCTGCTTGCCTTCTTGGGCTCAACTTCTAGAATTCATGTCCTATTTAAATTCCATATCTTTGGGGTGTCATCAATCCAGAAACTTCAGAAGAGAGATCTTAGTTAAGACGTACCTGATATGATTCAGCCTACTAGAATCTGAGCATATTTGGTAAACCTACGTTTATACCTCCATATACCTTTAAACTGAACATTGACTGACTGCTCAAATGCATATTTGGTAAACCTGCGTTTATACCTCCATATACCTTTAAACTGAACATTGACTGACTGCTCAAATGCATATTTGGTAAATCTGTTTGTCACCACTGTTTCAACTCCATCTGTATCCATGCTCACATCATTTCAATATTTATTTAGCCATTAAGGCTTACCTGAATTATGGGTTTCCTTATCTTTACAATTTTGGCCTTTTAGTCCCCTTGCAGTTTGATTGTGGTGTGAAAGTTATGCTCTGCTAGCTGTGTTCCTAATATCCCTTCTTAACCACTTGCCGACCGCCTCACGCCTATATACGTGAGCAGAATGGCACGGGCAGGCAAAATCACGTACCTGATACGTGATGCCTTCCCGTGGGCGGGGGGTCCGATCGGACCCCCCCCGGTGCCAGCGGCGGTCGGCTTTTGTCTGGCAGCGATCAAAGATGAGGGGGAGGCCATCCGATCGTGGCCCCCCCTCGCGATCGCTCCCAGCCAATGAGAAACATCCTCTGCCTCTGTATAGTACACAGAGGCAGAGGATGTGATGTCATCTCTCCTCGGCTCGGGAGTTTCCGTTCCAGCGCCGAGGGGAGAAGACATGTGAGTGAGTGCACCAACACTACACAACACAGTAGAACATGCCAGGCACACTAAACACCCCGATCCCCCCCCGATCCCCCCCCGATCGCCCCCTGATCCCCCCCCAATCACCCCCCCCCTGTCACAAACTGACACCAAGCAGGTTTTTTTTTTTTTTTTCCTGATTACTGCATGGTGTCAGTTTGTGACAGTTAGAAGTGTTAGGACAGTGAGTATTACCCCCCTGTAGGTCTAGGGTACCCCCCTAACCCCCCTAATAAAGTTTTAACCCCTTGATCACCCCCCCCGTCACCAGTGTCACTAAGCGATCATTTTTCTGATCGCTGTATTAGTGTCACTGGTTCCGCTAGTTAGGGATGTAAATATTTAGGTTCGCCGTCAGCGTTTTATAGCGACAGGGACCCCCATATACTACCTAATAAATGTTTTAACCCCTTGATTGCCTCCTAGTTAACCCTTTCACCACTGATCACCGTATAACCGTTACGGGTGACGCTGGTTAGTTCGTTTATTTTTTATAGTGTCAGGGCACCCGCCGTTTATTACCGAATAAAGGTTTAGCCCCCTGATCGCCCGGCGGTGATATGCGTCGCCCCAGGCAGCGTCAGATTAGCGCCAGTACCGCTAACACCCACGCATGCAGCATACACCTCCCTTAGTGGTATAGTATCTGAACGGATCTATATCTGATCCGATCAGATCTATACTAGCGTCCCCAGCAGTTTAGGGTTCCCAAAAACGCGGTGTTAGCGGGATCAGCCCAGATACCTGCTAGCACCTGCGTTTTGCCCCTCCGCCCGGCCCAGCCCAGCCCACCCAAGTGCAGTATCGATCGATCACTGTCACTTACAAAACACTAAACGCATAACTGGAGCATTCGCAGAGTCAGGCCTGATCCCTGCGATCGCTAACAGTTTTTTTGGTAGCGTTTTGGTGAACTGGCAAGCACCAGCCCCAGGCAGCGTCAGGTTAGCGCCAGTACCGCTAACACCCACGCACGCACGCACCGTACACCTCCCTTAGTGGTATAGTATCTGAACGGATCAATATCTGATCCGATCAGATCCATACTGGCGTCCCCAGCAGTTTAGGGTTCCCAAAAACGCAGTGTTAGCGGGATCAGCCCAGATACCTGCTAGCACCTGCGTTTTGCCCCTCTGCCCGGCCCAGCCCACCCAAGTGCAGTATCGATCGATCACTGTCACTTACAAAACACTAAACGCATAACTGCAGCGTTCGCAGAGTCAGGCCTGATCCCTGTGATCGCTAACAGTTTTTTTGGTAGCGTTTTGGTGAACTGGTAAGCGCCAGCGGCCTAGTACACCCCGGTCATAGTCAAACCAGCACTGCAGTAACACTTGGTGACGTGGCGAGTCCCATAAGTGCAGTTCAAGCTGGTGAGGTGGCAAGCACAAGTAGTGTCCCGCTGCCACCAAAAAGACAAACACAGGCCCGTCGTGCCCATAGTGCCCTTCCTGCTGCATTCGCCAATCCTAATTGGGAACCCACCGCTTCTGCAGCGCCCGTACTTCCCCCATTCACATCCCCAACCAAATGCAGTCGGCTGCATGAGAGGCATTTTTATGTCCTCCCGAGTACCCCTACCCAACAAACCCCCCCAAAAAAGAGGTCGTGTCTGCAGCAAGCGCGGATATAGGCGTGACACCCGCTATTATTGTCCCTCCTGTCCTGACAATCCTGGTCTTTGCATTGGTGAATGTTTTGAACGCTACCATTCACTAGTTGAGTATTAGCGTAGGGTACAGCATTGCACAGACTAGGCGCACTTTCACAGGGTCTCCCAAGATGCCATCGCATTTTGAGAGACCCGAACCTGGAACTGGTTACAGTTATAAAAGTTACAAGTTTGCAAAAAAAACACACAAAAAAAAATAGTTGTCGTTTTATTGTTCTCTCTCTCTCTATTCTCCCTCTATTGTTCTGCTCTTTTTTACTGTGTTCTATTCTGCAATGTTTTATTGTTGTTATGTTTTATCATGTTTGCTTTTCAGGTATGCAATTTTTTATACTTTACTGTTTACTGTGCTTTATTGTTAACCATTTTTTGTCTTCAGGTACGCCATTCACGACTTTGAGTGGTTATACCAGAATGATGCCTGCAGGTTTAGGTATCATCTTGGTATCATTCTTTTCAGCCAGCGGTCGGCTTTCATGTAAAAGCAATCCTAGCGGCTAATTAGCCTCTAGACTGCTTTTACAAGCAGTGGGAGGGAATGCCCCCCCCACCGTCTTCCGTGTTTTTCTCTGGCTCTCCTGTCTCAACAGGGAACCTGAGAAAGCAGCCGGTGATTCAGCCAGCTGACCAGAGACCAGAGTGGCTCCAAACATCTCTATGGCCTAAGAAACCGGAAGCTACGAGCATTTTATGACTTAGATTTCGCCGGATGTAAACAGCGCCATTGGGAAATTGGGGAAGCATTTTATCACACCGATCTTGGTGTGGTCAGATGCTTTGAGGGCAGAGGAGAGATCTAGGGTCTAATAGACCCCAATTTTTTCAAAAAAGAGTACCTGTCACTACCTATTGCTATCATAGGGGATATTTACATTCCCTGAGATAACAATAAAAATGATTTAAAAAAAAAAATGAAAGGAACAGTTTAAAAATAAGATAAAAAAGCAAAAAAATAATAAAGAAAAAAAAAAAAAGCACCCCTGTCCCCCCTGCTCTCGCGCTAAGTCGAACGCAAGCGTCGGTCTGGCGTCAAATGTAAACAGCAATTGCACCATGCATGTGAGGTATCACCGCGAAGGTCAGATCAAGGGCAGTATTTTTAGCAGTAGACCTCCTCTGTAAATCTAAAGTGGTAACCTGTAAAGGCTTTTAAAGGCTTTTAAAAATGTATTAATTTTGTTGCCACTGCACATTTGTGCGCAATTTTAAAGCATGTCATGTTTGGTACTCGGCTTAAGATCATCTTTTTTATTCCATATTTCCACAAAAAATGCGTTTGAAAAATCGCTGCGCAAATACCGTGTGAAAAAAAAAATTAAACACCCACCATTTTAATCTGTAGGGCATTTGCTTTAAAAAAATATATAATGTTTGGTGGTTCAAAGTAATTTTCTTGCAAAAAAAAAATTACTTTTTCATGTAAACAATAAGTGTCAGAAAGGGCTTTGTCTTCAAGTGGTTAGAAGAGTGGGTGATGTGTGACATAAGCTTCTAAATGTTGTGCATAAAATGCCAGGATAGTTCAAAACCCCCCCAAATGACCCCATTTTGGAAAGTAGACACCCCAAGCTATTTGCTGAGAGGCATGTCGAGTCCATGGAATATTTTATATTGTGACACAAGTTGCGGGAAAGAGACACATTTTTTTTTTTTTTTTGCACAAAGTTGTCACTAAATGATATATTGCTCAAACATGCCATGGGGATATGTGAAATTACACCCCAAAATACATTCTGCTGCTTCTCCTGAGTACGAGGATACCACATGTGTGAGACTTTTTGAGAGCCTAGCCGCGCACGGGACCCCGAAAACCAAGCACCGCCTTCAGGTATTCTAAGGGCGTAAATTTTTGATTTCACTCTTTACTGCCTATCACAGTTTCGGAGGCCATGGAATGCCCAGGTGGCACAAACCCCCCCCCCCAAATGACCCCATTTTGGAAAGTAGACACCCCAAGCTATTTTCTGAGAGGTATAGTGAATATTTTGCAGACCTCAC
This sequence comes from Lithobates septentrionalis, assembly GCA_037952835.1. Classification (NCBI taxonomy): domain Eukaryota; kingdom Metazoa; phylum Chordata; class Amphibia; order Anura; family Ranidae; genus Lithobates; species Lithobates septentrionalis. The sequence continues at coordinate 1,488,142 of JBBDGP010000091.1, read as the reverse complement.
TTTTTGTCACAAAGTTTTGAAAATTGAAAAAAGAAAAAAAAACATTTTTCTGGTCTTTCTTCATTTTCAAAAACAAATGAGAGCTGCAAAATACTCACCATGCCTCTCAGCAAATAGCTTGGGGTGTCTACTTTCCAAAATGGGGTCATTTGGGGGGTTTTGTGCCATCTTGGCATTTTATGGCCTTCAAAACTGTGATAGGTAGTGAGGAGTGAAATCAAAAATTTATGCCCTTAGAAATCCTGAAGGCGGTGCTTGGTTTTCGGGGCCCCATACGCGACTAGGCTCCCAAAAAGTCCCACACATGTGGTATCCCCGTACTCGGGAGAAGCAGCTGAATGTATTTTGGGGTGCAATTCCACATATGCCTATGGCCTGTGTGAGCAATATATCATTTAGTGACAACTTTTTGTAAACATTTTTTTTTTTTGTCATTATTCAATCACTTGGGACAAAAAAAATAAATATTCAATGGGTTCAACATGCCTCTCAGCAATTTCCTTGGGGTGTCTACTTTCCAAAATGGGGTTATTTGGGGGGGTTTTGTACTGCCCTGGCATTTTAGCACCTCAAGAAATGACATAGGCAGTCATAAATTAAAAGCTGTGTAAATTCCAGAAAATGTACCCTAGTTTGTAGACGCTATAACTTTTGCGCAAACCAATAAATATACGCTTATTGACATTTTTTTTTACCAAAGACATGTGGCCGAATACATTTTGGCCTAAATGTATGACTAAAATTTAGTTTATTGGATTTTTTTTATAACAAAAAGTAGAAAATATCATTTTTTTTCAAAATTTTCGGTCTTTTTCCATATATAGCGCAAAAAATAAAAACGGCAGCGGTGACCAAATACCATCAAAAGAAAGCTCTATTTGTGGGAAGAAAAAGACGCAAATTTCGTTTGGGTACAGCATTGCATGACCGAGCAATTAGCAGTTAAAGTGACGCAGTGCCGAATTGTAAAAAGTGCTCTGGTCAGGAAGGGGGTAAAATCCTGCGGGGCTGAAGTGGTTAATTGATTAATTGCCAGATTCTATCCACACCCAACACACAGTATAAAAACAAGGCCCTCTTTACGGGGGAACACATACAGGGAGCTGCACATACAGGGGTTCTTCCACAGAAGTGGGATTCTTTAAATAAGTGGCACTTCTGCTCTTGCACTTCAGCGATTTGCACAATGCAAACTACAACAGACAGCAGATGACCTCAATTCCAAATCATCTCACCTTCCTCTCTGAAACATGCTCTCTTTACCTCTCCTCCTTTTCACAATTGCTGCCTCTCTTCTCAAACTATGCAAGTGAAGGCGCAAAAAAACAGAAACCTCATGATACCATTGTGTCAGTGAAAGGCTAAAAGATGAATAAAAATTGATATAGTCCTCAGAGTCAAACACAGGCAAAAATGGTATATGAAAAAGTCCACACAGAGGGCTGCCTTCCAGGGAGAGCTGAAACCAAGCTCCTGAATCTGCAGAAAAAAACACAAGGGAAGGGGAGGCGCCTCTAAGTGCAGTATTAAAACAAATTTATTAAAAAGATCACTATACAAGCAACTCACATTTTATAGGATAAAAAACAGCATGTAGTGTGGTAAAATCCATGGAAGGAGTCCATCAGGTCGGTCACCGAAGTCCCTGCTGCCTGCTATGCGTTCGGCTTTGTTGAAACACCGCTCGAGCTGGCCGCGGTGATGTTGGATTCCAAAGCGAGGCCTGGGACGCTGGTGGAGGGCAGGCGCGGAGCTGTGACGTCACTGGAATGTGACGCGTTTCATGAGTGTACGGGCTACGATGACACGGTAGCTGCGCTCTTTCATCAAGCTACACATGGATAGTGAGAGCGGCTTAAGAAGGGGTAGGGGAGGAGGGGAAAAAAAGGGGAGAAAACAAAAGCTGGATTGGAGAGGTGGAAAGTGATGGACATATGAGAACACTCTCTGGGAGATAAAAAGGAAATTTTCAAAGCTAAGGAATAATCTCAATTGTAGAAAACTAACAGATAATAGATGTTATTATTAGGAATTCCCATGCAAAAAACAATATGAAAAATATTAAAAAGGTGATAATAACAAATGATGAAAATATGGAATTAATGAATAATCGTAAATAGTAGAAATTATGCTAATGAAAATAATGAAATAGTATATGAGGTGGATAATTGGGTTATTGACTAAAAAATTAATTAAATAATTAATCAATAGGAGAGGTCTCAATAATGTAATCAGAGGTATTGGTATATATGTATGCATATACGCACATACGCACCAATGTATATCTGACGGTAAACACACACACCCACCCACGGTCACCTCTATTGTAGAGCCCCTACAACCTATGTGAGCGGGGAGCTGGGGCCCTCTTATGTAAAGGGACCGATACATGTATGTGGGTCCAATACATTTGGAATTACAAATGTTGTATTGGAGGTTTTGGATGTATTTTGAAAACGTTTGACCTATAGAAAACGACATGATTATCAATTGAGACCACCAATGCATTGAGTTAATAAATGTAACAGGGGTAAACAGTATATGGTTTATAGAATGGTAGCAATTTCAATACTTTCATTGATTCCTCCTGGCGAGAGTACATCTAAGGTGTAAATCCAAAAGGTCTCACGTGCACAGAGCTTCTTGAACCTCTCAGCCGCTGGGAGGGACCTCGGGATCTGCTCGATAACCCATACCTCAAGGCCATCTGTGGAACCTTGGTGGGCTGAGGCAAAATGTTTTGGAACACTATGGGGATCTGTTCCCCCCTCTATGAGCCTTCTATGTTCGCCGAATCTTCGTCTTAGGGCTCTAATTGTCCGGCCCACATACATTAGGCCACATGGACACTTTAGGCCATAAATGACGAAGTCAGACGAACAGTTTGAGAATTCTTTTAACATGTAGGTCTTGCCTTTAGTAGTGAAGGATTTTCGTCCATTTTGGACGAAATTACAGGTCTTACATAAGGCCTTACGGCATTGGTACATACCCACCAGGGGGATCAATGTAAGTACCGGTGGTGAGGTTGAAATGGATTTGAACTTGCTGGGTGCAATCTTATTCTTAAGATTGGGGGCCCTGCGGTAGATCACCTTGGGACGGGGTGGAAGTAATGTTTTTAAGTGAGGGTCTTGATGTAGAATACCCCAGTGTTTTTCTAGGATCTTCTCCATACCTTTATGCTTGTTATGAAAGGAGGTTATAAACCTGCTGGAGCCCTCATATGTAGGTTGATTAGTTTTTGGTTTTGATGGTTTACCATGCAGGTAATGTTTGAAAGCGTCTTCCACTAGGGTTTCGGGGTATTTTTTGTCATGGAACTTTCTTTTGAGAGTTTTACTTAATTCAACATAATCTGCATCCCTAGTGCAGTTCTGCCGGAGGCGGCAGAACTGTCCTTTGGGAATGTTTGTGACCCATTTTGGAAGATGACAACTTTCAAAGTGCAAATAAGAGTTCCCTGCTGTAGGTTTAATGTAATTTTTTGAAGTGATAATGGGGCCATCATGTCCCAATTCTAAATCTAAGAAAGCAATAGTGGCTGAATCAGTGGCTGACGTAAAGGACAGCCCATAGGGATTGGTGTTACAATGTTGGACAAAAGGAGTTATCAGGTCAGTATCGCCATCCCAGATGATAATTAGGTCGTCAATGTATCTTCCAAAAAATATGATGTTGGCCGTAAAAGGGTTATTATTGAAAATGAAATTGTTTTCCCATAGACCCATCGCCAGGTTTGCGTAAGAGGGTGCGAAATTCGCCCCCATTGCTGTACCTTGTATCTGTTGGTAGTATTCTTCGTTAAAGGAGAAGTAGTTATGTGTCAAGCAAAATCTTGTTGCCTCCACTATAAAGCCTGCCTGGCGCATGTTAATGAGGGGTTCTGTGGACAAAAATTGTTCTAATGCCATCAGTCCGAAGTCATGTGGAATAGAGGTGTATAGCGAACACACATCTAATGAGAGCCAGACATAAGTGGGTTCCCACTTATATAAGGATAACATTTCCAAGAGGTGAGTACCATCTCGGATATATGATGGAAATTTGGGCAACTATGGGCTGTAAGAAATGGTCTATATATAGACTGAAGCCCGTGGTGACACTGTCCATGGCTGCCACAATAGGTCTGCCTGGGGGATTCGCTAAGCTTTTGTGGATCTTCGGCAGGTGGTAAAAATACGGTACTTGGTAGAAAGTTTTTTGCAAGAAAGACTTCTCAACTTTGGTAATAATGCCCTTAATGCCCTCTAAAAGGGCAGTGGAGATCAATTGGTCAGCTTCCCTGGCATATTCGGTTGTGGGGTCCCTGGGGAGTTTGACATATGTCGTAGTGTCAGAAAGTAACCTGTATGATTCTCTGAGGTAATCCATTCTATTTTGTAATACAATGCCCCTCCTTTATCTGCAGATTTAATAACCAAATCCTCTGTGTGGATAATTTTATCAAGTGCTTTGATTTCAGAGGATGTTGAGTTATTAGATCTGGAGGCCGAGGAAGATTCACATAATTTCTTAAAATCTGAAAAAACAATTATGTAAAAAGCTTCTAAATAAGGTCCCTTGGACTGCGTGGGAAAGAATATTGATTTTTGTTTTAAGGAAGTATGAACAATGGGGGGAGATGTTGCAAGATGTTGAGTCAGAATATGGGCCAGCATGTTGTCACCTTGAGATGCATCAGGATCATCAATATCTGGGAATTCGGGACTGGGGTCCAGTAACGCTATGGTAGAGCTGGTTTCGGAGTTGATGACATGATTACATGAGATATTAACCGGTTTCTCCGATTGGTTATGAAAATGCCTCTTGAGGGTAAGGTTACGTATGTAACCATTGAGGTCTTTAAAAAGGACAAAGGGGTTAGGTTTATTGGTGGGTGCAAAGTTGAGTCCTCGGCCAAGAAGAGATAGATCTGCATGGGATAATGTGTGTGAGGATAAGTTGAATATTTTTATAGTTTGGGGTATTTCAGCATGTTTTGGTTTTCTGCTTTGTCCTCCTCTGCAGCCTCTTCTGTGAGCTTTCTTTTTCGGGAGGTATGTGCAAGAGGAGGACTGGGCACTAAAAAAGGAGCAGGGGAAGAGAATGGAATACTGGAGACGGATGTAGATGGAGAATCGTGGGGAATTGGTTTACTTGAGGTAGAGGATGCCTTAGTTGGCAGGGGTTGTGGCTTGATGGAAATAGAGGAATTCACTGGGTTAAGAGTGGAATGAGGAAGAGTGAGAGTGTTGGGAACATCAGTGGAAGTGACTTGAACTGGGGCACTAGAAGCAGGGGGGGTGGATTGAACCATGGATGGTGAATTGGGAGACCTGTTATAGAATTGGTGTAGAGCACGGATGAGTTCTTCTTTTTTATTGATGTGAGAACGTTGAGGCAGTGGATCTGGGGCCTGTGAATGGCAATTGTTCCACTGGTGACTAGTAGATATTCTCCTATTAGAGAAACGAATACTCATAAGGGGTATGGGGGGGTGATTGGGAGGTATGGGGTCTTGTCTAATGTGACTCGGAGGATGAGAGTTAGCACTATTATGGGGTCTGTGGGGAATGTTCTTTTTATTCCATGTGAAAATCCTATTGAGGTTATAGTCATCCAAGTCACGCTTGAACTTCCCCATTTTTTTGTTTATGAAGTTGTCCTCATCCTTTTTAGTGTTTTCTTTCAGTATTTCTAGCCATGAGGATGGAATATGGGTAGAGAATCTGGAAATCTCTTCTATGATGGTATTGACTTGTTGACTAGTAGAGTTAAATCTGTCCGTGCGATGGGAAATAAGTGTTCCCATCCACTTGATAGTACAGAAATCTGCAATACTAGCCCATTCTTTTTTGTGTTCTTCATTCAGGAAGAGAGGGCAATCTTTCATTACACGCAGGCCTCTGGGGGAAACTTTAAGGTCAATATATTGCTGTAAGAAGAATTTGTCCCACCATTGAAAATTGGTGGTGCATATTAATCTCTCTAGTTGTTTAAATTTACCACAGAGGCTCTGTCGTGTCTTGCCCTGGAGTTTAATCATATCAGAGAACTGAATGGCGGAGGATATTGTGGCAAATATAGATTCAATGGTGGCATACTTGTGTGTGGTTATGTTAGAAATAATATCCATGGTGGATAAGATATTGTTGTAACGTACCTCTCTCCAGCAGGTTTATAACCACCTTTCATAACAAGCATAAAGGTATGGAGAAGATCCTAGAAAAACACTGGGGTATTCTACATCAAGACCGTCACTTAAAAACATTACTTCCACCCCGTCCCAAGGTGATCTACCGCAGGGCCCCCAATCTTAAGAATAAGATTGCACCCAGCAAGTTCAAATCCATTTCAACCTCACCACCGGTACTTACATTGATCCCCCTGGTGGGTATGTACCAATGCCGTAAGGCCTTATGTAAGACCTGTAATTTCATCCAACATGGATGAAAATCCTTCACTACTAAAGGCAAGACCTACATGTTAAAAGAATTCTCAAACTGTTCGTCTGACTTCGTCATTTACGGCCTAAAGTGTCCATGTGGCCTAATGTATGTGGGCCGGACAATTAGAGCCCTAAGACGAAGATTCAGCGAACATAGAAGGCTCATAGAGGGGGGAACAGATCCCCATAGTGTTCCAAAACATTTTGCCTCAGCCCACCAAGGTTCCACAGACGGTCTTGAGGTATGGGTTATCGAGCAGATCCCGAGGTCCCTCCCAGCGGCTGAGAGGTTCAAGAAGCTCTGTGCACGTGAGACCTTTTGGATTTACACCTTAGATGTACTCTCGCCAGGAGGAATCAATGAAAGTATTGAAATTGCTACCATTCTATAAACCATATACCGTTTACCCCTGTTACATTTATTAACTCAATGCATTGGTGGTCTCAATTGATAATCATGTCGTTTTCTATAGGTCAAACGTTTCCAAAATACATCCAAAACCTCCAATACAACATTTGTAATTCCAAATGTATTGGACCCACATACATGTATCGATCCCTTTACATAAGAGGGCCCCAGCTCCCCGCTCACATAGGTTGTAGGGGCTCTACAATAGAGGTGACCGTGGGTGGGTGTGTGTGTTTACGGTCAGATATACAGTGGTGCGTATGTGCGTATATGCATACATATATACCAATACCTCTGATTACATTATTGAGACCTCTCCTATTGATTAATTATTTAATTCATTTTTTAGTCAATAACCCAATTATCCACCTCATATACTATTTCATTATTTTCATTAGCATAATTTCTACTATTTACGATTATTCATTAATTCCATATTTTCATCATTTGTCATTATCACCTTTTTAATATTTTTCATATTGTTTTTTGCATGGGAATTCCTAATAATAACATCTATTATCTGTTAGTTTGCTACAATTGAGATTGTTCCTTAGCTTTGAAAATTTCCTTTTTATCTCCCAGAGAGTGTTCTCATATGTCCATCACTTTCCACCTCTCCAATCCAGCTTTTGTTTTCTCCCCTTTTTTTCCCTCCTCCCCTACCCCTTCTTAAGCCGCTCTCACTATCCATGTGTAGCTTGATGAAAGAGCGCAGCTACCGTGTCATCGTAGCCCGTACGCTCATGAAACACGTTGCATTCCAGTGACGTCACAGCTCCGCGCCTGCCCTCCACCAGCATCCCAGGCCTCGCTTTGGAATCCAACATCACCGCGGCCGGCTCGAGCGGTGTTTCAACAAAGCCGAACACATAGCAGGCAGCAGGGACTTCGGTGACCGACCTGATGGACTCCTTCCATGGATTTTACCACACTACATGCTGTTTTTTATCCTATAAAATGTGAGTTGCTTGTATAGTGATCTTTTTAATAAATTTGTTTTAATACTGCACTTAGAGGCACCTCCCCTTCCCTTGTGTTTTTTTCTGCAGATTCAGGAGCTTGGTTTCAGCTGTCCCTGGAAGGCAGCCCTCTGTGTGGACTTTTTCATATACCATTTTTGCCTGTGTTTACATAGACTCTGTGGACTATATCAATTTTTATTCATCTTTTAGCCTGTCACTGACACAATGGTATCATGAGGTTTCCGTTTTTTTGCGCCTTCACTTGCATAGTAATCACATTCTGAAACCCTTTGTGCTGCATACCGGTCTCTTATCATAATACCTTTTGTGTGTGTTTTTCCTTAGCTGAGTACCAGCTCCCACATATTTAAAACATTTATGCCCATTGTGTATTTTTTAACTTTTCACTGCTATTAATTAATCTCATTGCCTACAGTTATATGGTGTTACTCATTATGCTGCATTTGCCTTTTTACCTGAGCACTGTGCATGTCATGTTTAATATGAGTTTTTTCTTTTTTATGTAAACCAGTCTTATTGCCATTCATTTTTTTTCCTCTTTGAGATACTGAGAGGTACGTTACAACAATATCTTATCCACCATGGATATTATTTCTAACATAACCACACACAAGTATGCCAGCATTGAATCTATATTTGCCACAATATCCTCCACCATTCAGTTCTCTGATATGATTAAACTCCAGGGCAAGACACGACAGAGCCTCTGTGGTAAATTTAAACAACTAGAGAGATTAATATGCACCACCAATTTTCAATGGTGGGACAAATTCTTCTTACAGCAATATATTGACCTTAAAGTTTCCCCCAGAGGCCTGCGTGTAATGAAAGATTGCCCTCTCTTCCTGAATGAAGAACACAAAAAAGAATGGCCTAGTATTGCAGAATTCTGTACTATCAAGTGGATGGGAACACTTATTTCCCATTGCACGGACAGATTTAACTCTACTAGTCAACAAGTCAATACCATCATAGAAGAGATTTCCAGATTCTCTACCTATATTCCATCCTCATGGCTAGAAATACTGAAAGAAAACACTAAAAAGGATGAGGACAACTTCATAAACAAAAAAATGGGGAAGTTCAAGCGTGACTTGGATGACTATAACCTCAATAGGATTTTCACATGGAATAAAAAGAACATTCCCCACAGACCCCATAATAGTGCTAACTCTCATCCTCCGAGTCACATTAGACAAGACCCCATACCTCCCAATCACCCCCCCCATACCCCTTATGAGTATTCGTTTCTCTAATAGGAGAATATCTACTAGTCACCAGTGGAACAATTGCCATTCACAGGCCCCAGATCCACTGCCTCAACGTTCTCACATCAATAAAAAAGAAGAACTCATCCGTGCTCTACACCAATTCTATAACAGGTCTCCCAATTCACCATCCATGGTTCAATCCACCCCCCCTGCTTCTAGTGCCCCAGTTCAAGTCACTTCCACTGATGTTCCCAACACTCTCACTCTTCCTCATTCCACTCTTAACCCAGTGAATTCCTCTATTTCCATCAAGCCACAACCCCTGCCAACTAAGGCATCCTCTACCTCAAGTAAACCAATTCCCCACGATTCTCCATCTACATCCGTCTCCAGTATTCCATTCTCTTTCCCTGCTCCTTTTTTAGTGCCCAGTCCTCCTCTTGCACATACCTCCCGAAAAAGAAAGCTCACAGAAGAGGCTGCAGAGGAGTACAAAACAGAAAACCAAAACATGCTGAAATACCCCAAACTATAAAAATATTCAACTTATCCTCACACACATTATCCCATGCAGATCTATCTCTTCTTGGCCGAGGACTCAACTTTGCACCCACCAATAAACCTAACCCCTTTGTCCTTTTTAAAGACCTCAATGGTTACATACGTAACCTTACCCTCAAGAGGCATTTTCATATCCAATCGGAGAAACCGGTTAATATCTCATGTAATCCTGTCATCAACTCCGAAACCAGCTCTACCATAGCGTTACTGGACCCCAGTCCCGAATTCCCAGATATTGATGATCCTGATGCATCTCAAGGTGACAACATGCTGGCCCATATACTGACTCAACATCTTGCAACATCTCCCCCCATTGTTCATACTTCCTTAAAACCCAAATCAATATTCTTTCCCACGCAGTCCAAGGGACCTTATTTAGAAGCTTTTTACATAATTGTTTTTTCAGATTTTAAGAAATTATGTGAATCTTCCTCGGCCTCCAGATCTAATAACTCAACATCCTCTGAAATCAAAGCTCTTGATAAAATTATCCACACAGAGGATTTGGTTATTAAATCTGCAGATAAAGGAGGGGGCATTGTATTACAAAATAGAATGGATTACCTCAGAGAATCATACAGGTTACTTTCTGACACTACGACATATGTCAAACTCCCCAGGGACTCCACAACCGAATATGCCAGGGAAGCTGACCAATTGATCTCCACTGCCCTTTTAGAGGGCATTATTACCAAAGTTGAGAAGGCTTTCTTGCAAAAAACTTTCTACCAAGTACCGTACTTTTACCACCTGCCGAAGATCCACAAAAGCTTAGAGAATCCCCCAGGCAGACCTATCATGGCAGCCATGGACAGTGTCACCACGGGCTTCAGTCTATATATAGACCATTTCTTACAGCCCATAGTTGCCCAATTACCATCATATATCCGAGATGGTACTCACCTCTTGGAAATGTTATCCTTATATAAGTGGGAACCCACTTATGTCTGGCTCTCATTAGATGTGTGTTCGCTATACACCTCTATTCCACATGACTTCGGACTGATGGCATTAGAACAATTTTTGTCCACAGAACCCCTCATCAACATGCGCCAGGCAGGCTTTATAGTGGAGGCAACAAGATTTTGCTTGATACATAACTACTTCTCCATTAACGAAGAATACTACCAACAGATACAAGATACAGCAATGGGGGCGAATTTCGCACCCTCTTACGCAAACCTGGCGATGGGTCTATGGGAAAACAATTACATTTTCAATAATAACCCTTTTACGGCCAACATCATATTTTTTGGAAGATACATTGACGACCTAATTATCATCTGGGATGGCGATACTGACCTGATAACTCCTTTTGTCCAACATTGTAACACCAATCCCTATGGGCTGTCCTTTACGTCAGCCACTGATTCAGCCACTATTGCTTTCTTAGATTTAGAATTGGGACATTATGGCCCCATTATCACTTCAAAAAATTACATTAAACCTACAGCAGGGAACTCTTATTTGCACTTTGAAAGTTGTCATCTTCCAAAATGGGTCACAAACATTCCCAAAGGACAGTTCTGCTGCCTCCGGCAGAACTGCACTAGGGACGCAGATTATGTTGAATTAAGTAAAACTCAAAAGAAAGTTCCATGACAAAAAATACCCCGAAACCCTAGTGGAAGACGCTTTCAAACAGTAAACCATCAAAACCAAAAACTAATCAACCTACATATGAGGGCTCCAGCAGGTTTATAACCACCTTTCATAACAAGCATAAAGGTATGGAGAAGATCCTAGAAAAACACTGGGGTATTCTACATCAAGTCCCTCACTTAAAAACATTACTTCCACCCCGTCCCAAGGTGATCTACCGCAGGGCCCCCAATCTTAAGAATAAGATTGCACCCAGCAAGTTCAAATCCATTTCAACCTCACCACCGGTACTTACATTGATCCCCCTGGTGGGTATGTACCAATGCCGTAAGGCCTTATGTAAGACCTGTAATTTCGTCCAACATGGACGAAAATCCTTCACTACTAAAGGCAAGACCTACATGTTAAAAGAATTCTCAAACTGTTCGTCTGACTTCGTCATTTACGGCCTAAAGTGTCCATGTGGCCTAATGTATGTAGGCCGGACAATTAGAGCCCTAAGACGAAGATTCGGCGAACATAGAAGGCTCATAGAGGGTGGAACAGATCCCCATAGTGTTCCAAAACATTTTGCCTCAGCCCACCAAGGTTCCACAGACGGCCTTGAGGTATGGGTTATCGAGCAGATCCCAAGGTCCCTCCCAGCAGCTGAGAGGTTCAAGAAGCTCTGTGCACGTGAGACCTTTTGGATTTACACCTTAGATGTACTCTCGCCAGGAGGAATCAATGAAAGTATTGAAATTGCTACCATTCTATAAACCATATACTGTTTACCCCTGTTACATTTATTAACTCAATGCATTGGTGGTCTCAATTGATAATCATGTCGTTTTCTATAGGTCAAACGTTTCCAAAATACATCCAAAACCTCCAATACAACATTTGTAATTCCAAATGTATTGGACCCACATACATGTATCGGTCCCTTTACATAAGAGGGCCCCAGCTCCCCGCTCACATAGGTTGTAGGGGCTCTACAATAGAGGTGACCGTGGGTGGGTGTGTGTGTTTACGGTCAGATATACATTGGTGCGTATGTGCGTATATGCATACATATATACCAATACCTCTGATTACATTATTGAGACCTCTCCTATTGATTAATTATTTAATTAATTTTTTAGTCAATAACCCAATTATCCACCTCATATACTATTTCATTATTTTCATTAGCATAATTTCTACTATTTACGATTATTCATTAATTCCATATTTTCATCATTTGTCATTATCACCTTTTTAATATTTTTCATATTGTTTTTTGCATGGGAATTCCTAATAATAACATCTATTATCTGTTAGTTTGCTACAATTGAGATTGTTCCTTAGCTTTGAAAATTTCCTTTTTATCTCCCAGAGAGTGTTCTCATATGTCCATCACTTTCCACTTTTCCAATCCAGCTTTTGTTTTCTGCCCTTTTTTTCCCCTCCTCCCCTACCCCTTCTTAAGCCGCTCTCACTATCCATGTGTAGCTTGATGAAAGAGCGCAGCTACCGTGTCATCGTTGCCCGTACGCTCATGAAACGCGTCGCATTCCAGTGACGTCACAGCTCCGCGCCTGCCCTCTACCAGCGTCCCAGGCCTCACTTTGGAATACAACATCACCGCGGCCGACTCGAGCGGTGTTTCAACAAAGCCGAATGCATAGCAGGCAGCAGGGACTTCCGTGACCGACCTGATGGACTCCTTCCATGGATTTTACCACACTACATGCTGTTTTTTATCCTATAAAATGTGAGTTGCTTGTATAGTGATCTTTTTAATAAATTTGTTTTAATACTACACTTAGAGGCGCCTCCCCTTCCCTTGTGTTTTATTCTCTTTTCAAACTCTCTTTTCTTCACCCCTCTGCTCCACCCCACAATCTGTACATATCACCCTCACTTCTCCCCTCCCTCTATTACTGCACTCATCACCTCTTTCTAACTCTAAGCCCACTTGCTAACAAACCCCCCAGGATACTGATACAAATCACCCATTGCCCAACACACCCATCACCCTACACCCTCTGGCAGTAGTCGCAATCTACTCAATGTAGTCTCCATTCCTCTTCTTCCCAACACCAGCCTCCCTCTCTCCTGCGCCCTCTGGAATGCCCGCTCTGTCTGCAACAAACTCACTGCTGTTCATGACCTCTTTGTCACTAATTCCTTCACTCTACTTGCTCTCACCGAAACCTGGCTCCACGAATATGACACCCCTTCTCCTGCTTCCCTATCCCAGGGTGGCCTTCACTGGACTCACTCCCTTAGGCCTAATGGATGCAAGGGAGGTGGAGTGGGATTCCTCCTATCCCCCCAATGCACCTTCCAGGTTATTCACTCTCCTCCCTCTTTTTCTCTCTAATCATTTGAAGCCCACTGTATACGTCTATTCTCTCCTACTTCCCTAAGAATTGCTGTGATCTACCAGCCCCCTGGACCATTATCAACTTTCCTTGATGAGTTTTCTGCCTGGCTACCCTACGTTCTCTCTTCAGAAATTCCCACAATCCTCGGTGATTTCAACATAATACAAACATGCCTGCTACTTCTAAACTTCTTAGTCTAACCTCTTACCTTGTATTCTCCTACCTATGCACTCCATGCAACTTCTCAAACAATCCTTTTCCTCTCTCTGACCATCACCTTATTAGTGTCTCCCTCCCCCTGTCTTCCACCACCTTTCCCTCCAATCGCCTAACCATCACACGTAGAAATTTTCGCAACTTCAACTCCTCTCTCCTCTATTCTGCTACTGACCACCTCTATGACAAAATCTCTCCCCTGTCCTGCCCCAACCAAGCCACGTCCATCTACAATAAATCCCTGTCCTCCAGCCTGGACAAGCTCGCTCCCCTCACTACACACAGAATCAGGCCTCGACCCCTACAACCCTGGCAAACAGATGACACTAAAATTCTCAAAAAACGTAGTCGCGCTCTTGAGCGTCTGTGGCACAAGACTAAGTCTCTCAAAGACTTCAACCAATACAAATCTGCCCTCCAAAAATACTATTCTTTCCTCCACACTGCCAAGCAAACCTATTTTACAGCTCTTATTAACACCTTTTCATCTAGTCCCCGTAAACTCTTCTCTGCCTTCAACTCTCTACTTTGTCCTCCACCGCCTCCACCCACTGACTCACGCACTGCCCAGGAGATGGCTAATCACTTCAAAAGCAAGATTGATACAATCCGCGATGAAATCTCCACTCTACAGGTATCTCCCCCAGGTAAGACCCCATGTCAACAGGTACAACTAACACTCCCCCTATTCAAATCTGCTACTACAGATGAAGTTGCTAAACTCCTTTCTATCGCCCACCTAACCACCTGTCCCCTGGACCCTTTTCCCTCTCATATGCTACGGTCGCCCTCTGACTCCATCCTACACTCTCTAACCCACATCTTCAATCTCTCCCTCACCTCTGGCATCTTCCCCAATGCTCTAAAACATGCACTGGTCACCCCCATACTTAAAAAGCCGTCCTTGGACCCTACCAATCTTAACAACCTACACCCTATCTCCTTGCTCCCCTTTTCCTCTAAACTCCTTGAACGCCTGGTTTACAACCAACTGAGTGACCACCTCATTAAAAACAACCTTCTTGATCCCCTTCAATCTGGATTTCACCCTCAACACTCCACAGAAACTGCTCTTTTAAAACTCACAAATGACCTACTAACTGCAAAAACCAACAGACACTATTCTGTACTCCTACTTCTGGATCTTTCAGCTGCCTTTGACACGGTTGACCACCCCCTCCTCCTCAAAAAACTTTACTCCCTCGTTCTCCGTGACTGTGCTCTTCAGTGGCTCTCATCCTACCTATCCCAACGCACCTTCAGTGTCACTTACAATTCTACTTCCTCCACTCCTCTTCCCTTCTCTGTCGGGGTCCCCAAGGTTCTGTTCTTGGACCTCTCTTATTTTCAATCTACACCTCTTCCCTGGGTCAGCTGATAGCCTCTCACGGCTTTCAATATCATTTCTACGCTGACGACACACAAATCTATCTCTCCACCCCTCAACTCACTCCATCAGTCTCCTCACGCATCACTAACTTACTAACCGACATATCTGTATGGATGTCACACCACTTCCTCAAACTCAACTTGTCCAAAACCAAGCTTATAATATTTCCTCCCTCACGTGCCTCTTCCCCTGACTTGTCTGTCAAGAGAAATGGCACAACCATCCACCTGTCCCCACATGTCAGGGTACTAGGTGCTATCCTGGATTCTAAACTCTCCTTTCTGCCCCACATCCAATCACTTTCCAAAGCTTGCCGCCTCAACCTCCGCAACATCTCTAAACTACATCCTTTTCTAACCAACGAAACCACAAAGCTCCTGATTCCCTCCCTGGTTATCTCTCGCCTCGACTACTGCAACTCCCTCCTCATTGGCTTACCTTTAAATAGACTATCCCCCTTCAGTCCATCATAAATGCGGCTGCCAGACTCATCCACCTTACAAACCGCTCAGTATCTGCTACCCCTCTCTGCCAATCCCTCCATTGGCTGCCACTCGCCCAACGAATTGAATTCAAAATACTAACAATAAGTTACAAAGCTATCCACAACTCTGCCCCCAGCTACATCACTAGCCTAGTTTCAAAATACCAACCTAATCGCCCTCTCCATTCCTCCCAGGACCTCCTGCTCTCTAGCTCCCTCATCACCTCCTCCCATATCCGCCTCCAGGACTTCTCCCGAGCCTCAGCCATCCTCTGGAATTCCCTACCCCAATCTGTCAGACTGTCTCCAAATGTATCCACTTTTAGGCGATCCCTGAAAACTTTGCTCTTCAGAGAAGCCTATCCTGCCTCCATCTAACAACTGCACTATTTTCTCCATTAGCTCATCCCCCACAGCTATTACCCTTTTGTATAACTTGACCCTCCCTCCTATATTGTAAGCTCTAACGAGCAGGGCCCTCTGATTCCTCCTGTATTGAATTGTATTGTACTTGTACTGTCCTCCCTAATGTTGTAAAGCGCTGCGTAAACTGTTGGCGCTATATAAATCCTGTATAATAATAATGACCAGTGTTGTACACTGATGAAGTCCAGTCCTGGCAGTTGCAGTATCATGGATGGCGTGATTATTTTAAGGGTCAAAAAAGGAAGTTTGCAAACAGAAAACAAAACTCCCATCTAGGGTTCAATTGTACTTTAAGAATTAATAGGCCACTCATACTGTGTTTCTCATTTACATAATGCTAGTTATAAAGTTTGTGTCTATAAAATGTTTATGTCTATGTGCTTTTATTGTATAAATATAAAATTATCAATTCAAATTGAAGCACAAAATATGTCTCAGGCCACAGTACTACTCAAGAAACATAAAAAAATGTTCTTGGCTAATTGAGTCAGTTCTTAACCTAGCACATTGCATTGTGTTTTTCTTCTCACCCTATGGATTTGAAAGCTGACAGCTGGTTATATATTTAAGCAGTTTGGGATCACTGATGTTAAAAACAGTAAAACATGAATGTGTGTTTTCTGTCTGAATTTTAGACTGCCATTTTATATTCATATGAAAAAAACTGCTATTCAAGTCTTTTTATTTAAAACACGGTTGATTGAAAATGTTCAGCAGGAGCAAATGTCAGAACGGAATTTTGAAAAGGTGATCAATGGAAGGCAAATGAAATAATATGCAGCAATGGTGTAATTATACTGCCATAAGGCAACATTCTTATGTTCATTTCTCCGCTTTAAAATATGGTGCCTGAAATCCATCAACATCATGTCAACCTTTTGAAAATAATAATTAGGGGCATTGCTTCCCAGCTGCCCACAATTACAGTTTCAGCTTGTGACACTTGTTTACTTCATGCTTAAAGATCTGAGGCTCAAAAGCATTAAAGTCATACACAGCCATGCAATGGACATTTTCAGAAGCAAGCCTGCAGTGGCAGCCCCCATACAGTTTCCATGAAAAAATCATGACAAAATGTGCCTGATACAAAAAATATTGACAAGATTTTTTGATTTGAAATAGCTTCAGAATTTTTGCATTCTGCAATATAAATGCATGTGAATGCATGTGGAAATGAGTAGCACTGCATGCTACATAAAGGAACATGCAGGGATAGTACTATCATCATTGACCAAATATGGTCATGGGTTTATTCGGGCAATGTAATTGCCCAAATATGGCCAGTGACCATACTTGGGCAGTGATGTCACTGCTATCCACACTCAATGGCTTACAGGGCCAGGGATTCTGGGCCATCTGAGAAAATCTGCCACTGATGGCAACAGTTGCTAGGGATGCAGCAGGTGCTAGCAGCTCCCTTAGAAACCTTTGACAGCAGAAAACTGTCCAAATTGTTGACTTATCCCTATTGGAATGTAATGGAGTATCAATCCACTCCAATGGTAAAATAAAGCATGTGTATGGTGAGGAGAAGCATAAATCCAAAGATAAAAGGCATTTATGAGATGAGAGAAAAAAAGAGCTTAGAGAGAGGAGCAAGAAAGCAATGAAGGAATCTTAGACCTTTGGAGCATGAGGGAGAAGAGACTGCAGGGACCAGTCTTGCAGTGTGGATGAGCAAAGCATTGGGTAAGTCAACTTTTCTGGAAATGGCTCACCCATAAGATAGAAAGAGAACTCTAGGAAGATATCATTATTTTTAGTTTCTGAAGTAATGGGAGTAATTGGCTGAGTAGAGTAAATCATACATGCACGTGGATGTTACTTCTAGGTGATCCAGAGGTTTTGAAACTTATTGGAATGGGAAACCAAGTTTTTACAAACAAACCATGCTCGGGGAAAGATACATTTTTAAATCCACATATTTAGAGTGTTTAATATGCAAGTCCAAGATATGGAAAATTTCTACAAAACTTTTAGCCACGTTGATCTACTGGGTCAGATTGTTCCCCAAGCATGGCCACCTTGACTATGGACTCTGAATTTTGAAATGATACGTTTATATTTTTCTGTGTATGGATACATGGCCATGTGATCAGTTCCATTGTATTGCAGTTGTGGAGTGGGGGAATGGTGGAAGGTTTTGTACTTCCTGTGTGCTACTTTGTCTTAGGCCATTTGTGCAGTTTTGGAGAGGAAAGGCATGTCTATACTGCAAACTATCTGGGATGATCTTCTATTACGAAGAACTGAGTGTCCTTTGATATACAGTATTTTAACTGGTTCCCGACCAGCTCACGCAGATATACTGTGGCAGAATTGCTCTCCTGAGCGAAACCCCGCACGGGTACGTCCCTCCCCTTTTCGGCCACCAGAGGGACCCGATGTGCGTGGCCGGTGGGATTTGTGGCCAGCCACAATTATCTGTGCTGTCAGAGGAGAGGAGACATGTCATAATACATACTACATTAAAAAACCCAGAGGTGATCAAATACCACCAAAAGAAAGCTCTATTTGTGGAAAAAAGGACGCAAATTTCGTATGGGTACAGCATTGCATGACCGCACAATTGTCAGTTAAATCAACACAGTGCCAAATTGTAAAAAGTGCTCTGGTCAGGAAGGGGGTAAAATCTTCCGGGGCTGAAGTGGTTAAAGGGTAACTCCACTTTCATGGGAAAAAAATAGCAAATAAAGAAAAAAATAAATTAACAGCTTCCTGACCGCCGCACGCCGATGTACGTCGGCAGAATGGCACAGGTGCACAAAAGGGAATACTCGTACGTCCCTTCATAATCCCGGACTAGCGGGTGCATGCCCATGGGTCCTGTGGACTCAATGTCCGCTGGTGGCCCGCTATCACGTCGAGGAGAGGCAGAACGGGGAAATGCCTTGTAAACAAGGCATTTCCCTGTTCTGTCTAGCGACATGACAGGGATCTACTGCTTCCTGTCATCTTACAGTGAAGTGCTTTGGAAATACATTTCAAGTTACATATCCTATCAATTGGGGGACTGTGTATCTGCCATCTGATCATTTATGCTATTGGGACTATACATGAGTTGAATATATGATTGCCTTTACAAAATTTGCTAATTAAGTCCCCTTTGATGCAAACACCCATAGGGGAAAAAATGTTTTATTGTTTTTTATTATTGTTGGCCAATGTTTTAATATATTTAATAGTGTTCCTCTGTATTAGTATGCAATTTTCAATAAAGTTTGTTTTTAGTCATGTTATGTTAGAAATATTGGACTGTTCCTGGAATTAAAATAATAAAAAATAATATAAGAAAATAATTATAAGATATGTTAGGGATTAGAGCCCAAACCAGGTTTTTTTTATTTTTTCTTTTGGGTATGTGCTGCATACGCTGATTAAATACTGGGTTTCCAGCCGGACCGTTCAGCAAAAGCCAATTCAACAACCAGCTCCGGTTGAACACCTGGACCAAAATGTGACTGTTTCCTCCTGAACTGTTTGCATTTTGATATGTGTATACCCTGCTTAAGAATTGAGGCAGAAATAGGTTTAGATGGCCTCTCAAATATTCAAATAAAAGTCAGTCATGCCTCTGCCTCTAGGAGACATGTCTGTGATTGTCAGGGTCTTGCAATGTCTCGTGGGACTTGTAGTTTCACCACAGCTGGGGGGCCAAGGTTGCCTACTCCTACTATAGAGGTACTCTTGATGAAAATAAGAATTGGCCTTAGTGTCAAAAATGTAAATAATGTGCACCTGTCAAACAGGTGCGTAAAAATTGGTCTTTGGGTGTCAGTGGCATCTTCACACAGTAACCCTAGAGAGGTACTCTTGATGAAAGCAAGAATTAGCCTTGCTGTCAAAAATTGAAATGATAATGATATGCACCTGTCAAACAGGTGCAGAAAGATTGGTCTTTGGGTGTTAATTGTGCCCATGAAATCTACACCAAAAAAAATCTTCCAGATGAAATCAACACCCACAAGGCTAGGCAGAGATTCCACATCCCAAAAACACTTAATCAGCGACATCGGTATCAGGGGCTTCATAGCTGCTGGTAATCCAGGACTGATTAATTTTGATAAATGTTACAAGGTCCACAGAGTCTGTGGGCAGATGTGTTCTGTTATTAGTAACAAAACTTCCAGCAACACTGAATGCCCATTCGGAAAGCACACTGGATGCAGGACAGCCCAGCAGCTCAATTGCATACTGGGCAAGTTCTGGCCAGTGGTCTATTCTCATGACCCTGTAAGCCAGTGGATCGTCGACTGGAGAGCCCTCCATCTCTGTTTTCGCTCCCAAATAGTCATCCACCATGTGATGCAGACGCTGCTGATGGGATGTGGAAGCTGACAGTCCGGCCTCATATTATATGGTTTTGGTAAATCTGAAGGAAAAAATCAGCAGAAAATCTGATTGTGTGTATGGGGCTTTACAACTCAATCACATCGAACCCTCATAAATGGAACATTTTATTCAGACAACAATGAATCAGCAGGCAGTATACTCAGCTGCTTGATATATTCCAATATTCCAAAAATAAAATGACAAATGAAAATCTGTCTCTTTTGGGGGGATTCCCAAAACATTTTTAATCAGTTTATCTCTCAGAGTAGATTTTATAAAGATCCTAATAGGGGCAACAGAATTGTTTTGTCTTTTTTGGTTCTCGATTATAAAGTTGAATATAAGTAGTTAAAAGACAACAAGGAAACATTTGGGAATATTGAAGAAAGACAAACATTTATTCACAGTCATAGGTTTGTGTATACAAAGTTCCCTTCTCTGAGAAATAAATGAGTTAAAAATGTTTTGGATCCCCCCCCAAAAAAGCATTTTTTTTTTCATATTTTACAGGAATAATGTTTTATGCATGTACGAGATGTAAGGCTTGCACTAGCACAAAGGTGAATCCCAAAAAGAGAAAAATGGATTTTTAAAACAGCTTACCTGTAAAATCCTTTTCTTGGAGTACAGCACGGGACACAGAGCACCATAGTAATGACTATCTGGGTTATATGCTACCTTTAGGTGATTGGACACTGGCAACCAATAGTAAGAAGGTTCCTTCCATATAACCCCTCACATACAGGAAGTACCTTTAGTTTTGTAGCAAGCAATGAAGATCCCAGAAAAAGAGGGGAGGGACCTCTGTGTCCCATGATGTACTCCAAGAAAAGGATTTTACAGGTAAGCTGTTTTAAAAATCCATTTTTCTTTATCGTACATCACGGGACAAAGAGCACCATAGTAATGACTATCTGGGATGTCCTAAAGCAATGCCTTAGAGGGGAGGGAACATAACATCCCTGGATCTCCTGTTTTAGGCTCCAGACTATAAAGCTGCTTGCAGCACGCTCTGGCCAAAAATAGTCTCTCTTTGATATATACTATAAAAACAATGGGTTAATCAGCGCTACCTGGAAACCTGATTGCTAGGCATATACAGGAAAAACCTAAAGAATGTTTTTTTATTGTTACCTTCTCACACACCAAAGTACCTATCCCTCAATAGGGTATAAGGGGGTTATTTCAAACACTAATAGTTAGTGTAAATGGGTAGGAGGCGTTCTAAATTCCCTACATTGTGGGTATTTGTAATTAGTAGACAAAATTATATATAGGTAGATAGCTGAGTGGGTGTAATAAAATTGAAAAAGGAACGCTGTGTATATGCTACTATGTATTATAATAGCTCTATATAGCACTGGTAGGCAAACAACCAGTACTCAGACTTTGAGCTAAACCCACCACTTAAGTGTAACTGAAAATAGTACAATCCAGCTAAAACATACCATATATTATATAAACATATCACGGTGATGTATACTAATTCATAGTTATAAATCTACATCAACCACATATGTGCATGCATCAAGTCTGGAATGAGAATTTTATAGGTGCTTCACAGTTCATATATTGAGACCCGGACCCAGCATGTATTGCAACAGTTGAATCACAGTAGAATGCAATAGTCCCATGAGTTTTTCACTGCAACAGGTCGGGAACTCCCAGGGGTGACTTTCGTGCATACAGTGTTTTCAGGTGACTTTAGTGCTCCCCCTTCAGATTTCCTACTCACCGATTCCTGGAACCCCTACAGGGGTACTGGGCCTGTAATACTTTAAATGGACTTCACTGCTCCCTGTTGCTTGTGATGGGTGCCTCGGGTGTATCCAGGTTGGTAGGGATGTGGCAATGCCCTCATGCATCAAAAAATATATAAAAAAGGGCTTCCATAGTGTGATAAAGTAAAAAAGCTTTTATTTAAAAACCATAAGATAAAACAAACCAAAAAAGTCCCAAAGAAGTGTGTATTCCCACCCAGTAGTACACTGGGATAGGATAACAACAGATCCCGGCAGAAACACAAGTAAAAAGTCACTAAGCCAAGTGCGTGTACCGAGATGGGGGATGTGACAGCTATGCGCTGCACCTGCGTTCCACCCACTCGTCTGCAAGGAAGTGACGTAGTATGCGTAGATCCGTCGTGCGCGCTTCGTCACTTGATGTCCTCAGTGACGGTACTACGCTACTGCGCACTGTGAATTTTATGAGGAGAGCATCCATGTCTGATCCGTCCCTCGGGATATGAGCACCAATTACAGCCATGTATCCTTGGGGGGCGAATGATCATGTATTTCAAAAAAGAGGGATACTCCACAAGGACCGAATTGAGATTTCTGTGTGCCAGCTATTGGAGAAGCATTATTATAAACATCCTGGTGGCGCTCTCCCCTGTATTATCATAGACTACACATATACATTACTCAATACTCTGCATTCCATTTGCCCATATGTCATATCTAGCCAGGAGACCTCTACCAGGTAGGAAGGGGGTATTGATATACTACATTCCATTGTCCATATATCATAACCAGCCAGACTCTCCCAAATGTCACCAAAGGTCGGTAACATCAAGGAGATAAAGGTAACAGTCTGGTCATGATAGGTATCTATAAGAACCACCATGCATGAACATCTGACCTCTAGATCATGCATATAGATATACATAAGATATATACCCGGGTGTATCATCCAATTCAAAGGTGCAATCCCCTTAGTATAGGGTGCTAGATCTTAGAAACAACATTTAGTGAAGTGATGGGAGCTTACAGTGATCCCTGATATTCTAATATTATATGAAAAAGGTGTCTGTGTACGTAGATGGAGTGAGTGTTACTGCATTTACCTCATGTGAGGTGTGCCAACTCGTTAGTGTGAAACAAAATAGTTGAACTAAAAATACCCTCTGTGGTATTAGAATGTGATGCTGAAAGTGATATATATAAGTAGATATAATTGAGGAAGCCTCCATAGGCCTAACAGTGGTCTATGCTGTGTGCTCTGTGTGCTGTGAGTTAGAAGGGTATGTGGTATGTGTCCAATGGAAGGGGGATTGCAGTAGTTATAGAGGGCTGGACCACAGATGGTGCAAAGTATCCAAAGGACATAATGTCTCCAATCGAACTTCAGCATGGGACCATCCCTTTTTTTTCCTTTCGGGGGTGTAGGGTGTACAAGTTCCCTTCATGGGTTGGCTATAAAGCAGTTGAGATCTATATCTAGGTTGAGGCCCCTGGGGGCCAAGGACCCCAACCTATATATCCAAGCTGCCTCGTTTTGCGAGATGAGAGTGGTTTTATTACCTCCCCTCCAGTGTTCTTTAATACAGTCAATGCCATAAAAAATTAGGCCAGACGGGTCTCTATTATGTGCCTGATCAAAATGGCATGACAAGTTATGTTTAGGGAATCCCTTTCTTATATTTTTGATGTGCTCACGTATCCGTACATATAGGGGCCGTGTAGTTCTCCCCACATACTGGAGATGGCAAGGGCACTCTATGACATATGTCACACGAGTGCTATGACACGTGATCAAGTTCTTAATCTTTTATTCCCTCTGGTCAACCTTAGATTTAAACATTTCTCTTTTGCGGGGCTGCTTTTTACTAACCCTACAGGGTAAACATTTTTGACACTTGTAAAAACCTTTCAGGTTTGGAAAAATCTGTATCTGCTTGGGGGGATTGATGACATTGTGGACCAGATTATCACGGAGGTTAGGAGCCTTCCTATAGATGAGGTTTGGTTTGTTCGGCAGTATCTTAGCCAGCACTCTGTCTTCCTAAAGGATAGGCCAGTATTTCTTAAAGATATGCTCTAGATCTTTATATTGGATATTATTTTCCGAAAGTAAAAAAACGGGATGGTCCCATGCTGAAGTTCGATTGGAGACATTATGTCCTTTGGATACTTTGCACCATCTGTGGTCCAGCCCTCTATAACTACTGCAATCCCCCTTCCATTGGACACATACCACATACACTTTTAACTCACAACACACAGAGCACACAGCATAGACCACTGTTAGGCCTATGGAGGCTTCCTCGATTATATCTACTTATATATATCACTTTCAGCATCACATTCTAATACCACAGAGGGTATTTTTAGTTCAACTATTTTGTTTCACACTAACGAGATGGCACACCTCACATGAGGTAAATGCAGTAACACTCACTCCATCTACATACACAGACACCTGTTTCATATAGTATTAGAATATTAGGGATCGCTGTAGACTCCCATCACTTCACTAAATGTTGTTTCTAAGATCAAGCACCCTATACTAAGGGGATTGCACCTTTGAATTGGATGATACACCCGGTATATATCTTATGTATATCTATGTGTATGATCTAGAGGTCAGATGTCCATGCATGGTGGTTCTTATAGATACCTATCATGACCAGACTGTTACCTTTATCTCCTTGATGTTACTGACCTTTGGTGACATTTGGGATTAGTGGAGAGTCTGGCTGGTTATGATATATGGACGATGGAATGTAGTATATCAATACTCCCTTCCTACCTGGTAGGGGTCTCCTGGCTAGATATGACATATGGGCAAATGGAATGCAGAGTATTGAGTAATGTATATGTGTAGTCTATGATAATACAGGGGAGAGCGCCACCAGGATGTTTATAATAATGCTTCTCCAATAGCTGGCACACAGAAATCTCAATTCGGTCCTTGTGGAGTATCCCTCTTTTTTGAAATACATGATCATTAGCCCCCCAAGGATACATGGCTGTAATTGGTGCTCATATCCCGAGGGGCGGATCAGACATGGATGCTCTCCTCATAAAATTCACAGTGCGCAGTAGTGTAGTACCGTCACTGAGGACGTCAAGTGACGAAGCGCGCACGATGGAACTACGCATACTATGTCACTTCCTTGCAGACGAGTGGGTGGAACGCAGGTGCAGCGCATAGCTGTCACATCCCCCATCTCGGTACACGCACTGGGCTTAGTGACTTTTTACTTGTGTTTCTGCCGGGATCTGTTGTTATCCTATCCCAGTGTACTACTGGGTGGGAATACACACTTCTTTGGGACTTTTTTGGTTTGTTTTATCTTATGGTTTTTAAATAAAAGCTTTTTTACTTTATCACACTATGGAAGCCCTTTTTTATATATTTTTTGATGCATGAGGGCATTGCCGCATCCCTACCAACCTGGATACACCCAAGGCACCCATCACAAGCAACAGGGAGCAGTGAAGTCCATTTAAAGTATTACAGGCCCAGTACCCCTGTAGGGGTTCCAGGAGTCGGTGAGTAGGAAATCTGAAGGGGGAGCACTAAAGTCACCTGACAACACTGTATGCACGAAAGTCACCCCTGGGAGTTCCCGACCTGTTGCAGTGAAAAACTCATGGGACTATTGCATTCTACTGTGATTCAACTGTTGCAATACATGCTGGGTCCGGGTCTCAATATATGAACTGTGAAGCACCTATATAATTCCCATTCCAGACTTGATGCATGCACATATGTGGTTGATGTAGATTTATACCTATGAATTAGTATACATCACCGTGATATGTTTATATAATATATGGTATGTTTTAGCTGGATTGTACTATTTTCAGTTACACTTAAGTGGTGGGTTTAGCTCAAAGTCTGAGTACTGGTTGTTTGCCTACCAGTGCTATATAGAGCTATTATAATACATAGTAGCATATACACAGCGGTACTTTTTCAATTTTATTACACCCACTCAGCTATCTACCTGTCGGATTTTCTGATGGAAAATGTCTGATCGGAGCGTGTTGTCGGAAATTCCGACCCTGTGTGGGCTCCATCGGACATTTTCCATCGGATTTTCCGACACACAAAGTTGGAGAGCAGGAGATAAAATTTTCCGACAACAAAATCCGATCGCGTCAATTCCGACCGTGTGTGGCCTGTTCCGATGCACAAAGTGCCACACATGCTCAGAAGAAATTCCAAGACGGAACAGCTCATTCTAAAAAAAACTTAGCGTTCGCAATGGATACAGCACTTTCGTCACGCTGCAATGTTAAAAATGGTTTAATACAGCGCACTCTCTTCTTCTTTATAATGTGAGAAGAATGAAGTAGTTTTGCTGCTCATATTCACACACACTTCTCCCAAAGTTTTATTTTTGTTTTTTTATTGGGATTCCCTGAATATATTGTTATTAGTTGTCACATCTGACATTTTTTTTTTTTATTTAATTTTTTTGGGGATTTTAAGCCTTTTTTTTTTTTTTTTAATTTAATGTTTGTATTTTTTCCAAGGCTGATCTTTGTTCAATGTGATTTTTATTTTTACTCCAGAATATTTTTGTGTGTGTTTTGTGTGTGAAGTTACCCCAACACCATTGATATCTTTTATTATTTAATCTCCAGGAGATTGTTTGTTGTTGGTGTCCCTTGTTCATTTCACATTGTATATTTGAAATGTACCTGAATCCTCACAAACAAACTGTCATTTTTGAAGTAAAACACATAGGAGAGTATAATTCAAAACAAAAATCCTTTATTAAGGGATCAGAACTAAACAAAGAGGGAGGCAACACTGGATCAACAGGAGAAATTAGCGAAGCCTGGGACCCCCAGCGCAGTCATCAATTCTTGAACATCAAAATTGGTGGCCTGAGGAGTCCATATGTAAGGGAGGGAAGTCTGGTCCAGAATTCCCTGTGTATGAAAAAGGGACATGGTTGTAATGTTTTGCATCTTCAATCACAATCATAAATTAGTACTCCCAACTAACATCTAGTTAACATCATTGATTGGACAAGCAGAAATATTTAGAGGAATGCTATACCTGGCTCAATCTGGGCTCCTCCACATGTTGCCTGGAAGGCCCAGGTTGGGCGTCAGAAGCCTCAGCCGGGGGGGAAGGAAGCATGGAAGGAAGACTGGAGAGGGATGGCCTGGGTTCAGTCTGGCCTGCCAGAAAATGCAGCCTGTCGTAGTACAACATCCTGGGGACATAGATGTCATCTGCTGCTCCAGATCTCTGTGAATCCTGGACCTTCTTGCGCTCCCTTAGATATGTACTCCTCAGGCCACCAATTAATATCTTTAAATAGGTGATGTCTGCCGTGGGGATCACCTGCTTCACAATTTCACACAATTGCACCAGTGCTGCCTTCCTCTTTGCTTGGTTCTTGAAATGGGGGTGTTTAATCTCCCACAGACAGGGCAGCTCCCTTAACATATCTACGAATACTGACATGAAGTCATTGTCTTTCAGTAGCATATCCATGTTCACTGCAAGACACAACACAAGACAAAGCCTAATGTCAGACAAAACTCTCCTAATCTTGTTACAATATAGGCCTCAATGTAGAAGCAGTATAGGCACAAGTTTGTCTCTTACCTTCGTTCTTACGATCGGCGCGTCCAATGCTCCTTCCTCCGCTCACAGATCGTACGTAATACGCACGCGTGTTACGCTTTATATACACTGCGCATGCGTGTAACTCCGCCCGCCCCTGACGTTCTTTCTATTCTATTCCCCGCCCCTTTTCATTCGGCGCAGTGGGGGAAGAGCACATGGCGGAGTCACAGCAGGTGCGTGCTAATTACAGGAACAAGGAGGAGGAGGAGGAAAGCCCGGATCCGGACACGTCCCGATCCAGAAGGAGACGTTTTAAGGCCACAAATATGTCCTTTGGGGAGATGTTGGAGATGGCCGACATCATGAAGAAGTCCGACTATGACGGAAAGTATGGGCTTTACCCCAACCCCAATATCAGAAAGGCCAAGATCATGGCAAAAGTGGTCAAAAGTCTTCACAAGAATTTCGGGGTACGAAGATCTAAAGATCAGCTCAGGAAGCGGTGGTCGGACCTGAAATTGAGAGAGCCAGAGCAGTACCGAAAGATCCGGAGAGTGCTGCAAAAAAGTAAGTAGTTGTGCTGTGTTTCTATTCTTTCTGTCTTTATTCCGTTCGTGCTGCTCCATATGCTTTTCTTAATTGTACAGTTTAAAAGGGCAACTTTAATGTTCATGGGCCCATTATTCGTTTGTATCAAACATTTTTCTTTCGGCCTCTAAAACACCATTGTTTAGGCCATATGCATTTTCCCACATTTTTTTTGGGCCTACTTGGATGCCAAATATTTGTTTTTGTAGATGGGTTTGTTACTCAAATGAAATGCAAACTAGATTGTGTGTAAGGAGAGGACACTGAGCAGCTGTTTTCACATCTAGACACTGGAGCACTAGTGTGGGACACAAGAACACCATTTTTATTAGGGGGGCCACACAGGTGCTCCAGTGTATACTATAGGGGGGTCTCCATCTGTGAAGCTTGTACCAAACAGGTAAAGTATTGCAGCTTGACAAAGGGCAATAAAAAAAATACATCTTGGAACTCGGCTAAAATAGACAATTGTACCCCACTTCCAAGCAATGTTTCCTATTTCTAGTTCTGCCATCAAATATCTGTGTGCTAATTATACCATTTTTGTTTTACATAGGGGAGAAAAGACTCGGAGGACACCCCTCATCCGAGGAGACCACAGACCCCCCACTTCTGGAAGAAGGGGAAATAACACCAACCCAAGAAGAGCAGGAGGAAGAAGAAGATGTGGTGGAAATTGGCACCACAACAGGTGAGTGTCTGCGACCACAGACTCAGGTAAAAGAGATGGATGGTGGCAGATTTTTGATACCTGTTTTTGTTTTGTTTCTCTCTTTTTAGGTGATCGTGATCCAGATCCTTTCACATCAGAAAGTGCCCAGATCCTGATCGGGGAGATCATGGGGTGTAATTTCGAATTGCAAAACATACAGCAAAAAATCAATGATGTGATTAAAAAAAATAATAACATCATTGATGTTTTGGGGCGAATTTAAAACCCCACAAAATCACTTTTTGGATTGTGGTCCAATCTTTTAAATATTTTTGCAATGTTTTGAAAAGCCAAATTTGGAGGATGCACACAGTGTGCCAACATGTGCTATCTGCCATCACGGGAGATCAATGGACGTGTTTTGGGGGTGCAACCCCTTCCTCAATTATAAAGTAGCGGTGAGGAAGGGCTTGCTCCCCCAAAACACGTCCCTTGATCCCCCGTGATGGCAGATAGCACATGTTGACATTCGTAAATTGGTGTGCATCTTCCAAATTTGGCTTTTCCAGGGGTGATTTCCCCCCATCTGAACGCTATATCAAACCCAGTTCCTAAATACTGATGTCTGATATAGCCTTCAGGTTTTACCTAATGTGAACTTTGTAAGTTCAAGTTTTTTGGCTTTCTTGTTGGTTTTACACAGGCCTGTTTTATCTTAAATGGACATTTCGATTTTTGATAATGCTACTCCAAAAATTGTTATACAACAAACATGTTGGTTTGTTTTAAAAACCTTTGGTAAATGCACATGTGATTGTGCAGGTATAAAAAATTTGGTTAATAAAGAATGTGTGGATTATTGTCTCAACAATACAACACTTTTGGGGTGATGTAATTGCTGTTTTCTGCGAAAATGGGGGTTATTTCCTAAGGGCAAATCCTCTTTGCACTACAAGTGCAGGTTCAGTGCAGTTGCAAGTGCACTTGTAGTGAAATGTGTTTTTGCATTTAGTAAATAACAGCCAACAGTGTTTTGTATAATAAGGTTACACAATCACGACATTTTCTGGACTCAACACATTTCTGTCAGGGTCAGCTAAAACAAACACAAGCAGTAAATGTCCACAAAGAATTTATTTATTTTTTTTATTATAAAAAGGCTTCACAGATTTTCTGGCATATTGATAGCCCCCCTACCAGCAAAGAACTCCAGGTAGCGTAACCGGACATCATGGGCACTCAGGGAGGGCAAGCCAGGACGGCCACTTTCAAGCGCCGTCAGTGTGGTTTGATGTATCATTCCGGCCTCAGGCCCAACTGAGCTAGCATAGTTGGCTGAATGTTTCCTTAAAAAGTTATGGAGGACACAGCACGCAAGTATAATATGGTTCAGTTTATACTCCGCCATATGGATGGGTGTCATAAATAGGCGGAACCGGCTAGCCAGGATTCCAAATGTGTTCTCCACCACTTTTCGGGCTCTGGCCAGCCGGTAATTAAAAACCATCTGTTCCGGGGTGAGGGTCCTCATTGGGAATGGCCGCATCAGGTAGTCCCCCAGCGCAAACGCTTCATCAGCAACGAACACAAATGGGAGTCCTTCAACATTGTCCTCTGGAGCTGGCAAGTCCAAGCTGCCATTCTGGAGATGCCTGTAGAACTCCGTCTGGGCGATGACTCCACCATCGGACATCCGGCCATTCTTCCCCACGTCCACATACAAGAAGTCGTAATTAGCCGACACCACTGCCAACATCACTATACTATTGAACCCCTTGTAATTATAATAGTACGACCCCGAGTTGGGTGGTGGGACGATGTGGACGTGTTTCCCATCAATTGCCCCTCCACAGTTAGGAAAGTCCCACCGCTCGGCAAAGTGGGAGGCCACAGTCTGCCATTCCTGTGGCGTGGAAGGAAACTGTTGAGGAAAAAACAATAAACATTACTATTTTTACTCAGAAACATGGCAAGCAGATTAGACACAAACATTATGGGGCAACCTCCAGATAGCATTTATTAAGGGGAATTTAACAATGCCCAAGTATAAGGTACACCTATCATATTCCCCCTCCCCCCCTCTCATTGGCCATTTCTAACATTATAGGGGGTGTGTGGAAATCTTGGACAGGTAACCCTCTTCACTTCATTGAGAGATGAATGCCTAAATAATGGGTATTACTTGGAACAGCCCCTCCTTAGTTACACTATTGGCAGCCCACTGGACAGGTAAGAAGTGTCATAATACAAAGATAGAAAGACACACTGTACACATTTGAGGACATTTGGACATTCTGCTATTACCTATCAAGATAATAATAGGATCCCAGAACTTTAAACAGTACCATTTGAAAGTATGCAGTCAGGCCCTTGCACTACATGCTTTGGGGAATTCATCCATAAATCTGACCACAAAAGAGATGGGTATAGTGTGTATGGGTTTGGTAAAGTCAGCAGATAGATGATTGAGGATAGATAGAGAATTGGGATCAGCTGACTTAGCAGTTGGGGGAGGGAGGGTTACTAAAAATGATTTGGGGACACCACAAAAAAAAAGCCTCTGGCACTCTGCCTGAATTTAAAGCAAAAATAACATTTCCAAACATTTTAGGGGGTGTTTGGGGTAAAGCACTACTATGGAGCAGAAAAAATACATTGTTAAGTGACTACATGAGGTGAATATAGGGCCAGGAGACACCATGCTGGGGAGGTTATTGAAGGGCAAATATGTATGAAGGACCTAAACTAATAATTACATAAAAATCCAGCATGCATGAGAACAAAGGGGACATTCACAGCATATTCCAATCATGGTAATTAGGGAATGAGGAAAGAAATGCAATATATTATCAAACATTCAATACAATAAAATGTGATATTAAAGGATAAAAATCTTACCTTCATATACTCCTTCTGCAGGACCTGGATGATGGCAGAACAGGTCTCTGGGATAATGATCCCCAGAGCCTGGGGGGAGATGCCTGTCGAGAACTTCAAGTCCTGCAGACTTCTCCCTGTCACCAAATACCGCAGGGTAGCGACCAACCTCTGCTCCGGAGTGATGGCTTGCCTCATGCAGGTATCCTGCCTGCTAATATAAGGGGTCAGCGAAGCCAACAGACGGTGAAACACGGGGTCCGTCATCCTGAGAAAGTTCCTGAAATCATCAGGATTATTTTCACGGATCTCACGGAGCAAAGGCATATGAGAGAACTGATCACGCTGAAGCAACCAATTCTTGGTCCATGAACTCCTCCCCACCCTGTTCATAGACTGGACTTGTGTCAAGGTCAGGACCCCAACACCAAGCCCCCGCACAGCACGAACTCTACGAGGAGTACGCATACGCAACATGGCTAGAAAACGGTCGGCTGCTCAGAAAGAAGTAACAAAACGCACTGAAAAACAGCAAGGCCTGTGAAGAGCGACCTGAAAAACAGCAACGAGCGGACAAGATCGCACAGAAAACTCCAATACGAACTGACTGCACGCACTGAAGAGCAGATACAAACCCACAAGCACAAACTGAACAGCAGAAAACGATCTGAAAGCCACGAGTCTGAAAAAGCGCGAATCGTCTCTCACCAAACTTTTACTAACACGAGATTAGCAAAAGGAGCCCAAAGGGTGCCGCGCTTGGTTCTGAACCGGCCTTTTCTAGTCTCGTCGTCAGTGGTGTACGTGACTGCATGGTTGGCGAACGGAAATTCCGACAACTTTGTGCGACCGTGTGTAGACAAAACAAGTTTGAGCCAACAACCGTCGGAAAAAATCCTAGGATTTTGTTGTCGGAATGTCCGAACAAAGTCCGACCGTGTGTACGCTCTTTACTAATTACAAATACCCACAATGTAGGGAATTTAGAACGCCTCCTACCCATTTACACTAACTATTAGTGTTTGAAATAACCCCCTTATACACTATTGAGGGGATAAGTACTTTGGGGTGTGAGAAGGTAATAATAAAAAACATTCTTTAGGTTTTTCCAGTATATGCCTAGCAATCAGGTTTCCAGGTAGCGCCGATTAACCCATTGTTTTTATAGTATATATGATTAGCAGGGTATTCCTTGTGAGTGCTTTGTGTAAGGGTGGCAGCAACCTGTTCTCTTGTCATATAGGCCTGCCCTAAAGCGCGGTTTCCTCTTGCGACACTGATTAGTCTCTCTTTGAGACCTAACATCCAGTCGGTAAAACCTGGTGAATGTATGAACCGAAGACCAAGCGGCCGCTTTGCAAACCTGAGCCATAGACACTTGTTGGCGCACTGCCTATGACGTGCTAACTCCTCTGGTAGAGTAAGCCTTGAGATATCGAGGTTGAACCTTGTGTTTCAACTCATAGGCCTGGATAATGACCTAACGAATCCACCTAGAGATTGTAGAACTAGTTGCTGCCTGTCCTTTCTTAGGACCCTCAGGCAGAACAAAAAGTGAGTCAGACTTCCAAAAAGGGGCTAAGTAAACCTTGACAGCTCTCACCACATCCAGTGAATGGAGATGACATTTCCTCCTTAGATTTAGGTTTAGGAAAGAAGGAAGGTAAAATGATATCCTGATTCAAGTGAAAACTGGAAACCACCTTGGGTAAAAAATCAGGATGAGGCCGCATTACCACCTTGTCCTGATGAATAAACAGAAAGGGTTTTTCACAAGAAAGGGCAGCCAACTCAGACACCCTTCTAGCTGAGGTTATAGCCACCAAAAACAACAATTTCCTAGTTAATAGGATTAAAGGAATATGCTTAATGGGTTCAAAGGGTTGACTCTGTAGAGCTGAAAGCACTAAGTTCAAGTCCCAAGGGCATAAGGGCGGCTTAATTGGCGGCCTTAAATGTAGTACTCCTTTGACAAAGGCTCAAACTAAAGAATGAGATGCGATTGGTCTCTGGAAAAAAAACGATAAGGCCGAAATTTGTCCCTTAATGGTTCCCAGGCATAAGTTTAAATCAATTCCTGTTTGCAGAAAGGCAAGGACCCTCCCAATTGTATACTTGCGAGGGTGCCATCTCCTCCTCTCACACCATGAGATGTACGACTTCCAGACTCTATAGTAAATTTTTCTAGACACTGGCTTTCTAGCATTTATTAATGTAGACAAAACAGATCCTCTGATACCTCGGTCTTTTAGTACTCTGGTCTCAATAGCCATGCCATCAAATTCAGCGACCGTAAAGAAGGATGCTATATGGGACATTGGGACAACAGGTCTGGGCGGAATGGAAGGCACAGTGAGTCCCCTACCGCCATCCTCACAATCTGTGAGTACCAAGACCTCCTGGGCCACCGTGGGGCCACCAGAATAACTGTTTTCTGTTCTTCCTGTATCCTGCGTAACAGGTGCGGCAGCATCTGGATCGGAGGAAAAGCGTAAATTAGGGAATACTGATCCCAGGGAACCACCAATGCATCCGTCCCCACGGCAAGTGGATCCCTGGTCCTGGACACGAAGCTGTCCACCTTGGCATTGAACCTGGATGCCAGGAGATCCACCTCTGGCATCCCCCAACGCTGGCATATTTGAAGGAAAACCTTGGGGTGAAGGGACCATTCCCCCGGTAACAATTGTTGATGACTTAGGTAGTCTGCCTGCCAATTGTCCACCCCTGGAATATAGACTGCTAACAAAAAATGGCACATGTCTCTCTGCCCAAGCCAATATGTGATTTATTTCTCTTTGGGCTGCCCGGCTCCGGGTACCCCCTTGGTGGTTGATGTATGCCACCACCGTGGAATTGTCGGACTGGACTCTGATCGGAGACCCCCGCAACCTGGACATCCAGAATATGAGAGCCAAGCAAGCTGCTCGAGTTTCCAGCAGATTGATAGACAAGGTCTTCTCTACCTGGGACCATTTTCCATGTATGGAGGCCTCTTCCATTACTGCTCCCCAGCCGAGACAACTGGTGTATGAAGTTACCACTTTCCAGGTTACCGGCGCAAAGGGCTTCCCGCTTTTCAAGTTGCTGGTCTTTGACCACCAAGAGAGGTCCTGTTTTACCCTTGGGGATAGAGACATTGGATGATCCAAGGTTAGAACAGACTTGTCCAAGCCTCCAGGATAGTTTTCTGTGAACAACCTGGAGTGAAACTGCACATAAGGAACTGCGCTGAAAGACGACACTATCTTGCCCAGCAGTCTCATGCACAGTCGAATTGAGGGTCTTTCTACCCTTTTGATTTTTCTGACCAGCTCCACTATTGTGCTGACTTTTAAGGGGGGTAAAAACACCCTTTCATGGGTCGTATCCAGGATCAGGCCTAGATATGTCCAGATTTGAACTGGATGAAGGGCCAATTTGTCCATATTCAGAATCCAGCCTAGGCATCTCAGAAAATGAACGGTAGTTGAAACGTTTTCTATCAGGGTGGAATAGAACTGGTCCTTTAACAGAAGGTCGTCCAGATATCCTATCACCGATATCCTTTGGGACCTTAGAGAAGCCAATACTGGAGCCAACACCTTTGTCAAGACTCGAGGGGCCGTAGCCAGACCGAATGGAAGTGCTACAAACTGGAAATGACACCCCTCTACTGCGAAGCGTAGAAATATTTGATGTGGACCAAAAATCGCCACATACAGGTACGCACCCTTGATGTCTATGGATGCTAAAAAAATCCAATTTTTTTAAGGATGCGACTACTGAACGAACCGATTCCATACGGAAGGTTCGGACCTTTAGAAAGGAATTGAGAGACTTGAGGTCCAGAATGGGCCTTACCCCCCCATTCGGCTTCAGCACTGTAAATAGGTTTGAATAGAACCCTTTAAATCTTTCTTTGTGCGGAACCTCGATAATCACCTCCTGCCTTTCTAGCTGTTCTAAGGCTAGGAATAGGCTTTTCTTTTTCTCTGGGTCCGATGGAACTCTTGATACCAGAAACCGATTTGGGGGAAAATCCTGGAACTCTGTTTTGTAACCTTGTGTTATAGTGGAAATGACCCACCTGTCCTGCACCAACCTTGCCAAAGCATCTGCGAACCGCCGCAGTCTGCCCCCCACCTGTAAAAGTGGGGGCGCCCCTTCACAAGGAGGACTTGGAATTGGCCTTGGCAGGCTTTGAGTCCAAGGTCTCTGTTGACCTTGAGGTTTCTTAAAGGCAGGTGGTTGAGGCCGTCTATACTTCTCGGGAGAAGAGGCGCCTGGCCCAGGAGCGTTAGGAATTTTAAAGGAGGGCTGCTTATTCCTTCTCTTAACAGGAAGCAAGGAGCTCTTTCCGCCTGAGATTTTTAGGATATACTTATCCAGATCTTCTCCAAACAAATATTCCCCATGAAAGGGAAAAGCCGCGAGCAGCCTTTTGCATGGCATCTCGGCTGACCAGTTCTTTAGCCACAAGACTCTGCGCATATGTATTGAGAGTAGCGCAAAATGAGACATCTGCTGGATTGAGTCCTTAAATGCGTCTACTGCAAAACATAAAGCGCGAGGAAGTTCTGACAATTCGTCAGAATATTCCTCCTGAACAGGCAGGTTCCTGACCAATCTTTTAAAACGGTCCTTCAAGGACTGGCAAATCCCAATAGCCGCAACTGCCGGTTGCACTGCTGACCCAGCCACCGCAAAGGAGGCCTTTAGTAAGGATTCCAGCTTTTTATCCGCTGGATCTTTAAACCCTTGGGCATTATCTACTGGACAGGTTAAGCTTTTATTCACTGAAGAAATAGGAGCATCCACTAAAGGCGTATCCCACCTTTTTTTTTAATTTTTCCTCCATAGGGTATAGAAAAGAAAACCTCTTTGGATGGAAGTATATTCTGTCCAATAATGGATGCACAGGAAAGGCCCGGGAACCTTGCTGAGGTTGCAAGGATCCCAATGTAGAACAGGAAAGTTCTGGCCCCTGTACAGGGGGTAACTTAAATCCTGCTCTCACCATCTCAGCTAAAGACTGGATAAACAATTTTTGGGATTGCGAAGCCAACAATGGTTCTTCAGAACCTGAGTCCCCCTCTGAGGACTCTTCAGCCTCTGCTTCTTTATTCCCTACGGCCACCTCCTCAAAATCCACTGCCCATTCTGGATCCAAATCACAAGGACCCAACTGGATAAGGGAGTCCTGGTGCTCAAGTGACTCAGTACTGGGACCAGGCTCAGGAGAGGGAGATCTATGCCGTTTTTTCGCTCCCTGTGTTACTGAGGCAATCATAACCGCTATTTTGCCTTCAAGGCCAGCTAGGGCTGATGTTAAGTCGTCCTTACTGGTGGTGGCCACTATACCTGACATATGCAATGGCTCAGGCAGGCCAAATGCCGCAGGTCTTTCAGGGGAGATTGATGCTGCAGTAGCCTGGGGCTGATCTCCTATTTTGAAGGAGTCACTTTAACCGCTGGACTTGCTCTACTCCCTGTACCTCTGACACGTACCTTGTATGTGAGCCTGACGTGCAGAGGGAGACCTCTCGTACAGCCCTGGTTCCCAGATCACTGGAGTTGAGGACAGTGACCGTAGGAGCACAGTGGGGTATGAGTGCCTGGTGGATTCTCTGGAACTGGAGATGATGTCCACTGGGAGACACTGGAACTGACTGGAGTGCCGGGTGCAGGTAAGCTGGATGCAAGTCAGCAGATAAGCCGGATGCAGGTCAGCAGGATGCAGGTGAGCTGGATGCAGGTCAGCAGGCTGCAGGTAAGCTGGATGCAGGTCAGCAGGCTGCAGGTGAGCTGGATGCAGGTCAGCAGGATGCAGGTAAGCTGGATGCAGGTCAGCAGGGTGCACACAGCAGGCAGAAGCAAGGTCAGACAAGCCGGGTCATACACAGTGGATCAGTTCAACAGATTCGGCAGGCAAGGAATAGTCAAGTTCGGGCTGGTTTCTGGTAACAGGAGATCAGACAGGCAGGTAAACAGAATCAGAGTCAGGGAAAGCCAAGGTTCAGGATTGGAGACAGCAGCGTGGCCAGAGAGCCAGGTCAGGTGATCGGATGCTGATTACAGGAACAGGTCACAGGTGAAGCTGCAGATCAAACAGCAAGTGCTGAATTGTGGAAGCCCCTCTTAAAGGCCACTGGGCGCCAAAGCCGAATCACTGTGCGTGCGATCTCTGCGATCGGCACATGTGCATTGGCGCACGCCTGTTCGTTACTGGGAACCTGTTGGTGGGGATGCGCCTGAGCCCTGTTGCAGGTCTGGAAGTAGTATGTCCATGACATTGCCCCCCCCTTAAGGGCAACCTCCGGGTGCCCAAAAGAGCTCTTTTATGAGGATATCTGCGGAAGAAGGCCTGGATCAGTTCTTGGGCATGCACATTTTGCTTAGGTTCCCATGAGTTCTCCTCTGGTCCATAGCCCTTCCATTTGATTAAAAATTGAAGTTGGTTACCTCTTCTCCTGCAGTCTACGACAGCCTCCACCTCATACTCCTCATCCTTATTAATAATAACGGGTCCGGGTGGCCCCGTTCCTCTGTCCGGGAAAGGGTCGGGTACTGTGGGTTTAAGCAGAGACACGTGAAACACCGGGTGCACTTTGAGCGACTCAGGCAGGGTAAGTTCATAGGAGACCTCATTCAATTTCCTTTTAACTGGGAAAGGGCCAATGAATCTGGGTGCCAGCTTCTTTGAAGGGCAAGCCATCTTGAGGTTGGTGGTAGATAACCACACCTGATCACCTGGTTGGAGACGTAATTCACCTCTTCTCTTCCTGTCTTAAAGCCTCTTGTTGGTTGCCTGCGCCTTGGCCATAGCTTCTTGCAACAACTTGTTGTTGCGACCCAGGAACTCGACAGTGCTTTGTACTGCTGGAACAGGAGATTCTGGAATAATGTTAGGCAGGAAGACAGGATGGAACCCATAGTTCGCAAAGAACGGTGACTGACCTGTGGCTGAATGGCTGGCATTGTTGAAAGCAAATTCCGCTAAAGGCAACAGTGCTACCCAATCATCTTGGACAAATGAGGTAAAGCAACGGATGTACTGTTCCAGGGTTTGGTTCGTCCTTTCAGTTTGTCCGTTAGTCTGGGGGTGGAAAGCAGATGACATGGAAAGTTCAATTTTCAGAATTTGGCATAGTGATCTCCAGAAGCGGGAGGTGAACTGGACTCCCCTGTCAGATACAATGTTGGTTGGTACCCCGCGCAGCCTTACGATCTCCCTGATGAACACCCGGGCGGTTTCCAAAGCAGACGGCGTACTCTTTAGGGGTATGAAGTGGGCCATCTTAGACAGACGGTCAACCACTACAAAGATAGCTGTATGTCCTTCAGAAGGGGGTAGTTCCACTACAAAGTCCATGGCAATCATGCTCCAGGGTCTGTCAGGAATTGGTAGTGGTCTGAGGAGGCCCCAGGACTTGGTCCTGGCAGACTTGCTTTGGGTACAGATGACACATGACTTAACATAGTCCTTGCAATCTTCCTCAAGCTTCGGCCACCAAAACATGCGCTGGATTAGTTCACGAGTCTTGTGAACCCCAAAATGTCCGGCCAGCGGGTGGTCGTGACACAGGCTCAACACTTCTGTCCGGCAACTTTCTGCCACAAAAATTTTGCTGTCCTTCCAAAGCATCCCATCCCTGGGTATCAAGATTGATCCTGGAGGACCGGACACCCCCTCTGAGGCTTGTTTTAGACCGGACATCAGGTCTGTCTGGAAAAGCAGAAAGTTGCCCTCAGATAAGATGGTGTCCGGAACTGAAGTTTCTTTGGGGTCATCGTACATCCGAGAGAGAGCGTCAGGCTTGATGTTCTTTGATCCTGGCCGGTAGGTGATGTGAAATGAAAATCTGGAAAAGAATAACGCCCATCGTGCCTGACGCGGCTTCAAACGTTTGGCAGTTCGTAAATATTCCAGATTTTTATGATCCGTGTAAATAAGTATGGGATGTGCCGCTCCCTCTAGCAGGTATCGCCATTCTTCGAGTGCGGCTTTAATGGCCAAAAGTTCACGGTCCCCCACATCATAATTCTTCTCTGCAGGCGAAAGCTTCCGAGAGAAGAATGCTATGGGGTGCATGAGATCCTTGAGTCCTTGGCGCTGAGAAATAACTGCCCCCACAGCTGTTTCTGAGGCATCAACCTCGAGTAGGTAAGGAAGAGAGGGATCCGGATGGCTCAAGATGGGGGCAGAGGTAAAGAGTCCCTTTAGGGTAGAGAAGGCAGCTTGAGCCTGGGGATTCCACTGGAATCGGACGTTTTGTCTTGTTAGCTGGGTGATCGGAGAGATAATTGCAGAAAATCCTTTGATGAACCTTCTGTAAAAATTGGCGAAGCCAACAAAACGTTGCACCCCCTTTTTATCTGAGGGTGCAGGCCAGTCCAGAACAGCTGTGACTTTTTGTGGGTCCATCTTGAACCCTTCTGTGGAAATTACCAGGCCCAGAAATTGGATACTCTGCCGCTCAAATTCGCATTTTTCTGGTTTGGCATATAAGCCATGCTGACGGAGTCGGCAGAGTACCATCTTGACGTGTTTCCGGTGCTGATCCAAGGATGAGGAAAAGATCAGGATATCGTCTAAGTAGGCTATGACGAAAATGTCCAGATAATCTCTGAAGATATCATTTATCAGGTGCTGGAAGGTCGCAGGGGCATTACACAGGCCGAAGGGCATCACCAGATATTCATAATGGCCAAACCTGGTACGGAAGGCCGTTTTCCACTCGTCCCCTGCACGAATGCGAACCAAATTGTAGGCCCCACGAAGATCGAGTTTGGTGAACACAACAGTAGTTCTTAATCTTTGAAAAAGCTCAGGTACCAGGGGTAAGGGATACCGGTTCTTGACCGTGACCTTGTTCAGCTCCCGATAGTCCACACAGGGACGCAATGAGTGGTCCTTCTTCTCCACAAAAAAGATCCCTGCCCCAGCTGGAGAGGTGGATGGCCGGATGAACCCCCTCTTAAGGTTTTCGTCAACATATTCCTTTAAAACCTCCAACTCCCGCTCAGACAGAGGAAAAATTCGCCCAAAGGGGATTTCAGCTCCGGGCAGTAACTCAATCGGGCAATCGTAGGAACGATGAGGAGGAAGTGTCTCTGCCCCTCGTTTACTAAAAACGTCTAAGAACTCGTGATACTGTTCAGGTACTGCTGAGCGTAACTCTGAGTCAGCTTCCAGGCACAGCAAAGGACCAGATATCTTGGAAGGTAAGGGCAGACAATGTTCTTGACAGTAGAGGGACTGAAACCTGATTTCTCCGGAGCCCCAGTCAATTTGCGGGTTGTGGGCCTGAAGCCACGGTAGACCCAAGATGATCGGGAACAGAGGGGAAGCAATAGCATCAAACTTAAGCAGTTCCTTGTGGTTTGAGACAGTAATTACAGGCAGTGGGGGAGTCTCTTGAGTCACCTGGCCAGATTTAATACGGGATCCATCTGCCAAGAAAACAGACAGTCCTTGAGCCCTGTGCTGGAGTGGAATGCGTTGTTGGTTGGCAAAGTTCAAATCAATAAAACAACTGCATGCACCAGAGTCTATTATTGCAGTAACAGACACAGTCTTTCCAAAAAACTGAAGGGTGATGGGAATAGCCAGGTGAGTAGAGAGAGCTGGGTGACTGTGTGGTGGGGTGGATGAAGATCTACGGTACTTGGCAGGACACGAATGTACATAATGGCCTGGTCCCCCGCAGTACAAGCACAGGTTGAGCTGTTGCCGACGTAGACGTTCCTCAGCAGACAATGCGGGTCTCATTAGTCCGACCTGCCCAGATTTCTGAAAGTCCGGTTTTAGTTTGGTTGGTGCAGAATTAACTGAGACCGGTCTAAGGGGAACAGGGCGAGAGGTCGTAGGCACTTGGGGTAACATCCAAGTTGGTTGAGTCTGCTGGGTCACCCTCTCCATCCTGCGTTCCCGAAGACGACGGTCTATCTGAATAGTTAGGGTCATCAAGGATTCCAGGGAATTTGGTACACCGACCCGAGCCAGTTCATCCTTTAGTCCTTCTGACAAGCCTAGGCGAAACTGGTGCCGTAAAGCTGCATGGTTCCACTGGGTATCCGCGCTCCAGCGTCTAAAGTCCATTATATAATCTTCGACCACTCTGCGGCCCTGCTGGAGCGTGCTAAGAGCAGCTTCGGCAGTGGAAGTTCGTTGGGGGTCATCATATAAGAGTGACATTGCGTCAAAGAAGGATGACAGAGAGTCCAGAGAAACATGGTGTTCTTCCAGCAGGTGATGAGCCCAGGCTTGTGGATCTCCCAGCAGAAGTGAGACAACAAAACCCACCTTGGTGTTTTCCCGCGAAAAGGTTAAGGGTAGTAAGGAAAAGTACAGCTCACATGCATTACGGAAAGTCCGAAACTTGCTTCGATCCCCAGAAAACTTCTCCGGAATTGGGACCCTGGGTTCTGGAGATAACATCATTACAGGGAGTGCGGGGGAAGCCTCTGATGACAACCCACTGGAAGAAGGATTGGTAATACTCGTCCGGGACTGCACTTGTCTCACCAGGTGTTCATAGCTGTCCTGAAGAGATTTCACCTCTTGAGTGAGGACGGAGAGTAATTGGCAGATTTCATCAGTAGCAGAGGTCCCTCTTGCAGGCTCAGGCATGGCTGTTTGATACTGACACGTACCTTGTATGTGAGCCTGACGTGCAGAGGGAGACCTCTCGTACAGCCCTGGTTCCCAGATCACTGGAGTTGAGGACAGTGACCGTAGGAGCACAGTGGGGTATGAGTGCCTGGTGGATTCTCTGGAACTGGAGATGATGTCCACTGGGAGACACTGGAACTGACTGGAGTGCCGGGTGCAGGTAAGCTGGATGCAAGTCAGCAGATAAGCCGGATGCAGGTCAGCAGGATGCAGGTGAGCTGGATGCAGGTCAGCAGGCTGCAGGTAAGCTGGATGCAGGTCAGCAGGCTGCAGGTGAGCTGGATGCAGGTCAGCAGGATGCAGGTAAGCTGGATGCAGGTCAGCAGGGTGCACACAGCAGGCAGAAGCAAGGTCAGACAAGCCGGGTCATACACAGTGGATCAGTTCAACAGATTCGGCAGGCAAGGAATAGTCAAGTTCGGGCTGGTTTCTGGTAACAGGAGATCAGACAGGCAGGTAAACAGAATCAGAGTCAGGGAAAGCCAAGGTTCAGGATTGGAGACAGCAGCGTGGTCAGAGAGCCAGGTCAGGTGATCGGATGCTGATTACAGGAACAGGTCACAGGTGAAGCTGCAGATCAAACAGCAAGTGCTGAATTGTGGAAGCCCCTCTTAAAGGCCACTGGGCGCCAAAGCCGAATCACTGTGCGTGCGATCTCTGCGATCGGCACATGCGCATTGGCGCACGCCTGTTCGTTACTGGGAACCTGTTGGTGGGGATGCGCCTGAGCCCTGTTGCAGGTCTGGAAGTAGTATGTCCATGACAACCTCGTTTTCTGGAAGACATTGCTTACAAGGTTACAAGTACTCTCTCTGTGCTATATGGCTGAAAACAGCGTATAGCAATCACCACGGCCTTAACTTTCCATGTGTTGCAAATGCCCGACTCACGTAGACCTCTGTGTCCCACTGCATACAGTACAAGTCTAATCTGACAAACAGCCTTGACAGACGCAGGTGCCGACTTCCCTCTATATGCGTGCATCGTCACGCGATGCACGCATGCCCGGGATCTTACTGCACATGCGCACGCCCACAGGGGACACGCGGTGCTATACCATCACGCCCCGAAGCACGTGGTGACCGCCACCCGCGCACGTCATAGCGTACACAGATGGATACAGGCGCACGGGCACGCATCGCACTCCCGACGCACGGGCATGCTCCTCGCGCATGCGCGCGCCCAGCAGATGCGGCCCCCATGTGGGAGACAGCCGCCCAAGTGTGTCTTTGCGGCTTTGTTTCTGTAACTATCAGTGGGAACATAAGGCATGTAAATTTGGCAACAACATGTCATTAGTAATTAGTGACAACAGTAATATTACTTAGGCCTCCAGAGGGAGCACTCACCGATCCTCGCTGCAGGGCCTGATACAGGCCCAATCTTCCCCCATCACCGTGGGTAGCGCCACTGAGGACCTTCAAGGACCGGGTCCCCCTTTTTGTTTGGGGTCCACACCCTTGGACCTGTAAAGCACCCTTTAGGTTTCCTTGGGCAAATGAAAGACCAGGAATACCATATAACAAGGGTCCAGGGCCATAAAGGACACATTACAGACAAAACCTTGTTCTTGAACCAAGGCTCGGATACCATCCACTTTAGCATAATATGCCATCTGAATGGATCCGATTATAACATCCTCACTGGGACATTATTGAAAAAATTTGAAGAGCTTCCATAGCCGTGACCATCACCTTCAAGACACTGGCAAAAAACTAAAGGTACTTCCTGTATGGGAGGGGTTATATGGGAGGAACCTTCTTACTATGGGTTGCCAGTGTCCAATCACCTAAAGATAGCATATAACCCAGATAGTCATTACTATGGTGCTCTGTGTCCCGTGATGTACGATAAAGAAAAGAGTTTGTTGCTTCAGCCACCCAGAAGATATGAAATCAAAGATTTAATCTTGTGCTCTTTTAAGGGTGTCATATACATACTGGGATGCCTTTGTGGCTTGCAGTATGTGGGACACATTGCTAGAGAATTGACGGTAAGGCTGAGGGAGTATGTTAATAATACAACAGAAAGGCTGTAAAAACATGGGGTTTCACAGC
Source organism: Lithobates septentrionalis (assembly GCA_037952835.1). Lineage (NCBI taxonomy): Eukaryota > Metazoa > Chordata > Amphibia > Anura > Ranidae > Lithobates > Lithobates septentrionalis. The sequence goes on along the minus strand of JBBDGP010000091.1, from coordinate 1,443,599 downwards.
ATTTTTGTGTATGTCACAATAAAGATCCCGGAGTCTTTAAAGTGGTTCTAAAGACAGAAGGTTATCTTAATGCATCCTATGCATTACAGTTTTTCTCCATTGTTTTGGCTCATTTCTTGAAACAGAAATTACATTCTCAAAACTCTAAGTTCATTTGGCAAAACAGTCTTACAATTCAGCACAACTCTATAACTTACGTGCAAAAGCTCATATCTCTCCCAAAACTGTTCACTCATGCTTCAAAACCATATTCCTTTCCCATGTAAAGAGTCACTGCCCCCAAAATGGCAAAGATTCTTCTCAATTGCTTTGGCTCATTTCTTGAAACAGACCAGATGTTCTCAACTCTCTTAGTGCTTTTGCCAAAATAACCTGCATGGTTCAGCACAACACCACGGTTCACCTTCAAAAGCTCATATCTTTCCCAAAACAGTTCACTCATGTGTCAAAAATAAATTTCTTTCTCATTCAAATAGTCACTGCCCCCAAAATGCTTCCTCCCTTTGGCATTGTGTAAGCACTGAAAGTCAAAATGTTTAGATGTTTTGTCTCTAATGCCGCGTACACACGGTCTGACTTTTCGTCTACAAAAGTCCAACGGACGCTGACGGACTAAAGCTGGCTGGTAATCCGATCGTGTGTGGGCTTCTCCGGACTTTCAACTGACTTTTTTAGCCTCAAATCCGACGTACTTTAGATTTGAAACATGCTTCAAATCTTTCCGACGGACTCGAGTCCGGTCGAAAAATCCGCTCGTCTGTATGCTAGTCCGACGGACAAAAACCCACGCTAGGGCAGCTATTGGCTACTGGCTATGAACTTCCTTATTTTAGTCCGGTGTACGTCATCACGTAAGAATTTGACGGACTTTTGTGTGATCGTGTGTAGGCAAGTCTGTTCGTTAGAAAGTCCGCCGCAAGTCCGTCGAAAGTCCGCCAAAAGTCCGTCGAAAGTCTGTCAGACAGGCTGTCGGACTTTTGTAGCTGAAAAGTCCGACCGTGTGTACGCGGCATAAGGCAGAAGACCATTGAAATATCCCTCATGTCCACCTTTCAGTCTTAGCCCAGTCCTTCATTGACAATGGTTACTGTACCGTTTTTGTCTAGCTAACTGAATACAATTGTGTATAAGACTGAAAAAAAAGAAAAGATTTTAGGGTAAGAGTAGCCTCCAAGGTTTGACATCACACATTGCACTCATACTGCCAAGGAAAAATTACTTTACAGTATTGTAACCATTATCATTCACACACAAAGTAATTTCCATACATCAGAGTAAAAAGAAAATGTATACAGCATAATATACGGAAATATAAACACAAACAAAAAACAAGGAAAATTACATTTAGCCTACAATGCTGTAAATAAAGCTGGAGTTTCACAACTACTGTAACATCTCTTTACTGTCCACCATCCTCACCCTTCTGCCCATCCACACGCTGCTGTCTGTCTGGCCACAGATTCTCATCAACATTGCAGCGTATATCCTCCCTTGCGATGCAACGAGGGAAGAAATGGTGTGCATGTCGCAACCATCCCCTACACTGATCTCCTGTTATATCCTCACAGGCAGCATCCATTGCATGGAGCAGGGACCTCTGATCTTGAGCCCGATGCTCATACACTCTCCACTTCCAAGCGGAGAAAAACTCCTCAATAGGGTTGAGGAAAGGTGAGTCAGGTGGTAGGAACACCATATCCATCCTTGGATGAGCAGTGGACCAGGCCCTGATAAGCAGGCCACGGTGGAAATTCACATTGTCCTATACAATTATATATTGTGGTAGGTGAGGCCCTATGAGACCTCTCTTATTTTCAGGGATCAAATCCAAATGAAGGTGGTCCAAGAGGATGAGGAGCTTCTGTGTATTGTATGGGCCAAGACTGGGGATGTGAGTGGCCACATCATTCTCAGTAATGGCAGTACACATAGTTATATTGCCCCCTTGCTGGCCTGGGAAATCCACCATGGCCCGGTGGCCAATAAAATTTCAGTCACGTCTTCGGCCCTTGGCCAGGTTGAAGCCAGCCTCATCCACATACACGAGTATGTGAGAGGTCTCGTTTCCTTCCAATGCCATTATTCTCTACAATAGAGTAAAAAAAGAAAACATCAAATCAGTCATACAGAAGAGTCATACACTACAGTTACAGACAGTTACATAGGAATGTTCTACACAAGTTCAGTATTCCAGTGGTTCCAAACCTGGGGTACATGTACCCTATGCAGAGGTACTACAGGGGGTATTTGACAGAAAAGGGAGGGGAAAAATTATCAATGAGTAGACTTACTTAAATGTTACAGTAAAACCCACAGTATTAGATAGATTTACATGGGAGTCAATACTGTAATTGCAGCTCTTTGACCCTTTTTCTTACTGTATTGTATGTTATATTCTTCAAAATAAGGATTATAATGATAATTGCATCATACAGTAAGCTGCAGTTTTTAGACAAAATGTTTACAAATCAGATACGTAAATCAAATACTTTCATACCTGGATTACCTAGATTCAGAAATCAGGTAAAGTGGGTACTGAAACCAATACATTTCGGGAACCACTGCTTATGGTAATTGTAAAAAGGTTATCTTGATGGACAACCAGTGACTGACTTACATGTACATACTGGTACCGCAGCTCTTTCACTCTGTCAGACTTCCTCTCAAATGGTACCCTGTAAATTTGCTTCATTGTCATCTGATGCTTCTTCAATATGCGGGCTATTGTGGAGATGCTTATAGAGTGACATTTTGGAATATGGCTTTGTCTTGTAGGATTGCAGTGCGGATCTGTCTCAATGTGATGGCATTATTTGCAAACACCATGTTACAGATCTCTTGTTCTTGTTGTTCATTGAGAAGTTTTCCTCGGCCACCCGTGCCAGGTTGTCGTCCAATCCTAGACATAGAATTCAAAGGACAACACTCCATTCGTAATTTATACCTTATGTATTCCGTACAGAATGAGTTACCAATGTAATCATATTGTTGTTTTACTTGCAGTAACTTTACCACAATTCCAATGCATCACCGCACAGTGACTGGAATACTACTGTAAACTGTATCATCAATATTGTAGAAAATAAACTATTCCATACTATTCCATAGTTTATTTTCTACAATATTTTTCTTGTCATTGTTAGTATCATACGAAACATCCCACTGAGGTAAGATACTGTAATACTGTAGGCCTATCACACACACACACAAACACACACACACACACACACATATACACACACTAAATGCGTAAATGAGTAAATAAACATATTTGTTGCTCTATGCACAGTGTCCTGTCCTATACATTATATAATTCAATCATTGACTGACTACATACCTGTTTTCCCTGCGAAAGGTTTGGATGATAGAGAAGACTGTAGAGCGAGGCACATTAGGCTGCACTCGGCGACCTGCCTCCGCCATTGTGAGGCCATTGAGGCCATGGTTGATGACATGATCTATAATTGTGGCCCGAATTTCATCAGGGACAGCATAGTGTCTTCGTGCTCCTCTGCTTCTTCCCCCTATTCCACCACCACTCACCCTTACTCCTCTTCCCCTTCTTCTTCCTCTTCCTCGAGCAGGCAGTTTCCCTTGTTCATTTACTTGGCCAGGTGCCTCCATGTTCAGAAATTGTACTGGTCCTACATGGTCAAGCTCTATATATACATGTTTGGCAGCATTTACAATCATGGACAGCACCTGTCAGGTAACTAAACATACTGTTTGATTGGCCATCTGAGACCAACTCTGACTCCTCCTTTGTTAGTCAAGTTCTAGTTGCACCTGACTGTCAATTGCTGTAATCATTTTATCAAATGTTCCAAGAGATTCATATATGGTATTCATGGTATTATGTTCCTGAATAATTTTGACAATTGAACAGACTATTGTGCATGTGATGACTTAAACAATGAAATGACGCTGACACGTTTTGGAGAGAACAACCATTAGACTGAGAATTGACAATCAGTTTAGATCAACAAGATCTATTCACTTGGAAATTGTGCTATATGTAGGCTACTTGTACTTAATCATTTGAAAGATGTACTGAGACATTGAGACATGTACTGAGACATTTGCAATTTTGATGAAATGAATGAGAAATTCAATTCAGTTGTGAACAATTGCCAAGTGGTTTTGGAGATTTGTCCATGTTGTTTTGAGAATGTCATTTCTGTTTCAAGAAATGAGCCAAAACAATGGAGAAAAACTGTAAGATAAAAACCTTCTGTGTGCAGCAGCCCCCCCCCCCCTCAGCCCCCCTAATACTTACCTGAACCCCATCTCAGTCCAACGATGTGCACAAGTGCCTCGGCCGTTTGGGACTTCCTTCTTGGTTGGCTGGGACACAACAGCAGCAACATGGGCTACTGCAATGAGCAGAGAGAGTGGCGGGGCAAACCACGGCTCTGTGTCTGAATGGACACACAGAGCTGAGTCTCGGCTCAGGTGCCCCTTTAGCAAACTGCTGGCAGTGGGGGCACTCAGCAGGAGGGAAAGGCCAGGAGTGCTGGCGAGGAACCCGAGAAGAGAAGGATCTGGGCTGCTCTGTGCAAAACCACTGCACAGAGGTGGTAAGTATAACACGTTTGTTATTTTTAAAGAAAAAAAATGAGACTTTAGTATCACTTTAAATTGGGGGATAGAAAAGGTCACCAAACACTGGAGAGGAGACAATTTTATTGGACTGGTGAGTAAAAAGTCCAGATGGATCGATGGCACACAAGTGATAGTAGGTAAAAGACTTACCATAGAGTTTGATCCCAACTGCTTTAACCACCTCAAGAAGATTTACGCCTCTTTATGACCAGGACATTTTTTGCTAGATGGCACTGCATTACTTATATATATATGATTCTGCATAGAACGGCCGTCCTGTAGCAGTAAATCTGCTATAGGGCGGTTGTGAAGTGGTTTAGTGATTAGTTTTTGGGTCAATTTTCCTCCTTCACAATTTTTTCCTATTCCCCTCCACCCCTTTTTTATTCTTTTTCCTGTCGCTTCTCTGTTTTTTTTTTTTGTTTCTTTTTCCTCGTTACAGTTCAGCAATATCTTTTTATTATTTTCTGAGAGCTCTGGCTGTTTTTTTATGAAGATTTTCCTTATATATTTTTTAAATATATGTTTTATATTTTTTTATGTGTAATTCAATTTTTTTTAGATTTCTGTGTTTTTTTGAGAGGAATTCAATAAAGTATATTTTTATTATGTAGTAAAGGATATATGTGGATCTTACATTATTTTGTCCTGGTTAGAGTATACTGTATACATATATCATATGTTCATTTCTTTTTCCTTTCTTCTTTTTTCTAAATAGGGCTGCATTTTTTACACTGTTTTAATGATCACATTGGGGGTTATTTAAGAAAGGCAAATCCACTTTGCACTGCAAGTGCACTTGAAAGTGCACTTTCAAGTGCAGTCGCTCTAAATCTAAGGGGTAGATCTGAAATAAGGGGAAGCTCTGCTGATTTTATCATCCAACCATGTGCAAGCTAAAATGCTGTTTTTTATGTTCCTTGCATGTCCCCCTCGGATTTACAGCGACTTTACTTCCAAGTGCACTTTAAGTGCACTTTCAAGTGCACTTGCAGTGCAAAGTGGATTTTCCTTTAGTAAATAACCCCCATTGTTTACCTTTATGCTGTCCATGTTGTACCACCCTTGATGCCAAATTTTAGTTTTTTCTCTTCTTCCTTTACTCTCAAACCCACCTTACACTACTATGTATGTTCTACTCTGTTATTACGCTTTTTTTTCCCCTTTTTATTTTAGAAATTTTTTATTTTTTCTCTTTTAAAATATGAGTCTTCAGTGATACGAGAAACCTACAATTACAATCACAATCTACCCCATTCCCATGTTGATCACTTTACAACACAATGGAGTTGATTTACCAAAGGTAAAAGACACTGCAAGTGCAGTTGCTCCATGATTTTTGCTTACACATGATTGGATGGTGAAAGTCCTTAGAGCTCCACTCATTTACTAAGTTCTGAAGCAACTGCACTTGTAAAGTGGATAAATAAATATATACGCTGCGCTTTCCAAAGTCATACACTATGGCAGTGTAAAAAGAAACATATAAAAAACCTCCAATAGTGAAAAAAAAAAAAAAAAGTCTTTCCTAACAGTGGAAAGTGACAATAGTGCAATAAATGAACACATATATTAAAAATAAATATTAATAATACACATATATTAAAAATAAAAGATGTGTATATAAAAGCATAAACGATGATGATAATAGATATAAAGTGCTACTGTGCAAAGAGGTACAATTCCCACTTTTATGATCCTGTATAGATTATCAGTGACCCACTAATGCATAAAAAAGTGCTCCTGTGCATGTGCATAACATCCAGTATTATATAGTATATCAATATTGCATTGCTGAGTTGTTTAAAGAAGTGCTCCTGATGTAATAAAGTTCATGCGATTATAAAGTTCATGTATTTATAAAATCGCTAAGTGCAATAAAGTTCATGCGATTATAAAATCCAGAACATGCCATGGTGTTCCTCACTCTGGTGCTCCCCTTAGGTATTTAATGCTCACCTCAGAGCGTGCGACCTTGCAAATAAGCGCAGTCAGAACATGCATATGAACCACCTCTGGGCTCTTGTAGTTACACCGGAATCCTGGACTCGTCAGTATGGTACCATGGTGAGTGTAAAAAATAAAGACTTGATAGTGTAATAGAGTTTTAATGGTTTAATAAACAGAAAGCAAAAAAGGCCCCCAACTGGGGTACTCACATAGATTAGGTGCGCCAGTGCACCGCTCTATATCAGGTAAAACAATGGTAAATACTGGACTGGTATCAGGATGATATGTTGTTCCTCTCTGTCAGATCACTTGTGCAAACGTGCCCTTCTATCCCCTTCTCCTATGCGTCTCGATACAGGGGTTTTTGTATCTTCTTAAGTGGGACATCTAATTGGACGGTCAACTTGTCAATCTATATAGAGCCCCCGCTGCCATGTTGGTTTAGCTTTAGGATACTCTAGTGTTACATCACTATAGTTCAATGGAAACAGCACATAGAACTCTATTCCTGAGATACGACTGCTGGTACTGGCAACAACATCTATATCTCCTATCTACTCCATTATGCCTGAGCCCTATGGTGTCCCAATTGGTCCACTAGCGTCACCGCAAATTTGGTAGTTTGAGTAACAAAGTAAACAGGACGGACGTGGGGGAATTTTCATACCATCCCGTCTGGCAATCAGCATCAAGTAAACTGAACCAATAAATAGCAAAGTACCAATGTTATCAGAAAAAAAGGGGGGTTAAAACTGTGCATAAGTGAAAATATGTGGACAAAAAGGATTATACAAAGCTGCAAATTCCTATATGTAACACAAACACAATATAAGCACTTCAGAAAAATTGGAACCGCGCTAGTGAGAGAACTGGTGTCCATACAAGTAACAATCTGTCCATCATTTAAGTGAAAACAAGGTAAGGTGTATAAAACAAATATATTGTACGAATCACCAAAATATAACTTTATAAAAATAAGTAAACCAACAAAGGTGCATTTTTCATGTGCAACCGTGAAAAGAATAAAAAAGTAAGTCCATGTAAAAGCAACAAGATGGATCACCCAGGTGTTTGTTACAGTGTAATTGGGGTCCTGCTGGATAAGGACAAGGTGTTTAATCCACCACCACAAAAAGAGAGACTGGCCGCTTACCAGAGACTCATGACCCCCCACTACAGTGGGTCAGAGTAAGCTGTTAAGACTGATTGCTCCGGATCACCACCAAAGGACCGAACATTAGCACTGCGACGGAACATCAGGGGCCTTGATATACGATGGGTTGGTTCACAGTAGCGGGACGTCAAACTCTCAGCAGAGTGGATAACCATAAACGGAAAAAGAGCTCCTGAGAGGAATCCCCCTGCACACGCTGCTGCGGCCACACACAGACTCAACTACCAATGTTATACATTATAATATATATGGACATATGGGGAATAGTAAAAAATAAAAATTAAACATATAAAAATAGATACAAATTTATACCACACATTGTAAATTTATAAATATATAAAATTGATAAAATATTTAATCTTTAAATGTATTTAAATATATAATTTATTTGTATTTATACCGCACAGAATGAACCCCCATAATATTTTTATCATGATGGTATACCAAAACTGCGCTCCCCCTATGTGAACTGGGTAATGAATACCGCATAGCAGTTCCCAGTCCCTACTAGGCTAATTAATATAGGTGGAGTGAAATATATATATAAAATAATAAATATATATATCATCACTATTAAAACATATAAATCTTTAAAAAATCACAATACTTATTAGTGACAGAACCTAATTGGGTCTGCTAATAAACAAAGTAGCAAATCCACCTTATGAACTCACAAAACTACAAAAGTAAATAGCAGACTTGGATACCTAATAATTGCTTAAAAAACATTTTAGATCAAATTCTTTATTTAACCCCCCCCCCCGGTGCCAAAGAGCCTAACTGGTATATCCACCAGGATTCACACTTACTAATTTCTCTCACATAGTTGGGAAACCCCTATCAACCCCTGTATGACACAATCAGCATTACAAAAATTCTTTTTTAGAGAAGGGTTGGGTGGATTCCACCCAGGATGGAAGAAACACAGGAAGAGGGGAGGACGAGCAGGATGAAGGCTACAACAAAAAAGAAGGCAGGAAGTTTAGGGGAGGGTATCTACAATCTTAGTGGTACTGCCCTAACCAGGGAAATGACTTTAACCTTAGATAAAGGTATAAACTTTGTCCCGAAAAAAAGCATACATAGGGATTCAAAAGTTCATCCTCAAACTTAATGTGAAGAAATATTATGCTCAGAATCCTGTAGAAAAAGCAGCAATGGAAAGCAACTATATGATCCCTCTAAGGTTTTTAAACATGAATTGGAATCCATCATACAATACGGCACAGAGAAATTTACTAAATAAACATGAAGAAAATACTTGGTACCCACCGCCAGTAGAATTCCAGTAATTTATTATATACCAAAAATCCACAAGGATAAGGTCAGCCCCCCAGGAAGACTGATTGTGAGTGGAATAGACTCTTTAATATCATGATTGGGGGAAAATATTGATATCCACCTCCAACCCTTAGTAAGAAACACTCATGCGTTTTTAATGGATACGAAACATACATTGCAGCTATTAAAAGAGTGTACAGTTAATGATGAAGTAGTAATAGCCACAGGGGATGTAGCATCGCTTTATACTAACATTGATCATCAAGGAGCCTTGAGGGCAGTAAAATGGGCCCTTAAAAATAATAGTGATGTGAAAAAGAAATAACGGAGATTCATTTTGAAACCTTTACAGTTCTGTTTGAAACATAACTTCTTTTGGTATCAGAATACATTTTACCTGCAAATCAAGGGCGTGGCTATGGGTGCTAAGTTCGCCCCTAGTGCAGCAAATTTATATATGGCCAAGTGGGAGAACGAGGGGGATTTATCGATGACCTTATATGGAAAGGAAGTGTGGAAACTTTGGAAGATCGGCTCCAGACGATGAACAGCAATGACCAGAACATTAGCCTTTCCTGGGATGCCAGAAAAGACATGATACACTTCTTAGATTTAGAGATTCGAAACACACCACGTGGTATAGAGACTAAAACTTACTTTAAGGCGACCAATCGCAACTCTTATATTCCCACAATGAGCTGCCACTTTAGACCTTGGTTGGACAATAGCCCTTGAGGACAATATATGAGGATAAGAAAGAACTGTACACAAGAAGCTGACTTTGAAATGCAATCTGAGATGTTAAGTAAAATGTTCAGAGATAAAGGATACCGTGATGACTTATTGGAAAAAGAAAAGAGTAAGATTAAAAATATGGATCAAGAAGATTTACTAAAAGACAGCACAAGAAATGATGGAAGCAACAATGATATGGGTACATGTATTGTTTTGGATTTCAATTTACAAAATAAAGAAGTGGAAAAGATTATCCACAAATACTGGGATGTTTTAAAGCAGGATGTTCACCTTAAAGGATGTTTATCGGATACACCTAAAATTGAGCACCCAATCTACGTGACAGATTGGTACACCCCCTCCCAGACCCAAGATGTTTTGGGACATCAAGGGCTTTCATGGATGCGGACAATTTTACAGCTGTGTAAGGGTCCCCACTAATGTTAGAAGAGTAAAAGAATTTTCTAACCCTGTATCCAAACAGACCTATACTATTAGGGATTTTATTTCATGCAATACCATGGGTGTAGTTTATGCAGTTAAATGCCCATGCGACTTGATCTATGTTGGTAGAACCATAAGGGTATTGAAGGACCGCATGGAGGAACATGTAAGAAACCACCAGACGAAAGGATGGTAAGAATGAGTCCGGCTGAAGGGGTAGGTGTCTCACACTAATTGTCTAGGCAGAGACACCTCTCACGCTGCTCTTGAGAAGAGACAGGAAGGCGAACAGGTAGCCTCTGCTCAAACTTACATTATTTCTATGGGGGACGGGGGGAAGGGAGAGAGGGGGATGGGAGAGGGATGCAAGGGAAGGACAAGACCGGTATATACCTCAATGTTTCCCGCTATTTAGTTCTGTAAGGATATGTAAAGGCCCACCCATGGGAAAAACAACAAGATGTCTGGGATAAATTTAATTACATATAACGTAAGGGGCCTCAACTCCCCCATAAAATGTGCAAACATAATGGGCGAATTGAAATCCCTTAAAGCAGAGGTGGCTTTCCTACAGGAGACGCATCTTTATCTTGCTAGGAGCCAGAGAATAATCTCTAGAGACTTCCCGTTGTGGTATTACGGAGACTCCCCAACAAAGGGAGCAAAAGGAGTCACGATCGGTTTTGCAAAAGATGTTAGGTTTACAGTGGAGGAGAGAATGACTGACCCCGAGGGTCGCTTTTTGTTCCTAAAAGGCAAACTTAATGAGACGGAATGTTCATTGGCTAATGTATATTGTCCAAACATTAACCCAGGAAGGTACCTGCTGGGAGGGCCATTATAGCAGGAGACTTCAATATATGCCTTGAGCCAGGTAAAGACAGTACGTTGCGTGCCCGGGGGACTGGAGGGACATGGATGAACAAATTTAAAAAAAAACTGGTGGATGTTTGGAGGATGCAACATCAGAGTGTAAGAGACTACACCTTCTACTCCCCCGTACATGCAACGTACTCTAGGCTTGATCTCTTTTTTGTGGAGCATCGGTACATAGAGGAGGTGGAGAGTACAAATATAGGAATAATGACGCTCTCCGACCACGCAACGGTGAGCCTACGAATAAAACTAAGTAAACACAAATCATTGCGTAATAATTGGAGACTAAACGAGGATCTCCTCCATGATAGAAACATAGATAAGCTCATTAAAGAGGAATTAGAATTCTACTTTAAAATTAACACTTCAGACGAGACACCAGAAGCAATAGTTTGGGAGGCCCACAAAGCATATATCAGAGGGATCATAATAAAGGCTGGAGTGGAGAAAAAGAGAAGGCAGGATAGGAACTTTCGTGTGTTACAAGAGGAAATCATTAAACTAGAACAACAGCATAAGATATCGGGGGATGGAAAGATATTGGAAGCATTATATAGGAGTAGGGAGGCTATGCTAATCGAACAAGAAAACCGAAAGGTGTACTACCTCATAAAAAAGGAAAGATACATAGGCAGTAACAGGCCGGGTAGACTCCTGGCAAAAGTGTTAAGCAAAAAGAAAAATAACAAATACATTGATAAGATAAAGACCAGAACAGAAGAGATCAGTTATAAAGATACAGATATAGCAAAGACTTTCCAAGAATTCTACGGGGAGTTATACTCTATAAATAAAAACGACACGATTAAGGAGAGGGAACAAAAACAAGCGAAAATTAAAAATTACTTAAAAGAGGTTGGAATGGCCAAAATAACTGGAAGGGAGCGAACCTCCATGGAGGCCCCCATCACGGAGACTGAAGTGAGAAAGGCGATTAGGGAGACGCAAGTAGGAAATAGCCCAGGCCCGGATGGTGCTAACGGTGCTCTACTATAAAAAATATCAAGACTACCTAATACCAAAGTTGTGCTCCTAGATGAATGACATAGGGGATAAAGAGGAAATGAGTAGAGAGGCACTGGCAGCTAATATAGCGATCATTCTCAAAGAAGGTAAAGATGCTTCATTATGCTCCAGCTACAGGCCTATCTCCCTCCTAAATGTGGACACAAAACTATTGGCAAAAGTGATGGTGGAAAGGGTGAAGCAAATAATAAATAGGATTATCCACCCGGAACAGGTTGGGTTTGTATCGGGTAGGCAGGGACGAGATAATAGTATCAAAACCCTCCTGGTAGCCCAGGAAATCAAAAAGAGTGGAGTCCCAGTCCTACTTCTTTCAATAGACGCGGAAAAAGCGTTTGATGGAGTGGACTGGGGTTTCATGATGAGCACGATTGAAGAAATTGGTTTTGGGGAGAGGATCCGCAAATGGATAGGGGCTCTATATTCCAGGCCCTCAGTGAGAGTGAAGATAAATGGGACCCTATCGGAGCCTTTCGACATATCGGCATGAGACAGGGGTGCCCAATCTCCCCTATGCTCTTCTTACTGTCTCTGGAACCCCTTCTCTCGAAGATTAGGCAGAACACTAGCATAGGGGAGATTGGGCACCCCTGTCTCGTGCCGATATGTCGAAAGGCTCCGATAGGGTCCCATTTATCTTCACTCTCGCTGAGGCCACCCTAACAGAATATGGGAAGATATCCAACTTTAAAGTAAATCCGACGAAATCTGAAGCATTAGAAATAAACTTTAGTAAAGTGAGGGATTACGCATTCCAAAAGCATTTCCCCTTTGTGTGGGGAAAAAAAGAATTGAATTATTTAGGAGTTAAAATTACCACATCAACAGATACGTTATACCAAGAGAACTTTATACCGGCCTTTATTGGGAAATGGGAGAAGGAACTAGAAAAAAAGCTTTCAGCTCAAGAAGTCTCATTGATATTGAAGAGGGCCTCGGCCACGTCGGTTAACTGTAAAACGTTAGAGCTAAACTACAAGTGTCTGGCTAGAATGTATCTGATCCCGGATCGGGCTCATAAATTTCAAAAGGAAACCTCACAGTATTGCTGGAGGGGTTGTAAAGAACTAGGGTCAATGGCTCACATTTGGTGGCTTTGCCCGAAAATGAGAATATTTTGGGGCGAAGTAAGAAAATATTTCAAAGAGATCACAAGTTTTGACATACCCAACGACCCCTGGGTATGCCTATTTCACCTGAGCGATATGCCCACTAAAACATACCTTAGAGCGCTTTTGCCATACCTTTCGATGCGGCTAAAAGCCTAATCCCTAAGCATTGGCAAAAGAAAGAAAGACCCATGATGAGGGAATGGTTTGATAAAATCAATGAGATAAATTGCCTAGAGTACTTAAGGTTTAGTGAAGGGATGAAAATGGGGGCCTATGAAACAAAGTGGAGCGAATGGGTAAAATTCAAAGAATCCCCAAAAGCAGTCGAGATGTGGACTACATAGACTAGAGTGGGGGTACTGCACCAGTGAACGATACAGAGGGGAACCTAAAGTGGGGGCAGATAGGAGGAGATATGAGCAGGCTGGAGGAGAAGAGTGGGGGGAAACTGATGGGGTATGGTCTCGGGGGGGAGGGGAGAGAGTTTTCAGGAGGGAAGTAACCATAACTTGTTGAGTAAATACTTTTTGTAATACGTTGGCTTAGTTTCTCAAACAGATTTATATGGCCACTATGATGTGACGACAAATGGGAAAGATTTTGAAATTTAATAATGGAAAAATTTATCCCCGGGGAAAACCCTCTCGCTGATGTGGCAAAAAAAAAAAAAAAAGGAGAAACATTAGGAAGGGATTCAACAAACATTTTCTCTCGGTACATTTTAGGGATGTCCACAACAAAAGTACAGTTGGCATGCAATTTTGGGGTATCGAAGCCCCCAAGCGCCATTGGAGAGGCTCCAACTATGTTAGGGAAATTAGTAAGCATGAATCCTCGTGGATACACTAGTTAGGCTCTTTGGCACCGAGGTTAAATAAAGAATTTGACCTAAAATGTTTTTTAAGCAATTATTAGGCATCCTAGTCTGCTATTTACCGTATATACTCGAGTATAAGTCGTCCCGAGTATAAGTCGAGGCCCCTAATTTACCACAAAAAACTGGGAAAAATGTATTGACCCGAGTATAAGTCGAGGGTGAGAAATGGCAGAGGGTCAACAATGCCCATCTGCAGCTGCCTGCCTCCCTGTGTCCTGTGCAGCCTACCTGTACCCTGTACATGTGTCCTGTACATGTGTGTGTGTCCTGTACATGTGTGTGTGTCCTGTACATGTCCTATGTCCTGTACATGTGTGTCCTGTACATGTCCTGTGTCCTGTACATGTCCTGTGTCCTGTACATGTCCTGTGTGCATGTGTCCTGTGTGCATGTGCAGCCTACCTGTGTCCTGTGCAGCCTCCCTGTGGCGTTCTCCATCCTCCCTGTGGCGATCTCCATCCTCAAACGGCGGCCGGCGTGTGATGATACTGTTCGGCGGCCGGCGTGTGATGATACTGTTCGGCGGCCATTCCACAGTTCAAAAGCCGCGCCTCCTCCTCGTCTGTGATAGGCTGACCGCTGACTGCCTATCACGGACATTCTCTCATTCTCATACCACGGACGAGGATGAGAGAATGTCCGTGATAGGCTGTACACTGACAGCTGTTCAGCCTATCACAGATGAGCAGAAGGCGCGGCTTTTGAAAGCTGCAATAGCCGGCGAACAGTAGCATTACACGCCGGCCGCCGTCTGCCTGCATGACACGCTGATCATGCAGACAGATGGCAGAGACTCGAGTATAAGTCGAAGGGACACTTTCAGCCCAAAAAAAAGGGCTGAAAAATTTGACTTATACTCGAGTATATACGGTACTTTTGTGAGTTCATAAGGGGGTTTGCTACTTTGTTTATTAGCAGTCCCAATTAGGTTCTGTCATTAATAAGTATTGTGATTTTTAAAGATTTATATGTTTTAATAGTGATTATATATATATATATATATATATATATATATATATATATATATATGTATATATATCTATTTCACTCTACCTATATTAATTAGCCTAATAGAGACTGGGAACTGCTATGCAGTATCCATTACCCAGTTCACATAGGGGGAGCGCAGTTTTGGTATACCATTACGATAAAATTATTATGGGGGTTCAGTCTGTGCGGTATAAATATAAATAAATTATAAATATAAATAAATTTAAAGATTAAATATTTTATCAATTTTATATATTTAGAAAATTTACAATGTGTGGTATAAATTTGTATCTATTTTTATATTTTTAATTTTAATTTTTACTATTCCCCATATGTCCATATATAATATAATGTATAACATTGGTACTTTGCTATTTATTATTTTATATGGTTCAGTTTACTTGCTGATTGCCAGATGGGATGGTATGAAAATTCCTCCAAGTCTGTCCTGTTTACTTTGTTACTCAAACTACCAAATTTGCGGTGATGCTAGTGGACCAATTGGGACACCATAGGGCTCAGGCATAATGGAGTAGATAGGAGATATAGATGTTGTTGCCAGTATCAGCAGTTATATCTCGACAATAGAGTTCTATGTGCTGTTTCCAATAAACTATAGTGCTGTAACACTAGAGTGTCCTAAGGCTACATCAAAATGGCTGTGGGAGCTCTACTGTATATAGATTGAGAAGTTAACCGTCCAATTAGATTTCCCCCATAAGAAGATATGAAAACCCCTGTATCGAGATGCGTAGGGGAAGGGGACAGGATGGTACGTTTGCACAGGTGATCTGACAGAGAGAAAACACAGTAGGTCCTTAAGCACTAGAACTGACAACCATTGAAAACCATTGCCATGTCATAATAATATTTCAAAAAATGGCTAGAACCCAGTGCAGCTGCTAACTCCTGGAGGGAAGTAGGCAACAAAATAGACAAAAATGCAGCGCTCGATGGGACCAGCAATAAAAGATTTTTGTGAATAGTGTAAACAATCAAGTTCATTTATTGGATGCACATTAAAATTAAAAAAAACAACAACTGTCAATAAAAAGATTAAATCAAACTGATTGAAAACAAATCACTGTCAGGATTAAAGTACTCCTAATAATAATGTAAACGATGCCGCCGTAACTCCAGATACCAAAGGGTTAATGTCAGCAAGTGTGCTTTATATATCAATCCTCAGTAGCAGACTCTGTTAATTCAGTGTGCACAAAAATGGAATGGGAGAGACACTGCTCTCTGGAGTGCAACAGGTGGCTAGACGTGGAATACCAGACTCACTGTGACCAGGAGGTGTCTTGTAGATCGCGTCAAAGGATTCCCACAGTCAGGCTGGCTGATCAGGCGAGCTGAGACCTGGCTTCCTGGACAGCGCTCTGGATGATGCATGGTGATTCCGAGGGCCAGAGGACACGATCAGAGCCGGAAGTGAGGAGAAACCAAATGCTGGGCGGATCGCAAACTCTGTTGTGTTGCAGTTGTGACCGTGACTGGTCGCCATGGCAACAGAGCTTGCAATCTGCCTGGCATTTGGTTTCTCCTCATTTCCGGCTCTCCAGAGAGTGGTGTCTCTCCCATTCCATTTTTGTGCACATTGAATTAACAGAGTCCACTACTGAGGATTGATATATAAAGCACACTTGCTGACATTAACCCTTTGGTATCTGGAGTTACGGCGGCATCGTTTACATTATTATTCGGAGTACTTCGATCTTGACAGTGATTTGTTTTCAATCAGTTTGATTCCATCTTTTTATTGACAGTTGTTGTTTTTTTAATGTTAATGTGCATCCAAAAAATGAACTTGATTGTTTACACTATTCACAAAAATCTTTTATTGCTGGTCCCATCGAGCGCTGCATTTTTGTCTATTTTGTTGCCTACTTCCCTCCAGGAGTTAGCAGCTACACTATTCATAACAATCTTTTATTGCTGGTCCCATCGAGCGCTGCATTTTTGCCTATTTTAAACTGACAGAGAGGAACAACATACCATCCCGATACCAGTCCGGTATTTACCATTGTTTTACCTGGTATAGAGCGGTGTACTGGCTCACCTAATCTATGTGAGTACCCCAGTTGGGAGCCTTTTTTGCTTTCTATTTATTAAACCGTTAAAACTCAATTACACTATCAAGTCTTTATTTTATACACTCACCGAGGTACCATACTGACGAGTCCAGGATTCCGGTGTAACTACAAGAGCCCAGAGGTGGTTCATATGTGTGTTCTGACTATGCTTATTTGCAAGGTCGCACGCTCTGAGGTGAGCATTAAATACCTAAGGGGAGCACCAGAGTGAGGAACACCACAGCATGTTCTGGATTTTATAATCGCATGAACTTTATTGCACTTAGCGGTTTTATAATTGCATGAACTTTATAATTGCATGAACTTTATTACATCTGGATTAGACTCTTTTTGGATATCATACACTTGTACAGGAGCACTTCTTTGAACAACCCAGCAATGCAATATTGATATGTTATATAATACTGGATGTTATGCACATGCACAGGAGCACTTTTTTATGCATTAGTGGGTCACTGATAATCTATACAGGATCATAAAAGTGGGAATTGTACCTCTTTGCACAGTAGCACTTTATATCTATTATCATCATTGTTTATGCTTTTATATACATATGTTTTATTTTTAATATATGTGTAATATTTATATTTATTTTTAATATATGTGTTCATTTATTGCACTATTGTCACTTTCCACTGTTAGGAACGGCATTTTTTTTTTGTTTTTTTTTCACTATTGGAGGTTTTTTATATGTTTCTTTTTACACTGGTATAGTGTATGACTTTGGAAAGCGCAGCATATATATTTATTTATCCATATTTGCATGATATATGAGGCATGTTTAACGCTTGCAGCTGATTTTTGATAATTGAGGCATTTTGGATTAGTGGAGGCTCATAGGACTCTTCATATTTTGAACTTGTAACGTGCACAGTCAGTTCACCTTCAGTAAATCAACCCTATTGTATTTTTGATTCCCAATATCATCCACACCACACAGTATTCTTATTGAGTTAATTTTGATGACTAGTGATGTACTCTCCAAAGGATACTATGATGGGTATGAACTTGCCTTTATGTATATTATGCAGATTGCTGTCCTTTAGGCTTGGTTCACATATATGTGAATTGAAAGCTTTTTGAACCGTATACGATTAGCATGACACGTGATATACGTGCAGTGCGAATATGAAAAAAGTCCTGTAAATTTCTGAGCACTACGATGCAATTCAGGTGCAAATTCCAGGTGCATTGAGTTCTATGGGAAAGCTTCTGAATCACACGTGTTCAGTTGTGTTCAGGATTCTGTTCAGGATTTCAGCAAGGATCGCTCTCCTACTGCAGGAGTTGATAGCCTTTATTTACAATGTATTGGCCAGCACTGAGAATGCAGCTGTGAAAAAAATCTGTCCCTGTGCCTTGCAAATTCACATCAGAACCGCATCAAAAATGCACTTGAATAAATGCATTTTTTATTTGCAGTGAAAACAGACTTTGCACCGGACATGTGTGAACCCAGCCTAAAACATTTTTACATTTTATCTCTGTCTCTGAGATTCTTTATAATAAAAATCATATTTTAAAACAAAAATCCATACCAGACATAAGGCCCTTATATGAATTTTGTGGGGGACCCGATGTTGTCTATTTATTTTGTACATTTTCCCTAATTGACAATTAATGTATAGTGTGAGCAGTGCACACCAACCCTATGTACCTTATTCATAAATTTTATAAATAATAAAACAATGTGCAAGCATATATAATAGAAGTTCTGGTACAACAAATCAATACTATATCATCAATACCAGAAATCTGATATATTAATATTTTAAAAATGTGCAAGCGTATATCACAAAAGTGCTAGTGCATAAATTTGGTGCAATGTAATCAATGCCCAAAAAAAATCTAGTATGTGCAAACAGTCCAAAAAATATATGAAGTGCTGTAGTGTCAATATGCTATCTGCTCAAAGAAAGTGTCTTACAGATAGACTAGACAATATATTCTCCAAAAAATAAAAGGATGACTAAATATAAAGTCCCAAGATTCTCCAATCAAGTGTAGTGTCCAAAAACAATATGAGTCCACCACAGTGTTCCTCCAAACACAGTGCAGCACCCAAATATGAATCTGTCACCGCTCTCACTAAATCAAACTCACCAGAACTATAGGTCGGTCAAATTATAAACCAGCACACATGCCAAATAGCTCCCAGCAATCACTGACTCCACTCCTCTCCTGATTAGGCTCTAATCTGTACCATCTCTCTTGTGCCATAACATTCAATGCAGAGGATAAAAAGAAGGAAAGAAGCTTCGATCATGTGAGATCATCAAAACAGGCTTTTATTTAAAAGAAATGTTACACTCACTCAAATGTGTCTGCCCGACACTAGGGTAAAACACTCAATCCTGTTAGTTGTTCGCCTCCGGTCAAACCCCAGACTGCAAGTATGAACCGACATGCGTAGTGATGTCAGCGCCCTTGCCTCACACTACCTGTTTCATCATGCAATGTCCTCACAGAGCAGCAGGATGTGTGCACATGCTGCGCCATCTTTATAGTGGGATGGTTTATGATAAAAATGAAAAATCCATTTAAATATAGTGCCTGGGGGGTCCTCTTAGTCTGCCTCTAAAGCAGTGCATCTATACCATGTATAGAACCTAATGCAACAAAAATGACATTTATGGTTGGAGCCCTATGTCCAATATGTACATAGATAACACTTATAGTAAAGATAAGACTTACCATCGGAAATAGACCTGAAAGTGTGGACTTACCATATGAAATGGACCTGAAAGTGTGCCTTGGTCTAATGGCCGGTATGCCAAAATAAGGGGGCATACCCTGGTTTAAGAAATGATTATTCTGTAAGAGAAATGAATGAAATGAATAGTTTGAGAAATGCTGTGAAATGGGGATGGGAGGGTGGGTATCGCGCACAGGAAACCGACAAGCACCACAGGTGAGTGGGCTGCTTAAGTACCCCCCGGGCTCCTCCCATAAATTCAGGCCACCATACTGGCCTTCCTACTTATGGTTGGAGCCCTATGTCCGATATGTACATAGATAACACTTATAGTAAAGATAAGACTTACCATCGGAAATAGACCTGAAAGTGTGGACTTACCATATGAAATGGACCTGAAAGTGTGCCTTGGTCTAATGGCCGGTATGCCAAAATAAGGGGGCAAAAACATTCAGGTAGGGTTATAATTTTATTGGTTTTCAGTTATTTATTGAGCCAATTTGGAGAATGCCTGTGCCATCTCTGTTTGCGGATTGGGGATATACCGGGCGAAGCAGGCTGATTTCCACCTGCCTAGTCTTTTGATGATGTGGTCTGGAACCCCGTGGCGGGACGCCGCGGAGGCTGCTCCGATGCGGAAAGAGTGTCCGGAATACTGACTAGGGCTAAGGTGAAGATTGCGGAGAAGTATCCTTATGTGTTTCACAAACTGAGAGGCGCTTAAGGGTTTAACTGGAAATGGTAGAA
Source organism: Lithobates septentrionalis (assembly GCA_037952835.1). Taxonomy (NCBI): domain Eukaryota; kingdom Metazoa; phylum Chordata; class Amphibia; order Anura; family Ranidae; genus Lithobates; species Lithobates septentrionalis. The sequence goes on along the minus strand of JBBDGP010000091.1, from coordinate 1,422,994 downwards.
GGGGACTGCTGTCTGGTTGCTCAGGCAGGAGTGACAGGAGTCGGTTGAGTACAGCGACTGGACACCAGCTGTTGTTGGTTTTGTAGAGGTGAATGTTCACTCCTGAGCCCGTTTGCTGGGTTTTAGAGACCTCGAGGTGCAGGATGAAGTGGTCTTGGTATCGAAGCAAGTGTCGTCTGCATAGTACTTGGTCTGTGGGTTTGTTAGAGGTGAATTCGCCAGGCCGCAAGAACCCATAGTAAGCTAAATATACGGCTGCTTGTAAGACCGTGCTGGGGAGCAGACCGAATGGTGAAGTAGCCAGAATAGTTGACATGTCCCTAAAGATGGGCCCCGTAATGGGCAAGCGCTTAGTGCTGATGACTGGTTGTTGTTTCTGAATTCCCCTTAGAATGGCTCGTATAGCGTGAGATGAGAACAGTGAAGATTTCGTGGGGTCTTCAAGCGCCATGAAATGTTGAATGCCGGCTAGGTATAACCGGATGGTATTGTAGGATAAGGCCAGCTGCGTGTGGCAGTGTGCCGTGAAGGCCAGTACCTGTTTGATATCTGTTGGTCCTTTACGGCAGGACGTGAGGAATTTATTAAAGGCCTTCCAAGCTGTCTGGTAGGCTTTGAGTGTGTTGTGGGAGAGGGAATGATTTATGAGTTGCGTAGCTCCGTGTAGATGTTGAACTAGTCCAGGGTCAGTTGTGACCAGACAGGGATAGGGACCGACATTGGATCGGCATCGGGAACCTGTTTGAAAAAGGAGGGATAATTGAAACGTGACAGTGCGTCAGCTGCTGAGTTGTATCTGCCGGGAATAAATTCACAGTGTATATTGAACTGATGCTGTAAAGACAGTTGTACCAACCTGCGCAGGAAGGACATGACTGCTAGGGACTTGGACCTGCCTCTGTTGATGATGTCTGCCGTGGCCTGGTTGTCGGTGGTGAAGACTACGGTTTGTCCTGTCCAGTGGTGGCCCCAGAGTTGTGCGGCTGCCACTATGGGATAAAGCTCAAAGAGGGCAGATGTTTGGGAAAAGCCGGGTATCAACAGTATCTGTTGAGGCCAGGGTCCTGAAAACCAATGATGGCCAAAAATTGCCGCGAAACCTGTGGAGGCTGCAGCGTCCGTCACCACCTGGGGTGAATGGACCGAAACCATAGGTATAAATAGAGATATGCCATTCCAGGCGGACAAGAATTCCTCCCACATAGATAGGTCCGCTATAGCTGCGGAGTCTAGATTCAAAATCTGATCAGGGTCTTGAGTTTCTGACAGAAATCTAAGCAGGCGTGATACAAATGTGCGGCCTTGTGGGATAATTCGCATAGCGAAGTTGAGCATACCCAGGAGAGACTGCAACTGTTTTTTGGTACAGCCCTTGGTGTGTGTAAACTCGTGAAGGACTGCCCTAATGCGTGTTAGTTTGTCGGGGGGGAGACTGGCTTGCATCGCGCAGGTATCCAAGCTGACCCCGAGAAAGGTGATGATGTTTGCTGGGCCATCGACTTTGTGCTCGGCGATAGGAACATTGAGGTTTCCAAAAATTACTCTAAGTTTGTCGAGATCTCCTGGGGGCTTGCTGGGCGGTTCTATCAGTAGGAAGTCATCCAGATAATGCAATAAAAGGGGTTTGATATGCGGCGCTAATCTAAATGGATGGATTCCTGGGATGCCAAAGAAATAAAAACTAATAAAAAATTGCCATTAAAAACTCAAAAAAATGACAATAATTCTAAAATACGTGGATCCGTGGATATCCAATAATAAAAATATACTAATACCAAAGCCAAATGAAGAACAATAATATTCGCCAAGCTGATAAAAGGAGGAAAGAATAGCGACCACAGATGAAAATAATCACAAATCTAAAGCCAAGTGCGGGGGGTAAAACTGCGGCGTAAAACAGAGAGTATATTCCCGGGATGCCAAAGACAAAGACAATGGACACCGCGGGAATATAGCCAGAGGAAGATGCAGGTAACAATTCAAAATTTCCTATATTGCGTGAATAGCTGGTAATTCCTCGAGCGGGATAATCTATGTGACAGAAAAACAATGACCACACCAAGAAGAGGAATCCAGGTATGGAACCAGTTTATGTGAATTAATATTCCACTAATTAATTGCAACAAAGAGTATAAGCGAATCAATGTTGCAATAAAAGTGCGGTTAATTGGGGAACTAAATGACTAAGATCTATATAATTAGTAGCCTCTTTGACCTAAATAGTGTACACAATGAATTCTAATCGTGACTCCAAAAATAACAGTGTTCCTAATTAAGTGCAAACAATGATACAATAATTCAGTGCACCATCCAAGGTGAGAACAAGTGAATAAGTGACTAAATAGTTAATTTTACCTATAAAGGCAACAGATCCTAATGATCAAAAAACAAATACAAATAATTAATTGCTATACTAAATAAACCTTGAATAGGAAAAACAACCTAAAAAGGAACAAAAACAGTGAATGAAACTAATACAATAGCTCCATTTAAATTCTACAGAAAACACTCTAAATTAAAAGTGCAAATGTTGGTGCAGCATCCAAAAAACAATTAAAGATGAAAAATGAGTGTCCAGTTAAAACAAGGAAGTGTATCAAATCGGACAGTTATTTCTAGTAAGCAAAGAATGTATCTTCCAAAAAAATATATATAATAGCACACCAAAAAACCAGTGTTCAGCACAAATAACTGAATATGGAAACAAGGGATAAAATTCCCAAAATGAATGAAAAAAAGTTCCTCAAAATGAAAAAACGAAGAAATAGATGTGATAAGGCATCCTAATCATATCCCCTTCGTGATGAATGAAGAAAATCCTTCACATATCCCCAGTGAGGGCAGATAAATATACCGGTTCCCCCAGCCTCTTACCTCCCGGCTGAGCGATAACAGCCCAAAAAGTAGCCTCACGCTGTCTGTGCTTGCAGGTAGTTTTAAAAGCTGTCAGCTCCCAACAGGATGATATCAGCCTTCAGTGTAGATGGTGAAACCTCTCCCGATCTCCAAGTTTCTCACGCAGTGTTCACGTAGCTGTCAAGAGGAAGCTTCAGGATAGGACATGGTCACATAACAGGTCAGAATGATGAGAATGTACCAGTGAGCCGAGTCCACGCCAGATACGCAGTTTTCAGGGCTTGTAGGCCCACTTTTATTAAAGAAAGAAAATGTCTGATAACAGAAGAGTTTCCCACACAGGGGTTTCAGCTTTCCACAGCAACAATGTAAGTTCAATCAAAAATACCAAGCCACCTGGCTCTCTTTAGCAGCACTGCTGCTCAGACTTATGCTTCAGCCCTCTCGGCTCTATAACAGAGTTCCTGTACACCCAGTACCTCAGCACTCTTTTCCAGCTTCTTTTTCCAGCCCACAGGCTTGGACCCTCTGTCTGCTCTGACAGACCTGTGCAGACATGCACACTTCTCCCTTGCTTGTCTGGACTCCTGGAGACCTCCTGTCTCTCGGGGTTTGGTATTAGTATATTTTTATTATTGGATATCCACGGATCCACGTATTTTAGAATTATTGTCATTTTTTTGAGTTTTAATGGCAATTTTTTATTAGTTTTTATTTCTTTGGCATCCCAGGAATCCATCCATTTAGATTAGCGCCGCATATCAAACCCCTTTTATTGTATTGTTCTTAGGTGTGTGAACACTATTATTTGTGGCTGCTATTCGTTTTTTCTAGTAGTTGAGTTTTATTAATTTGATCTTCATTATTTTATATATATTTTTTATATTTTTTATATTTTTATATTGCTGGCTAACTACTTTTGGTGTGCGCACAAGTACCTATTACCCTATTTTGACATCCAGATAATGGATGACTTCATGGCATTGACCCTTGTGTAATAGTATCCAAACGAGGGACTGAGCGAACGTGTCGAAGAGCCACGGGCTACTCTTCAAACCGAAGGTGAGTTTTGTAGCAAAATAATATGCTTGCTTCCATTTGATGCCATGCCAGCACCAAAGGGATGGGTGGATGGGCAGGAGCTTGAAAGCATCCGAGATGTCGGCTTTGGAGAGCCAGGCGCCTGTGCCTGCTTTGATGATCGCTTGTATTGCCATGTCAACGGAGGAATATTTTAGGGAAAACTCTTCGGAGGGGATCAGGGAATTGAGACTGGGTATGTGGGAAGAATGAGGCGCAGACAGGTCGTACACCAAACGCAATTTATTTGAGAACTTGCCCTTGACAAGCCCAATAGGGCTGACTCTCCATGTGCTGAAAGGGGGGCAAGTGAAAGGGCCTATTACGTAGTCTCGATCTACCTCTGCCTGTAAGAGCTGATCTATGGCTTGTTCGTCAATGGCTGCCGAACGAAGATTGGCACATTCGTGAGTACTGTGGGGTAGTGAAATGAGGCCGGTGTGAAAGCCTGCTGTGAAGCCTTTGATAAGGTAGGTGGCCAGGGAAGGGGTGGGATGTGAAGTGAGATACAGTCCTAACCATAAGAGGTTGATCCGGCTTAGTCATGCCCTCTTGTGTTGCTTGATTTCACACAAATTCCTAGGGTGTGCTCTTTGGCATAAGGTGCAGATGTGAAGTAGACGGCACTGGCTGAAGTTGCAGGACCCATAGTTAAAGTTGTTACAGATGGCTGCCCCTCCCACGGTTCGGACTGGGCGTCCGAGTTTGTCCACCTGAGGCGTTGGTTCAGGGATCGACTGACCCTGTACTGTACCTGAGGTAGAGGGAAACTCGAAGGGCCGTCTGATCGCCGCATTGGCGCACCAGGTGGCAGTGTGGGTGGAAGACTGGCAAATCGCACACAGAGGTGAGCGTAAGCCGGCAAAGTGGCGGCAGAAGAGCTCTGTGTCCATGAGACTCCAATCTGTCGTAGTCTGGAATTGTATGAGTCTGGCGGCGGCCTTAGCTGAAAAGGAACGATGATAATCGTAAAAGGCAAAACCTCCATACTTGTGGCCCAAGTCTACCACAGTATGGAGATACAAGTCCAGCTCTTCCCGCCTGCTAGGGGTGGCTGAGCACAGGACATCTCTGAGCATGCCAAAGGCCAGGGTAAATTCTGGGACTGATAGCTTGCGGTTCAATCTGGGGTCTTTGGCTTTAAGGACCACCGATATGTCGCCCCAGGAGTAGGCCTTATTTTCTGCCAAATCATGCACGGAAATAAGGAGAGAGGCCAGGTTGACGTCCTTGCCGTCCAAAATGTCCTTCCTGATACTGGTTGGGACCAGATGGGAGGGGTAGACAATGGGGCTCGAGCCTGAGGTACCTGCAGGAAGAGGTGTCAAGGTTTGAGTTGCAGTTGGGTCGGGGACAGCCGTGGCCAGTCGGGCCTCCAGAAGTGCAACCCTGGTCTGGACGTCTGCAACTGAGGTGGATAGAGATGACACCATCGTGTGTAATTGCGAGATGGCCGATGATATCGACTGGAGGGATGCCTGTTGGGTACTGGGTCCTGCTGCTGGTGGGGGAAAGAGGAGTTTGAAGAGCTCGCCTTTCCTCGCTGTGGCGGGGAAGGGGACACCTCTGCGTCTGAGCTCTGCCATCAGTTTGGGGATAGTCCATCCCCTGAGGGACTGCACGCTGCCGCTCTCTGAGACCGGAGAAGGTGACAGAGGGGCCGTGAAGTCTTTGCTGCCGGCCTGGGACATGGTTGCTCTGGTGAGGATCTCTTGAGCTTTATTTCCTGGTTGACTGTGACCTGGGGGGATATCGTCCAACCTGGTGCAGGGTGGACCTACTGAACTTTGACTGACCTGAGGAAAATGAAAAGGTGATAATTCGTGAAGGGATTGCTAACTAACTTGAAGCAATGATTTGTATGGTGCTTGCATTCTTGTGACAATGAAATGATTCGAAATGTTTGCCTTGATTATGAATGAACTCCATGACAGAGGTCCGGCCTGGTCGTGTCATGATTTATTCGACCGTGAACCGGGCTCTGGAGCATGTATTGAAATGAGGCAACTGAAAACATTGGTGCACCCGGGACGAATCGGTGCCTGTTTGATGCATCTGGATTCGAATCGGAGCGCAGTATGAAATGAAATGAGAGAAATGATTATTTTGACCGAGGCTCGAATTGGTCGTGCCGTGTTTGCGACTGGCAACTAACCGAGCTCTGGTATAGGTATGAACTGCGATCAGAACAGCGGGGCATTCCGTGACGAATCGGTGCATGTCAGATGCGACTGGTTTCGAAACGGTGATGCGTTGTGGGAGTGAAATGGTAGTAATTGTATGACAGAGATATGGATCAATCGCCCGATATCTGCGACTAGCTATGATCCGGACTCTGGAGCATGTATCAGAAATGAGGCCGAGCCCTGGGGCACGCCGTAATGAATCGGTGCATCGAAGATGCGACTGGATTCGAAACGGAGCGCGGTAAGTGAGGATGTAACATATCGTTTACCATGACGGGGGCTCGAATCGGTCGTGCTGTTGTAGCGACTGACTACGAATCGGACTCCGGAGCATGTACTGAAATGTGGCCAATCCTGGGCACGCCGAGACGAATCGGTGCATTTCCATGCGACTGATTTCATGTCGGAACGTGATACGTGGAAATGAAATGATAACCATGACAGAGGTACGAATGACTGGTAATAACGTAACTCTGGAGCATGTATAGAAATGAGGCCAATCCTGGGGCACGCCGAGACGAATCGGTGCATTTCCATGCGACTGAATTCATGTCGGAACGTGATACGTGGAAATGAAATGATAACCATGACAGAGGTACGAATGACTGGTAATAACGTAACTCTGGAGCATGTATAGAAATGAGGCCAATCCTGGGGCACGCAGAGACGAATCGGTGCATTTCCATGCGACTGAATTCATGTCGGAACGTGATACGTGGAAATGAAATGATAACCATGACAGAGGTACAAATGACTGACAATAACGTAACTCTGGAGCATGTATAGAAATGAGGCCGTAATAACTGGGGCACACCGGAACGAATCGGCGCATCTTTTGGTGCGACTGGATTCGAATCGGAGCGCGGTAGGTGACTGAAATGAGAAATGATTTGAAATGTCAGAAATGAGTTTAGAAATGTTTCAGAAATGAGAAATGATTGGTATCGAACTGACTTGATCCGATACATTGCAAATTGCGACTCGCTATGGCTGTCTACCGACGCATATATATATATATATATATATATATATATATATATATATATATATATATATATATATATATTTTTTTTTTTTAAATACCGACATGCTAGAAATGAAGCGACGTCTGCGTCGCGGTGCTGTCGAAATGGTAACATGTCGAAAGTACGAGCGATATACATTGCAGTTTGTGAAATGCGAGTGAAACGAAAATTTGAAATCACGGTTTAGTGACATGATATAAAAACGAAAAGTCCGACGGGACCTTACCTGCGACAGCCAAGCCAGACGCGTGGTACAAACTACGAACGAAAAACGCGGACTTCAAAAGTTTTGAGTACGGAATATCGAATACGGGAACTTGCGAGGCAAGAACTTGCGGACGCTGGTATATCGAATAGTCGGCCTAGTGACGTATATCGCGCACAGGAAACCGACAAGCACCACAGGTGAGCGGGCTGCTTAAGTACCCCCCGGGCTCCTCCCATAAATTCAGGCCACCATACTGGCCTTCCTACTTATAAAAGACCAAAAAAATGACATTTTTACTGCAAGCTTTCTTTATTTTAAAAAACAACGGCTTGGGGAGTCATGTATGATGAGGCCACAATTTAGTGCACTCGGAACAAGATTAAAGATTTTTTTAATATAAATTCTGGTGTCTGTTTTGCAGACTTCAGATAGAAGTAACAGGTGTGGAAAAATTGGACTGGGGTGTTGGTGGGACCTTCACACCATAACCCTATAGTGATGCTTTTGATGAAAGCAAGAATTGGCCTTGCTGTCAAAAATTGAAATTATATATCCTGGTCAGACAGGTGCAGAAAAATTGGGCTTTGGGTGTTGGTGGTGCCTTCACACCATAACCCTATAGTGGTACTCTTGATGAAAGCAAGAATTGGCCTTGCTGTCAATAATTGAAATGATATGCACCTGTCAAACAGGTGTGGAAAAATTGGACCTTGGGTGTTATTTGTGCCCATGAAACCTACACCATAAAGTTTCTTCATGATAAAATCCACACCACACCCACAAAGCTACACAGCCTAGACAGTCTTGCACAGATTCCCCATCCAAAAAACACTTAATCTGCAACATCGGCATCAGGGGCTTGATAGCTGCTGGTAATCCAGGAATGATGAATTTTAATAAATGTCAGCCGGTCAACAGAGTTTGTGGACAGACGTGCTCTTTTATGTGTCACAAAACCTCCGGCAGCACTTAATGTCCATTCGAAAAGCATGCTGGATGCAGGGAAGCCCAGCAGCACAGATGCATATTGGGCAAGTTCTGGCCAGTGGTCTATTCTCATGACCTAGTAACCTAGTGAATTGTCAACTGGAAAGCTCTCCATGTCTGTTTTCGCCCCTAGATAATCTCCCACGTTATGATGTAGATACTACCGATGGGATGTGGAAGCTGACAGCTCATTTGTGCCAAAGCTAAAAAAATTGAAATGCATCACTAAAGCGAGCGCCTTCTCCACCACCCCTCTCAGAAGCCTTGAAACTAGCCTTTCCATGAGACTGTAACCTAGCAGAGTCTTGAAAGGCATTGCATAAACTTCTCTTTAAGGTGTCCTCAAGATATTTCATCCTTTGCTCCCTCTGTGAGGACGGGATGAGTTCTGAGACTTTCCCTTTGTAACAGTGGTCAAGGAGGGTTGCCAACCAATACAAATTCTCTGGTCCTTTCAAAGGCTTTGGAAAATGAAGGAGCCCATGCACCACAAGTTTTTTGGAGGCATGAGAAGCAGAGTCCTTGTGGTCACTGAGGATTCTAGTATCTGGAAATGCCTCCTCCCAGCCACAAACTACTCTTTAGGGTTCTGGGGATGGAAAACCATCTCTTAAGGTTTGACGTATGTCTTCCTCTGCTTCAATGCCTCCAAAACTGCTATAGTCCTCCTTCTTTTCCTCTTGTGTGTTCTGTTGTGTTGCAAGAATTGTGTCTACATAAAGTGGGCCTTGAGAGGAAAGGGAGTCTTCCTCTTCTTCCCGATGCTCTGCCGCGAGTGCCCTGGCCATAATGCCACGCAGAGTCTGCTCCAGCAGGAACACAATAGGGATTGTGTCACTAATGCATGCATTGTCACAGTTCAACATCCTTGTCGCCTCCTCAAATGGTGACAGTACAGTGCATGCATCCTTTATGAGGAGCCATTGGCATGGGAAAAAAAAGCCAAGCTGGCCTGAGCCTGTCGTTGTCCTATACTCACACAGGTACTCGTTGACGGCCCTCTGCCACATGTGCAGCCACTGCAGCATTGCCAAAGTCGAGTTCCACCTGGTAGGCATGTCACAATTCAGGCGGTTTATGAGCAGGTGGAATTCCCGCTGAATTTCAGCCAATTGAGCACTGGCTGTGTATGACCAGCTGAAGTGGCTACAGACTTTTCTGGCCTGCTTTAGCAGATCTTCCAACCCTGGGTACCTGCTTATAAAATTCTGCACCATCAAATTGAGGCATGGCACATGTGTCAACTTTCCCTGTCTAAGGGCGGACAGGAGATTAGTGCCATTATCACAAACCACCATTCCTGGCTCCAGCTGGAACCACCTCTGGGCCTGCCCCTGCAAAGCTGCAAGTATTTCTTCTCCAGTGTGGCTCCTGTCCCCTAGACAGACCAGCTGAAGCATCGCATGCCATTTTATAGCTTGACTCATTGTATAGCTCCTTAAATGCTTAGGGGTAGCTGGTTCATTGGACAGTTCAGCAGAGGAGCATATTGAGGAGAAGGAGGGGGTGGAGCTGACAAATCTCACACCTTTATCACCAGCTGTATGGAGGCGTGCCAGCAAAACAAGCCGCAGCACTGAGCCCTGTTCTGCATCCTTCCGAGTTGCAAGCAGAGTTACCCAGTGTTAGACATGGATGCCGCTACCTTGGGGTGGAGAGGGGCATTCCTTTGGCGTGTGCAGGTGATTGAAGACCCCTTATGTGAGTTTGACTATGACTTGTTTAGGTACCTGTCTGCTATTGTGTATATGCAAACTTGCTTATATTGTTCCATAGCTGTTTTTAAACCCAGCATTGATTTAAGCTTATGCCTTTAAAATGATATTGTTATCAGTGTCAATCACTGCCCCCCCCCCCCTTTCTGGGCTAGCTTGGGACGGCTTTGTCTTTTCTTGTTTCTGCTTCTGTTTGCTAACTTCATGGCATATTTATAAGGTATATCTCTTGTAGCAGACAAGGATCTGATCTGCCCCTCCTGCAACCAGCAAATAAGTGCTCCATCTTACAGCCAGTTGATGTATATCTCTCTCTATGCCTGCTGAACTTTTATATGTAGATCCCTGGACCTCATTTTCAACAACAAATATCTGCTTGGATGAATACACACATTAATAGTATTTCATGGTAGGATGCCTCCCATGAATTTTATTTTATATACTGATGCATTGTTGCAATGTATGAATTTAAAATGAATACATATGTATTTATTTGAATGTCCTACTGCCCCATTTTGCTTATTGTAGACTTACTTGTGTAATGTATACATATTATTGTATATAAAAATAATTATAATGCAATCTGTTTATCTATTTAGGTGCGACAATAAATATCCCCTGAGGAAGCCGAAATCATTGGTAAAACATGTCGGGGTTAGCACACTATAAGTACCGCCAACTATTGATCATGTTTGTCAACTTTCAAAAATGCTACGATCCAGTAATTTTAAAAGTAAATAGTGTTTTTTCACTATGTGCATTTTTTGTTATGTTTATACTTTTTAATTAACATAATAAAATCTATAAGTTTTAACAGTTGTTTTTTATTATTGGGTTATTGGCACCTTAAGAATACCAGCTCCTAATGTGAGCAATTTCTGTGTGTCCTATTTTTTTAATTGATGGGATGCGGTGCCCATGAGTTTTCCTTGGTTTATTTTCTCATGTGCTAAAAAAGGCCCAGACAGCTGAGTTGTTTGAAGTGGGCTGGAAGATAACAGCTCCACAATGTGATGTAATAGGGTGACTACTCTCTACTGCTCTCTACTCTTTCATGATGGCTGCCTCTGAAGGACATCCTGCCTCTTTGGGGTTGTGTTTCCCCCTCACTTTCTTCTCTGCTCTATCTGACACCCAAGTAGTGTCAGTGACCTAATCATCATCATCCCCTTCTATCCTCATCATCACTGGAGCCAATTTGGCAATACGCTGTGGCTGGGGGTACATGACTGTCAATTTGTTGATTTACCAGTGTTCTCCCCTCTCTATAAGCTCATGTTTCTACCTTCCTCAACCTCAGAACCAGGCATTAGGATCAAGTAATGTCTGTGCATCATCAAGGAGCAAATAGCTGAAGTTTTGTTCAAATAACTCTGCTGACTCCTCCATGCATGATGCTTGGGTAGGAGTGGCTGTGGAAAAGGAGGCAGAATAAGCCACTCAGACAGCTGCGGTGGACTGCGCACTAATCTCTTCTTGGGTGACAGAGGATGAGGAGGATGAGGATGGTTTAGTTATCCAGTCCACAACCACCTCCTCTGCATGCTGTGGCTGGATAAAATGGGCAACATCACTAAACAGAGGAAATGGTGCCCTGCCTGAGGACAGACCGCTGGCCTCCTCACAGTGCCATGGAAACATCTGCCTCACCTTGTTGGCCTCCCGGACATGAAGGGTGGGGCTTATTACCAAAATGTAATAGAGAAGAGGAAATATGTACGTGGATGCACTTTAATGAATGGAAAGTGGTGTATGGTGAACTTTAATTTAAGTACTCACTACACAGTCCACACTCCATTGACACAATACAATATACTGCAGTAAAGCTGCACTGACGCAATTCAATATACTGCAGTAAAAGTGCACTAACGCAGTTCAATATACTGTCATATGAGTGCACTTCAATATTCTGCTGTAAAAATGCACTAAGACACTTCAATATACTGCAGTAAAAGTGCACTAAGGCACTTCAATATACTGCAGTACACATGCACTAACACAATTCAATATACTGCAGTAAAGGTGCAATAATGCACATCGATATACTGCAGAAAACGTGCACTAACGCACCTCAATATACTGCACTAAACGTGCATTAATGCACCCAAATATACTGTGCTAAACCTGCCCTGAAAAACTAAACTGACACTAAAGTAAAAATGACTGGTCGGTCAACACTCACACTGCACTATCACAATATTCACACTAAACTGACACTCTTCACTCACAATAGAATCACAATAGCACACTATAGCACACTAACTTGCTAGGAATGAATAGAGCCCTGTTCTATCTATCTCCACTTCAATATCACACTGCAAATGTCTGCTGTGGGAAGGATCCTTTTATAAAGGGGTGGGTCTGTGAGCAATGAGCCATGATTGGGAACAGTCAGCATTACTTTCTCCAATTATGACTCTGAAGGTGTTCTGTGCCCTGATGGGGCTAATCATTCATTGCTTCAGCCAATCAGGGCTTCTAATGCACTATGCAGCATGCAGTGCATTGCGGGGGGCGCTCGGTGGGCCGAACAGTCAAACCCCCCCCCCCCGACAATTTGGGTGTTCGTTGAATGGATGAACAGCCAGTTTTTGGCTCAAACTCCTGCTGGGGCCAAACTGTTCGCCCAACACTAGTTGTTAAAATGCCACTACCTGCCAGCTCCCTTATAACCAGAAGGAAACTGTCAAATTTAGCAGTTGTAATAATGCCACTGCTATGTTTCATTTTACACTGCAGCTGGAGGTCCATTAGGACAAAAAGACCCATTCATTTGGCTGTTCGCACAAGACTATACACAGTACAGTTGTTTCCCTCAGGTTATTTCTCCTCCTTGTAGTATGTTCCTAGCCTATAATGTTAGGCTATTTTCTTTGTTGGTGAATTTTAACTTTCACAGTTGAATATTCTTATAGCTTTTTCAGAGGACTGAATGTTGAGAGATATTAAATCTTGTCCTGCCAACAGGAACAAGAAAACTATTAAACACATATTGCAAACCTTACAGATACTGTTCATTACCCCTGCATGAATGTTGAGTCATTCATAAAGCAATTTTTTTTATAAATAGACCTCTCAATGTATGTAATATATGTGTAATGTCAGTTACTGTTTGTTGCATTCCCTAAGTTTCAGTTTGGCTGAACATAATCAAAGGATCTGGTAAACATTTTAACTAATGCCGCGTACACACGGTCGGACTTTCTATCCTTCTTGGTCCGGCACACTTTCCGACGGACTTTGTCCGCCAGGTGCGCCGGACTTTAAAACGGACGGACTTGCCTACACACGACCGGACTTTCCGGCGGGCTAAGTCCGCCCGTCTTTCCGACGGACTTTCGCCGGAGTTCCGGCGGACTTTCAGAATGAACGGACTTGCTCACACACGGACAAGTCCGTTCATTTTGAACGTGACTCAGGTGCGACGGGACTAGAAAGGGAAGTCAATCTCGCCACTTTTATCGGCGAGATTGACACCTTGTGAGCCCCGTTGCGGGTCACACCAGGCCCTTAGGTCTGGTATGGATTATAAAGGGAACCCCGCTACGCCGACAAAACGGCGTGGGGTCCCCCCTAAAATCCATACCAGACCCCGATCCGAGCACGCAGCCTGGCCGGTCAGGAAAGGGGGTGGGGACGAGCGAGCGCCCCCCCCCCTCCTGAACCGTACCAGACCGCATGCCCTCAACATGGGGGGTGGGTGCTTTGGGGGAGGGGGGCGCCCTGCAGGGCCCCCCACCCCAAAGCACCTTGTCCCCATGTTGATGAGGACAAGGGCCTCTTCCCGACAACCCTGGCCGTTGGTTGTCGGGGTCTGCGGGCGGGGGGCTTATCGGAATCTGGGAGCGCCTGTTAATAAGGGGCCCCCAGATCCCGGCCCCCCACCCTATGTGAATGAGTATGGGGTACATGGTACCCCTACCCATTCACCTAGGGAAAAAGTGTAAGTAATAAAACACACTACACAGGTTTTTAAAATATTTTATTAAACAGCTCTGGGGGGGGGATCTTCCTCCGGCTTCGGGGGTCTTCTTCCAGCTTCGGGGGTCCCTCCGCTTCATCTTCTCCCGGCGTCCGGTTGGTTCTTCTCCGCTCTCTTCTCCCGGTGTTCCAGTTCTTCGGCCGGCTCCTCTGCTGTCTTCAGGTAGCTCTCTTGCCAGCAGAGTTCCGGACTTCTGGGCTTCTGGGCTTCTTGTCTTCTTGTCTTCTCTGCCCCAGATGTTGACACGACGCTCTCTCCTGCTGGACTGCTCTCCGAGGGCTGCGTTGTGACTTATATAGGCGGAGACCCCGCCCCCTTTTGATGTCACAGTCCCTGGGCATGCTGGGACTGTGACGTTTTAGGGGGCATGGTCAACATCACCTCAGTGCCGTGATTGGCCGCTCAATCACCTGGGACCTGTAATGGGTCCCAGATGATTGACAGGAGGGAGGGAGCAGAGCCGAGCCCTTCCTGTGCCAAGGGGGAAGTGATGTCACCAGCCCAGGCAAAGGAAGAGGCAGACTACGAGGGACCACCTAGCAACAGGCATTTAGAGGTAAGTTAAAAAAAAAATATCCAAATGTATTTATATATATATATTTATATATATATATATATATATATATATATATATATATATATATATATATATATATAGTAGATCTACAAGTTTCGCAGTGATCTTGCTTTTTCAGGATCCATGCCTTTGTGTTGACAAATAATATAGTTCTATAAAGATCGTAACAATAAATATACCACAATAATAACGCAACTTCAAAAATACATATGCCAAAATATTATAAACCACTCATTACACACAAGACATACTTAAAAGTAGCAAGTGATAAAGGAAAAGGATGGAGAGAGAAAAAAGAAAAAACAACCCACACCTAGCCCCAATACCCTTAATGAGGAAGAATGCAAACTATGGGGGGGGGGGCAGCATAAAACTCAGTCCTGACCACACCAACATTCTTACCTAATGGGGCAAAGTAGGGTCCACACAGAGGGGGGTATGATAATAGTGTCACTGTAAACTTTCATAGGACGTACCAACACATCTAAAGAATAAATATCCAAAAAATGTCCTAAAGTGATTATGCCTTTCAAACATGTCATAAGGTGTATATAATACGATGGACATACTTAGGAGATGATGCACAAATGATTGTTTTAATACTCAATGCAATCACATAAGGTTCTTAAAACGCACAAACCAATTACTTGTAAATATCCTATAGCAGGTAGACAGATAGTCACATAAAGTATATAGATAATAATCAGCCAATACCTTTGGACACTCGCCAAACCTGAAGGGCAACTGCTAATCTCCCAGGCTTGGAAATTGTCCAAAGATTAGTATTTATTCTACAAATAAGTGAATTTATGACTCAACAACCATCTGCTTCATTGTAAAATGTGCTCAAGCATAGATAGGCCCTATAAATGACAACCCAGCATCAAAGAGAACCAAACATTCTCCCTTATATACAGTAGGTTAGCCATGCCCAGGTCCAGCATCTTCCATGCCCCTCCAAACCTGCCTATCATATGACACCGGTGTATTGGTGGGACATTCCATTCAGTAGTGCCGCATCATATTTGACACCCTGCTCTGGACTAGACGTCATTTTGATTTTGTTTTGGTCTTGTTTTGTGCATGTCCTAGTGTTACTTTTGACTATGTGTATGTTAAGTTTTGTCTTTTTTTTGTTTCTCTTTTGTTTTTGTTTTGTTTTGTTGTAATATTGTTCTGTTTTTCTCTTGGACAACGGGTCACCATTTCACCATTTTTGTATATCATACGCCATTATCTGGGAAAAAATTTTTCAAGGAAGAGGCAGGTATATGACACTTTGATGGATTATATATAAGGATATTATTTTATCTTATCTAAGGACTCCTTATGATCTGTTGGGACTTGGCACACATTAGTCTGGCGGCTATTGAGTTTTTTGAGTACTTTCCACTTACAGTGACCCATATTCACATTTATTACCATGTTGTGTGATGCATCATAAGCATGAGTTCTAGCAGTTAATGATTTCTTTTAGTGTTTGCAAATTCCAGGACTCCTTGACATACGTTTTTGGCAGCACCAGCCTATATGGACACTTTTATGCATTTGTTCATTTTTCTTTTATCATCATCATTGGACAATTTTAGAATTGTATTGCATTTTTGGGGCAGTTTTTGTCCTTTTTTATCTTTTGTTTAGTCTATGCATTGGAAAATAAGTTATAGGTGGTACAAATGGCTGTAGGTTAGTAAATGGAACTGCTGCCCCTACTGATACAATCACCTGAGTGGAGTATATGGTAAATAATGAGTTAAGGCAGTCGGTGTGGCACTGATCTTATAAATGAGACAATCCTTTAGGCAAGAATCTGAGTGCTCCAATATCACATAACATACTCAACTCCTCTCTGGCTGGCTTTGTGGAATTGTTTCCTCTTTTGTGGAAACAATTCCACAAAGCCAGCCAGAGAGGATGTGAGTATGTTTACAACCGTGTACATTCAATAAAACTTTTGAAAATGGTATTATGCTATGGGAGCATCTTTTCTCTGCATGTGGATGAGACGGAGGGGATACATTTTTAAAAGGAGCAAAGAAACGAAAGGTATCTAGGATCTGGGATTTGCTACACAGTGGCATACACTGAATGTGGAATACCCCTTCGAGGGGTGAATATTTCTGGTGAGTGCAACACCTATAGGGGAGCACCATTAGAAGCACCAGCACAAAGGCATACACGATTGAAGAGCACCTGTCGCTTTTTCTAAAAGACTTTGTGTTTATATATTTAAAAGGATTGTGTATATCTTTAAAAAAAATGTCACCAGCGCACTAGTCACTTTATTTAAGATTGCACAAATGTCACTCATATGTCATATGAATTTAGAAAACTTTATTATTAATTGCTAGAATCACTAGCCAGATTTAAAGCAGCAGTCCCTTGACACATTTATATATTTTGTACCAAGGAAGGTTTATTCATTGAATTATTTATATACCAGGCAACTTTTGTGTTTAAAGCCACTGGTTAGAGTGCGGTATTGGAGCACTCAGATTCTTGGCTAAAGGATTGTTTTACTCATAAGAACAGTGCCACACCTACTGCCTTAACTCATTATTCATTCTATGCATTATTTGCTTATTCTATGCATTCGTTTGGAACCATTCAGTGGTTGTTTTATTTGACAACATTAAGCTGCTACCTTGAAATTATATTTTAATAAGGATGTCATATATCGTTCCTTTTTGTCAGCAGCTTCTACATTAGCGAGCGTAGTACCTGATATTTTGAATGCTAAGCCATTGCCTTGCAAGTGGCAGAAATCTTGTTAGTCTGCCATGTGCACTCCCTTAATCGGGCTGCCTTTTAGGCTTGAGATTGTATTCTGCAGACCTGCTAGGCAACCCACTGATCAACTAAAGGAGTACCCATGGCAGGCTAAGGCTGGATTCACACCTATGCATTTTTAGTGCTTTTAGCATTTTGCAGACTTGCACTACAGTCCATTTAACATGGTTTTCTATGGAACACGTTCTGTAGTGCAAATCTGCAAAATGCAAAAAGCACTAAAAATGCATAGGTGTGAATCCAGCCTAACACAATTGCTGCTGCTTGAAAGGCAGTGGCTTAGCATCCAAAAATCCCAAATACAATGTTTGCTAATGTAGAAGCCATTGACTAAAATAATGAAATATGACATCCTTATTAAGATATCAAACATAAATTGCAGTGCTAAAAATTAGATTTTCCCATTCTAAATTGTACGTTACACACTCAATGTTCACATCCATAATAGGGATTAACCGCTTACTGTCCAGCCGCCGTCATTATACTGTGGCAGGTTAGCACAGCTGCGTGAATCGGTGTAGGTGTTTGTCGGCCGCTTTAAGAGCGATAGGGGGTGCGCACGTGCTGCTGGAGGCCCATGGCGCAACACCGGAGCCGATGCACGTGGCGATGTCCACCGGCCACCCCCGATCACTCCTCAGAGAGCCAGAACGGGATCTGTCAATGTAAACAGACATATCCCCGTTCTGACAGGGGAGTAGAGAGAAATCTGCTGTGATCAGGAAAAATAAAAACCACAGAGGGGATCAATTACAACCAAAAGAAAGCTCTATTTTTGGAAAAAAAGGACATAAATTTTGTTTGAGTACAACTTCGCACAACTGCACAATTGTCAGTTAAAGCGACGCAGTACAGGAAGATTGATGTGCGCAGAGAGCATATCTGCCACCAAACATTTAAGGTGAAAAATCACCAGATAGTAGGATCTCACTAAAATTTGCCGAACACCCCTCAGTTCAGGTTGGCACAGGAACTCCCAAACATTGCAAAAGTTCAGACCTGTACATCAAACCTCATTGAAGTCTATGGGACCCGAGGGTATGGGAGCCCGGGTACTGCCCTGAGGGACATATATCAATGCAAGAAAACTTTTAAAAAATATTGTTTTTAAAGGAGCAGTGATTTTATTGATGCTTAAAGTGAAACAATAAAAATGAGAAATTTCTTTAAATATAGTGCCTGGGGGCCCCCTTTGTCTGCCTGTAAAGTGGTGCATTTGTACCATGTAGAAAACCTGCTGCAGCAAAACTGACATTTCTGAAGAAAAAAATGACATTTAAATTGCAAAATCAGAAAACAATGGCATGGGGTTCCCCTAAAATCTGTCCCTTCCCCTTCCTGACAACCCTGGGCTGTTGTTGTGGGGGTCTGCAGATGGGGGGCTTATCGGAATGTGGAAGCCCCCTTTAACAAGGGGGCCACCAGATCCTGCCCCCATGGGAATGAGTATGGAGTACATAGTACACCTATCCATTCACCAAAAAAGTGTCAAAAAGTAATAAAAACACAGAGACAGTTTTTGACAATTCCTTTATTAAAAATAAAAAACAATGTCCCCCAACGTAGAGCCATCATTAATCATGATGCTGCCGTCACCGCAGGGCCCAAAAAAAAAGGAAAAAAATGCTCCGCCGTCAATGAAGGCTAACCACCTACTGCAGGCTCCGCCATTTGACAGCTCTTATATAGGTAAGGGGCAGACCTGGTGGAGGGACCTGGGGACATCACCCTTGTTTGGAGTCAGCAATGGTGTTATGATTGACGATGGATCTACTTTGGGGGGACATTTTTTTTTTTTTTAATAAAGCAATTGTCAAAAACTCTTGTACTGTCTTTATTCAATTTTACACTTTTTTGGTAAATGTGTAGGGGTATGCTCTTGTCCCCATCCACAAGCTCTGCCCCCCCTGCCTCAAAGCACCCCCCATGTTGAGGACATGTGGTCTGGTATGGTTAAGGAGGAAGGCTGCTCCCCCCCCCTCCTGGCCTGCAATGCTGCATGCTCATATAAGGGTCTGGTATGGATTCTTTGGGGGGGCATTTCAACCGTGATTCAATTTAAATGTGATTTGACCCTTTTTTCTTTCTTTAGAAATGTCAGTTTTGTTTCAGCAGGTTCTATACATGCTACAGATGCCCCACTTTTCAGTCAGACTAAGGGGACCCCCAGGCACTATATTTAAAGGAATTTTTCATTTTTATTGTTTCACCTTAAGTGAAACAAGTGGGGCCATTGACTCCCACTGCTGTCAATCACATCCAATAAGCCAATAAGGAGAGAGCAGAGTGGGGCTGAGCCACAGCTCTATGTGTCTTATGGATGAATAGAGAGGGGCTTGGGAGTGAACATGCACCAGTGCCACCATAGCAAAAGGGAGGAGCCAGAATTGCCAGTGGGGGACCCCAGAAGTGTCTTTACACTCTCTGCTCCCTAAACTCTCGACTTGCAGTAAAAAATATACTATTATAAATACAAGAAAAATGGTCTAGGCAGGTATTTAAAGCACCTTATTCCTCAATAAGTAAATATGCAAAATAGGAAAAGTATGTGACTTTTAATGTGTTGAAATCATCAGGAATGAACAAAAAACACTAATATTGATAAAACACATTAGTTTATTAGATATTGTACTGTATTGACTACCAAAAAGTTTTACCCGTTCATGACCAGGGTATTTTTTACTATCCAGCACTGTGCTACTTTAACTGCCAATTGCGTGGTCGTGCAACGTTGTACCCAAATAAAATCTATATAATTTTTCACACAGATAGAGATTTGTTTTGGTGATATGTGATCACCATTGGCTTTTTTGGTTTTTATTATATAAAGAAAAAAAATAATAATTTTGAAAAAAAAATCTACTTTGTTATAAAACATTCAAAAAATAAAATTTGTTCATAAATGTATGCCAAAATGTATTCTGCTACATGTGGTTGGTAAAAAAAATCCCAACAAATCTATATTAATTGCTTTGTGTGAAAGTAATAGCGTCTACAAACTATGGTATATACTGTATATACAGTTGCAATAAAAAGTATGTGAACCCTTTTGGAATGATATAGATTTCTGCACAAATTGGTCATAAAATGTGATCTGATCTTCATCTAAGCCACAACAATAGACAATCACAGTCTGTTTAAACTAATAACACACAAAGAATTAAATGTTACCATGTTTTTTTTGAACACACCATGTAAACATTCACAGTGCAGGTGGAAAAAGTATGTGAACCCTTGGATTTAATAACTGGTTGAACCTTCTTTGGCAGCAATAACTTCAACCAAACATTTCCTGTAGATGCAGATTAGACCTGTACAATGGTCAGGAGTAATTCTTGACCAGCTCTTGACAGAACTGTTTCAGTTCAGCAATATTCTTGGGATGTCTGGTGTGAATCGCTTTCTTGAGGTCATGCCACAGCACCTCAATCGGGTTGAGGTCAGGACTCTGAATGGGCCACTCCAAAAGGCGTATTTTTTTCTGTTTAAGCCATTCTGTTGTTGATTTACTTCTATGCTTTGGGTCGTTGTCCTATTGCAACACCCATCTTCTGTTGAGCTTCAGCTGGTGGACAGATGGCCTTAAGTTCTCCTGCAAAATGTCTTGATAAACTTGGGAATTAATTTTTCCTTCGATGATAGCAATCCATCCAGGCCCTGATGCAGCCCCAAACCATGATGCCCCCACCACCATACTTCACAGTTGGGATGAGGTGTTGATGTTGGTGTGCTGTGCCTCTTTTTCTCCACACATAGTGTTGTGTGTTTCTTCCAAACAACTCAACTTTGGTTTCATCTGTCCATAGAATATTTTGCCAGTACTGCTGTGGAACATCCAGGTGCTCTTGTGCAAACTGTAAACGTGCAGCAATTTTTTTTTGGACAGCAGTGGCTTTCTCTGGGGTATCTGCCCATGAAATACATTCTTGTTTAGTGTTTTACGTATCGAAGATTCACTAACAGGGATGTTAGCATATGTAAGTCTTTAGCTGACACTCTAGGATTCTTCTTCACCTCATTGAGCAGTCTGGCTGTGCTCTTGCAGTCATCTTTACAGGACGCCCACTCCTAGGGAGAGTAGCAGCAGTGCTGAACTTTCTCCATCTATAGACAATTTGTCTTACTGTGGACTGATGAACAGCAAGGCTTTTGGAGATACTTTTATAACCCTTTCCAGCTTTATGTAAGTCAACAATTCTTAATCGTAGCTCTTTTGAGAGCTCTTTTGTGGGAGGCATCATTCACATCAGGCAATGCTTCTTGTGAAAAGCAAACCTAGAATTGGTGTGTGTTTTTTATAGGGCAGCTGTAACCAACACCTCCAATCTCATCTTATTGGTTGGACTCCAGTTGGCTGACACCTCACTCCAATTAGCTCTTGGAGATCCCATTAGTCTAGACGTTCACATACTTTTTCCACCTGCACTGTGAATGTTTACATGGTGTGTTCAATAAAAACATGGTAACATTTAATTCTTTGTGTGTTATTAGTTTAAGCAGACTGTGATTGTCTATTGTTGTGATGAAGATCAGATCTCATTTTATGACTAATTTTTGCAGAAATCCATATCATTCCAAAAGGGTTCACATACTTTTTATTGCAACTGTATACTGGAATTCACGCAGCTTTAGATGCTATACTAGCAGTGGCAGTGAACAGAGACTTATGCCGCCTACACACGATCGGATTTTCTGACAACAAATGTTCTATGGGAGCTTGTTGTCAGAAATTTTGACCGTGTGTAGGCTCCATCGGACATTTTCCATCGGAATTTCAAACAAACAAAATTTGAGATCTGGATCTCAAATTTTCCGACAACAAAATCTGTTGTCATAAATTCCGATCGTGTGTACATATTTCCAATGCACAAAATTCCACGCATGCTTGGAATCAAGCAGAAGAGCCGCACTGGCTATTGAACTTAATTTTTCTCGGCTCGTCGTACGTGTTGTACGTCACCACGTTCTTGACGTTTGCAATTTCCGACAAGATTTGTGTGACCGTGTGTATGCAAGACAAGTTTGAGCCAACATCTGTCGGAAGAAAAACATGGATTTTGTTGTCCGAAAGTGTGATCTTGTTTACGCGGCATTATAGTGTGACTGTGCTAGTGTGACAGACAATCTGGAGCTAACTGACGCTGGCTGGGAGGGACACTGATTAACCACTTGAGCCCCGGACCATTATGCTGCCTAAGGACCAGAGGTCTTTTTCCAATTTGGCACTGCGTCACTTTAACTTTTAATTGCGCGGTCATGCAATGCTGTACCCAAATGAAATTTGCGTCCTTTTCTTCCCACAAATAGAGCTTTCTTTTGATGGCATTTGATCACCTCTGCCGTTTTTATTTTTTGCGCTATAAACGGAAAAAGACCGAAAATTTTGAAAAAAAATGATATTTTCTACTTTTTGTTATAAAAAAAATCCAATAAACTCAATTTTAGTCATACATTTAGGCCAAAATTTATTCGGCCACATGTCTTTGGTAAAAAAAAAGTTAATAAGCGTATATTTATTGGTTTGCGCAAAAGTTATAGCGTCTACAAACTAGGGTACATTTTCTGGAATTTACACAGCTTTTAGTTTATGACTGCCTATGTCATTTCATGAGGTGCTAAAATGGCAGGGCAGTACAAAACCCCCCCAAATGACCCCATTTTGGAAAGTAGACACCCCAAGGAAATTGCTGAGAGGCATGTTGAACCCATTGAATATTTAATTTTTTTTTGTCCCAAGTGATTGAATAATGACAAAAAAAAAAAAAAAAATATTTACAAAAAGTTGTCACTAAATGATATATTGCTCACACAGGCCATGGGCCTATGTGGAATTGCACCCCAAAATACATTCAGCTGCTTCTCCTGAGTATGGGGATACCACATGTGTGGGACTTTTTGGGAGCCTAGCCGCGTACGGGGCCCCGAAAACCAATCACCGCCTTCAGGATTTCTAAAGGCATAAATTTTTGATTTCATTCCTCACTACCTATCACAGTTTTGAAGGCCATAAAATGCCAAGATGGCACAAAACCCCCCCAAATGACCCCATTTTGGAAAGTAGACACTCCAAGCTATTTGCTGAGAGGCATGTTGAGTCCATGGAATACTTTCTTTTTTGACACAAGTTGCGGGAAAGTGACAATTTTTTTTTTTTTTGCACAAAGTTGTCACTAAATGATATATTTGTCACACAGGCCATGGGCATATGTGGAATTGCACCCCAAAATACATTTAGCTGCTTCTCCTGAGTATGGGGATACCACATGTGTGGGACTTTTTGGGAGCCTAGCCGCATACGGGGCCCCGAAAACCAAGCACCGCCTTCAGGATTTCTAAGGGCGTAATGTTGTGATTTGACTCCTCACTACCTATCACAGTTTTGAAGGCCATAAAATGCCAAGATGGCACAAAACCCCCCCAAATGACCCCATTTTGGAAAGTAGACACCCCAAACTATTTGCTGAGAGGCATGTTGAGTCCATGGAATATTTTATATTTTGACACAAGTTGCGGGAAAGTAACACTTTTTTTTTTTTTTTGCACAAAGTTGTCACTAAATGATATATTGCTCAAACATGCCATGGGCATATGTGGAATTACACCCCAAAATACATTCTGCTGCTTCTCCTGAGTATGGGGATACCACATGTTTAGGACTTTTTGGGAGTCTAGCCGCGTACGGGGCCCCGAAAACCAAGCACCGCCTTCAGGATTTCTAAGGGCATAAATTTTTGATTTCACTCCTCACTTCCTATCACAGTTTTGAAGGCCATAAAATGCCAAGATGGCACAAAACCCCCCCAAATGACCCCATTTTGGAAAGTAGACACCCCAAGGTAATTGCTGAGAGGCATGTTGAGTCCATGGAATATTTTATTTTTTGACACAAGTTGCGGGAAAGTGACAATTTTTTTTTTTTTTTGCACAAAGTTGTCACTAAATGATATATTTCTCACACAGGCCGCGGGCATATGTGGAATTGCACCCCAAAATACATTTAGCTGCTTCTCCTGAGTAAGGGGATACCACATGTGTGGGACTTTTTGGAAGCCTAGCCGCATACGGGGCCCCGAAAACCAAGCACCGCCTTCAGGATTTCTAAGGGCGTAAAGTTGTGATTTCACTCCTCACTGCCTATCACAATTTTGAAGGCCATAAAAAGCCCAGATGGCACAAAACCCCCCCAAATGACCCCATTTTGGAAAGTAGACACCCCAAGCTATTTGCTGAGAGGCATGTTGAGTCCATGGAATATTTTATATTTTGACACAAGTTGCGAGAAAGTGACATTTTTTTTTTTTTTTTTTTGCACAAAGTTGTCACTAAATGATCTATTGCTCAAACACCCCAAGCTATTTGCTGAGAGGCATGGTGAGTATTTTGCAGCTCTCATTTGTTTTTGAAAATGAAGAAAGACAAGAAAAATGTATTTTTTTTTTCTTTTTTCAATTTTCGAAAGTTTGTGACAAAAAGTGAGGTCTGCAAAATACTCACTATACCTCTCAGCAAATAGCTTGGGGTGTCTATTTTCCAAAATGGGGTCATTTGGGGGGGGGGTTGTGCCATCTGGGCATTCCATGGCCTCCGAAACTGTGCTAGGCAGTGAAGAGTGAAATCAAAAATTTACGCCCTTAGAAAGCCTGAAGGCGGTGCTTGGTTTTCGGGGTCCCGTGCGCGGCTAGGCTCCAAAAAAGTCCCACACATGTGGTATCCCCATACTCAGGAGAAGCAACAGAATGTATTTTGGGGTGTAATTTCACATATTCCCATGGCATGTTTGAGCAATATATCATTTAGTGACATCTTTGTGCAAAAAAAAAAAAAAAAGATTTGTCTCTTTCCCGCAACTTGTGTCACAATATAAAATATTCCATGGCCTCTCAGCAAATAGCTTGGGGTGTCTACTTTCCAAAATGGGGTCATTTGGGGGGGGGGTTGAACTGTCCTGGCATTTTATGCACAACATTTAGAAGCTTATGTCACACATCACCCACTCTTCTAACCACTTGAAGACAAAGCCCTTTCTGACACTTTTTGATTACATGAAAAAAATATTTTTTTTTTGCAAGAAAATTACTTTGAACCCCCAAACATTATATATTTTTTTTAAAGCAAATGCCCTACAGATTAAAATGGTGGGTGTTTCATATTTTTTTTTCACACAGTATTTGCGCAGCATTTTTTGGGGGAAAAACACACTTTTTTAAATTTTAATGCACTAAAACACACTATATTGCCCAAATGTTTGATGAAATAAAAAAGATGATCTTAGGCCGAGTACATGGATACCAAACATGACATGCTTTAAAATTGCGCACAAAACGCGCAGCGGCGACAAAATAAATACATTTTTAAAAGCCTTTAAAAGCCTTTACAGGTTACCACTTTAGATTTACAGAGGAGGTCTACTGCTAAAATTACTGCCCTCGTTCTGTCCTTCTCGGTGATACCTCACATGCATGGTGCAATTGCTCTTTACATTTGACGCCAGACCGACGCTTGCGTTCGCCTTTGCACGAGAGCAGGGGGGGACAGGGGTGCTTTTTTTTTTTTTTCTTTATTATTTTTTTGCTTTTTTATCTTATTTTTAAACTGTTCCTTTCATTTTTATTTTTTTTTAATTAATTTTATTGTTATCTCAGGGAATGTAAATATCCCCTATGATAGCAATAGGTAGTGACAGGTACTCTTTTTTTAAAAATTGGGCTCTATTAGACCCTAGATCTCTCCTCTGCCCTCAAAGCATCTGACCACACCAAGATCGGTGTGATAAAATGCTTTCCCAATTTCCCAATGGCGCTGTTTACATTCGGCGAAATCTAAGTCATGAAATGCTCGTAGCTTCCGGTTTCTTAGGCCATAGAGATGTTTGGAGCCATTCTGGTCTCTGATCAGCTCTATGGTCAGCTGGCTGAATCACCGGCTGCATTTTCAGGTTCCCTGTTGGGACAGGAAAGCCAGAGAAAAACATGGAAGACGGTGGGGGAGGGCATTCCCTCCCACTGCTTGCAAAAGCAGTCTAGAGGCTAATTAGCCGCTAGGATTGCTTTTACATGAAAGCCGACCGCTGGCTGAAAAGAATGATACCAAGATGATACCTAAACCTGCAGGCATCATTCTGGTATAACCACTCAAAGTCCAGCAACATACCAGTACGTTGCTGGTCCTTGTTAGGCATATATTGTAAACTTTTTTTTCATGCAGCCTGTGGGCTGAACGAAAAAAAGATATTGGTCGGTGGGTATGCCCACCATTAGAATACCTCCCTTCATCCACCCACTTCTAATGATGGGCATACATGCACCATTTATATATGCCGAAGCATGGGGGCATCCTCCCGCAAAAGGCAGGAGCAAATTGCTCCTCCACCCACTGCCCCCACGCTTCGGCATATATGCTGAAGTATGTAACTGTGGTGGGGAAATCACCTCCGACAGCGCTGGAGTCACGGCTTTATATATCGTGGGAGCAAACGCTGTTGCTGTCAAGATAAATAAATCCGCGCTGCAACTGAATGGCGTACCTGCTAAGCAAATGATGGTTAACAATAAAACAAAGTAACATTACAGTATAACAGTAAGACTTACCATACCTGCAAAGCAAATACAAAAAAAAAATAGTAAAAAATAAAACATTTAACGCAACCTGTGCCTAAAATATATATATGCCGAAGCATGGGGGCATCCTCCCGCAAAAGGCAGGAGCAAATTGCTCCTCCACCCACTGCTGCCCCCACGCTTCGGCATATATGCTGAAGTATGTAACTGTGGTGGTGAAATCACCTCCGACAGCGTTGGAGTCACGGCTTTATATATCGTGGGAGCAAACGCTGTTGCTGTCAAGATAAATAAATCCGCGCTGCAACTGAATGGCGTACCTGAAAACAATAAAATGGTTACCAACAAAACACAGTAAATGGTAAAGTATGAAAAATCTGAAAAGGAAACATGATAAAATATAATAACAATAAAACATTGCAGAATAGAATAGAGTAAAAAAGAGAAGAACAATAGAGAGAGAATAGAGAGAGAGAGAGAACAATAAAACAACAACTATTTTTGGTTTTTTTATTTTATATTTTTTTTGTGTTTTTATTTTTTTTAATTTTTTTTTAATTTTTTTATTTACACTTTTTTTTAGTAACTTTTAACTTTTGTAACTTTTGTTCCAGGTTTGGGTCTCTCAAAATGCAATGGCATCTTGGGAGACCCTGTGCTAGTGTGCCTAGTCTGTGCAGTGCTGAACCCTACGCTAATACTCAACTAATGTATGGTAGCGTTCAAAGCATTCACCCATGCAAAGACCAGGATTGCCAGGACAGGAGGGACAATAAGACCGGGTGTCACGCCTAAATCCGCGCTTGCTGCAGACACAACATCTTTTTTGGGGGGCTCGTTGGGTAGGGGTACTCGGGATGGCATAAAGAAAATGCCTCTCATGCAGCCGGCTTACTGCATTTGGTTGGGGAAGGTGAGGTAGAGCACCGTCTGGAAACAGAAGGGCTCTGACGATCTCTTCCTGGAATTTAAGGAAGGATCCAGTCTGTCCTGAAGCTCTGTATAGCACATGACCATTCAGCAAAGCCAATTGAAATAAGTATACAGACACTTTTTTGTACCAGCGTCTGGCCTTACGGGCAACTAAGTACGGCGCCAACAACTGGTCGTTTAGGTCCACCCCTCCCATATTAAGGTTGTATTCGTGGACACAGAGGGGTTTCTCCACAACACCAGTCGCCGTAGAAATTTGGGTCGTCGTGTCTGCATGAAGGGAGGTGAGAACGAAAACATTCTTCTTATCCCTCCACTTCATAGCGAGCAAATTATTATACTTCAAGCAGGCTCTCTCCCCCAGCCTAAGACGGGAATCTACAAGCCGCTGGGGAAAGCCCCGGCGATTAGGTCGCACGGTGCCACATGCTCCAATCTGCTGATCAAACAAGTGACTAAAAAGTGGCACGCTCGTATAATAATTGTCCACGTACAAGTGGTACCCCTTTCCGAATAAGGGTGACACCAAGTCCCACACTATCTTGCCAGCGCTTCCTATGTAGTCAGGGCAGTTTGTCGGCTCTACGTGACTATCTTTTCCCTCGTAAACCATAAATCTACATGTATAGCCTGTGGCCCTGTCACAGAGCTTATACATCTTGACCCCGTATCTGGCACGCTTGCTGGGAAGGTACTGTTTGAATGACAAGCGGCCAGAAAACTTAATCAGGGACTCATCAACGCAGACAACTTGATGGGGGGTAAACAAGTCTGCAAAACGTTGGTTGAAGTGGTTTACGAGGGGCCGAATTTTGTAGAGCCGATCGTATGCAGGGTCTCCACGAGGACGACAGAGTTCATTGTCGTTGAAGTGCATGAACCGCAAAATCTGCTCGTATCGTGCCCTGGCCATGGAAGCAGAGAACAAGGGTGAATGGTAAATTGGGTCAGTGGACCAATATGACCGCAACTTACTCGTAATTGGTCTCCAATCTCTGGCAAGGGAGGACTGGGGATTAGCGGCGATGTGTTGACCAGCGTATAAATTGCTTTGGTCCACAATAGATCTATAGAGATCTTCGGTGAAAAACAGTGAATAAAAATCCAGTGGCGTAAAGTCAACTGTTTCCACCTGAATTCCGGGTTGGCCAGTGAAAGGGGGAAGTACGGGTGCTGCAGAAGTGGAAGGTTCCCAATTCGGATTGGCCAATGCAGCAGGAAGGGCACTATGGGCACGACGGGCCTGTCTTTGTCTTCTTGGTGGCAGCGGGACACTACTAGTGCTTGCCACCTCGCCAGCTTGAACTGCACTTATGGGACTCGCCACGTCACCACGTGATACTGCAGTGCTGGATGTACGACCAGGGTGTACTAGGCCGCTGGTGCTTGCCAGTTCACCAGAAGGAGTAGCGGCGCTAGTACTGCTCTGCTCCATACGAGAGCCCTGCGGTTCTTGCACTTCAAGGACAGAAGATAATTGGGGTCTGGTACGCCTGACCTTAGCAGGGACCACAACTCTGTCGTCAGAGCTATCTGTCATGGAGCCGCTGTCCTCTACAGGTTCGTATTCTGAGCCTGAACTTGACAGATGAGTGACTTCCTCTTCACTATCTGTCATACTCAGAAACGTGTAGGCCTTTTCACTAGTGTACCTTCTATTTACCATTTTGGGCTCTAAATTTAGGGGTACACTAGTGAGACTCACAGGCAAAAAAGCTCCTGACTGTTGGCGACTGTATCAAAACGCTACCAAAAAACTGTTAGCGATCGCAGGGATCAGGCCTGACTCTGCGAACGCTGCAGTTATGTGTGCTTAGTGTTTTGTAAGTGACAGTTATCGATCGATACTGCACTTGGGTGGGCTGGGCAGGGCTGGGCCGAGGAGCAAAACGCAGGTGCTAGCAGGTATCTGGGCTGATCCCGCTAACACTGCGTTTCAGGGAACCCTAAACTGCTGGGGAGTATAGATCTGATCGGATCAGATATCGATCCGCTCAGATACTATAGCACTAAGGGAGGTGTATGCTGCGTGCGTGGGTTTTAGCGGTACTGGCGCTAACCTGACGCTGCCTGGGGCGACGCAGACCTTATCTGATCCTAAAAACTTAACTTCTATCACCGTCGGGCAATTAGGGGGTTAAACCTTTATAGGGTAATAAACGGCGGGTGCCCTAAAACTATAATAAACTATAATAAACTGTAATAAACTGTAATAAACTACAAAAAACAAACTAGCTAACCAGCGTCACCCGTAACACTTATACGGTGATCGCTGGTGAAAGGGTTAACTAGGGGGCAATCAAGGGATTAAAACCTTTAGCAGGTAGTATATGGGGGTCCCTGTCGCTATAAAACACTGACAGCGAACCTATATACTTACCTCCCTAACTAGCGTCACCTGTGTCACTAATACAGCGATCAGAAAAACGATCGCTTAGCGACACTGGTGATGGGGGGTAATCAAGGGGTTAACTTTTATGAGGGGGGGTTAGGGGGGTACCCTGGACCTAAGGGGGGGTACCCTAGACCTAAAGGGGGCTAACCTAACTGCCCTAAAACTTTTAACTGACACAAACTGACACCAATGCAAAAAAAAAAAAATGCTATTGGTGTCAGAGTGACAGGGGGTACAGGGGGGTGATCAGGGGGTGATCGGGGGGTGATGGGGGGTGACAAGTGTGCCTGGCGTGTTCTACTGAATGTGTAGTGTTGTGCAGACTTACTTGGATGTCTTCTCTCCTCGGCGCAGCGACGAAAAGACCGGCTCGAGGAGAGATGACATCACTTCCTTTCCCTCTGTTTACATTACAGAGGGAAAGGAAGCATTTTCATTCGCCGGGAGCGATCGGGAGGGGGTGGCCAACAATGGATGGCCGCCCCCTCACCTCTCATCGCCCGGGAAGAAATGGCGACCGCCTCGGGCACCGGGGGGGGGACCGATCGGACCCCCCACCCGCGGAAGGCAAATCACGTACATGTACGTGATTTTGCCTGTCCGTGCCACCTTGCCGACGTACATCGGCGTGAGGCGGTCGTCAAGTGGTTAACTGACACTTAATTTGCTAGTGACACTAATACAGTAATACGTTATAATACTGTACACTGTACCAATGACACTAATGGGTGACAGAGGTGATAAAAAAGGAAATCAATGTATTAACTGTGTGCCTAACAAGCATATGTGTGCTTTTACTCACAGGATCTGGCTGTATTTTCTCCCTAAACTCAGAGTTGACTTCAGGGAGAAGAAACAGCCAGATTGCTGTTCTGTGTATTTGTAAGTGCAGAACTGTGTATTTGTAAGTGTCATGCCTTCTTGTGATCTTGTGATTTTCCTATTGACTTTGATTTAATTAGATTGCTCTATGCTGCCATCTAGTGACCATTTTGCATAACTGCGCTATATCTATTTCATGTAGTCATTTAGTATAGCAGGTTAGATTTGGTACATGAAAGCCTCCGTACTTTCAATCCCATCAGGCCTTGCATCAGCTTCCTCCACCATTTTCATCTTTTCCTACCATGGAAGCATACACATCTGCTGCTAAGCTCTACATTAGCCATCCGGATCCATCTTCAGTATGTTTACTAATTGTATCTTCAGCTAGATAGATAGATAGGTAGGCACTAATTGTATGATCTTTATTAATTGCATTTTGTCTGTATCTGTTACAGTTTTACTCTATCTTGTATCAATAAAAGTTCAAAAGGATTCTGCTCCTACTGGAATGCATTGGTATGAGAGGAGTTAACAGTGTGCCCGAATACACCTCAGTCACGTGTAGTGAGGGGCATAACAGTAAAACGAAGGCTTCTAAGCACGGCTGGCATACAGAACAGCAGCAAAGCAAAGGCTTCTTAGCACAGCTATCATACAGAACGCCAGTAATACAGCAGTGTTATCAGCTTCCATATAGCCGGACACCATGTCACAGACAAAGTCAGAGCACTTCACAACAAGGTCAGAAGTTTACTCCATGAGCACAAGGAGGTCAGTGAAAAGCGAAACAATTGCCATTGCCCGCGCAAAGGTGGAATCTGCAAAAGTAAAAGCTGACTTTGCGGCAAAGGAGGCCAAAATAAAAGCTGCATTCGCTGAAAAAGAAATAAAAGCTGCATTTGCCAAGATGCAACCTAAATTAGAAAAGTTACGTATGGAAACTGCATTGGAGGAACTAGCTGCAGAGAAGGAGTCAGCGGCTTCTGCGGCCGAGGCAGACATCTTAGAAGAACTTGCAAAGCCCACCAGTGAGCGGCTCAACAACGTACTAGAAAGTAAACCCGCACTCAGTCAGTTTTCAGCACATTCTGCAGCCAGGCTATCAAAACACTACGTCACAGTTGACCAAATTGAAAATGAAGAACGACGGGTTAAAAGACACAGCGACTGTATCTCTGATGACCGCAAATACCCACCAAGTTCCTGTCACAACAGAGTGCCCCCTGGCTACTCACACAACGATCAAGGTATGTCAGATTTCTTCAAGTTCTTAGCATGACGTGAACTGTTAGCAAAGGGACTTGCAAAGTTTAACGATCGCCCTGAAAGTTATAGAGCATGGCGTTCGTCCTTCAGAAATGCAACTAGAGACCTTGAGCTAAATGCAAGTGAAGAAGCCGACCTCTTAGTCAATTGGCTGGGGAATGAGTCGTCAGAGCATGCAAGGAGAATCAGAGACATTAACATTAATTACCCAAGCAGAGGGCTGAGCATGATATGGGAAAGGGTTGATGAATGTTACGGTTCCCCAGTAGTTATAGAAAACTCTCTTTTTAAAAGAATAGATGACTTTCCCAGGATTCCTAACAAAGGCTACCAGAAGCTGAGAGAATTGAGTGACCTAGTGACAGAACTCCAAATAGCCAAAGCAGAAGGAGACTTGCCAGGCCTTGCCTTTCTGGACACAGCCCGTGGCGTTAACTCTATAGTGCAAAAGCTACCTTACAGCCTTCAAGAAACCTGGATTTCACGAGGCTCCAAATACAAGCAAAAGCACAACGTCCCCTTCCCACCATTCTCTTATTTTGTGGACTTTATTCGCTATCAAGCAAAGGTTAAAAATGATCCTAGTTTTGACATCTCATCATCTGACTCTGCTTACCCTAGGTCAAGTAAGCCTGCTCTAACCCGCAACTTCAAAGACGCACCTGTTGCAGTACGCAAAACAAGTGTATCTCCAACACAGGATCCAAGCAGAGAGTGTCCTCTTCACAAGAAGCCTCATTCATTGTCAAAGTGCAGAGGTTTTAGAGAAAAGACTCTCCAAGATCGCAGAACCTTCCTCGAGGAAAACAGACTTTGTTACAGGTGCTGCGCATCAACTTCTCACCTTGGGAAAGACTGTAAGGTGAGCATCAACTGCTCTGAGTGCAACAGCTCAGAGCACAACACAGATCTACATCCAGGGCCAGCGCCATGGACTCTTACCCCCTCACCCACAGTGGAAGAGCACGGCGGGGAGCAACAAGACACAGTACCTCCTGTAGTTACACCCCGGTGCACCCAAGTCTGTGGAGAAGGTCTGTCTAACAAATCCTGCTCTAAGATTTGTCTTGTCACAGTTTACCCCACGGGTCGCAGAGAAAAGGCAGTGAACCTATACGTGATCCTGGACGATCAAAGCAACAGATCACTCGCCAGCTCAGCCTTCTCTGACACTTTCAAAATTAAGGAAGCCGGCTCTTCATACTTACTTAAGACTTGTAAAGGGGTAAGTGAAGAAACTGGGAGAAGAGCCATTGGTTACCAAATCGAATACTTTGATGGTCAGACAACCCTGCCTCTGCCAACTCTAATCGAGTGCAATCAGTTCCCAACGGATAGAGAGGAGATCCCTACACCAGAGGTGGCACTTCATCACGGACATCTGAAGGGCATAGTACATCTCATCCCTGAACTGGATCCCCAGGCCGAGATAGCGCTTCTCCTTGGGAGGGACATCATCAGATTTCACAAGGTGAGAAAACAAATCAATGGTCCCCACAATTCCCCTTATGCCCAGAAACTAGATCTATGATGGGTCATCATAGGCAACGTATGCATAGGGAGTGTTCACAAACCAACCAGCGTGAACTCTCTCTTTACAAAGACACTAGAAGGTGGGCGTCAATCCCTATTTCAGCCTTGCACCAACAGATTCCTTGTAAGAGAGAAGCCTGCCAGTGTAATTCATTCCAGCCCTTACACCGCTAATCTTCTTTGTCATGAAGACAGAGATCATTTAGGGTGCTCAGTTTTCCAAAGGACTAAAGAAGAACACAAAATTGGCCCATCTATTGAAGATCATATCTTCTTGGAGATAATGAGACAGGGATTCTACAAAACCAACGAAAACAGCTGGGTGGCACCCCTGCCTTTCAAAGCGCAGAGACCCCGTCTTGTTAACAACAGAGAACAAGCTTTGAAACGCCTTTCTTCCCTCAGATCCAATTTTCAAAGAAAAACAGAAATGAAAGGGCATTTCTTCTCATTCATGAGTAAGATGTTTGAGGATGACCATGCTGAGATAGCCCCACCTCTAAAAGACAACGAAGAGTGCTGGTACCTACCAATCTTCGGTGTCT
The DNA here is from genome assembly GCA_037952835.1 of Lithobates septentrionalis. Taxonomy (NCBI): domain Eukaryota; kingdom Metazoa; phylum Chordata; class Amphibia; order Anura; family Ranidae; genus Lithobates; species Lithobates septentrionalis. Next base: position 1,388,534 of record JBBDGP010000091.1, on the reverse strand, counting down.
ACCACCCCAAGAAGCCAGGTAAAATCCGGGTAGTGTTTGACTCCAGCTCACGGCATCAAGGGGTCTCATTAAATGATGTCCTCCTAAAGGGACCAGATCTCAACAACACACTTCTTGGTGTTCTCATCAGATTCCGCAAAGAAGCAGTTGCCATAGTTGCAGACATTCAGCAAATGTTCCACAGCTTCCAAGTCAAGGAAGAACACAGGAACTTCTTGAGATTCCTATGGTTCAAAGACAATGACCCTACTAAAAACATTACAGAATACCGCATGAAAGTGCACGTTTTTGGTAACAGTCCATCTCCTGCTGTTGCCATCTATGGACATAAGCTATCTGCCCAAGAAGGTGAGAAAGACGTTACACAGTTTATTGAAAGAGACTTTTATGTAGATGATGGTGTGAAATCACTTTCTTCACCTGAAGCTGCAATAAGTCTACTCAAGAGGACTCAAAGCACGCTTGCCTCTTCAAATCTCAGACTGCATTAGATAGCATCAAACAGCAAGGTCGTCATGGAGGCCTTCCCTTCCCAAGATTATGCCAGTGACTTCAAAGATCTGGACTTAGCTACAGACTCCCTTCCTATGCAACGCAGCCTAGGACTCAACTGGGACCTCAAGTCTGACACCCGTCTTATCCACCATCAACAGCCTGTATGATCCACTCAGGTTTGCAGCACCAATTACCATCCAAGGTAAGATTCTGCCTTAGAGAGCTTACTGCCGACACATGTGATTGGGATTCTCCACTACCTCCTGAGAAAGAGACATTATGGGTAACATGGAGAGACTCTTTAAAGACTTTATCCAACCTACACGTACATAGACCATACACCCACTTTCCTCCCACAAGGGTTCAGTCTACAAAGTTATGTGTATTCTGCGATGCTTCAGTTAAAGCAAAAGGAGCAGTAACCTACCTCAAGTCAGTAGACATCGAGGGCCAAGTTCATATTGGGTTTGTTATAGGCAAAGCCAAGCTAGCACCATGTCCTGAAACCACCATTCCAAGATTGGAACTGTGTGCTGCTGTACTAGCAGTAGAAATAGCAGAACTTATTACATCTGAGATGGATCTAGAACTCGAGGATACAGAGTTTTACACAGACAGCAAGGTAGTGTTGGGCTACATTTACAACGAAAGTAGGAGATTCTATGTCTATGTACACAACAGAGTCCTAAGAATCAAGAAGTCGACACAGCCCACCCAGTGGCATTATGTCTCAACTGATCATAACCCAGCAGATCATGCTACAAGGTCTGTACCAGCATCCCGTCTCAAAGACACTACATGGCTCACAGGACCACCCTTCCTGTACAAGTCAGTGCCTACCACTCCAGTAAGGGAGACATATGTACTGCTAGAACCTGAATCTGACTCAGATATCCGTCCTCAGCTTTCCACACTACATACAACAACTTCTAACCAACTGTTGGGATCCAAGCGCTTCCACAAATTCTCCATTTGGAAGTCCTTACAAAGAGCTGCTTGCTTGGTGCACAATGCCAGACCTTTGACATCTATACCTAATGATCCTGATGATCCTTTCTTGCTTACACCTTCCACTTTGCTCACTCAGAAAGTTGAGGTGATCACAGCTCCTCCAGTCAATCTAGACACAAAGGACTTATACAGATGTCAATGGAAAAGAGTACAAGTGTTAGTTGACACCTTTTGGAACAAGTGGAAGAAACAATACTTGTCTAATCTACAGACTAGGAACAAGTGGCAAGACAGCAAACCCAACTTACAGCCTGGCGCCATCGTTCTCATGAAAGACTCTCAATCGAGGAGAAACGAGTGGCCTTTGGGTCTGATAACCCAAGTGTTTCCCAGTGAAGATGGAAACGTCAGGAAAGTTGAGCTCAAAGTCATTAGGCAAGGCCAGCCTAAACTTTTCCTCAGACCTGTTTCTGAACTTATTTTGTTACTCTCCTCTGGAGTGCCATGATGTGTGGTATCCGTGGGAAACCAAGCGGGGAGTGTCATGCCTTCTTTAATAAGGCTTGTGATTTTCCTATTGACTCTTTGATTTAATTAGATTGCTCTATGCTGCCATCTAGTGACCATTTTGCATAACTGCGCTATATCTATTTCATGTAGTCATTTCAATCCCATCAGGCCTTGCATCAGCTTCCTCCACCATTTTCATCTTTTCCTACCATGGAAGCATACACATCTGCTGCTAAGCTCTACGTCAGCCATCCGGATCCATCTTCAGTATGTTTACTAATTGTATCTTCAGCTAGATAGATAGATAGGTAGGCACTAATTGTATGATCTTTATTAATTGCATTTTGTCTGTATCTGTTACAGTTTTACTCTATCTTGTATCAATAAAAGTTCAAAAGGATTCTGCGCCTACTGGAATGCATTGGTATGAGAGGAGTTAACAGTGTGCCCGAATACACCTCAGTCACGTGTAGTGAGGGGCATAACAGTAAGTGTTGTGATTGGTCACAACTAGGGATGAGCTTCGTGTTCGAGTCGAACCCATGTTCGACTCGAACATCGGCTGTTCGACCGTCCGTCGAATTGCGAACGATATGGGCCGTTCGCGCCAAATTCGTGTGGCGCGTCACGGCCCATAATTCACTGCGGCATCGCAGTGCATTGCTGGCTGATGATTGGCCAAGCATGCACTATGACCCGCATGCTTGGCCAATCACAGCGCCGTCAGTAGAGAGAGCTGTAATTGGCCAAAGCCAGGGTGGCTTTGGCCAATTATGGCTCAGGGGATTTAGTACACACCCCACACTATATAAGGCCGCCTGCACGGCGGCCCTGTGTAGTGTGTGTTCCGGTGTGCTGAGAGATAGAGAGAGAGAGAGACAGTGTCATTTGATTTGAGTTAGATAGATTAGGCAGAACAGTCAGTCAGTTAGCTGCACTTACAGTGTATTGTGTATATATATGCATCCCAGGTGTTGCATATATATATATACACTGTATTCAGTTTAGCTAGATCCGTTCCTGTTATCTTCTATCTAGACTATTTAGTGCAGTGTGTCCTGCTCACAGTGTTCAGCTAGATCCGTTCCTGCTATTTACATTCAGTGCAGTGCGTCCTGCTCACAGTGTTCAGCTAGATCCGTTCCTGGTATTTACATTTAGTGCAGTGCGTCCTGCTCACAGTGTTCAGCTAGATCCGTTCCTGCTATTTACATTCAGTGCAGTGCGTCCTGCTCACAGTGTTCAGCTAGATCCGTTCCTGCTATATACATTTAGTGCAGTACGTCCTGCTCACAGTGTTCAGCTAGATCCGTTCCTGTTATCTTCCTACTGACAGGCAGGCTTGTCTGGTTACAGTATATAAAGCTACCTGAAGAAAATTACAGGTGTTCTTTTTGATCCTATTAGTACCACGGTCAGGCAGCTAGACTATTTACATTTAGTACAGTGTGTCCTGCTCACAGTGTTCAGCTAGATCCGTTCCTGTTATCTTCCTACTGACAGGCAGGCTTGTCTGGTTACAGTATATAAAGCTACCTTAAGAAAATTACAGGTGTTCTTTTTGATCCTATTAGTACCACGGTCAGGCAGCTAGACTATTTACATTTAGTACAGTGCGTCCTGCTCACAGTGTTCAGCTAGATCCGTTCCTGCTATATACATTTAGTGCAGTACGTCCTGCTCACAGTGTTCAGCTAGATCCGTTCCTGTTATCTTCCTACTGACAGGCAGGCTTGTCTGGTTACAGTATATAAAGCTACCTGAAGAAAATTACAGGTGTTCTATCCCAGCTTAGTGCAGCTACAGGCCATTAGTATGTCTGGAAGGCCAAGAAGGAGAGGCAGACAGTCACAAGCCAATAAGAGAGGGCAAGCAGGCTCTGTGTCTAGTGCTGGTCGTGGAGACGGTGCATCCTCATCAGCACGTGGCCATGGGACACGCTTGGCCTTTTTTTCGGCAGCTGGCCGTGTTGAGCCGCAACATGCGGAAGACTTGGTCGAGTGGATGACCAAGCCGTCCTCATCCTCCTCATCCTCTCTCACCCATGCCCAGGGTGCTTTGTCTGGCAAAGCAGCGGCCTCTTCCCTCAGCTCAATGTCATCAGTGACTCCTTCCCTAGCTCCACCATGTCCTCATGAGGATTCCCTCGAACTGTTTGACCACAGTGTTGGGTACATGCTCCAGGAGGATGCCCAGCGTTTGGAAGGCTCTGATGATGATACTGAGCTCAATGAAGGCAGTAACATGAGCACGGACAGAGGGGGTGCCCAAGAAGGACAGCAATCTGGCAGTCATGCTCCCCCTGCTGCAGCATACTGCCAGGTTTGCTCCAGTGATGAGGAGGGAGGGGATGATGAGGTCACTGACTCAACGTGGGTGCCTGATAGGAGAGAGGAGGAGGAGGAGGAGGAGGAGGAGGTGGCACATCACCAACTAGGCAGGATGCCCTCCAGGGGCCAGCCTAAGGGCAGCACATTGACTGCATCACACCCCAAAGCTCCACATGTGCAGGGCGCTGCAGTCTCTGCGCGTTATTCAAAAAGTTCTTTGGTGTGGGCCTTTTTTGAGACGAGTGCATCAGATCGCACCGCTGCTATTTGCAACATATGTCTCAAGCGTATCTCGCGTGGCCAAAACATCTCCCGCTTGGGTACCACATGCTTGACCAGACATATGTTGACCTGCCATGCAGTTCGTTGGCAAGCGTATCTGAAAGACCCACACCAAAGAACAAAGACGATCTCTCCTTGCTCCTCATCAGCTGAGATTTCCAACCCCACTAGACCTTCAGTCCTCTCTGAGACCTGCAGTGAGAGGAATGAAGGTGTAGAATTAGGTGTGTCACAGCCAAGTACTTGTGGGCAATCTGCTTTTGGTACACCGACGTCAGATTGTACCAGGCAAATTTCCCTGCCCCAGCTGCTGCACCGCCGAAAGACGTTTGCTCCCAGCCATCCACATGCCCAGCGGTTGAATGCTAGCTTGGCAAAATTGCTAGCACTTCAACTGCTGCCTTTTCAGTTGGTAGACTCTGCCCCCTTCCGTGAGTTTGTGGAATGTGCGGTTCCTCAGTGGCAGGTACCCAAACGCCACTTTTTCTCACGGAAGGCGATTCCGGCTCTCTACCGGCATGTGGAAGGCAATGTCCATGCCTCGCTGGACAGGGCGGTCAGCGGTAAGGTGCATATTACCGCTGACTCATGGTCCAGCAGGCATGGACAGGGACGTTACTTAAGTTTCACGGCGCATTGGGTGACTCTGCTGGCAGCTGGGAAGGATGCAGGACAAGGTGCAGTAGTGTTGGAGGTTGTTCCGCCACCACGCCTCCAAAATGCTGATTGTGACACATCTCTCTCCTCCACCCCCTCCTCTTCTTCTTCCTCCATGGCCTCTTCCTCGGAACCAGCGGTGCTCCGTAGGCGTTCAAGGGGCTACGCAAGTACGCAGGCCAAAAGATGCCATGCGGTGCTTGAGCTGGTGTGCTTGGGGGACAGGAGCCACACTGGGGCAGAGGTTCTGTCAGCTCTGCAGGGGCAGGTTCAGAGGTGGTTGACGCCACGCCAACTTAAGGCAGGAATGGTGGTTTGCGACAATGGCACCAACCTCCTCTCTGCCCTCCGACAGGGACAACTGACCCATGTGCCCTGTTTGGCTCACGTCCTTAACTTGGTGGTGCAGCGGTTCTTGGGCAGGTACCCGGGCTTACAGGATGTCCTGAGGCAGGCCAGGAAAGTCTCTGTGCATTTCCGCCGGTCATATAATGCCAGTGCTCGGCTGACGGACCTCCAAAAGGAGTTTAACCTGCCCAAGAACCGCCTAATCTGTGACATGCCCACCAGGTGGAACTCGACGTTGGCCATGCTGCAGCGGCTGCACACGCAGCAGAGGGCCATCAATGAGTACCTGTGCGACTATGGCACCAGGACAGGGTCAGGGGACCTTGGTTTTTTTTCCCCACGCCAGTGGGCCATGATCAGGGATGCATGCACTGTCCTGTCACCATTCGAGGAGGCCACGAGGATGGTGAGCACTGACAGTGCATGCATCAGTGACACTGTCCCCCTTGTCCACCTGTTGGAGCACACGCTGCGTGGAATAATGGACAGGGCACTTGAGGCAGAACAGAGGCAGGAAGAGGAGGACTTCCTTAGCTCTCAAGGCCCCCTTTATCCAGACAGTGTTCCTGCGTGCCCGCCGATCACACAGGAAGAGGACGAGGAGGAGGAGGAGGAGGAGGAGGAAGATTGTGTCAGTATGGAGGTGGAGCCTGGCACTCAGCATCAGCAGTCTTTAAGGGATCAGTCCCAAGGAACACATGGACTTGTACGTGGCTGGGAGGAGGTGGCTGCGGACGTTGTTGTCCTTAGTGACCCAGAGGACTCCGGACCGAATGCCTCAGCAAACCTACGCTGCATGGCCTCCCTGATCCTGCAAAGCCTGCGTAAGGATCCTCGTATTCGTGGTATCAAGGAGAAGGACCAATACTGGCTGGCAACCCTCCTTGATCCACGTTACAAGGGTAAGGTTGCGGACCTTATCTTGCCATCGCAGAGGGAGCAGAGGATGAAACATCTTCGGGAGGCCTTGCAGAAAGGTCTGTGCAACGCGTTCCCAGAGACTGGGAGGTTACAAACTCCTGTTTCTGGACAACGTGTTGCTGAGGCTTCGGTCAGTCAAAGAAGGAGCGGTGGAGAAGGTGGCCGTCTGACCGATGCGTTCAGTCAATTTTTTGGTCCGCAGCCCCAAGGTATGATCGGTTCCAGCAACCATCGCCAGCGTCTGTTTTACATGGTGCAGGAATACCTAGGGGCAAGATCAGACTTGGACACCTTTCCCACCGAAAATCCTCTGGGTTACTGGGTCTTGAGGATGGATCACTGGCCAGAGCTTGCACAGTATGCAATTGAGCTACTGGCCTGTCCTGCATCCAGCGTTCTTTCGGAACGTACATTCAGTGCTGCTGGAGGCGTGGTAACCGATCACAGGGTGCGTCTGTCCACTGACTCGGTCGATCGGCTGACCTTCATAAAAATGAATCAGTCTTGGATCACCACCAGCTACCAAGCACCTGATGCTGATGTAACTGAATAATTTTTTTCAGATCCCTTCAAAGACTGCCTATGCTGATGCTGAGTGATTATCCCTGAGTAATTATCCTCTTCCTCCTCAATCATCACGCTGATAGCTTGTAAGAACATTTTTGGTTCTGGGCGCCACCACCAGTGCCTAAGGCACAATTTTTCAGCCCCTGTATAACAGGGGCGTGTAATTACAATTTTTGATGTAATACTTTGCAGCACGGCTCGTTCCTGCATTCCAACTAGAGTGTCTGTGAGGGGTTGCAGTGTTGTGGCACCAGCACCAGTGCCTAAGGCCCAATTTTTCTGCCCCTGTCTAACAGGGGCGTGAAATTACAATTTTTGATGCAATACTTTGCAGCAGGGCTCGTTCCTGCGTTCCAACTAGAGTGTCTGTGAGGGGTTGCAGTGTTGTGGCACCAGCACCAGTGCCTAAGGCCCAATTTTTCTGCCCCTGTCTAACAGGGGCGTGTAATTACAATTTTTGATGCAATACTTTGCAGCAGTGCTCGTTCCTGCGTTCCAACTAGAGTGTCTGTGAGGGGTTGCAGTGTTGTGGCACCAGCACCAGTGCCTAAGGCCCAATTTTTCTGCCCCTGTCTAACAGGGGCGTGTAATTACAATTTTTGATGCAATACTTTGCAGCAGGGCTCGTTCCTGCGTTCCAACTAGAGTGTCTGTGAGGGGTTGCAGTGTTGTGGCACCAGCACCAGTGCCTAAGGCCTAATTTTTCAGCTCCTGTTCAACAGGGGCATGTAATTACAATTCTTGATCTAATATTTCACAGCAGGGCCCTGTGAGGGCTTACAGTGTTTTGGCCACAGCAACACCTAAGGCCCAAATTTCTGCTGAGTATATAGGGCAGGACCCTACTTTCAAACATCTAACTTACAAACGACTCCTACTTGCAAACGGAAGGAGACAACAGGAAGTGAGATGAAATCTACCCATAGGAAGGGAAATTCTCTCATGTAAGAGTTAATATGGGAAAACAATTTCTCCTTTCCACTGATGCTTTCCAATCCTTGTTCCACAAAAAAACCCAAATTTTCAAAAAACATTTTTCATTGGGACAAAAAAGTGAGGTGAAATCTTCTGAAGAGGAGGAAAGACGCAAAACAAATGTCACAGGGGTGATAACCCTTCCCTATGTTTTCCAAAAAGCTTAGAAAAGATTTTTTGGCTGGAGCTAAACACATTAAAAATGTTCAAAATTACAAACAGATTCTACTTAACAACAAACCTACAGTCCCTGTCTTGCTTGCACCGCCTGTATACTGCTGTTCAGAGTATATAGGGCCTGGTGGCCCCACACCTTTCCTTATTTTAATTTGGGTGTGGGGTTCCCCTTAATATCCATACAAGACCCAAAGGGCCTGGTAATGGACTGGGGGGTACCCATGCCGTTTGTCTCACTGATTTTCATCCATATTGCCATGACCCGACATGACATTAAACCCGCAAGCAGTTTTAAATGAGATTTTTTCCTTTAAAAATGACATTTGGTGCAGGGACTGTTCTAAACATGGGAAACACGCGTCACTTTACAGGCATACTATAGACACCCCCCAGGTACGATATTTAAAGGAATATTTCACTTTTTTTTTTTTACTTTAAGCATCATTAAAATCACTGCTCCCGAAAAAACGGCCGTTTTTAAAAGTTTTTTTTGCATTGATACATGTCCCCTGGGGTAGGACCCGGGTCCCCAAACCCTTTTTAGGACAATACCATGCAAATTAGCCTTTAAAATGAGCACTTTTGATTTCGAACGTTCGAGTCCCATAGACGTCAATGGGGTTCTAACGTTCGTGCGAACTTGCGGTCCGTTCGCGGGTTCTGGTGCGAACCGAACCGGGGGGTGTTCGGCTCATCCCTAGTCACAACTGATCAGCAGGTATACAGCCAAAATAATTGCTGTAATATGCTGACAAACTCACGCTGTTTCCAATCACAGTACAGATCAGCAGGAGGCATGCACATGCATGCCCAGAGACCAGGAAGTACACCGCAATGTACCAGTATGTTGGCATGCCTGCTTATGTCACCTACTATGTCACCTACTAGCAGTAAATGTACTTATTGGCCAGAAAGTGGTTAAAAATATAATAATTAAAAAAGCAATTAAGAACTTTTAATGTACCACTGGGAAGACGCAGTGCACATTGCACTTATGCCCACCACAGCACTCATCACCCAGGCAACCAAGACACTCAGTGGCACAAGAGAAATGGAGGACTGGCTCACTATCATCCACACTGCAAGAATGCAAAATGCAATACAAATGGACCAGACAAGCCAACCACTAAATCACAACACCAAAACAAACAACAATAATAAGCATAATTTTAAAAAATAAACAAAAGTAGGAACAAGACCATAAACAGCCAAAAAAAAAAACAAGAGATAGAAACAAACAACAAAAAACAAATCACAAAACACAAAAAACAAAAATTACCTAGGTCTGCTTTGTATGACCTTTTGTGGGCAGGACCTATTGTGATGGGTACTTTTCAGTACTAGGATCCCTTTAGGACCAGGCAAAACTCACCTGACACAGCTTTTGTCTGGGAGACAACAGTGATTGGCCAGCTCACCTTTCAATCACCTGTATCAGCATACCACCAGTGCACGTGATTAGGGATGGGCCGAACACCCCCCGGTTCGGTTCGCACCAGAACATGCGAACAGGCAAAAAATTTTTTGAACACGTGAACACCGTTAAAGTCTATGGGACACGAACATAAAAAATCAATAGTGCTGATTTTAAAGGCTTATATGCATGTTATGGTCTTAAAAAGTGTTTGGGGACCCGGGTCTTGCCCCAGGGGACATGTATCAATGCAAAAAAAAGTTTTCAAAACTGTATTTTTTTCGGTAGCAGTGATTTTAATAATGCTTAAAGTGAAACAATAAAAGTGTAATATTCCTTTACATTTCATATCTGGGGGGTGTCTATAGTATGCCTGGAAAGTGGCCCATGTTTCCCGTGTTTACAACAGTCCGAGAGCAAAATGACATTTCTAAAGGAAAAAAAGTCATTTAAAAGTACTCGTGGCTATAATGAATTGTCGGTCTCGGCAATACACAAAAAAGTTCATTGATAAAAACGGCATGGGATTCCCCCACAGTGGAACCCCAAACCAAAATTAAAAAAATATATATATGAGGGTCCCCCCAAATTTCATACAAGGCCCTTCAGGTCTGGTATGGATATTAAGGGGAACTCCACGTCAAAATTTTAAAAAAATGGCATGGGGGTCCCCCTCAAAATCCATGCCAGACCCTTCAGGTCTGGTATGGATTTTTAGGGGAACTCCTCACCAAAATGTAAAAAAAAATGGTGTGGGGTCCCCCCAAAAATCCATACCAGACCCTTATCTGAGCAAGCAACCTGGCAGGCCGCAGGAAAAGAGGGGGGTACGAGAGAGCGCCCCCCCTCCTGAACTGTACCAGGTCACATGCCCTCAACATTGGGAGGGTGCTTTGGGGTAGCCCCCCAAAGCACCTTGTCCCCATGTTGATGGGGAGAAGGGCCTCATCCCCACAACCCTTTCACGGTGGTTGTGGGGGTCTGCGGGCGGGGGGCTTATCAGAATCTGGAATCCCGCTTTAACAAGGGGACCCCCAGATTTTGCCTCCCCCTGTGTGAAATGGTAACGGGGTACAAATGTACCCTTACCATTTCATAAAAAAAGTGTGAAAATGGTAAAAAAACACAATACACGCCTTGGGACAAGTCCTTTATTTAAAAAAAAACTGTCCCAAGTAGTCTTCTTCTTCTCATGCTCCAATGGACTGAAAAAGAAAAAAAAAAGCTGCACATCGCGTACGATCTGCCTCTATGGGAGGCACCCGCCGTAATGACCGGCCGCTCTCAGGTGACCGCTCTTTTATAACTAAGGGCGGGGCAACACGATGATGTCGCCAGGTGACCCCGCCCCCCTCTGATGCATGGGGACATCCCTATGGCTTTCCCGTAGAGTCAGAGGGGGGTGGGGCTTTTCCCAAAGTGTGTATTGTGTTTTTTTTACCATTTTCACACATTTTTTGTGAAATGGTAGGGGTACATTTGTGCCCCTTTACCATTTCACATGGGGGGCTGGGATTTGGGGGTCCCTTGTTAAAGGAGGCTTCCAGATTCTGATAAGCCCCCGCCTGCAGACCTCCACAACCACCGGGCAAGGGTTGTGGGGATGAGGCCCTTCTCCCCATCAACATGGGGACAAGGTGCTTTGGGGAGCTACCCCAAAGCACCCTGCCAATTTTTATTTTCCTGATGAGTGGCGACTGGCCACGAAACGCGTCAAGCCTATCAATGCCTATCAATGTCATCATGTTCCCAACATATAGCTTGACCTCAACTGTGATTCATTTATATCTTATAACCTATTTGTATTCATTATTCTATGAGCATTGGCTCAATGAGATACTATGTGATTTCCGATGCGTGTATACACGAATCACTTCCGGACAAGACGCCACAGTTTTACTGCGGCAGGTTGGCTCGGCTGGGGAAATCGACCCTACGTCGCTTCGCCTTTTGGCCACTTGGGGCGTGCGTGTGCCTGCAGCGTGTACCCGGAGCCGATGCACCCACGTTCGCTCGTGACAGAGCGAGAACCAGGATCTGTGTGTGTACTTGGCTGGGAGGAGGTAGTTACGGATAATGTAATCCTTAGTGACTCAGAGGACTCAGAATCGAATGCCTCTGCAAGCTTACGCTGCATGGTCTCATTGATTCTGCAAAGCCTGCAAAAGAACCCTAGGATTCGTGGTATCAAGGAGAGGGATAATTACTGGCTGGCAACCCTTCTTGATCCACGTTACAAGGGTAAAGTTGCAAAACTCATCCTGCCTTCGCAGAGGGAGCAGAGGATAAAACATCATCAGGAGGCCTTGAAGAAAGGTTTGTGCAACGTATTTCCAGGCCCTGGGAGGTTACCATTTCCTGGTGCTGGACAACATGTTGCTGAGGTTTCGTTCAGTCAAAGGAAGAGCAGTGGAGAAGGTGTCCAGCTGACTGATGCCTTTAAACAATTTTTCAGTCCTCAGCGCCAAGGTCTGATCGATTCAAGCAACCAACGCCAGCATCTGCATTGTATCGTGCAAGAATATCTAGGGGCAAGAGCAGACTTGGAGACCTTTCCAACAGAGCATCCACTGGGTTACTTGGTCTTGAGGATGGACTACTGGCCAGAACTTGCTCAATATGCAATCAAGCTACTGGCCTGTCCTGCATCCAACGTTCTCTCTGAATGCACATTCAGTGCTGCTGGAAGGTTTGTAACAGATCAAAGAGTGCGCCTATCCACAGACTCCATTGATAGGCTAAGGCCACGTACACATGAGCAGACTTTTCAGCAACAAAAGTGGGACGGCCATTCCGGCGGACTTTCATCAGACTTTTGACGGACTTCCGACAGACTTTTGAATGAACGGACTTGCCTACACACGATCACACCAAAGTCCGATGGATTCGTACGTGATCACATATGACCGGACTAAAATAAGGAAGTTGATAGCCAGTAACCAATAGCTGCCCTAGCGTGGGTTTTCGTCCAACGGACTAGCAGAGTTTTCGACCGGACTCGAGTCCATCGGAAAGACTTGAAGCATGTTTCAAAATGTAAATTCTGTCAGATTTTCGACTGGAAAAGTCCACTGAAGGTCCGATGAAGCCCACACACGATCGGATTATCTGCCGGACTCGGTCTGTCGGACCAGTCTGGTTGAAAACTCTGCTCGTGTGTACGCTGCATCACATTTATAAAATGAATCAGTCTTGTATCAACAGCTATCAAGCACCTGATGCTGATGTAACTGATTGAATTTGCTATGGATCTGAGTGTTAGAGATTTTGAGTTTATTACTATAATAAGTAATCAAAGTTTCTGAAAAATATATGAAACACATGAATGTTATAATGTAATAGTAATATTAGTTTCTAAAGGTTACTGACAGAGTACAGAGAAGACTAATTTGCTGTGTATGTATTTCTATTCTGAGTTACAATGTCAGGACAATGGGTGGAGTTATGTTACTTAATGTACATGAGTGGGTGTTACTTTTACAAACAGTAGTATAACCTTTCTTGGAGAGGTGCTAAATGTAAATAATGCTTAGCTTAGCTTTACATACAGTATAATAATGCATCATGAGTGAACACAAGTTAGAGAGGAGACTAGAAGTAAATTCCGCACTCTGAAAAGACATACCACCTGTCGTCTCACTCTCTCCTTCTAGAGCAAACATCACCTTACCATGTTACCAGCTGTCATTATGTAAGTCTTGTCTTTGCTATGTGAAGAATAAACATCTTTTCTTGAAGTATTGTATGAGCTAAGGATTCTTCAACTCTACTATGAAACAAATTCCTAACACAGGGATCCCTTGAAGACTGTCTATGCTGACTATCCTATTACTCCTCAATCTTGATGATGCTAGCTTCCAATAATATTTTTGGTTTAGGGCACCACCATCCAAGGCCCAATTTTTCTGCCTCTGTTTAACAGGGGCATGTAATTACAATTTTTGATATACCGGTAATATTTCATAGCAGGGCCCATTCCTGTGCCCAACAAGAGTATCTGTAAGGGGTTACAGTGTTGTGGCACCACCACCACCCAAGGCCCAATTGTTCTGCCCCTGTTTGACAGGGGCATGTAATTACATTTTTTGATAAAATATTTCACAGCAGGGCCCATTCCTGCACCCAACAAGAGTAATTGTGAGGGGTTACAGTGTTGTGGCACCACCACCACCAACCAAGGCCCAATTTGTTTGCCCCTGTTTACCAGGGGCATGTAATTACAATTTTTGATATAATATTTCACAGCAGGGCCCGTTTCTGCGCCCAGCAAGAGTATCTGTGAGGGGTTACAGTGTGTTCCCTTCAAGTGGCAAAATAGGGGGCTATTTACGAAAGGCAAATCCACTTTGCACTGCAAGTTCACGTGAAAGTGAACTGAAAGTGCACTTGAAAGTGTAATCACTCTAAAGGCCCGTACACACGATCGGACTTTTTGACAGCAAACATGCAAATTAGCTGTCTTGGAGCAACAACCGACCGTGTGTACGCTCCATCGGACAAACTTTTTCTGTTTCCATCGGACTTTTGTTGGCTGTGCGAACGGACAAACTTTCCGGCAACAAAAGTCCGATGGAGCAAAGTCCGATCGTGTGTACACAAAAGCATCGGACTTTTGTACAAACTACAGTATGCGGCCGCGAGAATGCTTCCAGCGTGAACCCATCACGCTGGTTCTCGGCGACAGGGTACTGTACATTTCGCGCTGGCTGCAATAGGAAAAACACATTTTCCTACTGCGGCGAGTGTATGGATTTTAATGGGAACCCCCTACGCAGAAAAAACGGCGTGGGGGTCCCCCCAAATCCATACCAGACTCTTATCTGAGCACGCAGCACGGCCGGACAGGAAAAGGGTTGGGGACGAGCGAGCACCCCCCCTCCTGAGCTGTACCAGGCTGCATGCCCTCAACATGGGGGGGGTGGGTGCTTTGGGGGAGGGGGCGCCCTGCGGCCCCCCCACCCCAAAGCACCTTGTCCCCATGTTGATGAGGACAAGGGCCTCTTCCCGACAACCCTGGTCATTGGTTGTCGGGGTCTGCGGGCAGGGGGCTTATCAGAATCCGGGAGCCCCCTTTAATAAGGTGGCCCCCAGATCCTGGTCCCCCACCCTTTGAGAATGAGTATGGGGTACTTTGTACCCCTACCCATTCACCTAGGGGAAAAAGTGTCAATAAAAAAACACAGTGCACAGGTTTTTAAAGTAATTTATTAGGCAACTCCGGGGGTCTTCTTCCGACTTCGGGGGTCTTCTTCCGACTTCGGGGGTTTCTCCGGCGTCTTCTCCCGGTGTCCGGATCTTCTGCCGGCTCCTCCACTATCTTCTGCCTCATTCACAAAGGGTGGGAGGCCGGGATCTGGGGGCCACCTTGTTAAAGGGGGTTCCCGGATTCCGATAAGCCCCTCGCCCACAGACCCCGACAACCAACGGCCAGGGTTGTCGGGAAGAGGTCCTTGTCCTCATCAACATAGGGACAAGGTGCTTTGGGGTGGGGGGGCCGCAGGTCTCCCCTCCCCCAAAGCACCAACCCCCCATGTTGAGGGCATGCGGCCTGGTACGGCTCAGGAGGGGGAGTGCTCGCTCGTCCCCACCCCCTTTCCTGACCGGCCGGGCTGCGTGCTCCGATAAGGGTCTGGTATGGATCTTAGGGGGACCCCCAAGCTGTTCTTTCAGCGTAGGGGGTTCTCCTTAAAATCCATACCAGATCTAAGAGCCTGGTATGCACCTGGAGGGAAACCAATGCCGTTTTTTTATTTAAAATTTGGCGTGGAGTTCCCCCTCAAGATTCATACCAAACAGTGCCTGGTATTGGCGGGGATCCAAGTCGGGTCCCCGCACCAGTGTGAACCGGATATAAAAAATGCTCTGAGTGAGGAGATCAGGGGACTAACAGATCACCTACTGGAGGTGGAGAAGATTACAGGCTTCCAAAAAGTTTGAGCCCAGCAAAAGTTCGGCCTGAACATCACCTGTTTGCCTGTTTGGGGAACACCTGAATTTGCAAGGTGCTCGGCAGGATATTAAACTCGCCAATCGCCTAACAATGCACTATGCACTGCACAGTGTGTTGTAACAGCCCTGATTGGCTGAAGCAATGAACCTGACCGCTGGTCAGGTGCAAGCCTTTGCCCAATCAGGGCACAGAGCACAGTCAGAGCCATGATTGGACAAAGTCATGATGATTTCGCCCAATCATGGCTCAGTGCTCATAGTCCCACCCCACACTATAAAATGTTCCTTTCCACAGGAACCTTTTTCAGTGTGTTGCTGGAGTGGAGATACATAGTGCAGGGCTCTGTTTGCTACTAGCCAGTTAGTGTCAGTGTAGTGTTAGTGTAGTGTGAGTATAGTGTAGTGTCAGTGTACTGTGCTGGTGTAGTGTGAGTATAGTGTAGTGTGTCAGTATAGTGTGTGAGTGTAGTGTCAAGGTTGTATGTTAGTGAAGTACAGTGTTTAACACAGAATTACATAACATTTAGTGCTGTATACAGTGCTGTATAACCCCCCTTTTTTTGGCTGCAGTGTTTTTTTTTCTCTTGTCCCATGCCTGCCCCCCTTTTTCAAATTGTCAGTTTTAATGACTACAATGTTGTTTTTCCCATTTTTTTATTTTTGTATTTCTGTCAGCGGCAGACCTCAACTTAAAGTGCACCAAACACCACTTTTCATTGCATAAAATGCATCAAATTACACATTTTCCATCTATTAATGGATTCATTAATTATCTATTAAATTTGGGTAATAAGCCCCCCCATAGTGTCTGGGAGGGCAACAGGGAGAGGCAGATGTTCCCATGCCACTTGTTTTTTGACAATGCTTTACTTGATTCTAATGTTGGTTCTGAGGAAGAGAGCACCATGAGCTTACAGAGAAGGGAGAACACTGATAACCAACAAGTTGTCAGTCATGTTCCCCCAGCCACAACGTATAGCCAAGTTGGCTCCAGTGATGATGAGGATGGAGGGGGTGATGATGAGGTCACTGATGGGATTGGGTGCCGGATAGAGCAGAGGAGGAAAGTGAGGGGGAGGCACAACCCCAGTGAGACAGGATGTCTTCCAGAGGCAGCCATCATGGAAGAGTAGAGAGCAGCCACCCTATTCCATCAGATTGTGGAGCTGTTATCTCCCTGTCCACCTCCCTCAGTTGTGTGGGTCTTTTTTAGCACACGTGCAGCTGATCAAACTATTGCAATTTGCAATCTCTGTCACAAGCGGATCCAGCGTGCCAAAAACACCAGCCATTTGGGTACCACACGCTTGACAAGGCATTTATCCTCCCACCACTCACCCAGTTGGCAAGAGCACCTGAAAACCCCACAAATGGGACACAATTCTTCTCCTCCTCATTTCTCACCTTTCATGTCTACCCCCGCTTTATCTCATGACCTCTCAGCAGCCTCCACTGACAGAAATTATGGTATAGTGAAGGGTGTCACAGGTACTTGTAACACATCTGCCAGCAGTACACCACCAACTGTAGAGTACAGCAGGCACATTTCTCCATCGAAAAAAAAATAATACACTCCCTGACACCCACATGCCCAGCAGCTAAATAACAGCTTGTCCAAATTGCTGGCTTTACAACTCCTGCCTTTCCATCTGGTGAATTCTGCCCCCTTCTGTGAATTTGCAGAATAGGCTGTACCACAATAGCAGGTTCCCAGTCGCTATTTCTTTGCAAGTAAGACCATTCCAGCTCTGTATCATCATGTGGAAGGCAATGTTTTGGCATCATTGGGCAAGGCAGTCAGCAGCAAACTCCACCCTACTGCTGACACGTGGTCCAGAAAGCATGGTAAAGGACGATATATTTCATTCACAACACACTGGGTAACTCTGCTTGTAACTAGAAAGGATGGTGATGATGCAAGATCTGTCAGCTCCATCCACTCCTCCTCTTCTGCTGAATTGTCCTATGAACCACCAGTACCCCCTAAGCATTCAAGGGGCTATTCAAAGATGTTATGCAGTGCTTCAGCTGGTCTGTTTAGGGGACGGGAGCCAAACTATCTTTTTTTTTATTTGCATTTATACATGCCCCCAAGGCAGTACCCGGGTCCCCATACCCTTTTTATGACCAATAACTTGAATATAAGCCTTCAAAATGGACACTTTTTCAAGTTTGGATCCCTTAGACTTTAATAGGGTTTG
Source organism: Lithobates septentrionalis (assembly GCA_037952835.1). Lineage (NCBI taxonomy): Eukaryota > Metazoa > Chordata > Amphibia > Anura > Ranidae > Lithobates > Lithobates septentrionalis. The sequence continues at coordinate 1,370,757 of JBBDGP010000091.1, read as the reverse complement.
CGGTTCGAGTCCGAATTTTTGCGATGTTCGAGAGTTCTAGCTCAAACCGAACCAGGGGTCATTCGACTCAACTCTAGTCTGCAGGACCTGCAACATGTGGCAGCACAGCATGCCCGTCACCTTATTAATATAAACTGCAAATTGGAAGATCTGGATAACTGAGGCCATCAGTATAATCTGAGTATAAGAGGGATTCCAGAATCTGTCAAGCATGATCAAATACCTTCAGCACTCAAGACCCTTTTTGCAATCTATTAGAATGTCTACAGGCATCCCCAGTAGATTTAGAGAGAGCACATAGAGCTCTGAGGCCACAGGGTAGAGACTCGGACCCCCGAGAGACATTATATACTGCTTTATGGACTTTTGTCTAAAGGAAGAAACTGCTCAGCGATCAAGAGAACAGGAAGCATTTACATTTGATGGTTTGGATGTCAAGGTATTTCAAGACCTCTCTCCCATAATCCCACAGAACTGCAGAGCACTTGGGCTGTTACTGCTGCTGTTAAGGGAACATAATATCACCTATTACTGGAAATTCACCTTTGTGCTTGCTGCACAAGTCCTCAATTTGGTGGTGCAGCGTTTCTTAAACACGTACCCAGGCTTGAAGATCTTCTAAGGCAGGCCAGAAGAGTCTGTGGCCATTTCAGATGGTCATACACAGTCAGTGTTCGGTTGGCTGAAATTCAGCAGAAGTACCACCTGCCCGTAAACCACCTGATTTGTGACATGCCCACCAGGTGGCACTCCATCTTGTAATGCTACAGCCATCAATGAGTACCTGTGTGAGTATGGCACAAGGACAGGCTCAGGGGAGCTCTGCTTTTTCCCCCCACATCAATGGCTGCTGATAAAGGATGTGTGCACTGTACTGTCACCATTTGAGGAGGCGACAAGGATGGTGAACCATGACAATGAATGCATCAGCAACACTATCCCTCTTGTGTTCCTGATAGCATACTCTTCTGCATGGTGCTTTGAGGCAGAGCAGCAGAAGGAAGAGGAGGACATCCTTTCCTCTCAAGACCCGCTTTATGCAGACACTATTCTTACAATGCAACAGAACACACAAGAGGAGAGGGAGGAGGAGGACATCTTTGGAGGCATTGAAGCAGAGGAAGACATACATCAAACCTTAAGTGTTACTAAACCCAGAACCTGCATTCACTATATCTGGTCTCCCACAGAACATGGAAATGCAATTATTTTAGTAAAAATAAACTGCTAAATACCACTTTGCAAAAATGTGTTATTTCCAACCAAAGTCTGCCAAAGAGGCATCAGAATTCATCCAAAAAATCTGTAATCTTGTTCTGAGTGCACTAAATTCTGGTCTCATCAGAATAAGGAAAGCTTGCGGGAAAATCAATTTAAATGTCTCCTTTTTCTTTATTTATGTCAGTTTTGCTGCAGCAGGTTCTATACGCGGTACAAATGACCCACTTTACAGGCAGACTAAGGGGACCCCCAGGTACTATATTTAAAGGAATTTTTCATTTTTATTGTTTCAATTTAAGCATCATTAAAATCACTGCTCCTTTAAAAAACAATCTTTTTAAAAAAAGTTATGCATTGAAACATGTTGCCCAGGGCAGTACCTGGCCCCATACCCTTTTTATGGCCAGTAACTTGCATATAAGCCATCAAAATGGGCACATTGGATTTCTCAAGTTCAGGTCGAATAGACTTTAACCTCCCTGGCGGTATGATTATGTCATATTTTTGATGCTCAAAGCGGTACAATGTTTTGCATGGAAATTTGGCGTTTTATATTGTAGGCCTGTAATTCTTAAGAATAGCTCACTTAAATCTGTCCAAACAAGAGTCGACATCCCGGGTATGATAAATTTTGAAACACAAAATCATAAATTATAATATAATAAATAACTATAAATAATTATAACAAATAATAATATAATAATAATATAATGTATTCAATAATGTAATCCCATCAAAACACTGAAATTTGCTCAGTTGCAGAATTGGAGCTGTCATTACTTTCAGTGTTTGATGATGAATTTCCCCATGAATCACTATCACTCAATTCTGCAAGTGATTCTAATTTATTATTGCTGTTTTCTAGCTGGTCTAAAACCGCTTTTGACGTAAAGGGACACTTTTTGGTTGCTATGTATGGACATTCTCAAGTTTGCAGGCACAAAGAACAGTATATATAATACAAAACTACATGCAGGGCACTGGACAAAACAGTAGGGATAAAAGGGATGTGAAATATTTTGATACAATAATGTAATCTGTAAGTTTACAGTGTACTGTATGTGTTCTGTGTTATTCACTTTTTGAATTTGGCACCAGACTCCGTCTCGGTGCATCGCAACGCTCGCAGGGAACGGAGCCCGGCACTGTGATAGATCGAGCAGAAAACACAGCTCACACACACAGCAGGGAGACATCACAGGATCCTGGGGACAAGGTAAGTAACTTTGCCTGGATCATGTGATGCAATCCTGAATGTGGCTCGGGGTTACCGCTTTTGGTAATGAAAATTCACCCAGAACCACCCTCGGGATCACCGCTAGGGAGGTTAATAGGGTTTGCAAACCGAATCGGGGGCTGTTTGGCCCAACTCTAGTCTGCAGGACCTGAAAAATGTGGCAGCACTGCATGCCCATCACCTTATGGAAGATCTGGATAACTGGGGTCATCAGCATAATATGAGTGATTCCAGAATCTGTCAAGTATAATCAAATACCTTCAGCACTCCAGACCCCTTTTAACAATCTATTAGAATGTCCACAGGCATCTCCAGTGGATTTGGAGAAAGCACTAGAGCTCTGAGGCCACGGGGGAGAGTCCCCCCCCCCGGGAGACATTATATACTATTTTATGGACTTTTGCCTAAAGAAAAAAACTGCTCAGCGAGTGAGAGAACAGGAAACCTTTACATTTGATGGTTTAGATGTCTAGGTATTTTAAGACCTCTCTCATATAATCCTACAGAACTGCAGAAAACATGGAGTTGTTTCTGCTGACGTTAGGGGAATATAATATCACCTATTACTGGAAATTCACCTTTGAGCTTACTGCTCCACACTAGGAAAGTTCAGCCATCCTAAAACTGCCACACGATCTCCTGAAATTCTTTGATCACGTACACGTTCCACCGGTCCAGGTTCCAGAATGGTATCAGGATTTCCTCTCACTGATAGCTGGGGAGGATGTTCCGTAGCCTCCATCACTTGATCATTTCACCCCAAGAAGGCAATGCTACTCAGCCATACACCAGGCACAAAAACACTAAACACCACGATGAAGAAGCACCTGCTTGAGTGGTCACTCTTATCTGAAGTCTTACATTGCTGTCATTGCTTTAGATGGGACTTCAACATTTTTTCTTTTTTTTTTTTTACTTACTTGCTGTGGACCTGCCTCTGTTACTTTTGTAAATCTTCACTGTTATGTTTAGCTTAACCTCCCTGGCGGTACGATTATTTCAGATTTTTGATGCTCAGAGCGGTACAATGTTTTGCATGGGAAATTTGGCGCTTTATATTGTAGGCCTGTAATTCTTAGGAATAACACACTTAAATCTGTCCAAACAAGGGTCAAATAGACATCCCGGGTATGATAAAGTTTGAAACATGAAATCATAAATTATAATATAATAAATAACTATAAATAATTATAACAAATAATAATAATAAAAATTGTTCAATAATGTAATCAAATCAAAAACACTGAAATTTGCTCAGTTGCAGAATTGTCGTTGTTATTACTTTCAGTGTTTAATGACGGATTTCCCCACGAATCACTATCACTCAATTCTGCAAGTGATTCTAATTTATTATCGTTGTAAAAACCGCTTTTGATGTAAAGGGACATTTTTTGGTTGCTATGGACAATCTCCAGTTTCCAGGCAGAAAGAACAGTATTTATGATATAAAACTGCATGCAGGGCACTGGACAAACCACTAGGGACAAAAGGGAGGTGAAATAAATTGGTACAGTAAGATTACAGTGTACTGTATGTGTATTGTGTTTTTTACTTTTTGAATTTGGCGCGTTCTCCGTCCCCGTGCGTCGCAACACTCGCAGGGAACGGAGCCTGGCACTGTTATAGATCAGGCGGAGGACACGGCTCATACATGCAGTGGGGAGACATGACAGGATCCTGGGGACAAGGTAAGAAACTTTGCCTGGATCCTGCGATGCGGTCCCAAGTGTGGCTCGGGGTTACCGCTTTTGGTACTGAAAATCCACCATGAGCCACGCTCAGGATTATCGCTAGGGAGGTTAATCTACAGTATGAGATGTCTTTCTGGATTATTGAGGTGTTTGGATCAAATATGGCACATATTGGATCCAGGTCATATGCAGTCATATACAGTGGTATGGTTGCTTCCAGCAGATCCAGATGCATTGTGACATGTTCGCAGAAAACCTTATACCTCCAGATGTATAGCACTTTGCTGGGGAGCATGAGTTGGAAAGCTTGAGTCCATTGAGTCCACTGCAGTTCATAGACATTTATAGAGAACTCTCTTGATTATAGGAGTTTACACAAGATTACCAACCTGCGTACTGTTTTTAACCAGTTTCCGCCCGGGACATTTATCAATCCGGGTGGATGTCATATGACATGCATGCTGGGTCTGTGATATTAGAAGGGGCGGTGTCACCAGGTGACGTAGACAGGTCGCCCACATCCCTTACCTATATAAGAAATGTCAAATGGAGGAGCCTGCAGTAGGTAGTCCACCTCGGTGTCGGCGAGAGCGTCTTTTTTTTAAAAAAAGAAAAAAAAATTTAGAGTGCGGCTGGTGAAATGATTGACAATGGATCTACATCGGGGGCAGTGTTTTTTATTTCTTATTTTTTAATGAAGGTATTTTTTAATGAATGATTTGTTAAAAACTGTCTCTGTGTTTTTATTACTTTTTTACACTTTTTTGGTAAATAGGGGGAGGCTTCCAAATTCCGATAAGCCCCCTGCCTGCAGACCCCCACAACCACTGGCCACAGTTGTGGGGATGAGGCCCTTGTCCCCATCAACATGAGGACAAGGTGCTTTGGAGTGGGGGGGCAGAGCCCCCTGCACCAAAGCACCCACCCCCCATGTTGAGGGCATGTGGCCTGGTATGTTTCGGCATTCTTTTCTTTACATTTATCTTTCAGGGGGAAGCCAGCTGACAGATGATATGGTTGCTAAGGACATGGGCAGCCAGCTTCCAGGTCTGCTGCTTAACAACCAGCTATTCTTTGCACAGGAATTCAAATCGGTCAATAATCGGTCAATAAACATCAGTCATAAAACATTTTAAGAGCCTACTGGCTCAGGTTAGGCTGTTCACAATAGGCAAGGCTACCCTACTGTTAGTACTCCAACAGAGTAGAAGCTCCCCTAACCACAGCGCTTCTAAACTCTGGTAAAAGCCTATGTGTACATGGACACATGGACACATAGGTTTTTATGGAGTTTAGTTTAGGAGCTTTGGCAAAAAAAATGCCAAAAGCTGCTAAACTCAAGTTTAGGAGCTGTAGTGTGCATGAAGTTTTAGGCAGAAAAGAGGGAGGGGAGAAAAATAGCAAACACTGTGGACTTCTGGATTCTGTTAGGGACTGCAGAGAGAGAGAGAGAGAGAGAGAGAGAGAGACAAAATAATAACTAAATATAACAATGAAAACATTTACAGCATATATAGATAAATGCATGCATACACAAAAGGGAGTATATTATGATTTGGTGGATTAACCCCACTTACATCAGCAACCTAAAAGGTAGCATACTTTCATTTCAATTGCATTCCTAATAATAATATATGGTACTTCCTTGCTAGGTACATGGTGTCACACAAGGGACTCCATTTCTGTGACATGTTGAGGGACCTGCTGCAAAATCTTCTAATTAGGGAGCTAGTAAAGCTAGTCAAGTAAATATTCACACATATTCATCGGGTAGAGAAAATATTAGAGTCCACACTGCCTAATAACAGGTAGAGTGTATTTTAAAATAAGTCAATGTCTAGAAAACATAAAATAAATAGAAAATTTACTTAAAACATTGGTATACAGTACTTTGTAGTTCCAGGCAAAGTGCAGTTACTTAAGAGCTTAGTAAATGAGGCAAAGCTTCACTTTACAAAGAATACCCAATCACATGCAAGGAAAAAAATGGCATTAATGCTTGCACATAATTGGATGATGGAATACAGCAGAGCTCTCACTTATTTACTAAACTATGGAGCAACTGCACTTGCAAAAGTGCGCAATCTATATGCCATTAGTAAATCAACCTCCTTGATTGCGTAATAGACATGTGCATTTGTTTTCGTCCGAATGCATTTTCGACGGATTTCGGGTATTTTCGTTATCGTTCTAACAAATGATAACGAACATGCAGAATAAGAAAACCGAAAGATCCAACATAAACAAATGTTTTATTTCCGTTTTCGTTGTGACAACAGTTCGATATAGATAGGAGATTCGACATGACGCTGACAATAACAATCTGTGTCTATCGAACCTGTGGTCGAATGTGCCTAACCTTAACTCTATTAGTCCAAGATTATTCTACATAGAGAGAAAAGATTTGACATAGAGAGAAAAGATTCGACATAGGGAGAAAAGATTTGACATTCGAAAAGAGATCGCTGCTGGAATTGGGTGGGGGAAGTAAAATAAATATAATTATGATGATGAATGTTATTGGCCGATTGTAACCAAAGAGGAGGGGCAGTAAAATAGCTAGAACTAAGTACACACAAACAGCCAACTTATGCCGCGTACACACGAGCGGACTTTACGGCGGACTTTGCCCGGCGGACTGGATTTCGTCGGACGATTCGATCATGTGTGGGCTCCAGTGGACTTTGTTTGCTCAAAAGTTGGACGGACTTAGATTTGAAACTTGTTTAAAATTTATCCGTTGAAATCGAGTCCGGTCGAAAAGTCCGCCGTCTGTATGCTAGTTAGATGGACAAAAAGCCACGCTAGGGCAGCTATTGGCTACTGGCTATGAACTTCCTTGTTTTAGTCCGGTCGTACGTCATCACGTACGAATTCGACGGACTTTGGTGGATTGTGTGTAGGCAAGTCCGTTCATTCAGAAAGTCCGTCGTAAAGTACGTCGAAAAATCCGCCGGGCAAAGTCCGCCGTAAAGTCCGCTCGTGTGTACGCGGCATTACTTTCACTTATGATTTGCTAGACATACACATTGAATCATTTCAGAAGACAGTCAATCTTAGCTGGTCCGTTTGTCAGAGAACCTGAATTATTTAGCAATTAAGCATAAGCACAGCAGCAGAACAATAGTGAAGCAAGCTACAGTATAACTTAACTTTTTCATAATAATCTGCTGCTATTGTATTAGTGTTGTGAACTTGATAGTGATACTAGTGTTGCGAGTGTTGTGATAGCCTCAGAGGCTGCCCGTGTTGTGGGGGGGATTTATTATTATAGATTCTATATTATAGTGCCATATCAATATCTGACACAACATCGGATGCTGTGCCCGCCATTGCACTTGGAGATTGAGAAACGAATGTGAAAGTTGGCTGACTGTTGGGGTAGAGTTATACCATTCAACATGAACGGCGAAGATTCGACAAAGCAACGAAAAACATACAAACTTTGAATCTTCTAAGAAAGTTCTAAGAAGATTCAATGGAGCAGCTAAACTGTACGACGCTGCAATCGTACATTTCCGGTCAAATGCATCCGCTCATAGGCTATAGAAAAATTTGAATGTTGGTTGATTAGTAAAATAATTAATAAATAAAATTATTTATAGTCATACAACATTAGAATTCTACTACAGCTAGCTTGTAGGCGGAAAATTCGACCAGAAATGTACATGTACAGTTTAGCTGCTCAGTCAAATCTTCTTTGAACATTCGAAAGACACCATAAGCCTTCAATGACAGATTTGACCTTAATTAATTTGCATTTTCGGACGAATGCAATTTTTAATGAAAAACAAAATAAATACAAACAAATTAATTCTAAATTTAAATTTACTTTTTGGACGAAAACGAAATTCCAAAACAAAATATTTCAGTGTGAACATGTCTATTGCGTAAATCAACCTCCTATCACCTCTCTGCCAATTCACACTGTCTATTCCCTTTAAATGATTTTTTCTTACTCAAATTCAATTATAAAATGCTGTAAAATTATCTATAAATAACTGATGCTTCATTCTTTTTAAAGCTGCTAAATATGATGAGTTAAAGTTCTGTAGATACAGTACACTAAATGAAATTACAAACATTTGTAAAACACAGTTCTTGCAAGGCTCCATTAAACAGCATAAAACCATGTTACTGTGATAATCAGAAAGTATAATGCTTGTGCATCTACCTGCTCTTTTTTAATAAGTACAAATTAAGATAACATTTAAATAAAAAAATAAAAAAACATAACATACTAAATTTCAAGCACTGAAAGCCTGCTTTGAGACATATTTTACATAACATTATTCATCAACATTTAAAGGCATTTGCAATTCTTCAGAGAGCTTGTGTTTAAAAATATGAAGTCTTAAATTCAACATTTACTTATGATAAGTGCTATGAATCTATACTCCTACATCCTGCTTTCTGAATTGCATTGACATTTACTGACATTCAAAGATTGTCTGATTTCCTTTCATCAGTTAGAGCAGGTATGGAGCAGCATGAGGAATATCAGAAAAGGCTGTCTCTTAATAAATATCTTTGTAAAACCTTTACATATCTTTGAATTCCTAGCAGAAATTTAACAGTTCCAAGATGTATATTCTATAGAAATAAAAACATGTACCAATTACACATATTATTCATCTAAACGGTGCACAAAATGCTCACATGTGATAAATATTGTATTGAATGTTTTTAAAACTATTAATAAATTATCCTGAAAACTATTACCTTTGTTCTGGTTATCGTGTGTGTTCTATTGGGTTAATTACTGAGCAAATCTTACAGCATACAGTGAATTAAAAGAATCACATTTCATTTGTAGCTTATTTCATTGTTTTGTATATGAACTTTTCCAAAAAGTACTGGTTCTTTCATGAAACTAACTTACTAAATGCAATTATATGGAATATGGAAGAAAAATTTGTGGGGAGCGCTAATGATATAGTGACATAATGATGCTATAAAAATAATATGAATGAAGTTGCAATATATAATAAAAAAATTGATAATTGAAAGAAAACGCTGTACACCAGCCTACCTATATAAAACCAAAACACCAATACTATGTAATGAGTATTGTGCCTAAATAATCCAAAGTTAATGATAACCAGTATTATACAAACAATGTACTTCAATTCACAAATTGCAATGACATAGTGGTCATATATGTTCCATAGTGTACCATATAACATATCATGTAAAACACACATATAACGTGTATCCATAAAAGTCCATATGTGAATTAATCTTGTGCCTGGATCTTGTATTCAAACTAACAGTGGAGCCCTTTCACCACCTAGGGATATCACCCAAAAGTGCTCATGAAATGGGTGTCAGCTTACCAGATATAGTTAACCTAATTAATGAAAAAAAGGTCAAATTGGCTTTAGCAAGATATTGCTTGCTGCAATGGAGAAATCGGTAGACTGGACTCCTGCCCTCACACCATGAGAACCTCACAAATGGGATAGGAAACAAATATAGAAGGAACCAAAATAGTGTAATCCCGTTTATTTTATAAAGGTTAAAAACAAACAAAGCCAAATGGCTGCTTACATTGATGGTGCCATCGCCCGGCACTGAGGCTGGAAAGTGTAGCGTGTCAATGGATGTCCCGCATTGATTACTGGCAACAGCAGCGTGCATTCCACCTACAACAGATGAACAACCAGGGGAGCCTACATCTCTGAACCATCGGGATACGAGAACATTAACTTTATTATGTCTCTGTATGCCACACCATCTGTGAGAGTGTGTGTCAATGGCCACCTGTCGAATGTCTTCCCTTTCCACAATGGCACAAGATAAGGCTGCCCCCTATCACCAATACTCTTTGTCCTAACTCTGGAGCCATTTCTTAGCCGCCTTAGATTCAATGTAGATATTAACTACTTGCTTACTGGGCACTTATACCACCTTCCTGTCCAGGTCAATTTTTAGCTTTCAGGGCTGTTGCACTTTGAATAACAATTCGTTTGGTCATGCAACACTGTACCCAAACAAAATTTGTATTAAACAAATAGAGCTTTTATTTGGTGGTATTTAATCACCACTGGGTTTTTTTTTGTTTTTTGTTTTTCTGCTAAAGAACCATAAAAAGACCAACATTTTGAAAAAAAAACATTTTTCATAGTTTATTATAAAATTTTGCAAACAGGTAGTTTTTCTCTTTCACTGATGTGTGCTGATGAGGCTGCACTGATGGACACTGATAGGCACTGATGAGGCGGCACTGATAGGTGACACTGATGGGTACTGATGAAGCTGCACTGATGGACACTGATAAGGTGGGACTGGTGGGCACTGATGAGGCCGCACTGGTGGGCACTGATGAGGCTGCACTGATGAGCTCTGATAGGCAGCACTGAAGGACACTGAGAGGTGGCACTGATGAGCACTTTTTTGTGCCCTCTGCTTTTATTTTTAATTTATTTCCCCTTTTTTTATTAAATCATTCTTTATGTAGTCTACATAACTTTTAATCTTGTTTTTAATTTGCTGTTGTGGCCATTAGTTCATGCATCTTCTATCCAGTTTCCAAATTCTTCCATGTCCATGTTTCATTATGTGAAATATGTTTTCCATATTGAGGCTTGGAACACATTGGCGGTAATTTTTAATGAAATTGAGGCTTGGTTACGAACCGACTGGATATGATGCAGAACAGGAGGCGTACTCTCTGATCCTGTTGTTGATCTCAGATCGAGGCTTGAGTTTTCTGGCAGCCATTTTCCTATCATTGATTGGTTAATTGGTATAACCCTCCCCTGCTGGATGCATACAAATACTGTGTGGCTACTAACATGCCCCCAATGACATCAGTTGTGACAAAACATGTAGGGCAGAGCCTACATACATGCCGTTGCCATGCCTGTCTTGCTGTGTACATTAGCTGATATACCTCCATGGTTTCATTTTGGCCCTATGATATTGTGAGTACTTTTAGCCCCCTTTTTTTATGAAAGTGTATTGACGTACTTACACTATGTGGATGTCTTATTTCAATTCATATCCTTGATGAAAACACATCTTTGCATACCTACCAAAATACCACTGAATCTGCTCAATCCCTGTTCTTTGTGTTTGGATGAAACGTCCTGCATTGTAAAGTTATCACACTGGACGATTGTGACTCCGTAATAAAACTCTGGTGAGAGTCCATCCTTTTTTATATTTTATATATATTTTTTCATTCATCTCATCACTTCGGACTGTTTACATTGATGTGCCACAATTTTTTTGGTTGGATATTTATACATTTTTATCACTACTAGAGCTGCATTTTTTAAGTATTATACTGATGAGCACTGGCAATGATGGGCACTGATGGGCAGCACTGATATGTGACACTGATGATGAGGCACTGATGGGCACTAATTGGCAGCACTGGTGGGCACTGATAGGTGGCACTGGTGGGCACTGATTGGCAGCAGTGATGGGCACTGATAGGTGGCACTGGTGGACACTGATGGGCACTGATAGGTGGCACTGCTAAGCACTGATAGGTCGTACTGGCTGGCACTGATTAGCAGCACTGGTGGGCACAAATTGGGACCGATGTCCCTGTAACAGAAGCCGGTTACCGGCTTTCTTCTATTCTCCTCACACTGATCATGAGGAGTAAAAAAGCAGATAACTGGCTTCTGTATACTTCTGTGATCAGTTGGCATTGGCTGACAGCTGATCAAGTGGTAAAGGGCCACTGTGATTGGCCCTTTACCCATCTCTGTGATCAGCCAAGCACGCAGGTGGCATGCAAGCAGCATGATCATAGGAGGACATCTATTGACGCCCTCCCGAAGATGGAAAGTGGTTAAAGGCCTAAAAGTTGCAGACCATACCTACAAACTTATAATTTATAAATGGATAATAGGATTTTAAATACCCCTCCAGTGAGCATAACATACATAAGTATTCTAAAACACATATAAAGCTTTATTTAATCCAATCATGTATAAAAAACACACATATTTACACACACATATTTAACATATGCTTGCACATTAGTACCTACGAGTATCGTCCATTAGAAAGACGCATGATTTTTGTGCCGAGATAAGGAAACTCATCAACCTAATTTCCTTATTGTGAAAAAAAATCAGGCTTCTTTCTAATGGACGATGTTTGCTGGTACTAATCTACAAGCATATGTTAAATATGTGTATTTTTTAGACATTTTATTGTATGGAATAAAGCTTTGCATATTTTTTAGAATACTTATGTATTTTGTGCTCACTGGAGGGGTATTTAAAATCCTATTATACATTTATACATTATCTATTTAACCCAAGGATGAGACCTTCCATTGGCATACTTATCTAATGGTAAACTTCCCCACACACACCTAACTAGAATAATTTTTTGTTCATGTGGAAGTCAGATACCATAACCTCTGTTCTAGAAATTACTTACCCCTTCTACATAAGGTATCGAGTGACCTTTGAAACTAGGATAAATCCTCTTTTCACATGGTTTGGCAGGGTGGCTATCCTGAAGATGAATGTTTTACCACGTTTACTATATATCCTGCAGGTGTATCAGATTAAGCTGCCTCAAAAATTATTTACTGCATATAAACAACACTGTAGGACCTTCCTTTGGTGCAATCAGTGCCTGAGAATCAGTTATGACCTGCTGGCCCTGCCCAAACAGAAAGGGGGGATAGGTCTTCCTGGCCTTCAAAATTACCACTGGGCATGTCACCTTTTTAGGATTGTTGACTGGAACGTGTATGATTGAGTCAAAGGCTGTAAGACTGTTTTATAGTGTTGTCCCTTGGGTCGGCACCCCCGCTGACTCACTCCATAACATACCCTTCAGGACCTTCCCCTGGTTGGGCCTGACTTCCGAGAAGTCTGCAAAAAACTCAAACTATCATCCTCACCAGGGCCCTTAATGCCTATCCTATTTAACCCTGAGTTTCCCTCTGGAATGTCCAGACAGTTTCTCTCCAACATTTAGCCCCATTTCAGAATCCCGGCCCACCATTGCTTCTACAGACACAGACTCCTAGACCGTGACATCCTGACTTTCCAAACACAAGTATTGTTTCCTTTCTGGATATACATCCAAATATAACATTTTCTTTGAGTCACTGACTGCTCCTCCTCTGTATCTAGACCTCTTACCTCTATTAAATACTTTTGCTCTAGGTCCTCACCCCAACAACAAGTAATAGCCATTGTTTATAATATGCTTTTTGCTGATTGGCCTCCCAATTCTGGCAGAGCCTGCAGGGCCTGGGAGAAGGACCTCACACCAAACCTGTCTGTGATGAGCTGGGACCGCATCTACACCAATACACACAAAGACTCTGTAAATTTCACCACTCAGCAGCTATAAAATCCTATTGAGATGGTACACTACCCCAGTGCAGATTCACAAATTTGACCCAGAAGCCTCTAATGTATGTTGGAGATGCACCAAGAAGCCAGGTACACTCCTTCACATCTGGTGGTTGTGTCTACTGCTCCAACCCTACTGATCCAAGGTGCACTGCACAATGTTCCAAGTCACCACATATACTTTGGGTTTCACCTCAGCATGATCCCTTCTATATCACTCTTCTCTTCCCCGTAAGGCATATTTCAAATAGTTGGCAATGCATATGGTAAATGCCGAAAAAATCTGCATCCCAATACACTGGGGCACGACCCGCATACTAACAATGTCACAATGGTTAACCCGCCTAATTAAAATTGATGACAAAATGAATTAGCATCGCAATTGACTCCATCTCCAAATTTACACATACCTGGGCTTGCTAGCTCCACTTCCAAATGACTGAGAAATCCAAACAACAGATGGGAATACCTTCCTAACTGACTATTTTAAATAGTAATCCAGTAAAGCTAGTGTTTCCCCATCTTTTCCTTCTCTCCTTTCCCTTGACTCTTTGGCTGCCAGGGGATCTTCCTGCCTTGCTAGCAGCTAGGGAATCTTCCTGTTTCTCCTCACCCATTCCCCCTTTTTGAAAAGAGAATCAGTAGAGGCTATTGTGGACTTTCAGGGTACCGTACAAAGGCTTAACATACACAAAGTGAGTAAAAAATATATTTTCATTCCAACAATATATTAAAACGTACAAAAATCTAAAAAGTATAGACACAGAGACCTGTGTCCTAAACATTCAGCTCTACAAAAATACATATGGAGTGAACTTTGGAGAATGACCATTGTCAGCTGTAACATATACCATCTGTGTATTAAATGCTCTACATGTTTCGCAGAAAAGACCACCGCTTCTTCAGGAGCTTGTTGTATGGTAATCTAGAGTAATCATCACATTTAATACTATAATGGATAGGTTTTGCAGAAAAGACCACTGCTTCTTCAGGAGCTTGTTGTATGGTAATCTAGAGCAATCATCACATTTAATACTATAATGGAAGGTGGAGAGAGGAAAAACATTGATTACAACATTGTTAAATATTATATGATACATATGTGGTGAAATCCCATGCACACTGTCTTATCCAAGACGAGGTCAAAAGGCATATTTATGATAATTTGAACTCGGAAATATGCCTTTTGACCTTGTCTTGGGTAAGTGTGCATGGGATTTCACCACATATGTATCATATAATATTTAACAATGTTTTAATCAATGCTTTTTCTCTCTCTACCTTCCACTATAGTATCAAATGTGATGATTGCTCTAGATTACCATACAACAAGCTCCTGAAGAAGCGGTAGTCTTTTCCACAAAACATGTTGAGTATTTACTACACAGTTGGTATATGTTACAGCTGACAATGGTGTCCAAAGGTCACTCCATCTGTAATTTTATAGAGCTGAATGTTTAGGACACAGGTCTCTGTGTCTATACTTTTTAGATGTTTGTATGTTTTAATATATTGTTGGAAAAAAAAATATTTTTACTCACTTTATGTATGTTAAACCTTTGTACGGTACCATGAAAATTCACAATAGCCTCTACCTATTCTCTTTTGATCTTACAATTGACATACCCTGTTCCTAGCAGCCTCACCCCTAGGATGGCTCAGTGGCCCTCTGTGGATAACCTTTCCTGGTTAGCTATCTCCTTATGTATTTTAACATTAAAGGGGTTGTAAATACTTGTGTTTTTTCACCTGCATCCTATGCATTAAGGTGAAAAAAGACCTAGTAGTGACTGCCCCCCCCCCATTTTACTTACCTGAGCCCTGGAATTTCACCCGGCGGAGACGCACTCCTCCTCTGCCCAGGGTTCTCGGCTCTTGATTGGATAGATTGATAGCAGGGCAGCCATTGGCTCCTGCTGCTGTCAATCAAATCCAATGACGTGGACTCCAGGGGGTGGGGCCGAGTCCAGCATTCGTGTCTAAGTATGCAAATGCTGGACTCAGGAGCACGCCCGCAAACTAACCCCCCCCAGGGAGAGCGCTTCTCCTAGGGGGGTGTCTGATGCGGCGAGGAGTCAGGAGTGCCACCGAGGAACCCCAGGAAAGGATGTTCAGGGCCACTCTGGGCAAAACGAACTGCACAGTGGAGGTAAGTATGATATGTGTCTTATTTAAAGAAAAAAAACCGAGCCTTTACAATCACTTTAACTCTGGCATTCAGGAGCTTGGCTCCAGACATTCCACTTTGTTATGGGTGACATGTTAATGGGTTGTTAATATATGCACATTATCTATGCATTCTCAATGCTCTATACTTATATATTATCTGTTATCAGTACTGTTTCCCTACTAGCGGTAGGGACTTGAAATTGACCCCTGTATGAATCTGTTTATGTTTACCTTGGGCTGGTTTGCCTCCAAGATTGTGACATTGTTATGTGTTTTTCAAATACCTTCAATAAAGTCTTTTTGTGGAAATAATAAAAAAACACACCACATACATAATACAAGCACAAAGGTGCTAGGTGCGTACAAAACAAAAATTAAAGAACATTTATTGGGTAACACCATGCATGAGTGGGAGCAATAATTCTAAGGCCATCAACCATTATTAACTCTAAATTGATGAGCTGTAAAGGCTTTAAAAAGTGTCACTTATGAGCACCATAGTTTTTCTTCTTTTTACAGGTGTGTTCAATTTTAAGGCTTGACGTTTAATTTCTATTTACTCAACTTTTATTATTACCATATACAAATACTTTTTTTTTATTACCAAACAAATATTATGTCTGTGTGCACTAAACATATTTTAGTGTATTTTTTACTGAAAATACTGGTTTTATAAACAGTAGCAAAAATATCATGTGACATAAAAAAAAATTACTTTTTAGTGGAAAAACCCGCGCTAGTGAGCAAGACAAAATAAAAAATAAAAAATTGCTTGAAAATGCAATGTGCAGCTGCAACAAAATACTTCAAATATCAAATAAAGTGTAAAAAACCATATAAACTAAATTTGTGCGCTAGCATAAATAAAACATGTAATGAAATTTGCAACTAACAGGCTCCTTGGGAGTACTACCCGGAGCTGTAGTGAATTTAAATCCCAGTGCAGAGAAATAACACAATAAAATAAAACATACAAAAGTTATGAATTAAAACATATCTCCATGACAAAAATTGTGACTAATTCTGAAAAAGCAAAAAAGTGAAAGTTCAAAAATTGCGATCGGACCCCCAATCGCTTGAAAAACACCACATTCAGTCCATGAAAGACAAGTAGTATAAAGAGGATAAAACGTTCCTTAGGTGTGTCATATCAGGGTAGAAAGGTGAAAAGATGTAGGGACACTTCCAAGCCACCGATAGTTGCGGGAGAGAAGTAATGGATGTACCCTTACCGCACTTGATGGACCTCCTCTATGGCGAGGTCATACGAGCTTGCAGATATAACCCTCTGCAGGGACAGATGGATAACAATGTCCGGGTCTTGTTTGTAAGCGCCTCTCACTCAAAAACTGATCTTTACTGCTTCAGCGTCAGGAGGGAGACTAGTGAGAGTGAATGGATCTAGAGGAGAAGGGACAGCATAGGGACTGGCAGCAACACTCGCAAATATGGCACTTGCAGGAAGCGATGCATGGAGGCCAACAGCATTTTGCACAGTAAGAGGCTTATGTTGCTCTAGAGAAGTAACTGTTTGCAAACAGTTGTATGTTTTATTTTATTGTGTTATTTCTCTGCACTGGGATTTAAATTCACTACAGCTCCGGGTAGTACTCCCAAGGAGCTTGTTAGTTGCAAATTTCATTACATGTTTTATTTATGCTAGCGCACAAATTTAGTTTATAAAAAAAATTACAACTACCAAAATTAGATTCTACAGGGTCTCTATTTTCTGTAAATACATAATGTGTCGGAGGTTTAAAGTAAAATTCATGTGCGAAATATGCATGTGTGTGAAAAAATGAAAACATGCCTTTGTCAGCGAAAGCGTTATAGCAATGTTTCCTGTTGGAAGATAGCATAGAAACTCAAGCATATAAATCTCCCATCTGGCAAAGAAATCCTGCTGTCTTGCTTATATTGTATCTATATAAGATTATTGAATGTAATCAAGAAGCTTTGTTCTTCCGAAATTTAAACCTATAGAGATTTTTCCATTAAAAGTGAGACTCAGTTTGGGACAATGAAGAGAGAAGACTTTTATGTTAAAGAGAACAATTCAGCAATGGGCTTTATGAGAATCTAAATCACCATTTCTAGGTTTTTATAACAATGCAGTCTTACCTCCCAGGGATAGATGTGTGTGTTCTTATTTACAATTTTTTTTTAATCATAGCAGAAATAGCAGACCAATGTACTGAAATGTGTAAGACGCATGTGGAAGCTTAACTCTGTGTTGCCTGGGCTTTGAACTTATAACTAATACTCAATTTTGTTTGAGAAAAGTAAAACCGAGAATTACCAAAAGAAAAAAGAAATGTTTTCTATTATGTAATGCTGGCAGCACATTTTCTGAATATCAGTTTTTAAGCATCTTTTGTCAGCAGTAAGCTCAGGCAGGAGATAGGTGGACTTAAAACCTGACACTCAGTTTGGCAATGCCATTTTAATTGTGAGAATACAGTCAAGTAATCTGTAAAGGTAGGGTAAGGTTGCATTGTTATGACAAATCAAAAGTGGAGATTTAGATTTTTTTATAAGTTTCCATTGGTAATTTGTAAGAACTGGATTCATGTTCACCTCAGAGCAGGATTTGTTTGAACTTTCAGTGCTCACATTTCACCTGCTAAGGTGAATCTCTTGCTGAAATCAGAAGTCATTAATTTAATGTTGGTTTTACCACCTCCACTAAATAGCAACTTCCTGCTGTGCAGTGGAAATCTTTGGTTGCCAGGGCACAAATGGCTGTCTGCCTCCAAGCAACTGAGGATGCCATGTGGGTTGGCTGCCTGTGTTCTAGCTACTGATAATGAGGTATATCATACCACACTTTAAAGAAATACATACCTATAAAAAAAATCATTAATGATACAATGCCTTATACAGTGCACAGAATATACAGTATTTTGCTTATCACTGGTCTATTGTCCTAACCACAGATCCCATAATTTTTTTTTATGATTGCCCAGTATTAGGGATGGGCGAATGGTTTGGCCCAAGCATAAGTTCAGGCTGAACTTTGGTTGTTCGGATGTTCGGCGAACAATGAACATTATGCAGTGTTCGTGGCAAATTCAAAAGCCGCAGAACACCAATAAAGTCTATGGGACATTAACATGAAAAACCAAAAGTGCTCATTTTAAAGGCTTATATGCAAGTTATTGTCATAAAAAGTTTTTGGGGAACCGGGTCCTGCCCCAGGGGACATGTATCAATGCAAAAAAAAGTTTTAAAAACGGCAGTTTTTTTCAGGAGCAGTGATTTTAATAATGCTTAAAGTGAAACAATAAAAATGAAATATTCCTTTAAATATCATGCCTGGGGGGCGTGTCCGGATGTGAAAGGCGGCGGACATGTTGGAGAGGAGCTCCGGGTATCCTGGAATCCATCCTTAACCATCCGTGTAATTAAACACAAAAATCCAACCAGATTACCTGCCTGTCGCGTTCCTTTATCCCTTCTGCTGCTGCCTGTACCTGTATTGTGAGGATCTGGCCCATGATCTCCCAGGGAGCAACCAATACTCCATAGCCGCGGCCGCCACCATCTTCCTGGACCATATCCTCCTGGAGGGAGCCATTCCTGGCCTGGAGGAGAGGTAGGGGATCCATCTCATCACCCGGCCTGTCCCTCCAGGTGCTAGTGAAGCCTGCTGCCCACCGCACTTTCCTATGCCGCAGGTCGGCAGAGAGGCGCCGCGGCCAGCCTGAACTACAATCAGTAGCGCAGACGCGGCTGTGCACAGACACCCCACCATCCCTCCTGCTGAAAAAGACTCAGTCATCCAGAGGAGACTACCTGTGTGGGCTGGCTAAGGAGTCCTGAGGTCCAGCACCCTAATCACCCACCTGCCTCCATCCCAGCTCCCTGGGCCTTTCCTACATGGTGCTCCCAGCTGGCTCTTCCTGCTAGATTGTCACTACCTGCAAGTTTAGTGGGGACTGCTGGCAACTACTACCCGCCACTCCTGACTGCTGCTCTGGGCCCTGAGAACTGTCCGCTGTTGAGACTGTGATTCTGAGGCCTGTGCTGCATCGCTGCCCTAGTGAGTGCCTCTGTGGTGAACACTATTTCAGTGTCTGACTGGCTGTTATGTGGCTGTGAGGGGCTCTCTCCTATCACATTGCTGACTATTGCTGAAGGCTGCTATTCCTCTGCTTCTTTCTCTTAACCACTTGCCCCCAGTTTCATGGGTCCTAAGCACTGGCCCAAAAACCCATCCACGCCAGGCCGCCCGGCCCCTGTGCCGGATACACAACCTGACCCTTCTCTCATAGGGAGGCTGCAGGCCCTGCTTACTGAATTAGTTATGGAGCCTGAGGCTTCCCTGAGTTCAGCTCTCTCTGCCCCACCCTCCCAGGACAGCACTGCAGTGATCCTGGCCGCCATTGAACAAAGCAAAACCTCCATGCTGGTGAGAATAGACTGCCTTGCTGAAGAATGTAATCTCATTAGAAATGACCTGGATAAGATCAGGGGCAGGCTAACTGAATCAGAATCCAGAATTTCTGCCACTGAAGATCTTACAGCTACCCACACCAATACCATAGTGGACTTGCAACGCACAGTACAACAGCTTGTCTCTAAATCCGATGACGCAGAAAACAGGGTGAGACGCAACAATGTTCGAATCCTAGGTCTCCCGGAGGGGGAGGAGGGTGACCAACCGGCGGAGTTCGCAGAAAAATTCTTCAAAAAACTTCTGGACCTCACAGACATCTCCCAGACCTATGTCGTTGAGCGTGCCCACCGTGTACCCACGGGGCACTTCTTTCCTGGTGTGAATTCTCGACCTTTCTTGGTTCACTTCCTCAACTTCAGGGATCACGATAGGATCCTTTCTGCAGCTCGCAAACACCCCTCACTTTCGTATGGCAACTCCTCAATCCTATTGTTTCCAGATTTCTCAGCTGACCTGCAGCGCAAGAGGAAGTCCTTCAATGACGTCTGTAAGTGCCTACGTGAAAAGAACATTAAATACAGCATGTTGTATTCCAGTCATCTCTGGGTCCCTCACAATGGCTCAGTCAGGTTCTTTGACTCCCCAGCTGATGCAGCCGACTGGCTGAGCAGCCTGCGGTGAGCACCAGATGCTATCCCTCACTACAAGTTGCTCCCTAAAAGTTTTCATAAAGTTTTCATAAAGATTTTATCCTTCTTCCGGATCCAGGCCCGGGGGGGTGGTTTGTCCAGTTATCAGTCTGTTGTGTGGCCCCTTGGGTCTTATCATCTAAAGTTGGGAGACTTATCTCCTGAGTGGGAGACTGATCTACCCCCAGGAACTGGTATGTTTAATTTACCCCCAACTGCAATTTTTCTTTTGCTAAAGCCATTGCTCACTGGAGATCCTTCTAGTTCAAGACTGGACTTGCATTTTTTCTACATTCTTCTACCCCGGAGCTACCTTGTTGGACATAACACACTGAAGTATTTAACCCCCTCAGTTTTTCTTTTTGTCTTTTTTTTTTAGGTCAATTGAAGAGGCATCAGCGGCACTGAATCGCCGCACTTTGGAACTTTTTCACAGAAGTCTGAAGTTCTAATGCCCCGTACACACGGTCGGATTTTCCGATGGACAATGTCCGATCGGAGCGTGTTGTCGGAAATTCCGACCGTGTGTGGGCTCCATCGGACATTTTCCATTGGATTTTCCGACACACAAAGTTGGAGAGCAGGAGATAAAATTTTCCGACAACAAAATCCGTTGTCGGAAATTCCGATTGTGTGTACACAAATCCGACGGACAAAGTGCCACGCATGCTCAGAATAAATAAAGAGATCAAAGCTATTGGCCACTGCCCCGTTTATAGTCCCGTCGTACATGTTTTACGTCACCGCGTTTAGAACGATCGGATTTTCCGACAACTTTGTGTGACCGTGTGTATGCAAGACAAGTTTGAGCCAACATCCGTCGGAAAAAATCCTAGGATTTTGTTGTCGGAATGTCCGAACAAAGTCCGACCGTGTGTACGCCCTATAAGAGTTTTGAGTTCAGGTTTTTAGTATTAAACTGGCCATAATTCTAGTTTTCTGTTTTTTCTTTTTTCTCTTTTAAGGGTACTTCATGGTCAGTAGGGAGTTTACAGGTTACTGTTTTTCTTTTTTTTTTCTTCTTTTTTGTATGCTCTGTATCCACTGACTGATGCTTATATATCATGTATTCTGTCAATTCTCACCATGCCCAGTGAAAAATTTGTTTTCCTCTTTGCATTCTCCCTTGGTCCCAAAGGGGCCAATCCCCCTCACCTAGGTATCATTATGCTGTATTATAATTTGTTATTGCCTTCATGGAGTTAAGACTGATAACATGGAAAGTACGGGGTCTAAACAACAAGGTAAAAAGGGCATTAATGTTCAAATACCTAAATAGTCATAGACCACATATCTTGTTCCTGCAGGAGACCCATCTTCTGGGGAACAAGATCCTGGTGCTACGTAGACCCTGGGTACAGCAATCATTTCATGCGACGTACTCCAATTATTCAAGGGGAGTGGCCATCTTATTGAAGGAGGATCTTGAATTTTTAGACAAAGATTTTATCACCAAGGAGATAGAGGCAGCGATTTGCTCATTCCCCAGTAGGGATGAGCTTTGTTTTTGAGTCGAACCCATGTTTGACTCGAACATCGTCTGTTCGCCCGTTTGCCGAATTGCGAACGATATGGGCCATTCGCGCCAAATTCGTGTGGCGCGTCACGGCCCATAATTCACTGCGGCATCGCAGTGCATTGCTGGCTGATGATTAGCCAAGCATACACTATGACCTGCATGCTTGGCTAATCACAGCGCCGTCTGTAGAGAGAGCTGTAATTGGCCAAAGCCAGGGTGGCTTTGGCCAATTATGGCTCAGGGGGTTTAGTACACGCCCAACACTATATAAGACCACTTGCACGGTGGCCCTGTGTAGTGTGTGTTCCGGTGTTGAGAGACAGAGACAGAGAGGCAGTGTCATTTGATTTAAGTTAGATAGATTAGGCAGGACAGTCAGTGAGTTAGCTGCACTTACAGTGTATTGTGTATATATATATATATATATATATATATGCATCCCAGGTGTTGTGTATATATATATATATATATATATATATATATATATATATATATATATATATATATACACTGTATTCAGTTTAGCTAGATCCGTTCCTGTTATTATCTTCCTACTGACAGGCAGGCTTGTGTTGTTACAGTATTTACAGCTACCTGAAGAAAATTGCTGGTGTTCTTCTGATCCTATTAGTACCACAGTCAGGCAGCTAGACTATTTACAGTTAGTGTAGTGCGTCCTCCTCACAGTGTTCAGCTAAAGCTACAAGTTAGTTTAGTGTGAGCTCTGCACAGTGTTCAGCTAAAGCTACAAGTTAGTGTAGTGCATCCTCTTCACAGTGTTCAGCTAAAGCTACAAGTTAGTGTAGTGCACAGTGTTCAGCTAAAGCTACAAGTTAGTGTAGTGCGTCCTCCTCACAGTGTTCAGCTAAAGCTACAAGTTAGTGTAGTGCATCCTCCTCACAGTGTTCAGCTAAAGCTACAAGTTAGTGTAGTGCGACCTCTGCACAGTGTTCAGCTAAAGCTACAAGTTAGTGTAGTACATCCTCTGAACAGTGTTCAGCTAAAGCTACAAGTTAGTGTAGTGCGTCCTCCTCACAGTGTTCAGCTAAAGCTACAAGTTAGTGTAGTGCAACCTCTGCACAGTGTTCAGCTAAAGCTACAAGTTACTGTAGTGCGTTCTCTGAACGGTGTTCAGCTAAAGCTACAAGTTAGTGTAGTGCGACCTCTGCACAGTGTTCAGCTAAAGCTACCTGTAGAAGGTTGGTGGTGTTTTCCTGATCCTATCATTACCGCAGGCAGCTACATTATTTACACGTTAGTCTAGTGCAACCTCTGCACAGTGTTCAGCTAAAGCTACCTGTAGAAGGTTGGTGGTGTTTCCCTGATCCTATCACTACCACAGGCAGCCACATTATTTACACGTTAGTCTAGTGCGACCTCTGCACAGTGTTCAGCTAAAGCTATCTGTAGAAGGTTGGTGGTGTTTTCCAGATCCTATCACTACCGCAGGCAGCTACATTATTTACACGTTAGTGTAGTGCGACCTCTGCAAAGTGTTCAGCTAAAGCTACCTGTAGAAGGTTGGTGGTGTTTTCCTGATCCTATCACTACCGCAGGCAGCTACATTATTTTAAGGTTAGTGTAGTGTGTCCTCTTCACAGTGTTCAGCTAAAGCTACCTGTAGAAGGTTGGTGGTGTTTTCCTGATCCTATCACATTTATGGAAAGGGACTTCTCTATTGAAGAATTCCAAGCCGCATTGAAATCATCCCCCACAAGTAAAGCCCCAGGCCCAGACGGGTTTACAGTCCTGTACTAAAAAACATTCAGTGACGTCCTACTCCTCCGTCTCACGGCTTATGCCAATTCAATTTACAACTCATCAGGCCTAAGCCCGGAATCCCTCTCTGCCCATATTAAAGTTATCCTAAAACCCGATAAAGATCCCACCCTGTGTAGTAGCTACAGGCCCTTTGTTGAATACAGACACTAAACTCTATGCCAAGGTCATGGCCAATAGACTACTCCATATGCTTGCCCATTGGATCACGGCGGACCAGACGGGTTTTATACCCACCAGAGAGGCCAGAGACAACTCCTTACAATCCCTTTCCCTGATTCACTATGTCCGCAGATGCGCCCAGCCCACTCTTCTCCTCTTCACTGAAAAAGCATTTGACAGGGTGGACTGGGACTATCTCCAGACGACCTTACAATGTTTTGGATTGGGGCCCAAGATGTATCACCGCATCTCCTCCCTGTACTCTCACCCATCAGCACAAATTCATATTAACGGCTCCCTCAGTGACCCTTTCCCCCTATAAAATGGTACCAGACAAGGCTGCCCCCTATCCCCTCTCCTCTTCGCTATCACCCTAGAACCCTTCTTGGCCACAATTAGACATAATGACAGCATCCAAGGTGTCCAAGTTGGAAATAGAACCCATAAATGTGCAGCTTATGCTGATGATATTTTATTTTTTAACAACAGTTGTCTTAGCTCGTGTGGCAGATTGGAAGTATACTACCTCCTCCAAACTTTGGGTACAACTAGAATACGCCTTATGTGGCTCAGACTTAACAATCATCCCTTGGGTACCCCCCTCCTCTAGAGCCCTCTCCATATACTCCTCACCCATCACCATCTCTACCCTTGACATATGGGATGCGCTTCACAAAAGATACTCCTGGTCATATGACTCCCGCCTGATGCCGCTCCTGCACCACAATTATTTTTTGCCTGGTTCCATAGATCCGGTCTCATGAGAAAATAAACACACATAATCATAACACCATTTTAACAGCTTAGTCACCTTCATCCCTTATTTTTACTTTCGGTTTAAACACTGCGGTGTTTTATCTTACGTCACCTCCACAAATTTTTCCACATCCCATTATTATCACTTTCATATGAAAGCACATTAATTATTTAGGTTTTGTTTGGTTAACTGACCATCTTTACATATTTTCTTTTTTGATTGGTGACTTATTTATTTTAACAGTTTAGTCACCTTCATCCCTCAATTTTACTTTCATTCTGTACCCGGCGGTGTTTTATTTCACGTCACCTCCACAAATTTTTCCACATCCCTTTATAATTATTTTTATATGATAGCATATTTATTATTTATTATTTATGTTTCATTTGGTTAACCAACCATTTTTACACATATTCTGTTTTGATTGGTGACTTTTTTATTTAATTACACAGTTACATATGAACATATGTTATCTCACCATATATATATATATTTTATCACCACACATAAATATTTATGCACAGTATAACGATCTACTGCTTCATATTCTGATTTATTTTCATTTCTATATATATATCACATCACCTCCACACAATATTAATTTACTATCTTATATTTTACACTCATATTATCCATATGTTTCCTTGACTTCTTTTTTCACATTCACACACATTCTTTATTCCACATTCAATTCTTTTTTTTGCTGTCGCTTATACACCACAAACATGGGAGTTTCCATTTTAAAGCCCATTTGTCTGTCAGCAGGTGCCGAGACTTTGTATAATTGACATTCAGCTGTTATGGATTACACAGACATGTGATCACGTGGGTTTTTAATATAAGCTTTTTATATGTTCTTTACTCCCATTTATGCCAGCTATGAGTAAGCACTCGCTGTGAGTGCGAAACGCGTCAGCTGATCCCTGTACACTTCTGCTGTGGTGTTTTTGTATACTTCCATGACCCAACTTTTTTACTAATAAAGGCACTTATCATCAGACCGGTGTGCGGCTTCCAGATCCCTTTGCTTTTCTCTGCCTCGTGAGGAACCACTCTTACTTCACCACATCCTCCGTTCAAACACCCTAAAACCACTGTCGGAAATACTGGGCCCAAAATCCATCACATTTGTGGACAAGTGGAGATAGAACCAGATCCAACGCTTCCTCCGGACACTCCCTCAACCGATTCGAGGTATACCGGATCTGACTGGGATTGAACTCCTGCTCTACCACAAGGATCCTCCATTACACTGTGTTTCACAGTTCTACAAAGCCCTTATTGGATTACAATGCCCTTCATATCTGGGATTTCTCACCAAATGGGAAACAGACCTGGAATCCCTGATTACAGATAGGCAAAGGGACAAAATTCTACAAGTTGCTCACATTTCCTCTTTGGCCACAAGAATGGCAGAAACCAACTATAAACTTCTCGCTATATGGCAATATACTCCCACCAAGCTACACCCAATGTTTCCCTCCAGATCACCGCTATGTTGGAGGAACTGCGGAAACATTGCTACCCATGCTCATATTTGGTGGTCTTGTCCTCTAATCCGCTCTTACTGGGCTAAGATTCTCAAGATGATACACCTGATAACAGACACCCACCTTCCTAATGACATGTGGACTATACTTTTCCATACCACCCGCAAACCAATTGGCAAATATAAACATTCCCTCATCCCACACCTGCTGAACACAGCCAAGGCTCTCATACCGACCTTCTGGGGCCAAACTCTAATTCCAACCATAAAAGTCTGGCTACATAAAGTCAATAAGGTCTGTCTGCTGGAAGACCTTACCCATATCGCCAAAGGAGACTCTAAACGTCATACCCTAACTTGGACCCCATGGATCAAATTTACTTCCACCTCTGTCTACCAGGAGACCATATTCGCAATTCTACAAGATGCACAACCCAGTAATGCTTCTCTCTGATCCCAAGCACCGCTCAAAAATCTAAGCTGATTAACATCTATTAAGCTATGTTTTAAAGTATATATATATATATATATATATATATATATATATATATTTTTTTTTTTTCTCCTGTATGTTAACACATCCACCAGCACCCCCCCTCCCCTCTTATCCCATTATCCTACCCCCCTTCTCTTCCTCTTTCTCTCTCTCTCTTTACTATCTGTCTACTGCTTTCCTTAGCTTCAACTAATCAAAGGTCATGTGATCAAGCAATACTTTTGATGGTTCTATTGTTCTTCTAGATCCAGACCTGTACTCAGGGCACTAGCCATAGAACCTTCTTTTTTTTTTTCAAAAGATTTTATTGAAATTTTACAGAATAACAAGTATAGTTAGACATACAGTTCAGTGAAGCAAATCACACTTTTTCAGTAGGCATTGATAGGTAAAAACCAGGGAGTACAAGAGCAGTTGATAAAAAGTGAGTGCGGGCATATGGCCCTGTTAGTTAACAAAGTAAATATCGATATATGTATGAACTATAGGTGTTGGCTTGATGAAATCGGATGTATTGTGCGGGGGTGATTCAGACCGTTTTGTGAGCAACACCGTTCTCGTTCACCCCTAAACGGGACCTGCGCTGTGAACGAGAAGGGAGAAACAGGGGGAGACATAGGATATGTTTAACTATAACGGTCTGGTGAGTAACTGAAGGATTTGCATATAGAGGTTAAGCACATCCGAAGACTAAGCAAAGCCTATGGAGAGTCAGTCGTGTGGGGGAGATCTGTTAGTGGCGAAAAAGGAAGGGTAGTGGGTGTGTAAGAAAATGTTATGATCAGATCTGGTGTGCATGATATGTCAGGTCAATGTCGTTCGAGGGGGAGAGGGCGGGGCAATAGGGGATAGAGGGGGGGTTTTGGGGGAGGTCGGTAGGGGACAGGCTGCAGAGAGCTCTCAGGGGTGAGGGGGAGATAAAGGTGGCGAGGTCGAGCTTGTTTGGGGCTGTCTATAGTGAAGCCAACATTCCCAGGTGGTCTGGAATTTAGTGGGTGTGTCTTTGGCTTGGGCAATGAGTTGTTCCATATTCGCTATCCTGTCCACCCTGCGGATCCATTCCTCTACCGTGGGAGGGGCGGGATTTCTCCAATGCGCAGGGATACACAGGTTGGCTGCGTTAATCAGATGTATAGTTAGAGATTTTTTGTAGGAGCCGGGGGACCCTGGGGTGTGGTGTAATAAGTAGCGGGCATGAGAGAAGTCTGGGGTGTATATCGTGATTTGGGAGATTAGCCGATGGATTTATGACCAGAATGGTTGTGTCAGAAAGGTTACCTGGTTGGGCGCCGGGGCGCGCCGGGGCGCGTTGGCGCTCGTGTCCCTGTCCGTGCTGGGGCGCGTGTCCCTGGGGGTGCCGGTGTGTCTGGGCCGACCGGCCGTGGCGTGCGGGGTGGCGTCCGGGCGTTCGTGCGCCCGCGCGTTTGCGCTAGCGCGCGTCCGCGTTAGCGCGCGTCTGCCTGCGGGCATTACCTTTGACATGCCCGGTAGTGTGGGCGTGCACGCCAGTGTCGGGGGCGTGCTCGGGCACGTGCGGGGGCGCGGCGTGCCTTGGCGAATCGGCGCGTGCACGAGCGCGCCGTTTTGGCGCCAATCAGTCTATTTGAAGCCTGCCTCTACACTGACCCGATGCTGCCTGATCAAACAGCTCTGTACCTTGTCCCGTGATCATCTTGTGTTCCTGTATCCTCGTAGTGTTTACCCGTTGTGACCCGGCTTGCCTTTGGACCTTCCTTGACTGCTGCCTGAACCCGACCCCGGCTTGTTTGACCTCGTTTCTGCCTTATCCCTTGTACCGTTGCTGCCAGCCCGTTGCCGACCTCTGCCTGTGTGTGACCAGCCTGATTAGCTCCTGCTCAGCATCTGCTCTATCCAGCCTGAAGACCCACCAGTTGCTTGCCAGACCACAGTGCTCCAGGACTCTAACTTCAGGCCCTCATACCACTCCGCATTCGCGGGCCTCCTGTCTACTCTACCAGGGGCCCTGAATCGGATACGTAAGGGAGCCTACCCTCTGCGAAGCGGACTCACCTGTCTGGTAAGTGTGGGACCTGACAGTATCAGGCAGCCATGACTGAGT
Source organism: Lithobates septentrionalis (assembly GCA_037952835.1). Classification (NCBI taxonomy): domain Eukaryota; kingdom Metazoa; phylum Chordata; class Amphibia; order Anura; family Ranidae; genus Lithobates; species Lithobates septentrionalis. The sequence goes on along the minus strand of JBBDGP010000091.1, from coordinate 1,341,731 downwards.
CCGGGCAGGGGGCCTCCCCCATGGATGAACTATGCAGGCACCTAGCGGGCCTTACGCAAGCTGTTAAAAGTCTACAGGAAGGCTACACCAGACTGGAAGGGCAGGTCCAGGCCCTCTCAGCCTCTCCTCCAGGAGCAGTGTCCAACCCTGCCTCAGCGCCCTCTGTAGTGATGCTCCCACCAGAACCCAGGGTGCCTACACCCGAAAAGTTTTCAGGAGAACGGAGTAAGTTACGAGCGTTCCGTAACGCATGCAAACTCTACTTTGCCTTACAACCCCGTACGTTCTCCCTGGAGGCTACTAAAGTGGGGTTCATCATATCCTTGCTGACAGGCGAGCCTCAAACCTGGGCCCACCATCTACTGGAGCAAAAGGCTCAATCTCTTGACTCCTTGAGTGACCTCTTCCTAGCCATGTCTCAGCTATATGAGGACCCTCAGCTAACAGCCACGGCAGAAGCCGCCTTGCACTCCCTTCAACAAGGTCGCAGAGCGGCCGAAGATTACGCCGTGGAGTTTAGGCGTTGGAGCTCGGATACGGAGTGGAATGACGCAGCCTTGCGTCACCAATAGGGATGAGCCGAACACCCCCCGGTTCGGTTCGCACCAGAACCCGCGAACGGACCGCAAGTTCGCACGAACGTTAGAACCCCATTGACGTCTATGGGACTCGAACGTTCGAAATCAAAAGTGCTCATTTTAAAGGCTAATTTGCATGGTATTGTCCTAAAAAGGGTGTGGGGACCCGGGTCCTACCCCAGGGGACATGTATCAATGCAAAAAAAAACTTTTAAAAACGGCCGTTTTTTCGGGAGCAGTGATTTTAATGATGCTTAAAGTAAAAAAAAAAAAAGTGAAATATTCCTTTAAATATCGTACCTGGGGGGTGTCTATAGTATGCCTGTAAAGTGACGCGTGTTTCCCATGTTTAGAACAGTCCCTGCACCAAATGTCATTTTTAAAAGGAAAAAATCTCATTTAAAACTGCTTGCGGGTTTAATGTCATGTCGGGTCCTGGCAATATGGATGAAAATCAGTGAGACAAATGGCATGGGTACCCCCCAGTCCATTACCAGGCCCTTTGGGTCTTGTATGGATATTAAGGGGAACCCCGCACCCAAATTAAAATAAGGAAAGGTCCCTATATACTCTGAACAGCAGTATACAGGCGGTGCAAACAAGACAGGGACTGTAGGTTTGTTGTTAAGTAGAATCTGTTTGTAATTTTGAACATTTTTAACGTGTTTAGCTCCAGCCAAAAAATCTTTTCTAAGCTTTTTGGAAAACATAGGGAAGGGTTATCACCCCTGTGACATTTGTTTTGCGTCTTTCCTCCTCTTCAGAAGATTTCACCTCACTTTTTTGTCCCAATGAAAAATGTTTTTTGAAAATTTGGGTTTTTTTGTGGAACAAGGATTGGAAAGCATCAGTGGAAAGGAGAAATTGTTTTCCATATTAACTCTTACATGAGAGAATTTCCCTTCCTAGGGGTAGATTTCATCTCACTTCCTGTTGTCTCCTTCCGTTTGCAAGTAGGAGTCGTTTGTAAGTTAGATGTTTGAAAGTAGGGTCCTGCCCTATATACTCAGCAGAAATTTGGGCCTTAGGTGTTGCTGTGGCCAAAACACTGTAAGCCCTCACAGGGCCCTGCTGTGAAATATTAGATCAAGAATTGTAATTACATGCCCCTGTTGAACAGGAGCTGAAAAATTAGGCCTTAGGCACTGGTGCTGGTGCCACAACACTGCAACCCCTCACAGACACTCTAGTTGGAACGCAGGAACGAGCCCTGCTGCAAAGTATTGCATCAAAAATTGTAATTACACGCCCCTGTTAGACAGGGGCAGAAAAATTGGGCCTTAGGCACTGGTGCTGGTGCCACAACACTGCAACCCCTCACAGACACTCTAGTTGGAACGCAGGAACGAGCCCTGCTGCAAAGTATTGCATCAAAAATTGTAATTACACGCCCCTGTTAGACAGGGGCAGAAAAATTGGGCCTTAGGCACTGGTGCTGGTGCCACAACACTGCAACCCCTCACAGACACTCTAGTTGGAACGCAGGAACGAGCCCTGCTGCAAAGTATTGCATCAAAAATTGTAATTACACGCCCCTGTTAGACAGGGGCAGAAAAATTGGGCCTTAGGCACTGGTGCTGGTGCCACAACACTGCAACCCCTCACAGACACTCTAGTTGGAATGCAGGAACGAGCCCTGCTGCAAAGTATTACATCAAAAATTGTAATTACACGCCCCTGTTATACAGGGGCTGAAAAATTGTGCCTTAGGCACTGGTGGTGGCGCCCAGAACCAAAAATGTTCTTACAAGCTATCAGCGTGATGATTGAGGAGGAAGAGGATAATTACTCAGGGATAGTCACTCAGCATCAGCATAGGCAGTCTTTGAAGGGATCTGAAAAAAATTATTCAGTTACATCAGCATCAGGTGCTTGGTAGCTGGTGGTGATCCAAGACTGATTCATTTTTATGAAGGTCAGCCGATCGACCGAGTCAGTGAACAGACGCACCCTGTGATCGGTTACCACGCCTCCAGCAGCACTGAATGTGCGTTCCGAAAGAACGCTGGATGCAGGACAGGCCAGTAGCTCAATTGCATACTGTGCAAGCTCTGGCCAGTGATCCATCCTCAAGACCCAGTAACCCAGAGGATTTTCGGTGGGAAAGGTGTCCAAGTCTGATCTTGCCCCTAGGTATTCCTGCACCATGTAAAACAGACGCTGGCGATGGTTGCTGGAACCGATCATACCTTGGGGCTGCGGACCAAAAAATTGTCTGAACGCATCGGTCAGACGGCCACCTTCTCCACCGCTCCTTCTTTGACTGACCGAAGCCTCAGCAACACGTTGTCCAGAAACAGGAGTTTGTAACCTCCCAGTCTCTGGGAACGCGTTGCACAGACCTTTCTGCAAGGCCTCCCGAAGATGTTTCATCCTCTGCTCCCTCTGCGATGGCAAGATAAGGTCCGCAACCTTACCCTTGTAACGTGGATTAAGGAGGGTTGCCAGCCAGTATTGGTCCTTCTCCTTGATACCACGAATACGAGGATCCTTACGCAGGCTTTGCAGGATCAGGGAGGCCATGCAGCGTAGGTTTGCTGAGGCATTCGGTCCGGAGTCCTCTGGGTCACTAAGGACAACAACGTCCGCAGCCACCTCCTCCCAGCCACGTACAAGTCCATGTGTTCCTTGGGACTGATCCCTTAAAGACTGCTGATGCTGAGTGCCAGGCTCCACCTCCATACTGACACAATCTTCCTCCTCCTCCTCGTCCTCTTCCTGTGTGATCGGCGGGCACGCAGGAACACTGTCTGGATAAAGGGGGCCTTGAGAGCTAAGGAAGTCCTCCTCTTCCTGCCTCTGTTCTGCCTCAAGTGCCCTGTCCATTATTCCACGCAGCGTGTGCTCCAACAGGTGGACAAGGGGGACAGTGTCACTGATGCATGCACTGTCAGTGCTCACCATCCTCGTGGCCTCCTCGAATGGTGACAGGACAGTGCATGCATCCCTGATCATGGCCCACTGGCGTGGGGAAAAAAAACCAAGGTCTCCTGACCCTGTCCTGGTGCCATAGTCGCACAGGTACTCATTTATGGCCCTCTGCTGCGTGTGCAGCCGCTGCAGCATGGCCAATGTCGAGTTCCACCTGGTGGGCATGTCACAGATTAGGCGGTTCTTGGGCAGGTTAAACTCCTTTTGGAGGTCCGTCAGCCGAGCACTGGCATTATATGACCGGCGGAAATGCACACAGACTTTCCTGGCCTGCCTCAGGACATCCTGTAAGCCTGGGTACCTGCCCAAGAACCGCTGCACCACCAAGTTAAGGACGTGAGCCAAACAGGGCACATGGGTCAGTTGTCCCTGTCGGAGGGCAGAGAGGAGGTTGGTGCCATTGTCGCAAACCACCATTCCTGCCTTAAGTTGGCGTGGCGTCAACCACCTCTGAACCTGCCCCTGCAGAGCTGACAGAACCTCTGCCCCAGTGTGGCTCCTGTCACAATCAGCATTTTGGAGGCGTGGTGGCGGAACAACCTCCAACACTACTGCACCTTGTCCTGCATCCTTCCCAGCTGCCAGCAGAGTCACCCAATGCGCCGTGAAACTTAAGTAACGTCCCTGTCCATGCCTGCTGGACCATGAGTCAGCGGTAATATGCACCTTACCGCTGACCGCCCTGTCCAGCGAGGCATGGACATTGCCTTCCACATGCCGGTAGAGAGCTGGAATCGCCTTCCGTGAGAAAAAGTGGCGTTTGGGTACCTGCCACTGAGGAACCGCACATTCCACAAACTCACGGAAGGGGGCAGAGTCTACCAACTGAAAAGGCAGCAGTTGAAGTGCTAGCAATTTTGCCAAGCTAGCATTCAACCGCTGGGCATGTGGATGGCTGGGAGCAAACTTCTTTCGGCGGTGCAGCAGCTGGGGCAGGGAAATTTGCCTGGTACAATCTGGCGTCGGTGTACCAAAAGCAGATTGCCCACAAGTACTTGGCTGTGACACACCTAATTCTACACCTTCATTCCTCTCACTGCAGGTCTCAGAGAGGACTGAAGGTCTAGTGGGGTTGGAAATCTCAGCTGATGAGGAGCAAGGAGAGATCCTCTTTGTTCTTTGGTGTGGGTCTTTTAGATATGCTTGCCAACGAACTGCATGGCAGGTCAACATATGTCTGGTCAAGCATGTGGTACCCAAGCGGGAGATGTTTTGGCCACGCGAGATACGCTTGAGACATATGTTGCAAATAGCAGCGGTGCGATCTGATGCACTCGTCTCAAAAAAGGCCCACACCAAAGAACTTTTTGAATAATGCGCAGAGACTGCAGCGCCCTGCACATGTGGAGCTTTGGGGTGTGATGCAGTCAATGTGCTGCCCTTAGGCTGGCCCCTGGAGGGCATCCTGACTCGTTGGTGATGTGCCACCTCCTCCTCCTCCTCCTCCTCCTCTCTCCTATCAGGCACCCACGTTGAGTCAGTGACCTCATCATCCCCTCCCTCCTCATCACTGGAGCAAACCTGGCAGTATGCTGCAGCAGGGGGAGCATGACTGCCAGATTGCTGTCCTTCTTGGGCACCCCCTCTGTCCGTGCTCATGTTACTGCCTTCATCGAGCTCAGTATCATCATCAGAGCCTTCCAAACGCTGGGCATCCTCCTGGAGCATGTACCCAACACTGTGGTCAAACAGTTCGAGGGAATCCTCATGAGGACATGGTGGAGCTAGGGAAGGAGTCACTGATGACATTGAGCTGAGGGAAGAGGCCGCTGCTTTGCCAGACAAAGCACCCTGGGCATGGGTGAGAGAGGATGAGGAGGATGAGGACGGCTTGGTCATCCACTCGACCAAGTTTTCTGCATGTTGCGGCTCAACACGGCCAGCTGCCGAAAAAAAGGCCAAGCGTGTCCCATGGCCACGGGCTGATGAGGATGCACCGTCTCCACGACCAGCACTAGACACAGAGCCTGCTTGCCTCTCTTATTGGCTTGTGACTGTCTGCCTCTCCTTCTTGGCCTTCCAGACATACTAATGGCCTGTAGCTGCACTAAGCTGGGATAGAACACCTGTAATTTTCTTCAGGTAGCTTTATATACTGTAACCAGACAAGCCTGCCTGTCAGTAGGAAGATAACAGGAACGGATCTAGCTGAACACTGAGCAGGACGCACTGCACTAAATGTAAATAGCAGGAACGGATCTAGCTGAACACTGTGAGCAGGACGCACTGACTGCACTAAATGTAAATAGCAGGAACGGATCTAGCTGAACACTGTGAGCAGGACGCACTGACTGCACTAAATGTAAATAGCAGGAACGGATCTAGCTGAACACTGTGAGCAGGACGCACTGCACTAAATGTAAATAGCAGGAACAGATCTAGCTGAACACTGTGAGCAGGACGCACTGCACTAAATGTAAATAGCAGGAACGGATCTAGCTGAACACTGTGAGCAGGACGCACTGCACTAAATGTAAATAGCAGGAACGGATCTAGCTGAACACTGTGAGCAGGACGCACTGCACTAAATGTAAATAGCAGGAACGGATCTAGCTGAACACTGTGAGCAGGACGCACTGCACTAAATGTAAATAGCAGGAACGGATCTAGCTGAACACTGTGAGCAGGACGCACTGCACTAAATGTAAATAGCAGGAACAGATCTAGCTGAACACTGTGAGCAGGACGCACTGACTGCACTAAATGTAAATAGCAGGAACAGATCTAGCTGAACACTGTGAGCAGGACGCACTGACTGCACTAAATGTAAATAGCAGGAACGGATCTAGCTGAACACTGTGAGCAGGACGCACTGCACTAAATGTAAATAGCAGGAACGGATCTAGCTGAACACTGTGAGCAGGACGCACTGCACTAAATGTAAATAGCAGGAACAGATCTAGCCTAATCTAGCTCTCAAATCAAATGACACTGTCTGTCTCTCTCTCTATCAGCACACCGGAACACACTACACAGGGCCGCCGTGCAGGCGGCCTTATATAGTGTGGGGCGTGTACTAAATCCCCTGAGCCATAATTGGCCAAAGCCACCCTGGCTTTGGCCAATTACAGCTCTCTCTACTGACGGCGCTGTGATTGGCCAAGCATGCGGGTCATAGTGCATGCTTGGCCAATCATCAGCCAGCAATGCACTGCGATGCCGCAGTGAATTATGGGCCGTGACGCGCCACACGAATTTGGCGCGAACGGCCCATAACGTTCGCAATTCGACAGACGGTCGAACAGCCGATGTTCGAGTCGAACATGGGTTCGACTCGAACACGAAGCTCATCCCTATTCACCAATATCGGTTGGGGTTGTCGGATCCCCTAAAGGATGAATTAGCGCGAGTGGGGGTACCCCAGACACTAGAGGAGCTAATCAATCTGTCAATTCAAATTGACCGCCGCCTCAGGGAAAGACGCTCTGAGAGATCTGTTGGTCACCCACGCCTCACCTGGATGTTGCCCAGGGCCCCTAGTGCCCCGAACCAAGTTCCGCTTGTCTCGTCTGCTCCAGCCCAGGAGGTTTCGGAGCCTATGCAGTTGGGACTGCTCCGTCCCTCTCTGACTCCTGAGGAGAAGACACGAAGACGCACACTCAACCTGTGCTTGTACTGTGGAGAGCCTGGTCACTTTGCAAGAGCATGCCCCAATAAAAGACGTAAGTGTCTGCCGTCTTCCTCATTGTGTGCACCTGTCCTAACTAGTGCCGGTAACCATTTAACATTCTCCATTGTTTTACAGTTACCTGGAAGGAGCATCCCAGTAACGGTCATCATTGATTCGGGAGCATGCAGTGGATTCATTGACCGGACCTTTGTTGAAACTCACCATATCCCCACTCAAACCAAAGCCCAAGGACTGGCAGTTTTTCTAGCGGACGGTTCCACCCTCCGCTCCGGACCCGTTACCCAAGAAACGGTTCCCCTATTGGCCACCATTGGCCCGGAACATCAGGAACTGTTACGTCTAGATGTCATCTCCTCTCCTCTCTTCCCAATTATCCTAGGAATACCTTGGCTACAGGCTCACAATCCTAGTATCAACTGGTCTACGGGCAAAATCCAGTTTTCTTCTGAATATTGCAGACAAAACTGCTTACGGGGGACCTCCTTAACCTCCTCCCAATGCCTGTGCATGGACTCAGAAACTAAGCTCTACCAAGATCTTCCTGAACCTTACCGGGATTTCCTGGATGTGTTCAGTAAAAAGGGGGCAGAAACCCTTCCAGTACATAGATCCTATGATTGCCCAATAGAACTTTTACCGGGTACCGAAGTTCCTTTTGGGAGGATCTTCCCTCTAACTGAGCAGGAGCTGGGCACCTTGAAAACCTATATAGATGAAAACCTGAAGAGAGGGTTCATTCGTCCTTCCACGTCTCCAGCTCGGGCAGGCATCGTTTTCGTGGAAAAGAAAGATCACTCCTTACGTCCCTGCATGGATTACGGGGAGCTTAATAAAATCACTATAAAGAACAGATACCCGCTACCCTTGGTTCCTGAATTATTTCAGAGATTAGGATCTGCTACCGTTTTCACTAAGCTAGACCTCTGTGGGGCCTATAATTTGATCCGCATAAGAGAAGGAGGCGAGTGGAAGACAGCCTTTCGTACTCGATTCGGACATTACGAGTATCTCGTCATGCCTTTTGGTCTGTGCAACGCACCGGCAACTTTTCAGCATTTTGTCAACGATGTCTTTCATGACTTACTGGACTTATATGTCATCGTCTACCTGGACGATATCCTGGTCTTCTCTGCCTCCCTGATGGAGCACCGCAAACACGTACGAAATGTACTCTCCCGGCTGAGACAACATGGGCTTTACTCCAAACTTGAAAAGTGTGAATTTGAGCTCCAATCTATCCAGTTCTTAGGCCTGATCATTTCTCCTGATGGCATTAAAATGGATCCACAGAAAGTATCCGCTATTCTGGATTGGCCTGCACCGACTGACAAGAAAGGAGTACAGCGTTTTATTGGCTTCGCCAATTTCTATAGGAAGTTTATTAAAGGGATTTTCTTCAATCATAACTCCTATTACAGAACTTAACAAGGATGCCGGTTCCGCTGGACCCCTAAGGCACAAGAGGCCTTTGAAAGACTCAAGGCGCTGTTCACATCAGCCACTATTCTTAAGCATCCCAACCCTGCCTTGCCTTTCGTCCTGGAAGTGGATGCTTCCGAGGTTGCAGTTGGAGCCGTACTGTCACAGAGACAGGGTGCCAAAGCACTCCTGTACCCCGTGGGATTCTTCTCACGTAAACTCTCTCCTTCCGAGAAAAATTATGACGTGGGTGATCGGGAACTTCTAGCCATTAAAGCATCTCTGGAGGAATGGCGTTATCTCCTGGAAGGTGCAGCACACCCCATTTTGGTCTACACAGACCATAAGAACTTAGAATACCTAAGAACAGCCAAGAGATTAAAACCCCGGCAGGCCAGATGGGCACTTTTTTTTCCCCGATTTATTTTCCACATTACTTACAGACCCGGATCCAAGAATGTCAAATCCGACGCCCTTTCCCGAATGTTTCTCGAATCTGAAAGAACCCTGTCCCCAGACACCATTCTCCCCTCTGGAAATTTCCTAATTCTACAGGAGGACTTGATTTCTCAAATCAGACGAGCCTCCATGGGAATGCCTCCACCTGCTGAAGCCTGTACCAAGGATGGGCTGTTCTGGGTCAAGAATAAGATTGTGGTTCCTGAGGAGCTAAAAGTACGAGTGCTAAGCTTGTGCCATGATCACAAACTTGCGGGTCACTTCGGCACACGGAAAACAGCTGACCTTGTCCAACGCACCTTTTGGTGGCCTCACCTTGCCAAGGATTGCAAAGAATATGTGGAGTCCTGTAACACGTGTGCCAGAAACAAGACTAGCCGGACAAGAGCATGGGGCCTGTTGAAACCATTACCAGTCCCAGAGAGACCTTGGGCCATGATTTCAATGGACTTTATTGTTGAGCTCCCACCATCAGAAGGTTTTTCGTCCATTTTTATCGTGGTAGACAGGCTGTCTAAAATGGTCCATTTTCTCCCCATGAAGGGCACCCCTTCAGCCATGGAGACCGCCTCCCTCTTTATTAAAGAAATCGTCAGACTACATGGAGTCCCGACCAATATAGTCTCAGACAGAGGCATCCAGTTCACCTCCAGATTCTGGAGGGCCCTCTGTGGCGCCCTTGAGATCGAGTTGTCCTTTTCTTCGGCCTACCACCCTCAGTCAAATGGACAAACCGAGAGGACAAACCAAACCTTGGAGCAATACATCCGCTGTTTTTCTGCATTCTCCCAGGATGACTGGGCTTCCTTGCTTCCCATCGCAGAATTTTCATATAATAACTCACTACATTCAGCAACTAATCAGTCTCCGTTTTATGCCAATTATGGTTTCCACCCATCCTTCTTGCCTGGAGCACTTCCCGAGTGCCCTGTTCCTGCAGTATCCGAAACCTTGGATTTTTTCTCCAACAACAACAAATTGCTGCAGGAAACCATGACCAAGGCTCAGGAAGACTACAAGAAGATCTTTGACAGGAAGAGACGGGGGGAACTTGTTCTAGAACCTGGCAATTCTGTCTGGCTGTCCACCGCTAACCTCAAGTTAGCATGCCCATCCAGGAAACTGGGTCCCAAATACCTGGGTCCTTTCTTGATCAAAAGGAAGATCAACAATGTGGCATATGAACTGGACCTTCCTAACTCCTTGAGGATACACCCAGTGTTCCACGTGTCCCTCCTGAAGCCGGTCACCCCCAATTTATTTCCTGGTCGCAGCATTGGCCCACCCAAACCTATTGTGGTTGATGGCGAAGAGGAGTTCGAAGTGGAGGCAATTCTAGATTGCAGAAGAAGGCGCAATCAAGTGCAATATCTGGTAAAATGGAAGGGCTATGGACCCGAAGATAATTCGTGGGAGCCGGAAAACAATTTACATGCTAAAGAACTTCTGCAATCCTTTAAAACCTCTCATTCCTCGAAGATGGCCCAGCTGGGCATCCGGAGTCTGCCCTTGAGGAGGGGGCACTGTCAGAAAGGTTACCTGGTTGGGCGCCGGGGCGCGCCACGGCGCGTTGGCGCTCGTGTCCCTGTCCGTGCTGGGGCGCGTGTCCCTGGGGGCGCCGGTGTGTCTGGGCCGGCCGGCCGTGGCGTGCGGGGTGGCGTCCGGGCGTTCGTGCGTACGCGTGTTCGCGCTAGCGCGCATCCGCGTTAGCGCGCATCCGCGTTAGCGCGCGTCTGCCTGCGGGCGTTACCTTTGACATGCCCGGTAGTGTGGGCGTGCACACCGGTGTCGGGGGCGCGGCGCGCCTTGGCGAATCGGCGCGTGCACGAGTGCGGCGTTTTGGCGCCAATCAGTCTATTTGAAGCCTGCCTCTACACTGACCCGGTGCTGCCTGATCAAACAGCTCTGTACCTTGTCCCGTGATCATCTTGTGTTCCTGTATCCTCGTAGTGTTTACCCGTTGTGACCCGGCTTGCCTTTGGACCTTCCTTGACTGCTGCCTGAACCCGACCCCGGCTTGTTTGACCTTGTTTCTGCCTTATCCCTTGTACCGTTACTGTCAGCCCGTTGCCGACCTCTGCCTGTGTGTGACCAGCCTGATTAGCTCCTGCTCAGCATCTGCTCTATCCAGCCTGAAGACCCACCGGTTGCTTGCCAGACCACAGTGCTCCAGGACTCTAACTTCAGGCCCTCATACCACTCCGCATTCGCGGGCCTCCTGTCTACTCTACCAGGGGCCCCGAATCGGATACGTAAGGGAGCCTACCCTCTGCCCAAGCGGACTCACCTGTCTGGTAAGTGTGGGACCTGACAGGTTGTATAAGGGGGCATTCCCACCATATGTGGAGCAGGGTACCACGAGAGACATTACACCTCCAGCATGTCGGAGGGACTGAGGGGTGGAAGTGGTGTATCTTGTCGGGGGTCCGATACCAATTTGAGAATAATTTGTATCTATTTTCCTGAGTCGTGATGTTGATGGAGCCTTTATGCATGAGGGTGAATATGTGATCCCAGTCTGTGGGAGTGAGGTCTAACGCCAGTTCTTTTTCCCACTGTTGTATAATTGTGTCCTCTTTGATCTTATGACCTGAAAATAGGAGGGAGTAGTTTACAGAGATTAGGTGGCCCTGAGGTTCTGTAGAGGTGCAGAGAGATTCAAACTGGGTGAGATCCCTGTGCCAGAGGGATGATTGTCTGGATGATTGAAGGAAATGTCTCACTTGTAAATATTTGTAAAAGGTTATGTCATAGTTAGACATTTTGGCCGAAAGGGTGTGGAAAGGGAGGAGAATCCCATTGTGAAAGAAGTTCTGCGCCCTAGCTTGCGAGAAGAGAGTATCCAAGGTAGGGTCTTTTAAGGTGAGTCCAGGGGGGAAGTCTGGGTTATTGTCCAAATAACCATGGGGCCTGGCGAGGTTGAAAGGGCGAGCAATTTGCAAATTCTTTTGAAAAGAGAGAGTGTGGTACCAATTAGAGGGTGTGAGGCGAGTTCTCTGGGAACACTGGTGTGGTTTAACCAGGGTGCGTTAGCGATTGGGAGGTCTGCGAACGAAGCTTCCAGAGCGATCCAGTCCTTTGAGGGACAGTGTATATGCCAATCCACCAGTCTGGTCAGGTGGCAGGCCCAATAGTATTTTTGGAGGTCCGGGAGACCCAGTCCCCCACATTGTTTGGGAAGAATTAACCTGTCCCAGCTAAGGCGTGAATGTCCTGCAGAGAAGTCTGTAGGAGGCAAAGAAAGAGGGTGGTAGTGCGATCGGGATGGCTTGGAGGAGATATAGAAGTCTGGGTAGTATATTCATCTTTAATATTGCGATTCTGCCCATCCAAGAAAATGAGCCTAGATTCCATTTTTTTAGGTCAGCTTGGATGGATCTAATCAGTGGAGGGAAATTTTTGGTGTACAGGTCCCGTAGATGGGTGGTAATTTTGATCCCCAGGTATGTGATTTCAAATCTTTCCCAGATGAACGGAAAGTTACTCCGGCAAAGGTCTACCATCTCAGTTGGTAAGGTGATATTGAGGGCTTTGGATTTTTCAAAATTTATTTGGAGATTAGATAAGTTTTTGAAAAGCGCAAAGTCCGCAAGGAGGTTAGGGATAGTCGTTATGAGGTCCGTCAGAAAGAGTAGGATATCGTCGGCGTAGGCCGCTAATTTATATTGCTTTTGTCGGATGTCAATCCCTCTGATAGCAGGGTTATGTCTCAATTTGCGGAGTAAGGGTTCCATTGTCATAATGAAAATTAGGGGTGATAGGGGGCACCCCTGGCGGGTCCCATTGGAAACAGAGAAGGCGTCCGACAAGCCACCATTAATCCGTAGTCTAGCGGTCGGTGAGGCGTATAGTGCTAGGATCATTTGTAACATACGTGGTGGAAGGCCAGCTGCCCGTAGGGTGGCTTCCATGTAGTCCCAGGCGACCCGGTCGAACGCCTTCTCTGCGTCCAGGGAGAGAAAGAATCCTTTTGTAGCTGTTTTGGTAAGCCAGTGGTGAATGTTGAGTGCTTTTGTGGTGTTGTCTCTGGCCTCTCGGCCAGGGACAAAACCTACTTGGTCAAGAGAGATTAGGGATGGAATAAAGGGGAGAATACGGTTGGCTAGAACTTTTGCGTAGAGCTTTAAATCCACGTTAAGAAGGGATATGGGGCGATAGTTGGGGACTAGTGTGGGGTCTTTGCCCTGTTTTGGAATAAGTGTAATATGGGCTTCCATTAAATCTTTGTGAGTGGTCGAAGTTGTTGTAAGGTCATTAAGTGCTTTTGTTAAATGTGGTACAAGGATATTCGGGAATGTCCTGTAGTAGGCTGTCGTGAGGCCATCCGGTCCTGGGCTTTTGCTTTATGTTTTAAGGCCTTGAGGACTTCGTTTGGTGATAATGGAAGATCCAGAGTATGTGAGTCCTCAGGGGGAAGCGGGGTAGGGCCAAATTGTGCTAAGAAGTCGGTAAGTGTTTTCGTGCGATCACCCGCCGTGCCTGACGTCTGAGTAGGTGCAAGGTTATATAATTTCGTGAAATATTGGACGAATTGCGCTGAGATTCCTTCAGTGGTGACCACTGCCTCTCCATTGATGAGCTTGTGGACTGTACGAGAGGCTTTTTTGGTTTGAAGAGCCCTCGCCAGAAGTTTACCGGCTTTATTGCCGAATTCGTAGTAAAGTTTTTGTGACAGTGCGAACTTGCATTTAACCGGCGCAGTCAGTGTTTCTAAGAGTTATTCTCTAGCCTGGGCAAGGTCTTCCATTGACGCGATAGATAAGGAGGCCTTATGTGTCCTTTCTAGGGCACGGATACGGGCCGTTAGCTCCTCAATGCAGGTGTTTGTAAGTTTGTTTCGGTGTGCAGCTATGGCCATTAGTTCTCCGCGGATGACACATTTGTGTACCGCCCATGTGACTGTAGGCGTTATGTCAGGCGTAGAGTTTTCTTGAAAAAAGTTTGAGAGGCAGGCGGTCAGTCTTTGAATGTACGTCTCGTCTGTCAGTAAAGAGCCGTCTAGGCGCCAGATGCGTGCCTTTTTGTTGGGTGGGCCCCAACGCAAGGTCATGGAGATGGGGTTGTGGTCTGAGAGTATGGCCGGCTCTATGGTAGCTGTAGAGAGGAGTGAGAGGTCAGTCTGTGAGAGAAAGACGTGATCAAGTCTAGAGTACTTATTGTGTGGAATGGAGAAGAAAGTAAAATCTTTTTCTTTGGGATGTAATGTACGCCAAGTATCGTGAAGAAGTAGATTATGTAACTGTTGCTTGATCAAATTTAGTGCCCGGTAGGATAGAGAGGAGGCCCCATTGGATGTGTCCAGAGAGGGAGTTAAGGGTATGTTGAAATCGCCGCCCACAATGAGGGTCCCCGATTGGAAGCTAGAAAGTTGTTGGAGGGTGTTTCGAAAGAAGGTGACTTGGCCTGTGTTAGGAGCATAGATGTTGGCTATGGTGATAGGTAATTGGTGCAAGGTGCCTTTGATGAAGAGAAATCGACCTAGCGGGTCAGTTTATACGTCAGAAATTCGGATTGGACAATGTTTAGAGAGAAGTATAGAAACGCCTTTTGATTTTGCCTCTGGGTTGGAGGAGTGGAAGGTCGTTGGGAAGAAGTGGTTTTTCAGTTTGGGGACAGAATCTGTCCGGAAGTGGGTCTCCTGTATAAGAGCTATGTGTTTTGGCTCGTTGTAGGGAATGGAGGAGTTTGGACCATTTTTCGGGCATGTTGAGTCCTCGTATGTTTATGGAAAGCAGTTTGAGAGAGTGTGGCTGCGTCTGGGATAAATCCATGGGGGCACTAGTGTTCTGCGGGCCTGTCATTGGCAGATAGGGGGAAAAGTCAAAAGGGGACACGGGATGGAGGGGAGGTGGAGTCCAGTAAGCCGGAGAAGGGTGTGGTTAAGGGTGTATGTATCTGGGGAGAAGCCGAAGAGGTGTGGGACTATGTGCCCGACAACCTCGGGTGTCAGTAATCGGCGTGGGATGGGAGGTAAGCAGTGAGGGAGCCCCAACAGGGGTGAATACCCCACTGTTTGATCCCGTGTGGGGGTTAACCAAAAGCCCTGGCAGAGATGGAAGAAGTAGGGGTGATGTGCAGCGGATGGGAAGTGAGCCGCCACCACAGGGAGGCGCGTAGAGGTTTAGTAGGAGGAGTTAGTTATGCCTTGTCCGGAGGGGACCAAAAAATTGTCCTAACGGTGGAGTACCTTAGTGGGGGAATGTGTTGGGAGTGGGCGGTGCGTGAGGAAGACTATGGCCGTGACAGCTGCGGAGGGCTGTAAAGAGGGAATGTAGGTAAAGAGTACCCATCTAAGCCTGTGGGAGGGGGCACTCTAGTGAATCAGGCCCCTGACCCGGGACATTCGTCGTTCGTCCTTCCCGGGCGAGGGGGGGGGGGGGTAGTGGTGAACATAGGAAGTAGAAACCTGCCGCACTCAGAACATATAGCAGGGTATGCTGTCATGTCTAGGAGGTGTGTAAACAATTGTCTTAACAAAACATATCTAACTGCCATAACTAAGCAACAAGAGATTGGTAATCAGGAATGAGCAACGGGCAGATAAGATAAACAGTTAATTCGTACATAGAGATTTTGAGTACGTAAAACATAGGTGCAACAATGCCCTCTTGCGAGTACATTCAAGTATGGAGCTGGGACCTACACTCCGTCCCATAGCCTGGTCGATACAACGACGGCCAGCTTAACCGGTCCCAGCAATGCAGGGCGTGGCGGCCGGTCGGCTGAGTAGAGTGGGAGTCTCAGGTCAAAAAGGTACAAAAAAAAAAAAAATTAATTTAACCATAGGGTTCTACCAATGGACGCAGTCCCCTAGGGTTAGAGTTGTAATACAAATATACTTGTGGGTAGTGGAGACTGAAGACATGAGAGTGAAGGGCCAGTGCACCCCTCTGCTGGTTTGCAGTAAGAGGACAGAGTGAGTGATGATCTTCGGTTCATATTGAAGATAGGAGGGCGAGTCTGTTCAAAAAAAAAAAAAAAAATCAGTGACAGTGACGATCTTTCCTGTATCTAGAGCCAGGCCAGGGACCGGAGCAGACTGGTAGATATGTGCTGCGGTCGGGGTGCCTGTCTATGCTGAACCAGCTTCCGGGCTCGTGGCAGTCTCAAATCCTCAGGCGATGGGGGTGGAGAAGGCGATCTGCAGGCGGAAGCCCGTGTCACTGGCATGCTGAGACTCCCGGAAGTCCGTGATGTGTAAGTTGCACTGGAGTGAGTCCGGTGTGTGGGGCGCAACAGGGAGGAGCGATCATCCTGCCGTGGTGTGTTGTGGGAAGTGTAGTCTCTACTGCAGTGAGATGTTGCTGGGCAGAGGGGGGAGTGGGCGGGGGAGCCGGCTGCTACAACCAGTGGATACAGTCCGCGCCCAAAGTCACACAGGCTTACTGGTCCAAGTAAGGAAAACAAGTTGGAAACGAGTTGTAAAAGAAAAAACCAATAACTGTCAGGCCGAAAGATAAAGTAATGGCAGAAAATGCCAACGGGAACCAGTAATAACTGCAAGGCCCATTATGAGCTTAACGGTCCCTGCGGGCTCTCCTAGATCGTGGTGAATCAATGGGGCCACCAGCAGGGTATCCCGAATGAGGGCCAGTAGGATGCCTGTTGGCAGACGGTGATCTCCTCCTGCGGTACCTCGATCCTTGTGTCTCCATCGGTTCCGTAGCAGGAGCAGCCTTTCCAGCTACTGTGTGGCGGAATGCAGCATACCAATTCGGTACCTCTATGAGGGGTATCCCCATCGTACCGCAGAAATGTGGCAAATCTTCAGGCACTTTCAAGAGAGCTGTGCGACCCATCGTTGAGGCTGATAAGCAGAAGGGGTATTTCCATTTATACGGGATACCTTTGGAGCGGAGGGTGTCCAGGAGAGGTTTCAGGTCCCGACGGTGTTGCAGGGTGATGCCTGACAGATCCTGATAAATCTGTATTGTGTGCCCTTCATGTAGGATCTGTGTTCTGCCCCTCGCTTGTCTGAGAATCTCTTCCTTGACTGTGTAGTTGACGATACAGCATATGATATCTCGTGGTGGGTCAGTATCTCTCCCCTTGGGTCTCAAGGCTCTGTGGATTCTCTCCATAATGATCGCTGTTTGTGGTGGTCTGCCTAAAAGGTTGTTGAAGAGGCTGGTCACTGCAGCGGGCATATTGTCTCCCTCGAATGATTCCGGCAGACCTCGTATCCGGAGATTGTGTCTTCTGCCTCTGTTATCGAGGTCTTCTAAGTGGTGCTGCATGTCCCTCATCTGTATTGTATGTGAGTCAATCTGGATGGTAGCCTTGCACAGTGTTGTGTCGAGGCGGTCTACAGTTTTTTCCGTGATGTGGACTCGGTCATCCAGTGAGCGTATGTCCAGTCTGAGTTCTGCGATGGCGGCAGAGAGCGTGTCTTTTATATCGCTTGCGATCATCCGCAGATCTTGCATACTGAGGGGAGGGTGTGGGGAGAGTTCAATGTCTGCTCCAGGTGTTCGGGATTGTGACTGAGGGGACAGTGTCAGCTCCGTAGAGGATGAAGGCAGAGGCTGTGTGTGGGTCTGTCTGTGGCGGGAAGACGCCATGTTCCCTCTCTGAGAGCGGAACATCTCCGGGATATTGCAGCTTACCCCTCCGTTCGGTTCTCGGGGAGAGCGGGATCTGGATGCAGAAGAGTTTCGGGAAGCCGTTCCCATAGTTTGTGAGGGGGAAGGGGTCGGTATTCCTCCGAAGTTAGTCAGGATGTCCCTGTGGTGGCAGGAGCTCGGAGATTAGGCTTCCATCACCATGCCAGGTCAGGCCACGCCCCCCCATAGAACCTTCTTTATGACACCTTTTATGTTCCTAGAGACCGCTAGATATGTTCTATTCATATGTTGGACTCCATGAGCATGTGAGCTCCCGCTTATTGCACAAATGACTGTTTTGAATACTCCTATATGTTCTACCTGTACCCATTTTCTTTAATAAACAAATATTAAACAAAAAAATATATATAAAGATCTACAACTCTTTGTTGATCTATCCCAATTCACCCTTCAAAAACACAGGAACCTTAACACCATCTCTAAAACTTTGAGGAATGACAAGATCACTTACAAGTGGGGGTTCCCAACCAAATTGATTATCACCAGAGAGGGGAAGGACCATGTGGTGGACTCTCTCGCTTAAAGTCTAACTCTACTCAAATCATGGCATATAGTACCAGACAGCCCTCCACAGACCTTCAGATCACGCAACCCTGAGAAAGTTGAGGATAACTGGAACCTGGCTACATCCATGAATGCTTGTAAGCACAAATGAGCAGGCCTGCAGTCATACTATGCACCTTGGCATAGGCCACTGAAGTGGAAATTATCCATTAAGCTGAAACTTTTCTCCCCCACAATTTCTTGGGTGGCATTGTGCTACACCCAGGTCACAATGACCTACATCTATTTCCTTTGGAGATTTCTACTTTTTTTCTTCTCTTTTTCTATTCTTGTTTTGCAGTTTAACCGTTTGTACACATGCCTTTTGTATGCCTTTTCGCCCAGATGGATCTACTTCTAGTGAACTTTGCATATCCAGGCCAAATCCTTAGGACCTGTCAGAAACCATGAATCAAACTGAGACAGAAGTACAGTTAAATCACACTTGTTTAATAATAATAATAATAAAACGGTAAACAAAGTAAACATAGTCAAAACATAGCCAGAGTTCAGGAACCGGAATGAATAGTCAGACAAGCCAAACGTCAAGGAGCCAGAGATGAGCGTAGTAGAACAGCAAGCAGGTTCTGGAGCCAGAAGGAATGTCAGTAAAGCAAGTCTTTAACAGGAACACAGGAGACCATCTGTAGAGATGTGACCAAGGCGAAGGCAGAGATTATCTGGGCTGGACGGCTTAAGTAGGCAGGACTGACGAGCAGGATATCATGAACAGTGAGTCACTGTGGAGAGAAAGGAGCTGGCAATTAGCCGATAGCTGAGCGGCCAGCTTTGAGAAGGAAGGGCTGAGCCCAGCCTGACAGGACCTTCATTTTCAGGATCTACACAGGCAAGCCCAACAATATATGTAAGTGTTACCCACACATGCTACACACAACAATCCTTGCTTATCCTCCTTAATGACAAAATGAAATACATGTACATACTGCCTTTAAAATGTCTCTCACGGTCCAAAAAAGTAACAACAGTAAAAACACAAAAAAAAACCCACAAAAAAAGACCCTAAAAAATGCATTTTCTTGAAAATGTATCTAAATGTATTGTAGAACAACTTTGTTAAAAACAATTAGACATACAATGAGGACATAACATAACACAAAATCACATATGTGAAGTAATATCTGTATGCTACACAGTAAGAAATGTAATCATCATCCCTTGCAAGATTGGGTGATGACTCGCTCGCTGCGATTTCCGTTGCAGTTGTGTTTCATGGGAAAGTAAGTTACAGTCAAACTCTAGCTCTCTATAGCTCCACATCAGAGCTCTCTACATACCTCAGTATAAGTAACATCAATATAATCAGAGTAAAAACTTTATTTCTCATAGGACCACCTCCCTCCGCTGATGTGGTAATCTAAGTGTGCCTCATCCATAAGTCATGAAAATTCGAAGCAAAGTGCGTGTTGCAATTAGTTATCTATAACAAAGCAATGTAACATAATAGTGAGCAATTCATACCTTCTGTGTGTTTATATAGCTAGAAAAGAAAGGTGAGTGCTACATGGGGGGTGTAAGATTGGGGTATCAGACTCAAATGGTAGGTGCGTTGTCAGTGAGTACTCCAGTACACAACTGTATTTTTAAGGGCCTGGT
Organism: Lithobates septentrionalis; assembly: GCA_037952835.1. NCBI lineage: Eukaryota > Metazoa > Chordata > Amphibia > Anura > Ranidae > Lithobates > Lithobates septentrionalis. The sequence continues at coordinate 1,321,932 of JBBDGP010000091.1, read as the reverse complement.
AGCCCACTTTTATTTAAAAGCACGGAAAAGTTCACAAAGACATCAGTAGCCCACGCAGGGGGTTCCACCATTACTGTATCTTGCACACTCAATACTTTAGCCTCCTGGCGTACATTCTTGCCATGCGGCTGATTCCGGCCTTTAGCCTAGGCCTTAGGTCTGCTCCTCAGACCCAAAAGAGTTTCCTGGAGTGAAGCTCTCTCCTAGCTTACTCCTGCTGCTTACTACTTGCTGCTCTGTCACCAAGTACGTCTGCCTCCTGCAGACATGCATACCCTGGCTGCCTCCTGCAGCCTCTGACTCCTCTCAGAGGAATGGGAGCCCACCTGACTCCCATGCACAGACTTCCTGTCTGTTGGGTGGAACCCTGAGCCATAGCCAGGTCACAATTAAATAGCCCAGCACACAGCTGTGCAATCAGCGTGCCTTTCTCTCCAAAATCTGGCGTAAACCAGCAATCTTCCAGGTAGCACAGGGTCCTACTGCCACATATCCTCCCCCCTTGTTTCGAACCGGAGGGAGGAACACATAAACTCGTCACCAAGAATGGGACACCTCTGTGCCAGCCATTAGCTGCATAGGCCCATTTCTTTTTCCCGGTATGTTTCCACCAGCACTTCACCTTGGCACCTCTGTGCCAACTATCAGCAGTAGGAGTCCTAATCTGCCCAACCTTTTCTCTAAAGGGGCACTCCACCCACATCTTCTTCCGGGTGTGCTTCCACCAGCACTTCTTCCTGAACCGTGGGCTCCCACTAATCTCTCTATCCCCTCCACCTTCTGGCCACGGGATCCTCCTTTTTCCTCCCACAGACCTACTCTCCTGGGACTGTTGGGGACCCACTTCCATGAAATCTGTCAGGGACTGACCCCTCTCACTACCTGATGCAACACTAACCAACAACATCCGTTTATCAGGTTCACTGACCCCTGTGTGGTTACCTTTGGCAACCAAATCATCTGAGATCAACACCACATACTTCTGTTTAACCTCAATAGCAATGTTCCACAAGGGGTTATTCAACTCAATATTATTATCATCAAGACCTCTTGTCACCTTGTTTGCTAGGACAGTGTCTAGGGAGGGACCATCTACAGGCAAGCAGTTACTCCCTATGGGACATTCCCGCAGTTTCACATCGCTCCCTGTTGTCCAACACTCCAATAGCGACTGTCCTACCAACGCACATTTTTCGCCACATTTTTCCACACCAATCTCTTTAACTATTTCTGTGTCCATTGGTACCTCAACCAATACCTCTGAGCTGTCCGATAGTGCTCTACAGTGCTTCTCATACACTTTATTACAGTTACCAACACTGTCATTTCCTGTCAAAGTGTCTCCGGGTACCTCAAACTGCACCTCCCTGCGAGTGATGGATTGAATTCCCACTACTGCCGCGTCTTTTCCGGGCCCTTCCTTTACATGAGGTCTAGCGGGTGAGACAGCACACGCACCATGTACCAACCACTGCTCAGCTGCACCTCGGACCGCACCAACAGGAATGCACCTCATCACACCAGCATACGGAGAGACTTCCACTATGTCTATCATTTTTGATTCCTCTAGCAGTTCCCCTGAACGCCTTCCGCACATAACTGTCGCTGGAAGCACTCTCGCAGAGAACTGCAAGACCACTTTCCGCAAAAGTAACCAACATTGCAGTAACCAATTTTTATCAACATTGCTTAACATCGCCTGTACCACGTGTCTCCACTGATTGGTACTACGCAGTACCAGGTCGCCCATCTGCGGTGGATACATGCAGGTATACAGCGGAAAGGTTTTCACCAATTCCAACAACATCTCAGTTATTTCTAGACATGCCACATCTAAACACAGAACTCTAGGGACTTTTCCCTTACTAACAACGTGGAGGGGCTCATTTGCTAAGGCTTGAGAGGCCGAGACACTCAAAGAGACCTCCACCTCAGAGGCCACTGACAAAACTTGCGGCTCCCCATGAGCACCGCTAAATGCATGTGTCACACTCATCGTCTCATTTTCAGCAACACTGAGCCCTTCCAAGTCCCTATCCATTATCCCATCATCCTGACACTCAACATTACTCATCTCTTTTGCTGTGGACAAAACTTCTGCTATATATGCGCCCTTTTCCGATCCTTCCGCCTGGAGGGGGTTAAGTTCTGCAACAGCCAACGCACCTGTGTCTACTGGCTTTGCAGCCTCTCCATTTGTCACAGCAGCAATAGTGTCCAGCTTACTATTACCTTCAGAAATTTCTTTCCACCACGCCATCACCTTAATGGCGAGACTATCCCAGTCTATCCTGTCTGTGCTCCAGTCATCAGCACTCTGTAGTACTGCTCCCTCTGCCCATGGAGACACAGGTGGACAGAGTGGTTTAGCAGCAGACAATCTGCACCAGTCACTGTCAACCACATCAGATTGTGATAATACATACTCCCTCATTTGAGCTATTTTCCCATCGTTTTCCACCTGAGCAGTATCAGAGCTGTCCGGGAGCCCCGTCGGCTCCAACACTGGGAGTCCTCCTGAGATTTCCTGGGACAACTCTGCTGCACTACCTGTGGTTACCATGGGAGACACCAAACCATCAACATTGTCAGTAATACACTTTTCAACATCATCATTATCAACCTTCCTGCCTTGTATAGGCTGTGTTATCACATTATCAGTTTGATATTGTAGGATATTTAGTACATTGCTTTTCACCTCATGTGAAACACACTTGTCAGTCGGTGCGGCGACACAGTTGTCCTGGGAAACTCTGAGCTCAGACACCATGAACTCCTGGGCGGTCTCCAGGGACACCTCTGCTACACCTGCCATGGTTGCTAGGGGCAACGGCACACATTTCTCAGTGGTCACCCCTGACATTTCTGGATGCAATATCACATTTTTATGTGCATTAGCAAGCAACATATCTTCATTTTTACCACTTGTCTTCCTGCTAAACAATACACTGCCTGAAGACAAGTCCTTACCAGTCCTCAAGCTTGCTGCAGGTTCAGCTTCAAACTGGGCTTTGTTACTACACAGGGTATTCACTTGCAAGTCTCTGAAAGCAATTTTTCTCACTGGACTTATTCCCACTTCACAGGGAATAGTCCCATAACCAGTCTCTCTCACATTTGTAACTGCAACAGTCTTACCATTACATTTGGAAGGTGTTGAAAGCTTCAATTGAGGGCGTTGTCCCTTCTTTGCTGTGCTCTCACAAGCTAATGCCCCCACATGGACACAGGGCAACATTGCATCCTTCTTGGATTTTCCAACATCCCCTGCAGGCCAAACAGGTTTTCTGTTGCCAGGGGTAACAGCAGACTTACACACATGGTCATACCCCTTGCAGGATGCTGGATACTGTGCTCTCTTCTCTGGGCTGACCACTTCACACAAGCAGCCATAACTTGAAACCATTGATTTCTTGTGCTCTCCATCACCCCCTGCAGGCTGAACAAAATTTCCTTCACGGTTGCCAGGGGTGACAACAGACACTTTTGCACAAACCTCTTCATTTAGAATTTGAGCCACATCTCCGCTGTAGCTCCTCTTTTCTGCAAACAGACTTTCTCCGGTTGCCATGGGAGACCACTTTCTCCCTGTTGATCTTTTCCAGCGCTCTCTAGATTGGATTGCTCCTAGGAAATTGTCGTAGTCATCTCGGTTATGATACATCCCGCGGTACACCTCTTGGTACTCCTCCATCAAAAAAGGTTGCACCAACTCAACCCAGCGACTTTTAGGCCATCCTCTGTAGGAAGCAATCATCGCAAAATCATCCAAAAAGTCTATAACATGTTCAGAAGGCAGCATAGGCCGTATGAAGTCAGCTGTATGGATTTCTGCTTTGTTGCCATGGACAACCACACCCATCTGCTCACTCTTTGCACTAAAGGACGGCTTGCTTTCCTTTTTCCTTTGCTCCAGTGCGGCCAAATGCATCTTGCACCAGTCTGGGGCTTGTTCTGTCGGTAACAACCCCTCCAGCCACAAGGTTCTGTCTCTCATCTCAGCAAACATTGCTTCCTTTTTGCGCTTTGACTGCCCCATCTCTGCAGTCAGGCACACAACGCTTTTTAACACAGTTCCTTTTAACACAGGAAAATTTTGCGTACCGTCTCTTTAAGACTTGCAAACAGCACACTTTCACATGCAGACTCCACTGGTTCACATGAGCTGCTCCTCACAGCATTGCTGCAAAACACAGTTTCTTGCTACTCACTGTTTTTGGTATGCGAGGATCTGGAACTCTTCCAAATCTGCCCGAAGCAATATCTCCACCATATGTAAGATTGGGGTATCAGACTCAAATGGTAGGTGCGTTGTCAGTGAGTACTCCAGCACGGAAAAGTTCACAAAGACATCAGTAGCCCACGCAGGGGGTTCCACCATTACTGTATCTTGCACACTCAATACTTTAGCCTCCTGGCGTACATTCTTGCCATGCGGCTGATTCCGGCCTTTAGCCTAGGCCTTAGGTCTGCTCCTCAGACCCAAAAGAGTTTCCTAGAGTGAAGCTCTCTCCTAGCTTACTCCTGCTGCTTACTACTTGCTGCTCTGTCACCAAGTACGTCTGCCTCCTGCAGACATGCATACCCTGGCTGCCTCCTGCAGCCTCTGACTCCTCTCAGAGGAATGAGAGCCCACCTGACTCCCATGCACAGACTTCCTGTCTGTTGGGTGGAACCCTGAGCCATAGCCAGGTCACAATTAAATACCCAAGACACAGAGCTGTGCAATCAGCGTGCCTTTCTCTCAAAAATCTGGAGTAAACCAGCAATCTTCCAGGTAGCACAGGGTCCTACTGCCACAGGGGATACATATTAAATCAGGTAAAGATCCCAAAAGTGTTCCCAACTTCACCCCTGCTCCCCATAATGAGACAATGTAGGTTAAAGGACTAACCAAGTATGTTTATAATCATTGATATGTTTTGTTGAATTTAGATCTAATCCCTGTCTCACACTCTGCCACCCATTGATATATAATACTAGGTTAGGAAATCGATTAAGTGTTCCTTTTACCTTCAAACATGGTTCCAATATTCAAAAACTGGATGTCTGAAATTAATATGTTCTACGGGTGGAAAGTAAGCTGGTGGTTTTAAGAATAAACCACATCTAACTCCCCATCATCCTTCAATGTAAAACTGTAGCTCCTGGCCTTGAGGGATGCCTCTCAGCTATAAATAGACATGATGGGGAGGAAGGCAGGTAAAGAGAAACTAATTACCACCAATGAACTCCACCTGTGTGCGCTAGCTCATCAGCCCACCAGATAATCTCACCAAAGACCAAAAACCAGGCAGAAAATATTTTTAAATTCAACACCAGGGCTGACAATATGCTTGAAAAAACTGATGGGCTTACCCTCTGGTAATACCAAGTTGTGAACCTTGTCATCACAGAGGGAAGGGGGAAATAGCCAATCGTTTACAATGTGTCTCACAAAGTCAACTATAAAAAATATGCACATTTCAGAAATATTGGTACATATAACAAATGTTCAGAACCACACGCAAACCACATGTAGTTCTAACAATCAAAAAAACACAAGGGGGCGTGGCTTAGCCGCTGAAGAAGATGGCCGCTTAACTCCTGAGCTCCCGCTGACAGAGCCGTTTTTTGGTCTCCTACGGAGGTATTATCCATTTTTTTCTCATCCAAAATAATATGGGAACATCATCCAGAAGTTTCTCCACCCCAAGGTCACGATCTCCCTGAGATTTGAGCAGCGGTTTGTCCAACACAAACCCAGAAATGTTCCTGTCACAAGCTGCAAATATGGCACTCACACAGAGCGCACAGTCAAATTCCACTCAGACGCAGGCGGGATTATCCCTCTCACAGACTCCTCATACACCACATCAGCACCCCAGCCTTACTGATTGTCATTCAGTGGCAGAAGATAGTAAAGAAACACTAACAGTGGCTATTACTGACCTCCTCATTGACATTCAGTCAATCACAGGAAGAATTCAAGAAGTGGAAAAAATACAGGCAGTACATTCCACTACAATCCGCAAGGCTCACCAATCTATTGATACATACTCCCTTCAACTCAGGGAGCTTGATAGACATGTTGAAGATTTGGACAATCATGGCAGATGCCACAACCTGAGACTGAGAGGTCTTCCAGAAACAGTTGATGCTGACCATCTCATTGACACTGTTTTGGGCATTTTTCTTGGATAAACCCAGTACGTCCCCAATATGGATGGAGAGGATACACCCTGCCCTCAGACCTAGAGGAAAGGATTTGGTCCCTTCCAGGGATATTATATGCCACATAATTGATTATCAGCTTAAAGAAGATATACTGAGAAAGGCGCATACCAAAAACCAAATTTCTTATAATGGTACAGAACTGTGTTTATTTCAGGATCTCTCTAATATTACACTTTGGAGATGCAGAGAGCTTCGACCCATTCTAGAAGTCCTTCGTACGAAAGGAATCACTTATAGGTGGAAATTCCCCTTCTGCCTGTTAGCATCATCAATGGGATGCACAGCTCTCCTAAGAGTGCTGGAAGATCTGCGTCATTTCTGTGAAACACTGGATATCCCGTTGATGGAAGTACCGGAATGGTATGCTGAATTTCGTCCAAAGGTTGAAAAATCTCCAACGCCTAGAAGCAAACAGATGGAAACCCAGGAAGTTAATTTCAGAAGACAAAGATCACCTTCGGAAACACGTCCTGAACATTCCACTTCAACTACCGGCAGAGGTTCTAGTCCCATGAGAGCACCTCAAACCCGTAGAGCTCGCCGTGGTCGTTGATCATTCATAGCAGTGCTCAAGTACTATAATTAACCTTTATTTTTGTTTCAGGGGCATACTAGTTCCTTATTCTTACTTTAAGTGTTTAACCTTAGAAGACTTTCAATATTTCATTATTGTATAACTTGGTTTTCTATTTACATATTATTTATACCATATATATAAATAGATTTAACATCATCTAAACATGCTTATCCATTCCACTTTGGAAGCGTTCTGGTATTATCTATAGTTATTTCATATATATTTGACTATTCTATATCCATTTAAGATTCTGATATCACTTTGTTCTTGACGCCATGTCTATTTTTTGCTTTTATGTTAGCATATTACTCAATTGAAAGGTTCATATTTTTCTATGTGCTGGAGAAGATTTTGGGAGATGATCCATTGTTGCTCTGCATATTTTTATATTCTATAACTGTTATCTACATTGGTTGTTTGTTAATTTACACAAACGGGTAATACATTTATCATCTGGATAACAGATGTGTTATATACTCGATATATGGAACTCATGCTCAATGCCCTTATTTTTTTCTTTTCATGATGTTGGGAGTGCCTTCCTTTGTTTATTATAATAACAACTCCCTTCTACATTGAGATGTTTACTCCTGTGGTTAATCTCCCAAACTCATTTTAACAAACAAGTTTACGATTAATCTATTTAACTAATTGGACTATTACTTGTTATACACATTATTGTATCACTCCTTATCCAGTTATCGTATTTTTTGCTTTTTACTATTTCTCCCATTTCTACTATTATTATATTTGCCTATCTGGAGATGTGATATTATACGGTTTATCCCATATTGAGTTATGGATTATTTTTTCCCTCATGAATCTTTATGGTTCCATATTTGCTCCTTTCATTTCAATATGGTTATGGTCAAACTATTCAACTTTTTCTAAAAATGTTCCTTTTTCCTAAATATTCTGGATAAGGATTACTCTACTCTATTAAATATTACCGTTATTTGACATCTCTTGGTTCTTATGACAAACTACTTTCTTAGTACTAAATGTTTTTTTATTTAACCTTGTTCCTTTCTATACCCATATTATTCACATCTCACTAATTATCTCTTATGCCCCGTACACACGATCGGACATTGATCGGACATTCCGACAACAAAATCCATGGATTTTTTCTGACGGATGTTGGCTCAAACTTGTTTTGCATACACATGGTCGCACAAAGTTGTCGGAATTTCCAATCGCCAAGAGCGCAGTCACATACACCACGTACAATGAGACTATAAAAGGGCAGTTCAGAAACAAGCACGGCACCCTTTGGGCTTCTTTTGCTAATCTTGTGTTAGTAAAAGTTTGGTGAGAGACAATTCACGCTTTTTCAGACTCGTGGCTTTCAGATCGTTTTCTGCTGTTCAGCTTGTGCTTGTGGGTTTGTATCTGGTCTTCAGTGTGTGCAGCGAGTACAATTGACTTGTCATTGTGTTCTTGTTCATTCGTTACTGATTTTCAGGTCACTCTTCACAGGCCTTGCTGTTCTTCAGTGTGTTCTGTTACTTCATTCTGAGCAGCCGACTGTTTTCTAGCCATGTTGCGTATACGTACTTTTCGTAGAGTTCGTGCTGTGCGGGGGCTTGGTGTTGGGGTCCTTACCTTGACACAAGTCCAGTCCATGAACAGGGTGGGGAGGAGTTCATGGACCAAGAATTGGTTGCTCCAGCGTGACCAGTTCTGTTACATGCCTTTGCTCCGTGAGATCCATGAGAATAATCCTGACGATTTCAGGAACTTTCTCAGGATGACGGACCCTGTATTTCACCGTTTGTTGGCTTTGCTGACCCACTATATCAGCAGGCAGTATACCTGCATGAGGCAAGCCATCACTCCGGAGCAGAGGATAGTCGCCACCCTGCAGTACTTGTCGACGGGGAGAAGCCTGCAGGACCTCAAGTTCTCGACAGGCATCTCCCCCCAGGCTCTGGGTGTCATTATCCCGGAGACCTGTTCTGCCATCATCCAGGTCCTGCAGAAGGAGTATATTAAAGTAATATTTTTATCCTTTAACATCACATTTTATTGTATTTAATGTTTGATAGTATATTGTATTTCTTTCCTCATTTCCGAATTACTATGATTGTAATATGCTGTGAATGTCCCCTTTGTCCTCATGCATGCTGGATTTTTATGCAATTTTTTTTGTCCTTCATACATATTTGCCTTCACTTACCTCCCCAGCATGCTCTCCTGGCCCTATATTCACCTAATGTAGTCACTTAACAATGTATTTTGTCAGCTCCATAGTAGTGCTTTACCCTAAACACCCCCTAAAATGTGTAAAATTGTGATTTGTGCTTTAAATTCAGGCAGAGTGCCAGAGGCTTTTTTTTGGTGTCCCAAAATCATTTGGAACCCTCCCTCCCCCCAACTGCTAACTCAGCTGATACCAATCCTCTATCTGCTGACTTTGCCAAACCCATACACACTATATACCCACCTCTTTAGTGGTCAGATTTATGAATGAATTCCCCAAAGCATGTAGTGAATGTACTGTCTGAATACTTTCAAATGGTACTGTTTAAAGTTTTTGTATCCTATTATTATCTTGATAGGTGTCAGGTCACCTTGAGGCTAGGTGACAGATGCACTCTGTAGGAGTCAGAAGTGCACCGCTAGGTAGTGGACCCTAGGACTGACTGCTGCAGATTGAACCCTGGGAGGTTCAGGAAGCAGGTCTACTGGATCACTGACACAGATCCCACTGGAAGCTAGAGCATAGATTCCCCAGGGCACGGAGTCTAAGAGCCAGCAGGTGTTCACCAGAGCCTTTAGTGGTAAGGATGGACTGCACTGCAGTCTGGCTCCAGGTCGCGGCCCCCAGGGTCTCACAGCTCACACTCACGGTAGACTACAGGAGAAGAGGAAGGAGGCAGCAGGCTGGAACAACAAGGGAAGTAAGGGACAAGCCAAAGTCGGGGCCACAAGCAGACAAGGACAACAGAGTTCACGCCAAGGTTCAGGGTCACAGGCAAACAGGGATGATCTGGGACATGCCAAAGGTCAGGGTCACGAGCAGACAGGAATAGTTAAGAACAGGCCAAAGTCGGTAACTGGAATCAGCCGTAGGAAACACAGCAAGTACACACGAAAGCTAACACACAATGGTTGATCAGCACTGCTGGCTTGCAGTGCACAGGTTAATATAGGGTTCCCTGATAGGGCCTGGGGTGGGGCCATGCTTAGAGGCAGTCAGGTGAGGGTCAGCTGGTCTCTAGAGATGAACACATGGAGACAGGTAAGCTGATCGACAAACTCTATTGCATAACCATGACAATAGGTAATATCAGAATGTAAAAATGTGCTAAAATGTGTACAGTGTGTATTTATCTCTTTGTATTATGACACTTCTTACCTGTCCAGTGGGCTGCCAATAGTGTAAAGTAAGGAGGGGCTGACCAAAGTAAGACACATTATTTAGGCATTCATTTCTCAATGAAGTGGAGAGGGTTACCTGTCCAAAACACCCCCCCCCATAAAATTTTACAAATGGCCCATGAGAGGGGGGAGGATAAATCTGATAGGTGGACCTTATACCTTTGTCTTTAAATATTCCCTAAAATAAATGTTATACTGATGTTGGCCAAGAATGTTTGTGTCTAATCTGCTTTCCATGTTTATGTGCAAAATGATTAATTTATTTTTCTTGTTTGACTCCACAGTTTCCTTCCAACCCACAGGAATGGCAGACTGTGGCCTCCCACTTTGCCCAGCAGTGGGACTTTCATAACTGCGGAGGGGCAATTGATGAGAAACACGTCCACATCATCCCACCACCCAACTCGGGGTCATACTATTATAATTATAAGGGGTTCAATAGTATTGTGATGTTGTCGGTGGTGTCGGCTACTTATGAGTTCCTGTATGTGGACATGGGGAAGAATGGTCGGATGTCAGATGGTGGAGTCATCGCCCAGACGGAGTTCTACAGGCATCTCCAGAATGGCAGCTTGGACTTGCCACCTCCAGAAGACATTGTGGAAGGACTCCCATTCGTCTTTGTTGCGGATGAAGCATTTGCGCTGGGGGACCATCTTATGTGGCCATTCCCGATGAGGACCCGCACCCCGGACCAGAGGGTTTTTAATTACCGGCTGGCCAGAGCCAGAAGTGTGGTGGAGAACACGTTTGGAATCATGGCCAGCTGGTTCCGCCTATTTCTTACACCCATACACATGGCGGAGTATAAACTCAATCATATCATCCTGGCTTGCTGTGTTCTCCACAACTTTTTAAGGAGAAATTCTGCCAACTATGCAGCCTCAGTTGGGCCTGAGGCCAGAATTCATGTAAATGAAGCAACCCTGACGGCGCTTGAAGCTGGCCATCCTGGCTTGCCCCCCCTGAGTGCCCGTGAGGTCCGTCTAAGATACCTTGAATACTTTGCAGGTAGGGGGGCCATCAATATGCCAGACAATGTCTGAGACATTTTTTAAATAAAAAACTAATTTTAACTACTAAAATATTTGCTGACATTTACTGCTTGTGTTTCTTTTAGCTGACCCTGACTGAAATGTGGGTAGTCCTGAAAATGGCGTGATTGTGTAACATTAGAAAGCACTGTTCAGTGTTTTTTACTAAAGTAAAAAACACTTTGCACTACAAGTGCACTTGAGACTGCACTGAAACTGCACTTGTAGTGTAAAGTGGATTTGCCCTTGGGAAATAACCACCATTGTCACAGAAAACACCAATTTTAACACAACAAAAATTTTGGAGCATTGAAACAATAATCCATACATTCTTGATTATCAATCTTTTTAATACCAGCACAATCACATGTGCATTTAGAAAAGGTTTTTAAAACAAACCAACATGTTTGTTGTATAACAATTTTTTGGGTCACATTAATAAAAGTAGAAATGTCCATTTAAGGCAAAACAGGCATGTTTAACCACTTCAGCCCCGGAAGGTTTTACCCCCTTCCTGACCAGAGCACTTTTTACAATTCGGCACTGTGTCGCTTTAACTGCTAATTGCGCGGTCATGCAATGCTGTACCCAAACGAAATTTGCGTCCTTTTCTTCCCACAAATAGAGCTTTCTTTTGATGGTATTTGATCACCTCTGCCGTTTTTATTTTTTGCGCTATACACGGAAAAAAAACGAAAATTTTGAAAAAAAATTATATTTTCTAATTTTGTTCTAAAAAAAATCCAATAAACTCAATTTTAGTCATACATTTAGGCCAAAATGTATTCGGCCACATGTCTTTGGTAAAAAAAATGTCAATAAGTGTATATTTATTAGTTATATCGCCTACAAACTAGGGTACATTTTCTGGAATTTACACAGCCTTTAATTTATGACTGCCTATGTCGTTTCTTGAGGTGCTAAAATGGCAGGGCAGTACAAAACACCCACAAATGACCCTATTTTGGAAAGTAGACACCCCAAGGAAATTGCTGAGAGGCATGTTGAGCCCATTGAATATTCATTTTTTTTGTCCCAAGTGATTGAATAATGACAAAAAAAAAAATTGCAAAAAGTTGTCACTAAATGATATATTGCTCACACAGGCCATGGGCATATGTGGAATTGCACCCCAAAATACATTTAGCTGCTTCTCCTGAGTATGGGGATACCACATGTGTGGGACTTTTTGGGAGCCTAGCCGCGTACGGGGCCCCGAAAACCAATCACTGCCTTCAGGATTTCTAAGGGCGTACATTTTTGATTTTACTCCTCACTACCTATCACAGTTTTGAAGGCCATAAAATGCCCAGATGGCATAAAACCCCCCCAAATGACCCCATTTTGGAAAGTAGACACCCCAAGCTATTTGCTTTGAGGCATGTTGAGTCCATGGAATGTTTTATATTTTGACACAAGTTGCGGGAAAGTGACAATTTTTTTTTTTTTTTTGCACAAAGTTGTCACTAAATGATATATTGCTCACACAGGCCATGGGCATATGTGGAATTGCACCCCAAAATACATTTAGCTACTTCTCCTGAGTACGGGGATACCACATGTGTGGGACTTTTTGGGAGCCTAGCCGCGTACGGGGCCCCGAAAACCAATCACCGCCTTCAGGATTTCTAAGGGTGTAAATTTTTGATTTAACTCTTCACTGCCTATCACAGTTTCAGAGGCCATGGAATGCCCAGGTGGCACAAACCCCCCCCAAATGACCCCATTTTGGAAAGTAGACACCCCAAGCTATTTGCTGAGAGGCATGGTGAATATTTTGCAGCTCTCATTTGTTTTTGAAAATAAAGAAAGACGAGAAAAAAAATTTTTTTTTTCTTTTTTCAATTTTCAAAACTTTGTGACAAAAAGTGAGGTCTGCAAAATACTCACTATACCTCTCATCAAATAGCTTGGGGTGTCTACTTTCCAAAATGGGGTCATTTGGGGGGTTTTTTTGCCACCTGGGCATTCCATGGCCTCCGAAACTGTGATAGGCAGTGAAGAGTGAAATCAAAAATTTACGGCCTTAGAAAGCCTGAAGGCGGTGCTTGGTTTTCGAGGTCCCGTACGCGGCTAGGCTCCCAAAAAGTCTCACACATGTGGTATCCCCGTACTCAGGAGAAGCAACAGAATGTATTTTGGGGTGTAATTTCACATATTCCCATGGCATGTTTGAGCAATATATCATTTAGTGACAACTTTGCGCAAAAAAAAATAAAAAAAATAAAAAATTGTCTCTTTCCCGCAACTTGTGTCACAATATAAAATATTCCATGGACTCGACATGCCTCTCAGCAAATAGCTTGGGGTGTCTACTTTCCAAAATGGGGTAATTTGGGGGGGTTTTGAACTGTCCTGGCATTTTATGCACAACATTTAGAAGCTTATGTCACACATCACCCACTCTTCTAACCACTTGAAGACAAAGCCCTTTCTGACACTTTTTGATTACATAAAAAAAATAATTTTTTTTTGCAAGAAAATTACTTTGAACCCCCAAACATTATATATTTTTTTAAAGCAAATGCCCTACAGATTAAAATGGTGGGTGTTTCATTTTTTTTTTCACACAGTATTTGCGCAGCGATTTTTCAAACGCATTTTTTGGGGAAAAAACACACTTTTTTTAAATTTTAATGCACTAAAACACACTATATTGCCCAAATGTTTGATGAAATAAAAAAGATGATCTTAGGCTGAGTACATGGATACCAAACATGACATGCTTTAAAATTGCGCACAAACGTGCAGTGGCGACAAACTAAATACATTTTTAAAAGCCTTTAAAAGCCTTTACAGGTTACCACTTTAGATTTACAGAGGAGGTCTACTGCTAAAATTACTGCCCTCGATCTGACGTTCGCGGTGATACCTCCCATGCATGGCGCAATTGCTGTTTACATTTGATGCCAGACCGACGCTTGCGTTCGCCTTAGCGCGAGAGCAGGGGGGGACAGGGGTGCTTTTTTTTTTTTTTTTTCTTTATTATTATTATTTTTTTTTATCTTATTTTTAAACTGTTCCTTTCATTTTTTTTTTTAAATCATTTTTATTGTTATCTCAGGGAATGTAAATATCCCCTATCATAGCAATAGGTAGTGACAGGTACTCTTTTTAGAAAAAATTGGGGTCTATTAGATCCTAGATTTCTCCTCTGCCCTCAAAGCATCTGACCACACCAAGATCGGTGTGATAAAATGCTTTCCCAATTTCCCAATGGCGCTGTTTACATCCGGCGAAATCTAAGTCATAAAATGCTCGTAGCTTCCGGTTTCTTAGGCCATAGAGATGTTTGGAGCCACTCTGGTCTCTGATCAGCTCTATGGTCAGCTGGCTGAATCACCGGCTGCATTTTCAGGTTCCCTGTTGAGACAGGAGAGCCAGAGAAAAACACGGAAGACGGTGGGGGGGGGGCATTCCCTCCCACGGCTTGTAAAAGCAGTCTAGAGGCTAATTAGCCACTAGGATTGCTTTTACATGAAAGCCGACCGCTGGCTGAAAAGAATGATACCAAGATGATACCTAAACCTGCAGGCATCATTCTGGTATAACCACTCAAATTCGTGAATGGCGTACCTGAAGACAAAAAAATGGTTAACAATATAGCACAGTAAACGGTAAAGTATAAAAAATTGCATACCTGAAAAGCAAACATGATAAAACATAATAACAATAAAACATTGCAGAATAGAATACAATAAAAAAGAGCAGAACAATAGAGAGAATAGAGAGAGAGAGAACAATAAAACGACAACTATTTTTTTTATTTTATATTTTTGTATGTGTTTTTTTTGTTTTTTTTTTACACTTTTTTTTGTAACTAACTTTTATAACTGTAACCGGTTCCAGGTTCGGGTCTCTCAAAATGCGATGGCATCTTGGGAGACCCTGTGAAAGTGTGTCCTAGTCTGTGCAATGCTGTACCCTACGCTAATACTCAACTAGTGAATGGTAGCGTTCAAAACATTCACCAATGCAAAGACCAGGATTGTCAGGACAGGAGGGACAATAATAGCGGGTGTCACGCCTATATCCGCGCTTGCTGCAGACACGACATCTTTTTTGGGGGGGTTCGCTGGGTAGGGGTACTCGGGAGGACATAAAGAAAATGCCTCTCATGCAGCCGACTGGCGCTGCAGAAGCGGTGGGTTCCCAATTAGGATTGGCGAATGCAGCAGGAAGAGCATTATGGGCACGACGGGCCTGTGTTTGTCTTTTTGGTGGCAGCGGGACATTACTTGTGCTTGCCACCTCACCAGCTTGAACTGCACTTATGGGACTCGCCACGTCACCAAGTGTTACTGCAATGCTGGTTTGACTACGACCGGGGTGTACTAGGCCGCTGGTGCTTGCCAGTTCACCAAAACGCTACAAAAAAAACTGTTAGCGATCGCAGGGATCAGGCCTGACTCTGCGAACGCTGCAGTTATGCATGTAGTGTTTTGTAAGTGTCAGTGATCGATCGATACTGCACTTGGGTGGGCTGGGCTGGGCTGGGCCGGGCGGAGGGGCAAAATGCAGGTGCTAGCAGGTATCTGGGCTGATCCCGCTAACACTGCATTTGTGGGAACCCTAAACTGCTGGGGACGCTAGTATAGATCTGATCAGATCAGATATTGATCCGATCAGATACTATAACACTAAGGGAGGTGTACGGTGCGTGCGTGGGTGTTAGCGGTACTGGCGCTAACCTGACGCTGCCTGGGGCTGGTGCTTGCCAGTTCACCAAAACGCTACCAAAAAAACTGTTAGCGATCGCAGGGATCAGGCCTGACTCTGCGAACGCTGCAGTTATGCGTTTAGTGTTTTGTAAGTGACAGTGATCGATCGATACTGCACTTGGGTGGGCTGGGCCGGGCGGAGGGGCAAAACGCAGGTACTAACAGGTATCTGGGCTGATCCCGCTGACACTGTGTGTTTGGGAACCCTAAACTGCTGGGGACGCTAGTATAGATCTGATCGGATCAGATATTGATCCGTTCAGATACTATACCACTAAGGGAGGTGTACGGTGCGTGCGTGGGTGTTAGCGGTACTGGCGCTAACCTGACGCTGCCTGGGGCTGGTGCTTGCCAGTTCACCAAAACGCTACCAAGAAAACTGTTAGCGATCGCAGGGATCAGGCCTGACTCTGCGAACGCTGCAGTTATGCGTTTAGTGTTTTGTAAGTGACAGTGATTGATCGATACTGCACTTGGGTGGGCTGGGCTGGGCGGAGGGGAAAAACGCAGGTGCTAGCAGGTATCTGGGCTGATCCCGCTAACACTGCGTTTTTGGGAACCCTAAACTGCTGGGGACGCTAGTATAGATCTGATCGGATCAGATATTGATCCGTACAGATACTATACCACTAAGGGAGGCGTATGCTGCGTGCGTGGGTGTTAGCGGTACTGGCGCTAATCTGACGCTGCCTGGGGCGACGCATATCACCGCCGGGCATTCAGGGGGCTAAACCTTTATTCGGTAATAAACGGCGGGTGCCCTGACACTATAAAAAATAAACAAACTAACCAGCGTCACCCGTAAGGGTTATACGGTGATCAGTGGTGAAAGGGTTAACTAGGGGGCAATCAAGGGGTTAAAACATTTATAAGATAGTATATGGGGGTCCCTGACGCTATAAAACGCTGACGGCGAACCTAAATATTTACCTCCCTAACTAGCGTCACCAGCGACACTAATACAGCGATCAGAAAAATGATCGCTTAGTGACACTGGTGACAGGGGGTGATCAAGAGGTTAAAACTTTATTAGGGGGGGTTAGGGGGGTACCCTAGACCTACAGGGGGCTACCACTCACTGCCCTACCACTGTAACTGTCACAAACTGACACCATGCAGTAATCAGAAAAAAAAAAAATACTGCTTGGTGTCAGTTTGTGACGGGGGGGGGTGATTGGGGGGGATCGGGGGACGATCGGGGGGGGGGGTCTGGGGTGTTTTATGTGCCTGGCATGTTCTACTGTGTGTGTGTAGTGTTTTGTGCACTTACATGTCTTCTCTCCTCGGCGCTGGAACGGAAACTGCCAAGCCGAGGAGAGATGACATCACATCCTCTGCCTGTGTGAAACTACACACAGGCAGGGGAGGATTCCGATTGGCTGGGAGCGATCGCAAGGGGGGGGGCCACGATCGGATGGTCTCCCCCTCGCCTCCCAACGCTCACAGTCAAATGCCGACCGCCGCTGGCACCGGGGGGGGGTACGTGATTCTTCCTGCCCGTGCCATTCTGCCGGAGAATATCTGCATTAGGCGGTCGGCAAGTGGTTAAAACCAACAAGAAATACACAAATCTGGAACTTACAAAGTTCAACTTTGTTAGAAATTGAAGGCAATATCAGACATGAATATTTATAAACTGTGTTTGTTATTGCGTTCAGATGGGGTGAAGTCACCCCTTGAAAAGTCAAGTTTGAAGATGCACACAAATTGCAGAATGTCAACATGTGCTAGCTGCCATCATGGGGGATCAAGGGACGTGTTTTGTGGGTGCAACCCCTTCCTCTCAGCTACTTTATTATTGAGGAAGGGGTTGCACCCACAAAACGCCTACATTGATCTCCGTGATGGCAGATAGCATATGTTGACACACTGTGTGCATCTTCAAAATTTGGCTTTTCTCGAATATGTCCAAAAATCTGAAAAAAATTTCAAAAAACCAAAAAAAAGTAAGGGATTTGGAGGTGTTTTAAACTCTCCCTAAAACATCAATGATGTTCTTCATTTTGGTTTTAACATCATTGATTTTTTTCTGGATGTTTTCCAAGTCCCTATTACACCCCATGATCTCCCCGATCAGGATATGGGCCCTCTCACTGGTGAAATGTCCTTCATCCACAACATCACGATCACCTAAAAATATAAAAACAAAAACACACCATGTATTATAAATATACAGGCATCCATCTCTTACCTGAGCCTGTGGTCACAGACACTCACCTGTTGTGGTGACTATTACCACCACGTCTCCCTCCTCCTCCTCCTGTTGACTTTGGTGGATTTCCACTTCCTCATGAGGTGGGGGGTATGTGGTCTCCTCGGATGAGTGGTGTCCTCCGAGTCTTTTCTTCCCTCAAAGAAATAAAATAGGTATACTTAGCACACAGATATTTGATGGCAGAAATAGGAACATGAAACATTGCTTGGAAGTGGGGTACAATTGTTTGTTTTGGCAGAGTTCCAAGATGAAGAATTATTTTTGTCACTTTGTCAAGCTTGAATACTTACCTGTTTTGTACAAGCTTCACAGATGGAGACACCCCTATAGTATACATTGGAGCACCTGTGTGGGGCCCCTACAAAAAAGGGTGTTCTGGTGTCCCACACTAGTGCTCCAGCGTCCAGATGTGTAAACAGCTCCTGAGTGTCCTCTCCTTACACAGAATCTAGCTTGCATTTCATTCTAGTTACCAACCCATCTAGACAACAAAATTATTTGAAGAGAAGTAGGCTAGCAAAAATGCATATGTCCAAAACATGGTGTTTTCTATGCCGAACGAACAATGTTTTATACGAACGAATAATGTGCCCACGAACATGAAAGTTGCCATTTTAAACTGTACAACAGTAAAGAAAAGCACATGGAGCAGCACGAACATTAGAAGAATAAAGAATAGGAACACAGAACAACTACTTACTTTTTTGCAGCACTCTCCTGATCCTTCTGTACTGCTCGTGCTCCCTTAATTTGAGGTCCGACCACCGCTTCCTGAGTTGATATTTCGATCGACGTAGCCCAAAATTCTTCTGCAGACTCTTGACTACTTTCGCCATGATGCCTTTCTGACATTGGGGTTGGGGTAAGGTCCATACTTCCCGTCATAGTCAGTCCTCTTCAGGATGTCGACCATCTCCAACATCTCCCCAAAGGACATATTTGATGCCTTAAATCATCTCTTCCATGATCGGGATGTTTCTGGCTCCGGGCTTTCCTCCTCCTCCTTGTTGCTGTAATTAGCAAGCACCTGCTGTGTTTCCGCCATGTGCTCTTCCCCCACTGCGCTGAACAAGAAGGGGCGGGGAATAGACTAGAAAGAATGTCAGGGGCGGGCAGAGTTTCACGCATGCGCAGTGTATATAAAGCGTAACATGCGTGCGTAGTACGTACGATCTGTGAGCGGAGGAAGGAGTATCGGAGGCGCCAATCGTGATAATGAAGGTAAGATTTAAAATTGGGCCTATACTGCTTCTAGATTGAGGCCTATATTGGGACAAGATTAGTAGACTTTAGCCTGACATTAGGGTTTGTCTTGTGTTGTGTCTTGCAGTGCAAATGGATATCTTGAAGAATCAGGATTTTATATGCATATTCATAGATATGTTCAGGGAGCTGCCTTGTCTGTGGCAGGTAAACCACCCTGATTATTAGAACCAAACAAAGAGGAAGGCAGAATAATTTGCTGTAAATTGTGAAGCCGGTGATCGCCACGGCAGATATCACCTATTTGAAGATCCTAATTGGTGGCATGAGGAGCACTTATCTAAGGGAGCACAAAAAGGTCCAGGATTCCCAGAGATCAGGAGCAGCAGATGACATTTATGTCCCCAGGCTGTGGTACTATGACAGGCTGCATTTTCTGGCAGGTCAGACTGAACCCAGGCCAGCCCTCTTCCTTCCACGCTTCCTTCCCCCCAGCTGAGGCTTCTGACGTCCAACCTGGGCCTTCCAGGCAGCAACATGTGGAGGAGCCCAGCTTGAGCCAGGTATAGCATTCTTCTAAAGATTTCTGGTTGTCAAATTAATGATGTTAAATAGATGTTAGTTTGGAGTAATAATTTCTGATTATGATTGATGAACCACAAACTAAAACCATGTCCCTTTTACATACACAGGGAAGTCTCAGCCAGGAGGTGGCTGGGCCAAGCAGGCTGCCTGATACCCAGGTCCCTCCCCTCCGCCTTCAAAGAAAAAGTGGCAGGAAGAGTAGTAACCTGGAGGAGGCTGCAATAGGCCTATTTTGGAAGGCTACAGAGGCCCTCAGAACACCCCACAGTGTGGAAGAGGATTTTGCTGCCATATGGAAATGGAGGAGGGCCAATGCCTCTTATGTGTGTCATTTTAGAAGCTCTACAGAAGGGGTTGAGGGGCCAACTCACATGCGAAAGCCACATTTGTCAGCTCACCCATGGTCCTCCTCCTCCAGGTCCTCCTCCTCCTCCTCCTCCAGGTCCTACTCCTCCTCCTGACACACCTCCAACACCAGAGCCACAGCCTGGAAGGAAGCATCTAAGGAAGACCAGAGAGTGAGGGCCTTGGTTCAGTATGGTCTGGCAAAAGATGCAGGCTCTTGTATGACCACAGCCTGGGAACATACATGTCATCTGCTGCTTTCATGATCTCTTGGACTTCTGGACCAGATTGAACTCCCTTAGATATAGACTCCTCAGGCCACCAATTTTGCAGTCAAATAATTAATGTGTGCCCTGGGGGCGAAAGGCTTCGCCAATTTCTGATGTTTATCCAGCGTTGCCTTCCTGTTTGGTTATGAGCCCTTAATAAAGGAATTTGTGTTTCAATTATACTTGCCTATGTGTGTTTTCCTTCAAAAAGGATGGTTTGTTTGTGAGGAGGCAGGTACATTTCAAAAATACAATGTGAAATTAACAAGAGACACCAACACCAAGCAACCTCCTTGAGATTAAATAATACAAGATAATAATGGTGTTGTGGTAACTTGACACACAAAACACACCCAAAAATATTCTGGTAAAAAAAAAAAAAAGATCAGGCTTGAAAAAAATACAAACCAAAAGATATAACATTGATCATTTTTTCGGTAGATGTGGCAAATCTAAATATTATATTGATGAAATCATGATAAATAATAAAGAAATACGTTTGTGAGAAGTCTGTGTGAATATGAGCAACAAAACAACTTCATTATTCTAGCATTATAAAGAAGAACAGAGTGCGCAGCATTAAACAATTTCAAACATTGCACCGTGACGAAAGTGCTATATCCATTCCGAACGCTAATTTTACCAGACCGAGCAGTTCCGTCTCAGAGTTTCTTCTGAGCATGCGTGGCACTTTGTGCGTCGGAATTTTCCACACGCGGTCGGAATTGACGCGATCGGATTTTGTTGTCGGAAAATTTTATAGCCTGCTCTCAAACTTTGTGTGTCAGAAAATCCGATGGAAAAAGTCCAATGGAGAACGCAAACGGTCGGAATTTCCGACAACAAGCTCCGATCGCACCAAAATCCGACCGTGTGTACAGGGCAAAAAAGAGAGGTTCGCCCGTGGGACTTTAAATGAGTTGGTCATAGAGGTCATAACAAATGGCATAGAGTTTTGTTTAACATCCAAAAACATGATGAAAAATGAACATAAAAACATCATAAGACATCGTTTGATCATTGAAATGTTAATTACAATAGTATGGTACATAATATACATATACAACTTTTGTACTCGACGCGTTTCGCGAGCTCCGCTCGCTTCCTCAGGAGTTGGTGTATATGTGAAATATCTAAAAGATAGTAGGTATCAGTAAAATATGACATTCAATGGTAGTTATGGTCAAAAAAGAAGTATGTGGCTTCATAGAAACCTCCCATACTTACATATGGTCAAATGGTCCATAGGACTGGCTTGAAAAAGCACCAGCGGAAAATCCTCCACACGGGAGCTGAAGATGCGTGGCCCACAGCAACCAGAACAGGGGCCCAGCAGAGGGCGGACGTGGCAAGGAAGAGGATTGAAGTGTAGTGTATCCTGAGATGTCCAATTAACCACCTGGGTCATATTAGCTGTAATAGAATTATATATGTATCTATGTCAAAATAAAGTTTCATAATGACTTGGGAGTATAAATAGTATAATATTACTAATATATGAAGGGGACCTATGAGAAGTTGGGCATGGATACCAATCAGGAAAGAGAAAGAAAAAATGAGAGATGTGTGAAGAGTGCTTGTATGGGAAAAGAGAGATTGAGAAAAGAATAGTGTTCCCTGGTGTGTCTCATTAAGCATATGCAATAAGAGCAACGTTAGTAGTAAAGTATAATGGATCTAGAAGTAATCACCGTAATGGCGAAATAAAAGAGTATAAAGATGTAAGTATTGTTCTAATGTCCATGTTGTGTACTGAAATGAGAAACAGGCAAACTAGGGTAGATATGAGAGGGGTACAAAAAGTGAAAGAAAAACAAAACAAAATGAGAAGAAGAGGGGGAAGAAAATAGAAAACCTGTCCTACTAATGAGTAGTGCATAATGGGTGTAGAGTTTACATATTGAGTGTGCGAGTAAAGTTAGGCAGAGTAAGGTGACATGGTAGATGTCTGTAATGTGCTTACCTCTGTGTAAAACTTCTCAGGTGTGAGAAGACAATCCAAGTGAGGAGAGAAAGAAAAGTTTTGCCATGTCAGCGCACTCACGCTTAAATCCCCGAGCGGGATCATTGGGCTACGCCTCTAACGCCATACGAACGTGGCTGCGGCGTGTGCCCATGCTGCGCATGCGCAGGCATCTCCAGCCAACGAGACGCACTGCACACCAAAACGTGGAGCCGCTGGAAGTCACACGATGAGTGCAGATGTATGGCGCAGATGTAACGGTGCCCCCCCCACACACAAGAAAATGCGGAGGGGAGGGGACAGCAGGGGGGAGAAAACCCTCCATTTATACATCCCAGCTCCCGATGAGGAGAAACAAAACCGCTGCCACCAATGAATACAGCAGATAGGAACCAATACCATACAATGACTCAAATAACATAGGGAAAAGTGTAATACTCATATCTAAACGTATAATGGTAATAGAGTAATCATAATAGGTATGACCACGAGAACAGCACACAGACCAAGTGGGCTAGTAGGTGTCATCCACCTTGGTAATTTAGGACAAAAAGAGAGCGGTCTGGGTACTGTCTCTTGATATAACACAACTCCATCCCTGTAAATGAATTTACAGGGATGGAGTTGTGTTATATCAAGAGACAGTACCCAGACCACTCTCCATGCTGGGGCTGCATCTCCCTCCCTGCTTCATGGTATTCAGAGATGGTGCTGATACAACCTATGTACACCCTGATCTTCTCCCATCTATGTGGCTTCAAACATCACATGCATTTTTCAAGGTAATCTTCCGGGTACTTTTTTCAATCACCTTGGTGATATCTGCAGTTTATACTATCTCGTTTTTGTTACTTGTATCATCATAGATACATTTTATATATTTCCTACATTATAGAAGTCCCCTCCACTGCGGGGTGTTGGTGTGTGCGGTCCGGTGTTCCTCGTTGAGGTCCCAGTCTCAGCTCCCGGGCCAGGCTCCATGGCTCTCCCCTGGCTTTGTTTTGTTGCACGGTCCCAGTTTTGGCTATCATGTGGGTAACCTTTTTGGCATGGCCCATTATGCCCAATTTCCCCCTTTTCTGCTGATTTTGTTAGACCCATGAAACTATATTGCTTTTCATACATTTTTTATAGAATTTAGATGCATCCGGCTCCTGAAGAGTGGATTGAAGTCCATGAAACGCAGCGTCAGGCCTACCTTTGATGCATCAAACACACATTGACCAATTTTCAGATGTTTTTTACTTCACATGACTTTTATCTTGCTTGGGGGATTAAGATGCATAATTGTACCTACCCATGTCCCATGGTTGTATATACATAGATTTATTGTTTATATGCGATTATTTTATGTCTAATGTTTGCAATGCGTTTTTATGCCATGTTGATCATTGGTCCTTAATAAACATACATATGTTTGCACCTCTGTGAGTGTGATTGGGCTGCATCATGCGCACCTCATTGAAAGTCCCAACCTCCCCCCCCTCTTTTTCATGATATTAAGGATGGGGGCGCAAACTTTCCCTTGCGTCCCAATTAAAGTCCTAAGTTCGCTTTTCCCTCCATTGCTTGCATTGATTAGGGATGGAGGTGCTCATGTTTGTAGCCCATCGCTCTCTTATGGCGGATTCCTACCGGGTCCGGCCGTAATTCAGCATGCTTTATATGGAACGTTCGCTGCACTGACAGTTTACATATTTTGATCTTTCACTACTTTATATATATTTTTTACTCCCTGTGGTCAGACTGGGTCTGTGTGACTCATTGTCGGTGGGTGGGCAGATGTCCTGTTTCCCGGGAGCTGCGATGCATGCTGGTGTCTGCCCTCCTACCTTCCCTCCACAGGGTTGGGGGTGGGTGGCTGGCCGGATCTTTCCACCGTGCATCGGCGCCACGCCTCCGGCACTGTGCATGTGACTTCCTTGTTTGGGCATCGCACACACAGACGTCCGGTATATCAGCTGGGCTGACATGTGGTGAGCTTCTCTGGCGTTTGCTGAGGTTTTGCTCCACTGTGTCGTGCCTGCGTGACGCTGAGGGGGAGCTGGCGTTCCATGCTGGGGCTGCATCTCCCTCCCTGCTTCATGGTATTCAGAGATGGTGCTGATACAACCTATGTACACTCTGATCTTCTCCCATATATGTGGCTTCAAACATCACATGCATTTTTCAAGGTAATCTTCCGGGTGCTTTTTTCAATCACCTTGGTGATATCTGCAGTTTATACCATCTCATTTTTGTTACTTGTATCATCATTGATACATCTTATATATTTCCTACATTATAGAAGTCCCCTCCACTGCAGGGTGTTGGTGTGTGCGGTCCGGTGTTCCTCGTTGAGGTCCCCCTCTCAGCTCTCGGGCCAGGCTCCATGACTCTCCCCTGGCTTTGTTTTGTCGCACGGTCCCAGTTTTGGCTATCATGTGAGTAACCTTTTTGGCATGGCCCATTATACCCAATTTCCCCCTTTTCTGCTGATTTTATTAGACCCATGAAACTTTATTGCTTTTCATACATTTTTTTTTAGAATTTAGATGCATCCGGCTCCTGAAGAGTGGATTGAAGTCCATGAAACGCAGCGTTGGGCCTACCTTTGATGCATCAAACACACATTGACCAATTTTCAGATGTTTTTTAATTCACATGACTTTTATCTTGCTTGGGGGATTAAGATGCATAATTGTACCTACCCATGTCCCATGGTTGTATATACATAGATTTATTGTTTATATGCGATTATTTTATGTCTAATGTTTGCAATGCGTTTTTATGCCATGTTGATCATTGGTCCTTAATAAACATACATATGTTTGCACCTCTGTGAGTGTGATTGGGCTGCATCATGCGCACCTCATTGAAAGTCCCAACCTCCCCCCCCTCTTTTTCATGATATTAAGGATGGGGGCGCAAACTTTCCCTTGCGTCCCAATTAAAGTCCTAAGTTCGCTTTTCCCTCCATTGCTTGCATTGATTAGGGATGGAGGTGCTCATGTTTGTAGCCCATCGCTCTCTTATGGCGGATTCCTACCGGGTCCGGCCGTAATTCAGCATGCTTTATATGGAACGTTCGCTGCACTGACAGTTTACATATTTTGATCTTTCACTACTTTATATATATTTTTTACTCCCTGTGGTCAGACTGGGTCTGTGTGACTCATTGTCGGTGGGTGGGCAGATGTCCTGTTTCCCCGGGAGCTGCGATGCATGCTGGTGTCTGCCCTCCTACCTTCCCTCCACAGGGTTGGGGGTGGGTGGGTGGCTGGCCGGATCTTTCCACCGTGCATCGGCGCCACGCCTCCGGCACTGTGCATGTGACTTCCTTGTTTGGGCATCGCACACACAGACGTCCGGTATATCAGCTGGGCTGACATGTGGTGAGCTTCTCTGGCGTTTGCTGAGGTTTTGCTCCACTGTGTCGTGCCTGCGTGACGCTGAGGGGGAGCTGGCGTTCCATGCTGGGGCTGCATCTCCCTCCCTGCTTCATGGTATTCAGAGATGGTGCTGATACAACCTATGTACACTCTGATCTTCTCCCATCTATGTGGCTTCAAACATCACATGCATTTTTCAAGGTAATCTTCCGGGTGCTTTTTTCAATCACCTTGGTGATATCTGCAGTTTATACCATCTCATTTTTGTTACTTGTATCATCATTGATACATTTTATATATTTCCTACATTTTAGAAGTCCCCTCCACTGTGGGGTGTTGGTGTGTGCGGTCCGGTGTTGCTCGTTGAGGTCCCCCTCTCAGCTCCCGGGCCAGGCTCCATGGCTCTCCCCTGGCTTTGTTTTGTCGCACGGTCCCAGTTTTGGCTATCATGTGAGTAACCTTTTTGGCATGGCCCATTATGCCCAATTTCCCTCTTTTCTGCTGATTTTGTTAGACCCATGAAACTATATTGCTTTTCATACATTTTTTATAGAATTTAGATGCATCCGGCTCCTGAAGAGTGGATTGAAGTCCATGAAATGCAGCGTCGGGCCTACCTTTGATGCATCAAACACACATTGTTCAATTTTCAGATGTTTTTTACTTCACATGACTTTTATCTTGCTTGGGGGATTAAGATGCATAATTGTACCTACCCATGTCCCATGGTTGTATATACATAGATTTATTGTTTATATGCGATTATTTTATGTCTAATGTTTGCAATGCGTTTTTATGCCATGTTGATCATTGGTCCTTAATAAACATACATATGTTTGCACCTCTGTGAGTGTGATTGGGCTGCATCATGCGCACCTCATTTAAAGTCCCAACCTCCCCCCCTCTTTTTCACAATATTAAGGATGGGGCCGCAAAATTTCCCTTGCGTCCCAATTAAAGTCCTAAGTTTGCTTTTCCCTCCATTGCTGGCGTTAGAGGCGTAGCCCAATGATCCCGCTCGGGGATTTAAGCGTGAGTGCGCTGACATGGCAAATTTTTCTTTCTCTCCTCACTTGGATTGTCCTCTCACACCTGAGAAGTTTTACACAGAGGTAAGCACATTACAGACATCTACCATGTCACCTTACTCTGCCTAACTTTACTCGCACACTTAATATGTAAACTCTACACCCATTACGCACTACTCATTAGTAGGACAGGTTTTCTATTTTCTTCCCCCTCTTCTTCTCATTTTGTTTTGT
Source organism: Lithobates septentrionalis (assembly GCA_037952835.1). Lineage (NCBI taxonomy): Eukaryota > Metazoa > Chordata > Amphibia > Anura > Ranidae > Lithobates > Lithobates septentrionalis. Next base: position 1,294,787 of record JBBDGP010000091.1, on the reverse strand, counting down.
TTTTCTTTCACTTTTTGTACCCCTCTCATATCTACCCTGGTTTGTCTGTTTTTCATTTCAGTACACAACATGGACATTAGAACGATACTTACATCTTTATACTCTTTTATTTCGCCATTACGGTGATTACTTCTAGATCCATTATACTTTACTACTAACGTTGCTCTTATTGCATATGCTTAATGAGACACACCAGGGAACACTATTCTTTTTTCGATCTCTCTTTTCCCATACTAGCACTCTTCACACATCTCTCATTTTTTCTTTCTCTTTCCTGATTGGTATCCATGCCCACCTTCTCATAGGTCCCCTTCATATATTAGTAATATTATACTATTTATACTCCCAAGTCATTATGAAACTTTATTTTGACATAGATACATATATAATTCTATTACAGCTAATATGACCCAGGTGGTTAATTGGACATCTCAGGATACACCACACTTCAATCCTCTTCCTTGCCATGTCCACCCTCTGCTGGGCCCTTGTTCTGGTTGCTGTGGGCCACACCTCTTCAGCTCCCGTGTGGAGGATTTTCCGCTGCTGCTTTTACAAGCCAGTCCTATGGACCATTTGACCATATGTAAGTATGGGAGGCTTCTATGAAGCCACATACTTCTTTTTTGACCATAACTACCATTGAATGTCATATTTTACTGATACCTACTATCTTTTAGATATTTCACATATACACCAACTCCCGAGTAAGCGAGCGGAGCTCGCAAAACGCGGCGAGTACAAAAGTTGTATATGTATATTATGTACCATACTATTGTAATTAACATTTCAATGGTCAAACGATGTCTTATGATGTTTTTATGTTCATTTTTCATCATGTTTTTGAAAATTAAACAAAACTCTATACCATTTGTTATGACCTCTATGACCAACTCATTTAAAGTCCCACGGGTGAACCTCTCTTTTTTGTACTATATAATTTACAGGGATGGAGTTGTGTTATATCAAGAGACAGTGCCCAGACCGCTCTCTTTTTGTGTACAGGGCAATACACTTTTTTTGTTTTCTTTTCTTTTTGGGAAACTTTTCTCTATTTCTGTCCCTGAAACAAAAATGTTCACACTCCTATTGAAACTTTATTAAGCCAAATATTCCCGGTCTTGTACTCTTTACCTCCTCTGATATACATTGCTTTTGACTCTGTCTAGCGGGTAACACCTCATTGATTGAGAAAACCCATCTTTGACGCAATTAATCTCCTCCACACACAGTGGTACCCGACATTATTCAGATATTCTATTTATAGAAATCACTATCCATACCACTGACATTGTCCAGCCTCATAGTAGACTAAGTGTCTACGGTTAACGGATTGGCAAGCAGGTTCTTGTAAATCACCGGTTTTCCCCTCACATTGTTATACACTCATTGTGTAACCCTTTAACCCCATTCCATAAACTGATTATTTGTAGACTACCTGTACCTTTTATCTCACCCTGTACTTTTGCTTTATTTTCGCTAAACTTCCTTCTTTATACCTTAATTAGCTCCCTTTTTTTCCTACTCCCTATCCCCCCTCCATCGAATCCTGACTATTCTAACATACAAATTAGCTGGTCTTTGACATAATATTAATACACAAAATGGACCTTTCATATCCTAAGAAAAGCTTGCCCACTATTAAAATCATCTCCTTAAATATTAGAGGTCTTAACATCCCGGAAAAACGTTCACAACTACTTTCCTCAATACATAAAAACAAGGCAGATATAAACTTTTTACAAGAGACGCACTTCAAAACAGATTCCATTCCAAAATTCTCTAATGCACTATACCCGATCTCCATACATTCCACCAACCCGACCTCGAAACCTAAAGGAGTTTCAATCTTGTTTTCGAAACAATGCCCATTTCAAATTTCAGACACATGTATAGATCTGAATGGTTGTTACCTCTTTTTGAAAGGTTCCCTTCATGGAAAACCAATAACTTTGGCAAATATATACGTACCTAACTCTAAACAAGATCAGTTCTTTAATTAAACATTACGAATACTCTCCAATTTTCAACAAGGTATCCTGATTTTAGGTGGTGATTTCAATGTTCCCCTTAATCCCCTTCAAGATACTTCTACTGGTACCTCATCCATTCAATACAAAGCATTACGCTCTATTAAATTTCAACTTCAGAACTTATCACTACATGATACTTGGCGTACACTATATCCCACAATGAAAGACTATACTATTATTCTATTCTGCCCCACATAAACGTTATTTTAGACTTGATTACCTTTTTATTTCACAAAGAGACCTGACTTTTCTCACTTCTGCTACCATAGATCCCATGTTTTTATCAGATCACCATCCTATCTCTATTTCCCTAACATTTCCAGACGTTACACCACGCTCCTCAATATGGCGCTTAGATCCATCCCTTCTTACGGATAACAACATAGAACCCAAAATTAACAAACAATTACGCCAATACTTCAATGAAAACTCTTCATCAGACATTTCACCAATGACGTGCTGGGAAGCGTACAAATGCACAATTAGAGGATACTTAATCGCTATCTCCATTAAACGTAAAAGAGAAAGACATTCCTACATTAATAAACTAACAACTCGCTTTCAAACTTTGGAAAGGGTACGTAAATCTACACAAGCAATATCATCCTTACATAAACTTGTTCAAGCTAGGAAAGAACTATTAGAAGAACTAGACAAAAAATCTAAAGGGAATTATGTTATATCTCAAACTTTTTTATGAGTATAGGAATAAAGTAGGGAAATTGTTAGCCAACGCTCTTCATTATAAGAAAGCACGTACAAATATCCACTCTATAAACGACTCCACAGGACGCAAGTTAGATACTACTAATGATGATATTGCTAACACATTTGTGGCCTATTATGCCCATCTCTATAATCTAGCACCTTCCAATACTCAATCTGGAAAAAAGTGCCTGCATTCAAATGATCAATGAATTCTTATCGAAACATACCCCTAAACGACTTTCTGATCAGGAAGCAAATGAACTAGCTCATCCTATATCTCCTGAAGGGGTCGATATTGCTCTTAAACAATTGAAACCAGGTAAAAGTCCTGGTCCTGATGGGCTAACATCTGGCTATTAAAAATCCTTTCAGGAAATACTTCGCCCACATTTTCTAATGGCTTTTAACTCATTATCACCAGATAACGCTCCGCCTAGAGATCTCCTTACAGCTCATATAACGGTTATTCTGAAACCCAACAAAGACCCTTCATTGGTAACTAATTATCAGCCAATTGCTTTATTGAATGTGGACCTTAAACTCTATGCCAAAATTTTTGCTAATCGTCTTTTGCCCCTTTTACCCAAACTAATTTCAAAGTATCAGTTGGGGTTTCATACCTGGTAGGGAAACAAAAGACAATACCACTAAGGCTATTAATCTACATAGATGGTTGACATCTACCCACCAATGCATTTTTTTTCTATCCCTAGATGCAGAGAAGGCGTTCGATAGAGTGGCCTGGGACTATATGCTAGAATCCCTTAAAATGCTTGGCTTGCTTGACCGTATGCTACATTTCATTTTGGCTTTATTCTCTTCCCCTACGGCAAGGGTCAGGATTAATGGCCACTTATCGAATACCTTCCCAATATCAAATGGTAGTCGTCAGGGTTGCCCCCTATCTTCTCTAATTTTTGTTCTCACCCTTGAACCATTACTTCAACGTCTAAGATCTAATCCTGTCATCAAGGGTATCACCATTGATCAACACACCTACAAACTAGCGGCTTTCGCCGATAACATTCTTTTATTTCTCACAGAACCTCACATTACTTTTCCAAATATTCTCAAAGATTTTGATATGTTCAGGAATTTGACTAATTTTCTAATTAATTTTAACAAGTCAGAGGCACTGAATGTTTCTCTAGAACATGATGAGATCTCTCGTTGCCAATCAAATTTCCCTTTCAAATGGAGTAAAGCATTGATCACTTATCTAGGTATCCAATTACCCACTTATTTATCTGAACTCTACCCTAAAAATTACACCCCCATTCTTCATAACATCCAAAAATATTTGAAGTCATGGTCTACAGGTATCTTCTCCTGGTTTGGTAGAGCATCTATAATCAAAATGAATATCCTCCCGAGAATTCTTTATTTCCTACAAACAGTTCCCATCAAAATACTTCAAGCCTTTTTTTACTTCAATTCATACAGCTTGCTCTACATTTATGTGGGGCAGGCAAAACCTAGATTGAGCCATGAAAGAATAACCATACCCAAAATGAAGGGGGGTATAGGATTTCAAGACATAACCAAATAATACTGGGCTTGCCGGTTGGTAAGTATTGTAGATTGGAATGTTCATTTCTCTACCAAAGACTGGGTAAGCATTGAACGTTCCTTTTCTCTTATACCTCTACACCAACTACCTTGGATTAATCCTACTCACATTCCGCAAAATTGTAAACAACATTTCTAATTGGTAATACTTTACAAATATTTCATAAGGCCTGTCAAAAATTTCAAATTTCCTCTACCCCAGGACCCCTTACACCTATTCGTAACAACCCAGATTTCCCGCCAGGCCTTTTGGAATCATTCCTTGCAAAATCTTGGCCTCTTGCCAATATAAGAGATGCCCATTATTTTTTAAACACTTCCTTCATGAATTTGACAGATTTACCTACACCGAACTCAGACCACCCCTTTCCATTTTGGTCATACTTCCAAATTAGGCATTTCTTGAATAATCCTATGACTCGTGAAGCTCATGCTAGACAATATACTTCTTTTGAATCGATATGCACAAGAACGGAAACACAGAGACATATTATTTTTGAAATGTACTCCCTTCTCTTCTCATGCCACAGTCCTAAATCCAATATTGCAAGTCAGTGTTGAGAAAGGGATCTTCCTATTGACCTAACGGAAGAGGATTGGAGTAGGGTTTACTCTTACATTCATAAAGGTTCTATTAATGTGTCTGTACAAGAGAATGGTTTCAAGATTTTTTCGAGATGGTACAAAACTATTTAGATTACATAAAATTTCCCCCTCAATACCACCTAACTGTTGGAGATGCAGAGATGTAGATGGTTCTTTACTACATATAATGTGGTCTTGCCCTAGTCTTCAACCTTTTTGAAAGGAAATTCATCGTCTAACTACTCATATCTCCACAATTCCAATAGACTTTACTCCAGCACAAATGCTTTTACACCATTCTCACATCCCAAAATACCGTTACAATAAGTCTATAGCTTTGAATTTACTCAATGCAGCTAAAATGTGCATTCCAGCTCTTTGGAAAGATGTTACTCCCCCTACTATTCAGGTTTGGTTTAATCGCATTAATAGAGTGGCAGATATGGAAGAATTGATCCATCAAGCCAGGGATATGTCTCATAAATTCCAGGAAACATGGGCATGTTGGCGCCTCTTCCAAATATCATCTGAATTCAAACAATTAATCTCCAGGTAATCTTACAAGTTAGAGTTATTTAGTTTATTCTATTAAACACAAAATTACATTATTTAATTTGCCATATTTAAGGTATTTCATATAACTTACTTGTGAATGATTTTCACCGCTCATTTAGATGTGCGATTTGTTGTATAAAAGGTATAGGTGAAAATACAAATTTTGCTTTCAGTTATTATTATCTCAACTTTTTTATCCATCATCTTTTCTCTTATAAGCCTTTTTATAAATATACTTTGATTACTTACATTTCTCTTCTGCAAAGTTGTATATTTAGAATAGGAAAAAACAATATGTGGACTTGGACTTTTTAGGGCACGATAACAAATGTTATACAGTTAAAAACTAAAATTTATTGAAATATAGGAAACATTGTTAAAAAGGGGAAAAACAGATCCCAGGAATCTGTACACAATTCAGTCCATGAAAATGGTTACAACAATACAGACCATACATAGCTCAATGAAATAACAGGTAACTCAAGAATGAGACAAACATCATTTCATCAAAGGGTATTAGATTTAACAAGGAGCTATGTCATTGATAGATGTTAATATTTACAGCTCAACATGTTGCGCACCTAGCGCTTCTTCAGGAGCATGGAACTGAAACATAAGACATAGAATAAATATAACAGATAGTTCATAAATACAAAACATAAACCAAAAATGTCATATCAGTACAAATCAAAAAACACTGCGAATTTGGGCAGGCAAAGATGGAAACCCTAGTGAGCCAGTCCTAGTCCGAAAGGACCCAAGAAATATTCGTCCACTATGGGGACGCATGCAACATAGTAACAATGGTATATTTTATATTTTGTATATACTGGTAATGTAATAAGCAAATTTAATGTATAAAGATAGACAAGGGTCCAATAATTCTAGATAAACAATATGTCAATTGGCGAGAGGGGTAAAAGAAGAAGGGTGGGGGGGAGGGAAATGGGAGAAAAAAGAAAAAGATAGAAGGGGGGGAATAGGATAGAAGAAAAAAAGGGGGGGTTTTGGAAGGGGAAGGTCGAGTGGGAAGGGGAGAAAAGAAGAAGGGAGGGAAGGGGGGAAGAAAGGAAGGAAAAAGAAAGAGAAGGGGGGAAGAAGAAGAGGGAAGGGATAATTGGATTCTTCTATCCTATTCCCCCCCTTCTATATTTTTCTTTTAGTAAAAATTTTTTCTTCAATAAAATTTATTGAAACGTCAAACAAAAACACAAATAACCATAAGCACATTAACACGCCCTGAAACATGAACTTACTGAAAAAGATATATTAGTGTGCCATTACCGGCATGAGCTAGTTACTTCCGGTATCGCAGGCTCTAGCGCTGTGATTGGCCAGAGCTGCGATGACGACACTCCCGTGCATGCGTGCGGGAGTGACGTCATCGCGGCTCTGGCCAATCACAGCCCCAGAGCCCGCGATACCGGAAGTAACTCCGGGAGTGATGTCACTGGCCAGAGCTGTGTACTGTGACCACTGCAGGGGCTTCGATCTAAGGTGAGTATTTCATATGCTATGCATACTAGCTCATCATGCCTTTGTTTTGCAGGTTTTGTTTTTTGAAAAAAGTCCTTTGAGATTTTGGGAATCCTATATCCTCTTTCTTATGTCCAGGGGACCACACCATGTTGTATTGATTGTTCCCTGTGCTTGTGATTGAGTGTGAAGGACTTACATTATGTAGAGAACTCTGATTTGGAGCTATAGACTCTAATCTACAGTACATACATTGAAACCACTAACTATATACGTTCTATTTTAGAGCTTGACTGTAACTTGTTTTCCTGAAGAAGCGGGCTAAGTCCCATGAAAAGCAATTGCTACGGAAATCGCACCAATCTTGCAAGGGATGATGATTAAATTTCTTACTGTGTGGTATACAGATATTACTTCACATATGTGATTTTGTTTTATGTTATGTCCTCATTGTATGTCTTTTATGGTTTTAACAAAGTTGTTATACAATAAATGTTGATATATTTTCAAGAAAATGCATTGGTACCATTACAGTGTATTGTGTATATATATATGCATCCCAGGTGTTGCATATATATATACACACTGTATTCAGTTTAGCTAGATCCGTTCCTGTTATCTTCTTACTGACAGGCAGGCTTGTCTTGTTACAGTATTTACAGCTACCTGAAGAAAATTGCTGGTGTTCTTTTGATCCTATTAGTACCACAGTCAGGCAGCTAGACTATTTATAGTTAGTGCAGTGCGTCCTGCTCACAGTGTTCAGCTAAAACTACAAGTTAGTGGGGTGCATCCTGCCCACAGTGTTCAGCTAAACCTACAAGTTAGTGCGGTGCGTAATGCTCACAGTGTTCAGCTAAAACTACAAGTTAGTGCTGTGCGTCCTGCTCACAGTGTTCAGCTAAAACTACAAGCCAGTGCGGTGCTTCCACCTCACAGTGTTCAGCTAAACCTACAAGTTAGTGCGGTGCGTCCTGCTCACAGTGTTCAGCTAAACCTACAAGTTAGTGTAGTGAGACCTCTGCACAGTGTTCATCTAAAGCTACAAGTTAGTGCAGTGCGTCCTGCTCACAGTGTTCAGCTAAAACTACAAGTTAGTGGGGTGCGTCCTGCTCACAGTGTTCAGCTCAAACTACAAGTTAGTGCGGTGCGTCCTGCTCACAGTGTTCAGCTAAAACTACAAGTTAGTGCGGTGCGTCCACCTCTCAGTGTTCAGCTAAACCTACAAGTTAGTGCGGTGCGTCCTGCTCACGGTGTTCAGTTAAACCTACAAGTTAGTGTAGTGAGACCTCTGCACAGTGTTCATCTAAAGCTACAAGTTAGTGCAGTGCGTCCTGCTCACAGTGTTCAGCTAAAACTACAAGTTAGTGGGGTGCGTCCTGCTCACAGTGTTAAGCTAAACCTACAAGTTAGTGCGGTGCGTCCTGCTCACAGTGTTCAGCTAAAACTACAAGTTAGTTCTGTGCGTCCTGCTCACAGTGTTCAGCTAAAACTACAAGTTAGTGTGGTGCGTCCACCTCACAGTGTTCAGCTAAACCTACAAGTTAGTGCGGTGCGTCCTGCTCACAGTGTTCAGCTAAACCTACAAGTTAGTGTAGTGAGACCTCTGCACAGTTTTCATCTAAAGCTACAAGTTAGTGCAGTGCGTCCTGCTCACAGTGTTCAGCTAAAACTACAAGTTAGTGCGGTGCGTCCTGCTCAGTGTTTAGCTAAAACTACAAGTTAGTGCTGTGCGTCCTGCTCACAGTGTTCAGCTAAAGCTACAAGTTAGTGCAGTGTGTCCTGCTCACAGTGTTCAGCTAAAACTACAAGTTAGTGCTGTGCGTACACCTCACAGTGTTCAGCTAAAACTACAAGTTAGTGCGGTGCGTCCACCTCACAGTGTTCAGCTAAACCTACAAGTTAGTGCGGTGCGTCCTGCTCACAGTGTTCAGCTAAAACTACAAGTTAGTGTGGTGCGTCCTCCTCACAGTGTCCAGCTAAACCTACAAGTTATTTTTTTGCGAGCTCTGCACAGTATTCAGCTAAAGCTACCTGTAGAAGGTTGGTGGTGTTTTCCTGATCCTATCACTACCGTAGGCAGCTAAAAAAGCTACAAGTTAGTTTTTTGGGAGCTCTGCACAGTGTTCAGCTAAAGCTACCTGTAGAAGGTTGGTGGTGTTCTCATACTACAGGCAGGCAGTTGATTTTGCTAGCTGCAGTATCAGTACACATATATATATAAATATATATATATATATATATCCCAGCTTAGTGCAGCTAAAGGCCATTAGTATGTCTGGAAGGCCAAGAAGGAGAGGCAGACAGTCACAAGCCAATAAGAGAGGGCAAGCAGGCTCTGTGTCTAGTGCTGGTCGTGGAGACGGTGCATCCTCATCAGCACGTGGCCGCGGGACACGCTTGGCGTTTTTTTCGGCAGCTGGCTGTGTTGAGCCGCAACATGCGGAAGACTTGGTCGAGTGGATGACCAAGCCGTCCTCATCCTCCTCATCCTCTCTCACCCATGCCCAGGGTACTTTGTCTGGCAAAGCAGCTGCCTCTTCCCTTGGCTCAATGTCATCAGTGACTCCTTCCCTAGCCCCACCATGTCCTCGTGAGGAGTCCCTCGAACTGTTTGACCACAGTGTTGGGTACATGCTCCAGGAGGAAGCCCAGCGTTTGGAAGGCTCTGATGATGATACTGAGCTCCATAAAGGCAGTAACGTGAGCACGGACAGAGGGGGTGCCTAAGAAGGACAGCAATCTGGCAGTCATGCTCCCCCTGCTGCAGCATACTGCCAGGTTTGCTCCAGTGATGAGGAGGGAGGGGCTGATGAGGTCACTGACTCAACGTGGGTGCCTGATAGGAGAGAGGAGGAGGATGAGGCGGCACATCACCAACGAGGCAGGATGCCCTCCAGGGGCCAGCCTAAGGGCAGCACATTGACTGCATCACACCCCAAAGCTCCACATGTGCGGGGCGCTGCAGTCTCTGCGCGTTATTCAAAAAGTTCTTTGGTGTGGGCCTTTTTTGAGACGAGTGCATCCGATCGCACCGCTGCTATTTGCAACATATGTCTCAAGCGTATCTCGCATGGCCAAAACATCTCCCGCTTGGGTACCACATGCTTGACCAGACATATGTTGACCTGCCATGCAGTTCGTTGGCAAGCGTATCTAAAAGACCCACACCAAAGAACAAAGAGGACCTCTCCTTGCTCCTCATCAGCTGAGATCTCCAACCCCACTATACCTTCAGTCCTCTCTGAGACCTGCACTGAGAGGAATGAAGGTGTAGATTTAGGTGTGTCACAGCCAAGTACTTGTGGGCAATCTGCTTTTGGTACACCGACGTCAGATTGTACCAGGCAATTTTCCCTGCCCCAGCTGCTGCACCGCCGAAAGAAGTTTGCTCCCAGCCATCCAAATGCCCAGCGGTTAAATGCTAGCTTGGCAAAATTGCTAGCACTACAACTGCTGCCTTTTCAGTTGGTAGACTCTGCCCCCTTCTGTGAATTTGTGGAATGTGCGGTTCCTCGGTGGCAGGTACCCAAACACCACTTTTTCTCACGGAAGGCGATTCCGGCTCTCTACCGGCATTTGGAAGGCAATGTCCATGCCTCGCTGAACAGGGCGGTCAGAGGTAAGGTGCATATTACCGCTGACTCATGGTCCAGCAGGCATGGACAAGGACGTTACCTAAGTTTCACGGCGCACTGGGTGACTCTGCTGGCAGCTGGGAAGGATGCAGGACAAGGTGCAGTAGTGTTGGAGGTTGTTCTGCCACCACCTCTCCAAAATGCCACTACTAATGATTGTGACACACCTCTCTCCTCCACCCCCTCCTCTTCTTCTTCCTCCATGGCCTCTTCCTGTGCTTTGTCCTCGGAACCAGCGGTGCTCCGTAGCCGTTCAAGGGGCTATGCAAGTACGCAGGCCAAAAGTTGCCATGCGGTGCTTGAGCTGGTGTGCTTGGGGGACAGGAGCCACACTGGGGCAGAGGTTCTGTCAGCTCTGCAGGGGCAGGTTCAGAGATGGTTGACGCCACGCCAACTTAAGGCAGGAATGGTGGTTTGCGACAATGGCACCAACCTCCTCTCTGCCCTCCGACAGGGAGAAATGACCCATGTGCCCTGTTTGGCTCACGTCCTTAACTTGGTGGTGCAGCGGTTCTTGGGCAGGTACCCAAGCTTACAGGATGTCCTGAGGCAGGCCAGGAAAGTCTGTGTGCATTTCCGACGGTCATATAATGCCAGTGCTCGGCTGGCGGACCTCCAAAAGGAGTTTAACCTGCTTAAGAACCGCCTAGTCTGTGACATGCCCACCAGGTGGAACTTAACGTTGGCCATGCTGCAGCGGCTGCACATGCAGCAGAGGGCCATCAATGAGTACCTGTGCGACTATGGCACCAGGACAGGGTAAGGGGAGCTTGTTTTTTTTTCCCCATGCCAGTGGGCCATGATCAGGGATGCATGCACTGTCCTGTCACCATTTGAGGAGGCCACGAGGATGGTGAGCAGTGACAGTGCATGCATCAGTGACACTGTCCCCCTTGTCCACCTGTTGGAGCACACGCTGTGTGGAATAATGGACAGGGCACTTGAGGCAGAACAGAGGCAGGAAGAGGAGGACTTCCTTAGCTCTCAAGGCCCCCTTTATCCAGACAGTGTTCCTGCGTGCCCGCCGATCACACAGGTAGAGGACGAGGAGGAGGAGGAGGAAGATTGTGTCAGTATAGAGGTGGAGCCTGGCACTCAGCATCAGCAGCAGTCTTTAAGGGATCAGTCCCAAGAAACACATGGACTTGTACGTGGCTGGGAGGAGGTGACTGCAGACCATGTCGTCCTTAGTGACCCAGAGAACTCCGGACCGAATGCCTCAGCAAACCTACGCTGCATGGCCTCCCTGATCCTGCAAAGCCTGCGTAAGGATCCTCGTATTCAAGGAGAAGGACCAATACTGGCTGGCAACCCTCCTTGATCCACGTTACAAGGGTAAGGTTGCGGACCTTATCTTGCCATCGCAGAGGGAGTAGAGGATGAAACATCTTTGGGAGGACTTGCAGAAAGGTCTGTGCAACGCGTTCCCAGAGACTGGGAGGTTACAAACTCCTGTTTCTGGACAACGTGTTGCTGAGGCTTCGGTCAGTCAAAGAAGGAGCGGTGGAGAAGGTGGCCGTCTGACCGATGCGTTTAGACAATTTTTTGGTCCGCAGCCCCAAGGTATGATCGGTTCCAGCAACCATCTCCAGCGTCTGTTTTACATGGTGCAGGAATACCTAGGGGCAAGATCTGACTTGGACACCTTTCCCACCGAAAATCCTCTGGGTTACTGGGTCTTGAGGATGGATCACTGGCCAGAGCTTGCACAGTATGCAATTGAGCTACTGGCCTGTCCTGCATCCAGCATTCTTTCGGAACGCACATTCAGTGCTGCTGGAGGCTTTGAAACTGATCACAGGGTACGTCTGTCCACCGACTCGGTCGATCGACTGACCTTCATAAAAATGAATCAGTCTTGGATCACCACCAGCTACCAGATCACCACCATTTCTGCACCCACCAAGAGCGAGTGAGGACTTACAGTGTTGTGGCACCACCACCACCACCACCAAAGGCCCAATTTTTCTGCCCTTCTTCAACAGGGGCATGTAATTACAATTCTTGATCTAATATTTCACAGCAGGGCCCATTTCTGCACCCACCAAGAGCGAGTGAGGACTTACAGTGTTGTGGCACCAGCACCACCACCACCACCACCAAAGGCCCAATTTTTCTGCCCTTGTTCAACAGGGGCATGTAATTACAATTCTTGATATAATATTTCACAGCAGGGCCCATTTCTGCGACCACCAAGAGCGAGTGAGGACTTACAGTGTTGTGGCACCAGCACCACCACCACCAAAGGCCCAATTTTTCTGCCCCTGTTCAACAGGGGCATGTAATTACAATTCTTGATCTAATATTTCACAGCAGGGCCCTGTGAGGGCTTACAGTGTTGTGGCCACAACAACACCTAAGGCCCAAATTTCTGCTGAGTATATAGGGCAGGCCCCTACTTTCAAACATCTAACTTACAAACGACTCCTACTTGCAAACGGAAGGAGACAACAGGAAGTGAGATGAAATCTACCCCTAGGAAGGGAAATTCTCTCCTGTAAGAGTTAATATGGGAAAAACATTTCTCCTTTCCACTGATGCTTTCCAATCCTTGTTCCACATAAAATGCAAATTTTCAAAAAACATTTGTCATTGGGACAAAAAGTGAGGTGAAATCTTCTGAAGAGGAGGACAGACAGCAAAACAAATGTCACAGGGGTGATAACCCTTCCCTATGTTTTCCAAAAAGCTTAAAAAAGATTTTTTGGCTGGAGCTAAACACGTTAAAAATGTACCCGTTCAAAATTACAAACAGATTCCACTTAACAACAAACCTACAGTCCCTGTCTTGTTTGCACCGCCTGTATACTGCTGTTCAGAGTATATAGGGCCTGGTTGCCCCACACCTTTCCTTATTTTAATTTGGGTGCGGGGTTCCCCTTAATATCCATACAAGACCCAAAGGGCCTGGTAATGGACTGGGGGGTACCCATGCCGTTTGTCTCACTGATTTTCAGTGCCAGGACCCGACATTACATTAAACCCGCAAGCAGTTTTAAATGAGATTTTTTTCCTTTAAAAATGACATTTTGTGCAGGGACTGTTCTAAACACGGGAAACAAAGCGCCACTTTACAGGCATACTATAGACACACCCCAGGTACGATATTTAAAGGAATATTTCACTTTTTTTTTTTTTACTTTAAGCATCATTAAAATCACTGCTCCCGAAAAAACGGCCGTTTTTAAAAGTATTTTTTGCATTGATACATGTCCCCTGGGGTAGGACCCGGGTCCCCAACCCCTTTTTAGGACAATACCATGCAAATTAGCCTTTAAAATGAGCACTTTTGATTTTGAACGTTCGAGTCCCATAGACGTCAATGGGGTTCTAACGTTTGTGCGAATTTTAGGTCCGTTCGCAGGTTCGGGGGTGTTCGGCTCATCCCTAGTGAAGATCAACAGATTGTAACAAAAATGTGACAATAACACAAATTTCTGATAAAAAAATTACACCTTTCTCTCATTAGCTCAGATAGCATAAATACATTTATAATGAAAGATCTGCTTATACATTGATCTTCTTGATCAATGAAGTTTACCACTTCAGAATTTAAGCAGCTGGCGTTCTTCCTACTCGGTACATGTCCTATTAGTTTATAGTTTTTGTTCTTAAAGCAGACCCAGTATCAAATATATTTTTTCATGTTATTTGAAGGCATGCTAAGGAATGGGTTATTGTTGCACCTGTAGATATTTAAGTCCCAAAGTAGACTTATCACCTTTTGGTTAATGGAAAACAAAACATTGAAGTGTAAAGTAATAGTGGATTATATAAGTGAGCATGCCTAAACAGGTGCTACATACCTCTATTAGGTATCTAAAGCAAAGGACAAACACATCTTTATCAAGATAAGGCTAAGCTTTTGAAATACATTTACATTGTGTTAGTCATGTATTTATGTTGGAGAGCTGCTGTAGATATGAATCTTACCAGGTAAAAGTGTTTTTGAAGTCATTTTTTTTCTTTAAAAATTGCAAACATTACATACTTACCTGCTCTATGCAATGGTATTGCACAGAGCAGCCCCAAACCTGACTGACATTAGTGGAAGCCAATGGCTCCCGCTACTCTCATAAAAGCTTCTGAGACTGGGGAGAAGAGGAGAGAGCAGCTGCTCTCATGCACAGCTCTGGATCAAGTGAGGAGTAAGTATAAGGGGGATGAGGGAACAATATACATACTGAAACCTTATTTTACCTAACTGCAGAGAAAGTATTAAGGTAAAAAATATTTAGGTTTTACAACCACTTTAAGATGTGATGGACACATGGCTAATAACTTTTTTCCATGGGAAACAACAGGATCACAGAGACAGGAAATGACATCATAATTTTGTAATTCCACAAGGAAAAATAAAAATCATTAAACAACACTACTGCCGGGTACACACGAGCAGAATTTTCGTCCCTCCATCCAAGATTTTTCCGATGGAATTCTGCTCAAGCTTGGCTTGCATACAGACAGTCACACAAAAGTTTGCTGAACTTTCGACCGTCAATAACGCGGTGTCGTACAACACTATGACGAGCCGAGAAAATGAAGTTCAATGCTTCCGAGCATGCGTTGAATTGTTTCCAAGCTGTCACACAACGTCCCTCACTCCACTTGAGTGTTTCCGTCAGTATACCACTTCCTTGTAGTCTGGATACAGATATCAGATATTCCAACTGCTCCCAAGCATAAAACAAGGCGACACTTGCTTCACTGCTAACACGGACTATATTTTTATTAGAACCAGAATACAGTCTTATATACAGGAGAAGATGAGGTTCCCCCTCCTGCTCATATTACTCTAACAATACAAACGTAATCTAATTAACCTAATTAACATGAGCTAGTTTACTAAATCATTTAGACATGACCTGTAGGACACAGACTTGTGGGCACCGAGCTTCACACAGTAACAGAGTTAATTATCATAAGTACAACCACAGGACATTTTCTCACAATAGCAGAAGTTCCAATAGCTGTCGGCCAGTCTCCTACATTGTATAGAGGACAATGTGATCAGCTCACTCAATTAACATGTTGAGTTCAGAATCAATCAAACCAAGAATAGTCTCTACATACATCCTGGGAGATATTGTGGACAAATATTACTGTCCCATTTTAAGTAGTCCAAGATATATTTTCTCACTCACCCTGTGCCAGTATAGCACAGGGTGACTTAGACATAAGAGGTGTATGGGGAGCTGAAACAAGGGCATCCCCTACTTAACAAGAGATTCTGAGTTCCACGGCCCTCCCGTCACACAAGCCTGCATAGGAATTTCGCGCATCGGAATTGGTACAGACGATTGGAATTTCCGTTCGGAACTTTTTCTGACCGGAGAATTGAGAACATGCTCGAAAATCTTTTGCTGCCTGGAATTCCGCATACACACAGTCGCATTTTCGGACCAAAAGCTCTCATCGGACTTTTTGCTGGCAGAATTTCCACTCGTGTGTACGGGGCATTACACTTAGTGGCATAGCTAATCTCCTTTTGTTTGTAAATATTCTTCCTTAGTCCTTAACATTAAGATAAAGTGGTTGCAAAACATGACCTGTTGGGGGGTACTTGAGGACTGGAGTTGAGAAACACTATTTTAAAGCATACAAAGGGACAAATACCACTGCACAAGCACTGTGTGGTTTAACATGCATTAAAGGAACACCTGGGATAGCCCTAATTACTCTTAAAACTGTTTATTCCCCCTCCTAGCACCCATGATTACTAACCTGTGAAAGAAAAATGTACAGTATCTCACAAAAGTGAATACACCCCTCACATTTTTTTAAATATTTTATTCTACCTTTTCATGTGACAACACTGAAGAAATGATACTTTGCTACAATGTAAAGTAGTGAGTGTACAGCTTGTATAACAGTGTACATTTGCTGTCCCCTCAAAATAGCTCAACCCACAGTCTTTAATGTCTAAACCTCTGGCAACAAAAGTGAGTACACCCCTAAGTGAAAATGTCTAAATTGGGCCCAATTAGCCATTTTCCCTCCCCGGTGTCATGTGACTCGTTAGTATTACAAGGTCTCAGATGTGAATGGGGAGAAGGTGTGATAAATTTGGTGTTATCGCTCTCACTCTCTCATACTGGTCACTGGAAGTTCAACATGGCGCCTCATGGCAAAGAACTCTGAGGATCTGAAAATAAGAATTGTTGCTCTACATAAAGATGGCCTAGGCTTTAAGAAGATTGCCAAGACCCTGAAACTAAGCTGCAGCATGGTGGCCAAGACCATACATCAGTTTAACAGGACAGGTTCCACTCAGAGCAGGCCTCACAATGGTCAACCAAAGAAGTTGAGTGCACATGCTCAGCATCATATCCTGAGGTTGTCTTTGGGAAATAGACGCATGAGTGCTGCCAGCATTTCTGCAGAGGTTGAAGGGGTAGGGGGTCAGCCTGTCAGTGCTCAGACCATACGCCGCACACTGCATCAAATTGGTCTACATGGCTGTCGTTCCCGAAGGAAGCCTCTTCTGAAGATGATGCACAAGAAAGCCTGCAAACAGTTTGCTGAGGACAAGCAGACCAAGGACATGGATTACTGGAACCATGCCCTGTGGTCTGATGAGACCAAGATAAACTTATTTGGTTCAGATGGTGTCAAGCGTGTGTGGCAGCAACCAGGTGAAGAGTACAAGGACAAGTGTGTCTTGCCTACAGTCAAGCATGGTGGTGGGAGTGTCATGATCTGGGGCTGCATGAGTGGTGCCGGAACTTGGGAGCTACAGTTCATTGAGGCAGCCATGAATGCCAACATGTACTGTAACATACTGAAGCAGAGCATGATCCCCTCCCTTTGGAGATTGGGCCACAGGGTAGTATTCCAACATGATAACAACCCCAAACACACCTCAAAGACAACCATTGCCTTGCTAAAGAAGCTGAGGGTAAAGGTGATGGACTGGCCAAGCATGTCTCCAGATCTAAACCCAATTGAGCATCTCTGGGGCATCCTCAAACTGAAGGTGGAGAAGCACAAGGTCTCTAACATCCACCAGCTTCATGATATCGTCATGCAGGAGTGGAAAAGGATTCCAGTGGCAACCTGTGAAGCTCTGGTGAACTACATGCCCAAGAGGGTTAAGGCAATGCTGGAAAATAATGGTGGCCACACAAAATATTGAAACTTTGGGCCCAATTTGGACATTTTCACTTAGGAGTGTACTCACTTTTGTTGCCAGCAGTTTAGACATTAATGGCTGTGTGTGTTGAGTTATTTTGAGGGGGCAGCAAATTTACACTGTTATACAAGCTGTACACTCACTACTTTACATTGTAGCAAAGTGTCATTTCTTCAGTGTTGTCACAAGAAAAGATATAATAAAATATTTAAAAAAATGTGAGGGGTGTACTCACTTTTGTGAGATACTGTATATACTTACCTATTTTCAGGTGGCTCCAGTCTGATCCTTTGAACCCCTGTGTCAGCCAGTTCTGCTGCAGGGGAGAGGAGAAAGCACCAACAACAGATAGGTCCCTGAAGCCTATGGGTGATGTCACACTCCCAGGCATTACCAGCAATTGTCAGAGCTCTCTCTACTTTTCCCTGCAGCTGGTGCTGAAAATCGGTAAGCATATACATCTTTCTTACACAGGTTAGTAAGCATAGATGTTAGAAGGGGTGAGGGGACAGTTTTAGGAGTAGATATGGGTATCCTGAAATTCCACTTTAATGATTAGTTTTGCAATGGGTGCTAGGTGAAAGGACAAAGTACTCTTTTATCATCAGTCTGTATCTGAAAACCTATTTAAATCATAGTTGTGTCTCCTCTGATCTTCACCTTCTTCCTGTGTCTCCAACTCATCTCCGAAAATTATCTCAATAAAGTGAACCACCTATGTACATTGCCTAAAAAAAAAAGGACTCACCCTAGTAAAATATTCTCCTTTGTTTCAAGGAAAAATCACATTAGTTAAATTGATCACCTGTGTGCAACAAAGGTTTTCAAGTGATACATGTGAATCTAGAAGGTCCAAAATTTGGTGAGTCAACATTATGGGGTAGGCTACACCATGAAAAAAAAAAAACAACACTCCAAGCAACGACAAGAAATTTTAACTGAATATCCCTTTCAGTTCCTGGTAAATCATTTATTAGAAAATACAAAGAGTAATAATACAGCTGTGGCAACTTGCCAAAAACAGGCCATCCACCAAAAGATTATCACAAGACATTTGACAGCTCTGAAGGAGTTTAAAGTCTCTCCTTCCCAGCCAGCCCCAGTGAGTAACACATTTTTAACCTACACCTCCACTGCTACACACTGAGATTTGAGTGATTATGCATGCTACAACTGTTGCCTAGCTGGTTCAATAGTCACAGCTTTATAAAGAAAGCTTAAAATGACTCATTGTAACTAAAATTCACACCATCTCACCTATAGTTTGTTAGAAGGCACGTGGGTGGCTTGGAAGTAGGCTGGTAGAAAAGGTCTCTGGCCTGAGAAGACTTTTTGCCCATCAGACTAATCTTTTATGTTTGGCACAAGCCAAACAAATAACATCAGCATAAATGCACCCTCCCCTCTGTGCAGCCAATTAATGATGTCACTGCTACTTTTACAAGGTAATAACTGGGTATGAAAAGGCATTTGGTGCAAACAAAGTAGATTTATATCTTTTTTGTTTTAATAATTGTATTTGTATTGAGTTTTAACAGGGAACGTTAACAGATACATAGGGCATATAGAGGTGGGAAAACCTCATGAAAGGTAAAGGACAAAACTGATTAATTGGACATCACGCAATATGACAATTTGCGATTTGTTGTATTGTAACAACATCAGAAAGTAATCGTCAATGTTAAGCATGGTACATATAATCATAACATCAGTAGGACATTGTGACCCGATTAGTTACAACAAGTGCAGTGTATCAGGGGCTCTAAGATATGTACAGGAACATAACAACCGAAAGGGTCAGAAATAGTGCCAATTCATGTCTAAAGAAGTTAATACGATGATACATTGCAATTAAAAAAAAAAAAATAGTAGGTAATGGCAGAACAGATCCCTTAGTCCAAAGTTAAAAGGATTAAACATCAATGTTGGAGTGAAATGTCATTGGGCAGGGGTTGGGCAGGGGTTTACCATATGTGGATAAGTCCCAGGATGCCTGATTTTATCAAACCGCTCCAATAAGTTGTGTATGACAGCCATCATATATTCCATATGTCTATGTCAGCAACTAATGCTAAGAGTTGGTCTAGAGAAGGAGGGACAGTGGATCACCAGTGAATAGGGATGAGTCGCCTAGCAGCCGTTAGGATGTAAATGGATAGTTTTTTCACATTTTTTGGAATGTCTTTGAATGGCAATCCAAGAAAGTAATAGATAGGAACTAGGGGTATAGACACATCTAATAGTTGGATAAAAAGTCGTTGGACCGAGCTCCAGTAGGGTTAGACCAAAGAACATGTCCAAAAGATATGAAATTTGGTCCCTTCTCTATAACACATCGACAACACAAGTAGATTAATATCTTGTAGGACTATTAAATTTGAGGTGATTGTAGCCATATTAGTGATCTTGCAACAGAGACAATTGTGTACTGTCTATGATACTTTTTGTATTTGCACTAACATACAATTTGTATGGACAAGCTTCCGGGGTATGTCCCCTTCTGGGACCTTGAAGAAGGGGACATACCCCTAAAACTTGTCTTGTCCTGACTCCTGAACAATTGTATGTTAGGACTTTTAAGGAATGAATTTATATTAAAGTTACTTTGCCTGGAGTGTAGCTTTAAAGTTTCACGAATACAGTATGTTAATTACCGTCTTCTGGACTATAGGCAAACAATGCACTATGTTTGTTTATAGATGGCATGAAAGATACAGCTATTTTTTCATAACAAAATAAAGCCTTGATTGCCCTCCACAGAAAGACAATGTATGAATTTCTTTGCTAACTTATATAATAACAAAGATATTGCCAAAGCAATTGGCTTATAGAACAAATTACGAAAAAGTGGTCTGATCCATAAGGGGTATACAGGTATTGGTGGTAAAATGGTTACTATCTCAACAAAGTTTATTTATTTATTTGTACATTCATTTTGAAGTTTGGAGATAATGTTGTGTTTGTATGGGCTAATTTTTATTTATTTATTTTAGGTACTTATATAGCGCCATCAATTTGAGCAACGCTATTACTTGTATATAGTTCATTCAAATCAGTCCCTGCCCTCAAGGTGCTTACAATCTAATTAGCATTTAATTTGTATTTTTTTCTAATCAAAGTACAATTTTGACAAGTGTTTGCTCATAAACTGAAACATCTAAAAAAAAAATATTTTATTTAAAGGAGAAGTCCAGCCTGAGCTTTTTAGGCTGGGCTTCTCCTAAGGGTCACAAAAGTGCAATTCACTTTGCACTCCTGTGACCTGTTTTCAGCAGAGAGCAGTCTGAAGTCCTCTCTCCACTGATGCCACAGCCATCAGTCGAGGCATCGCGTCAACCCGACTTCCCAAGTCTGGATCTGCCAGCTGCCTTGATTGATGGCAGATTCAGCAGCTCAGTGAGCCGCTGAGATGCTGAGACGGCAGATCTCCATCCCTCCACAGATCAGCGCTCCAATGAGGGTGGAGAATAAGAGCAGGAGCGATGCTGACTGACAGTCAGCATCGCTCTGCTCGGGGAGGAGTGAGAACCAAGCCATCGGCGGTGTTCGGTGGCTCAGTTCTCAGTGCAGAGACGCCGGGGGACAGTTGCAGCATCAGTCCAATGCTGCATCCACCTAGGTAAGTATGATTAGCAAAAAAAAAAAAAAACATACTTCTCTTTTAAGCATAGGTGCTGGACATTGAGATAATGTATAGATTGTGGGAGTTTCCATAATCTTCACAGATTGTTACGTGCTTGTGAAAAAAAAGAAAAGTTGCAAAGACAGTATGTGTACTACAAAATGGGTGGTACACCACAGCAGTAAAAAGGTTAAAGAAAGTTTTGATATTACAGGTTTATAAAAGAAAAGAAATGCAGAAAAAATGCAAACATGTTTTAGGCTAGTAATTAATTTGTCTCTGATTTGTAAAAATCCATGTTCACAAGTCTCTTATTGATGTATATAATTACATTTTTTTTCATAAAATCATAATAAAGGTTAATTGCATTGATATATTTGTAAAAAATAAAAAAAATTGTGTTATAATCTACCATCTGAAAACTGTGTTTTCTCTTGTTTTGTTTTTAATTTGATACTATTCAGCTTTCAGCTGAAGTGCCAGATGCTGACCTTCTTAAAACCATTTAAAATTACATAGCTGAGAAATCAATGATATATGCCGATTTAAAAGCATGTTGCACTATTATAGCAAGTGATTTTCCACAGTCAATAGATAGAAAGTATTAGGCTAGGAACATCTACATTTTAAAAATTTATGAACCTCTTAATGGCAAAGTTTAATGAAATGAGGGCTCCGGGTAGTCAACGCAAAAATAAATTAGCTAACAAATATTGTCAGTGCCTAAAGACAGGGTTGAATATCAGCAAAATGTTTTTACACTCTGTTACAAACACTGATCCAGTCTAAGATGCAGTTATTTACCATGAATAGTAGTAACAACGTTATATAAAATTTGCTTTAATCAGGAATCCTGTCCATTTTGCATTAAAAAAATAAAATATACCCTGATAGATAAATTTGTTTTTATTAGGTTTTAAATGTTATGGAGCACATGCCCTTCACTTTTCTCCTCTACCCTATGCCTATTTTGGACCTTTACATGCCTGAATGAATAGGTTATTTGGCTAATTTCTTTTTAGTTTAACCAGTTCGGTATTAGAGTAATTTATTTCATTTTTTGCACACATGTAAAAATCTTCATTTTAGGCCATGAAGTTACTTAAACCCCCAGAACATTGTATATTTTCTGAAAGCAGAGAGGCTGTAGAATAAAAAAGATATAAACAGAAAATTCAGTGCTACTACCCATACAAAACATAGATAGCAGAGCTCCCAGGTGCTCAATCCATAGTCGCTGGCTGAGTAGAGTAATATGGAAAAAATGATCCGCACTCTGGTTCTTAAAATGTCTTCATTTTATTGAAAAGCCACAGTGGACAAACAGATTAAGTAAGTTGACTCGTTTCAGCCTATAAGGTTATGACTAAGCCTTATAGGCTTAGTCATAGAGACGTCCCATGATATCAGGATGGAATCCGGTGACAAAAAACCTTAACTAAGGCAGTTAAACAAAAAATCATTGATGATGAAACTATGGAGTTTTTGATATGTGAACATCCGGTTACACCGGTACTGTATATGTTACCAAAAATCCACAAAGACCCCAAAAATCCCCCGGGACGTCCCATTGTATCAGGGATGGAATCTGTGACAACACATCTAGCACAATATCTGGATAGGTGTTTGACACCATTGCTATTAAACACTAAATCATTTATAAGAGATACTACTGATTTTTTGTCAAAAATGTAAGATATAAACTTGTCATCGGATTCCATCCTGATATCATGGGACGTCTCTAGTTTATTTACTATCATTCCACATGATTTAGAAATAGAGGCATGTCAGCGATTGTTAATTCAATCAGGCATCTACAAAACCGAACAAATTTCATTTCTGCTTGACCTTTTGAAAATTACTCTTGAAGAGAAATATTTTCTTTTCAGGGATACTCATTTCTTGCAACTGAACTGAGCAGCGATGGGTTCAAATGTTGCACCCCCATATGCGAACACATTTATGAATATGATAGAGACGTCCTTTATTTATGTCAATGATTTATTTTTAAAACATTGCCAATGTTGGTACAGATTTGTGGACGATATTTTCGCTATATGGGATGGTAACATGGAAAGCCTATACTTATTTGATAAATACATTAACCATTTAGTACCTGGATTAAAGTTTAACATTGAAATTGGTAAAAATGAGATCTCCTTTCTTGATACTCTTCTTAAATTGAACAATGGGCAGATTACTACCGACTTATATGTGAAACCCACGGACCATAACCAATTGCTACATTTTAATAGCTTTCATCCCCCAAACGTTTTTTAATCCATCCCAAAAAGTCAGATGATGAGGGTACAGCGGATCATGAGTGACCCGCTCTGCCGTGATCAGAGACCTAATGAAATAAAAAACAAACTTACTAGTAGAAGATACCCACAAGCTTTAGTTAATATCGATTACTCTAATACAGATTATAACAGATCACCCCGAAAGGAAAACAAGAGAATCCCCTTTATTATGCAGTATCATCCCTTCTCCAACAAAATCAACCAAATTGTCAAAAGACATTGGAATCTTTTAAGATCCAGTTACCCCATGGTACAGGAATTCTGGAATCCACCCATGTCCTCCTATAGAAAAGGTAGAACTATACGAGATTGATTGATTAAATCTGATCAACCTGTGGCTGCAGCAGCCAAACCAACCTTTCTGGGACCAAAAAATCTGGGATCGTATCCCTGCTTGTCATGCATACAATGTAACTCTATGATTAAAGGTAAATACTTTGCACATCCACATAGGGGTTTCAATATCCCCATACGGGGTTACTATACATGCCAATCCTCATATGTAATTTATGCCATAAAGTGCCCGTGCGGTTTAGTTTATGTAGGGGAGACTACACAAAAAATAAAAGACAGGATAGCGAGACACAAATACTCAATACGAGATAAACTAACCCAATTACCGCTGGCGAGACACTTTTTGGAATTTGGCCACAATGTATCACAATTAAAATATATAGTCCTAGAAGGTATTGAGAAAAATAGAAGAGGGCGCAACCGTGAATTGATTCTAAGAAAAAGAGAAGTATACTGGATACATTTTTTAAATACGATTTCTCCATATGGCTTAAATGTTGATTTGGATCTTTATTTATTTGTTTAATTGTTGGAATAAGCATTTAAAAGTAGCCAGATAAAATAACTTTATGATGGGGATATCTTTTTGTTTTTACTCATGAATGTACCATTTCCCAGCATTTTTATAGGTATTCTGAATATATTAAAATGCGAGTGAGGAGAATGAGAGATTTGACACCTGCTGCTTATCCTTGCTCTAATGGCATGTTATAGATAAATATATGCATATATAGATGTTAAATGGTATGCGATTTGAACTAATTAGCCATATTGATTCCATATGTGAAGTACTTCACTAAACCTGTATTTAAATGAATGATTGGAATTAAACCTTCAGATGTGCTTCAGTGGATCTCAGGAAGGGCGTAAGCTGACTAGTCCGAAACGTAATCTATCCATCCATCCATATCTGAATCTACTCATGTCTGAAACTGTGTAGGCATTTCTTGCCTTTGATATTGCTTGAAAGGATTATGCTTGCTTTGTAAATCTCTCCTGAAGATATTGTGAAATAAAGCAAAGAAGTTTTTAAGTGCAGCAACCTTTTGGACTTTTTTTTCTATATATATCTATATATATAGATATATATAGATATATATCAATATATATATATCTATATATATCTATATATATCTGAATATCTATATAGATATATATAGATATATATATATATCTATATATAACCATATAGGGAGAATTCCTTCATTAGGGTAGGTATCAAGGTATGCGGGTTTATCAGAAAGAATAATAGGTCATCTGTGTAGGCAGCGACCTTAAACTCTCTGTTGGCCACCATAAACCCCTGGATCATTCTTTCGGCTATTACTCTTCTGATGAATGGCTTGAGCAAAAGAATGAATAGGAGAGGCGAGAGGGGACATTCCTGCCTTGTACCATTGGTGATGCTTAAGCTTTCTGACAAGGATCCATTAATCTTTAATTTAGCAGACGGGCTTTTGTAAAGTGCTGAGATCAAGGTCATCATATGGGTTCTCAAGTCAATGAACTTGCAGGTTTCTAGCATAAAGTCCCAGGCTACTCGATTGAATGCCTTCTCTGCATCCATAGACAGGAGAAGGCCCTCGATCTTTTGAATCCTGGCAGCATAGATTAGATTGAGTTATTTAGTTACATTGTCTTTTGCCTCTCTGCTTGGCATAAATGTGGCCTGTTCAGGGCCAATCAGGCCATGTATCAGTGGCCTCAATCTATTAGCTATGATTTTTGCCAGTAACTTGACATCTAAGTTAGACAAGGAAATTGATCTATAGCTGGCACAGTTTACTGGGTCCTTGTTTGGCTTGGGAATGACCGTTATGAATGCAGATAGAAAAGCTGGGGGGACTTCCCTTGGATTTGACAGAGAGTTCAAAGTCTCAGTGAGAGGTCCTATTAGGATGTTATTAAATGTCTTATAAAAAATGGAAGAAAAGCCATCTGGTCCAGGGCTCTTCCCTGCCTTCAAATGACGAATAACCTGCCGGATTTCTGACGTTTCAATGTGTCTTTCTAGGTGTTTGATGTTTTCATCTGTTAATGTGGGGAGTTTTGAGTCTTTCAAATATTCCTGAATGATATGCAGTCTGCTACTGTGCCTGTCTGCAGGTTTGTGTTGTTTCAGGATGTTGTAGAGGTTAGTAAAAAAATTATGGAAATGGTGTGGAAATTTGCTCGTTGGTGATGTCAAGTTTCTCTTCTTTATATTTTATGCCCAAGATGTTATAATTAGCATTGGGTCCTTTCAAGGCCCTGGCTAAGATTTTGCCTCTTTTGTCCCCATATTTATAGTATTTTTTTTTTCTAAAGAATAGAAAACCTTTAGCTCTTGCTTCTAGGATCTGCTGGGGTGTTTTCCTGGTCTCCAGCAGAGCTAGGGCAAATTGTGCCATTAGAGATTGTTTGTGCAGGGTTTTCTTTTTCTTTCTCCTATTTACGTTGGGCTCCCATCTTAAACAACTCTCCTCTAATGGAGCATTTATGGGCCTCCCAAACCATCAGGGGGTCAACTTCCAGAGTTTCATTGTGTTCAAAGAATTCTTTTAAGAGTGATGAAATCTTGAGGAGCAGCACTGGGTCTGTTATTAACGAGGAATTTAGTATCCACATAGAGGGTTTGAACGCGGGATCTGACAACTTAATGGTCAAAGAGGTGGGAGCATG
This sequence comes from Lithobates septentrionalis, assembly GCA_037952835.1. Classification (NCBI taxonomy): domain Eukaryota; kingdom Metazoa; phylum Chordata; class Amphibia; order Anura; family Ranidae; genus Lithobates; species Lithobates septentrionalis. Next base: position 1,268,211 of record JBBDGP010000091.1, on the reverse strand, counting down.
ATCAGAAATGGATTGTATCTGTATTGGCCTCAGAAATAACATAAAGGTCTCTCTGGGAGATGAAAATATAATTTATCCTAGAGTAACGGTTACGTGGAATGGAGTAGAAAGTAAAAGTTGTATTGAGTTTAATAATGATTTGAGTCATTTTAAGTATGTATTTATGTATGTAATGTGGGCTTTGCCTGATGCGGTGTCTGCTAAGGGGTTTAAGGGTATATTGAAATTCCCTCCCATGATTAGACAGCCTGAACTAAAGCCTTCTAGTCAGTAAGTTCAAAGGAAGCATCCCTGCTCACCAGGATAGAAACTCCTTTTGACTTGGAGATATCATTGGTAGCATGGTAGGCTTCAGTAAAGGAGTCAGTGAGCTTGGGTATCTGGTGTGTCTTAAAGTGCATTTTCTGTAAGAAGACAAAACAGGGCTTACCTTTTTTTAGTTCCCTCAGGAGGGTTAAACCTTTCTTAGGAATATTCAGTCCTTTGACATTGTGGGATATCACTGTGGGACTATGTCCAAGGAGGAGTACGCTATTGAGCAGAGCCAGAGGGAGCCATGGGAGCCTCGACCTAGAAACAAAACTGTATAAACAGTTATATGAGTATAACGTTGGCAATTACCTAACTGAGGTAGTGAAAGTCAGAACACAGGAGAGGGTGAAAGACAAAGAAGAAATAGAAAGTTCAAGAGGAGTTGTAAGTCAAACACTTTTAGATAGATACACTATCCTAAAGATCCTAAATAGTGCATCATCTTGCCTCCAACCACACTGCTATGAGAGATGTATTTATCTTTAATCAACCGCTATGTGATAGCATTTGACAGTTGACAGGTACTTTTTATGGAGACATTCTGGGTCTGATAGACCCCAGAGCCTCCTCTGCCCTCCGATGCATGTAACTGAGCACACCCATTCACTTAGTTAGATGTGTTGCTGTGCCGGCCAGGAAATGGTGGATGTGATACCAGAAGTAACAAAATCATTGTTACTTTTGGCTTTAATGTTTACCTGGATGTTCCTTTGTTTGCATGGATTTGCCTTTGTCCCTCCACTCTCCATCCTGAAGCCAGAAGTTGTGGTCCAGGCTCCTGGTAAGCACAGAAGAAGCATGTGCCAGGCATCGGCTGGTGAATGGGGGGACACTGCGCCGCCTGTACTGTGAAAGTGATTGGAAGATATATAGCCACTGGGTCACTTTCACTTTCGGGCCTGGGAGCCAGCTGAACAAAAGTGGCACAGGCTGATCAGATTGTGATTAACCCTTCACTCTTTGGATGTAGGTAGTACATCCAAATAGCTCAATTGGATAAGGTTTAAAGTGATTGTAAAGTCTTGTTGGTTTTTCAATGAAAATAACAAACATGTTATACTTACCTTCTCTGTTGCAGTGGATTTGCACAGAGCAGCCCAGATTCTCCTCTTCTCGGGTGCCCCTCCTGGCACCTCTCCAAAACTCCCAAGACACTTGTGGACATCGCTGGACAGAGAGGGGGCTCAGGTAAGTATTAGGGCGGGGTGGCTGCTGCACACAGAAGGCTTTTTATCTTAATGCATAGAATGCATTAAGATAAAAAAAACTTTTGACTTTACAACTCCTTTAAGGCATTTACAGGTAGATTGTATTCTCTTATGAGCAGGGCCCTCTTAACCCTCATGTATTTTATTTTATTGTAACTATACTGTCTCTCTTTATATTGTAAAGTGCTGTGAAAACTGTTATCATTATAAATCCTGTATACCATAATATAATAAAGTGCTATTCCTGAATGCTGTTGATAAAATTTATATAAACTTATTTTTTATGTGCCTATGAGTAAGATGGGCTGAAAATTCAGTCTGAACCTAAGTGTGGACTGGACTTCGGCTGTTTGAACATTTGAATGTCTCATAATGAATTGCAAACAAATGTCATTGACCAAAGTCTTATACCTGACCTGGTCGGCTGCAAGTCTTTGGCCATTGATGCTTTCATACAAAGGACACACTATAAAAGGCTGCTGTTTCATGTCATGGGTCTAACACCCCCCTGTTCTGTTTGCAACAGAACTCCCGAACAGGGGAAATGTTCTAACCCGAACTGCGAACCTCATTGTGCCCATTTTGAAGGGTTATATGCAAATAAGAGGCATGGGGGTCTGGGTACTGCCCTGGGGGATATGTATCAATAAGAAAAAAATTATAGTTTTTTTCAGGAGCAGTGATTTTACTTTCAATAGTTTTTATTGAATTAAATTTCAAATACAGGGACAAACAGAAAGAAAGAAAGGGCTCAAGAGTCATACGTCATAGATCATAGTAGTTCATCGTATACATTGCATGGTTGCAGGCAATAGCAATAACAAGAAGTAAATAACAGTGAACATATATAGATGCATATTCCCCCTTCTAGAGGGGGGGGGGGTTATATATAGTATTTTATAGGTAATGTGCATAACAAGAATGGTGACATTTCAACTCAACAATATACTGGACCAAGTATTCTTTATAGGAGCAGTAATATCTAATTAGGGTGTATGTATTAAATAGGACTGCTAAGTAGAGCCCAAATGGGGGGAAGGGGAAATAGGACAAAAAAGGAGCAGGGTGAGGTATACAGGTTTGCACTGTGCATTTAAAGGTTAGTGTTGGTCATTAGCTAACTTTTTATGTGAGTGCTGTACCAAGTTGACCCTGGTTCTCAAGCCTGGAACAGTTTGAGAAGGATATGTCTATTGGCCTCTAGGATAGTTTCACAGATATAATGGTCCTGAACTTGCTTTATTACACCCAGTACCGTTGGTGGTACATGTGATTTTAAGCGTTTTGTAATATTCTGTCTAGCCGCTAATAGTAAGTGTGTTATCATTTTGCGAACTTTGTATGGGATATTTTCTATATTTAAGTTTAGAAGTGCAAGGGCAGGCAATGGTGGTGTTGCAATTTTAGTGATCTGAGTAATCAAGGTGTATACTTCCAGCCAGAAGGGCGTTAAGAGTAGACATGCCCACGAATATGGAAAAGAGAGCCTGTGGCTCTGCAGTTTCTCCAGCAAACTGGGTCAAGTTTGTGGTCAAGGGTTGCAATTTTGAGAGGGGTTAGGTATCTGTGTTGGGTTATACTTTGTGTAAGCTCCCAGAGGGAAGAGCAGAAAGTGGCTTTGTATATAGATTGTAGTGCTCTCTCCTATTGCGTGGCAGAGAAGCTATGGTCTAGGTCCTGTTCCCATTGACAGAACATGTTGGAGTGTTGAAAGGACCTCTTTTCATGGAGCAAATTGTACAATAGTGAGATTTCCTTGGTGAATTTAGAGCTAGGCGAGTAGTAGTTTAGAGCTTGGTTGGGGATAGGAGTTAGAAGGTGAAGATTGTGTTGAAGACAGTGTGTAATTTGGAGATATTGATATTGGAATGAGTCAGGTTTTTTAGAACGTCTTGTACCTGGGAGAACGTTTTTATCCAGTTAAGTTTAAAGTCTGCAATCATAAGCTGTAGTATGGAAATAGGGAGCTTCATGTGTGACTTTGGTGTATTTAGCCAAGGCATGGATGTACATTTTTGCCATACACTTACGGATGTTTTAATGGTAAGGGGGAGGTAAGAGGGGAGATTTAGGAGAAAGGCTAAAGAGCCACAATTTCATATTATTGCTAGGGACTGATTTGCATTTTAGTTCACCCCACAAGGATTGTGCTTCACGTAAGAACCATTCTTTGAGTTGTGCCAGCACGGTGCCTTGGTAGTAATCAGTTATATCTGCTAATCCTGAACTGCCCACTGCTCTCTGTTTGGTTAGCCAGGTCCAAGCGATTCTGTTTTTTTTGCTTTTCCAGATATAATTGGTTAATAGGGACTGTAGGGAGTTTAAGTAGGAGCAAGGGATGGGGATAGTGAGCGATCTGAACATGTATAAAAGTTGAGGGAGCGTTGTCATTTTGAACGCCGCTAGTCTGCCGGCCCAAGAAAATTCATGTCTAGAAATTTGCTCTCAGAATCGGGAGAATTTTTGTTTGACAGGAATATAGTTTGTTTTGAATAGGTTGTCTGGGTTTTTTGTTAGGGTAATCCATAGGTAAGTTATCTGACCACTGGAATGGAAATTGGGAAGCTAAAAAGTGTTGGGTGATGCTATCTATGTCCAGGTTCAAAATATGAGATTTCAAGGTGTTTACTCTGTAGTAGGATATTTTGATACATTTGTTTAGTAGAGAATAAGCTGCTGCCAGAGAGGAGCAGTGATTTTAATTATGGTTAAAGTGCAACAATAAAAATAAAAAAAACCTTTAAATACAGTGCCTGGGGGTCCCCTTAATGTACATGTAAAGTGATGCATCTGTAGCATGCATAAAACATGCTGCAGCAAAAATGTCAAATCAGATTTAAAATGACTCGTCATTACAATAGCAGACATCCGGCATGTGATATCAGTATGGGGCCGTACCACCGAGTGATGTAGCCAGGTGGCCCTGCCCCTTACCTATATAAGAAATGTCAAAGCACAGAGGAGGCATTCGATGGGAGGCCTACCAGGAGGCGGGAACGTTTTTCATTTTTTTTTTTTATTTTGGGTCTGGCAGGCGGCATGATTGATGATGGATTTACATCAAGGGACATTATTTTATTTTTTTTTTAATAAAGGATTTTTTAAAAAACTGTCTCTTGTTTTTTTTTACTTTTTGACACTTTTTTGGTCAATGCGTAGGGGTACTATGTACCCTATACCCATTCACATGAGGGGAGATCTGTAGGCCCCCTTGTTGAAGGGGACTTGCAGATTTTGATAAGCCCCCACCCACAGACCCTTACAACTACAGCCCAAGGTTGTGGGGAAGAGACTCTTGTGCAGAGCCCCCCTGCCCCAAACACCCACCCCCTTATGTTGAGGGTATGTGGCCTGGTATGGCGCTCGCTCATCCCCTTTTTCCTGACCTGCCAGGCTTCATGTCCAGATAAGGGTCTGGTATGGATTTTGGGAGGGATCCCATGCCTTTTTTTTTATTTTGGCCCACCGTTCCCCTCAAAATCTATACCAGACCCGAGGGGCACTTTTTTATTGTTCAGCTGTCAGCAGGGAACCTCGCTCCTTAACAACCATCTTACACTGCACCCTGATTTGGGCATAGTTTTGCCCAATCAGGGCGTAGAATGCACTGTGCAGCGCTAGGTGCATTGCAGGGTGTTCAGCGAATTGCCAAACAGGCAAACGTTCGGCCCAAACTCATGGTCAGGCCAAACCGTTTGCCCATCCATAGTCACTGGGTGGGAGATTAGTGTGAGGGTCCAGTAAGTATGGGCAGGGACATATATCTTTCATGGTACAGTGCATAAATCTGCAGGCAGCTGGGCAAAATGGAAGGTGGGAGTCATCCTCTAAACCACCACGCAGTAAAAATAAAAATTAATCCCCCTTAAAACTTTCCAAAAATAAATGTGACTGATCTCATTCCAGGGGAGACCATGAAAAAGAGAGCGTTAAGGTTATCGATAACTATTTATGTACTTTATTTTATTTTTTCATGTTTTTATAATGGTGATTCTTAATTGATAAAAACAGGTTTGAGTTATAATTTTTATTTTTTTTAATGTATTTGAATTTGGGGATGACGCTCTATAGTCCGTGACCATTCTCTTTTTGAGCTGCATGTAAATACATAAGGTGGATATTTGGTAACTGTTATCATATTTGCCCACTAGATGGCATGCTATTTTTAGTACTTGTCCTAGCCCATCTTATTTAGCAATAACATGTTTTTCCAAGAGAGGGCGTATGGTAGTATTTGTACTCTTTATAGTTTAACAGTATAGACTAGGGATGAGCTTCGAGTTCGAGTCGAAAACATGTTCAACTCGAACATCGCCTGTTCAGTTGTTCGTCAAATTGCGAACGTTATGGGCCGTTTGCGCAAAATTCGAGTGGCGCGTCACGGCCCATATTTCACTGCGGCATCACAGTGCATCTCTGGCTGATGATTGGCCAAGCATGCACTATGACGCGCATGCTTGGCCAATCACAGCGCCGTCTGTACAGAGAGCCGTAATTGGCCAAAGCCAGGGTGGCTTTGGCCAATTATTGCTCAGGGGGTTTAGTAACGCCCCACACTATATAAGGCCGCCTGCGTGGTGGCCTTGTGTAGAGTGTTGCGGCGGCGGAGAGAGACAGGCAGCTGCAGTATTTACAGTTAGTGTATTGTGTCCTCTGCACAGTGTGCACCTAAAGCTACCTGAAGACAATTGCTGGTGTTCTGATCCTATTAATACTGCAGGCAGGCAGCTGCAGTATTAACAGTTAGTGTACTGTGTCCTCTGCACAGTGTGCACCTAAAGCTATCTGAAGACAATTGCTGGTGTTCTCATACTAATAATATTACAGGCAAGTAGTTGATTCTGCTAGCTGCAGTATAATCAGTATATATATACATCCCAGCTTTGTGCAGCTACATCTCGCTGCAGACCATTAGTATGTCTGGAAGGCCAATAAGGAGAGGCAGACAGTCACAAGCCAATAAAAGAGGACAAACAGGCTCTGTGTCTAGAGGCAACAGTGCTGGTCATGGACACGGTGCATTCTCATCAGCATGTGGCCGTGGGACATGCTTGGCCTTTTTTTTTGGCAGCTGGCCATGTTGAGCCGCAACATGCTGAAGACTTGGTAGAGTGGATGACCAAGCCGTCCTCATCCTCCTCATCCTCTCTCACCCAGGCTCAGGGTACTTTGTCTGGCAAAGCAGCTGCCAATGCGGCCTCTTCCCTCGGCTCAATGGCATCAGTCACTCCTTCCCTAGCCCCACCATGTCCTCCTGAGGAGTCCCCCAAACTGTTTGACCACAGTGTTGGGTACATGCTCCAGGAGGAAGCCCAGCATTTTGAAGGATCCGATGATGGTACCCAGCTAGAGGAATGCAGTAACGTGAGCCCAGAGAGAGGGGGTGCCCAAGAAGGACAGCCAGGTTTGCTCCAGTGATGAGGAGGGAGGGGATGATGAGGAAGTCACTGACTCCATGTGGGTGCCTGATAGGAGAGAGGAGGAGGAGCACTTCAACTGCTACCTTTTCAGTTGGTGGACTCTGCCCCCTTCCGTGAGTTTGTGGAATGTGCAGTTCCTCAGTGGCAGGTTCCCAAACGCCACTTTTTCTCATGGAAGGCGATTCTGGCTCTCTACTGGCATTTGGAAGGCAATGTCTTGGCCTCGCTGGACAGGGCGGTCAGCGGTAAGGTGCATATTACCGCTGACTCATGGTCCAGCGCGCATGGACAGGGACGTTACCTATCTTTCATGGTGCATTGGGTGACTCTGCTGGCAGCTGGGAAGGATGCAGGACAAGGTGCAGTAGTGTTGGAGGTTGTTCTGCCACCACGTCTCCAAACTGCTACTACTGGGGATTCTGACACACCTCTCTCCTCCACCCCCCCTCTTCTTCTTCCTCCATGGCCTCTTCCTGTGCCTTGTCCTCAGAACCAGCGGTGCTCAAGGATCTACGCAAGTACGCAGGCAAAAAGATGCCATGCGGTGCTTGAGCTGGTGTGCTTGGGGTACAGGAGCCACACTGGGGCAGAAATTCTGTCAGCTGTGCAGGGGCAGGCTCAGAGGTGGTTGACGCCATGCCAGCTTAAGGCAGGAATGGTGGTTTGAGACAATGGCACCAACCTCCTCTCCACCCTCTGACAGGGACAACTGACCCATGTGCCCTGTTTGGCTCACGTCCTTAACTTGGTGGTGCAGCGGTTCTTGGGCAGGTATCCGGGTTTACAGGATGTCCTGAGGCAGGCCAGGAAAGTCTGTGTACATTTCTGCAGGTCATATAATGCCAGTGCTCGGCAGGCTGACCTCTAAAAGGAATTTAACCTGCCCAAGAACCACCTAATCTGTGACATGCCCACCAGGTGGAACTCAACGTTGGCCATGCTGCAGCGGCTGTACACACAGCAGAGGGTCATCAATGAGTACCTATGCAACTATGGCACCAGGACACGGTCAGGGGAGCTTGTTTTTTTTCCCCACGCCAGTGGGCCATGATCAGGGATGCATGCACTGTCCTGTCACCATTTGAGGAGGCCACGAGGATGATGAGCAGTGACAGTGCATGCATCCGTGACACTGTCCCTCTTGTCCACCTGTTGGAGCACACGCTGTGTGGAATAATGAACAGGGTACTTGAGGCAGAACAGAGGCAGGAAGAGGAGGACTTCCTTACCTCTCAAGTCCCCCTTTATCCAGACAGTGTTCCCGCGTGCCCGCCGATCACACAGGAAGAGGACGAGTAGGAGGAGGATTGTGTCAGCATGGAGGTGGAGCGGACCTTATCTTGCTATCGCAGAGGGAGCAGAGGATGAAAGATCTTTGGGAGGCCTTGCAGAAAGGTCTGTGCAATGCGTTCCCAGAGACTGGGAGGTTACAAATTCCTGTTCCTGACAAAGTGTTGCTGAGGCTTTGGTCAGTCAAAGAAGTAGCGGTGGAGAACCGATGCGTTCAGACAATTTTTTAGTCCGTAGCCCCAAGGTATGATCGGTTCCAGCAACCATCGCCAGCGTCTGTTTTACATGGTGCAGGAATACCTAGAGGCAAGATCAGACTTGGACACCTTTCCCATCGAAAATCCTCTGGGTTACTGGGTCTTGAGGATGGATCACTGGCCAGAGCTTGCACAGTATGCAATTGAGCTACTGGCCTGTCCTGCATCCAGCGTTCTTTCGGAATGCACATTCAGTGCTGCTGGAGGCTTTGTAACCAATCACAGGGTGCGGCTGTCTACCGACTCAGTCGATCGACTGACCTTCATAAAAATTAATCAGTCTTGGATCACCACCAGCTACCAAGCACCTGATGCTGATGTAACCAAATATTTTTTTTTTGAAATGTCAGATCCCTTCCAGACTGCCTATGCTGATGCTGAGTGACTATAGTGTTATGCTGAGTGACTATCCTCTTCCTCCTCAATGATCATGCTGATAGCTTGTAAGAACATTTTTGGTTCTGGGCGCAGCCACCAATGGCTAAGGCCCAATGTTTCAGCCCCTGTTTAACAGGGGAGTGTAATTAAAATTTTTGATGCAATACTTGGCAGCAGGGCTCATTCATGCGCTCCAACTACAGTATCTGTGAGGGGTTGCAGTGTTGTGGCACCAGCACCAGTGCCTAAGGCCCAATTTTTCAGCCCCTGTTCAACAGGGGCGTGTAATTACAATTTTTGATGCAATATTTTGCAGGAGGGTTTGTTGCTGCGCTCAACTACAGTATCTGTGAGGGGTTTCAGTGTTGTGGCACCAGTGCCTAAGGCCCAATTTTTCTTCCCCTATTCAACAGGGACATGTAATTACAATTCTTGATCTAATATTTCACAGCAGGGCCCATTCTTGTGCCCACCAAGAGTAACTGTGAGGGCTTACAGTGTTGTGGCAACACCACCACCACCACCAAAGGCCCAATTTTTCTACCACCATTCAACAATGGTATTTAATGACAATTCTTGATATAATAATTCACAGCAGCGTGTTCCAGTGCCCACCAAGAGTAACTGTGAGGGCTTACAGTGTTGTGGCAACACCAACACCTGAGGCCAAAATTTCTGCAGAGCATATAGGGCAGCCCCTACTTTCAAACATCCAACTTACAAACGACTGCTTGCAAACGGAAGGAGACAACAGGAAGTGAGATTAAATCTACCCCTAGGAAGGGAAATTCTCTCCTGTATGAGTTAATATGGGAAAAACATATCTCTTCTCCACTGATGATTTATCACCAATCCTTGTTTCACTAAAAACCCCAAATTTTAAAAAAACATTTGTCATTGGGACAGAAAGTGAAGTGAAATCCTCTGAAAAGGTGCACAGACATCAAAACAAAGGTTACAGGGGTGCTAACCCTTCCCTATGTTTTCCAAAAAGCTTAAAAATAGATTTTTTTGCTGGAGTTACACTTGAAAAATGTACCAGTTCCAAATTACAAACAGATTCTACTTAACAACAAACCTACAGTCCCTGACTTGTCTGCACCGCCTGTATACTGCTGTTCAGAGTATATAGGGCCTGGGGGTCCCCTGCCTTTCCTTTTTTTAGTTTTGGTGCTGGGTTCCCCTTAATATCCATACAAGACCCAAAGGGGCTCGTAATGGGCTGGGGGGGTACCCATGCCATTTTTCTCAATGATTTTCATCCATATTGCCGGGACCAGACATTTCATTAAAGCCGCAAGGAGTTTTAATGACTTTCTTTCCTTTAGAAATGTAATTTTGTGCAGGGACAGTTCTAAACACGGGAAACACGTGCCACTTCACAGGCATACTATAGACACCCCCCAGGTATGATATTTAAAGAAATATTTCACTTTTTTTCACTTTAACCGGTTCAATACAGGGCAATTTCACCCCCTTCCTTCCCAGGCCAATTTTTAGTTTTCAGCGCTGTCGCACTTTAAACGTCAATTGCGCGGTCGTGCAACGTTGTACCCAAAAAAAATTGACGTCCTTTTTTCCCCACAAATAGAGCTTTCTTTTGGTGGTATTTGATCGCCTCTGCGGTTTTTATTTTTTGCGCTATAAACAAAAGAAGAGCGACAATTTTGAAAAAAACACAATATTTTTTACTTTTTGCTATAATAAATATCCCAATTTTTTTTTTTAAAAACTAATTTTTTCCTCAGTTTCGGCCGATACGTATTCTTCTACATATTTTTGGTAAAAAAAAATTGCAATAAGCGTATATTGATTGGTTTGCGCAAAAGTTATAGCGTCTACAAAATACGGGATAGATTTATGGCGTTTTTAAAAAAAAATATTTATTTATTTTTTTAGCGCCGATCGCGATTTTTTTTCGTGACTGCGACATTATGGCGGACACATCGGACACTTTTGACACATTTTTGGGACCATTCACATTTATACAGCAAACAATGCTATAAAATTGCATTGATTACTGTGTAAATGTGACAGGCAGTGAAGGGGTTAACCACTAGGGGGCGGGAAGGGGTTAATATGTTTCCTAGGGAGTGATTACTAACTGTAGGGGGAGGGGAAGTACAAGGGGAGGAGACCGATCAGTGTTCCTCCGTTCTGGGAACACAGATCGCTCTCCTCAGAGCTGACAGGCTGTGGATCTGTGTGTTTACACACACAGATCCACATGCCGGTCCGGTTAACCGGCAATCGCGGGTGCCCGGCGGACATTGTGGCCGCCGGGCACACGCACTGGGTCCCGAGGAACGCAGCGGGCGGGCGCGCGCGCGCGCTCCCGGTGGCACGCGCGTGCCCCCTAGGCGGCCGGGAATCCCAGGGCGTCATATGATGCCCACCCAGGATGGGAGATCTCATCTGTGGACGTCATATGACTATGGGCGGGTATTGAAGTGGTTAAGCATTATTAAAATCACTGCTCCCGAAAAAAAACGTCCGTTTTTAAAACTTTTTTTTTGCATTGATACATGTCCCCTGGGGCAGGACCCGAGTCCCCAAACCCTTTTTAGAACAATAACTTGCATATTAGCATTTAAAATTAGCACTTTTGATTTTGAACGTTCTAGTCCCATAGACTTTAACGGGGTTCTAAAGTTTGCGCAAACTTTAAGTCCGCTCGCAGGTTCTGGTGCGAACCAAACCGGGGTGTGTGGCCCATCCCTAGTATAGACTTTATGGTTTGGACATATGTAATAATACCCTTAACAATGCTACTTGGATAGAGGCTTGACTGTCTAGATTTAGGTGGCTGCCCCATAATTCAAATCAAGGCTTGGCCACACTTGTGTAGTAATATCCCTAACAATGTTACTCGGATCAAGCCTTGGCTGTCTAGATAGAGATGGCTGCCCTGTAATTCAAAACGAGTCTTGGCTACAGTTAGCTACCTCACATCTCAAATCGAGGCTTGGTCACGCTCTCTAGATATAAACGACGTTGGCACAGAATGGTGCCTGTGCCCTAGACAACATCACATTTGATGAAACATGTAGGGCCGAGCTACATGCTGACATCATCAAGTTTTAGCAATCCCGGAATTGGGGTGTTTGTCTTACTGCCTGTGTTATGTCGATAAGTGACGCTCTGTAGGTATGGGATGCTGGCAAAGTGTGCATGTGTATGAGACATACAATCTTCCGGTATGCATACAATACCCTTGTTCTGCGACGGTGTTCTGACTATATTGAATGCTCTCAATAACGCATGTGCAGGTACGAGCAGCATTTAAAGAAAAGCTGCTGCTATTCAAGAGAAAGTGCCTTTTCTTTAAATGCGCATGCACTATTCGAGAGCGAGCATTTCATATCAACAGAACATCTGTCACAAAGTAAGTGGAACATGGAACGAAAGTGGAACGCATACCAGAAGACTGTATGTCTCATGCGCATGCTCACTTTGCGAGCGTTCCATACCTACAGAATGTCCCATATCGACATAACAACTGCAAGGAAATTTATTGTCTAGCGTTTTTGTTTTCAACTCAATGTAAGTGCTGTTTTAATATTTGAATAAACAATATAAAAATAATTTAATGCTATTGGAGCACTTTGTTTTCCATGTCCCTATATGCATTACAATGAGAATATGTTTGGCGGAGTACCACTATAAGATCCCTGGTCCCCCGGGAGTGAGGGGTTGGAGACATTTTCTGACGATCCATGATTGGATGGTTTTTGTCCTGAGCCTTTATGACCTGTCTAGAGATAGAAGGTCATATAAAGTGTGTAAGCGTGCAATCTATCCATTCATGGTGGTGGTTCACACAAGGATGCTATTCTTTATTTGGTGATGGATATTTACTAGTTCAGCAAGCACCTAAGAGGAGATTCTTTTCATTCATGAAGTCTTTCTATGGACTTAGGGTTTTCTTTGTTATTTTTATTTATATGCCATATAGTTGAAGAGTACTCATTAATGCTAGCACAGTTCTGAATTTTATGAATCTTAGAAATGTTCCTGTTCATAAAGGCTTGAAATCTGTCCTTCAGATCTGTAATATTTTTCTTCAGTAGCCAAAAAAATACATCTGAAAATGTTCACTCTAATTTAGTTACATAAAAAACCTGCCAAGTCTCTCTGTCTTTTTCTGTGGCCTACTAAAAACAATTACATGGTGTACAGTGTATCTGTTAATTTTTTTTCATCTTGGAGAGGGCTATAACCTCCATTATTATTATTTTTTGCAATCTGTGTCCCATTAGGCCTGCATTGAAACACAGCTAATCCCTACTTCTGACAGGATGGGGCAGTGGTGGTGGATTGCAGAACTTTTGGTGTTAGTTGGCTTGTTGATTGTAGCAATGGTAATGGTGGGTGATTTTATTATTGTATTCATATCATGGATAGATGGCATAAGGACCATCTTCAAGCAAACATAAAATCCCACTCTACCATCCTATTTATCTTTTTTTTTTTTAAGACCTCAACAGCTATTTTTACTCACCTATCTTCACCATCACAGGTCCCTCTTCATTTTGTTCCCTTTATTCCACTAATTGAGATCACTGATCCAGCATTGTACTCTGGGCCCACCACTGACCACTGCCTTGACACCCTGCCATCTTGTTATGACATCCCTATGCTACTACCAGATTGTTATAACCCTGCTGATAGACAGTGGGTTTGAAGTTCACACGTGACAATTTGGACATCCAAAGAAGGAGCCTCCCTCTATGTAGCAAGAAAGAGAGGAAACCTGGAGGGTCATGTAAACATGAATTCAAATGAGTATTTGGAACATTTTGATTACATTTTATTTTTAATTGCTGCAGCAATTGACTATGGGGATTAGCATATTGTTTACTGTTGAACATTTTCCTGAATGGACTTCAGCTTTCCTGGCTTTGTCCATTCAGAGCATTTTCCCACTGCTCTGTTCAGTGCTGGGAGCTAAACAATTACCTAATACCTGGTACTTCTAACTATGGAGAAGCATGTGACTCACTATATGCAAACTATGATTAGACTGTCGTGAGACAGGTTAGTTTTACCCTATATGAATAAACCAATAATGACCAACCAATAAGCAACAGTAAAATTGTACTTAATAGAGCATATATCTTGAAATCCAAATATACATGATAAGTGAGTAATATTAAATAAATACTAAATTAAAAAAGTGATCTGAGACATCCAAAATAATTAATAATAATGGAGAAGTCCATATAATGATGTATTAGTATTAGTTTTACCCTACTGATGATGTGTTGTTGCAATAGTAATAAATCGTAGCTTACACAGGGCTTTATTTTTGCTCCCAACAGCTGAATGGAGTGGTGGAGGATTGAAAGGAAAGTAAATGTACTTTATGTAGAGGTCTATGTTACAGTAAACCTGTTGCTATGCACATATTCTCTATTAACTGTCATCTTACACAACCCTAATTCATTTTTGTAAATGTCTTCCTCTCTTGCCATTGACAAAGCATGATGCTTAAAGCACTCTCTGAAACTCCAAAATAACACTGGGGTGTAGGTATGATAGAGCCTATATTTAAACTTTTGGGACACTGTTACAGTCTTGGGACTCAGTAATCTATGAGAATTCAGTTAGTAAACTTGGCAGGAACATAAAATACAGTAGTTAAAGTAAGCTCAGCATCTGTTCTATCAACAAAAAAGTATGTAGTTTTCAATACTAACCAAGTTATCTGAGACCAAAAGAAGGGTATCACGGACCAAAAATCATCTGGTTCAGCAGGATCTGGCCGACTTTCGGTCCATGTGTGCCACTGACTGTGTTCATTAGAAGCCAGTCTAATGATCGACTTCAGAGGAAAAATCAGGCTGGAAAACCAACATTCAATCAGCACTTTCAGCCAATGGCTGTAGTGCTGATCTGTGTATTGTAGCGGGGGGAGTCCCCCTTGTCAGAATACAAAGACACAGCGGGACAGATTCCTGCATCACAGATGTTTAAAGCAGATGTTTAAAGCCTGTATTGTGACCTCAATAATAAGATATCACATTACACATGGCGCTGACATACTACCCTTTCTTCTCTCCTCAAATAGACTGTGCCTTTTTGGACTGCCAAGTTGCAGACAGTGCTGGGTTTTCTTATTACAAAACACACCATGTTCTAGAATAGCTGTATCATGAAAGCATCCTTTAATAAATGCTACTTATAATAATAACAATTGTATGATGAAGATTTTTTAATGAAAATCTGTATATGTATGAAACAGCATAATTATTTGTAAATTTCAGGAAAGTTTAAAATAAAATTTGCTATAATCTGTTATAGTTTCCTTTTAGATCATTATGTAACATAACTTTTTATGCCCTTTTAAGAACTGTGAAGTGTATTATGTTTAGCTGATTGAAATTAGTGTTTAGTAAGCCTGTGTAGGGTTTCTAGACTTGTTAAATTAAATTAATTGGGGGCGTGGCTTGGATGGCGTAGCAGATGGCAGCACACTTGAGAATCTTTGTGAACCCAGCAGCCTTTATAGAGCCCAGTGATCTCCCGGTGGCACCGACATGGGCAGGATTCCCCGCCATTTTTCCCAGAGCCATCAGCAATGAACAGCAGCAACCTCCATGAGCAGGAACATCGCCTCCTTTTTTAAAGCACAGGCCGCAGCTCGTCCCAGTGCCATGACAAGCAAGATGGTGCAGGCCCGCCATGAGGCGGACTCCAGTGAGGAGTCGCTCTCAGGACCAGAGGACAGGGTAAGAGATACTGCACACCTTATTCAGACAAACAGGCAAATAGAAGACTTATGCCCTGTACACACGATCGGACATTGATCGGACATTCCGACAACAAAATTCATGAATTTTTGCCGATGGATGTTGGCTCAAACTTGTCTTGCATACACACGGTCGCACAAAGTTGTCGGAAAATCCGATCGTTCTGAACGCTGTGACGTAAAACACGTACATTGGGACTGTAAACGGGGCAGTAGCCAATAGCTTTCATCTCTTAATTTATTCTGAGCATGCGTGGCACTTTGTGCATCGGATTTGTGTACACACTATAGGAATTTAACCGATTGGATTTTGTTGTCGGAAAATTTTATAGCCTGCTCTCAAACTTTGTGTGTCGGAAATTCCGACGGAAAAAGTCAGATGGAGCCCACACACGATTGGAATTTCCGACAACACAATCCGACAGAAAATCCGACCGTGTGTGCAGGGCATTAGACAATCATGGCAGACACAATAACATCAGGGTTAGAGGAGTCCCAGAATCTGTCCCTCCTGAACAGATCAAACAAGCTCACAAGATTCTTAACAGACCAGAAGATGCCTCCATTGAATTTGTCAGAGTTCATAGAGCTCTCCACCCTAAAGGTCCAGAGACCCCTCCTCTATGAGACCTAATCCGCTGTTTAATGTATTTTCCCATGAAGGATGACATTTTGGCGAAATCGAGATTGAGCGATTAAATTCTGTTTAACACTGACACCATTATTCTCTATCAATATCTCTCCCCTACCACTCTCAGAAACAGAAGGGCCTTGGGCCCCCTGCTGGATGCCATTAAAAGTAAAGGACATACAGATGGAAGTTACCATTTGCCCTCAGCGTTACATTAAATGGCAAAGCACACCAGAGGATATTCCAACATTCTGGTATGCCATACAAATTCCACATGTCCCAGAGTGGTACGCGGAATTCAGATCCCTGGAAATACAGTCCATCTTCACCTCTCTTCTCACCATCTAAGCAGCCACACAAGAAATCTAATGCAAATAAATATCATAATGGAACCCCAGGACGGGTATCATAACAATCCAAGTCTCCCAGGACACCAAGACCTAGAGACATCTTCTGAACTGTTTACCTGATCCAACTCTGAACTTTGAGTATGGGTTTGGAACCTTTAGGATCAAAGACTCACCCACATCTTAGGGCTAGAGACAAGATCTGGAAAAAGGTTTACAACTTGACTCCTCTTGGTCAAGATTATCCCACATTTCAATTGATGCTTTATTCAGGATTCCAAAGGGACACCCCAACCTCATTGATACTTGTATACAACATTACTTAAGTCAACCCCCCCCCCCCCCTGCGGTTTTAGATGAACATTACCCACAAAATCTGTAACCACTCCCAATATCTGTTGATGTTAAGCCATTTTCAGTAAAGGATAGAACTAACTCCCTTTTGATAAGGCCTTCCAATGATTGACGGTTGAATATCTAGTACAGTGCATCATGGACTACAACTTTCCCTTAATCCAGGAAGAGACTGAATACACCCTGAGACTGAGCAATTTATGCATGTTCATTATATTCTGCCTACTTTCACACTCTGATTGGACTAAATTTTGGAAATAGTTACATTTCTTGTGTGAATCTCTTACATGGGAATCACACACTGAAGTGACCCCGATCTTACTCCCCCTCCCACCCCCCTTCTCTCGGTGCCACCATAAGGGAGATCTATTTTCATTTGTTTTACATTCCAGAATTCAATAGAAAGGTTAAGGGTTTAGAATGATATAGTTTTTAGAAACCTGTTTATAATACGTAGGTTGCCCTATAGTTCCTCCCACGCACCCCACAAGTAGTTATTTACATAATTGTACACACTTCTTCTCAGATTAGATTATTGAAACTATAATCTTTTTTTGCCTCAGGTGTAAATCACCAAAAAGGTGTTGTTACTATATTTCATTCCTTATTATATCTATATAATGTTTACTGGTTGTAAAATAATCATCGTATGTTTGTGTTTTTAATATAGCTAGACCCATACTCTTGTTTCTCTTCTTATCTTACCTTTACTATTCCTCCCTCTTGATACCTCTGGATTGCTGAGCTACTCGGCTCAAAGATCAGCTGAACAGAACACAGGTTGCTTGATCCATCTGCAGAACCAAGTACATCTTTTCAGCCTTACTGTAGTACAGAGACAGATTGCTACACCACTTTAACTCCCCTTACAATGACTTTCTCTGCCCTTGGGAGAGATCCTACAGTGATTCCTTTCAATTGCAGAGCCCTAAACATACCCAAAAAAAGAATTTCACTTTTACGTGAACTCAAAAAAGCCAACCCACAAGTTGTTTTCCTGCAGGAAACCCACTTCCGCACCTTGCATATCCCAAATTTAACAAATAAACACTTCACAAAAGTGTTCCATGCCACTACCTCCATGTCTAAAACCAAAGGAGTATCCATTTTGGTAAACAAAGAGACACCATTTGTTCTTGGACATATGCCAAAGTTTACTTCCCCAATACTTCACAGATTTCTTTCTGTAAACATATTATAGAAGAGCACAAATGGTTCGCTACAGGATGTATCATCCTATGAGGTGACTTTAAAGCACCCTGAACCCCTCTGAGGACACCTCAAATGGACACTCAAGTATCAAATATAACACGCTTAAACAACTTAAAGAACTACTATGGTCCATGACATTTTTCGATGCCTGGAGAACACTACACCCCGAGGGCCGTGACTTCACATACTACTCTATGGTTCATGACAAGTACTCACGTATTGACTATATTTTAATAACACAAAGAGATTTGGTAGATCTCAAAGAAGCTAAGATAGGAACTCTAACAATTTCTGACCATTCTCCAGTTTCTATACATCTATCCAGATCAACTCACCTATCGCAGAAAACATTCAACTGGAGATTGAATTCCTCTTTAATAACAGACCCTGAAATTCACCAACATATCTCTGAGGAGATTTTGCACTTTTTCATGTCTAATGCCTCAGACGACATTGCTCCCCTTAATATATGGGAAGGGCAAAAATACACTCTTGTTATCCGTACACACGATTGGATTTTCCAACAACAAATTTTGTATGTGAGCTTGTTGGCGGAAAGTCCGACCGTGTGTATGCTCCATTAAACATTTGTTGTTGGACTTTCCACCAACAAATGTTGGCTAGCAGGTTCTCAAATTTTCCGCTAACAAATGTTTGTTCTCGGACTTTCCGATCGTGTGTACACAAGTCCGTCGGACAAAAGTCCATGCATGCTCGGAATCAAATACGAGCTGGAGATATAACTAGCATTCGTAATGGAGATATCACGTCCATCTTGTATGTCACTACGTTAGTAATTGTTGGCCAACATTTGTGTATATGCAAGACAAGTTGGAGCCAACATCCTTCAAACAAAAATCAACGATTTTAAGAAGTAAGAGGTGAATTCATAAAATGGGTCGTGAAACCCAAATGCAAAAGAGAATCCAAAATCTCTAAACTAGTTAATAAAATAGCGACACTAGAGAATCAACACAATAACTAGCTGCAAAGGCAAGCAAAGAACTCCTAGAAAACCGCAAAACCCTTCAACATATTTTAGATTCTAAAGCTAAACACATACTGCTCCTAAGAAAAGGTGTCTACTACAAACATGGTGATAAAACCCGCAAATTTCTAGAGAGGGCTCTAAAAAAACTCCCAATTAGCTTTTAACATTTATGGTATCAAAAATAAATCTGGGAAAACAGAGAATTCTACAGAACAAATAGCAAAACAATTTCAAACTTATTACTCTAGTTTATATAACCTACCCCCACAACATACACATGCCACACTACAAGGCAATAGGGATTCCATAATAAAAGAATACCTACTTCACAGCAAAATTTCCACATTGGATAGTGTAGACAGTGATGATCTGGAGAGACCTATCTCTGATGAAGAACTAACAACAGTGATCAAATCATTAAAACCAGGCAAAAGTCCGGAACCAGATTGGTTTACCGCTCAATACTAAAGACCTTTCCACATCCTATTAAAAAACCCCTCCTGAAGACATACAACTCCCGTAACAAATTACAAGACATACCCAGCTCATTCGCCTTGGCTCATATAACGGTGCTTCCAAAACCCGATACGGATGCCACAGATTGTTCGAGCTATAGACCGATTTCCCTTTTGAACCTTGATATGAAGCTCCTAGCAAAAATTCTAGCAAATTGCCTGAAACCACTCCTATCTAAGGTCATAGGACCTGAAAAAGTGGGTTTTATGCCAGGCCGTGAGGCAAGAGATAATTTGATTAAGGCGATGAGTTTGGTTCATAAAATGCATACGGATAAAGTCGTAGCCTTCTCTATACGGATGCGGAGAAGACCTTCAACAGAGTGACGTGGGATTACATGTTCACTACCTGTAGGCACATTGGATTGGGCAGTCATATGTTGTCCTGGATCTCTTCCCTTTACCACAGACTATCGACAAAAGTCAGAATAAACAGCTCTCTATCTGAACCGGTGCTAAAACAAAATGGCACTAAACAGGGATGCCCATTGTCACCGTTATTATTCATTTTAACTCTTGAGATATTTATACGCACCATAAATCTTAATGCTTCCATCAGTGGACTGCGGGTGGGGGACAGGGAATATAAGATTGCAGCCTACGCTGATGACCATCTCTTTTTTATATCCCAAACACACATATCGCTTCCCAACTTTTAACAGCCTTTAACAATTTTGGTTTTATTTCTAACATGAAAATAAATTGTCACAAATCCGAAGCATTAAACATATCTTTACAAACTAAATACTTATCTGTCATACAACAAAATTGTCTATTCAAATGGGAAACCAAAGCTATAAAATACCTAGGAGTAAGAATCACAAGAGACCCTAATAAATTGTTTGAACAAAGCTTTCTACACCTATTTTAACTATTGAACAAGATCTTAAATCATGGTCTGCTAAGAACTTCTCGTGATTTGGAAGGGCATTTATTATTTGGATGACAATTTTGCCACGTCTGTTATAGTGCATGCAAGCCTTACCAATCACCATTCCCTCCACATTCTTTAGGCTATTAAAAGCCACTCAAACTTGCTTTGTCTGGGCCAACAAAAAAACATGCATCAGCTTTAGTCATATGACCAGATCAAAAATTCATGGAGACAAGGGGCTTCCTAATTTCCGACAGTTTTATTACACAACCCATATAGCGAGAATAGTTGACTGAAATTGCCACTCAGATACAAAAGACTGGATACATCTAGAACAGGGGTCTCAAACTGCCGGCCCTCCAGCTGTTGTGAAACTACAAGTCCCATAAGGCATTGCAAGGCTGACAGTTACAAGCATGACTCCCACAGGCAGAGACATGATGGGACTTGTAGTTTCGCAACAGCTGGAGGGCCGCCAGTTTGAGATCCCTGATCTAGAATGATCCTTCACCACCTCCCCATTGGAGGCTCTCCCTTGGATTCCTTTATTGAGGTGTCCTAGGACACTCCTGCAGCATCCCCTGATAGGGGCCACACTAAAGTGCTTTCCCGTGATTATTAAAACATTTCTTCCTCTCCGGGACCCCTCACTCCACTAACAAACAATCCTGACTTCACACCAGGAATCAACAACAAACACATTTCCATGACCTCAGGGAAACCTTGCAGGGATTTTCAAACTTAAATCTACATTGACAGATAAATTTAAATTTAGTAACTTTCCATTCTGGACTTCCCTACATATCCGCAGCTAACTCACGATACATAAAACCAAAAATTTGTATAATAGACCATTGACAGCCTTTAAGACACTTTGCCCTCAAAGGGGAGAGAATAGACAGAGTCATCTCCCAATCATATGCATGGCTACAACAATGTGCTGATCAACAGAAAGATAACTTCAGAGAAAAATGGGCAAACATGCTAGGCATTGATATCTCCAAACATCAGTGGAATAAAGCTTGCATACTGTCACATACATGCTATTTAAGTTCCAGGACACAAGAAACAGCCTATAAATTCTCACACAATGGTATGCCACACCAGATAAACTTAAACATTGGTTCCCACAATCCTCCGATAAGTGTTGGAGATGTGGGAAAGCACAAGGCACAGTACTCCACATATGGTGGGAATGTCCTCATATAACTCCATACTGGATCCAATCAAAGATTAATTATTCAGATCACTGAAACAAAACTGCACTTAACATCTGAATGCTGTTTACTACATATAAATTCTAGACCACTACAGAAATACAAATGCTCCCTAACCAAACACATGCTTAACGTAGCTAAATCCCTCATTCCCCTGCACTGGAAATCTGTCTTTGTGCTGACAATTAAAGATTGTCTATTAACTCCTCACTCAGAGATCCCCGACGGCCCCTCCATGCAGCTATGCAAGCGGCATTCCGCGCAGCTGTTGCACAGGAAATTGGCGAGTGCAGTGTCAGGTTGGAGAGTGGGGGGTTAGTAAACATGTGTTTACCCCTTTCCTTTCCTAGGTGAACATAGTGAGCATTCGGTACTGATCGCTTATATGTTCAGCTGTCACCGTGGCATAGCAAACAGTTTACTAAGCCACCGTTTATAAATGAATGAGAGCCGCTATTCAGAGGCTTCCATGCATTCAGAAGTATTGCAGGTGAGCCTGCAGAGAAAGAGACTGAACTCTTCAGTCCCTTTCTCTGTCTAAAATAAGAGACATTAGATGTCTTTCCAAAGACCCCCCCCCCCCCCCATTAAAACAAAATGTGTAAAAATAAATAAAAAAATTAATAAAATGTTAGAAAAAGTGAAAAAAAAATAAAAATAAAAAAAATCATAGCAAGGTCCTTTCACACAGGCACCTCAATGGGAGGGAATCCACTTGTTCAGTGGGGGATCGGTCTGCTAATCACCCGCGGATAGGGATGAGCTTCGAGTTCGAGTCGAACTCATGTTCTACTCGAACATTGGCTGTTCGCAAGTTCGCCGAACAGCGAACAATTTGGGGTGTTCGCGGCAAATTCGAATGCCGCGGAACACCCTTTAAAAGTCTATGGGAGAAATCAAAAGTGCTAATTTTAAAGGCTTATATGCAAGTTATTGTCATAAAAAGTGTTTGGGGACCCGGGTCCTGCCCCAGGGGACATGGATCAATGCAAAAAAAAGTTTTAAAAACGGACGTTTTTTCAGGAGCAGTGATTATATTAATGCTTAAAGTCAAACAATAAAAGTGTAATATCCCTTTAAATTTCGTACCTGGGGAGTGTCTATAGTATGCCTGTAAAGGGGCGCATGTTTCCTGTGTTTAGAACAGTCTGACAGCAAAATGACATTTGGAAGGAAAAAACTCATTTAAAACTACCCGCGGCTATTGCATTGCCGACAATACACATAGAAGTTCATTGATAAAAACGGCATGGGAATTCCCCACAGGGGAACCCCGAACCAAAAAAAAAAAAAAAAAATGATGTGGGGGTCCCCCTAAATTCCATACAAGGCCCTTCAGGTCTGGTATGGATATTAAGGGGAACCCCAGCCAAAATTTTAAAAAAAAATTGACGTGGGGTTCCCCCTAAATTCCATACCAGACCCTTCAGGTCTGGTATGGATTTTAAGGGGAACCCCGCGCCAAAAAAAAAAAAAAAAACGGCGTGGGGTCCCCCTAAAAATCCATACCAGACCCTTATCCGAGCACGCAACCTGGCAGGCCGCAGGAAAAGAGGGGGGACGAGAGTGCGGCCCCCCCCCCTCCTGAACCGTACCAGGCCACATGCCCTCAACATTGGGAGGGTGCTTTGGGGTAGCCCCCCAAAACACCTTGTCCCCATGTTGATGAGGACAAGGGCCTCATCCTCACAACCGTGGCCGGTGGTTGTGGGGGTCTGCGGGCGGGGGGCTTATCGGAATCTGGAAGCCCCCTTTAACAAGGGGACCCCCAGATCCCGGCCCCCCCCCTGTGTGAAATGGTAAGGGGGTACTTACCCCTACCATTTCACTAAAAAACTGTCAAAAATGTTAAAAATGACAAGAGACAGTTTTTGACAATTCCTTTATTTAAATGCTTCTTCTTTCTTCCTTCATCTTCTTCTTCTTCTGGTTCTTCTGGCTCTTCTGGTTCTTCCTCCGGCGTTCTCGTCCAGCATCTTCTCTGCGGCGTCTTCTATCTTCTTCTCCTCGGGCCGCTCCGCACCCATGGCATGAGGGGAGGCTCCCGCTCTTCTCTTCATCTTCTTCTCTTCTTCATCTTCTTCTTCATCTTCTTCTTCATCTCTTCTTCCTTCTTCTCTTCTTCATGTCTTCTGCGGGCCGCTCCGCAGCCATGCTGGCATGGAGGGAGGCTCCCGCTGTGTGACGGCGTCTCTTCGTCTGACGGTTCTTAAATAACGGGGGGCGGGGCCACCCGGTGACCCCGCCCCCCTCTGACGCACGGGGAATGCCACAGGGAAGTCCCGTCATGCCACCGTGCGTCAGAGGGGGGCGGGGTCACCGGGTGGCCCCGCCCCCCGTTATTTAAGAACCGTCAGACGAAGAAGAGAGAAGATGAAGAGAAGAGCGGGAGCCTCCCCTCATGCCATGGGTGCGGAGCGGCCCGAGGAGAAGAAGATAGAAGACGCCGCGGAGAAGATGCTGGACGAGAACGCCGGAGGAAGAACCAGAAGAGCCAGAAGAACCAGAAGAAGAAGAAGATGAAGGAAGAAAGAAGAAGCATTTAAATAAAGGAATTGTCAAAAACTGTCTCTTGTCATTTTTAACATTTTTGACAGTTTTTTAGTGAAATGGTAGGGGTAAGTACCCCCTTACCATTTCACACAGGGGGGGGGCCGTGATCTGGGGGTCCCCTTGTTAAAGGGGGCTTCCAGATTCCGATAAGCCCCCCGCCCGCAGACCCCCACAACCACCGGCCACGGTTGTGAGGATGAGGCCCTTGTCCTCATCAACATGGGGACAAGGTGTTTTGGGGGGCTACCCCAAAGCACCCTCCCAATGTTGAGGGCATGTGGCCTGGTACGGTTCAGGAGGGGGGGGGGCCGCACTCTCGTCCCCCCCTCTTTTCCTGCGGCCTGCCAGGTTGCGTGCTCGGATAAGGGTCTGGTATGGATTTTTAGGGGGACCCCACGCCGTTTTTTTTTTTTTTTTTTTGGCGCGGGGTTCCCCTTAAAATCCATACCAGACCTGAAGGGTCTGGTATGGAATTTAGGGGGAACCCCACGTCAATTTTTTTTTAAAATTTTGGCTGGGGTTCCCCTTAATATCCATACCAGACCTGAAGGGCCTTGTATGGAATTTAGGGGGACCCCCACATCATTTTTTTTTTTTTATTTTGGTTCGGGGTTCCCCTGTGGGGAATTCCCATGCCGTTTTTATCAATGAACTTCTATGTGTATTGTCGGCAATGCAATAGCCGCGGTAGTTTTAAATGTGTTTTTTCCTTCAAAATGTCATTTTGCTGTCAGACTGTTCTAAACACGGGAAACATGCGCCCCTTTACAGGCATACTATAGACACCCCCCAGGTATGAAATTTAAAGGGATATTACACTTTTATTGTTTGACTTTAAGCATTATTAAAATCACTGCTCCTGAAAAAACGGCCGTTTTTAAAACTTTTTTTTGCATTGATTCATGTCCCCTGGGGCAGGACCCAGGTCCCCAAACACTTTTATTGACAATAACTTGCATATTAGCCTTTAAAATTAGCACTTTTGATTATTCATGTTCGTGTCCCATAGACTTTAACGGTGTTCGCGTGTTCGAACAAATTTTTTTCCTGTTCGCATGTTCTGGTGCGAACCGAACAGGGGGGTGTTCGGCTCATCCCTACCCGCGGATGATAGGTCCATCTTGGCTCCACTGTGCAGAGCAGAGCCGGACACAGTCCCACTCTCCTCTATGGGGGGATCTGGGGAAAACGGACCGCCTGTCCATTTTCATCTGATCATATATCCGATCTGTCAGACAGATGGAAAATAGGACCTGCATTTTTGAAGGTAGCGAATGTCAACAGACATGTCACTGCTGACTTCCACCGCTCCATGTGGGAGACTGGAGGGTCCGATCAGGTCCGCCTGAAAAACTGACAGGTGGACCTGATAGGACCTGATAGGACAGACTGTGTGAAAGGGCCCTAAGGGTAAATTTAGATATGCGTCTAAATTGTAATTGCCTCTAAAGCCCAAGGCTACCCTCTAGAGACTACTGACAGGTGATGAGGGAGCAATGCGATGCCTCCTCACCACCTGTTATAATTTCATTTTTGTCAACACATGCGCTGCAACTTCATGCCGCCCCCCCAACCGTAAGTCTAAACAAAGCCTAAGGCCTTGTTCATGCAGGGCATACCACTACAGGGCCATGTTTAGCTGCAGAGGGAAGCACAGGTGTTCTGTGCATCCCCATGCAAGCAGTCCCATTCATGTCAATTGGGATGCAGCAGCTGCAAGGACACAGCCACTGCTCCCAACTTGACTTCCGTGTGTGTGCATGTCCCTGAACTCACACTGTCTGTGTTTGGGTCCATGCAACTACACCCACATGGATGTCAGATCTCCTTGCATCTGGGAGATCAGGTCCTTGCATCTGCTGTGTCCCATTTGACATGAATAGGATGGCCTGCACAAGGATGCACAGAATACCTGTGTATCTCTGTGCAGGTAAACATGGCCCTCCAATTTAGCAGGAATTACGTAAGTTATATTATGTTTTTGTGTGCAAATAAGGATTTTAGTGTTTTCAGAAAATATATGGTTTGGGGGGTCTTTTATAAATTCTGAATGCTGCAAGGGAAAATTGAAAACCTTTAGATTTTTAGAAAAATGTGGATATTTATATTTTTGCGTACGTTTGATTTTAACCATTTTGCAAAAAGGCGCAATGTAAAAATTACAAATATTTGTTATTTATTAACTGCTTACAGGATAAGCTTTTATATTTAGTAGGGATTTAGCAGGAATTTTGTCAAATTAGCTGGGTTTTTATCTGCTAATAATGGTTTTAGTGTATTTTTTGCGAATATATTGTTTTGATAAACATTTGCGCAAATACCAAAGAGTCTAAAAAATCAGTAGTACCTTCTTTTTATTTTACAGGTCACGTGCTTTCAGAAAATACATGGCTTGGAGGGTCTTTTACAAATTCTTAAAGCTGTAAGGGAACAATGAAAACCTTCAGATTTTGAGAGAGATTTGGATATTTACATTCTTGCGTCTCTTAGATTTTCACCATTTCGCAAAAAAAGGCACAATTTAATAGTTACAAATATTTGTTATTTATTAACTCAATACAGGTTAAGCTTTTATATTTAGTAGGAGTTTTGTAAAATTCCTTGTGTTTTTTTCTGCGAATAATGATTTTGGTGGATTTTTTGCAAATATATTGTTTAATAAACATTTGCACAAATATCGTGGGACCTTAAAAATCAGTAGCACCTTCTTTTTATTCTACTGGTCATGTTCTTTCAGAAAATATATGGTTTGGGGGGGTCTTTTACAAATTCTGACAGCTATAAGTGAAAAATAAAAAAGCAAAGGAAAAATTGCAAAAATTGGCCACCTAAGTGTAAAAATGGAGCACAGGGCCTGGCAGCGAAAGGGTTAAGAATGAATGATATTCACGATATGAAGAGATCACTTGCAATTGCACATGAATCTACCTCTCAATTTCATGATAATTGGACAACTTAGTTCTTGTTCAAATTATCCAAACAATATTCACATCTTAGGAACAAATAAACCAACGATGTACCGTATATCACACAACGAAAAGTCTTTTCTTAATGTTCATACTATCTACACTTTTACCAGTTCAAATAAACCCTCCTTGATCAATACTTACCACCAGAGCTTATCATTACCTTTCTACTTGATTCAAATTTATTTCTACTTCTTCTTTCATCTCTTGGTCCCAATCTGGGACCTCTCAGTTTTTATATTAAGACAATAGAAGAGCCTACATTTTGGCTACGATTACATCCTCATGTTGATACCAAAGACACCTTCTATGTTTATGTTCTAAATTGTCTAAAGATTTATAATTGTTAAATGCATAATAACACACAACTGAAATCAGCAGTTATTAACCCTCAATAATATTTGTTCCATATGTACCTACTTCTGTTATTTTTTTCCGAGAAATATCATCAATGCTTTATTTTCCTTGTCAAATGATTTTATTTAGTACATCAAAATATACAATACAGAGAGGTTGTTGAACATATAATGACAAAAGTATAGAAGCTCACTATTAATTAAGTTGGTAAGAGTACAAGATGTTTGATGAATAGTCATATAGAGTCTATTGTGTTGGTAACAAGCTGTATATATTGTACCTTGAGATATTTAGACTGAACCAACAAGAATTAATGAGATTTATCTGAAGAAGAATATTTTAGACTGTGAAATAGAGAGCTTTGAAATTATAGATGGGATAAAAGGGATAAAAAGAATAGAGAGAAGGTAAGAAAAAAGAAGGGGGGGGGGGTCCACAAGGTTGATCCAAAAGCTAATGCAAGTTGCTTTGTGAGCTCAATAAAATCGACTACCATGGCACTAAGACAGAATCATTGAAGGATGGTGGCAAGTGATGTGCAATCCAAGGGAGCCACATTTTATGAAATTTGGTCACCTAATTACGTTCAATAGCCATCATTTTTGCGTGAATCATGGAATTATTCATTCTGTTTTTCACCTCAGCTAATGCTAATGTAGCACCCTCTACCTAAAAGGTAGGTGCTAGAATAGGATTTTTCTAGTTCAGGGCCCAAGTGCAGGTAAATTTAGCCAGGCCTGTGCTTTAGGGGAGAGGTTGTGTTAGGCCTCTGGATCTTTGATTCTCAGAGACCGTCATAGTCTGCAAGGTGCAATTATTCAGTCTTCTTTATTAAAATTGGAAGTAAAGAAGTAGTGTTTCAACAGTTTGCTGAAAATACTAGATGTACCAAAACTTCAAGCCAAGGCTATTCAGTATTGCAGTACAATACACCAACTTTTATGGGCATCTCATATCACCCCTTTGTTTCACCCAAGTTGTATCCTGCAATAAAAGCAACAAAACCGTGCAAATGACTGTTCCTTGTCCTATCTGAATGTGGTGAGCCTGGCAACAGGGTGATTGGCGGATTGCTAAGTAACCAAATCAGCAGCCCTTACAGGGGTACCGCTACAAATGGAGGTCCCACCGAGATCTGCCTTCACAGTTAACCTGCTGGCCGTCGCTCCTAGCAAC
Source organism: Lithobates septentrionalis (assembly GCA_037952835.1). Classification (NCBI taxonomy): domain Eukaryota; kingdom Metazoa; phylum Chordata; class Amphibia; order Anura; family Ranidae; genus Lithobates; species Lithobates septentrionalis. The sequence continues at coordinate 1,239,402 of JBBDGP010000091.1, read as the reverse complement.
AACCAACAGTCGGGAGAGACTTTGCCTGTTTTGTCAAGTTTGGGATACATAGAGAAAAAGAGACTGTGTGTTTACCTTTCAAGAATGACTTTGTTAAAGGTCATCGCCCGTAGCAACCAAACCAAATCTGTTACCAAGTGTTGTTGCCCATGGAAACCGCCCAGGATCAGCGCAGCCTGCTTGCCTCCTGCACCCAGTTGCACCAATGGGCACTCACAACAGTAACAAATCCTGCAACTCAGTGACTGTAATCTTGTGTCATCATACGTGGCAACCACGGCGGGCATCGTGCCTTTTGGATTACAAATATGTCTGGCGTGTGTACAGCGTGGGCACTACCCATTGTTTTCAAACCGCTTCATTGTCCTGCTAACACAGTTGAAAGTGGGGAGTGAGATTGTGGATGTCTACTGTTGCCCTTAGTAAGCTGGACACAAGGGGGTGTCATGGATGGGGTCCCTTATGGTAGGACATCGCAATGGAGACACTTTGAATGGTGACTGCTGCCAGTGAACCTGCAATTCAACAGTGTCTGCCACCAGGTGTCGCTGGGGTGCACCTTGAAAATGTAAGATTACAGTTCCTCGTTTGCTGAACCAACAAGTGAGGGGTGGGGCCATGCCCTAGAGGAGAGTGTTCAGCATGCTCCGCGCCAGACACAAGGCAGAGGAAGATGGCGGAGGGTGTTCAGAGCACACCCGCTATACAGTGAACGCCTGACATGCAGGACCGGGTACTGATAGACACTGGCATCCAACTGGAGCTCACCGGTAGTCTGGCTTTAGCAGTAATCGGAGGTGTGGAGTGATTGTGTATGCTCTGTCCAGGGTGTTGCAGGCCTACAGTTGGAGTTAGCGCTTGGGCCCAGTATGGACATTGCGGAGAAGAGTTGACTCGCCTGGGACCGGTACAGAAGGAGGTCCAGTATTATTCTGCCAGCCTGATAACCGGAATTTGTCTGCCGCAGATCCAAAACCCGAAGTTACTCCATTTCGGTGAGAGGCGAGGGGGACAGTCGCCAAAGATTGCCGGACCCGAGGTATTACCTGTAGTCAGGACTACTGTTTTTTTGTAGCCATAGGTGAACTGTACCCATTTGGACTGTTGGAGTGCAGCCGGGTTAGGGTGAGCTTTCCCCAAAGACTGTTTTACTGCAGGGGACAGCTGATGTCTGCCACTCAGGGTTCCTGACAAGGACAATGTCATGGACACTAGGGTGTGCTGTCCCTGCTCAAACCCCTTTGTCATTTGCTCAAGAAAAAAAAGGACTCCTTATTTGGGAGCCAAACAGAAAGTTTATTGGCCTACGGGCATATGTGCCTAATTTCTGGCATGTCTGCTCAGGTTACATTCTGCAGGAGGTCTCTTAGACTCCTTTTGAGGGAGTGACAATCCTGGCAGGGAACCCCATGCCACTTCTTTGTGTTTGTTCTGTCACCAGACAGGGGATCATAACCCCCTCTGTATGGTGAAGTGTTAATTTTTAGTTAGTTTGTGTGTTGTTTGTCTTCTTTTAGAAAAATCCTGGGATGTGATGGATGTCCATTTCCACTGTTGGAACAGATGAAGACCTGTGGTAAGCAGAGTATACCTCCTGAGGGAGCAGTGCTCTGGTTCCACTTGTATGTGACATTAGTGCAGGAATCTGCAGTCAGGATTTATAAAGTGTACAAATTGTAATGTACCTATATCCTTTTGTACTTTTACACAAATGTTACCCCATCCAAGTTGTTTCCCTTTTCCTTTTCCCCATCCAAAATATGGGATGCCTTTCTTCCTTAACCAAGGTGGTATTTTTGAAAATCTATTTTCATTTTCCACAGCTGAGGACAGTTGTGATTTTAGTGGGGGGTGAATGTAGCACCCTCTTCCTAAAAGGTAGGTGCTAGAATAGGATTTTTCTAGTTCAGGGCCCAAGTGCAGGTAAATTTAGCCAGGCCTGTGCTTTAGGCTAGGCCTGGTTGTTTTGATTTGGCACTGGGAGTGTTCAGTGTAGTGGTGGGTGTCGTCACCTGTGCTCTGATTCAGAGATGCCTCCCCGGCTTTCAAAAAGATGGTTCTGGCATAGGGGTTGGACCTGAAGTCTGAGTGGCAGGCAGCTCATGTGAGGGGCCCTGACCAATTATCTTTCGGTATTGGCAGGGGGCAGGCCTCCCATATAAGCTGGGGTCACATGCTGCCAGGGAGGAGTCTGGAGTAAAGGAAAGACAGCATGAAGTAGTGAGGTGCTGTTCTGGGCATCCCCGTGTGGGGATGCGCCGAACGCAGAGGAGGGATGGAGGAACCGCGGAGAGGGAGTCTTAGATAAAGATCTTTGTCTTTAAAAGAGTATCAAGCTGCTGTGACCGGGGGAACACAGGACTTGAATGCTAGACAAGATCAGAACAGAAGAAATAGCAGTAAAGCAGAAAAGAGTAGAGCAGCATTCTGTGACCAGGGACACAGAACGACAAAGTAACCAAAGGTCAGTGGACAGAACAAGAGAAGTTATCAAGAACAGTGTAGAATGCTGTGGCCGGGGAACACAGCATTGATAACAAAGGACTGGATGGGAGCAGAAGTCCATCCATTACCATGTGTCAGGCCATCGGGGGAGATACCGTGTTGTCTCTGATCTGGTTAGCACATTGGTAATATCTTCCAAAGACTGTGTGGCTGTCTAACTCATTGATCCATCTGGGAGAGGTTGTGTTAGGCCTCTGGATCTTTGATTCTCAGAGACCGTCATAGTCAGCAAGGTGGAATTATTCAGAGTGATTCTTCTTTGTCAAAATTGGAAGTGAAAAAGTAGTGTTTCAACAGTTTGCTGAAAATACTAGATGTGTCACAACTTCAAGCCAAGTACAATACACCAACTTTTATGGGCATCTCATATCACCCCTTTGTTTCACCCAAGTTGCATCCTGCAATAAAAGCAACAAAACCATGCAAATGACTGTTCCTTGTCGGATCTGAATGTGGGGAGCCTGGCAGCAGGGTGATGGGCAGATTGCTAAGTAACCAAATCAGCAGCCCTTATGGGGGTACCGCTACACTAAGATAGGGGTCTTGCAAGATTTTGTGGCGGCGTGCTGACGTCACCACATACCGCGCTAGTCCCAGAAGTTACGGGCAGCATACAAGAGCCGGCCGGCTCATGGTTTTGTTTTTAATCCATCGCTTTACATTTCCTGCATAACTGTAAGTGCATTACCGTTTTATACCAATAAAAATTTTTAAAACGTATTACGCTATGGAAGTTTTCATGTCCTTTCATGGTGAATGAACATACATCTGCCACATGAGATGACATCTTACGGGGATAGTCTGAGGAGCCCCTGTAGCTTTGAAAGACCCGAGGCTGGGGTTAAGAGCCACAGGCACGCATGATCTCCATAAACAAGAGATCTAAGGAGCTGGTAGGCGGCAGTATTTTCGTGGGTGGAGGCACTTATTTATTGCACCCCATCACATCCCCCATAGTGTTGAAGTTGCATGTCATCGCTGGCAGGAAGATTGCAAAGCCACCACCTAAAAAATTGTTTATTAAGTGGGCTTCTTTCAACCAGCCTATCTGAGTGGACTTGATTCCGTTGCTTGTGCATCCTGCTATGTACCTTATTTTCACAATTTTTTGCACTTATCACTGGTGACAACATAAATGTTGATGCGACATCATATTGCATGAACTCTTTATACATTTTCAATTGTATGATTTAAATTCTTTAATATTTTTCATTTTTATCACAAATCATTTCACAGCGCAGCTTTCTTTTTTATGGTATTTGTAGTGTGCGTGTCTCACATTGTTAGTTGCAGCTTTTTTTCACTTCATTTAAGGTTTAATCCTATACACATGATTATTCTTGGGATAGCGCAGTAAAATATTTTTTCCTCTTCCAAGCTTTTGCCAATGTTTGCTTTGTGGCAGTAAGGAGTTGGATAAAGAGCTTGAATTGGGTGTGAGTTAAACATTCAGGTTTTAAGTTAAGTAGTGCGGTAGTAGGTTCAGGCTGCAATTGTAGAGCAAATATTTTGGAGGCTAATATAAAAATGTATTTCCAAAAAGATTGGGCTATTGGGCAAGACCACCAAATATGCATGTGTGTTCTCGGATCTGGCCAACCACAGAAACATAAAGCAGAATAAGTAGGTATATATTTAGCCACTCTAGCTGGTACTAAATACCAGCGGGTCAACACTTTATAATTGGTCTCCACAGTGGCAATATTAGGAGAGGATGATTTAGTTGTCAGACAAATTTCTGACCAGTCTCTGATGTCAAGCATACGCCCCAGATCTTCCTCCCATTTCTGAGCATAAGTAGGTTTATTTTTGATCAAATTTACTAAAAGTTGGGAATAGAGGGAAGAGATTAGGCCTTTAGTGTGTGGGTCATTCTTGCATATGGATTAAAATCTAGAAAATTGGTTAAGGGGTACATCAGTGTTTATATTGGGTGTGAAGAAGTTCTTAATTTGGAGATAATGAAATAATTCTGATATTGGTAGTCCTAAAGTCTCACAGAGAGTTGGGAAAGGGGATAAAATATGAAGGGCTAACAAATTTGTATAGTCTCAATACATCCAAGGATGACCATGCTTTGAATGACAATGGGTATATCCAGGCTGGGTAGAAAGCAGGATTTTTAAGGAAGGAGAGAAGAGGGTTGTGTGGGGACTGTAATTGATGTTTAGATTTAAGCCTATCTCAAAAGGATAGAAAGTGTTTGATTGTAGGGTTGCATAAGCCATGACGGTCTTTGGGCTGAAGCCATAATAAGTTGGAAACTGAGGAAGGATCACATTCTGATGCTTCAATCATTACCCAAAAAGGAGAGTTCATGTGTGGCATGGTATTTGGATAGGCTAGCAATGTGTGCTGCTTTATAGTATGCAGCAAAGTTAGGCAGGCCTCTTAAATTTTTAGGGAGATAAAGTGTTTGCATAGGTATGCATGATTTCGAGGAGCCCCATACAAATGTTGTTACCCTTTTTTGTAGAATTCATGTATAATGGGATGGGATTGGGATTGGTAATGCCGCGTACACACGAGCGGACTTTACGGCGGACTTTGCCCGGCGGACTGGATTTCATCGGACAATGCGATGTGTGTGGGCTCCAGCGGACTTTGTTTTCTCAAAAGTTGGACGGACTTAGATTTGAAACTTGTTTAAAATTTATCCGTTGAAATCGAGTCCGGTCGAAAAGTCCGCTGTCTGTATGCTAGTTCGACGGACTAAAAAGCCACGCTAGGGCAGCTATTGGCTACTGGCTATGAACTTCCTTGTTTTAGTCCGGTCGTACGTCATCACGTACGAATTCGACGGACTTTGGTGGATTGTGTGTAGGCAAGTCCGTTCATTCAGAAAGTCCGTCGTAAAGTACATCGAAAAATCCGCCGGGCAAAGTCCGCCGTAAAGTCCGCTCGTGTGTACGCGGCATAAGACTCTGAACAAATATAAAATCTTTGATAGGATCGACATTTTTATCACATTTATTTTTCCTAACCATGATAATGGGAGATGGGTCCATTGTTCCAGTAAATTTGTGACATGTTTCAGAGTTGGAGGATAATTGGCTGAAAATAGATCTGAAATAGAGGCGGTAAGGTGAATCCCTAGATATGTGATTGATTTTTCAGCCCAAATGAAGCGGAGTGCTACTTTCGCTGAGTTAAGTTCGTTAGAAAGGGATATATTTAATGCTAGACATTTTTTCGGGTTAATTATTAGTCCAGAGATATTGACAAACTTACTTTGGATGGGGAAGAGATTGGGACCTGAAACCTGAGGAGATGAAAGGAATAATAAAATATCATCTGCGAATAAGCAGAGTTTGTGCTGACAGCCTTCCAGTTCTATCCCGGTTATTGTTGGATCTAATCTATTAAATTGAGCAAGTGGTTCTATTAAAAGGGCAAATAATAAGGGAAAAGTGGGCAGCCCTGACAAGTGCCTCTTTCTATATTAAAGGGGTCAGATATGTAGCCCGCATATTGCTCAAGGTTTTTCGTACAATGCAGCTATCCATTTAGTAAAGTGGGGGCCGAAACCCCATTTGTGTAAGGTGTGTTGTAAATATGGCCAAGACACAGAATCAAAGGCCTTTCTGATATTGAGAGAGAGAGGAATGAAGAAGGGATGCGATGGGTTTTGGCTATATGTGCCAAAAGAACTGCCCAGGGCACGTTATCACCTGCTTGACAAGTAGGCATAAAGCCTACCTGGTTTCGATGTATCGGGTCACCTATGATTTTGTTAAGGCGAGTTGCTAAAATTTTGGCTAAAATTTTAATATCTTGGTTTAGAAGGGAAATGGGACAATAATTTGTGCATGAAGTGTTATCAGAGTGAGACTTAGGGATCATACATATAATTGCCTTTAACAATTCTTGTCTGAAGGAAAAATCATCTAATATTATATTGAATGCATTTGCTAGGACAGGGGAGAGGGTTTCCGTAAATGTTCGGTAATATAAGGCTGAGTAACCATCAGGGCCTGGTCTTTTGTTTATTTTTAGTTCTTTAATTGTTCTAACAACATCCTCTGATGTGATGGGTTCTTCAGGTAAACTTCTTCGGGCTTGTGTTAGTACTGGAAGATTAATATGGGAGAAGAAGGTGTCCGCATCAGCATTATTAAATTCTTTTGATGCTGAGTATAAAGAAGCTAAGTGGGCTCAGAATTTGTGAAGAATTTTAATAGGGTTGCTAGTATAAGTATTTTTTGACAGTTTGAGTCAAATAGGTTTGATTGGTTTGTTTATGGATTTCAGTGCACGTGCCAAAAAAGTACCTGGTTTATTTGATTTTAAATAAAAGGCGTGCCTAGAAGGGCACAGGAATTTATCTGCGGATTCCGTGAGGAATAAGTCATATTCTAGGTCGACCTTCTCTAGGTGTGACTTCGCTGCAGGGGTGGGATTAGCTTAGAAGGTTGCGAAGGCAGAATTGAAATCAGTTTCCAATTTACGATTGATATTTCTATGCTCACGTTTAAACATTGCCATTTGTCTTTGTATTACTCCGCATATCACAGGCTTGTGTGCTTCCCAAAGTGTTAATAAAGATATATCCGGGCTGGTATTTAGGGATGGGCTTTATGTTCGCCCATTCACAGAATATCAAACAATTTGTGATGTTCGCGGCAAATTTGAAAGCCACGAAGCACCCTTTAAAAGTCTATGGGAGAAATCAAAAGTGCTAACTTTAAAGGCTTATATGCATGGTATTGTCATAAAAAGTGTTTGGGGACCTGGGTCCTGCCCCAGGGGACATGTATCAGTGCAAAAAAAAGTTTTAAAAATAAACGTTTTTTTCGGGAGCAGTGATATTAATAAAGCTTAAAGTGAAACAATAAAAGTGTAATGTTCCTTTAAATTTTGTACCTGAGGGGTGTCTATAGTATGCCTGTAAAGTGGTGCATGTTTCCCTGTGTTGTCAGAGAGGGGCGGAGTCACAAACTGGTGACCCCACCCCCCTCTGACAATGCGGGAAAGCCATAGGAAAGTCCCCATGCATCAGAGTGGGGCGAGGTCACCGGGTGGCTCCACATTCCGTTATATAAGAACTGTCACCTGAACAGAAGCATCACACGTGGAAGACTCCCACTGAGGCAGATCGTGCGGAGGACGAAGCGGAGAAGAAGCCGGAGGAAGATGCCGGACGAGAAGACCGGAGGAAGAAGCGGATGAAGAAGCCAGAGAAAAAGAAGTTGGAGGAAGAAGAACACCGAAGGAAGACCAGAAGAAAGAAGATGGAAAAAGAAGCAGGGAAAGAAGAAGAAATTAATAAAGGAATTGTCAAAAACCGTCTCTTGTCTTTTTTAACCTTTTTGACACTTTTTTTGTGAAATCTAGGATGAGCTGTGGGGAAATCTAGCTAAATATATGGGGGGAGGGGAGATGAGAGAAAAAAAATCATACACTCTAGCACCTTATGATTAATAATATAGGACTTTGCAAATAGAGCAATAATAACCAGAGTACAACAATTTCAAAATTGTGTAACTAGAATTTGAATTAGTGTAGTAAATTCAACGTTGAATATAACCATAGTGCTGGAAAGGACAGTGTAGTGAATGACTATTTAAAAGTATTACTAAATTATCCACAGGGGAAAGTCTAATGGGGCGTACACACGGTCGGACTTTCTAGAAAGCTAGGTCCGACGTACTTGCCACCAGACTTCCGGCGGACTACCGCCGGACTTTCTGAACGGCCGGACTTGCCTACACACGGCCAGACTTTCCAGAATCCGGTCTTCCCGACGGACTTCCGCCGGACTTTCAGAATGAACAGACTTTCCCACACACAGACAAGTCCGTTCATTTTGAATGTGACTCGGGTACGACGGGACTAGAAAAGGAATTCAATCTCGCCGTTTTTTTTGGCGAGATTGAAACCATGCGAGCCCCGTCGCAGGCATCCCAGGCCCTTAAGTCTGGTATGGAGCTTTAAGGGGAACCCTCTACACCGAAAAACCATGTCACGCCCCCTAAAACGTCACAGTCCCAGCATGCCCAGGGACTGTGACATCATATGGGGGCGGGGTCTCCGCCTATATAAGTCACAACGGAGCCCTCAGAGACCAGTCCAGCCAGAGAGAGCGTCGTGTCAACATCTGGGGGAAGAGAAGAGAAGACAAGAAGCCCAGAAGTCCGGACCTCCGCTGGCAATAGAGCTACCTGAAGACAGCGGAGGGGCTGGCCAAAGACCTGGGACACCGGGAGAAGAGGCCGGAGAGAGCGTCGTGTCAACATCTGGAGAAGACAAGAAGTCCGGACCTCCGCTGGCAATAGAGCTATCTGAAGACAGCGGAGGGGCCGGCCGAAGAACTGGAACACCGGGAGGAGAGAGCGGAGAAGAACCAACCGGACGCCGGGAGACCGGAGGGACCCCCCGAAGACGGAAGAAGACCCCCCCGGAGCTGTTTAATAAATTATTTTAAAAACCTGTGTTGTGTTTTATTATTGACACTTTTTACCTAGGTGAATGGGTAGGGGTACCATGTACCCCTTACTCATTCACATAGGGTGGGGGGCCGGGATCTGGGGGCCCTCTTATTATAGGGGGCTCCCGGATTCCGATAAGCCCCCCGCCCGCAGACCCCGACAACCAACGGCCAGGGTTGTCGGGAAGAGGCCCTTGTCCTCATCAACATGGGGACAAGGTGCTTTGTGGTGGAGGGGGCACCGCAAGGTGCCCCCTCCCCCACAGCACCCCCCATGTTGAGGGCATGCGGCCTGGTACGGTTCAGGAGGGGGGGACGCTCGCTCGTCCTCACCCCCTTTCCTGACTGGCCGGGCTGCGTGCTCGGATCGGGGTCTGGTATGGATTTTGGGGGGACCTCCACGCCGGTTTTTCGGCGTAGGGGGTTCCCCTTAAAGTTCCATACCAGACTTAAGGGCCTGGGATGCCCCCCCCCCCGCGCTCGCCGCAATAGGAAAATTTGTTTTTCCTATTGCAGCGAGCGCGAGATGCAGTAACCTGCTCCTGCGTCGTATCTGGTCCGTCGGATCAGCATACAGACGAACGGGCTTTCCGTCAGGAACTGAGTCCGGCGGAGTTACAACGTAAGATTTGAAGCAAGTTTCAAATCTAAAGTACGTCGGATTTCCGGCCGAAACTGTCCGTCGGAAGTCCGATGGAGACCACACACGGTCGGATTGTCCGCCGGATTTGGTCCGGCGGCGTCCGTCGGACTTTTGCAGGTGAAAAGTCCGACCGTGTGTACGCCCCATTAGTCCCATTCTTAAAATAACAGTACAAAATCAGACTGGTACAATATCCAACCTATGTAATCAGAGATCATAAACTGTATATGAAGTTAGAACACAGAGCAAAAGCTCTGAGTAGAACTTTTAGGAGAGAAACAGAAAAAAGGGGAAAAAAATGGGAGGGAATGAGGTGGAATGCACTGATAATAGACCTAATTTAGCTAGATATCAGGTCCTGAGTGTCTGAATACAGACTAATGCTGCGTACACACGATCGCACATTCCGACAACAAAATCCATGTTTTTTTCCGACACATGTTGGCTCAAACTTGTTTTGCATACACACAAAGTTGGTCGGAATTTGCGAACGTCAAGACCGTGGTGACGTACAACACATACAATGGCACTAGAAAGAGGAAGTTCAGTAGTTCCACCCTTTGGGCTCCTTCTGCTAATCTCGTGTTATTAGAAGTTTGGTGACAGACGATTCGCACTTTTCAGCCTCGTGCTTTTTTGATCATTACTGCTCTTCAGTTTGTGCTTGTGGGTTCGTATTTATATTACGTATTTTATTGTCATTGCGTTCTTGTCTGCTCGTTTCTGATTTTCAGCTCCGGCCTTTCTGTTTTTCAGTGCTTTCTGTTAGTTTGTTCTGACCAGCTGACCGTTGTGAAGCCATGAGGACCCTCACCCCAGACCAGAGGGTTTATAACTACCATCTGGCCAGAGCCAGAAGAGTGGTGGAGAACGCTTTCGGGATAATGGCCAGCCGGTTCCGCCTATTCCTTACGCCAATCAACATGGCGGAATATAAACGTAACCATATAATCCTTGCATGCTGCATTCTACACAACTATTTAGGGAGAAATTCCATGAACTATGTGGCCTCAGTTGGTCCTGAGGCCGGACTTCAACAAGAAACCCTGACAGCGCTTGAAGCTAACCATCCTGGCTTGCCCCCCCAAAGCGCCCACGATGTAAGGCAGAAGTATGTTGAGTACTTTGTGGGTACGGGGGCCATTGATATGCTAGAAACTGGTTAAGAAACATTTTATAAAAAATTTCGGAACTTAAACTGAAAGAAGATTTCCTTTGAATTACTGCCTGGGTTTCTTTTAGCTTTTGTTTTTGGCCATTTTCTTCAATAGTGCAAATGTAATTTATTTGATACATGAGGTGATAATCTCTTCTTCAGTGAAATATTATGTTGTGGGTCTGCTACACACACCTTGTTTTTGTTGTTAATGTATGTAATGCATTACTGATACAAATATTCATCATTTTCAGCACCATGAATGAATTTTGGGGAGTCACGAAAATGGCGTGATTGTGGCAAATTATAAAGCACTGTGGGTGTTATTTACTAAAGGAAATTCCATTTTGCACTCCAAGTGCACTGCAAAAGTGCACTTGAAACTGCACTAAAACAGCACTTGTAGTGCAAAGTGGATTTGCCTTTAGTAAATAACCCCCATTGTCACAGTAAACACGAACTTACTACAAAAATTGCTATTGTGCATTGAAAGAAGAAGCCACACATTGTTGAGTAGAAAACATTTTACACAAAGCACATTCACGTGCGTTAGAAAAGGGTTTTTGAACAAACCAACATCTTTGGTGTATAACCTTTTTTTTTACATTGTAAATATCCTTTTTTGGTTAAACAGGCATGTTTCAAAGCATAACATACAGGCACACCCCACTTTTAAGTACACAATGGGGTTTATTTACTAAAGCTGGAAAGTGCAAAATCAGGCTCACTTCTGCACAGAAACCAATAGGCTTCCAGGTTTTATTATCAAAGCTTAATTGAACAATCTGGGGTTAGAAGCTCATTGGTTTCTATGCATGAATCAAGTTTGCATTTCATTCTAGTTACAAACCCATCTAGACAACAAACTTATTTTAATACAAATAGGCCTGAACAAATGTAGTTAACCTGTATCTGCCAAAAACATCTTATAAGTGGGCGAACGAACGATGTTTCCTATGACCAATTACTGTGCCCATGAACATGAAAGTTGCCATTTTAAACTGTACAATAGGGATGAGCCGAACACCCCCCGGTTCGGTTCGCACCAGAACCCGCGAACGGACCGCAAGTTCGCACGAACGTTAGAACCCCATTGACGTCTATGGGACTCGAACGTTCGAAATCAAAAGTGCTCATTTTAAAGGCTAATTTGCATGGTATTGTCCTAAAAAGGGTTTGGGGACCCGGGTCCTACCCCAGGGGACATGTATCAATGCAAAAAAAACTTTTAAAAACGGCCGTTTTTTCGGGAGCAGTGATTTTAATGATGCTTAAAGTAAAAAAAAAAAAAGTGAAATATTCCTTTAAATATCGTACCTGGGGGGTGTCTATAGTATGCCTGTAAAGTGACGCGTGTTTCCCATGTTTAGAACAGTCCCTGCACCAAATGTCATTTTTAAAGGAAAAAATCTCATTTAAAACTGCTTGCGGGTTTAATGTCATGTCGGGTCCTGGCAATATGGATGAAAATCAGTGAGACAAACGGCATGGGTACCCCCCAGTCCATTACCAGGCCCTTTGGGTCTTGTATGGATATTAAGGGGAACCCCGCACCCAAATTAAAATAAGGAAAGGTCCCTATATACTCTGAACAGCAGTATACAGGCGGTGCAAACAAGACAGGGACTGTAGGTTTGTTGTTAAGTAGAATCTGTTTGTAATTTTGAACATTTTTAATGTGTTTAGCTCCAGCCAAAAAATCTTTTCTAAGCTTTTTGGAAAACATAGGGAAGGGTTATCACCCCTGTGACATTTGTTTTGCGTCTTTCCTCCTCTTCAGAAGATTTCACCTCACTTTTTTGTCCCAATGAAAAATGTTTTTTGAAAATTTGGGTTTTTTTGTGGAACAAGGATTGGAAAGCATCAGTGGAAAGGAGAAATTGTTTTCCCATATTAACTCTTACATGAGAGAATTTCCCTTCCTATGGGTAGATTTCATCTCACTTCCTGTTGTCTCCTTCCGTTTGCAAGTAGGAGTCGTTTGTAAGTTAGATGTTTGAAAGTAGGGTCCTGCCCTATATACTCAGCAGAAATTTGGGCCTTAGGTGTTGCTGTGGCCAAAACACTGTAAGCCCTCACAGGGCCCTGCTGTGAAATATTAGATCAAGAATTGTAATTACATGCCCCTGTTGAACAGGAGCTGAAAAATTAGGCCTTAGGCACTGGTGCTGGTGCCACAACACTGCAACCCCTCACAGACACTCTAGTTGGAACGCAGGAACGAGCCCTGCTGCAAAGTATTGCATCAAAAATTGTAATTACACGCCCCTGTTAGACAGGGGCAGAAAAATTGGGCCTTAGGCACTGGTGCTGGTGCCACAACACTGCAACCCCTCACAGACACTCTAGTTGGAACGCAGGAACGAGCACTGCTGCAAAGTATTGCATCAAAAATTGTAATTACACGCCCCTGTTAGACAGGGGCAGAAAAATTGGGCCTTAGGCACTGGTGCTGGTGCCACAACACTGCAACCCCTCACAGACACTCTAGTTGGAATGCAGGAACGAGCCCTGCTGCAAAGTATTGCATCAAAAATTGTAATTTCACGCCCCTGTTAGACAGGGGCAGAAAAATTGGGCCTTAGGCACTGGTGCTGGTGCCACAACACTGCAACCCCTCACAGACACTCTAGTTGGAATGCAGGAACGAGCCGTGCTGCAAAGTATTACATCAAAAATTGTAATAAAAAGGCCCCTGTTATACAGGGGCTGAAAAATTGTGCCTTAGGCACTGGTGGTGGCGCCCAGAACCAAAAATGTTCTTACAAGCTATCAGCGTGATGATTGAGGAGGAAGAGGATAATTACTCAGGAATAATCACTCAGCATCAGCATAGGCAGTCTTTGAAGGGATCTGAAAAAAATTATTCAGTTACATCAGCATCAGGTGCTTGGTAGCTGGTGGTGATCCAAGACTGATTCATTTTTATGAAGGTCAGCCGATCGACCGAGTCAGTGGACAGACGCACCCTGTGATCGGTTACCACGCCTCCAGCAGCACTGAATGTACGTTCCGAAAGAACGCTGGATGCAGGACAGGCCAGTAGCTCAATTGCATACTGTGCAAGCTCTGGCCAGTGATCCATCCTCAAGACCCAGTAACCCAGAGGATTTTCGGTGGGAAAGGTATCCAAGTCTGATCTTGCCCCTAGGTATTCCTGCACCATGTAAAACAGACGCTGGCGATGGTTGCTGGAACCGATCATACCTTGGGGCTGCGGACCAAAAAATTGTCTGAACGCATCGGTCAGACGGCCACCTTCTCCACCGCTCCTTCTTTGACTGACCGAAGCCTCAGCAACACGTTGTCCAGAAACAGGAGTTTGTAACCTCCCAGTCTCTGGGAACGCGTTGCACAGACCTTTCTGCAAGGCCTCCCGAAGATGTTTCATCCTCTGCTCCCTCTGCGATGGCAAGATAAGGTCCGCAACCTTACCCTTGTAACGTGGATCAAGGAGGGTTGCCAGCCAGTATTGGTCCTTCTCCTTGATACCACGAATACGAGGATCCTTACGCAGGCTTTGCAGGATCAGGGAGGCCATGCAGCGTAGGTTTGCTGAGGCATTCGGTCCGGAGTCCTCTGGGTCACTAAGGACAACAACGTCCGCAGCCACCTCCTCCCAGCCACGTACAAGTCCATGTGTTCCTTGGGACTGATCCCTTAAAGACTGCTGATGCTGAGTGCCAGGCTCCACCTCCATACTGACACAATCTTCCTCCTCCTCCTCCTCCTCCTCCTCGTCCTCTTCCTGTGTGATCGGCGGGCACGCAGGAACACTGTCTGGATAAAGGGGGCCTTGAGAGCTAAGGAAGTCCTCCTCTTCCTGCCTCTGTTCTGCCTCAAGTGCCCTGTCCATTATTCCACGCAGCGTGTGCTCCAACAGGTGGACAAGGGGGACAGTGTCACTGATGCATGCACTGTCAGTGCTCACCATCCTCGTGGCCTCCTCGAATGGTGACAGGACAGTGCATGCATCCCTGATCATGGCCCACTGGCGTGGGGAAAAAAAACCAAGCTCCCCTGACCCTGTCCTGGTGCCATAGTCGCACAGGTACTCATTGATGGCCCTCTGCTGCGTGTGCAGCCGCTGCAGCATGGCCAACGTCGAGTTCCACCTGGTGGGCATGTCACAGATTAGGCGGTTCTTGGGCAGGTTAAACTCCTTTTGGAGGTCCGTCAGCCGAGCACTGGCATTATATGACCGGCGGAAATGCACAGAGACTTTCCTGGCCTGCCTCAGGACATCCTGTAAGCCCGGGTACCTGCCCAAGAACCGCTGCACCACCAAGTTAAGGACGTGAGCCAAACAGGGCACATGGGTCAGTTGTCCCTGTCGGAGGGCAGAGAGGAGGTTGGTGCCATTGTCGCAAACCACCATTCCTGCCTTAAGTTGGCGTGGCGTCAACCACCTCTGAACCTGCCCCTGCAGAGCTGACAAAACCTCTGCCCCAGTGTGGCTCCTGTCCCCCAAGCACACCAGCTCAAGCACCGCATGGCATCTTTTGGCCTGCGTACTTGCGTAGCCCCTTGAACGCCTACGGAGCACCGCTGGTTCCGAGGAAGAGGCCATGGAGGAAGAAGAAGAGGAGGGGGTGGAGGAGAGAGGTGTGTCACAATCAGCATTTTGGAGGCGTGGTGGCGGAACAACCTCCAACACTACTGCACCTTGTCCTGCATCCTTCCCAGCTGCCAGCAGAGTCACCCAATGCGCCGTGAAACTTAAGTAACGTCCCTGTCCATGCCTGCTGGACCATGAGTCAGCGGTAATATGCACCTTACCGCTGACCGCCCTGTCCAGCGAGGCATGGACATTGCCTTCCACATGCCGGTAGAGAGCCGGAATCGCCTTCCGTGAGAAAAAGTGGCGTTTGGGTACCTGCCACTGAGGAACCGCACATTCCACAAACTCACGGAAGGGGGCAGAGTCTACCAACTGAAAAGGCAGCAGTTGAAGTGCTAGCAATTTTGCCAAGCTAGCATTCAACCGCTGGGCATGTGGATGGCTGGGAGCAAACTTCTTTCGGCGGTGCAGCAGCTGGGGCAGGGAAATTTGCCTGGTACAATCTGACGTCGGTGTACCCAAAGCAGATTGCCCACAAGTACTTGGCTGTGACACACCTAATTCTACACCTTCATTCCTCTCACTGCAGGTCTCAGAGAGGACTGAAGGTCTAGTGGGGTTGGAAATCTCAGCTGATGAGGAGCAAGGAGAGATCCTCTTTGTTCTTTGGTGTGGGTCTTTCAGATACGCTTGCCAACGAACTGCATGGCAGGTCAACATATGTCTGGTCAAGCATGTGGTACCCAAGCGGGAGATGTTTTGGCCACGCGAGATACGCTTGAGACATATGTTGCAAATAGCAGCGGTGCGATCTGATGCACTCGTCTCAAAAAAGGCCCACACCAAAGAACTTTTTGAATAACGCGCAGAGACTGCAGCGCCCTGCACATGTGGAGCTTTGGGGTGTGATGCAGTCAATGTGCTGCCCTTAGGCTGGCCCCTGGAGGGCATCCTGCCTAGTTGGTGATGTGCCACCTCCTCCTCCTCCTCCTCCTCCTCCTCTCTCCTATCAGGCACCCACGTTGAGTCAGTGACCTCATCATCCCCTCCCTCCTCATCACTGGAGCAAACCTGGCAGTATGCTGCAGCAGGGGGAGCATGACTGCCAGATTGCTGTCCTTCTTGGGCACCCCCTCTGTCCGTGCTCATGTTACTGCCTTCATTGAGCTCAGTATCATCATCAGAGCCTTCCAAACGCTGGGCATCCTCCTGGAGCATGTACCCAACACTGTGGTCAAACAGTTCGAGGGAATCCTCATGAGGACATGGTGGAGCTAGGGAAGGAGTCACTGATGACATTGAGCTGAGGGAAGAGGCCGCTGCTTTGCCAGACAAAGCACCCTGGGCATGGGTGAGAGAGGATGAGGAGGATGAGGACGGCTTGGTCATCCACTCGACCAAGTCTTCCGCATGTTGCGGCTCAACACGGCCAGCTGCCGAAAAAAAGGCCAAGCGTGTCCCATGGCCACGTGCTGATGAGGATGCACCGTCTCCACGACCAGCACTAGACACAGAGCCTGCTTGCCCTCTCTTATTGGCTTGTGACTGTCTGCCTCTCCTTCTTGGCCTTCCAGACATACTAATGGCCAGTAGCTGCACTAAGCTGGGATAGAACACCTGTAATTTTCTTCAGGTAGCTTTATATACTGTAACCAGACAAGCCTGCCTGTCAGTAGGAAGATAACAGGAACGGATCTAGCTGAACACTGTGAGCAGGACGCACTGCACTGAATGTAAATAGCAGGAACGGATCTAGCTGAACACTGTGAGCAGGACGCACTGCACTGAATGTAAATAGCAGGAACGGATCTAGCTGAACACTGTGAGCAGGACGCACTGCACTGAATGTAAATAGCAGGAACGGATCTAGCTGAACACTGTGAGCAGGACGCACTGCACTGAATGTAAATAGCAGGAACGGATCTAGCTGAACACTGTGAGCAGGACGTACTGCACTGAATGTATATAGCAGGAACGGATCTAGCTGAACACTGTGAGCAGGACGCACTGCACTGAATGTAAATAGCAGGAACGGATCTAGCTGAACACTGTGAGCAGGACGCACTGCACTGAATGTAAATACCAGGAACGGATCTAGCTGAACACTGTGAGCAGGACGCACTGCACTGAATGTAAATAGCAGGAACGGATCTAGCTGAACACTGTGAGCAGGACGCACTGCACTGAATGTAGATAGCAGGAACGGATCTAGCTGAACACTGTGAGCAGGACGCACTGCACTGAATGTAAATAGCAGGAACGGATCTAGCTGAACACTGTGAGCAGGACGCACTGCACTAAATGTATATAGCAGGAACGGATCTAGCTGAACACTGTGAGCAGGACGCACTGCACTGAATGTAAATAGCAGGAACGGATCTAGCTGAACACTGTGAGCAGGACGCACTGCACTAAATGTAAATACCAGGAACGGATCTAGCTGAACACTGTGAGCAGGACGCACTGCACTGAATGTAAATAGCAGGAACGGATCTAGATGAACACTGTGAGCAGGACGCACTGCACTGAATGTAAATAGCAGGAACGGATCTAGCTGAACACTGTGAGCAGGACGCACTGCACTGAATGTAAATAGCAGGAACGGATCTAGCTGAACACTGTGAGCAGGACGCACTGCACTGAATGTAAATAGCAGGAACGGATCTAGCTGAACACTGTGAGCAGGACGCACTGCACTGAATGTAAATAGCAGGAACGGATCTAGCTGAACACTGTGAGCAGGACGCACTGCACTGAATGTAAATAGCAGGAACGGATCTAGCTGAACACTGTGAGCAGGACGTACTGCACTGAATGTATATAGCAGGAACGGATCTAGCTGAACACTGTGAGCAGGACGCACTGCACTGAATGTAAATAGCAGGAACGGATCTAGCTGAACACTGTGAGCAGGACGCACTGCACTGAATGTAAATACCAGGAACGGATCTAGCTGAACACTGTGAGCAGGACGCACTGCACTGAATGTAAATAGCAGGAACGGATCTAGCTGAACACTGTGAGCAGGACGCACTGCACTGAATGTAGATAGCAGGAACGGATCTAGCTGAACACTGTGAGCAGGACGCACTGCACTGAATGTAAATAGCAGGAACGGATCTAGCTGAACACTGTGAGCAGGACGTACTGCACTAAATGTATATAGCAGGAACGGATCTAGCTGAACACTGTGAGCAGGACGCACTGCACTGAATGTAAATAGCAGGAACGGATCTAGCTGAACACTGTGAGCAGGACGCACTGCACTAAATGTAAATACCAGGAACGGATCTAGCTGAACACTGTGAGCAGGACGCACTGCACTGAATGTAAATAGCAGGAACGGATCTAGCTGAACACTGTGAGCAGGACGCACTGCACTGAATGTAAATAGCAGGAACGGATCTAGCTGAACACTGTGAGCAGGACGCACTGCACTGAATGTAAATAGCAGGAACGGATCTAGCTGAACACTGTGAGCAGGACGCACTGCACTGAATGTAAATAGCAGGAACGGATCTAGCTGAACACTGTGAGCAGGACGCACTGCACTAAATGTAAATACCAGGAACGGATCTAGCTGAACACTGTGAGCAGGACGCACTGCACTGAATGTAAATAGCAGGAACGGATCTAGCTGAACACTGTGAGCAGGACGCACTGCACTGAATGTAAATAGCAGGAACGGATCTAGCTGAACACTGTGAGCAGGACGCACTGCACTGAATGTAGATAGCAGGAACGGATCTAGCTGAACACTGTGAGCAGGACGCACTGCACTGAATGTAAATAGCAGGAACGGATCTAGCTGAACACTGTGAGCAGGACGTACTGCACTAAATGTATATAGCAGGAACGGATCTAGCTGAACACTGTGAGCAGGACGCACTGCACTGAATGTAAATAGCAGGAACGGATCTAGCTGAACACTGTGAGCAGGACGCACTGCACTAAATGTAAATACCAGGAACGGATCTAGCTGAACACTGTGAGCAGGACGCACTGCACTAAATGTAAATACCAGGAACGGATCTAGCTGAACACTGTGAGCAGGACGCACTGCACTGAATGTAAATAGCAGGAACGGATCTAGCTGAACACTGTGAGCAGGACGCACTGCACTGAATGTAAATAGCAGGAACGGATCTAGCTGAACACTGTGAGCAGGACGCACTGCACTGAATGTAAATAGCAGGAACGGATCTAGCTGAACACTGTGAGCAGGACGCACTGCACTAAATGTAAATACCAGGAACGGATCTAGCTGAACACTGTGAGCAGGACGCACTGCACTGAATGTAAATAGCAGGAACGGATCTAGCTGAACACTGTGAGCAGGACGCACTGCACTGAATGTAAATAGCAGGAACGGATCTAGCTGAACACTGTGAGCAGGACGCACTGCACTGAATGTAAATAGCAGGAACGGATCTAGCTGAACACTGTGAGCAGGACGCACTGCACTAAATGTAAATACAAGGAACGGATCTAGCTGAACACTGTGAGCAGGACGCACTGCACTGAATGTAAATAGCAGGAACGGATCTAGCTGAACACTGTGAGCAGGACGCACTGCACTGAATGTAAATAGCAGGAACGGATCTAGCTGAACACTGTGAGCAGGACGCACTGCACTGAATGTAAATAGCAGGAACGGATCTAGCTGAACACTGTGAGCAGGACACACTGCACTAAATAGTCTAGATAGAAGATAACAGGAACGGATCTAGCTAAACTGAATACAGTGTATATATATATATGCAACACCTGGGATGCATATATATACACAATACACTGTAAGTGCAGCTAACTGACTGACTGTTCTGCCTAATCTATCTAACTCAAATCAAATGACACTGTCTCTCTCTCTCTCTATCTCTCAGCACACCGGAACACACACTACACAGGGCCGCCGTGCAGGCGGCCTTATATAGTGTGGGGTGTGTACTAAATCCCCTGAGCCATAATTGGCCAAAGCCACCCTGGCTTTGGCCAATTACAGCTCTCTCTACTGACGGCGCTGTGATTGGCCAAGCATGCGGGTCATAGTGCATGCTTGGCCAATCATCAGCCAGCAATGCACTGCGATGCCGCAGTGAATTATGGGCCGTGACGCGCCACACGAATTTGGCGCGAACGGCCCATATCGTTCGCAATTCGACGGACGGTCGAACAGCCGATGTTCGAGTCGAACATGGGTTCGACTCGAACACGAAGCTCATCCCTACTGTACAACAGTAAAGAAAAGCACATGGAGCAGCATGCAAGTAATAATAAGAGGAACACACGACAAGTACTTACTTTTTAGAAGCAGTTTCCTGATCTTTCTGTACTGATCGTGCTCTGACTAGTGTTTCCTCAATTGATCCTTGGATCGTCGTACCCCAAAATTCCTTTGCAGACTCTTCACAACTTTAGTCATGATCTTGGCTTTTCTCACATTTGGGTTTGGGTAAGGCCCATGCTTCCGGTCATAGTCGGCCCTCTTCAAGATCTCCACCATCTCTATAAAGGACATATTTGAGGCCTAAATCTCGAGACATTCGTGGCTCTGGCCTTTCGTCGTTGCTGCTCTCCTCTGCATGCACCTGTTGTCTCTCCACCATGTGCTCTTCCACTGTGCCGAAAGAGAAGGGGCGGGAAGTATACTAGAAAGAACATCAGGGGCGGGCAGAGTTTTACGCATGTGCAGTGTATATAAAGCGTAACACGCGTGCGTCGTACGTATGATCTGTGAGCGGAGGACGGAGTAACAGAAGTGACGATCATTATAACGAAGGTACAATTTTAACTTGGTGCATCAGTGGCCTATACTGCTTATAGATTGAGGCCTATTTTGGGTCAAGATTAGGAGAGTTTCACCTGATATAAGGGTTTGTCTTGGATCCATTAAATGATAGGGAATTTAAAGGAATATTCATTGATATGTTCAGGGAGATGCCCTGTCTGTGGCAGCTGAACCACCCATTTTTTAATAATCAAACAAAGAGGCAGGCTGCACTGGAGAAACTACTTGAATTTGTGAAGCCGATGATCCCCACGGCAGACATCAAGTATCAACGTCCAAAATTGGTGGCATGAGGAGCACTTATAATAGGTAGCACAAGAAGGTCCAGGATTCCCAGAGTTCAGGAGCAGCAGATGACATTTATGTACCCAGGCTGTGGTACTATGACATACTGCATTTTGTCAGACCAGAGGAAACCCAGGCCAGCACTCTCCAGTCTTCCTTCAAGGCTTCCTTCCCCCCCAGCTCAGGCTTCTGATGACCAACCTGGGCCTTCCAGGCAGCAACATGTGGAGAAGCCCAGCTTGAGTCAGGTATAGTATTCTTCAAAATATTTCTGGTTGTCAAATTAATGATGTTAAATAGTTGTTAGTTCTGATCACTAATTTATGAATTTCACAAAGTGTTTTACATATCAATAGACAGTAGGGGCCACAAATGATTGGGACAAGAATGAAAAATGCTGGGGTCAGAATGATAGTCTTTTCTATTTATTAACATTCAATTTGCAACAGTCATGAGCTTAAAATTGTGTGTGATTGATGAACCAAAAACTAAAACTATGTCCCTTTTTCATACACAGGAAAGCCTCAGCCAGGCCGTGGAAAGTGGCAGCCAGGAGGTGGCCGGGCCCAGTAGCCTGCCCGAATCCTAGGTCCCTCCCCTCGGCCTTTCACAAAAAAGTGCCAGGAAGAGGAGTAAAGTGGAGGAGGCAGCACTTGGCCTATTTATGAAGGCTACTGCGGCTCTCAGAAATGCCAACGCCTCTTATGTGAGGAAGTTATGTTACAAGCCCTAAATAAGGGGTTGAGGGGCGAACTCACAAGCCAAAGCCACGTTTGTGAGTGGTCCTCCTCCTCCACCTCCTGCCACAACTTTAACACCAGAGCCACAGCCTGGAAGGAAGCATGTAAGGAAGACAAGAGAGTGATGGCCTGGGTTCAGTCTGGTCTGACAAAAGACGCAGGCTACTGTATGACCACAGCCTGGGGACAGATATGTCATCTGCTGCTGTTCCTGATCTCTTGTAGTTCTGGATCGGATTATGCTCACTATTATAAGGACTCCTCAGGCCACCAATTTTGTCTGTAAAATAATTGATGTGTGCCATGGGGTACAAAAGCTTCTCAAATTTCACCAGTTTCTCCAGCGTTGCCTTCCTCTTTCTTTTGTTATGACCCAGAATAAATGGCTATTTCTTTTTCAGAAATACTTGCCTATGTGTTTTACTTCAAAAAGGGCATTTCCTAAATACAATGTCAAATTAACAAGGGACACCAACACAAACCAATCTCCTTGAGGTTAAAAAATACTAGATAATAATGGTGCTGTGGTAACTTGACACACAAAACGAGAAATAATATTATGGAGAGCACTATAAAAAACAAAAAAAATGTAGATCTTGATAAAAAAAAAATCTAAACAAAAATTAGAAACATTATTATGGAGATCTGACAAAAAAAAAATATTATTCAGAAGATCACAAGAAATAATAAAGAAATCAGTTTGTCAGAACTCGGTGTGAATATGAGCAGCAAAACAACTTCATTATTCTAGCATTATAAAGAAGAGAATGCGCTGCATTAAACTATTTAAAAAATTGCATCGTGACGAATGTGCTATCTCCGTTACAAATGCTAGTTTTACCAGACCAAGCGCTTCTTTCTTGTAATTTATTCTGAGCATGCGTGGCACTTTGTGTGTCGGAATTGTGTACACACGATCGGAATTTACGAGAACGGATTTTGTTGTTGGAAAATTTGAGATCCAGAATGGAAATTCCGATGGAAAATGTCCGATGGAGCCTACACACGGTCAGAATTTCCGACAAAAAGCTCCCATCGAACTTTTTCCGTTGGAAACTCCGACTGTGTGTACGAGGCATAAGAGTGTGTAGGAGAGTATAGGGGAATTATGCACATCCATCAGTCCATGGAATCCGCATTATCTTCATCTCTGATGATTGGGAGGAGTTTTGTGAAGTAGATGAAGCTGTTCTTCGACGTGGGGTATTGGTATTAGGTGGGGCTTCCACGAGATGTAAATCTTCCAGGGTGCTGTGATTCTTCCGATGACCTGCAGGTGTATTTAGAGTCCTGATATGTAAAACAGATGGAGAATGGAAAACCTCAATAATATATGATATGATGGTTTTGCAGCGTTACAAGTTGAGGTTTCATTGTACTTCTTTTGGTTATGGTTAATTGGGAAAGATCAGCAAATATTTGGTATTTTTTTTTCCCTGGAAGATTAAGTCATTTTTTTCCTGGGCTGCAGACAGTAATTGCCCCTTTGTATGATAGTAATGAAATTTTGCGATTATATCGCGTGGTGGGCCATCAATTTTCTTTGGTGTGAGTGTTCAATGAATTCTGTCCATTTACAAACGTTCTATTGGCAAAGCTGGTTGGAGTTCCTGAAATTGGGCTGTTATGGTGGAATGCAAATCAATTACTGTTTCTGTAATGCCCCTGATGCGGAGATTAGAGCCCCTGGCTCTGTTTTCAAAATATTCCAATTTAGATTGTAAGGATAAATTTTCCTCCTTAAGGTTTTCCATTTCAGCCATGTAGTCGCCATGTAGTCTTGTGCTGAATTTTCAGTCTCTTCCACTCTAATTTCTAAAGCCTCTGTGCGGTTACCTAGCACTCTTATTTCTTTTGTGAGCCTGTTTGTTATATGTTCAGATGTCTGCCTCAGAGCTTTGTGAAGCATACGTTCAAATTGCTTTAGTAAAGCAGGGTGGGCAGTAGAGTCTTGTGTGAGAAAAAGTTCAGAGTCTGACTCACCTGGGGAGTCTGAGGGTATAGCCTTTGGCTTATGTGAACGTGCTGAGGCGTTTGAGGAGGAAGGGACTGGCACCATTTTAGCTGCGGCCCATGCTTCCCTCATGGAGGAATTTTTGTTTTTGGTGCGGGAGCCTCCCAACACCATATTTTGCAGTCTGGACGGAGCAACGGGGTCCCGACAGTTACCGGAAGAAAATGAGTACGTCTGAAACCGTTTGGTCCGTTGTGTGTGGTAGCTTTTCTCCCTACACAGAGCGGAGCTCTAACGGTGCATGTCCGCTCTGTCAGGCTCTGCGCATGCGCCCCTCTACTTCTGTTATTCTTAATCCTATATGCTTTATAGTGATATAGGGCGTACACACGGTCGGACTTTGTTCGGACATTCCGACAACAAAATCCTAGGATTTTTTCCAACGGATGTTGGCTCAAACTTGTTTTGTCTACACACGGTCGCACAAAGTTGTCGGAAAATCCGATCGTTCTAAACGCGGTGATGTAAAACACGTACATCGGGACTATAAACGGGGCAGTGGCCAATAGCCTTCATCTCTTTATTTATTCTGAGCATGCGTGGCACTTTGTCCGTCGGATTTGTGTACACACGATCGGAATTTCCGACAACTGATTTTGTGGTCGGAAAATTTTATCTCCTGCTCTCCAACTTTGTGTGTCAGAAAATCCGATGGAAAATGTCCGATGGAGCCCACACACGGTCGGAATTTCCGACAACACGCTCCGATCGGACATTTTCCATCGGAAAATCCGACCGTGTGTACGGGGCATTACTGTATTTCAACAGCATATTTGATGAATGTAACATCTGTTTTCTTAATAAACCTTATTGAGACCAAAAAAACGGAAAATTTATATCAAATACTTACCGTAATTTTCCTTTCCTGATGGACTCCATGGCAGCCTACGTATGGGTTAATCCCGCCTCTCATACCTCATAGGACCCCACTCCCATAAATCTTTGCTTCTAGACAGAGACTGTGTTCCGTAACTTAGCCTACTCCAGCAACTGGGAGGGAACTCCTGCTGCCATGGAGTCCATCAGGAAAGGAAAATTACGGTAAGTATTTGATATAAATTTTCCGTTTTCCTGACAGACTCCATGGCAGCCTACGTATGGGAAATAACTAGCCATACACACCCGGGTGGGCAATTGCTGGTTAAAGAAAAAAGGTTTAATTGGCACCATCAACAGATAATACGTGCAAACCAAAGTTAACCGTAGACAAAGAAGCCGGTTCTACACAATAGTGTGTCATAAAAGTGTTAATTGATGACCATGAGGCCGCTTTACAGATTACATCTGGAGACACATGTCGGGATGCTGCCCATGATGTAGAGACGCTCCTGGTAGAATGAGCGGTTACCGCCTCCGGAGGAGCCAAACCCTTAGACCTGTATGCCCATTGGATAGCTTGAACGATCCATGATGCGATGGTTCTAGAGGAAGCCCGTAAACCCTTGTTCTTGCCATGAAAAAGCACAAACAGATAATCAGACTGGCGGAAAGAAGCTGTGGCTTCTAGGTATTGTTTCAGAACCTGCCCAACATCTAGAGGGTGAACATTAGAGTCCTCAGTGGATCTGAAAGTAGGGAGGACAATCTCCTGATTTTCATGGAAGATGGTTGTTACTTTAGGATTCGATCCTAACATGGGGATCAAGACTACCCGGTCTGGGAAGAAGGTAAGAAAAGGTTCTTTGTATCCTAGGGATCCAACTTCAGAAACTCTCTTGGCCGATGTTATGGCCACTAGAAAGACCACTTTGAGAGAAAGCTCTCTAATTGATGACTGATCCATATGCCGTATCTCCTTTTCTGAGAAGAAATCCAAGACGAGAGGGAGATCCCATTTAGAGAATCTTGGTCTTTTCTGAGGCCTAAGCCTTATTGCTCCCTTGAAGAACTGCCTAGTAAGGGGGTGTCTGGCCCATGATACGCCTGTGAAGGCTGAGATTGCCGAAACTTGGACCCGCAAGGAACTCACCAATAGGGACAGATCCAGGCCGGTTTGTAGAAAACCTAAAATGTCCTGAATCCTTGGATTACTACAGGATCCATTGGTGGAAATCACATAGTCCGCAAACTTCGCCCAAATCCTCTGATACACTCTGTTGGTGCCCGCTCTTCTGGCATTCAACAATGTAGCAATAGCTGTACTAGGACAACCTAGAGCTTCCAACCTTCTCCTCTCAACCACCAAGCCATCAGATGGAGCTGGGATGAGACGCTCCCTGCAGCAGGAGATCTGGTCTGGACGGAAGAGGGACCGGCTCTCGGTAACTGAGCTGCATCAGGAGAGGAAACCATGGCCTGTTGGGCCAAAACGGGACCACCGCCAGTACCTTGACATTCTCCCACCTGAGCCTCGAGAGGAAACGAAGAATGACTGGAACTGGGGGAAAGGCATAGGCCCTGTGGAATTTCCACTGGTCCGTCAGGGCATCCACTCCGAAGGCCTGGGGACAACGACACCTCGTGTAATATTTCCCCAGCTTGAAATTGCATGGGGATGCGAACAGATCCACCTCCGGCATCATCCCTAGAGACAGGAGCCAATCGAAAACTTCGGTGTGGAGGGACCACTCGTTGTTGTCCAGCGTGACTCTTGAAAGGAAGTCCGCTTGGACATTTTGAATTCCTGGAAGATAAACAGCAGATAGATTTGTTAAGTTCATCTGGGCCCAGGACATGATCGGGCTTACTTCCCTCAGTAAGGAGAGA
Organism: Lithobates septentrionalis; assembly: GCA_037952835.1. Taxonomy (NCBI): domain Eukaryota; kingdom Metazoa; phylum Chordata; class Amphibia; order Anura; family Ranidae; genus Lithobates; species Lithobates septentrionalis. Next base: position 1,212,577 of record JBBDGP010000091.1, on the reverse strand, counting down.
CTGCGGGTGCCCCCCTGTCTCTTGATGTATGACACTGCGGTCGTGTTGTCCAGTCTCAGGAGGACTGAGGCTCCTGAGATCAGATGGAGAAAAGCATGAAGGGCACGGAAGGCAGCTCGGAGCTCCAGGACATTTGAGACTATCCCTTGGGATGGGAAGTCCCACCTGCCTTGGGCTATCTCCGACAGACAGAGAGCGCCCCAACCTCTGTTGCTCGCATCCGTTGTCACTGTAATCCAGGAGACAGGTGCTATGGAGTGACAATTGAGGAGGTTTTTCCGTAGCAGCCACCAGGGGAGGCTCTCCCGCATGGAGGTGGTTACCCGCACCAGATGGTCTCGAGACCCTGGATCCCATTGCTGGAGAAAACCCTTCTGAAAGGGCCGCATTTTCCATTGCGCCCACTTCACCATGGGGGCTGTGGCTACCATAGTGCCGATTATTTTGAGACACTGAGAGGCTCTGAGGAGAGTTGCTGACAATGCTAGGCGAATTCTCTCTCGAATTACCTGAATCTTCTCCAAAGGAAGAGAGATGGTGCTCTCCACTGTGTTGAATAGGGCCCCGAGGAATACTAGAGCTTGTGTCGGAACTAGGTGACTTTTCTCCCTGTTCAATAGCCAACCGAACTCTGTCAGAGTAGATATGACTTGATCCCGATGTGACAAAATCTGTTCCCTGTCCTGAGACAGAAGAAGTAGGTCGTCCAGGTAATGGTGTAACCGAATGCCTTTTACTCGGATTAGAGCAACTACCGCCAATAAGAGCTTCGAAAACACTCGAGGCGATGTTGTGAGCCCGAATGGGAGACAAGTGAATTGGAGATGCCTCTGGCCTACTGCGAATCGGAGATACCTCTGGAAATCTTTTGCGATCGGCACATGAAAGTAGGCGTCTTTCAGGTCTATGGAGACCAGCCAATCTCCTGGTTGAACTGTTTGTCGGATTGTCAGCAGGGTTTCCATCTTGAATTTTTCCTTCTTGATGAAGGAATTTAGATGTGTCAGGTCGATTACTGGTCTCCAAGAGCCATTCTTTTTGAGGACCATGAAAAGGGGGGAATAAATTCCAAGAAATTTTTCTTCTGATGGAACTTGAATGGCGGCCCCTTGGGCAATCAGAGATTCTGTATAAGATAGAAGAATTTGTCTTTTTTCTTCTGAGAGCGGAAGGACTGTAGGCACAAACCGGTGACTGGGTGGATTGGTGAATACCCAAGTGTGACCTGAGGAGACCGTTTTGACGGTCCAGTAATCTTGAATCGAGGCTGCCCAGACGTGCTGATACCGGAGTAAACGAGCCCCTACTTGCACTACCTGGACAGGCATCGTATCAAAAGGACTTGGAAGTGTCCCGACCACTTGACGGGGCTGACTTTGAGGATTTTTGGCCTGAAGGCTGGCCTCTCCTCCAGTTTTTCCTAAACTCCCGACCAGGTCTGTAGCGACGAGCATCTCTAGCGCGTTCTGGTTCTTGTCTAGGTTGAGTCCTTCTTTGGTTAAGGATACAACGGTCCTGGGGTAAGAATCCTGACTTGCCCCCAGTAGCACGGGAGATAGCAGAATCCAGTTTATTTCCGAAGAGAGAGGAGCCTTCGAAAGGAATCCTGCACCAGGCCTGTTTAGAGGCAGGGTCTGCAACCCATGGGCGTAACCAGAGGGCACGTTTTGCTGTAACTGATGAAAGCATGACACGTGCCACGAGGCGAATGATGTCGATGGATGCTTCTCCCAGGAAGACCGAAGCCAGTTTCAGCTCATGTATTGGAGAGCTCTTGAATAAGTCCTCAGACACACTTCCTAGAGCTGCACCCACATCATCCGTCCAAGGCTCCATGGCTTTTGACAAAGCTGCGAGGGCCAGAGCCGGTTTACAAGCCATCCCTGCCGTGATATAGATACGTTTTAAGTCCGTATCAATCTTTCTCTCCAGACCATCCTTGAAAGAGACGGTATCCTCTAGAGGGAGCGTAACATGTCTCACCAGCCTCATGAGAGCTGCATCGACAAGGGGGGCTGATTCAAGATGTTTTACTTCATCATTCTTGAAAGGATACATCTTCGCAATCTTGGAAATTAAAGAGTTTTTCCTATCAACTTTACCCCATTCATCCAAGATAATTTCACCCAGTTCACCCAGGAAGGGGAAGTTCGGGCGATCCTTCTTAAGGTGTTTAAAGTATTTCCTCTGTTTAGAGGGTGCTTCTACTGGTTCCTCCCATCTCAATGCGTCTTTAACCGCTCTGACTAGTTGGGGAACCAGGGAAAAGTCAAAACCTGCACCAGGTTCAATTATCTCTGCTTCGCTGTCCGAGGAGCCGCTAAAAGAGAGACTATGATGAGATGGACCTGGAACTTCGGACTCCATATCTTCAGCAACTGGAGTTATAACAGAAGGAGGAATTACTGCTCGGTCAAGATCTGCTTTGTTAAGAGATTCCTGGACCACCTTCCTGACCAGAGCCTCCACTTGCTGGTCATCAGCTCCTCTTTCCTTTGTGGCTCTCGAAAAGCACAACTCACAGAGAGATTTACCCTCTGGGACCTGAGTTTTACATCCCCAGCAAGCTTTCCTCTCAGGGCGGCTGGAATGGCGGGGGGAATGATGGCTAGATTTAGACCTTGACCCCTCTTTGCGGTGTCTGGAAGATGACCTAGTACGTCTAGAACCCGACGTAGACTGGTGATGATGAGACCTAGACTGGTCTTTTTCTTTATGTGCCGATAGCTGTGGTTCAGACCTAGAAGGGCTGAAGGGGAAGAAAATAATACCTTGTTCCTAAATAGTACTCCAAACAATACAGGCAGAATGAAAGAATAAAAATACTTCATCCTACCTGCGGTGTAAGGGTTGGCCACTAGGGGGCGGTGAGACATCCATGGCGACAGAAACAAAAAGACTGCAAACACAATCAATAAGAAACCAATAACTACCTATGTATACTTTCACTTTCTCTTTCCCCTATTTGGAGAAAGAGACCTAGACACAGGAAGGTACAACAAAGCTCCTTACCTCAGAAGCCAGAGAGATGGACACAGGGAAGCCGCTGCCTGAGCGAAAGAGCATCCCAAAGCATAGCTGTATGTGACAGCTATTTGAATCTGCCGCCTGTGATGACGTCATCGCGGCCACAGCGTCCCTACGCTGTGACCGACGCCGCTCCACGGCGTTCGCGTGCATGCGCAGTTGCCGTCATCGCGCGCAGACTGCGCAGGTGCGAACCAAGCCTCGATCTCAATCGAGACTTCGCAGCTGCACAGTCAGAGCGGGGAAGCGGCGGACTGGAATGCAGATGCGTCCCAGCCGCCATGGCCATAGGAAAAAAGGCATTTCGGACAAACAAACACACACAACAGGCTGCCAAAAGAATTCATAATCAGAAGCATACATTACCACGGCACCTGAGGGGATCCATCCTGGAATGGGAGCAAGAGGAGCGCTCACCGCACGACCGGGGTAATAATGAGGGAGGCCTCCCGCTAATAGCTGGGACGATTGGCCGAGATGCCGCTCCCCAGCCAATGGCCGGTATAATCAGCTCTTCAGGCATCAGAGTGAACCCCGTATGTCCGCCCTGCTAATAGCTGGGGAAGCTGGACTCCAACAAGACACCGCCATCATCAAACACGTGCGAACCACCAGGACTGGATCAACAAAACTTCATAAGGTAAGAGATACACCTTGGTCCTAGGAGGAGGACAAAAAAGGAACACAGTCTCTGTCTAGAAGCAAAGATTTATGGGAGTGGGGTCCTATGAGGTATGAGAGGCGGGATTAACCCATACGTAGGCTGCCATGGAGTCTGTCAGGAAATGATTAAATTAATTATTATAATGATGTGCTTGTTACACCTAGGCAGGAAGTTAAAAGAAGGAAGAACTACTCATCTGCAATTTATTTTAAAGATGATAACACATGTTAATTAAATTTAAATATGAAATGCAGATATTTGCTTCCTAGTGAGTTTTTTAAGACACTGTGCCCATAATTCTAAGCACATTATGTGTGCATTCACCATAATGGTACAGAGTGTTCAAGTCTTAGTAAATCTTTGCAAGAAATCCCTTTTATATCTCCAGAGAAAAAACCAATAGATAACTGTGACCTAAGGAAAATAGACCATCAAAATGAAATGTCAGTAAGTACTGTATCGATATGTTAGTGTTTGCATTCACATTTAACCCCAAATGGAAACCGGTTTATTGAAAAACAGTACACATTGTTTGCCTAAAACTTGGATAACTCAAACAACATAAAGACAGTAGTGTGGGATCCAAGTTAGAATAAAAGTAACTAATTTATCAACAAACATTTATAGCATGCTTAGAGCTCATTTATACTTGCTTTGACCTTAACACACAATAACCTCCCCGGCGGTAATCCTGTATGTGGCTCGGGGTTAATTTTCAGTACAAAAGCAGTAACCCCCAAGCCACACTCAGGGTTACACCATAGTATCCCTCTTATTTACTTACCTTGTCCCTACGATCCCCCGATGTCCTCCTACTGTGTCCTCCGGCCGATCTATCTATCCTCCGGGTTCCGTTTCCTGCAAGCACTGCAATGCATGGGAGAGGAGCCAGTGAGAAATTCAAAAACGTTCAAAACATAACATACACACAATACATTGTAATCTGTAGATTACATTACTATATTAAACCATTTCACCTCCGTTTTGTCCCTAGTCCTTAGTGCCTTGTCCAGTGCCCTGCCTGCACTTTTACAGTTCTTTCTGCCGGGAAACCTAAAAAAAAGTCCATGGCATCCAAAAAGCGTCCCTTCAGGCAGCGCCCCAAGATTCCCATTTACTGGAGCATATGATATGAAAGTAGATGTTGAACACGACAACCCCTTGGCATACTTACAATTATTTCTGATCAATGAGGTCATTGAAAAAATTGTTACTGAGACAAACTGATACAAAGAGCAACAATTAGCTGCTACACATCAGAAGTTTCCAAGAAGCAGAAAGTGGGAACCAGCGACCAAAGATGGCATTTGGAAATTTCTGGGCCTAATAATACATCAGGGAGTGGTGGGAAAACCCCTGCAGGAGTGGTATTCGACAATTAATGAAATGACTTGCCACTCCATTCTTTGGCATGGCCATGTCAAAGTACAGATTTTCTCTGATCACGAAACATTTAGACAACAATGAAGAATTTTATGAAATTACTCATCCTGCACAAAAACTAAAGACAATTTTGGAAGTATCTCAAATTATTTTAAAGAATTTCCAATGGAGCTATGTGCCAGAAAGAGATATTAGCATAGATGAAAGTCTAATGGCCTACCAGGGAAAGCTCAGCTGGGTACAATACATTGCATGAAAGAGAGCACGATTTGGTGTAAAATCCTACATGCTTTACAAATCGTCAACTGGCTACATTTGGAGTTCAGTCATATACACTGGAAAAGGAACAAAATTCAATCCGATGCGACATGCTGCCAATGTTGCACAAGAAGAAGCTGAAAACTGGAGAAATGGTTGCCTGGCAGAAAGGCAAAATGATGGCACTGCGATGGCGTGACAAGAAAGATGTGTGCCTAATGAGTACAGTTACTAATACCTCCACTGTTATGGTATGCATGAAAGGTGGGAAAGAAATCATGAAGCCACAAGTAGTGCTAGACTACAATAACACCATGGGAGGTGTCGACAGAGCCGATAAAGCACTGACAATCTACCCAGCATGAGGAAACAGCAAAAGAAGTACTACAAGAAGATCTTCAGGCATCTTCTTGAGCAATGCTTGTGGAATGCCTACATTCTGCTAAAAAAAACAGTGACAAGCCTGTGATTCATTCTGACTTCATTTGGAAAGTTGCCAAACGTATCTTTGTGAACCAGCAAACACCATCAAGGGCTGTGAATAGAGCTGGACGTCGTACTGTTGGAGTTGTCAACCTGTAACGCCTGACTGGTCATCACTTCATGGACTACATCCCATCAACCGAGAAAAAGTCGGTACCTACAAGGATGTGTGTGGTTTTGTTGCTCGAAGCGAGATGACAATGGAAAGAAAATCAAAAGGAAACCAGGTTCCATTGTCCTGATTGTGACGTTTTAAAATTTTTCATACCTGGGATGTTTACTAAACCAATATGCAGTGTCTAGTATTACAGTGACTAGTAATATTGCACCCTTTTTTGGACACATTTCAATGTTTTTGGTTTGATTACATTATTGAATAAAATGTATTATTATTATTATATTATTTTTTATAATTATTTATTATATTATAGTTTATGATTTCATGTTTCAAACTTTATTTACTTGGGATGTCTAGTAGACTCTTGTGTGGACAGATTTAAGTGAGTTATTCCTAAGAATTACAGGCCTACAATATAAAACAACAAATTTCCATGCAAAACAATGTACCGCTTTGACATTCAAAAATACTGACATAATCAGACCGCCAGGGAGGTTAAAGCCCCTAGCGCTTCAACATGCTTTTTTTATGTATTTTTGGTGCTTCTGCAATGCTTCTGTGATACTTTGGTGGTGCTCCCGTGGTCCTTAAAGGGTGCTTCGATGATGCTTCTGTGGTGCTTTTTTGAAGCTTAAGCTTGATAGATGCTATTCCCCATGTCATTTTAGTGGTGCTTTAAAGCATCTTCAAAGCCTCCATAGAAGTCTACGACAAAGCTCGCTTGAAGCACCTGCAGCTTTTGAGATCCTTTAATTCAGCTTTAACTTCACTTTGTTTTGGAGAAAATACAGGTATGAGATATCAACACACATAGGGCATCTGCCAAGCTTTATTAAAGGTTCAAAAAACCACGACCGAAGCATGATAAAAGCACCACTGAAGTATCACAGAAGCATTGCAGAAGCATCAAAAAAGCATCAAAACAGCATGTTGAAGTGGTAAGCGCTTTAATGTGTGCTGAAGTCGAAGTAAGTGTAAATGAGCCCTTAAAATTAAAATCTTTTAGATCAGTGTGGTAAGCAGAGAGCACCAGGACAAACACATACAGTAATCAGTAGAGTTGGGTGAATGGTTCGGGAGGAACAAAAGTTCAGTCCGAACAGCGCCTGTTCGCCCGTCCGAGTGTGCATGTTCGCACTTCCGAATTTGCAGGATGTTTAGCACGTGTTCACCCTGCTGAACGCCCTGCAATGCACTGTGAGCTGCACAGTGCATTCTAAACCCTGATTGGGCAAAGTGAATAGCTGGTTGTTAAGGAGCAGGGCTGGGATGCCGGCCACGACATTCTTAACAACTGATGAGTCGTCAGTTGTCAATGGGCTTCCCCGCTGAGAGCTGAATAAAAAAAAACATTGCCAGCAATAAAAAAGTGGAAAAAAACTCACAGTCCATACCAGACCTTTATTCGAGCATGCAGCCTGGCAGGCCAGGAAATGGGGGGGGGGGGGTGAGAGCCCACCTCCGGGCCCATAAAAGGAAAAAAAAATGCTCTGCTGTCCATAAAGGCTGACCACCTACTAAAGGCTCTGCCATTTAACAGTTCTTATAAAGGTAAGGGGCAGAGCCACCTGGCGACTTGCACCGTTTTTTTGGGGTGTTTTTTTCTTTTAATGTGATTTCAATTACAATGTAAATGTGATTTGACTCGTCTTTTTTTTTCCATTAGAAATGTCATTTTTGCTGCATCACTTTACTGGCAGACTAAGGGGATCCCCAGGAACTATAATTTTACTTTTTTAAAAACATCTTTTTTATTGGTATTTCAGGTGTGCAAAATCAAAACAGTAACTAAAAACAAAACAAAAAAAAAGACAAAAACAAAAGGTCACAGTAAAAGACACAGGGGTCATAGAAAAACAACATAATATACAGTGGGGATGGAAAGTATTCAGACCCCCTTACATTTTTCACTCTTTGTTATATTGCAGCCATTTGCTAAAATCATTTAATTTCATTTTTTTCCTCATTAATGTACACACAGCACCCCATATTGACAGAAAAACACAGAATTGTTGAAATTTTTGCAGATTTATTAACCACTTGCCGACCGCCTCACGCCTATATACGTGAGCAGAGCGGCACGGGCAGGCAAAATCACGTACCTGAAACGTGATTGCCTTCCTGCGGGTGGGGGGTCCGATCGGACCCCCCCCCCGGTGCCAGCTGCGGTCGGCATTTGGTTGGAAGCGATGAGAGACGAGGGGGAGGCCATCCGATCGTGGCCCCCCCCTCGCGATCGCTCCCAGCCAATGAGAAACATCCCCTGCCTCTGTATAGTACACAGAGGCAGAGGATGTGATGTCATCTCTCCTCGGCTCGGGAGTTTCCGTTCCAGCGCCGAGGGGAGATGACATGTAAGTGCACCAACACACACACAACACACAGTAGAACATGCCTACATTACACCCCCGATCCCCCCCCGATCGCCCCCCGATCCCCCCCCAATCACCCCCCCTGTCACAAACTGACACCAAGCAGGTTTTTTTTTTTTTTTTTTCCTGATTACTGCATAGTGTCAGTTTGTGACAGTTAGCAGTGTTAGGGTAGTGACTGTTACCCCCCTGTAGGTCTAGGGTACCCCCCTTACCCCCCCTAATAAAGTTTTAACCCCTTGATCACCCCCCCTCACCAGTGTCACTAAGCGATCATTTTTCTGATCGCTGTATTAGTGTCGCTGGTGACGCTAGTTAGGGACGTAAATATTTAGGTTCGCCGTCAGCGTTTTATAGTGACAGGGACCCCCATATACTACCTAATAAATGTTTTAACCCCTTGATTGCCCCCTAGTTAACCCTTTCACCACTGATCACCATATAACCGTTACGGGTGACGCTGGTTAGTTCGTTTATTTTTTATAGTGTCAGGGCACCCGCCGTTTATTACCAAATAAAGGTTTAGCCCCCTGTAGGTCTAGGGTACCCCCCTTACCCCCCCTAATAAAGTTTTAACCCCTTGATCACCCCCTGTCGCCAGTGTCGCTAAGCGATCATTTTTCTGATCGCTGTATTAGTGTCGCTGGTGACGCTAGTTAGGGACGTAAATATTTAGGTTCGCCGTCAGTGTTTTATAGCGACAGGGACCCCCATATACTATCTAATAAATGTTTTAACCCCTTGATGGCCCCCTAGTTAACCCTTTTACCACTGATCACCGTATAACCGTTACGGGTGACGCTGGTTAGTTCATTTATTTTTTATAGTGTCAGGGCACCCGCCGTTTATTACAGAAAAAAGGTTTAGCCCCCTGATCGCCCGGCGGTGATATGCGTCGCCCTAGGCAGCGTCAGATTAGCGCCAGTACCGCGAACACCCACGCACGCACCGTACACGCACCGTACACCTCCCTTAGTGGTATAGTATCTGAACGCATCAATATCTGATCCGATCAGATCTATACTAGCGTCCCCAGCAGTTTAGGGTTCCCAAAAACGCAGTGTTAGCGGGATCAGCCCAGATACCTGCTAGCACCTGCGTTTTGCCCCTCTGCCCGGCCCAGCCCAGTCCAGCCCACCCAAGTGCAGTATCGATCGATCACTGTCACTTTTTTTTGTAGCGTTTTGGTGAACTGGCAAGCACCAGCGGCCTAGTACACCCCGGTCGTAGTCAAACCAGCACTGCAGTAACACTTGGTGACGTGGCGAGTCCCATAAGTGCAGTTCAAGCTGGTGAGGTGGCAAGCACAAGTAGTGTTCCGCTGCCACCAAAAAGACAAACAGGCCTGTCGTGCCCACAATGCCCTTCCTGCTGCATTCGCCAATCCTAATTGGGAACCCACCACTTCTGCAGCGCCCGTACTTCCCCCATTCACATCCCCAACCAAATGCAGTCGGCTGCATGAGAGGCATTTATATATCCTCCCAAGTACCCCTACCCAACGAACCCCCCCAAAAAAAAGTTGTGTCTGCAGCAAGCGCGGATATAGGCGTGACACTCACTATTATTGTCCCTCCTGTCCTGACAATCCTGGTCTTTGCATTGGTGAATGTTTTGAACGCTACCATTCACTAGTTGAGTATTAGCGTAGGGTACAGCATTGCACAGACTAGGCACACTTTCACAGGGTCTCCCAAGATGCCATCGCATTTTGAGAGACCCGAACCTGGAACCGGTTACAGTTATAAAAGTTACAGTTACAAAAATAAAGTGTAAAAAAAAAAAAAACACAAACAAAAATAAAAAAAAATTGTTGTCGTTTTATTGTTCTCTCTCTCTCTATTCTCTCTCTCTATTGTTCTGCTCTTTTTTACTGTATTCTATTCTGCAATGTTTTATTGTTATTATGTTTTATCATGTTTGCTTTTCAGGTATGCAATTTTTTATACTTTACCGTTTACTGTGCTTTATTGTTAACCATTTTTTTGTCTTCAGGTACGCCATTCACGACTTTGAGTGGTTATACCAGAATGATGCCTGCAGGTTTAGGTATCATCTTGGTATCATTCTTTTTAGCCAGCGGTCGGCTTTCATGTAAAAGCAATCCTAGCGGCTAATTAGCCTCTAGACTGCTTTTACAAGCAGTGGGAGGGAATGCCCCCCCCCCCACCGTCTTCCGTGTTTTTCTCTGGCTCTCCTGTCTCAACAGGGAACCTGAGAATGCAGCCGGTGATTCAGCCAGCTGACCATAGAGCTGATCAGAGACCAGAGTGGCTCCAAACATCTCTATGGCCTAAGAAACCGGAAGCTACGAGCATTTTATGACTTAGATTTCGCCAGATGTAAATAGCGCCATTGGGAAATTGGAGAAGCATTTTATCACACCGATCTTGGTGTGGTCAGATGCTTTGAGGGCAGAGGAGAGATCTACGGTCTAATAGACCCCAATTTTTTCAAAAAAGAGTACCTGTCACTACCTATTGCTATCATAGGGGATATTTACATTCCCTGAGATAACAATAAAAATGATTTAAAAAAAAAAAAAAATGAAAGGAACAGTTTAAAAATAAGATAAAAAAGCAAAAAAATAATAAAGAAAAAAAATAAATAAATAAAAAGCACCCCTGTCCCCCCTGCTCTCGCGCTAAGGCGAACGCAAGCGGCGGTCTGGCGTCAAATGTAAACAGCAATTGCACCATGCATGTGAGGTATCACTGCGAAGGTCAGATCGAGGGCAGTAATTTTAGCAGTAGACCTCCTCTGTAAATCTAAAGTGGTAACCTGTAAAGGCTTTTAAAGGCTTTTAAAAATGTATTAATTTTGTTGCCATTGCACGTTTGTGCACAATTTTAAAGCATGTCATGTTTGGTATCCATGTACTCGGCCTAAGATCATCTTTTTTATTTCATCAAACATTTGGGCAATATAGTGTGTTTTAGTGCATTAAAATTTAAAAAAGTGTGTTTTTTCCCCAAAAAATGCGTTTGAAAATCTCTGCGCAAATACTGTGTGAAAAAAAAAAAATGAAACACCCACCATTTTAATCTGTAGGGCATTTGCTTTAAAATAATATATAATGTTTGGGGGTTCAAAGTAATTTTCTTGCAAAAAAAAATAATTTTTTCATGTAATCAAAAAGTGTCAGAAAGGGCTTTGTCTTCAAGTGGGTAGAAGAGTGGGTGATGTGTGACATAAGCTTCTAAATGTTGTGCATAAAATGCCAGGACAGTTCAAACCCCACACAAATGACCCCATTTTGGAAAGTAGACACCCCAAGCTATTTGCTGAGAGGCATGTCGAGTCCATGGAATATTTTATATTGTGACACAAGTAGCGGGAAAGAGACAAATTTTTTTTTTTTTTTGCACAAAGTTGTCACTAAATGTTATATTGCTCAAACATGCCATGGGAATATGTGAAATTACACCCCAAAATAAATTCTGTTGCTTCTCCTGAGTACGGGGATACCACATGTGTGGGACTTTTTGGGAGCCTAGCCGCGCACGGGACCCCGAAAACCAAGCACCGCCTTCAGGTTTTCTAAGGCCGTAAATTTTTGATTTCACTCTTCACTGCCTATCACAGTTTCGGAGGCCATGGAATGCCCAGGTGGCACAAACCCCCCCCAAATTACCCCATTTTGGAAAGTAGACACCCCAAGCTATTTGATGAGAGGTATAGTGAGTATTTTGCAGACCTCACTTTTTGTCACAAAGTTTTGAAAATTGAAAAAAGAAAAAAAAATTTTTTTTTTCTGGTCTTTCTTCATTTTCAAAAACAAATGAGAGCTGCAAAATACTCACCATGCCTCTCAGCAAATAGCTTGGGGTGTCTACTTTCCAAAATGGGGTCATTTGGGGGGGTTTGTGCCATCTTGGCATTTTATGGCCTTCAAAACTGTGATAGGTAGTGAGGAGTAAAATCAAAAATGTATGCCCTTAGAAATCCTGAAGGTGGTGCTGGGTTTTCGGGGCCCCGTACGCGGCTAGGCTCCCAAAAAGTGCCACACATGTGGTATCCCCGTACTCAGGAGAAGCAGCTGAATGTATTTTGGGGTGCAATTCCACATATGCCCATGGCCTGTGTGAGCAATATATCATTTAGTGACAACTTTTTGTAAATTTTTTTTTTTTTTTTTTGTCATTATTCAATCACTTGGGACAAAAAAAATAAATATTCAATGGGTTCAACATGCCTCTCAGCAATTTCCTTGGGGTGTCTACTTTCCAAAATGGGGTCATTTGGGGGGGTTTTGTACTGCCCTGCCATTTTAGCACCTCAAGAAATGACATAGGCAGTCATAAACTAAAAGCTGTGTAAATTCCAGAAAATGTACCCTAGTTTGTAGACGCTATAACTTTTGCGCAAACCAATAAATATACGCTTATTGACATTTTTTTTACCAAAGACATGTGGCCGAATACATTTTGGCCTAAATGTATGACTAAAATTGAGTTTATTGGATTTTTTTTATAACAAAAAGTAGAAAATATCTTTTTTTTTCAAAATTTTCAGTCTTTTTCCGTTTATAGCGCAAAAAATAAAAACGGCAGAGGTGATCAAATACCATCAAAAGAAAGCTCTATTTGTGGGAAGAAAAGGACGCAAATTTCGTTTGGGTAGAGCATTGCATGACCGCGCAATTAGCAGTTAAAGCAACGCAGTGCCGAATTGTAAAAAGTGCTCTGGTCAGGAAGGGGGTAAATCCTTCCGGGGCTGAAGTGGTTAAAAAAGAAAAACTGAAATATCACATGGTCCTAAGTATTCAGACCCTTTGCTCAGTATTTAGTAGAAGCACCCTTTTGATCTAATATAGCCGTGAGTCTTTTTGGGAAAGATGTAACAAGTTTTTCACACCTGGATTTGGGGATCCTCTGCCATTCCTCCTTGCGGATAAAACGTATGTCAAGGGCGCTCAGAATGTCAGGACCCAGCAGTTAGTGTCTTTGTTGGATGGATGAAGTGGTCTTCAAACACTTAGGGCTGCACTCAAAGAGGGAAGCAATCTCTAATAGAAAACAAATAAAAGAAAAAAAGGCACCTCTAAGTGCAGAATTAAAACTTTTAATATCCCCAAACAAGATTAAAAACACTTACAGAATCAAGGATAAGAATAGGCATAACATGGATGTATGAAGCAGGTGATCCAGCATCAGGAGGTCCCAGTGTATCACAGCTTTCCAGGGATAACGATATGGAGCAGAAGGTCCCATGATAACCAGCAGGTGAACACCCCAGGCTCTGGGAACACTGGTGAAGCAATCGTGTTGTCTGAGTCAGCACGGAGCATGAATCCCAGGAAATGACGTCAGAGGGAGGGGACAACAACCAGCATGGACCGCAAACAGGAAATATGTCATCAAAATGGGACGTGTTTTGGAACTATTGATTGGTTCCTTCTTCAAGCCAATGACAGCAGGTTTGTAGAAGCTGAGCTTCTTATAGTCTATGGGCGGAGCTGTGGGTGGGGCTATGGGCGGTAATAAGGGAAGAAAAACAATGCTGCAGCATCCCAGGAAGTATTGTGATCCATGTGCGTAGAACTGCACAGTAAACATAAAGACAGAGCGGGATGCAGCCCGCACACGAAAAACGGCAAGACAAATACAGCAAGTATATATAAAAGGAAAGGAACTTGAAATCAATGAAAAAATATGTATGTGAGGCTGCTGCATTGATGACAATAGTGAGGCTGCTGCATTGGGGGCAATGGTGAGGCTGCATTGATGTGGACTGATGAGGCTGCATTGATGCCACTTGTGAGGCTGCAGATGGGCATTGATCAGGCTGCATTGATGGCAATGGTGAGGCTGCAGATGGGCACTGACCCTTATTTTTCTTCAAAGTTCCTTATTTACAATTTAAGTTTTTTTCCTGAAACTTCCCTCTTAAAATGAATGTGTGTGTTATACGCCTGTGCGTGTTATACGCTGATAAATACGGTATATTCTATTCTTTTATTTTCTGTTATTTTTTTTCTATTCTATTCCTTTATTTTCCATTTTTATTTTATTCTCTTTGGAAATTGGAAAACTATTTGAATTTGAAAACTTTACGAATTCGAAAACTATTTAAATTGATTTTATTCGGATATCGTCTGAATTTTTTTTCAGTTTTTTTTCTGATTTGTTTAACCTCTTGCTTACAGGGCACTTAAACCCCCCTCCTATCCAGATCAATTTTTAGCTTTCAGCACTGACGCACTTTGAATGACAATTGCGCGGTCATACAACACTGTACCCAAATGAAATTTTTATCATTTTTTCCCCACAAATAGAGCTTTCTTTTGGTGGTATTTGATCACCTCTGTGGTTTTTATTTTTTGTTAAAAAAATTTAAAAAGACCGAATTTTTAAAAAAAAATATATATTTTTTTTTAATATTTGGTTATAAAATTTTTTAAAAGGGTAATTTTTCTCCTTCATTGATGTACGCTGATGAGGCGGCACTGATGGGCACTGATGGGTGGCAGTGATGGGCACTGATTGGTGGCAATAATGGGCACTGATCTTGTACACTGCTAGGTGGCACTGATTGGCACCACTGGTGGGCATTGTTAGGTGGCAATGGTGGGCATTGATAGGTGGCACTTGTAGGCATTGATAGGTGGCACTTATGGGCATTGATACGTGGCACTGGTGGGCACTGTGGGCACTGTGATGTGGCAATGTCAGGTGGCACTGGCAGGGGGTACTTGTGGCACAATTGAGGCATTATTGCCTCCTCCTCTTCGGGACCGATATCCCTTGCTGGTAAGCCGGTGATCGTTTTTTTTTCTCCTCGCACTGTCAGCGCGAGGAGAAAAAAAAATGATCACAGAGCTTTTGTTTTGATCATGTGATCAGCTGTCATTGGCTGACAGCTGATCACATGGTAAGGGGCCGGGACCGGCCCCTTACTTGGATCGGTGATCACCCGAGTCTCAGTGACTCGGTGATCACAGCGCGCTCCACGCGCGCCCTGCAGGGCGCGCGCAGGGCACGTGCACAGGGGAGGCCGTCATATGACGGCCTCCGGGGAATTCAGGTCCGCGCTGTAGCCGTCATTCGGCTATAGCGCGGATGTCAAGCAGTTAAATACGGTACTATTGTAATTCAGGAATTTGGATATATCCGAATTTCTGCAAAGCAAAATTTTGTCCTAATTACAATTCAGAATGAAACAAACTGCACATATCTAGTCCCAAATATCTTCCCAATCTTCATCGTCAAGCTCGGGTACATCTCTCAGCCACTTCTCCCGAAGAATGCAAATGTCAGGAAGGGAGACCAACAGAAAATGATTATATAACTCAGAGGTAGGTTTCTCCCAGCACTCGGTCCAGACTACATGTTTCAAATCAAATTGTTTCAGCCTTTAGGGAGGTGTTAGTGAATTGGCTGCCGAAAGCATGGGACAACTGGAGATGTCTGAACAAGTAAGAAGCTGGGACATTGCAGTCAGTGGAAAGGAATGTAAAGGACCGCAGGGAGCCATTAGCAACTATGTGGGAGATAAACGTAATTTTATATTTGGCCCATGCCTGTGGATCTAGCAAAGTATAATAATGCAATAGATTTGGATTTTGCCACAGCGGAGTATTCAGAGATACAGTATCATGTGGTATAGCTTCATATGTTAGCTCAATTTTCACACTTTAAGAGTGGTGACTAGGGATGAGCTTTATGTTCGGGTCGAACATGAGTTCGACTCGAACATTGGCTGTTCGCCAGTTCGCTGGACAGCGAACAATTTGGGGTGTTCGAACAAATTTTTTGCCTGTTCGCAAGTTCTGCTGCAAACCGAACCGGGGGTGTTCGGCTCATCCCTATTGGTGACCATGAAAGAGGCAAGTGGTTTTGGGATCACAGAAAAGAAGGTGTTGCAGGGCCTCCAAGGAGTTTAACACCGCCACCTTCAAAATCGTGGAGATATTATATCTGTCAGTGCATAGCCACCATAAAGCTGTTACAAGCTGTGATGCCAGATAGTATTTGTAGCAATCAGGAGAGCTAAACCCCCCCCGGTGGCAGGTCTCATCAATGTTGTGAGCTTGTACCATGGTGGATGAGATCCCCATATGAAGGAAGGGAAAAACTGATTAAATTGTAAAAAAAAAAAAAGATTTTGGAAACCATTGGGGCGAGTGTTTAAAAAGATAGGTATATTTTGGGTAAGTTCTCCCATGCTTTCAGCTGAACTTTTGTAGCCTGGTACACTGAAAGGAGATTGAGTCTAATGTAATGTAATCTGCAGCACACCTAGATACTTTCACATCCAAATATTTAAATTCTTCCACCCACTGTATCTGCAATGTTGGTGGATCAGATTTGCAGGTGTCAGGGTCAACTTTTAGTCCGGTAATGGAGGAGAATGCTTCCATGGTCTAACGCTCCCCCTCCAAGGAGGGACCTGCATCATTTAGAAACAATAGCAAATCGTCCGTATATAGAGCCACCCTCTCCTCCAGCCAGGCAATCCTCAAACCCTGGATAAGTGGGGATACCCATAGGGCAGCCCTGTCTGGTACCCCTATACAAGGCAAATTCAAGAGGTCAAAGTTATCAGTAGTAGGATAAGAATTATAACACCTCGTTTGTTCAAGATCCTTATCCTGTAGAGACTGCACATCAGAGGCCCGTCTTGCTTAACCACTTGCCGACCATCCATCGCAGTTTTACTGCGGCAGAATGGCACGGCTGGGCGAAATGACGTTATGGGGATATTTATTATAGGAAAAAGTACAAAATATTGTGTTTTTTTTCAAAATTGCCGCTCTTTTTTTGTTTATAATGCAAAAAATAAAAACCGCAGAGATGATAAAATACCCCCAAAAGAAAGCTTTATTTGTGGGGAAAAAAAGGACATCAATTTTGTTTGGGTGCAGTGCAGCACGACCGCGCACTTTTCAGTTAAAGCGACGCAGTGCCGAATCGCAAAAAATGGCCTGGTCATTCAGCAGCCAAATCTTCCGGGTCTGAATCGGTTAAAGTGTTACTAAACCTAAAAATGTTTTTTTACCTTAATGCATTGTTTGCATTAGGGTAATAAAAAAAATCTATTTCCTTGTGCCCCTTCACCTGTGTGAAAAGTAAGAGAGGGGAGAAGAGATCAGCACTGTGTACGGCTGCATCTTTTCTCCCCTTACTTTCTCTTCACACAACATTCGAGCAGCAGCAAGAGCCATTGGTCTGGTAAGGCAATAATGACAAAATCACCTGTTGAAATACAAAAATATATTATAAATATCAGAGTGTTGGTTGAGTAGCCAAAACAGACCTCCAACAGACACGGTTCCAGTAATCCATGTCCTTAGTCTGCTTGTCTTCAGCAAATTGTTTGCAGGCCTTCTTGTGCATCATCTTTAGAAGCGACTTCCTGCTGGGAGAATAGCCATGCAGACCAATTTGATGCAGTGTGCGGTGTATGGTCTGAGCACTGACAGGCTGACCCCCCCCCACCCCTTCAACCTCTGCAGCAATGTTGGCAGCACTTATATGTCTATTTCCCAAAGAAAACCTCTGCATATTATGCTGAGCACGTGCGCTCAACTTCTTTGGTCGATCGTGGCGAGGCCTGTTCTGAGTGGAACCTGTCCTGTTAAACTGCTGTATGGTCTTGGCCACCATGCTGCAGCTCAGTTTCAGGGTCTTGGCAATCTTCTAATAGCCTAGGCCATCTGTATGTAGAGCAACAATTCTTTTTTTCAGATCCTCAGAGAGTTCTTTGCCATGAGGTGCAATGTTGAACTTCCAGTGACCAGTATGAGAGAGTGAGAGCGATGCCACAAAATTTAACACACCTGCTCCTCATTCACACCTGAGACCTTGTAACACTAACAAGTCACATGACACCAGGGAGGGAAAATGGCTAACTGGGCCCAAATTGGACATTTTCACTTAGGGGTGTACTCACTTTTGTTGCCAGAGGTTTAGACATTAATGGCTGTGTATTGAGTTATTTTGAGGGGACAGCAAATTTACACTGTTATACAAGCTGTACACTCACTACTTTACATTGTAGCGAAGTGTCATTTCTTCAGTGTTGTCACATGAAAAAATATGATAAAATATTTTTCAAAAATGTGAGGGGTGTACTCACTTTTGTGAGATACTGTACATTCCTAACAGGGCTATCTAATGTCCCAACACTAACTAAGAGAAAGGTGTTAATGCAAAAAAAACAACATTGCCATAGGTCCGTAGAATACTTCATATGAAGTAGTTTCTTCTCCATTACCTGTAAACAAACAGACACAGGCACATTCCTAAAGGGCTGGAATGTCATTTACGGGAAGATGACCCTCCAGCAGAACAAATCACTACAAAACCTGATGCTTATTTTCTACAACCTTCAGCAGGGAAAGTTCCCTATATAGGGAAACTTTGAACTAAAAAGTCTTTTGTAAATGGCCAGGTCCTGACTCTGTGTTTCCCCAAAGTTCTTAGGACCAAAAATTTTAAGCAATAACAAAATAACTTAGTAGAAATTTTTAAAGAAGGGGGTCATTAAACTGGCACACACAGATCCTCTTCAGCATGCTGGGAAAGTAATGTAGAGGGTCTCTTGAAGTTGAACAGCTGAATATGAATAGAGCCCCCCCCTCTACACAAAGAAACAACACCCCCAGGATTCACATACAGTACGTAGGGTTGGCACATGTTTTCAAAATCTAGAACACTGTACAAATATAGGTCCCCTTCAGCATGCTGGGAGAGAAATGTGGAGGGTCCCCCCCCCCCTCCACTAGCTTGTCAACACATTTGACGATGTCTGAATGTTCATCCAATGGGCAAAGTTCACTTCTGCAAAGCCCCTAAGGTTTCTGGGCAGCCAACACTAGGTATGGGCCCTCAGAAGGATCAGCAACAGCACTATTGTCAAAATTTGCAGAAGAAAGGTCACACAGCTACAGGCCATGCACAAGGTATACTCCGGCATATCCTACCAATAAAATGCAGGGTTCAGGACCTGGGCCATTCTCCCTTCAAGGTCCCAGATATTCACAGACCACCCCAATCTAATTTTCCCATTTTCTTCATGATAACTCTGTCTTTTTACACAAATCAGCTCCAGCTCCAACTTTTTTTTACACTGAAGATGCCCTCCTTGAACTTAGTGATCCCTGAGTTGGTTTGTGGCTTTGGTACATGGAAGAATCCCCACATTTCCTTGTTTCACCAGTTCTCTCGTAGGGCTTCAACTTGATCCATTAATGTCTGGGGCACATAGGGATTTTCATATCCAAACTCCAGAGCTACCCTCTACTGTACAATCCTCTGTAGTCTAGAGAACCTGGGACTTCATCCTTCACCCTCCTTCCTGGCAGAACATAAGGATTAGAGGCCCTTTTTTAAGCTCATGGTGGACCTTGTTTTGGACAACTACTCTTGCCTAGGTGTGAGGAGGTGACAAATCAGGCAGCGGTACTCTTGACTCAGCTCTAAGCTCTGTGCACACTGCAACACCTAGCTATTGTGTACCCAGTCTGCCTCCTCAGGAACCTGGCTCAGTTTCTGCCTCACTGGTCACTGTTTCGATTGCAATCTGTTGCTCATGGGAGTCTCTCCGAAAACACTAAGTCTCCTTACCGTCTCTTCCACAGTGCAGATACAGGAACCACTAGTGCTGCAGGCTTCCCTACTATCTCCCCCTCAATGGTTGTACCTTGTCCTACTGAGGATGATGCTCTTGCAATTGTCAGGATGGGACCCCGCCAGTGGCTATATACATATCTCAGGGTCTTCCACTCCAGCCTTGGACATAACTCATCCTGTTTCTGCTCTGCACTCACATGACCTTCTGGCAACTCCAATCCAACAGCCTTTAGAGAAGACTTCCATGATCAAGTCCACATCATAAGTGATCAGGGGCAGACTTCTAGGCACCAGCTCAACCAATGGATCTCCACAGTAGCCACATCTATTCCAAATCCCCCCCCCCTACTGTCAGTCTCTGGCAGGTGCCACACATTACATACAGATGCTTGGCTCCCCATATGGGCCACAGATGTGGCCACAGTGGCCGCATATATTCCAAATCCTCCCTCCCGCGTCAGTCTCTGGCAGGTGCCACAGATTACATACAGATGCTCGACTCCCCAGATGGTGACCAGAGCGATGCTGCCCCAGTGCACCAGCCTCACACCCATGTCAGTAAGGTGCTCAGGCTCTTCCGTCATCTGACCTGCTCTCTCCACCATCATGCTCACAGTTTGCAGCCTCAGACCGTGTAGCTCAATAGCATGCACCCTGCCATCTTGGCTCTCCCAGCCATGTATTGGGTGTGTAATATTTCAGTCTCTAACTCCGCCCCTCTCCCCGGAGCTCACTGCCACCACTTATCCTATCTTAACTCTTTCCTCTCCACACAGAAATGCCCATGTAACTGGCAGCAGCATTCACTGACATGAATGCATTTTGCATGGTTCTTACTCTCCCACTAAGGAACACTTAGGCCACTGACAGCAACATGTATTGCAGCAGTGCACTGTGTATTGCTTAACTTTTTATTTTCCTCATAGAAATGTTTAGGCAACTGGCATCTGTTCTTGCTGTACTGGACATTGTTGGCATTCATACAGTCCTCCGTAGTCTCTTTCCTTTGTCTGAACATACACCTGACCCTGGCTGTGATTTCAAAGTACACGTTTCTTACCAGTGACAACTGCTGCCTACACCAGGTGGGAATCTAGGAATGAGCCCCGCCTATATCGCAACCCCAGGCTGTGCTGGCTATATCATCTTAGATTCTATTACATATTGTATGTACGGCAGCCAGGCACATAGCAGTTTCTCAGTCTCTTCACCAAATAACCAGGCGTAAAGTGTCTTTTGAGATTTATTGCTCAGGAAAACTTGGATCGAGTATAGGGTGGGCTTTGGGATATTCCAGGACTGGTGCATCTTTAACAGAGGACTCTTTATAATAGCAATTAACCTTCTCCAGATAGGCCTCTAGAGCAGAAAATTTGAACATACAGCTCTGGGGGGATGGCCCACCGAGCCAGCAATCTGGAGCAGTCTCTCGATGAAGTGGTAAAACAGCACCAGACTATTCAGGTTCTTTCGCTCTATTGCCTCTACTTACTGTGTCCCTGTATACATGGATGCCTCCTTCCAGTATCAGCCGAACCCTGCATCATGAGTCTCCGGGTCAGATCATTGACAGACTTTCTCTCGACTGTTCTCCATACTTTAGCAGTAGGCCTCCAACTTTCCCTGAGATATGGCCTTGAACAACTTCCTGTAGGCCTCAGCAGCTAGTCCAGAAGGGCAGACAGCTTCTCTAGACTATGTCTCTCTCCACCAGGGCAAAGAACTCTGCTCTAGGCTACAGACTATTTATGCACACCATAGCCCTATACTGGTCATTCTTTTGACCAGGGATTGGCTGAGGCTGCATGAATATTCAGCCCAGGGTCTGCCTCTCCCAACCCACTATATTCCATAACTTACTGGAATGCAGGGGGAAGTAGGAGAACCTACAGCCAGTAGAACCCAGTACAGGCAGTAACAATCAAATCATGCTCCACTGGCTACTAAATTTATTGAACCCTTTTAGCAGCCTAACTAAGAAGGTTCTATATACTGTATATATATATATATATATATATATATATATATATATATATATATGTACAGTATCTCACAAAAGTGAGTACACCCCTCACATTTTTGTAAATATTTTATTATATCTTTTCATGTGACAACACTGAAGAAATGACACTTTGCTACAATGTAAATTAGTGAGTGTACAGCTTGTATAACATTGTCAATTTTCTGTCCCCTCAAAATAACTCAGCACACAGCCATTAATGTCTAAACCACTGGCAACAAAAGTGAGTACACCCCTAAGTTAAAATGTTCAAATTGGGCCCGAAGTTTCAATATTTTGTGTGGCCACCATTATTTTCTAGCACTTCCTTAACCCTCTTGGGCATGGAGTTCACCAGAGCTTCACAGGTTGTCACTGGAGTGATCTTCCACTTCTTTTTGATGACATCAGGAAGCTTGTGGATGTTAGAGACCTTGCGCTCCTCCACCTTCTATTTGAGGATCCCTACAGATGCTCAATAGGGTTAAGGTCTGGAGACATGCTTGGACAGTCCATCCCCTTTACCCTCAGCTTCTTCAGCAAGGCAGTGGTCGTCTTGGAGGTGTGTTTGGGGTCGTTATCATGTTGGAATACTACCCTGAGGCCCAGTCTCCAAAGGGAGGGGATCATGCTCTGCTTCAGTATGTCACAGTACATGTTGGCCTTCATGGTTCACATAATGAACTATAGCTCCCCAGTGCCAACAGCACTCATGCAGCCCCAGACCATGACACTTCCACCACCATGCTTGACTGTAGGCAAGACACGCTTGTCTTTGTACTCCTCACCTGGGTGACTTCACACATGCTTGACACCATCTGAACCAAATAAGTTTATCTTGGTCTCATCAGACCACAGGACATGGTTCCATTAATCCATGTCCTCAGTCTGTTTGTCTTCAGCAAACTGTTTGCGGGCTTACTCGTACATCATCTTTAGAAGAAGCTTCCTTCTGGGATGACAGCCATGCAGACCAATTTGATGCAGTATGCGGTGTATGGTCTGACCACTGAAAGGCTGACCCCCCACCCCTTCAACCTCTGCATCAATGTTGGCAGCACTCTTACGCCTATTTCCCAAAGAAAACCTCTGGATATGATGCTGAGCACGTACACTCAACCTCCTTGGTCGACCATGGCGAGGCCTATTCTGAGTGCAACCTGTCCTGTTAAACTGCTCTATGGTCTTGGCCACGGTGCTGCAGCTCAGTTTCAGGGTCTTGGCAATCCTTTTATAGCCTAGGCTATCTTTATGTAGAGCAACAATTTTTTTTTTCAGATCCTCAGGGAGTTCTTTGCCATGAGGTGCCATGTTGAACTTCCAGTGACCAGTATGAGAGAGTGAGAGCTATAACGATAACACCAAATTTAACACACCTGCTCCCCATTCACATCTGAGATCTTGTAACACTAATGCCGCGTACACACGGTTGGACTTTTCGTCTACAAAAGTCCAACGGACGCTGACGGACTAAAGCTGGCTGGTAATCCGATCGTGTGTGGGCTTCTCCGGACTTTCAACTGACTTTTTTAGCCTCAAATCCGACGTACTTTAGATTTGAAACATGCTTCAAATCTTTCCGACGGACTCGAGTCCGGTCGAAAAATCCGCTCGTCTGTATGCTAGTCCGACGGACAAAAACCCACGCTAGGGCAGCTATTGGCTACTGGCTATGAACTTCCTTATTTTAGTCCGGTGTACGTCATCACATAAGAATTCGACGGACTTTTGTGTGATCGTGTGTAGGCAAGTCTGTTCGTTAGAAAGTCTGCCGCAAGTCCGTCGAAAGTCTGCCAAAAGTCCGTCGAAAGTCTGTCGGACAGGCTGTCGGACTTTTGTAGCTGAAAAGTCCGACCGTGTGTACGCCCCATTACGAGTCACATGACACCGAGGGGGGGTTGTGCTAATTGGACCCAATTTCAACATTTTCACTTAGGGGTGTACTCACTTTTGTTGCCATAGGTTTAGACATTAATGGCTGTGTATTGAGTTATTTTGAGGGGACAACAAATTTACACTGTTATACAAGCTGTACACTCACTACTTTACATTGTAGCAAAGTGTAATTTCTTCAGCGTTGTCACATAAAAAGTTATAATAAAATAGTTAAAAAATTGTGAGGGGTGTACTCACTTTTGTGAGATACTGTATATATATATATATATATATATATATATATATATATATATATAATATATAATATATATATATATAATATTTATATTATATATATATATATATATATATATATATATATATATATATATATATATATATATATATATATATATATATATATATATATATATATATATATATATATATATATATACACTACCGTTCAAAAGTTTGGGGTCACATTGAAATGTCCTTATTTTTGAAGGAAAAGCACTGTACTTTTAAATGAAGCTAACTTTAAACTAGTCCTAACTTTAAACAAATATACTCTATACATTGCTAATGTGGTAAATGACTATTCTAACTGCAAATGTCTAGTTTTTGGTGCAATATCTACATAGGTGTATAGAGGCCCATTTCCAGCAACTATCACTCCAGTGTTCTAATGGTACAATGTGTTTGCTCATTGGCTCAGAAGGCTAATTGATGATTAGCAAACCCTTGTGCAATCATGTTCACACATCTAAAAACAGTCTAGCTCCTTCCAGAAGCTACAAAACTGACCTTCCTGTGAGCAGATTGAGTTTCTGGAGCATCACATTTGTGGGGTCAATTAAACGCTCAAAATGGCCAGAAAAAGAGAACTTTCATCTGAAACTCGACAGTCTATTCTTGTTCTTAGAAATGAAGGCTATTCCATGCGAGAAATTGCAAAGAAATTGAAGATTTCCTACAACGGTGTGTACTACTCCCTTCAGAGGACAGCACAAACAGGCTCTAACCAGAGTAGAAAAAGAAGTGGGAGGCCGCGTTGCACAACTAAGCAAGAAGATAAGCACATTAGAGTCTCTAGTTTGAGAAACAGACGCCTCACAGGTCCCCAACTGGCATCTTCATTAAATAGTACCCGCAAAACACCAGTGTCAACATCTACAGTGAAGAGGCGGCTGCGGGATTTTGGGCTTCAGGGCAGAGTGGCAAAGAAAAAGCCATATCTGAGACTGGCCAATAAAAGAAAAAGATTAAGATGGGCAAAAGAACACAGACATTGGACAGAGGAAGACTGGAAAAAAGTGTTGTGGACAGATGAATCCAAGTTTGAGGTGTTTGGATCACAAAGAAGAACGTTTGTGAGACGCAGAACAAATGAAAAGATGCTGGAAGAATGCCTGACGCCATCTGTTAAGCATGGTGGAGGTAATGTGATGGTCTGGGGTTGCTTTGGTGCTGGTAAGGTGGGAGCTTTGTACAGGGTAAAAGCTAAGGAAGGCTATCACTCCATTTTGCAACGCCATGCCATACCCAGTGGACAGCGCTTGATTGGAGCCAATTTCATCCTACAACCGGACAATGACCCTAAACACACCTCCAAATTGTGCAAGAACTATTTACAGCAGAAGCAGGCAGCTGGTATTCTATCGGTAATGGAGTGGCCAGCACAGTCACCAGATCTGAACCCCATCGAGCTGTTGTGGGAGCAGCTTGACCGTATGGTACGCCAGAAGTGCCCATCCAACCATTCCAACTTGTGGGAGCTGCTTCTAGAAGCGTGGGGTGCAATTTCTCCAGCTTACCTCAATAAATTAACAGCTAGAATGCCAAAGGTGTGCAATGCTGTAATTGCTGCAAAAGGAGGATTCTTTGATGAAAGCAAAGTTTGATGTAAAAACAATGTTATTTCAAATACAAATCATTATTTCTAACCTTGTCAATGTCTTGACTCTATTTTCTATTCATTTCACAACGTATGGTGGTGAATAAGTGTGACTTTTCATGGAAAACACAAAATTGTTTGGGTGACCCCAAACTTTTGAACGGTAGTGTATATATATATATATGAACTTTATGTCATTCCAGTCTTAGTATATAGGTTTAAATATTGAGTTGGCCCACCCTTTGCAGCTATAACAGCTTCAACTCTTCTGGGAAGGCTGTTCACAAGGTTTAGGCATGTGTCTATGGGAATGTTTGACCATTCTTTCAGAAGCAAATTTGTGAGGTTAGGCACTGATGTGGACACAAAAGGCCTGGCATGCAGTCACCGCTGTAATTTATTCCAAAGATGTTCTATCGAGTTGAGGTCAGGACTCTGTTCAGGCTAGTCAAGTTCCTCCACCCCAAACTCGCTCATCCATGTCTTCATGGACCTTGCTTTGTGCACTGGTGCGCAGTCATGTTGGAACAGGAAGGGGCCATCCCCAAACAGTTCTCACAAAGTTTTGAGCATGAATATGTCCAAAATGTCTTGGTATGCTGACGCCTTAAGTGTTCCTTTCACTGGAACCAAGGGGCCAAGCCAAACCCCTGAAAAACACCCTCAAACCATTATCCCCCCTCTACCAAATGGTTTGGACCAGTGCACAAAGGTCCATAAAGACATGGATGAGCAAGTTTGGGGTGAAGGGACTTGACTGGTCTGACCTCAACCTGATAGAATACCTTTGGGATGAATTAGAGCTGAGACTGTGAGCCAGGCCTTCTTGTCCACATCAGTGCCTAACCTCACAAATGCGCTTCTGGAAGAATGGTCAAACATTCCCATAGATACACCCCTAAAACTTGTGGACAGCCTTCCCAGAAGAATTGAAGCTTTTATAGCTGCAAAGGGTGGGCCAACTCAGTATTGAACCCTACAGACTAATGCCCCGTACACACGGTCGGATTTTCCGATGGACAATGTCCGATCGGAGCGTGTTGTCGGAAATTCCGACCTTGTGTGGGCTCCGTCGGACATTTTCCATCGGATTTTCCGACACACAAAGTTGGACAGCAGGAGATAAAATTTCCCACAACAAAATCCGATCGCGTCAATTCCGACCGTGTGTGGCCTGTTCCGACGCACAAAGTGCCACGCATGCTTAGAAGAAATTCCGAGACGGGACAGCTCGTTCTGGTAAACTTAGCGTTCGCATTGGATACAGCACTTTCGTCACGCTGCAATGTTAAAAATGGTTTAATACAGCGCACTCTCTTCTTCTTTATAATGTGACAAGAATTAAGTAGTTTTGCTGCTCATATTCACACACACTTCTCACAAACTTCTATTTGTGTTTTTTTATTGGGATTCCCTGAATATATTGTTATTAGTTGTCACATCTGACAGTTTTATTTTTTTTTTGGATTTATTTTTTTTTTGGATTTTAAGCCTTTTTTTTTCTTTAATGTTTGGATTTTTTCAAAGGCTGATCTTTGTTCAATGTTATTTTTATTTTTACTCCAGAAAATTTTTGTGTGTGTTTTGTGTGTCAAGTTACCACAACACCATTGATATCTTTTATTATTTAATCTCAAGGAGATTGTTTGGTGTTGGTGTCCCTTGTTCATTTCACATTGTATATTTGAAATGTACCTGAATCCTCACAAACAAACTGTCCTTTTTGAAGTAAAACACATAGGAGAGTATAATTCAAAACAAAAATCCTTTATTAAGGGATCAGAACCAAACAAAGAGGAAGGCAACACTGGATCAACAGGAGAAATTAGTGAAGCCTGGGACCCCCACGGCAGACATCAATTCTTGAACATCAAAATTGGTGGCCTGAGGAGTCCATATGTAAGGGAGGGCAGTCTGGTCTAGAATTCGCAGAGATCCAGATAGCAGCAGATGACATCTGTGTCCCCAGGCTGTGGTACCACAAGAGGCTGCATCAGACTGGATCCAGGGTCCTCACTTTCTGGTCTTCCTTTCACGCTTCCTTCCCGGCTGTGGCTGTGCAGTTGGAGATGTGGCAGGAGGAGGAGTAGGACCTGGAGGAGGACTGGGAGGACCTGGAGGAGAGGGAGGACGAGGAGGAGGACCTGCAGGAGGAGGAGGAGGACCATCGCAAAGGTGTGTCTGAGGTGTAATTTGGCCCCTCATACCTTTCTCAAGAGCCTCCGATATGAACGCCTCACACAAGACTTGTTGGCCCTCCTCCATCCTCTGCATTTTATATGCAATGACGGCAGCAATGTCCTCCTCCACGGTCTGTCGTGCTCCCAGGACCTCTGTAGCCCTCCAAAAGAGTCCTCTGGTAGCCTCCTCTAGGGCACTCCTCCTACTGCCACTTTCTCTTTCCAGGGGGGGTGGAGGGACCTGCAGATCAGCCAGCCGGCTCGGCCCGGCCACCTCCTGGCTGAGACTTCCCTGTGTATGAAAAAGGGGCATGGTTGTAATGTTTTGCATCATCAATCACAATCCTAAATTAGTACTCCCAACTAACATCTAGTTAACATCATTGATTGGACAAGCAGAAATATTTAGAGGAATGCTATACCTGGTTCAATCTGGGCTCCTCCACATGTGGCCTGGAAGGCCCAGGTTGGGCGTCAGAAGCCTCAGCCGGGGGGGAAGGAAGCGTGGAAGGAAGACTGGAGAGGGATGACCTGGGTTCAGTCTGAAAATGCAGCCTGTCGTAGTACTACATCCTGTGGACATAGATGTCATCTGCTGCTCCGGATCTCTGTGAATCCAGGACCTTCTTGCGCTCCCTTAGATATGTGCTCCTCAGGCAACCAATTAAGATCTTTAAATAGGTGATGTCTGCCGTGGGGATCACCTGCTTCACAATTTCACACAATTGCACCAGTGCTGCCTTCCTCTTGGATTGGTTTTTGAAATGGGGGTGTTTAATCTCCCACAGACATGGAAGCTCCCTTAGCATATCTACGAATACTGACATGAAGTCATTATCTTTCAGTAGCATATTATCCATGTTCACTGCAAGACACAACACAAGCCAAAGCCTAATGTCAGACAAAACTCTCCTAATCTTGTTACAATATAGGCCTCAATCTAGAAGCAGTATAGGCACAAGTGTGTCTCTTACCTTCGTTCTTATGATCGGCGCGTCCAATGCTCCTTCCTCCGCTCACAGATCGTACGTAATACGCACGCGTGTTACGCTTTATATACACTGCGCATGCGTGTAACACCGCCCTCCTCTGATGTTCTTTCTATTCTATTCCCCGCCCCTTTTCGTTCGGCGCAGTGGGGGAAGAGCACATGGCGGATTCACAGCAGGTGCGTGCTAATTACAGGAACGAGGAGGAGGAGGAGGAAAGCCCGGACCCGGACACGTCCCGATCCAGAAGGAGACGTTTTAAGGCCACAAATATGTCCTTTGGGGAGATGTTGGAGATGGTAGACATCATGAAGAAGTCCGACTATGACGGAAAGTATGGGCCTTACCCCAACCCCAATATCCGAAAGGCCAAGATCATGGCGAAAGTGGTCAGGAGTCTTCAGAGGAATTTCGGGGTCCGAAGATCGAAAGATCAGCTCAGGAAGCGGTGGTCAGACCTGAAATTGAGAGAGCCAGAGCAGTACCGAAAGATCCGGAGAGTGCTGCAAAAAAGTAAGTAGTTGTGCTGTGTTCCTATTCTTTCTGTCTTTATTCCGTTCATGCTGCTCCATATGCTTTTATTATTGTAACGTTTAAAAGGGCAACTTTAATGTTCATGGGCCCATTATTCGTTCGTATCAAACATTTTTCTTTCGGCCTCTAAAACACCATTGTTTAGGCCATATGCATTTTCCCACATTTTTTTGGGGCCTACTTGGATGACAAATATTTGTTTGTGTAGATGGGTTTGTTACTAGAATGAAATGCAAACTAGATTCTGTGTAAGGAGAGGACACTGAGCAGCTGTTTTCACATCTGGACACTGGAGCACTAGTGTGGGACACAAGAACACCATTTTTATTAGGGGGCCACACAGGTGCTCCAGTGTATACTATAGGGGGGGGGCTACATCTGTGAAGCTTGTACCAAACAGGTAAAGTATTGCAGCTTGACCAAGGGCAATAAAAAAAATACATCTTGGAACTCGGCTAAAATAGACAATTGTACCCCACTTCCAAGCAATGTTTCCTATTTCTAGTTCTGCCATCAAATATCTGTGTGCTAATTATACCATTTTTGTTTGACATAGGGGAGAAAAGACTCGGAGGACACCCCTCATCCGAGGAGACCACAGACCCCCCACCTCTGGAAGAAGGGGAACTAACACCAACCCAAGAAGACCAGGAGGAAGAAGAAGATGTGGTGGAGATTGGCACCACAACAGGTAAGTGTCTGCGACCACAGACTCAGGTAAGAGATGGATGGTGGCAGATTTTTGAGAGCTGCTTTTGTTTTCTTTATCTCTTTTTAGGTGATCGTGATGTGAGGGATCCAGAACGTTTCACATCAGAAAGTGCCCAGATCCTGATCGGGGAGATCATGGGGTGTAATCTCGAATTGCACAACATACAGCAAAAAATCAATGATGTGATTAAAAAAAATAATAACATCATTGATGTTTTGGGGCGAATTTTTAAACCCCACAAAATCTATTTTTGGGATTGTGGTCCAATCTTTTAAAACTTTTTGCAATGTTTTGAAAAGCCAAATTTGGAGGATGCACACAGTGTGCCAACATGTGCTATCTGCCATCACGGGAGATCAATGGACTCGTTTTGGGGGTGCAACCCCTTCCTCAATTATAAAGTAGTGGTGAGGAAGGGCTTGCTCCCCCAAAACACGTCCCTTGATCCCCCCTGATGGCAGATAGCACATGTTGACATTCGTAAATTGGTGTGCATCTTCCAAATTTGGCTTTTCCAGGGGTGATTTCCCCCCATCTGAACGCTATATCAAACACAGTTCCTAAATACTGATGTCTGATATAGCCTTCAGGTTTTACCTAATGTGAACTTTGTAAGTTCAAGTTTTTTGGCTTTCTTGTTGGTTTTACACAGGCCTGTTTTATCTGAAATTGACATTTCGATTTTTGATAATGCTACTGCAAAAATTGTTATACAACAAACATGTTGGTTTGTTTTAAAAACCTTTGGTAAATGCACATGTGATTGTGCAGGTATAAAAAATTTGGTTAATCAAGAATGTGTGGATTATTGTCTCAACATTACAACACTTTTGGGGTGATGTAATTGCTGTTTTCAGCAAAAATGGGGGTTATTTCCTAAGGGCAAATCCTCTTTGCACTACAAGTGCAGTTTCAGTGCAGTTGCAAGTGCACTTGTAGTGAAATGTGTTTTTGCATTTAGGAAATAACAGCCAACAGTGCTTTGTATAAGGTTAAACAATCACGCCATTTTCTGCACTCAAAACATTTTTAAGTCAGGGTCAGCTAAAACAAACACAAGCAGTAATTGTCCACAAAGAATTTATTTTTTTTTTATTCGAAAAAGGCTTCACATATTGTCTGGCATATTGATAGCCCCCCTACCCGCAAAGAACTCCAGGTAGCGTAACCGGACATCACGGGCACTCAGGGAGGGCAAGCCAGGACGGCCACTTTCAAGCGCCGTCAGTGTGGTTTGATGTAGGATTCCGGCCTCAGGCCCAACTGAGCCAGCATAGTTGGCCGAATGTTTCCTTAAAAAGTTATGGAGAACACAGCACGCAAGTATAATATGGTTCAGTTTATACTCC
The DNA here is from genome assembly GCA_037952835.1 of Lithobates septentrionalis. Classification (NCBI taxonomy): domain Eukaryota; kingdom Metazoa; phylum Chordata; class Amphibia; order Anura; family Ranidae; genus Lithobates; species Lithobates septentrionalis. Next base: position 1,181,161 of record JBBDGP010000091.1, on the reverse strand, counting down.
GCCATATGGATGGGTGTCAGAAATAGTCGGAACTGGCTGGCCAGGATTCCAAATGTGTTCTCCACCACTCTTCGGGCTCTGGCCAGTCGGTAATTAAAAACCCTCTGTTCCGGGGTGAGGGTCCTCATTGGGAATGGCCGCATCAGGTGGTCCCCCAGCGCCAACGCTTCATCAGCAACGAACACGAATGGGAGTCCTTCAACATTGTCCTCTGGAGCTGGCAAGTCCAAGCTGCCATTCTGGAGACGCCTGTAGAAATCCGTCTGGGCGATGACTCCACCATCGGACATCCGGCCATTCTTCCCCACGTCCACATACAAGAAGTTGTAAGTAGCCAACACTACCGCCAACATCACTATACTATTAAACCCCTTGTAATTATAAAAGTACGACCCCGAGTTGGGTGGTGGGACAATGTGGACGTGTTTCCCATCAATTGCCCCTCCGCAGTTAGGAAAGTCCCACCGCTGGGTAAAGTGGGAGGCCACAGTCTGCCATTCCTGTGGCGTGGAAGGAAACTGTTGAGGAAAAAACAATAAAAACATTACTATTTTTACTCTGAAACATGGCAAGCAGATTAGACACAAGCATTCTGGGGCAACCTCCAGATAGCATTTATTAAGGGGAATTTAACAAGGCCAAAGTATAAGGTACACCTATCATATTCCCCCTCCCCCCCTCTCATGGGCCATTTCTAACATTATAGGGGGTGTGTGGAAATCTTGGACAGGTAACCCTCTTCGCTTCGTTGAGAGATGAATGCCTAAATAATGGGTATTACTTTGAACAGCCCCTCCTTAGTTACACTATTGGCAGACCACTGGACAGGTAAGAAGTGTCATAATCCAAAGATATAAATACACACTGTACACATTTGAGGACATTTGGACATTCTGCTATTACCTATCAAGATAATAATAGGATACAAGAACTTTAAACAGTACCATTTGAAAGTATACAGGCAGGCCCTTGCACTACATGCTTTGGGGAATTCATACATCTGAGCACTAAAGAGATGGGTATAGTGTGTATGGGTTTGGTTAAGTCAGTAGATAGATGATTGAGGATACATAGAGAATTGGGATCAGCTGACTTAGCAGTTGGGGGAGGGAGGGTTACTAAAAATTATTTGGGGACACCACAAAAAAAAGCCTCTGGCACTCTGCCTGAATTTAAATCAAAAATAACATTACCAAACATTTTAGGGGGTGTTTGGGGTAAAGCACTACTATGGAGCTGATAAAATACATTGTTAAGTGACTACATGAGGTGAATATAGGGCCAGGAGACACCATGCTGGGGAGGTTAGTGAAGGGCAAATATGTATGAAGGACCTAAAATAATAATTACATAAAAATCCAGCATGCATGAGGACAAAGGGGACATTCACAGCATATTACAATCATGGTAATTAGGGAATGAGGAATGAAATACAATATATTATCAAACATTAAATACAATAAAATGTGATATTAAAGGATAAAAATCTTACCTTCATATACTCCTTCTGCAGGACCTGGATGATGGCAGAACAGGTCTCTGGGATAATGATCCCCAGAGCCTAGGGGGAGATGCCTGTCGAGAACTTGAGGTCCTGCAGGCTTCTCCCTGTGGCCAAATACCGCAAGGTAGCGACCAACCTCTGCTCCGGAGTGATGGCTTGCCTCATGCAGGTATCCTGCCTGCTGATATAGGGGGTCAGCGAAGCCAACAAACGGTGAAACATGGGGTCCGTCATCCGGAGAAAGTTCCTGAAATCATCAGGATTATTCTCACGGATCTCACGGAGCAAAGGCATATGAGAGAACTGGTCACGCTGAAGCAACCAATTCTTGGTCCATGAATTCCTCCCCACCCTGTTCATGGACTGGACTTGTGTCAAGGTCAGGACCCCAACACCAAGCCCCCGCACAGCACGAACTCTACGAGGAGTACGCATAGGAAACATGGCTAGAAAACGGTCGGCTGCTCAGAACGAAGTAACAGAACGCACTGAAGAACAGCAAGGCCTGTGAAGAGCGACCTGAAAAACAGTAACGAACGAACAAGAATACAATGACTAAGTCACGCGGAACTTGCTTGCATGCACTGAAGAGCAGATACAAACCCACAAGCACAAACTGAACGGCAGAAAACGATCTGAAAGCCACGAGTCTGAAAAAGCGCGAATCGTCTCTCACCAAACTTTTACTAACACGAGATTTGCAAAAGGAGCCCAAAGGGTGCCGGGCTTGGATCTGAACCGGCCTTTTCTAGTCTCATCGTACTTGGTATACGTGACCGCGTGGTTGGCGATCGGAAATTCCGACAACTTTGTGTGACCGTGTGTAGACAAAAAAAGTTTGAGCCAACATCCGTCGGAAAAAATCCTAGGATTTTGTTGTCGGAATGTCCGAACAAAGTCCGACCGTGTGTACGCCCTATAAGACTGGGATGCCATTAACGTTCATGTGCGTGTAATTGCTGGCGTCCCAATACATTTAGTAATATAGTGTGTATGTATATATAGTTGTGCTCATAAGTTTACATACCCTGGCAAAATGTATGATTTCTTGGCCATTTTTCAGAGAATATGATGAATGATAACACAACAACTTTTCTTTCACTCATGGTTAGTGTTTGGCTGAAGCCATTTATTATCAATCAACTGTGTTTACTCTTTTTAAATCACAATGACAACAGAAACTACCCAAATGACCCTGATCATAAATTTACATACCCTGGTGATTTTGGCCTGATAACATGCACACAAGTTGACAGAAAGGGGTTTGAATGGCTATTAAAGGTTACCATCTTCACCTGTGATCTGTTTGCTTGGAATTAGTGTGTGTTTATATAAAAGGTCAATGAGTTTCTGGACTCCTGACAGACCCTTGCATCTTTCATCCAGTGCTGCACTGACGTTTCTGGATTCTGAGTCATGGGGAAAGCAAAATAATTGTCAAAGGATCTGTGGGAAAAGGTAATTGAATTGTATAAAACAGGAAAGGGATACAAAAAGATATCCAAGGAATTGAGAATACCAATCAGCAGTGTTCAAACTCTAATCAAGAAGTGGAAAATGAGGGGTTCTGTTGAAACCAAACCATGGTTAGGTAGACCAAATAAAATTCCAACCACAACTGCCAGGAAAATTGTTCGGGATGCAAAGAAAAACACACAAATAACTTTAGGTGAAATACAGGACTCTCTGAAAATATGTGGTGTAGCTGTTTCAAGATGCACAATTAAGAGGAACTTGAAGAAAGCATGGTCGAGTCGCCAGAAGAAAGCCATTACTACACAAATGCCACAAAGTATCCTGCTTCCAATACGCCAAACAGCACAGAGACAAGCCTCAAACCTTCTGGCACAAAGTAATTTGGAGCGATAAGACCAAAATTAAGAGGGCGTGGCCTGGACGGAGACTAAGATGGCAGCATAAGCCAAGAGCTCCTGCGATCTGGGGATTGAATCTAGCCTTTAGGGGAACCTACACCTTGCTAACACCATGAACAGATCTACCCGGAGCTCCTCTACATCCCGAGCAACCATCGACTCAGGTACGCAGCTGAGTAGGAACATACCAGAGATATTTCGGACCCAGCGCTTGGCTGCACACGCGGCCTCACAGGCCCCAACCCCGACCTCGCCTAACATGGAACCTGACACACCACTGGCCGGGGGATCCGCCGTAACTGCGGGACGGACTCACCCCCCCCAGTCTGTTTGATCTGGAGACAGTTGCTGCAGATATCAAAAATACTGTTACAGCGGTGATCGCTGACCTTAAAACTAAAATCCATGCGGTGGTACATAGGATTGATGAGGTGGAACAAACCTCTCAGACACATGCAGCCGCCATTCGACAAGTACAAACCGCCTTTGACTCCCAACTCTCCCAACTCCTGGACATCCACAGATATGTCGAAGATCTCGACAATCGCGGGAGGAGGCATAATATTAGAGTGAGGGGGGTCCCTGAGGCCATTGAAACGGGGTCACTGCAACAAACCATCTGCACAATATTTAATGAACTGATTGACCGCCCAGCAGACTCTTCCATAGAAATGGAAAGAGCCCACTGGGCTCTGCGCCCTGTACCCCGTGAAAATGAACCACCAAGGGATATAATATGTTGTGTAGTTAACTTCCCACTCAAAGAGGAAATCCTCCGCAAAGCCAGGGAAAGAGGCCGCATCCTCCATAATGGCGTAGAAATTAAGCTATTTCAGGATCTATCCCAGATAACACTCCAGCATAGGCGAGCCCTGCACCCCCTACTGGACGTCCTACGAGCCAGAAATATACAATACCGCTGGAAATTCCCCTTCGGGCTGTCAGCATCCGCCAGAGGTCGCTCTGCGCTCCTCCGTACACCCAAAGACTTGCTGGGTTTCTGCGAACAACTCGATCTTCCGCACGTTGAACTTCCAGAATGGTACGCTGCCTTTTTTCCCTCTGAACCCTGTCTCCCGGTTTCTCTCCACCCATCACCAAAGGCCCAACGTCACAGATCCCGCAGATACAGAGCTGACCAATCTACCCTGGGAAATCATACATCACACCGTGATCAACACCAACGCAGCCCGGGCTCCCCCTCTACACCCTCCAGGAGGAGGGATCGTATGGATGCTTAATTTACCTTGTCTCCTGTTCGCCAAGTGCCGCTGCCTGATCCTTGCTTCCACTGGACCCCGCATCAGCCTTTAATTTTGTGTGAAACTGCCTGTCAACAATGGATGCCTTCATCCACCAACCGGATGAACACCATGTAAGTTCAACAGTGCTGAAGCTTTACTACTCATCCTTCCTCGACATCCACACCATCCTCCGCATTGCCTTTGATGACATTGTCAGCTTAATGCTGACTACGCCTCTGTGCAGTCTTTCCCATCTCTGGGAGGTAACTCTGTGGGCTTTTTACTTGCACCTAGGCAATCTTCAGGCTCTTAGCAAAGACAGCAGCCTCTCCACACAAGGAACTGATGTGCCTTTCCTTTTTTTTTTTTCCCCTCCCCTCCCTTTTTTTTCCCCCTCCCCTCCCTTTTTTTTCCCCCTCCCCTCCCCCCCCCCCTTTTTTTAATTTTTTATACATGTATAATAACTGTGAGGGCGTTCTCTTCTATCCCTCTGTTTTTACGCATAGAGGTATACGCATGTTACTGCCAGAATCTCTGACATAGTTTAGTTAAGCTAATGTAGCTTTTGTTTTAGCCACTATGTAAGCAACATGCCTCTCTTTGCCAGCCTGAGACGTCACTCTGGGCCATTCTAACGTCGCAGGAGAATGTCTCCCAAATCACAGTGAGACTGCCGGGGTTGTCCTCTTACACAATCCTCCTATCTCCTCAGGTGAGGTCCACTCTCCTTCAAAGGTCCACAAAAAGTCTCACTTGACATTTCAGGCTCTCAAACAGTCACACAAAATGGCTGATTTTGTTCGCCCCTCCTGATTACAGCCTCTTACTGTAGAAAAGTAAAGGTAATCAGCGGCGGCAATGGGCACATTTGTTTGAAATGTTTCACTTACCTCAGTTGATGTATAAGGAGTTCATAATAATCTGGCTCTAGATTGCATTTTGGTTATTGAGTTATTGTTCTGGCACTAGTGGTAGGTTCCCCACTATACTCACCCTATTCTAAACAAAAATGTCTACTCATTCCCCGGATTGCAACCTCTCTGAGGTCGTCGTCCCTTCTAACGTCCCCACACAGCGGTCCCATTGGGATTCTTTGCTGACCCTCCAGACTTTCCCTCTTCTAAGGTGGCTTAGCTAACCTAATTCCACCTCTGGTTGAACTTTTCTCTGTTCCTTTTCTTCTCTCTTTACTTCTTATTTCTCGCATCATACTTTTTTCTGACCGCTTCTCTATCTCCTTCCTTGGCTTCTTCCTCCCCCTCCCCCCCCGTTTTTTTTTTTTCTCTCTCTCTCTCTCTCTCTCCTTCCTTGACTGGATCCGGCCCTGCCTCGCCTAAGGCTACCCCCTTACCGCTCCCTTATCTACCCAATATTGCCGGACCCAAGCCATGTCTTCCCTGACGTTGAAAGCGTGAAGGGCCTGAACTTACCAGAGAAAAGGTCACAAGTCTTGTCTTCTCTCACCAAACACAGGGCCCACTTCATATTTCTGCAGGAGACCCACTTCCGCTCGGACGCCATCCCTAAACTGTCTAACCACATTTACCGGACTGCGTTCCACTCCACCAATCCAGATTCTAAGACTAAAGGCGTCTCTATTCTCGTATCAAAAAATGCTAACTTCCAAGTATCTGATTCCCTTGTTGACCCTGAAGGCAGGTATGTTTTCCTTAAAGGTTCTTATGCTTCAACACCAATCACATTAGCTAATATTTACTGCCCAAATGACCACCAAGTCGCCTTCTTTAGGAAAACATGTGACCTTCTGACCTCTTTTCAATCGGGAATAGTACTCCTGGGAGGGGATTTTAACGTGCCCCTAAACCCCTTACTGGATTCTTCCACAGGAACATCTACTTTAACTTATAAAGCGTTACGTCAGATCAATCTACAGCTGCAATCATTGACCTTACATGACGCATGGCGCACTTTATGCCCCTCTGATAAGGATTACACCTTTTTTTCGGCCCCACATCAAAAATACTCTAGGATCGACTATTTTTTTCTCTCCCAGACTGACCTTCCCTTACTTCAACAGTCCACTATAGAACCGATGTTTTTGTCTGACCACCACCCAATCACGGTGACCTTATCTTTCCCCGAACCCAATTTTAGAACGAAGACCTGGCATCTGAACCCCTCCCTTCTCAAAGACCCCTTGGTGATGGATCATGTCCGCACGAGAATTCAGCAATATTTTACGGAAAACTTGAATCTGGAGATCTCCCCAATCTCCCTTTGGGAAGCGCATAAATGCGTGATTCGAGGTGAACTAATCGCCCTGGCTACAAAAGCTAAGAAACAGCACCAAGAATACATAAACTCTCTCATCAGGACGATTGGTTCCCTCAAAACCTCCCACAAATTGACCCACGTGCAAGCCACCCTACAGGGATTAACACACACCCGAGCCTTGCTCTTAGAGGAGCTGGGCAAGCGCTCTAGGAGGAGTTACATCCTTGGCCAGAGGATTTTCTATGAACGGGGCAACAAGTGTGGCCGTCTATTGGCGTGCACAGTCGAAAATTCAATATTGTCCTCTACAATCCATCATTTACGTGACCCTGGGGGGGGTCTTCTGGCCAAGAATGCGGACATTGCCAAAGAATTTGAAAGGTTCTATCTTAAACTATATAATTTACAACCCACCAGTGCCCCACGGAACAATACTGACTCCCGCACTGCACTTATCAAAGAATTCCTCTCCAGTTACAGTCCTAAACCAATATCTACCCAACAGTCCCGGGACCTGGAAGGTCCTATATCAGCGTTGGAACTAGATATAGCTATGAAGCAAATGAAAACGGGCAAAGCCCCGGGCCCGGACGGCTTTTCCCTCCAATATTACAAAGCCTTCACTGCCTCATTAGCTCCTAAACTTCTGGACACCTTCATAGCCCTTTCAGACCCCCCGACTAAACCTGACAGAATGCTAGGTGCGCACATTGCGGTGATTCCCAAAGAGGGCAAAGACGCTTCCTTAGTCGCGAATTACCGACCAATATCCCTACTAAGCGTGGATATTAAAATCTACGTGAAAATCTTAGCAAACAGACTACTTCCACTGGTGCCTGACCTTATATCTTTAGATCAAGTCGGCTTTGTCCCTGGGCGGGAGGCTAGGGACAACGTCATCCGCACACTGAATCTACATCACTGGCTCACGACTTCCAATACACAAGGATTCTTTCTCTCACTTGACGCTGAAAAGGCGTTTGACAGAGTGGCCTGGGACTACATGCAGGAGGTGCTTGCTGCCATAGGTCTGGGGACCCGCATGTTGTCATTTATTATGGCCCTATACAAGGGCCCCTCTGCAGCAGTAAAAGTCAATGGCCACCTGTCGGACGCCTGTCCTATTAGCAACGGCACACGCCAGGGAAGCCCACTTTCACCACTGATATACGTCTTAACCCTGGAACCCTTCCTCAATAGGCTGAGAAGCAACCCAAATATCCAGGGGATCACTGTGAAAAATAGAGAATTTAAGGTCGCTGCATTCGCTGACGACATTCTGCTCTCCTTGCAATCGCCCCGTATCTCCTTGCCCAATCTCCTCAAAGATATTGAATACTTTGGTACCTTATCAAACCTCAAAATTAATTATACCAAATCACAGGCCCTAAACGTCTCCCTTCCTTCTCAGACAGTGACACATTGCCAAGAATCATTCCCGTTTCGATGGGAACATGATACACTCACATACCTAGGCATCCGAATCCCCACCCACCTGTCAGATCTATACTCAAAAAACTTTCACCGCTCCTCCTTCAGACACAAAAACACCTTAAAGAATGGATGGGCCTAAATGTCTCCTGGTTCGGATGCTCTGCCTTAATTAAAATGATAAATCTTGCCTCGCTTACTTTATCTTATGCAATCGATCCCTATCTCCTTACCAGCAAGCTTTTTTAAATCCTATCAGAAAGCATGCTCTGCTTTCTGTGGAAGGATTCTTCACCTCGCATTAAATACTCCAGACTCACACTAGCTAAATCTAAAGGAGGAATAGGCCTACCTGACCTCCAAAAATATCACGCCGCTTGTCATCTCACAAGGATCGCTGACTGGAACATTCATGCCTTTAAAAAAGCATGGGTCTTCCTAGAGAAGTCCTTCTCGTCAGGACCCTTACACCTTCTTCCATGCTTACCCCCTCGGAACTGGCCCCATACCCTCTTAGCCCACCCCCATATCCACCCTACACTCCTGACTTTCAGAAAGACCATGATAAGGGGTTCATCCACCCCTCTCCCAAGCCCCTTAACTACCTTACGGGGGAACCCTGATTTTCCACCGGGGACCTCTGCAGAGTTTTTAAGTCAAGAGTGGCCATTTGAAGACGTCCTAGCTCTCCAATTCTATTCCAATGAGAAGCCTTTATCCTTTGAAACCCTAAAGTCTAACACCAAGACGCTCTCTCTTTTATTTTGGACTTACAGACAAATCCGACACTTCCTCACAACCCACGCCAGTCAGTCGGACTGGACACGACAACTGACGCCCTTTGAATCCTTGTGCCATTGTAAACAGCCGCAAAGACATTTAGTCTCCCTCCTGTATACTTTTCTCTTAGAAGCCCCGACGCAGACCCCTGCCCCTTCACAGGTCTCCTGGAGTAGAGACCTTCAAAGGTCTCTTTCCACGGAGGACTGGAACATTATCTATGAGTACGCACATAAGGGCTCTTTGAACGTTGCCATCCAAGACAATGGCTACAAGGTGATCACAAAATGGTATAGGACTCCGTCGCGTCTCCACATATTCTCCCCTAATATCCCTGATACTTGCTGGAGATGCGGGTTAGGGGTGGGAACTATGCTTCATGTGTGGTGGGATTGCGTGAACATTCAACCCTTTTGGAGGGAGGTTCACAGTCTCATCTCACATATCACTACCTACACTTTGGACTACACCCTGTCCCAATTTCTCTTGCACCTTACATCGCTATCCAAAAAAGACTACTACAAATCATTGGCGATGCATATGGTTAATGCCACCAGACTTTGTATACCCAGACATTGGCGCTCCACCAACATTCCAACAGTCAAGGAATGGTTTGCACGGATTTCCTCCATAAAAGAAATGGAGGAACTAATCTTCACCTCGCAAGACAGGATGCATACATTTTCAACCACATGGGCCTGCTGGTCTCATTTTGTTACCACTGAATGATACCTTCAGTACGTATCGTAGGGATAACTGAAGAGTGTAACAACATCTTAATCAGCGTTTGGTGGGGGGGGGGGGGGCAGGTGCGGATCCACTCACTTTTCCCCTCTCACTTCCCCCCTCCGTACTTCCCACCTAGAGCTCATTCCCTCTTCTCCTCTTCTTAGGATCTTTATGTTGTATCGTGACATAGATACTCTTCATATGATTCTGTTAAATTATGTTCTGTGACAATACTCTTGTTCTGTATGTCTTGTCTTACCCTTTTGAAATAAAAAACTCTTTGTGGAAAAAAAAGACCAAAATTAAGCTTTTTGGCTACAACCATAAATGCTACATTTGGAGAGGAGTCAACAAGGCCTATGACGAAGGGTACACTATTCCTACTGTGAAACACGGAGGTGGATCGCTGATGTTTTGGGGACGTGTGAGCTACAAAGGAATAGGAAATTTGGTCAAAATTGATGGCAAAATGAATGCAGTATGTTATCAAAAAATACTGGAGGAACATTTGCATTCATCAGCCAGGAAGCTGCGCATGGGACATACTTGGACATTCCAACATGACAATGATCCAAAGCACAAGGCCAAGTCGACCTGTCATTGGCTACAGCAGAATAAAGTGAAGGTTCTGGAGTGGCCATCTCAGTCTCCTGACCTCAATATCATCGAGACACTCTGGGGCAGAGGCAGCTCTCTAATTAGGCAAATTAGCCGGTCGCCTAAGGCCTCGCATTCACAGGGGCCTCGCAGCCTCCTAATTTGCCTGTGCTCGATCACTAATGCGGACTGACCAACTGGCTCCAGGTATCATCTATAAAAGGGGTGCAGGCAGCCATAGGGCACACCGGGCAGGCCGCAAGTCCATGCGGGGCCCTAAAGCAGCTGAGCTGCTCCTTCAGCCCGCGCCACTCACCTGGCCTCTCCGCATCTGGCTGGCTGCCTATTTAGGTCAGAAGACAGGTCAGGCAACGGTTACTCTCCAGCTGCCCTATGACTGTATGTGAAGGGGAAGGAGGAGCTCCGGTGGATGGATCCCATCCCAGCGTCTGCTGCAGCCTGGCCGACCGCCCAGAGAGAAAGTGAGTGCCTGGCCTGAAGCCCTCCTGTGTGCCTGGATAGGAGAAGCGACGGGGACAGCTGCATATGGAGGAATTGATCTTTCCATAGTCCTTCTGCAGCCACTCAATGCCCGCTTCGTCTGCGGGCATTCATTGGCTGCAGAAAGAATATGGAAAGATCGATTCCCCCATATGCAGCTGTCCCGAATGCTCCTCCTATCCAACTTCTTTCACTGCCCCCGTGCTCCCTGGTTCCTCCCAGTTCCCCCTGCTCCCTGGCTTCCCCCAGTGCTCTCTGGTCCCCTGTGCTCCCTGGCTCCCCCCAGTGCTCTGTGCTCCCTGGCTCCCCCCATGCTCTCCCCCCCACTGTGCTGTCCAGCTCCCCCCCACTGCTCTCCAGCTCCCCCCCACTGCTCTCTGATCCTCCCTGGCTCCCCCCATACTCTCCCCAAGTGCTCTCCGACCCCTTTATGCTCCCTGGCTCCCCCCATACTCTCCCCCCAGTGCTCTCTGACCCCCTCATGCTCCCTGGCTCCCTCCAACAGTGCTCTCCAAACCCCCAGAACTCTCTTTTCCCCCCATGCTCCCTAGCCCCTCCCAGTTCTACCTGCCCCCCCCCAGTGCTGTCCAGTTCCACCCCCTATACTCCCTGGCTTCCCCCTGTGCTTTCTACTCCACCCTGTGCTCTCCAGCTCCACCCACAAATGCTCTCCAGCTCCCACAGTGCTCTTCAGCTCCCCCTGTGCTCTCTACCCCCTTGTGCTTTCTGTCCCCCCACAAATGCTCTCCACTCCACTGTGCTATACAGCTCCCCCTATTGCTTTTCAACTCCCCCCACCCTCCCTGTGCTCCCTGGCTCACCCCATGCTCTGCACCACACTGCGCTATCCAGCACCCCCAGTGCTCTCCACCCCCCACCCTCCCTGTGCTATTCTGCCCCTCCTCCAGTACTCTCTGGCCCCCATGCTCTCTGCCCCACCAGGCTCTCCGCTCCCGCCAGTGTGCCCCCCTAGTGCTCTCCAGCTCCCCCAGTGCTCTCCACTCCCCCAGTGCTCTTGCCCCTCACACTCTGCTGCTCTCAGCCTCACTCCCGTGCTCTCCACCACCCCTGTTCTCTTTTCTGGCCCCCTCACCCCGGCAGCTCTGCTAGGTTCCTCCTCCTTTTCCCTCCGGCTGCTGCAGGGGGTCTCTCAGGCTGGAGAGTGGTGAAGGGACCGCTATCATGGGCTGTTAAATCTATTTTTTTGTCCCAGTCCGGGCCTGGTGGGCATGATGAGCAGCGAGGCTGGCAAGGATCGATAGTCCTGGAGGGAGAAGAGCTCTAAAGACCTCCCAGGACTGGAGGACAGGCTGACTAGGGCCAGAAAATGAGGATGGGTGGAAGGTACAGGTGACCAGGGACCACTCCATCTTACAGCAAACAGATCCTCGGGGAGGAGCAAGACACTGTCCCCACCCAGAATGAGAATGGACCCTGCCTGCTGCTGGCCGTCATGAACATCCTGCTGGCATGGAACGTACCATACCAAGCATCACACACAGCGTCCCACAGACAGGCACTGCAGACTGGATCATAGGGCACAGGAGGGGCTGCAGACAGGGCTAGGGATCTCTCTATCACCCCCCTCTCTCTCATACCCCCCTCTCTCGCCTCCCCCTCTCCCTCGCTCTCTCTCCCCTCCCCCCTCTCTCTCTCTCTGTGTAGGGATCCCCCCACTCTCCTTCCTCTCTAGATGTGGAATGATTCAGTGACACCCCCTTCCCATTCTCCCAAGGCACAGGGGAAAATCCTAGAGGGGTTGTCACCTTGCTGGGTCCCAGATGTTGTATTGGCTGCATATGTCTGATGGGTGAGGAGGGTGCCCTGGGAGTGGTGCTGATCGCCTGTGTGCTAGATCCATGCATGTTTCTGCAGCCATTTTTACTTGCTTGTATTTTTTTTATTCATTATGGGCGTGAGTGGGGCCTTGTGTCTAAATTTTGCCTAAGGCCTCACAAAGCCTAAAGCTTCATGCAAGACAGCTCAAGAAACTTTACAGGAACTGGAGGATTTTTGCCAAGAGGAATGGGCAGCTTTACCATCTGAGAAGATAAAGAGCCTCATCCACAAATACCACAAAACACTTTAAGCTGTCATTGATGTTAAAGTTGGCAATACGTGGTATTAATAACTGGGGTATGTAAACTTTTGATCATGGTCATTTGGGTAATTTCTGTTGCAATTATGATTTAAAAAGAGTAAACACAGTTGATTGATAATAAATTGCCTCAGCCAAACCCTAACCATGAGTGAAAGAAAAGTTTTTGTGTTATTAATATTCTCTGAAAAATGGCCAAGAAATCACATAAATTCTGCCAGACTATGTAAACTTATGAGCACAGCTGTATATATATATATATATATATATATCTCCTGTTGATTACATTCATATGCTCAATAGTTCATGTAATGATCCCCAAAGTGTTAAGCAAAAAAGCACAACAACTGGGTAAATGGGTATGCCCCCCTGTGTTTTTCCTTCTTTTTTGTTTCAAAAATAGTAAACAGTATAGTAGAGGAATTAGAGGAATATCCATTTAATTTATTTATAACCTAAAAAAGTAATAAACCACCTTTCAAAATGTCAATTAAGTTTTATAAATGGCTTCTAGTTACCTTTGACTCCACTAATAAAAAAAGTGAATATTTGCAGAAGCTATTAATGTTTTTGGCAGCAATAATCTTTATACAAGTTAAAAAATGCACTCTGTATTCTCATCTAGGTGATAACGTAAGAAGGCTGTCTGAATGCAAATCTTAAAACTTGCTTAATGAGCAGATCAGAAGAAGGAATTTAATCAAAAAGGATTTGTGGTTTGTAGATTCATTTATTAGCTATATTAAACACAGCATTAAGGGTCAGGATTTTCATTAGTGGCTATGATTAGAACAATTCCTTGCTTTGAATAAAATTCTTCTTTATACATTTTCACAATAAAGGCAAATTTAACAGAGAAAATATATATAATGCTCTAACCTGAACATTTTGTCCTTGGTCATCTTGACTCTATAATATAGAAAATATACAAAACTTACAATGTGTTTGAAATTATATATCTATATGCAGTATTCTACAGCATAGAGGTGCATAGTTTAGGCTGGAGTATTGATACCTAAAGAGGGTGCTCATTTTGTGTCTAATAACAGAGATGTTAAAGTATTTGGAAACCCTCACTGAATAACATTATGTTTGACAAAGCATGGTGTATCACTAAAAATTGTATTTTTAAAATACAATTTCTGATCCTTTGCAGCCCCTTTTCAGCCACTTATTGTCTACAAGTACTAATTTAGGTAGCTGCATGGCATTCCTCCGAGTATGTTTCCTGATGGTGACAACAGTTGGCCTTGCCTGAATGATGTATGTTAAAAGGGCCATTTTTAGTCTCCTTTGAGATTCCTTTAGTCTTTTTGACAGGGTAGATATGCAGGAACAAACTTGGTAAATAGGGACAGATACTGTACAGTTATAACAGTCAATGTCTGAACAAAGACTTTTATGGAAGGCTCACAGGACTTGTCAAAAACCATCTTTTTTAACCTTTTTGACACTTTTTTTGTGAAATGGTAGGGGTACATTTGTACCCCATTACCAATTCACACAGGGGGGGGCGGGATCTGGGGGTCCCCTAGTGGGCTTCTAGATTCCAATAAGCCCCCCACCCACAGACCCCCACAACCACTGGGCAAGGGTTGTGGGGATGAGGCCCTTCTCCCCATCAACATGAGGACAAGGTGCTTTGGGGGGCTACCTCAAAGCACCCTCCCAATGTTGAGGGCATGTGGCCTAGTACGGTTCAGGAGGGGGGCACTCTATCGTCCCACCCTCTTTTCCTGCGGCCTGCCAGGTTGCGTGCTCGGATAAGGGTCTGGTATGGATTTTGAGGGCGACCCTCACGCCATTTTTTTTTAAATTTTGGTGCGGGGTTCCCCTTAATATCCATACCAGACCTGAAGGGCCTGGTATGGAATTTAGGGGGACCCCCACGCCTTTTTTTTTATTTTGGCGTGGGGTTCCCCTTAATATCCATACTAGACCTGAAGGGCCTGGTATGGAATTTAGGGGGACCCCCACGCATTTTTTTTTATTTTGGTTTGGGGTTCCCCTGTGGGGAAATCCCATGCCTTTTTTATCAATGAACTCTTATGTGTATTGTCGGACCGACAATTCATTATAGCCGCGAGTAGTTTTAAATTACTTTTTTTTCCTTTGAAATGTAATTTTGCTGTCAGACTGTTCTAATCACAGGAAACATGCGCCCCTTTACAGGCATACTATAGACACCCCCAGGTACGAAATTTAAAGGAATATTACACTTTTATTGTTTCACTTTAAGCATTATTAAAATCACTGCTCCCGAAAAAACGGCCATTTTTAAAACTTCTTTTTGCATTGATACATGTCACCTGGGGCAGGACCCAGGTCCCCAAACACTTTTTATGACAATACCATGCATATAAGCCTTTAAAATTAGCACTTTTGATTTCTCCCATAGACTTTTAAAGGGTGTTCCGCGGCTTTCGAATTTGCTGCAAACAACCCAAATTGTTCACTGTTCGGTAAACTGGCCAGCCGATGTTCGAGTCGAACATGAGTTTGACTCGAACTCGAAGCTCATCCCTACTCATGACATGTTACAGGAAGCACCCTCATGGCTAACAGAGGACAAAATTATAAAAATACTTGAAAAACGTAACATTAATAAGTCACTGGGACCAGATGGCTTGCACCCGAGGGTCCTTATGGAACTCAGTCAAGTAATTGCCAGATCATTGTTCCTAATTTTCTACTGACTGGAATGGTACCAGCTGATTGGAGAAAAGCCAATGTAGCATCAATATTTAAAAAAAGCCCAAGATACATCCCTGGGAATTATAGACCAGTTGGCCTAACATCAATTGTATGCAAGCTCTTGGAGGGGATGATAGGGGACTATATACAAGATTTTAGTAACAACAACAGTATCATTAGCAGTAGGGATGAGCCCGACGTTCGAGTCGAACATAAGTTCGACTCGAATATCAGGTGTTCGCCTGTTCACTGAATGTTGAATATTATGGGGTGTTCGCTGGAAATTCGAGCGCCTGCGGAATTCCCCATAATGAACGGCGAGATTGTCAATGCACTGCTAGATCACAGTGCATTGACAGCTGCTGATTGGCCAAAGCATGCACCTGACCTGCATGCTTTGGCCAATCACAGGACACTCTGCTGTGAGAACCATGATTGGCCACATCCCACACTATGTAAGGCTGCTTACACAGCAGCCGTACATAGTTTTATGAATGAGAGCAGTAAAATTACATTTGTAAAGGAAAAAATGTCATTTAAAACTGTAATGTATTGCCGGATCCTGGCAATATACATAAAAATCATTGAAAAAAATGAGCCCAGTCCATTACCAGGCCCTTTGGCCAAAATCCATCAAAATTAAGAAAAACAATTGTGTTTAAATACTCTGCCTCGATGGGAGGCGTCCCACGACTGCAGGCTTTTTGCAAGGACAGCTGATATTT
Organism: Lithobates septentrionalis; assembly: GCA_037952835.1. Taxonomy (NCBI): domain Eukaryota; kingdom Metazoa; phylum Chordata; class Amphibia; order Anura; family Ranidae; genus Lithobates; species Lithobates septentrionalis. The sequence goes on along the minus strand of JBBDGP010000091.1, from coordinate 1,164,749 downwards.
AGCTGAGGGCAGGGCCACCCTGTGATGAAAATGAATAACCCCACCCTTCTGATGTTACGTGACATCACATGACATCAGAAAGGGGCAGGGTCACCCGTTTACATTACCAGGTGGGCCCTTGTCCCCTCCCCATGTTGAGGGCATGTGGCCTGGTACGGTTCAGGAGGGGGCGCTCTCTCATCCCACCCTTTTCCTGCAGCCTGCCAGGTTGCATGCTCTGATAAGGGTCTGGTATGGATTTTGAGGGGACCCCCACGCCATTTTTTTTAAATTTTGGTGCAGGGTTCCCCTTAATATCCATACCAGACCTGGAGAGCCTGGTATGAATTTTTGGGGGGGGTGCAATTCTTTTTTTTAATTTTGGTGCGAGGTTCCCCTTAATATTCATACCAGACCCAAAGAGCCTGGTAATGGACTGGAGGGGGGAACCAATGCCATTTTTTACAATGATCTATATTCCCAGGATCCGACAATTCATTACAGCCGCAAGCAGTTTTAAATGACATTTTTTCCTTTAGAAATGTCATTTTGCTGTGGTACTGTTCTGAACATGGGAAAGATGCGCTACTTTACAGGCATACTAAGGATATCCCCCAGGCACAATATTTAAAGGAATAGTTAATTTTTATTGTTTCACTTTACGCATTATTAGAATCACTGCTCCTGAAAAAACTGATGTTTTTAAAACTTTTTTTACATTGATACATATCCCCTGGGGCAGGACCCGGGTCCCCAAACACTTTTTATGGCAATAATATGCATATAAGCTTTTAAAATTATCACTTTTGATTTTTCATGTTCGCACAAATTTTTTGCCTGTTCCCAATTTCTGGTGCGAACTCAACTGGGGGGGGGTGTTCGGCTCATCCCTAATTGGCAGTAATCAGCATAGATTCATGAAGAATCGTTCTTGCCAAGCCAATCTATTAAACTTCTATGAGGAGGTGAGCTGCCATCTAGATAAAGGAAGACCCATAGACGTGGTGTATCTGAATTTTGCAAAAACATTTGATACAGTTTGCCATAAACATTTACTGTACAAAGTAAGCTCCGACCATAGAGTACATGGATTGAGAGTAGTGATAAATGGGGAATACTCAGAATGGGGTAGAAAGTGGGGTCCCCAGGGTCCTGTCCTGGGACCAATCCTATTTAATTTTTTCATAAACGGCCTGGTGGATGGGATAAACAGCTCAATCTCTGCATTTGCGGACAATACTAAACTAAGCAGGGCAATAACTTCTCTGTAAGATGTGGAAAACCTTGCAAGAAGATTTGAACAAATTAATGGGGTGGGCAACTACATGGCAAATGAGGTTTAATGTAGAAAAATGTAAAATATTGCATTTGGGTGGTAAAAATATGAATGCAATCTACTCACTAGGGGGAGAACCTCTGGGGGAATCTAGGATGGAAAAGGACCTGGGGGTCCTAGTAGATGACAGGCTCAGCAATGGCATGAAATGCCAAGCTGCTACAAGCAAAGCAAACAGAATATTTATAGGGTGGTGTAGCGCTATTATAAAATCATAAGCAAAAGTCCAACATAGAACAGTTGTATATTGGTGATAAGAGTTCACCTAGCATGAACAGGTGAATAAATTTCACTTAAAAATCCCTAAATGAACCAGAGGGATGTATCCTGAGGTGTCACAACTGTGAAGGGACCGCCACCATCACCCATAGTGGATAGTAACAAGCATGGATGTTAGTCAAAACCAGTTCCTTAGTGGCATGGGGATATAATCCACAGCTCCTCCACAACGTTCAATGCCCAATTAAAAAGAAAAAAGAACTCATCATAGTGCAGACATCCAGATAATGTTTATTATAAAAAAGGCAAAGGCTATTACAACCACACTTTCAGAGAAAAAACAGAATATTGGCATGCAATTAAAAGGGGATTAACTCCAGAGATAAAACAATAATTCTCCCACTCTACAAGAATCTGGTCCGGCCACACCTGGAGTATGCTGTCCAGTTCTGGGCACCAGTCCTCAGGAAGGATGTGCTGGAACTGAAACTTCCCTGGAGCGATTCCAGGGAAGGGCAACAAAACTAATAAGGGACTGGAGGACCTTAGTTATGAGGAAAGGTTACGAGCACTGAACTTGTTCTCTCTGGAGAGGAGACGCTTGAGAGGAGATATGATTCCAATGTACACATACCGTACTGGTGACCCCACAATAGGGATAAACATTTTCAGCAAAAGGAAATTTAATAAGACACACGGCCATTCACTAAAATTGGAAGAAAAGTGGTTTAATCTTAAACTGTGCAGAGAGTTCTTTACTGTAAGAGTGGTTAGGATGTGGAATTCTCTTCCACAGACAGTCGTTTCAGCAGGGAGCATCGATAGTTTCAAAAAACTATTAGATAAGCACCTGAACAACCACAACATACAGGGATATACAATATAATACTGACATAAAATCACACACATAGGTTGGACTTGATGGACGTGTGTCTTTTTTCAACCTCACCTACTATGGGGGTCATTTACTATAACTCCAGGAAGTACTGGGCACTATGGCAAATAATAGAGCAAATTTTAGCCAAATGGAAACAAAACGGCGAATTTGCGCATGAAAATCAGCGATATAAGTGGAGAACAAACGTTTGTAAATTCTAAATTGCCGCTAATTAGCGCTTCCGCGTATATACAAATGCCAATTCTCATCAAGTTGTTATATAGCACTGTACTGTAGCCATGATCCATGTATGTGAAAGAAACATTTTTTATCAGAGATGAGCTCTAGTTCCCGTGCATCTATTGATTTATATTGCAATTAGTATTCCTAGTTTTTTTTTCCTTCTTTTGCTAAGAAATGCAGTTCTGAATGATTATTACATAGTAATGTCTGCTATTCTGTAAAGTTACATGTATTAATCATTTAGGTTACCTATGTTGTTTTTTTCATGTTTTTGATTTATTATTTAATAATTTAGTTGACTATAACGCAGTAATTATTTATGTTCATTCTTTAATAATACTACACTATTATGCAGGTCTTGTACTTAGCACAATGGCTTAGTGGTCTGCTTTGATATCTCCACACCACTCATGGTATGAGTTCAAACAACAACCTACCATCCACCAGCTCTGTTTATTTTTTCAGTGCGCAAGTGAATTAAAATAAACAAACAAAGAAATGTAAACTGCCCTTTAGCTAGTGTGTGGTGTTTGGAATGTCACATCATAATATAATTGAATACTTACATACCATTGCATGCATTTAAAGAGTTAATACAATAAAAACTTTCACATTAAACTGCATTGGCTACTTGGCAATCACCTATTTTCAGTAAATAAATATACACGTATATTTGTGTTGCTTTGGCTAACAGTAATTCTCCTTTTCTCCACCAATAGTAAACTTTTAGGATTCTTCTGTGGGATTTGAACCCATGAGTCTTTCAATACCTGAATGTTTGAAGGTAGAGGTGCTAACTGCTAGCCTATTGGGCTGAGCACAATTATATATACAAAATACTTTTACTAGTGTTTGATGTGTTATATACTATACAATAAAGTTTATCAAATGTAAACTGCTTGTTAGCTAGTGTGTGGTGTTTGGAGATTCACCCCATAATATTAGTGAATACTTACATACCATTGCATGCATTTGAAGAGTTAATACAATAATATCAACCACATTAAAGTGGTTACACATTAAAGGCTACTTGGCATTCACTGTGTGCTGCTTTGGCTAATTGGCTAACTGGCTAACAGTAATTCTCCTTTTCTCCACCAATAGTAATCTTTTAGGATTCTTCTGTGGGATTTGAACCCATGAGTCTTTCAATACCTGAATGTTTGAAGGTAGAGGTGCTAACTGCTAGCCTATTGGGCTGAGCACAATTATATATACAAAATACTTTTACTAGTGTTTGATGTGTTATATACTATACAATAAAGTTTATCAAATGTAAACTGCTTGTTAGCTAGTGTGTGGTGTTTGGAGATTCACCCCATAATATTAGTGAATACTTACATACCATTGCATGCATTTGAAGAGTTAATACAATAATATCAACCACATTAAAGTGGTTACACATTAAAGGCTACTTGGCATTCACTGTGTGCTGCTTTGGCTAATTGGCTAACTGGCTAACAGTAATTCTCCTTTTCTCCACCAATAGTAATCTTTTAGGATTCTTCTGTGGGATTTGAACCCATGAGTCTTTCAATACCTGAATGTTTGAAGGTAGAGGTGCTAACTGCTAGCCTATTGGGCTGAGCACAATTATATATACAAAATACTTTTACTAGTGTTTGATGGTTTATATACCATACAATAAAGTTTATCAAATGTAAACTGCTTGTTAGCTAGTGTATGGTGTTTTGGAGATTCACACCATAATATTAGTGAAGACTTATTTATTTTTATTTAAAGCGGGGGTTCACCCACACCGCCAAAAAAAAAAATATTAAAAGCCAGCAGCTACAAATACTGCAGCTGCTGACTTTTAATACATGGCCACTTACCTGTCCCAGGGTCCAGCGATGTCGGCAGGGGACGCCGAGAACCCGCTCGGTTCTCGGCAGCTGCCGCCGCCATCCTAGGTGAGGGAATCAGGAAGTGAAGCATTGCGGTTTCACTTCCCGGTTCCCTACTGCGCATGCGCGAGTCGCGCTGCGCGTCCCTAGTGGTCGCTGCTCTCTCCTGGGAGCTGTGTGTTCCCAGCAGACAGCGCGGTCGGGACGGGAAGAGGCATAGACTCCCATGGGAGTCTATGCCTGAAGTGGGTGCAAATACCTGTCTTAGACAGGTATCTGCACCCCCCTCCCCCCTGAAAGGTGCCAAATGTGACACCAGAGGGGGGGAGGGTTCCGAAAAGCGGAAGTTCCATTTTTGTGTGGAACTCCGCTTTAAGGTACTTCTATAGTGCCATCAATTTACGCAGTGCTTTACATATACATTATACACTAATATGGGCCCCTACCCTCAAGGAGCTTACAATCTAAGGTCCCTAACTCACATTCATATACTAGGGCCAATTTAGACAGAAGCCAATTAACCTACCAGCATGTCTTTGGAGTGTGGGAGGAAACCGGAGTACCCGGAGGAAACCCACGCAGGCACAGGGAGAACATGCAAACTCCAGGCAGGTAGTCTTGTGGTGTGGTTGGGAATACGAACCAGCGACCATTTTAGCCAAATAAAATTTCAACAGGCGAATGTGCAAATGAAAAACTAGCGCTATTAGTGAGAAACACATGTTAGTAAATTTTAAGCTGGCGCTAATTAGCGCTTCCGCGTATATGCAAATGCCAATTCCTACCAAGTTGTTATATAGTACTGCACTGTAATCATGATCCATGTATGTGAAAGAAACATTTTTATGTGAGATGTGCTCTACCTCGTGTGCATCTATTGATGTATGTTGCAATTAGTATTCCTAGTTTTTTCCTTCTTTTGCTAACTAATGCAGTTATGAATGATTATTACATAGTAATGTCTGCTATTCTGTAAAGTTACATGTATTAAACATTTAGGTTATCTATTTGTTGTATGTTGTTTTTTATTTTTTAATTTAGGTGACTATAAAGCGGTAATTATTTATATTCATTCTTTAATCATACTACACTATTATGCAGGTCTCATACTTAGCTTAATGGCTTAGTAGTCTGCTCAGATGTCTCCACAGCACTCATGGTACAAGTTCAAATACCAGCCAACCTACCATCCCCCAGCTGTGTTTATTTTTTCAGTGCACAAGCGAATTAAAATAAACAAACAAAAAAATGTAATCTGCCCATTAGTTAGTGTGTGGTGTTTGGAATTTCACACCATAATAGTATTAAATACTTACATATCATTGCATGCATTTGAAGAGTTAATATAATAGGATCAGCCAAATTTAAAGTGCATTGGCTAATTGGCATTCACCTATTTTCAGCATATGCTGCTTTGGCTAATTGGCTAATAGTCATTTGCTTTTTTTTCACCAATTCAATCTTTTAGTATTTCTCTGTGGGATTTGAACCCATGAGTTCTCTCAAGGTAGAAGTGCTGACCGCTAGCCTATTGGGTGTAGCACAGTCATACATAGAAAATACATTCACTAGTGTTTGATGTTTCTTCTCCCCGAGCTGTCTCTCCTGCTGCCACCATCTTCTCCCGCTGATGTGTTCTTCAGCGCAGCCGGTTACCCACTAATAAAAAAAAAGGCGCTCTTCTTGTGGCGGTCTTCTGTGGCCATCCGATAATGTCACCCGGAGAGTCCGCTCCATGGCTATGTAAGAGACACTACACAGCGGGTGACAACACAGCGGAGGAAGACCACAATGGAAGAAGAGCAGCTTTTTTTTATTAGCGGGTAACCAGCGGTGCGGAAGAACACAGCAGATGGTGGTGGCAGGAGAGACGGCTCTGGGAGAATACAGCTCGGGGAGAAGATGGAGGAGGGAGAGACAGCGTCTGGAGAAGATGGCTCAGGGAAGAAGACAGCTCGGGGCTATTCTACAATAAAGGACTTGTCAAAAACCGGCTATTAATTTTTTTACATTTCACTGCTTTTTTTGGTGAATGGGTAAGGGTAAAATGTACCCCATACCTATTCACATAGGGGGCAGGATCTGGGAGCCCCCTTGTTAAAGGGGGCTTCCAGATTCTGATAAACCCCCTGCCTGCAGACCGACAACCACCGACCAGTGTTGTCGGGAAGAGGCCCTTGTCCCCATCAACATGGGGAAAAGGTGCTTTGGGGCATGTGGCCTGGTAAGGTTCAGAAGGGGAGGGTGCTCACTCGTCCCCCCCTATCCTGACCTCCAGGCTGCATGCTCAGGTAAGGGTCTGGTATGGATTTTGGGGGCCCCACATCAAATTTATTTTACATTTTGGTGTGGGGTTCCCCTTAAAGTCCATACTGAAGGGCCTGGTATGTACTAGGGGGACCCTACGACATTTTTTTCCTTGAATTTTGGAATTCCATACCATATTTTTGAATAAGTACATACCATTGCATGCATTTGAAGAGTTAAAATATGGAATAAAGCAAGCTGATGTGCTTTGCCTAATTATGCTTCTGAGTACAATGCACACTTCTGGGAGGTGATGCTGTCAGTGGGATTTGAATTCATGGCTTGAACTTTTGGGGGCAGCAGGGTATACCGCTATGCTACAGAGCTGAGCACTTACCTACAGAGAAAATACATTTACTAATGTTTGATTCAATACAATAATGTTTTGCATTTCAGGCATTAATATTATAGTAACAACCATGCTCGTGCCGATGTGGCATTGGCTAATAGGCATTTGCCTCTTTTCAGCATATGCTGCTGAGTACAATGCAAGCTTTCAGTAGGTGATACCATCTGTGTGATTTTCAGCCATTTGAGCACAATTATATTGAGAACATATGTTTACTAGTGTTTGATGGTGGGACTACTTTATATTCTAGGTATAAAATAGTACTCAGCACAGTGACTTAGGCACCTTTCACACTTGTGCAACCTGAAAGTTGCAAGATTTTAATGCGACTTTAAGCAATGCCTATGTAATCTTGAGGTCTATGGACGCAGGAGTCGCAGGGAAAGACACGCAACTTGCCCATTATTTTGCATCAGCAATTTTGCCGCAATTCCAGGGAATGCCTGTGTAAACTTGAGGTCTATGGATCTCAACTCGCATCAAAGTCAGACCAAAGTAGTACAGGGACTACGTTGAAGTCAGTGTTACTTGAAGTCGCACAGATATGAATGGTACACATTAAAAATCATGGGGTATGACTTGTCATACGACTCTGATGTCCAAAGTGTGACTCAGCCCGACTTTGTCAGCGATTTCAGAGACATCAGTGCACTTTCCTGCACAGATGTCTAGTGAAATCACATAGGTCCCAACTGTTCTCCTTTAAGAAGGTGTCCTATGCCTACCTACTTTTGCTAATAGGTGTCCCTTATACCCATCTCAAAAAGTTGGGAGGTAAGAAATCGCCCCCTGAAGTCGCCCAAAGTAGTGCAGGAACTACTTTTGGGAATTGTTGTGGCGTCGCACCAATTCGGACAATTCCATTGCCATCAATAGGTGCCGATTTGGCCTACAATTTGACATGTCAATTCAGATCTATGTGAACATGGGTGAAGTTGCATAGATATTAGAGCTGCACGGTTCTGGCCAAAATGAGAATCACAATTTTTTTGCTTAGAATAAAAAGATCACGATTCTCACGACGTAAAATCTTTCACATTATCCCACAAAAAATTGGGCTAACTTTTCTTTTTTTTAATTCATTAAAGTACTTTTTTCCAAAAAAAATTGCATTTGAAAGGCGCAAATACAGTGTGACATAAAATATTGTAACAATCACCATTTTATTCTCTAGGGTCTCTACTAAAAAAATATATATATAATGTTGGGGGGTTTTAAGTAATTTTCTAGCAAAAAAAAAAAATGATTTTAACCTGAAACCAACAAATGTCAGAAAAATGTTTAGTGTTTAAGTGGTTAAACTTTCCTCACTTACACAGAAGTCTATTTAATTGACAAATTGTTACAAGGTTTCTAGTTAAGTTCACTGATAAAGAATGTTCTAATTCTTGGCAGACTTCCTGGTTTTTCGGCTGTGGCTTCAGAAGAGCAGAGAGAGTTCTTTGCATAGCAAGAATCGTGAAACTCTTTTTTCAAGATCGTAAAGGGGAAAAAAATCACGATGACGATTAATCGTGCAGCTCTAATAAATATGCATGGAAATCATGGGGACAACTTTTCATGTGACTGAGGTCCAAAGCTCCATGAAAAGTCACCCAAGTGTGAAAGTAACCTAATGCGATTAATTGATAACACCTTTGAATAAGGCCCCATTTGCTCTTGTGCGACCTTAAAATTGCACAGCTTTGTCATGGGACTTGAAGCAATGTCTGTGTAATCTTGTGGTGTATGGACCTCAAATCGCATCAAAGTCAAACCAAGGTAGTGCAGGGACGAATTTGCTACACCTTCAGGATGCACAAGTGACAATAGGGCCAAATTCAAAGGTGTTATCCTTGAATCTCATTCACACTGCTGCGACCTGAAAGTCACACTATTTTGCTGCCACTTTGCCGCTGCAACTTGGCCCCAACTTCTGGGAATGCCTGTGTAATATTGTACCCGATATACCTCAAGTCACACCAAAGTAGTACAGGGACTACTTTGAAGTTGGTGCGACTTAAAGTAGCACAGATATGAATGGTTGTCATTGAGAATCATGGGGTACAACTTGTCATGCAACTCAGAGGTCCAAATTTGCTGGAAAATTCACCCAGCTGTGAAACAAGTCATATATTTCAATAAAAGGAACTCTCATTTATACTTGCATAGTCCTTACTGATTTACATCAGCAGAACAAATACAGGAAGAGATGTGTGCACATGGGACGGAAGCAAATGTGTGGTGATGCCAAACAAATCAATGAACCCCACCCACACCAAATCTAACTATGACATCCACCCCGCATTGATTAAGTACAAGTACATATCCTACACTTACCCAGCCAATGAGCAGCGCCTCCTCTCTGCTAAAGAGACCTCGCCACGTCCACCTAGATGGAGATCCTGACCAGCACAGGAACTTCCGGGTGCATACAATGAATAATTTCCAGGTCAGAAGGTGAAACCACGCTTTTGATTGCCGCTGCGAATATGTGATCTCAACCATGATTAGTATTTTTTTTATTTTTAGATATGCAAATCTGTATTTCTACATATATTTGAAGGTAAACTTAAGGGAGTTTGCTAAGACATGGTGTCCCTGGGTTAGCAGCAGGTGAATTACAAAGGCAAAAGGCCCACTTTGAGCCCTGGTTCACACTGACACCAGGAGGAAAGCGTTCAGCTGAACTCACACAATTTCATTCCTGCATGTCAGTCCCGACTGTGGGGGCAAGATCAGAGACATCAGTGCAGGTTTCTGCACCAATATCAATACAAATCGCACCAATTAGAACAGTGCAATTGCCACAGATTTGACATGTCAAATCACACCAATGTGAACCAGAGCTGACACATTCAAACACTACCTATCCACCAGCTGAATTCATTACCTGCAATTCTCCACAGCTGTTAATGATAAAGGTGGAATTTTTATACATAACTTGCAGTTGTGCAGAAGCCTAGGTTTACATTGGAGCGATTGGTCATGCGATTTGAGAGATCAAATCGCATGACTATTGGTAATGGCACTGTTCCAATTGATGCAACTTTTTTGTGGCACCGCATCAATTTGCAAAAGTAGTTCCTGCACTACTTTTGCCGATTTCAGGTGCGACTTCTATAGACATTTGTGTATGAAGCCACCTGAAATCACACTGACCTTGCTACTTTGAAATTGTGCTACTTCAAGTGAAATAGCGCAATTTCAAAGTAGCATGTGAACCAGGGCAAAGAGATTAGTTTTTTGGTGCACAAATACATATTGAAATAAAATATAAAAGAGATATTGCACTTTCCCAAAACCACCACCCACAAAAACTAAAGAAAGAAAAGTAGAAGAAAAAAAAAAAAAAAAAAAACACCACACACACACACACACCACAACAAAAGCTCAATGTATTTATTTTACCAGTAGAAAAAAAATAAATTTACATTTACTAGCTTCAAAAAAATTTGGACAGGATATATGGTACTACATTTAGCAACGGAATTTTAAGGGCCCTGCTCATAGGAGCTTACAATCTAAAATTAGACAAAACCTTAGAGTGGACACAGCTTTAATTTCAGTGTATAGCGGGGACACATCACATTATTATCTGCAAGATTATAGAAACATACTTAACAGTCATTCTTACAAAGCATTCAAACAGAATATTGCAAAAGACTTACTCAAAACACCCACCACCAGCCCACAATTCACACATACATACATTGGTGACCATGTTCTGCTGGAAGCTGCATTTCGGTGTACACGATTAAACGAGATCAAAAATAGTAGGTCAGTAGATGCTTCCAAACGATGTTTGCATGATCAGACAGGAACAATACACACACAACATTGACAGCATGGCCACATAAACCCACTTTTGATTGAAAAAATGCACAAGAATTTCATCAAATCTCCCAATATCATTCCTTCTCCATCACAACAAAAAACCTGACCTTCTCAGGCCAAACGAGCCCTCCTACTGCAGGCCTTTATATAAGAGAGGTTGTATTGTTAGCACACTGACACACCCAATAGAAGTACACGCCCACCAGTATCTTTCAATCTGTCTCTTCACGTATGTCTAAAGTGATTGCACCTGATGAGCAGGAACACATAATAGGATTTGCAACTCTGTTAGCCTTGGCTATGTGCATCAAATCTCCAACTACAGGACAAAGATCAAAGTCCATTTGCATCCACATAAACAAAGCAACAGTTTTCTAAGCATATGTACCCGTGCAGTGTAAACCCTAAAATTTGAAATGTCCAAGTCCCTGGGCATGATTAGTGCTAATAAACATTAACATCAGTCCCTGGCTGCAATGAGCTTCCAATATAAAGTCCAAAATTAACAATCTTACATTAGAACCTATTTCGACAGGAGACAAATAAGATGCCAGCATGTCTTTAGATTGTGGTGAGAAACCCACACAGGGAGAACATATAAACTTCAACACAAGCATTAGCATGTTGGGGAATTGAACCAACATCCCAGGTGCTGCTAAACGGAACTGCTACCCACTTAGCCACCAGGCAGCCCCACACATGTTCTCTGCATCTCTGTGGTGTGAACCAGCCCTAAGTCCATAGCCATGCTCAGTGTCACAAGCAATATACAGTATATTGGCGTAAGTATTGGGATGCCTGCCTTTAAACACACATGAACTGTAATGGCATCCCAGTATTAGTATTGGGTTCAAAACTCATTTGGCCCACCCTTTGCAGCTATAACAGCTTCAACTCTTCTTGTCCACAAGGTTTAGGAGTGTGTCTATGGGAATGTTTGACCATTCTTCCAAGTGCATTTGTGAGGTCAGGCACTGATGTTGGACGAGAAGGCTTGACCTACAGTCTCCTCTCTAATTTATCCCCAAGGTGTTCTGTTGTGTTGAGGTCAGGACTCTGTGCAGGCCAGTCAAGTTCCTCCACCCCAAAATCACTCATCCATGTCTTTATGGACCTTGCTTTGTGCACTGGTCCAAATGATTTGGTGGAGGGGGATTATGGTGCAGGGTTGTTTTTCAGGGCTTGGCCTCTTAGTTTCAGAGAAGGGAACTCTTAAGGCGTCAGCATACCAAGACATTTTGGACAATTTCATGCTCCCAACTTTGTGGGAACAGTTTGGGGATGGCCCCTTCCTGTTCCAACATGACTGCACACCAGTGCACAAAGCAAGGTCCATAAAGACATGGATGAGCAAGTTTGGGGTGGAGAAACTTGACTGGCCTGCACAGAGTCCTGGCCTCAACCCGATAGAACACCCTTTGGCTGAATTAGAGTAGAGACTGCAAGCCAGGCCTTCTCATCCAACATCAGTGCCTGGCCTCACAAATGCACTTCTGGAAGAATGATCAAACATTCCCATAGGCAGACTAAACCTTGTGGACAGCCTTCCCAGAAGCTGTTCTAGCTGCAAAGGGTGGGCCAAATCAAATTTTAACCCTACGGACTAAGACTGGGCTGCCATTAAAGTTCATGTGTGTGTAAAGGCAGGCGTCCCAATACTTTTGGCTATATAGTGTATCTGGAAAAGACTTACAACAGTGGTGGAACCCTCCTACACATAACTACTACAATTAGACATAGTTATAGGACCAGGGAGATGAGACAACTTCTCTACATGAAGTAACATGGTTGAGATTTGAACCAAAACCCTCAGAGATACTAAGCAGAAGTTCTAACCTCTAAGCCACAGAGCTGCCACATGTGAGACCCTCCTACACATAACTACACATAAATACACATAAATACACATAAAAACACATTGATACTGCATTTCTATGGACATACAAGTGATGGAATTACATTACTCAAGAGTTATTCTTCTTGATTTATTCTGTGATATTTGGTGTTTTTTTTGTGGGTGAGAGTAGAATATTACCCTCAAATTTTTGGGAATTACATTTTGCTTTCTGATGTTGGTGCACATATCACATTTTTTGGGCTCAAATTATGAATATTTGGAAATAATACAAAGCACAAAAAAATGTGATTAATTTTAAATTTTCATCAGCAATGGTATTGTTTGTGGATTGTAAAGACACCTGTGTGAGTTTAGGTTAAAGATTGTTTTGAGATGAAGAGTAACAAGTGAAAGTGACAGAGAAAAATATATTTTACCAAAACATCAAAACATTCCACATTGTAGCATTCTTCAAATCAAAATATTTTAAGTAGAAGCAACAATGTTGCAAAGGAAGATTTATTTCACAGAAAGATACATTTCATCTCAACATTAAAAGGTTTTTTTGTGAAAGTTAGAATTGTTCCATTAGAATCAATGACTGAAACTTCATTTGGACTAAATTAGAGCAGATTTTAACTCCCAAAAAATGTTCTCTAATTAGCTCTCATTTTGGTATTTACTATACCTCCAGGTAAAAAAGACACTTGAGTTAAAATGAGAGTTATTTTCAGGTCTGAGCATGCTCAGTTGTGTTGGCACCTAGTTGTCCAAAACGGGGAATTTTTCACTTTTCAGACTTTTAAAGATATTTCAGTGTAGAAATCACTTTTTCACACAGTTTAAAAGCAGATAATCTTTAAATAATATACCGCATATTTCAGTACCATTTAGGCAATTATATCATGCTCTAAACATAATTTCCATGTGCAATTCTCTAGGTTTTAGCAGAGTAAGGGTTTGGGCTCTATTTAGTTTCAGGGAGCTATAGTAAATTCGATTTTGGGAGTATTTTCTCACCAGCGCTATAGTGAATACCGTTTTAGCGCGAATTAGCGCTATTAGCGCTAATTCGCGCTAAATTGCCGCGAATTAGCGCTAATTCGCGGCAATTTGCGCGAATTAGCGCCATAGCGCTATAGTAAATTACCCCCTATGTAACTATGTAACCATTCACTTAAAATCCTACAATCATGTGCAATGCAAAATCCTTTAATCTTCTGCATATGATTAGGCATTCAAACTAAACTCAACTTCTTTTCATGAAGTGACCAATTTCTACTCTTTTAGAAAACCAAATCCCCTGAGTTTAATACCTTTATTATGATTATTTAGCTACAGCATGCTTCATTATGCCCCATACACACGGTCGGACATTGATCGGACATTCCGACAACAAAATCCTAGGATTTTTTGTGACGGATGTTGGCTCAAACTTGTCTTGCATACACACGGTCACACAAAGTTGTCAGAAAATCCGATCATTCTAAACTCGGTGACATAAAACACATACGTCAGGACTATAAATGGGGCAGTAGCCAATAGCTTTCCTCTCTTTATGTATTCTGAGCATGCGTGGCACTTTGTGCGTCGGATTTGTGTACACACGATCGGAAATTCCGACAACGGATTTTGTTGTCGGAAAATTTTATAGCCTGCTCTCAAACTTTGTGTGTCGGAAAATCCGATGGAAAATGTGTGATGGAGCCTACACACGGTCGGAATTTCTGACAACAAGGTCCTATCACACATTTTCCGTCGTAAAATCCGACCGTGTGTATGTGGCATAAGTCTGTCTGGCTGTTCCACTTTTAAGCAACTAAACCTGTTGCTGCTGTTAAACTCATGATTTGTTTTTTTTTTGAGGCATTTAGATTTTTGGATAATTTTTTTCTGAGGAAGCATAAAGATGTGGGTGGCTGGACCAAGTGCTTGATCTTATTTGCTAATATGGATTAACACAGCCCTCAAAATTTCCACTCGCCTTCTCATACTTTGCCAGTGGAAATATGAGGAGTATGGACATAGTTGTGCTGTCCCAGGAATGTACTGTACCTGACCGCTAGAATGTGTTTCCAGCGCGATCCCATCTGGTTCTCGTGACAGGGTACTGTACATCTCGCGCTGGCTCACTCATCGGGAAAGGAAAGCTGTTTTTTCCTTTCGCGATGAGCGTCAGGCATTGCTGACAGCTGTCTGGTATGAATCATGAGGGGGAACGCCACGCCAAATTAAGAAAAAAAACGGCATGGGTTCCTCCCCAGGGGCATACCAGGTCCTTAGGTCTGGTATGGATTTTAAGGGGAACCCCCTATGCCGAAAAAACAGCTTGGGGTCCCCCCAAAATCCATATCAGACCCTTATCCGAGCACGCAGCCCGGCCGGTCAGGAAAGGGGGTGGGGACGAGCGAGCACCCCCCCTCCTGAACCGTACCAGGCCGCTTGCCCTCAACATGGGGGGTGGGCATTTTGGGGCAGATGGGTGCCCTGCGGCCCCCCATCCCAAAGCACCTTGTCCCCATGTTGATGAGGACAAGGGCCTCTTCCCGACAACCCTGGCCGTTGGTTGTCGGGGTCTGCGGGCGGAGGGCTAATCGGAATCTGGGAGCCCCTAGATCCCGGCCCCCCACTCTATGTGAATGAGTATGGGGTACATTGTACCCCTACCCATTCACCTGGGGGAAAAAGTGTCAATAAAAAAACACACTACACAGGTTTTTAAAGTAATTTATTAGGCAGCTCCGGGGGTCTTCCGACTTCTTTGCTCTCTCCGGCTTCTTCTCCCGGTGTCTGGTTCCTCTCCCGCTCTCAGGCCTCTTCTCCCGTTGTACGGTTCTTCTGCCGGGCTCCTCTGCTATTTTCTGCTCTTTACCTGCTCTCTTGCTAGCGGTGGCCCGGTCTTCTCCGTCGTCTTGTTCCCTCTTCTCTTCTTCCGATGTTGACACAACGCTCTCTCCTGCTGTAATGCTGTGTGAGCGGTGCACGATGACTTATATAGGCATGGGGCGTGGTCACCGGGTGATGTCACACAGTGTCATTCATGTGATACTTTATGAAGGCATGTTTAGGAGTGAAATTAGGGGCAGGGCAGGGTAGGGGTTGGGTGGGGCAACTGTTGGTAAGTAACTCTTACAGCCTGGCTAGTAGCTCAGGATTTTAAATTTTGAGCCCTGAATTAACAGATATATGAGTGCCAAAACTGCTTTTTGTACAGACTTTTTCAGCATATTTTGTAGAGGGCTCCAAGTTTTTTATTGTAGTACCAGCAGAAATCTGGGATGCTGGGAATTAATGAAGTTTATGAATTCATAACCATAACACCATTGATTACATTGATGGTTTTCTTTAATGTTAACGTTTTTAAACTGGAAGTGACAGATAGACAGTAACATATGCAGTGGATATACATATGTTCATTTATTTGTATGGGGGTTGAAACAAGGGAGATTTTATTTGATTTATCAAATATTGCAAATCATTATTGATAATAATATATACAGTATGTGTGTACACATTTGTTTATATGAAGTGGCACTTTTTGTTTGAGCAGCACTGCACTGCTTTTTATTCTTTATCCTACTTTTTATGCAGGTCCTGGGAACTTTCTTCGACAACTATCAGGGCACAAAAGCAGGCCACAAAGGACCTTTCAGCTGAAAAACTGTTTGTACTTTTGAAACTTAGACCCAGTGTTCTCCTTGAGGTTCACAGTACCGATACAGAAGGATATCCCTCTTCTGTGCCAGGTTCAAATTTTTTTAAATGCAACCTACTGGTCTTCTCATGTCTCTTTTCATTCTCAAGCACCTATGGAGCTACCTTTCAATATATTTTATTGTAGACTTTCCTCATTCACTTGCCTGCATGACTGTAAGGGTTACAGTAGACAATTGCTATAAAATGGTACACTTTGTATCATTACCTAAGTTACCCTTTGCTAATCAACTGGTGAACTTGTGTGTACAACATACATTCAGATTGCATGGAATTCCCTTAGACATTGTTTCTGCTCTCAATTCATTTCCAAGTATTGGTGAGCCTTCTGCTCTCTTCTATTGGTTTTTAGTTTCTCTTTCTTCTGCCTATCACCATCAGTTTAATAGCCAGATTGCAGGGACTAATCAGTCCCTAGAACCCCTCTGGTGCTTTGTTTCAGATAACTGTCTAGATCAGGCATCCCACTTGCCGTAGCAGAATATGCCCATATTATTATATATGCCCATCCTTTGCATTCTTTATCCAAGGCCTTAACTTTCTTTTGTGCATACATATACCATCTGAAGTTATGCTTCTTCTTCAAACTGTCTTCAGAGTTCCCTATGCCACCACAGTAGCACAGAAATTTTGAATTAGAAAATCTGAAAGACTATCTATGACAATCTGATGTTCAGAGCATCCTCCCAAAAGATTTATGCTGATATTCATCATCGCTCCTCTCCAGTAGGGATGAGCCGAACACCCCCCGGTTCGGTTCGCACCAGAACCTGCGAACGGACCGAAAAGTCGCACGAACGTTAGAACCCCATTGACGTCTATGGGACTCGAACGTTCGAAATCAAAAGTGCTCATTTTAAAGGCTAATTTGCATGGTATTGTCCTAAAAAGGGTTTGGGGACCCGGGTCCTACACCAGGGGACATGTATCAATGCAAAAAAAACTTTTAAAAACTGACGTTTTTTCGGGAGCAGTGATTTTAATGATGCTTAAAGTAAAAAAAAAAAGTGAAATATTCCTTTAAATATTGTACCTGGGGGGTGTCTATAGTATGCCTGTAAAGTGGCGCGTGTTTTCCGTGTTTAGAACAGTCCCTGCACCAAATGTCATTTTTAAAGGAAAAAATCTAATTTAAAACTGCTTGCGGGTTTAATGTAATGTCGGGTCCTGGCAATATGGATGAAAATCAGTGAGACAAACGGCATGGGTACCCCCCAGTCCATTACCAGGCCCTTTGGGTCTTGTATGGGTATTAAGGGGAACCCCGCACCCAAATTAAAATAAGGAAAGGTGTGGGGCCACCAGGCCCTATATACTCTGAACAGCCGTATACAGGCGGTGCAAACAAGACAGGGACTGTAGGTTTGTTGTTAAGTAGAATCTGTTTGTAATTTTGAACGGGTACATTTTTAACGTGTTTAGCTCCAGCCAAAAAATCTTTTTTAAGCTTTTTGGAAAACATAGGGAAGGGTTATCACCCCTGTGACATTTGTTTTGCTGTCTTTCCTCCTCTTCAGAAGATTTCACCTCACTTTTGTCCCAATGACAAATGTTTTTTGAAAATTTGGGTTTTTTTGTGGAACAAGGATTGGAAAGCATCAGTGGAAAGGAGAAATGTTTTTCCCATATTAACTCTTACAGGAGAGAATTTCCCTTCCTAGGGGTAGATTTCATCTCACTTCCTGTTGTCTCCTTCCGTTTGCAAGTAGGAGTCGTTTGTAAGTTAGATGTTTGAAAGTAGGGGCCTGCCCTATATACTCAGCAGAAATTTGGGCCTTAGGTGTTGTTGTGGCCACAACACTGTAAGCCCTCACAGGGCCCTGCTGTGAAATATTAGATCAATAATTTTAATTACATGCCCCTGTTGAACAGGAGCAGAAAAACTGGGCCTTTGGTGGTGATGGTGCTGGTGCCACAACCCTGTAAGTCCTCACTCGCTCTTGGTGGGTGCAGAAATGGGCCCTGCTGTGAAATATTAGATCAAGAATTGTAATTACATGCCCCTGTTGAACAAGGGCAGAAAAATTGGGCCTTTGGTGGTGGTGGTGCTGGTGCCACAACACTGTAAGTCCTCACTCGCTCTTGGTGGGTGCAGAAATGGGCCCTGCTGTGAAATATTAGATCAAGAATTGTAATTACATGCCCCTGTTGAACAGGAGCTGAAAAATTAGGCCTTAGGCACTGGTGCTGGTGCCACAACACTGCAACCCCTCACAGACACTCTAGTTGGAACGCAGCAACGAGCCCTGCTGCAAAGTATTGCATCAAAAATTGTAATTACACGCCCCTGTTAAACAGGGGCAGAAAAATTGGGCCTTAGGCACTGGTGCTGGTGCCACAACACTGCAACCCCTCACAGACACTCTAGTTGGAACGCAGGAACGAGCCCTGCTGCAAAGTATTGCATCAAAAATTGTAATTACACGCCCCTGTTAAACAGGGGCAGAAAAATTGGGCCTTAGGCACTGGTGCTGGTGCCACAACACTGCAACCCCTCACAGACACTCTAGTTGGAACGCAGGAACGAGCCCTGCTGCAAAGTATTGCATCAAAAATTGTAATTACACGCCCCTGTTAAACAGGGGCTGAAAAATTGTGCCTTAGGCACTGGTGGTGGCGCCCAGAACCAAAAATGTTCTTACAAGCTATCAGCGTGATCATTGAGGAGGAAGAGGATAATTACTCAGGGATAGTCACTCAGCATCAGCATAGGCAGTCTTTGAAGGGATCTGAGATTTCAAAAAAAATTATTCGGTTACATCAGCATCAGGTGCTTGGTAGCTGGTGGTGATCCAAGACTAAATACAATATGAAAAGTGTAGCGCTGGACATATGAAATGAATTGTGAAATTAATAAACCAAATATTTAAAATGGTGAGAAGACTCTCAGAGTCAATATGTCAAAAATAGTGACAAAATCACAATCTACGTGATAATTATATAAAGTGCCTCATAATACCTGAACACATAAACTTATGAATAATTAAAAAAATATATGTAAAGAAACATATAAGTCCATAACAGTGTATTGGATGCAAATATTCTATGCAGATTTCAGGGATCAATCTTCATTGTTCAGTGTTAGCCCACCCCCGAATAAGTAGATTAAAGGCTTACCGGAAAGCCTGTAACCGCCCTTACTCAGGGGGGTCAGAACAAGCTTAGTAGGTATGGGTACCTTACCCCTGATGACGTCAGTTGTGACGAAACGGCAGTAGGGTCACAACATCGAACGCACCGCGCATGCGCGATTTTAAAACAAACGGCGGTATTGTCATTTTTTATTTCCCTTGCTTTTATTGATGTTATACATCGCAATTTGCTGAATAAAGAAGCAAAAGTTATCTGCACCAGCGGAGCATCTTTTGTCTTTTTTTGGCACTACAACCATTCTTTTTGTACTGAATCCATGGAAGCTATTGAGTTTGCCCCATGAGAGGATAGGATTCTGGAGAACATCCATAGCCGCTGTCGGGTGGTTGGCTGCCTGGCAAGGAGTCCTGTCGCAGTGGTCCATCGGTGTCCCTTGGAGTATTCCTGTGGTGGTTCACCCATACCTACTAAGCTTGTTCTGACCCCCCTGAGTAAGGGTGGTCACAGGCTTTCCGGTAAGCCTTTAATCTACTTATTCGGTGGTGGGCTAACACTGAACAATGAAGATTGATCCCTGAAATCTGCATAGAATATTTGCATCCAATACACTGTTATGGACTTATATGTTTCTTTACATATTTTTTTTAATTATTCATAAGTTTATGTGTTCATGTATTATGAGGCACTTTATATAATTATCACGTAGATTGTGATTTTGTCACTATTTTTGACATATTGACTCTGAGAGTCTTCTCACCATTTTAAATATTTGGTTTATTAATTTCACAATTCATTTCATACGTCCAGCGCTGCACTTTTCATATTGTATTTTGTCTCTTTGTGCCCTTATATCGGGGTTATAGTGCATAGCAGCAGGCCTTTTTTCATTATTTTTCTTTTTTTTCATTTACATTCATTCACAGCTTTTATGCACCTAGCGCATTTCTTTTTCCTTTTAACTTTTGTGGTGATCAAAGACTGATTCATTTTTATGAAGGTCAGTCGATCGACCGAGTCGGTGGACAGACGCACCCTGTGATCGGTTACCACGCCTCCAGCAGCACTGAATGTGCGCTGTGAAAGAACACTGGATGCAGGACAGGCCAGTAGCTCAATTGCATACTGTGCAAGCTCTGGCCAGTGATCCATCCTCAAGACCCAGTAACCCAGAGGATTTTCGGTGGGAAAGGTGTCCAAATCTGATCTTGCCCCTAGATATTCCTGCACCATGTAAAACAGACGCTGGCGATGGTTGCTGGAACCGATCATACCTTTGGGCTGCGGACCAAAAAATTGTCTGAACGCATCGGTCAGACAGACACCTTCTCCACCGCTCCTTCTTTGACTGACCGAAGCCTCAGCAACACGTTGTCCAGAAACAGGAGTTTGTAACCTCCCAGTCTCTGGGAACGCGTTGCACATCCCGAAGATGTTTCATCCTCTGCTCCCTCTGCGATGGCAAGATAAGGTCCGCAACCTTACCCTTGTAACGTGGATCAAGGAGGGTTGCCAGCCAGTATTGGTCCTTCTCCTTGATACCACGAATACGAGGATCCTTACGCAGGCTTTGCAGGATCAGGGAGGCCATGCAGCGTAGGTTTGCTGAGGCATTCGGTCCGGAGTCCTCTGGGTCACTAAGGACGACATGGTCCGCAGCAACCTCCTCCCAGCCACATACAAGTCCATGTGTTTCTTGGGACTGATCCCTTAAAGACTGCTGCTGATGCTGAGTGCCAGGCTCCACCTCCATACTGACACAATCTTCCTCCTCCTCCTCCTCCTCCTCCTCATCCTCTTCCTGTGTGATCGGTAGGCACGCAGGAACACTGTCTGGATAAAGGGGGCCTTGAGCGCTAAGGAAGTCCTCCTCTTCCTGCCTCTGTTCTGCCTCAAGTGCCCTGTCCATTATTCCACGCAGCGTGTGCTCCAACAGGTGGACAAGGGGGACAGTGTCACTGATGCATGCACTGTCACTTCTCACCATCCTCGTGGCCTCCTCAAATGGTGACAGGACAGTGCATGCATCCCTGATCATGGCCCACTGGCGTGGGAAAAAAAAACCAAGCTCCCCTGACCCTGTCCTGGTGCCATAGTCGCACAGGTACTCATTGATGGCCCTCTGCTGCGTGTGCAGCCGCTGCAGCACGGCCAACGTTGAGTTCCACCTGGTGGGCATGTCACAGATTAGGCGGTTCTTGGGCAGGTTAAACTCCTTTTGGAGGTCCGTCAGCCGAGCACTGGCATTATATGACCGGCGGAAATGCACACAGACTTTCCTGGCCTGCCTCAGGACATCCTGTAAGCCCGGGTACCTGCCCAAGAACCGCTGCACCACCAAGTTAAGGACGTGAGCCAAACAGGGCACATGGGTCATTTGTCCCTGTCGGAGGGCAGAGAGGAGGTTGGTGCCATTGTCGCAAACCACCATTCCTGCCTTAAGTTGGTGTGGCGTCAACCACCTCTGAACCTGCCCCTGCAGAGCTGACAGAACCTCTGCCCCAGTGTGGCTCCTGTCCCCCAAGCACACCAGCTCAAGCACCGCATGGCATCTTTTGGCCTGTGTACTTGCGTAGCCCCTTGAACGACTATGGAGCACCGCTGGTTCCGAGGACAAAGCGCAGGAAGAGGCCATGGAGGAAGAAGAAGAGGAGGGGTGGAGGAGAGAGGTGTGTCACAATCATTAGCATTTTGGAGGCGTGGTGGCAGAACAACCTCCAACACTACTGCACCTTGTCCTGCATCCTTCCCAGCTGCCATCAGAGTCACCCAATGCGCCATGAAACTTAGGTAACGTCCCTGTCCATGCCTGCTGGACCATGAGTCAGCGGTAATATGCACCTTACCGCTGACCGCCCTGTCCAGCGAGGCATGGACATTGCCTTCCAAATGCGGGTAGAGAGCCGGAATCGCCTTCCGTGAGAAAAAGTGGCGTTTGGGTACCTGCCACTGAGGAACCGCACATTCCACAAACTCACGGAAGGGGGCAGAGTCTACCAACTGAAAAGGCAGCAGTTGAAGTGCTAGCAATTTTGCCAAGCTAGCATTCAACCGCTGGGCATGTGGATGGCTGGGAGCAAACTTCTTTCGGCGGTGCAGCAGATGGGGCAGGGAAATTTGCCTGGTACAATCTGACGTCGGTGTACCAAAAGCAGATTGCCCACAAGTACTTGGCTGTGACACACCTAATTCTACACCTTCATTCCTCTCAGTGCAGGTCTCAGAGAGGACTGAAGGTCTAGTGGGGTTGGAAATCTCAGCTGATGAGGAGCAAGGAGAGGTCCTCTTTGTTCTTTGGTGTGGGTCTTTTTAGATACGCTTGCCAACGAACTGCATGGCAGGTCAACATATGTCTGGTCAAGCATGTGGTACCCAAGCGGGAGATGTTTTGGCCATGCGAGATACGCTTGAGACATATGTTGCAAATAGCAGCGGTGCGATCTGATGCACTCGTCTCAAAAAAGGCCCACACCAAAGAACTTTTTGAATAATGCGCAGAGACTGCAGTGCCCTGCACATGTGGAGCTTTGGGGTGTGATGCAGTCAATATGCTGCCCTTAGATACCAAAAAAACCTGGGGAATGCCCAGGAAAAAATTCCAAGCCTACTTACCACCAACTCGCAGACAACCAATTGACCTGTCTAACAGTATGCGTTAAAAACAGGGGTTCAGTCCGCACGCATTTGCAAACGCATGCGTAAGCCACAGAGCCACGTCACGGCACCCTGTAATCTGTGGTCCTAACACTAAAATTTGGGTGTCCCCACAGTGGAGGCACATGCATTCTAATGGATAAGTGAGGGCAGGTGGACTGAAGGGAGCCCACCCCTTCTTAAAGGTACAGGGCACACCAAACACCCAGCAGGTAGCACAATGGCTGCAAAGGTGCTGGTGCGTTGCTGGACCAGTACACACACCCACGTGATTGCAAAAAACTTGCCACCACCCTCACTTATAGCTGGCTATTGCAGTAAGAGGCATTGGAAGGCCACAAACAGATACCAAAAAAACCTGGGGAATGCCCAGGGAAAAATTCCAAGCCTACTTACCACCAACTCGCAGACAACCAATTGACCTGTCTAACAGTATGCGTTAAAAACAGGGGTTCAGTCCGCACGCATTTGCAAACGCATGCGTAAGCCACAGAGCCACGTCACGGCACCCTGTAATCTGTGGTCCTAACACTAAAATTTGGGTGTCCCCACAGTGGAGGCACATGCATTCTAATGGATAAGTGAGGGCAGGTGGACTGAAGGGAGCCCACCCCTTCTTAAAGGTACAGGGCACACCAAACACCCAGCAGGTAGCACAATGGCTGCAAAGGTGCTGGTGCGTTGCTGGACCAGTACACACACCCACGTGATTGCAAAAAACTTGCCACCACCCTCACTTATAGCTGGCTATTGCAGTAAGAGGCATTGGAAGGCCACAAACAGATACCAAAAAAGCCTGGGGAATGCCCAGGAAAAAATTCCAAGCCTACTTACCACCAACTCGCAGACAACCAATTGACCTGTCTAACAGTATGCGTTAAAAACAGGGGTTCAGTCCGCACGCATTTGCAAACGCATGCGTAAGCCACAGAGCCACGTCACGGCACCCTGTAATCTGTGGTCCTAACACTAAAATTTGGGTGTCCCCACAGTGGAGGCACATGCATTCTAATGGATAAGTGAGGGCAGGTGGACTGAAGGGAGCCCACCCCTTCTTAAAGGTACAGGGCACACCAAACACCCAGCAGGTAGCACAATGGCTGCAAAGGTGCTGGTGCGTTGCTGGACCAGTACACACACCCACGTGATTGCAAAAAACTTGCCACCACCTTCACTTATAGCTGGCTATTGCAGTAAGAGGCATTGGAAGGCCACAAACAGATACCAAAAAAACCTGGGGAATGCCCAGGAAAAAATTCCAAGCCTACTTACCACCAACTCACAGACAACCAATTGACCTGTCTAACAGTATGCGTTAAAAACAGGGGTTCAGTCCGCACGCATTTGCAAACGCATGCGTAAGCCACAGAGCCACGTCACGGCACCCTGTAATCTGTGGTCCTAACACTAAAATTTGGGTGTCCCCACAGTGGAGGCACATGCATTCTAATGGATAAGTGAGGGCAGGTGGACTGAAGGGAGCCCACCCCTTCTTAAAGGTACAGGGCACACCAAACACCCAGCAGGTAGCACAATGGCTGCAAAGGTGCTGGTGCGTTGCTGGACCAGTACACACACCCACGTGATTGCAAAAAACTTGCCACCACCCTCACTTATAGCTGGCTATTGCAGTAAGAGGCATTGGAAGGCCACAAACAGATACCAAAAAAACCTGGGGAATGCCCAGAAAAAAATTCCAAGCCTACTTACCACCAACTCGCAGACAACCAATTGACCTGTCTAACAGTATGCGTTAAAAACAGGGGTTCAGTCCGCACGCATTTGCAAACGCATGCGTAAGCCACAGAGCCACGTCACGGCACCCTGTAATCTGTGGTCCTAACACTAAAATTTGGGTGTCCCCACAGTGGAGGCACATGCATTCTAATGGATAAGTGAGGGCAGGTGGACTGAAGGGAGCCCACCCCTTCTTAAAGGTACAGGGCACACCAAACACCCAGCAGGTAGCACAATGGCTGCAAAGGTGCTGGTGCGTTGCTGGACCAGTACACACACCCACGTGATTGCAAAAAACTTGCCACCACCCTCACTTATAGCTGGCTATTGCAGTAAGAGGCATTGGAAGGCCACAAACAGATACCAAAAAAACCTGGGGAATGCCCAGGAAAAAATTCCAAGCCTACTTACCACCAACTCACAGACAACCAATTGACCTGTCTAACAGTATGCGTTAAAAACAGGGGTTCAGTCCGCACGCATTTGCAAACGCATGCGTAAGCCACAGAGCCACGTCACGGCACCCTGTAATCTGTGGTCCTAACACTAAAATTTGGGTGTCCCCACAGTGGAGGCACATGCATTCTAATGGATAAGTGAGGGCAGGTGGACTGAAGGGAGCCCACCCCTTCTTAAAAGGTACAGGGCACACCAAACACCCAGCAGGTAGCACAATGGCTGCAAAGGTGCTGGTGCGTTGCTGGACCAGTACACACACCCACGTGATTGCAAAAAACTTGCCACCACCCTCACTTATAGCTGGCTATTGCAGTAAGAGGCATTGGAAGGCCACAAACAGATACCAAAAAAACCTGGGGAATGCCCAGGAAAAATTCCAAGCCTACTTACCACCAACTCGCAGACAACCAATTGACCTGTCTAACAGTATGCGTTAAAAACAGGGGTTCAGTCTGCACGCATTTGCAAACGCATGCGTAAGCCACAGAGCCACGTCACGGCACCCTGTAATCTGTGGTCCTAACACTAAAATTTGGGTGTCCCCACAGTGGAGGCACATGCATTCTAATGGATAAGTGAGGGCAGGTGGACTGAAGGGAGCCCACCCCTTCTTAAAGGTACAGGGCACACCAAACACCCAGCAGGTAGCACAATGGCTGCAAAGGTGCTGGTGCGTTGCTGGACCAGTACACACACCCACGTGATTGCAAAAAACTTGCCACCACCCTCACTTATGGCTGGCTATTGCAGTAAGAGGCATTGGAAGGCCACAAACAGATACCAAAAAAACCTGGGGAATGCCCAGAAAAAAATTCCAAGCCTACTTACCACCAACTCGCAGACAACCAATTGACCTGTCTAACAGTATGCGTTAAAAACAGGGGTTCAGTCCGCACGCATTTGCAAACGCATGCGTAAGCCACAGAGCCACGTCACGGCACCCTGTAATCTGTGGTCCTAACACTAAAATTTGGGTGTCCCCACAGTGGAGGCACATGCATTCTAATGGATAAGTGAGGGCAGGTGGACTGAAGGGAGCCCACCCCTTCTTAAAGGTACAGGGCACACCAAACACCCAGCAGGTAGCACAATGGCTGCAAAGGTGCTGGTGCGTTGCTGGACCAGTACACACACCCACGTGATTGCAAAAAACTTGCCACCACCTTCACTTATAGCTGGCTATTGCAGTAAGAGGCATTGGAAGGCCACAAACAGATACCAAAAAAACCTGGGGAATGCCCAGGAAAAATTCCAAGCCTACTTACCACCAACTCGCAGACAACCAATTGACCTGTCTAACAGTATGCGTTAAAAACAGGGGTTCAGTCTGCACGCATTTGCAAACGCATGCGTAAGCCACAGAGCCACGTCACGGCACCCTGTAATCTGTGGTCCTAACACTAAAATTTGGGTGTCCCCACAGTGGAGGCACATGCATTCTAATGGATAAGTGAGGGCAGGTGGACTGAAGGGAGCCCACCCCTTCTTAAAGGTACAGGGCACACCAAACACCCAGCAGGTAGCACAATGGCTGCAAAGGTGCTGGTGCGTTGCTGGACCAGTACACACACCCACGTGATTGCAAAAAACTTGCCACCACCCTCACTTATGGCTGGCTATTGCAGTAAGAGGCATTGGAAGGCCACAAACAGATACCAAAAAACCTGGGGAATTCCCAGAAAAAAATTCCAAGCCTACTTACCACCAACTCGCAGACAACCAATTGACCTGTCTAACAGTATGCGTTAAAAACAGGGGTTCAGTCCGCACGCATTTGCAAACGCATGCGTAAGCCACAGAGCCACGTCACGGCACCCTGTAATCTGTGGTCCTAACACTAAAATTTGGGTGTCCCCACAGTGGAGGCACATGCATTCTAATGGATAAGTGAGGGCAGGTGGACTGAAGGGAGCCCACCCCTTCTTAAAGGTACAGGGCACACCAAACACCCAGCAGGTAGCACAAATATGCTGCCCTTAGGCTGGCCCCTGGAGGGCATCCTGCCTCATTGGTGATGTGCCGCCTCCTCCTCCTCCTCCTCCTCCTCCTCCTCCTCCTCCTCCTCTCTCCTATCAGGCACCCATGTTGAGTCAGTGACCTCATCATCCCCTCCCTCCTCATCACTGGAACAAACCTGGCAGTATGCTGCAGCAGGGGGAGCATGACTGCCAGATTGCTGTCCTTCTTGGGCACCCCCTCTGTCCGTGCTCATGTTACTGCTTTCATCAAGCTCAGTATCATCATCAGAGCCTTCCAAACGCTGGGCATCCTCCTGGAGCATGTACCCAACACTGTGGTCAAACAGTTCGAGGGACTCCTCAGGAGGACATGGTGGGGCTAGGGAAGGAGTCACTGATGACATTGAGCCGAGGGAAGAGGCCGCTGCTTTGCCAGACAAAGTACCCTGGGCATGGGTGAGAGGATGAGGACGGCTTGGTCATCCACTCGACCAAGTCTTCCGCATGTTGCGGCTCAACACGGCCAGCTGCCGAAAAAAAGGCCAAGCGTGTCCCACGGCCACGTGCTGATGAGGATGCACCGTCTCCACGACCAGCACTAGACACAGAGCCTGCTTGCCCTCTCTTATTGGCTTGTGACTGTCTGCCTCTCCTTCTTGGCCTTCCAGACATACTAATGGCCTGTAGCTGCACTAAGCTGGGATATATATATATATATATATATATATATATATATGTACTGATACTGCAGCTAGCAAAATCAACTGCCTGCCTGTAGTATGAGAACACCACCAACCTTCTACAGGTAGCTTTAGATGAACACTGTGAGGTGGACGCACCCCACTAACTTGTAGGTTTAGCTGAACACTGTGACACTGTGAGGTGGACGCAAACCACTAACTTGTAGGTTTAGCTGAACACTGTGAGAAGGACGCACCCCACTAACTTGTAGGTTTAGCTGAACACTGTGAGCAGGACGCACTGCACTAACTGTAAATAGTCTAGCTGCCTGACTGTGGTACTAATAGGATCAAAAGAACACCAGTAATTTTCTTCAGGTAGCTGTATATACTGTAACAAGACAAGCCTGCCTGTCAGTAAGAAGATAACAGGAACGGATCTAGCTGAACACTGTGAGCAGGACGCACCCCACTAGCTTGTAGGTTTAGCTGAACACTGTGAGGTGGATGCACCCCACTAACTTGTAGGTTTAGCTGAACACTGTGAGCAGGACGCACCCCACTAACTTGTAGTTTTAGCTGAACACTGTGAGCAGGACACACTGCACTAACTGTAAATAGTCTAGCTGCCTGACTGTGGTACTAATAGGATCAAAAGAACACCAGTAATTTTCTTCAGGTAGCTGTATATACTGTAACAAGACAAGCCTGCCTGTCAGTAAGAAGATAACAGGAACGGATCTAGCTGAACACTGTGAGCAGGATGCACCCCACTAACTTGTAGGTTTAGCTGAACACTGTGAGGTGGACGCACCCCACTAACTTGTAGGTTTAGCTGAACACTGTGAGCAGGATGCACCCCACTAACTTGTAGGTTTAGCTGGACACTGTGAGCAGGACGCACTGCACTAACTGTAAATAGTCTAGCTGCCTGACTGTGGTACTAATAGGATCAAAAGAACACCAGCAATTTTCTTCAGGTAGCTGTATATACTGTAACAAGACAAGCCTGCCTGTCAGTAAGAAGATAACAGGAACGGATCTAGCTGAACACTGTGAGCAGGACGCACCCCACTAGCGTTTAGGTTTAGCTGAACACTGTGAGGTGGATGCACCCCACTAACTTGTAGGTTTAGCTGAACACTGTGAGCAGGACGCACCCCACTAACTTGTAGTTTTAGCTGAACACTGTGAGCAGGACGCACTGCACTAACTGTAAATAGTCTAGCTGCCTGACTGCGATACTAATAGGATCAAAAGAACACCAGTAATTTTCTTTAGGTAGCTGTATATACTGTAACAAGACAAGCCTGCCTGTCAGTAAGAAGATAACAGGAACGGATCTAGCTGAACACTGTGAGCAGGACGCACTGCACTAACTGTAAATAGTCTAGCTGCCTGACTGTGGTACTAATAGGATCAAAAGAACACCAGCAATTTTCTTTAGGTAGCTGTATATACTGTAACAAGACAAGCCTGCCTGTCAGTAAGAAGATAACAGGAACGGATCTAGCTGAACACTGTGAGCAGGACGCACCCCACTAGCTTGTAGGTTTAGCTGAACACTGTGAGGTGGACGCACCCCACTAACTTGTAGGTTTAGCTGAACACTGTGAGCAGGACGCACCCCACTAACCTGTAGTTTTAGCTGAACACTTTGAGCAGGATGCACTGCACTAACTGTAAATAGTCTAGCTGCCTGACTGCGATACTAATAGGATCAAAAGAACACCAGTAATTTTCTTCAGGTAGCCATATATACTGTAACAAGACAAGCCTGCCTGTCAGTAAGAAGATAACAGGAACGGATCTAGCTGAATACTGTGAGCAGGAGGCACTGCACTAACTGTAAATAGTCTAGCTGCCTGACTGTGGTACTAATAGGATCAAAAGAACACCAGCAATTTTCTTCAGGTTGCTGTATATACTGTAACAAGACAAGCCTGCCTGTCAGTAAGAAGATAGCAGGAACGGATCTAGCTGAACACTGTGAGCAGGACGCACTGCACTAACTGTAAATAGTCTAGCTGCCTGACTGTGGTACTAATAGGATCAAAAGAACACCAGTAATTTTCTTCAGGTAGCTGTAAATACTGTAACAAGACAAGCCTGCCTGTCAGTAGGAAGATAACAGGAACGGATCTAGCTAAACTGAATACAGTGTATATATATATATATATATATATATGCAACACCTGGGATGCATATATATACACAATACACTGTAAGTGCAGCTAACTGACTGATTGTTCTGCCTAATCTATCTAACTCAAATCAAATGTCACTGTCTGTCTCTCTCTCTCTCTCTCTCTCAATGAACGCCGGAACACACACTACACAGGGCCGCCGTGCAGGCGGCCTTATATAGTGTGGGGCGTGTACTAAATCCCCTGAGCCATAATTGGCCAAAGCCTCCTTGGCTTTGGCCAATTACGGCTCTCTGTTCAGGCGGCGCTGTGATTGGTCAAGCATGCGGGTCATAGTGCATGCTTGGCCAATCATCAGCCAGCAATGCACTGCGATGCCGCAGTGAATTATGGGCCGTGACGCGCCACACGAATTTGGCGTGAGCGGCCCATATCGTTCGCAATTCGGCAAACGACCGAACAGCCGATGTTCGAGTCGAATATGGGTTCGACTCGAACACAAAGCTCATCCCTACTCTCCAGTAGGGATGAGCTTCGAGTTCGAGTCAAACTCATGCTCGATTCGAACATTGGCTGTTCGCAAGTTCGCCGAACAGCGAACAATTTGGGGTGTTCGCGGCAAATTCTAATGCCGCAGAACCCCCTACAAAGTCTATGGGAGAAATCAAAAGTGCTAATTTTAAAGGCTTATATGCAAGTTATTGTCATAAAAAGTTTTTGGGGACCCGGGTCCTGCCCCAGGGGACATGGATCAATGCAAAAAAAAGTTTTAAAAACGGCCGTTTTTTCAGGAGCAGTGATTTTAATAATGCTTAAAGTCAAACAATAAAAGTGTAATATCCCTTTAAATTTCGTACCTGGGGGGTGTCTATAGTATGCCTGTAAAGGGGCGCATGTTTCCCGTGTTTAGAACAGTCTGACAGCAAAATGACATTTCGAAGGAAAAAACACATTTAAAACTACCCGCGGCTATTGCATTGCCGACAATACACATAGAAGTTCATTGATAAAAACGGCATGGGAATTCCCCACAGGGAAACCCCGAACCAAATTTTTTTTTAAAAAATGACGTGGGAGTCCCCCTAAATTCCATACCAGGCCCTTCAGGTCTGGTATGGATATTAAGGGGAACCTCGGCCAAAATTTAAAAAAAAAAAAAAAAAAAAAAAAAAAAAAAAAAAATGACGTGGGGGGCGTGGCGTCCGAGCCCAAAGATGGCCGCTTAGCTTCTGAGCTCCGCCACCTCGCCGGGGTAATCCGTCTCCATCGGAGCATCTGGACTAATCATCCTCCTCCATCCGCCACATCAGAGCACAAACAACCTCCGGAGATGCCGCGGAGAAGGAAAGAACCGCCGCCACAGCTCCGCAAGCTGTCGGGATACTTCACCTCAGCGCGGCCTAGCCAAAATGGCGCCCGGACGAAACGCGGATCGGACCAGGCCGCATCCACGGCCTGTTCTCCGGGTCTGAGCGGCACCGATCCAGGACATCCACACAGAGGATCGTCCTCAGCGGCATCCACACCAACTACCAGAAGCCCTGCCAAATCCAGGCAGAGGACATCCTCTCCTCAGGATACTAGGCCGCTGCATGACATGGAGGTAAGCGCTCACACTGCCTCACAGTCCCAGGCCTCAGCAACCCCTGATCCCATAGAGGGTTTTCCTACATCTGGGCAGCCAGTCTCAGACACTGTCCTTAAGGAGATGCTAATGTCCCTGAGATCATCTCTGCATCAGGACATGCTGCAAACAGTGCAAAAATGTCAGGCAGAAGTGCATTCACTAGGTGACAGGGTAAATCAGATTGAGATTACTCTAGATTCACATGCATCCTCTTTCAATGCAATGGTGGATGCTCATGCTAATCAGTCAGATGACGTTTCTTGGATCAAAGACAAGTTATCTGACCTCGAGGACAGATCCAGAAGGAATAACCTAAAAGTTAGAGGCATTCCTGAATCCATCCCTGCGCTACAACTACCACAGTATGTCCAAGAGTTATTCACGGCACTGCTCCCTGCAATGTCAGCGTTGGAGCTCACAGTAGATAGGGTGCACAGAATACCTAAACCATCCTTCTTACCAGATGATGTACCCAGAGATGTTCTATTAAGGCTCCACTTTTATAAAGCCAAAGAAGCCATATTGGCCTCCTTCCGCATCCCTGATCAACGTCCACCTAAATATGCCTCTCTTCAGCTACTCCCTGATCTGTCTAGACATACCCTTCAAAAACGCCGCAATCTAGCTACCATTACTAAAGCGCTACGCAACCATCACATACTTCACAGATGGAAGTACCCAGCAACGCTCTCAATCACTCATAACGGTGTGACCGCCACGGTCTCCACTATGGAGGAAGGTCTGCACATCCTCAGACAATGGGGAATACTGTCAGAGTCAAATCCGTCTCACATACCAGTCGACCCTCCTTCACATATGCAGGCAGACTGGCAGGTGGTGAAACGAAAGAAGAGTGATAAAAAAACAGCTCCACTACCAGATTGCTCCTAAGCGAACCATTCAACTCTTACACCCGCAATCCCCCGGCGAAGGCATACTTGGAAATATTTCCAATACCCCTCAAACCTACTGAACAGTGCTTATGGATCACGAATCCCCCTGCGGATTCTCCTATCACCCTGTAACTTTTCTTTTTTCTCCTTTTCCTTTGTTCTGTTGCTTGTTTTGCATAGTTTTTATGGATCAACCACCATCTACAGAGCCGTACCCGTATATGCTCTTATGGAAAGGATCATACCAATCCTGCGACCCGCCTATCCATCCTGAAGGACACTCCAGACGCAAAGCCATCCTGGAAAAGAAACCACCCATCAAGCGTGAGTACTACTCCACCTCGCCATACAGCATACCCTCCTATATACACAATGCCAGTTAAAATACTGTCCATCAATGCCCATGGTTTAAATCACCCAGCCAAGAGAGCATCTCTTTGGAAAGACGCTGACAATGCGATATTCTGTGCGTTCAGGAAACACACTTCCATCACGCAACACCACCAAAATGCTCTCACAGAAATTTTCAACACTACTTTTTCTCCAATATGAATGCGAAAAAAAGAGGAGTCATGGTAGCTATCAAAGACTCTATATCATTTCACCTTCATTCTGAAATATCCGATATAGCAGGCAGATACCTTATTATTATCTGTGATATCAACTCCACCCGCTATACTCTTGTGAATGTATATGTTCCCAATACCAAACAAATTAATTTCCTGAACAGATTGATGAAGAAGCTGAAAAGAATCCAACAAGGTCCCCTTATAATCTGTGGAGACTTTAACATCACTCCTGACCCCAGCATGGACTCTACTTCGACTTACTCAAAAAAAACCTCCTTCTCTGAATTTTTTCCTCAGATCGCATGATCTGTTCGATAGCTGGCGCTGTAAACATGCTAACGAACGGGACTTCACATTTTATTCTCACAGGCATTGCACTTATTCGAGGATTGATCTGGTCCTAATGGACAAGTGGTTGCTTCAAAAAGTGATTAATATTAAAATAAATAATATTACTTGGTCCGATCACGCTTCTATCCTCTTAACGATAGGAGACAATTATCCTACTAACGGGGCATATATATGGCGCGCAAGCCCTCAAGTAATACAATCCACAACCACTAAGAAATTGCTAGAAAACCATTTGGCTGATTACTTCCAGATCAATTCCTCTTCCACAAATGATCCGTATGTACTTTGGAATGCCCACAAGGCATACATTAGAGGCATATTTATTCAATTGTCCACAAAGCTTAAAAAACAGAAGCAGCAGCGGCTTGATACTCTTTACACAGATATCAAAGCTCTAGAAGATATAGACAAAAAAAACCCTACAAGCCAGGTTAGCAAAAAACTGACAGATCTGCGACATGCTCTCAGGTTAGAATTACTTCATTCCTTTGAACTAAAGGAACGACGACTAAAAATGTTTTTCTATTCGACCAGTAACAAAGCTGGCAAAGCACTGGTCCGTAAACTACGGGGCCAACGCTTTAAAACTAAAATACCTTTCCTCATTAGCCCTACTTCCAAACAAAAAGTATTTGACCCCCAAGGCATTGCTAATGCATTTAGCGAATACTACGGGTCCCTATACAACCTTAATCACGACAATCATATTGTCCAGCCATCACAAAGAGCTATAAACGAGTTTTTAGAAAATATTAATCTACCCAAACTCTCCACTTCTCAAATTCAAGCCTTGAATTCCCCTTTCTCGCTATCTGAACTACTGACAGTAATTGACACTCTTCCTCTCAATAAATCTCCAGGACCAGATGGTTTGACAGGGGAATATTATAAGACTTTTAAACACTATTTGGGACCGCAACTTCTAAAGGTGTTTGAGGCTGCTGCTGCTTCGTCTTCCTTTCCACCTGAGATGTTAGAAGCATTAATAATCACGTTGCCTAAACCAGGGAAGACACCGGATGTACCTCAAAACTTTAGACCGATATCCTTATTGAATACCGATCTCAAGCTTTACGCCAAAATGATAGCACTGAGGCTTATTGACATCCTCCCCACTATCATCAACCCAGATCAATCTGGATTTACCAAAGGTAGGCAAACATCTGATGCTACCAGAAGACTAATAGATGTGATTCATACAGCCAGGAAACATGGGACGCCTTCTCTGCTTCTTGCTTTGGATGCAGAGAAGGCGTTCGACAGAGTGCACTGGACATATCTCTCAACCACTTTGGAAAAATTTGGTTTTACAGGTCACATATTGTCTGCAATACTATCTTTATATACCTCCCCTTCAGCTAGGGTATACACATCTGGTATGCTCTCTAAACCTTTCAAGATCACAAATGGCACCCGCCAGGGCTGTCCATTATCCCCTCTCATTTTCAACCTCTTAATGGAGCCCCTTGCAGCCAGCATACGACAAAACACTAATATACAAGGCTTTTCTTTCAATAACCGTAAACACGTCATAAGTCTCTTTGCTGATGACGTGATCCTTATGTTAACTAATCCGGTGTCTTCCCTACAATTTGTATCTCAACTTTTATGTGACTATGGTAAGGTATCATACTACAAGGTGAACGAAACCAAATCCTACATATTGGATCTTGGAGTAGCAACATCAGATAAAACAATTTTGCAAAACAAATACCCATACGTATGGGACTCACAAGCAATAACATACTTAGGGATTAAACTAACCTCCCACCCCTCACAACTATTTCACGCCAATTACCTTCCGTTAATACGTACATTGCAAATAAGTCTCCAATCCCTAAGCAAACACACATTGTCATGGTCAGGCAGACTGGCTGCCTTCAAAATGCAAATTCTGCCACGAATACTATATATATTTCGCACAGTTCCCATCCCTGTCCCACGAAAACACTTTCATACCTTACAATCCATACTTTCTAGATATTTATGGGATGGAAAAAAAGCTAGAAGTGCTCTAACCAAACTCCGTAAAACAAAAACAGCAGGAGGGGTTGGGCTCCCAATCTTTGCAGACTACCATCTAGCTGCAATCCTAGCACAACTAAGAGGGTGGTTCCCCCATCCCCAACAGCCTCTTTGGTGTTCTATTGAACAAACTAACATACCAGGAGGAAGCATCTATGATTACTTGTTAGCTTCTATGCACCTAAAGTCTAAACCCTCTGACATCTCTCTCCCGACTCTAGCAACACTAAACTCATGGAAAACACTGATAACAACTAAATCCA
The DNA here is from genome assembly GCA_037952835.1 of Lithobates septentrionalis. Lineage (NCBI taxonomy): Eukaryota > Metazoa > Chordata > Amphibia > Anura > Ranidae > Lithobates > Lithobates septentrionalis. The sequence continues at coordinate 1,128,772 of JBBDGP010000091.1, read as the reverse complement.
GATCATATCCTACTATATCTTTGTCGGTTCCTTTGTCAACATTGGCTTTATTGATCCCAGACATACCCTTGAATAGGTGGTCAGCGAAGGGAATACAATGGGTTTCGGACTTACATTCCGACACTAAAGCCAGCTCGTTTGACACTCTACAGACGGCTTATAATCTGCCTTCTTCAGACCGTTTTCAACATTTTAGAATTGCTACGTACCTCAAAAAACATAACGTCAATTATAAGTTATTCTGGAAAATTCACGTATATCTCACAGCCAAAGTTCCTCGCAAAGGAGGTATATCGTTATTTTACACTTATCTCCATGACAAAAACATATTCATCAAAACAAATTCCATGCTAGCATGGGAAAGAGATCTTAAGGATACCTTTTCCTCGCAACAATGGCACAAAGCAATACAATATACCCACTCGGCTACCAATAGTACCAATCTATGGGAACTCTCACATAAAATCATACAGCGTTGGCATTTAACACCATATCGTCTAGCCAAATTCAATTGCTCTGCACCCTCCACATGTTGGAGAAACTGTGGGCAAACCGGCACTATCTATCACATCCTTTGGGGTTGTACACACCTGACGTCATATTGGTCCCATATCCTCACAATCCTACATCAAATAACGAATTTAACTATACGGTACCCTTCATCCTTAGCTATCCTTAACATAGGTATAGAAGACATCCCACCAATACATAGACAATTTACTGTTCACTTATTCCTAGCAGCCAAGCTAGTAATACTAAGGAAATGGAGATCGCTGCACCCTCCACACATAGAAGAGGCGATAACTACATTGTCTTTGCATTACACTTACAAAAAGATGCTAGCATCCATCAATGGAAAATACGACGCATTTTTCCTACACTGGCAAGGTTGGATAAAGTGGTATGATAATTATCACAAATGATTGACACCACATCTAATGCTTTTTATTTTGTTTTAAAAAAAAAAACAAAAAAAAAAAAAACCCATGAACATCCCTTTCCATATGGCTTTTGAAAAGATCCTGTATTATATACACTTTAGCTCCTTTATTAGTTTCTAACTATACGCTTTTGTTACAAAACCGCTAACGGATATAAACTGGTTAATACTGCTGTTAGCACAGAGGCATGCGGAGGCTGGGCCTCAGTCGAGCCACAGTTAGCTCCCACATGGGGTGGCTGGCGGGGGCATACAGCCCCTCCTGCCTCGTTTAATTCCTCACATATTAGGGAATTGTATTAAGACTATAAAGATATAAGTAACTGTTAGCCTCTATGGTTTATATTTTGATGTACGATATCTACTGTTATATGTCAGCATGGTGTATATCTTTGTAAACTGACAAAACTTGAATAAAAACTATTTAAAAAAAAAAAAAAAACGAATTTGGAACAAAAAAAAAAAAATGACGTGGGGTCCCCCCAAAAATCCATACCAGACCCTTATCCGAGCACGCAACCTGGCAGGCTGCAGGAAAAGAGGGGGGGATGAGAGTGCGCCCCCCCACCTTCTGAACCGTACCAGGCCACATGCCCTCAACATTGGGAGGGTGCTTTGGGGTAGCCCCCCAAAACACCTTGTCCCCATGTTGATGAGGACAAGGGCCTCATCCCCACAACCCTGGCCTGTGGTTGTGGGAGTCTGCGGGTGGGGGGCTTATCGGAATCTGGAAGCCCCCTTTAACAAGGGAGCCCAGATCCCGGCCCCCCCTGTGTGAAATGGTAAGGGGGTACTTACGCCTACCATTTCATTAAAGAACTGTCAAAAATGTTAAAAATGACAAGAGACAGTTTTTGACAATTCTTTATTTAAATGCTTCTTCTTTCTTCTATCTTCCTTCATCTTCTTCTCATTCTTCTGGCTCTTCTGGTTCTTCCTCCGGCGTTCTCGTCCAGCATCTCCTCTGCGGCGTCTTCTATCTTCTTCTCCTCGGGCCGCTCCGCACTCATGGCATAGGGGGAGGCTCCCGCTCTTCTCTTCATATTCTTCTTCATCCTCTTCTCTTCTTCCTTCTTCTCTTCTTCATTTTCTTCTCCGGCCCGCTCCGCATCCATGCTGGCATGGAGGGAGGCTCCTGCTGTGTGACGGCGTCTCCTCGTCTGACTGTTCTTAAATAACGGGGGGCGGGCCACCCGGTGACCCCGCCCCCTCTGACGCACGGGACATGACGGGACTTCCCTGTGGCATTCCCCGCGATGTCACAGGGAAGTCCCGTCAAGTCACCGTGCGTCAGAGGGGGGCGGGGTCACCGGGTGGCCCCACCCCCTGTTATTTAAGAACCGTCAGACGAGGAGACGCCGTCACACAGCGGGAGCCTCCCTCCATGCCAGCATGGGTGCGGAGCGGCCCGGAGAAGAAAATGAAGAAGAGAAGAAGAGAAGAGGATGAAGAAGAAGATGAAGAGAAGAGCGGGAGCGTCCCCCTATGCCATGGGTGCGGAGCGGCCCGAGGAGAAGAAGATAGAAGACTCCGCGGAGGAGATGCTGGATGAGAACGCCAGAGGAAGAACCAGAAGAGCCAGAAGAACCAGAAGAAGAAGAAGATGAAGGAAGATAGAGGAAAGAAGAAGCATTTAAATAAAGGAATTGTCAAAAACTGTCTCTTGTCATTTTTAACATTTTTGACAGTTTTTTAGTGAAATGGGAGGGGTAAGTACCCCCTTACCATTTCACACAGGGGGGGCGGGATCTGGGGGTCCCCTTGTTAAAGGGGGCTTCCAGATTCCGATAAGCCTCCCGCCCGCAGACCCCCACAACCACCGGCCAGGGTTGTGGGGATGAGGCCCTTGTCCTCATCAACATGGGGACAAGGTGTTTTGGGGGGCTACCCCAAAGCACCCTCCCAATGTTGAGGGCATGTGGCCTGGTACGGTTCAGGAGGGGGGGGGGGCGCACTCTCACCCCCCCTATTTTCCTGCGGCCTGCCAGGTTGCATGCTCGGATAAGGGTCTGGTATGGATTTTTGGGGGGACCCCACGCGTTTTTTTTTTTTTGGCGCGGGGTTCCCCTTAAAATCCATACCAGACCTGAAGGGTCTGGTATGGAATTTAGGGGGAACCCCACGTCATTTTTAAAAAAATTTTATCTGGGGTTCCCCTTAATATCCATACCAGACCTGAAGGGCCTGGTATGGAATTTAGGGGGACTCCCACGTCATTTTTTTTTAAAAAAATTGGTTCGGGGTTTCCCTGTGGGGAATTCCCATGCCGTTTTTATCAATGAACTTCTATGTGTATTGTCGGCAATGCAATAGCTGCGGGTAGTTTAAATGGGTTTTTTCCTTCGAAATGTCATTTTGCTGTCAGACTGTTCTAAACACGGGAAACCTGCGCCCCTTTACAGGCATACTATAGACACCCCCCAGGTACGAAATTTAAAGGGATATTACACTTTTATTGTTTGACTTAAAGCATTATTAAAATCACTGCTCCTGAAAAAACGGCCATTTTTAAAACTTTTTTTGCATTGATCCATGTCCCCTGGGGCAGGACCCGGGTCTCCAAACACTTTTTATGACAATAACTTGCATATAAGCCTTTAAAATTAGCACTTTTGATTATTCATGTTCGTGTCCCATAGACTTTAACGGTGTTTGCGTGTTCGAGCAAACTTTTTTCCTGTTCGCATGTTCTGGTGCGAACCGAACAGGGGGGTGTTCGGCTCATCCCTACTCTCCAGTGTTCAACTGCTGCCTGCCCTAACTTTTGCTATATTCACGAGTTACACCTGGGGTCAGTCACAAATCTTGACTTCTCCAATGTGGCACCCATTTATTTTCTCTCATTATTTTATGGTCTGTCTTACTCTCTTCAACCTCAAGTCCACTAATGACATTGAATTTAAACTCCTACGCTTTACTCTGACAGGAGTGTCTGTGATTGGCTCTAGTATTTTTGTACACATTAGCTATGTACATGTGTTATCACATTCTGTACACCAGTTCCAAGCTAAGCAATTTGGGGAGTGGGTGGGTGGGTGGAGGAAAGACCTGGTGATCTACCTGGTGATTAATTAATTCCATGTAACTTCTACTTTATTTTGATGTTCCTTATGTGTATATTCTTGATTCTGATTTTGTGACTGCTACAGAAAACAGGCTTTTTACATTTATATTTTCATGTATTTATTTTTCATTTTCATGGTCAGAAAAGTTAGAAAGTATTTTTTCCTGGGGATGTTATTAGAGTCCCATGAAAATAGCAATTACATTTTCGGTAAGGTGGTCATGAAAGATTAACATTCTGATGAAAACAAATCTAATTTATCTTTGCTATATAAAATAATCTTTAGACAACTGACATACTCTCCGGTATGTAAGATTAGCTGTAGTGAAACATTCTCTCTGCCAAGCAGAAACTAATTATTCTTTATGAATGAAGCAGAAAGTAACTATACTGATAAGCTTTGCTCATTATCATCTCTTATTGTAAGGGAGACTATAAAGAGTAATAATTTGTCATTTGATGGATATTAATACATTTATGGCTGACAAATGTGAAAATGTGTGATGTTCTTCATTACTAAATTTCAAAATAACAAAATGTGTTAACTCATTCTTCAACTGGGGGATACAATGGATACTGTGTTCCTTGTGTTGTATGCAAAGTGGTTCATAACGTTTTTCTTTAAAACACGCAGGTGGGAAGCTACAATATCTTTCATGACTGTAAAAATTTAAAACACTGTGTAATGCCACGTACACACGAGTGGACTTCTCGTCGGACTGTACTCCGAAGGACTTTTCAATGGAGTTCCGACGGAGTTCAGATGAAACGGACTTGCCTACACACGATCCCACCAAAGTCCGATCATTTTGAACATGATGATACGACTGGACTAGAAAAGTAAGTTCAATAGCCAGTAGCCAATAGCTGCCCTTGCGTCGTTTTCGGTCCGTCGGACTAGCATACAGACGAACGTTTTTTTTTCTATAGGAATCAAGTCCGTCGGAAAGATTTGAAACATGTTCTATTTCTAAGGTCTGTCAGATTTTTCAACAGAAAAGGTCCGATGAAGCCCACACACGATCGGAATGTCCGACGGATTCATTCCGTCTGACATTTTCTGCCGGAAAGTCCGTTCGTGTGTACGTGGCATTACAGTTCATTTTTTTAACATTAGTGTGATGGAAAAGGCTCTGTGCCATATTTAATATACATTTAAAGGGTTAGTTCACCTTTACTGACCTTTGCCAAAAACATCCCCAATAATTACAATGTTTTCAGTACATTAGCATGCAGTGCTTCATTTTGCAAAGAATGCTTACCTTTTCAGCTGTTCCGTTCAATGCCCTTGCCTTCCCATCCTGCAGATGGCAGGACACACCAAGCATTGCATTGAAGGCCCTGGAGGTACATGAACTAGCAATAGGCATTGTTCCCTACCCATGCATGCAGAGTCCACTCTCTTTCACTTGCAGAATGCTGAGCTGTAAGAGAGAGAAGAATGTGCATGTGTAGATAAGGAATGAAGCCAAGTGCCTATTTGTAATATTTCATGGCATCCACCACTTAGTACATCCTGTTATGTGCATGGTGGAAAGGGGAGGGCAATGAAATGAGCAGCTAAAAGTCAATCAAGATGAACTAACTTTTTAAAGTGAACCTGTAACTTAGTAATAAACACAAAGCTGTAGAATTAAAGAGTAGAAAAAAATAGACAACAAAGATAATAAATGTAATAACTTAAGAATTTGGACCCACAATATTGTGCTGTCCCAGTGAAACACTGATGAAACTAAAGTTAAAGAAAGTATTTTTGGTAAAGGGGCTTTGAGGTGTGGCACAGTAACAATGACCAAAGCTGCCCACACACCAATAGAATTTTGTTTAAAAATTGTCATTTACAAAATATTCAGTTGATGTTCTGATAGTTAGTAGGGTCAAATAGATGTTTGTTTTTGACCATAGGGGTGAAAAAATTCCAAGGTACTTGATAAAAAATGTTTCTCTAATGAACAAAATTCGAACTGTGAATGTGGTTGTTATTTAGGACAAATCATGTTTATTGTAATGAACGTTCTTGGCACAAAAGGATCCTATTTAATTTGCCTGGATTCTTTTCAAGTAGCAGGTTTGAATTACATTTTAAGAGCTTTTGAATTAAATTAGTTAATGGCAAGATTAAATGCTCTGATAAAAAATTTTTTACAATTGCATTTGAACTTTCAAATGAAATTCTGCAGGTTTATGGCTGGAGCTAGTGGTGGTGGCACTAAGGGTGGGAATATACATGATAGAATCCCCCTCTCTTTTTTATTTAAGATACCAGTCATATTAGTAGGTGGCACTGGCAATTACAGCAAAGGTAGTTTATCTATACTGTGGAATCAGGAATGGGCAGCACAATGTCTCAGCACTTTAGTGTTCATAGTACAGAGTTTATTACAATACAATGGCACCCACAGGTCATTGTAGGGCAGAAGTGTGCTTGTATTGCACACTAGGATTTTTCCGGCCACTGATCCAGTCTGCATGCTCAATATTCCATGAAGTAATTTATTTCAAGGGGCTGTAGTGCATTTAATAGACATGTGCATTCGTTTTCGTCCGAATGCATTTTCGTCCGAATTTTAGGTATTTTCGTTATCGTTTTAACAAACGATAACGAAAGTGCAGAGTCCGAAAAACGAAAGATCCGACATAAACAAATGCTTTATTTTCGTTTTCGTTGCTACAACAGTTCGATATAGATAGGAGATTCGACATGATGATGACAATAACAATCTGTGTCCATCAAACCTGCGGTCGAATGTGCCTAACCTTAGCTCTATTAGTCCAAGATTATTCTACATAGAGAGAAAATATTCGACGTAGAGAGAAAAGATTCGACGTAGGGGAGGAAAGATTCGACGTAGGGGAGGGAAGATTTGACTTAGGGGAGAAAAGATTCGACGTAGGGGAGGAAAGATTCGACGTAGGGGAGAAAAGATAAATAAAAATAATGATGATGATGAATGTTATTGGCTGATTGTAACCAAAGAGGTGGAGCAGTAAAATAGCTAGAACTAAGTACACACGTACTTTGGCTTATGGTGTCTGTTGAAAGTTCTAAGAAGATTCGACGGAGCAGGTAAACTATACGGCATTGTACAGTTTAGCTGCTCCGTCGAATCTTCTTTGAACATTCGACAGACACTATAAGCCTTCAATGACAGATTCGACCTTAATCTGGATTTTCAGAATGCAATTTTTAACGAAAAACGAAATAAATAAAAACGAATTTCGGGAGTAACTAAATAAATTTATTTTTCAGACGAAAACGAAATTCTGAAACGAAATATTTCAGTGTGCACATGTCTAGCATTTAACATGTGACCATGCACAAAGTTCCAGCATATTCATGTCATTATTATTTTGATTAACATCTTAAGCTTAGGGGACAAGTTGCTGTTCTTTAGAGAGACAATGGAGTTGATTTACTAACACAAATAGGCTGTTCACTTTGAAAGAGAGAAGCTGTATTGTGCAAAGGAATATTTCTTACAGCTTAGTGAATGTGGTGAAATTTCACTTTCTAATAAATACAACATCACATGCAAGGAATACAGAAATTGTGCTTGCACTTGATTGCATGGTGTATGCCATCAGAGCTTCACCTCACCAAAAACCAGGCTAAGAGGAACCAAGAACGACTGTTATAATAAGGACCATGCATTATAATTAAAGGCTTTATTAACCAAATATTAAATAACACAACAAAAGTAGCATAAAAAACACATACCTCCACCACTCCAACATTAAAATTGACAACAATATCAAAATGACAGCAGCAGCTGCTCACAGAACACACAACACCCAAAACACCCCACCAGATAACAAGGTGATATATAGCTCACTGGAGGCTTCACAGGAGTGACCAGGTCCAGGGACAATATAGAATATCACTGTTCCAGTTCCCTGGTGACAGAAAGGCACTTAGTTTGTAAAGCACCATACGTATGTCACAACCATGAGCTCTACAAATGTGTTAAACCAAACAGCGAGTCCACATGCTGCTCTATATTAAAAGTGCATAACAAGTAATCCAAGGTCACAATTATAATGACATAGGGGTTTATATACTAAAGCTGGAGAGTGCAAAATTAGGCTCACTTCTGCAGCTTCTAACTTTAGCTTTATATATTAAAGTGGATGTAAACCCAATGTCATCCTTTCTAAACTACTGTCATAGGGGTTATCTATAAGGATATACATGCCTCCTGCATGTATCTTTACCTGTCAAATGTCTCCCCTCTGTCTGTTATGAGAGCTGAAAAACTGCATATTCTGTGGGTGGGTCTGTTGTCTGGAGCTCGGTGGGTGGAGTCATGATGTCAGTAGACTCCCCGCCCACCTCTACACTCCTCTTGTCAATATCCTCCTGTGTATTTCTAACTGAACTTCTGCTGAACTTCTGCTATGATCTCTAACATCCAGTGAAAAGACAGGAAAGTAACCACATGACTTCAGCATGCCAAATCATGCTGAGGTGTGGAACAGCCAATCCTTGCAGAGCTGCTGAAGAAAGGAATGGGGGAGGGAATTAAAAAATTATGCCTGTGTCTTAGGCTGTCACTCACAGCAAGGGGGAATATTTGACAAAGTTTTTGTCAGTTTGTCAAGATTTCTCTCACTGAACAATAAAAGGGGATTGCTCAGAGATGGATTCACTCTGTGTGGCAAGACTGGGCTCAAATGATAGGAAATCTTATACTCTACAGTATGATATTAAAAAAAAAAAAAAAAATTGGGTTTACATCCACTTTAAGCTTTGGCAAAAAAAAACTGTAAGCTGATTGGTTTCTATGCAGAAGTGTGTGTCTGATTTTGCACTCTCCAGCTTTAGTAAATAAACCCCATAGAGTCAATAACACAATCACAGCACCTAAATGTAGTAAGGGCCAAATGATGGAAGGATGGCATTAGCAGCGCTGCACTCTTTGCAGCAATAAAACCTGGAAGCTGATTGGTTTCTATGCAGAAATTATCCTGATTTTGCACTCTTCAGCTTTAGTAAATAAACCCCATAGAGTTAATAACACAGTCACAACACTTAAAGTGATTGTAAACAATCACCATGTAAAACAAGCCATTCAGTGTAAAAAAAGAATTAAATGAAAAACATTTTGTATAGCTATAAAAAAATATTATAAATACCTTCCCCCCCCCCCCCTTTTTCTCTGAATGATCACATTCCCTCTGTTCTCAGCTGCATATGAGAAAAAAAAATGGGTTTACATCCACTTTAAGCTTTGGCAAAAAAAACCTGGAAGCTGATTGGTTTCTATGCAGAAGTGTGTCTGATTTTGCACTCTCCAGCTTTAGTAAATAAACCCCATAGAGTCAATAACACAATCACAGCACCTAAATGTAGTAAGGGCCAAATGATGGAAGGATGGCATTAGCAGTGCTGCACTCTTTGCAGCAATAAAACCTGGAAGCTGATTGGTTTCTATGCAGAAATTATACTGATTTTGCACTCTTCAGCTTTAGTAAATAAACCCCATAGAGTTAATAACACAGTCACAACACTTAAAGTGATTGTAAACAATCACCATGTAAAACAAGCCATTCAGTATAAAAAAAGAATTAAATGAAAAACATTTTGTATAGCTATAAAAAAATATTATAAATACCTTCCCCCACCCCCCCTTTTTTCTATGAATGATCACATTCCCTCTGTTCTCAGCTGCATATGAGCTGGGGGAGGAGAAGAAGCAGCACACTGAGCTTGCCAATGACTGGCTGTGCAGCGGGTGTATGTCGGGACAAGTATGATTATTGGAGGAGAGAACTGTATTCTTCTGCTTAATGTGGTCAGTTTTTAATAGTAAAGCAAGGGAACTAGCGGGAACACCAGGAATTTCACAAAAATTAAGCAATACAAATAGAACAGGATACTTGCTCATACATGTACATAGTACAGAAGGCACATATCAGCAATATGAAGTGTTGAGGTAGCAAACGCTTTAAATATAATGAGGGCCAAATGATGGAAGGATGGCATTAGCAGTGCTCCATTCTTTGCAGCAACCATGGAATAAAAACTGATCAGGGGTGAGCAGTGTAAACTCAATCTCACTTTCATATAGTTGGCAAGTAAATGGACAAGGTACTGAGTGCAATTCTCATTTGCCATGTAGCTGCCCACCCCTTTATTTTATTTAGGTCTTTTTGTAAAGTTTCAATATCCTACTGTGATGTTATTGCCCTACTTTGTATCATCAGCAAACACTGAGACTAAGCTATTTATTTCAATCTCTATAACATGTATGAATAAATTAAACACAATTGGTGCCCGGACAGATCCTTGGAGTACCCCACTCACCACTCCAGACCAATCTGAGTACACACCACTCTTTGGACATACCCCTGTAGCCAGTTCTCTAACCATGTACAAATCGTATGATCCATGTCTGCAGACCTCAATTTGTAAATTAAGCATTTAAGGGGGACGCTATTGAATGCTTTTGAAAAAAAAAAAAACAGATATACGACATTCACAGGTCTGCCTTTATTTAGATGGCAGCTCACTTCCTTGTAGAATGTTAGCAGATTGGTCTGGCAAGAACAACTTTCATAAATATATGCTGATAACTACTAATGATTCTGTTTTCATCAGCAAATTCTTGGATATAGTTCCTTATTATCCCCTCCAATAGTTTACATACTATTGATGTTAGAAAAAGGATTGTAAGGGAATTAAATGTGAGGAACCGCCAGCATCCCTTAATATAGAAAGAGAAATTATGCAACTAGTGCAATAGGAGCCGCCCCCTTGGACTTTAAAGGCAGAAAAGGAGTAATGAAGTATATAAAAAGCAACAAAGTGTCACTTTTATTTAGGTACAAAAAATAAGAATTTTACCATCCAAAAAACAGTCATTTTTAAAAATATGCAAAGTACACCAATTGAATTAATTATATATATATCTATATCTCTATATCTCTATATCTCTATAGATAGATAGATAGATAGATAGATAGATAGATAGATAGATAGATAGATAGATAGATATAGATCTCTCAAACCCAAGGCTAATAATCTAGGCACTGCCAGAGTTAAGCTGAGGTCAGTCCATGAGGATTTGTAGCATACATCCTGACATGTTTCCAAAATTTTTATTTGTACATATTTTCCTACATCAGGGGAGATTTACTTTGGATGACTTTATCTTTATCTGCAACATAAATACAGTGCCTTGCGAAAGTATTCGGCCCCCTTGAACTTTTCAACCTTTTGCCACATTTCAGGCTTCAAACATAAAGATATAAAATTTTTATTTTTTGTGAAGAATCACCAACAAGTGGGACACAATTGTGAAGTGGAACGAAATCTTTTGGATTGTTGAAACTTTTTTAACTAATAAAAAAATGAAAAGTGGGGCGTGCAAAATTATTCGGCCCCCTTGCGTTAATACTTTGTAGAGCCACCTTTTGCTGCGATTACAGCTGCAAGTCGCTTGGGGTATGTCTCTATCAGTTTTGCACATCGAGAGACTGAAATTCTTGCCCATTCTTCCTTGCAAAACAGCTCGAGCTCAGTGAGGTTGGATGGAGAGCGTTTGTGAACAGCAGTTTTCAGCTCTTTCCACAGATTCTCGATTGGATTCAGGTCTGGACTTTGACTTGGCCATTCTAACACCTGGATACGTTTATTTGTGAACCATTCCTTTGTAGATTTTGCTGTATGTTTGGGATCATTGTCTTGTTGGAAGATAAATCTCCGTCCCAGTTTCAGGTCTTTTGCAGACTCCAACAGGTTTTCATCCAGAATGGTCCTGTATTTGGCTGCATCCATCTTCCCCTCAATTTTAACCATCTTCCCTGTCCCTGCTGAAGAAAAGCAGGCCCAAACCATGATGCTGCCACCACCATGTTTGACAGTGGGGATGGTGTGTTGAGTGTGATGAGCTGTGTTGCTTTTACGCCAAACATATCGTTTTGCATTGTGGCCAAAAAGTTAGATTTTGGTTTCATCGGACCAGAGCACCTTCTTCCACATGTTTGGTGTGTCTCCCAGGTGGCTTGTGGCAAACTTTAGACGAGACTTTTTATAGATATCTTTGAGAAATGGCTTTCTTCTTGCCACTCTTCCATAAAGGCCAGATTTCTGCAGTGTACGACTGATTGTTGTCCTATGGACAGACTCTCCCACCTCAGCTGTAGTTCCCTGCAGTTCATCCAGAGTGATCATGGGCCTCTTGGCTGCATCTCTGATCAGTCTTCTCCTTGTCGGAGCTGAAAGTTTAGAGGGACAGCCAGGTCTTGGTAGATTTGCAGTGGTCTGATACTCCTTCCATTTCAAAATGATCGCTTGCACAGTGCTCCTTGGGATGTTTAAAGCTTGGGAAATCTTTTTGTATCCAAATCCAGCTTTAAACTTCTCCACAACAGTATTACGGACCTGCCTGGTGTGTTCCTTGGTCTTCATGATGCTCTCTGCGCTTTCAACAGAACCCTGAGACTATCACAGAGCAGGTGCATTTATACAGAGACTTGATTACACACAGGTGGATTCTATTTATCACCATCAGTCATTTAGGACAACATTGGATCATTCAGAGATCCTTTTAATTTTGATTCAGGTTCCCTTTATTATTCATACCAGACCCAAAGGATCTGGTAATGGACGGGGATCCCATGCTCTTTTTTTCAATTATCTGTATCTATATTGCCGAGATATGATAATAAATTGTGATAAAAGATGGAGAAGGGAATAGGTACAGGGAAAAAAATGGGGGAGGGAAGGAATTTGGGGAAGCATAAAGCCATCAACAAAGGATCAATAAAAGACATAAAAAAACATAAAAAATAATGTAGTGGCAACCCAGACCATATCGTTATTTAATAACACTGAGGACATCAATTTCCTCATTGAGGCCCTCAGGCAAGAGGGAACCCAATAAATATATACAAAAAGTCTCCCTTCTGCAAAGAAGGGAGAAGCTCTCATTTTCAGTTAGGGTCCCTCTGGGAATCGCCTCAATGGCAAGTACTTCCATATGTCTAAAGTCTTTGTTATGAACCTGACGGAAATGGCGCGGAACACTATGTTTAATGCATCCCTTCTTGGTTAATCTACGATGCTCACCTGTTCTGGTTCACAGAGTACGTATCGTGCGACCAACGTACAAAAGACCACATGAGCAACGCAGGACGTATATAACAAATTCCGTAGAACAGGTGATAAATTGTTTTATCTTGAAGGACTTGCCTCTATTGGTGGTTATTTCTGAGCTGCCATGGGGGGACCGATTGGCAGGTGAGGCAGCCTCTCTTCCGACACTGGAAGATGCCAGTCCTATTATCAGTCCTCAGAGAGGACTGAAGGTATAGTGTGGTTGGAGATCTCAGCTGATGAGGAGCAAGGAGAGGCCCTCTTTGTTCTTTGGTGTGGGTCTTTTAGATACGCTTGCCAACGAACTGCATGGCAGGTCAACATATGTCTGGTCAAGCATGTGGTACCCAAGCGGAAGATGTTTTGGCCACGCGAGATACGCTTGAGACATATGTTGCAAATAGCAGCGGTGCGATCTGATGCACTCGTCTCAAAAAAGCCCACACCAAAGAGCTGGGCATCCTTCTCGAGCATGTACCCAACACTGTGGTCAAACAGTTCGAGGGACTCCTCAGGAGGACATGGTGGGGCTAGGGAAGGAGTCATTGATGACATTGAGCCGAGGGAAGAGGCCGCTGCTTTGCCAGACAAAGTACCCTGGGCATGGGTGAGAGAGGATGAGGAGGATGATGACGGCTTGGTCATCCACTCGACTAAGTCTTCCGCATGTTGTGGCTCAACACGGCCAGCTGCCGAAAAAAAGGCCAAGCATGTCCCACGGCCACGTGCTTAAGAGGATGCACCGTCTCCATGACCAGCACTAGACACAGAGCCTGCCTGCTTGCCCTCTCTTATTGGCTTGTGACTGTCTGCCTCTCCTTCTTGGCCTTCCAGATATACTAATGGCCTGTAGCTGCACTAAGCTGGGATAGATATATATATATATATATATGTGTATATATATATATATATATATATATATATATATATATATATATATATATATATATATGTACTGATACTGCAGCTAGCAAAATCAACTGCCTGCCTGTAGTATGAGAACACCACCAACCTTCTACAGGTAGCTTTAGCTGAACACTGTGCAGAGCTCACAAAAAAATAACTTGTAGGTTTAGCTGAACACTGTGAGGTGGACGCACCACACTAACTTGTAGTTTTAGCTGAACACTGTGATCAGGACGCACAGCACTAACTTGTAGTTTTAGCTGAACACTGTGAGCAGGACGCACCGCACTAACTTGTAGGTTTAGCTGAACACTGTGAGCAGGACGCACCCCACTAACTTGTAGGTTTAGCTGAACACTGTGAGCAGGACGCATCCCACTAACTTGTAGTTTTAGCTGAACACTGTGAGCAGGACACACTGCACTAACTGTAAATAGTCTAGCTGTCTGACTGTGGTACTAATAGGATCAAAAGAACACCAGCAATTTTCTTCAGGTAGCTGTAATTACTGTAACAAGACAAGCCTGCCTGTCAGAAAGAAGATAACAGGAACTGATTTAGCTGAACACTGTGAGCAGGACGCACTGCACTAACTTGTAGGTTTAGCTGAACACTGTGAGGTGGACGCACCGCACTAACTTGTAGTTTTAGCTGAACACTGTGAGCAGGACGCACAGCACTAACTTGTAGGTTTAGCTGAACACTGTGAGCAGGACGCACCGCACTAACTTGTAGGTTTAGCTGAACACTGTGAGCAGGACGCACCCCACTAACTTGTAGGTTTAGCTGAACACTGTGAGCAGGACGCACCGCATTAACTTGTAGGTTTAGCTGAACACTGTGAGCAGGACGCACTGCACTAACTGTAAATAGTCTAGCTGCCTGACTGTGGTACTAATAGGATCAAAAGAACACCAGCAATTTTCTTCAGGTAGCTGTATATACTGTAACAAGACAAGCCTGCCTGTCAGTAAGAAGATAACAGGAACGGATCTAGCTGAACACTGTGAGCAGAACGCACTGCACTAACTGTAAATAGTCTAGCTGCCTGACTGTGGTACTAATAGGATCAAAAGAACACCAGCAATTTTCTTCAGGTAGCTGTAAATACTGTAACAAGACAAGCCTGCCTGTCAGTAGGAAGATAACAGGAACGGATCTAGCTAAACTGAATACAGCGTATATATATATATATATATATATATATATATATATATATATGCAACACCTGGGATGCATATATATACACAATACACTGTAAGTGCAGCTAACTGACTGACTGTTCTGCCTAATCTATCCAACTCAAATCAAATGACACTGTCTCTCTGTCTATCTCTTTCAACGCCGGAACACACACTACACAGGGCCGCCGTGCAGGCGGCCTTATATAGTGTGGGGCGTGTACTAAATTCCCTGAGCCATAATTGGCCAAAGCCTCCTTGGCTTTGGCCAATTACGGCTCTCTGTTCACAGGGCGCTGTGATTGGCCAAGCATGCGGGTCATAGTGCATGCTTGGCCAATCATCAGCCAGCAATGCACTGCGATGCTGCAGTGAATTATGGGCCGTGACGCGCCACACGAATTTGGCGCAAACGGCCCATATCGTTCGCAATTCGGCGAACGGGCGAACAGACGATGTTCGAGTCGAACATGGGTTCGACTCGAACACGAAGCTCATCCCTACTAGTGAGCTACCCCTCCAGTGAGGATTGATTTTGTCAATGCCCATAAAAATGGTCTTAGAGGGTCTTTGTTGTGTACAAGCAAATAATGTTTAGACACTGAATGGTTCTTAAATCCAGTTTTGATATTGGTAATATGTTCGTTAAGAGGAACCTGTAAGGGGCGTTTAGTCCTCCCTACATATTGAAGGCCACATGGGCACTGCAATAAGTAGACCACCCCCACTGTAGAGCAAGTTATAAAGGGTTTATTTGTATACTGTATCTGTGTACTGGTGGAAATAAAACTGGTTGTTTTTCTATGAGTACAGCAGCTCAGAGAACACATTCTACACTTCTTACACTGATAGAACCCAGTTAATTGATGGAAAAAAACTGATTCTATTAGTGGGGGGATTAAAGATATTAGGGGCCACACTATTCCTTAATGAAGGAGCCCCTTTAAACACCTCCTGTGGTCTGGCAAGTAACACTGCCTTCAAAACTCTATCGTTATTCACGATATGCCAATGCCTAGAAATTATTTGCTTAATACTCCTATGTAGGGATGGGTGACCGGTTCGGTGAACATCTGAACAAATGGGTCTGTCCGACCGTTTGTTCACCCCCACGAACTGACTACAATGTGTTGTGGCACTTAACAGTGCATTGCAAGCCCTGATTGGCTAAAGAAGTGAAAGCTTCAGCCAATCAGGGCACAGAGCACCGTCAGAGTCATGATTGGACACTGTCATCATGACTTTATCCAATCATGGCTCATTCCCGCCCCACAGTATAAAATTATTCTTTCAATGGCAGCCATTTTCAGTGTGATTTTGGCATGGAGAGAGGTAGAACAGGGCTCTGTTCAGTGCTATTAATTAGTTAGTGTGTTATACTGTGCTATTTTGCTTCAATTGTCAGTGTAGAATATTAGTTTAGTGTTAGTCCAGGGATAGTGTGAGTGTAGTGAGGAGGACCATCATTCAGCTTTGCATAGTGTGCAGCTAGAGAAGGGACAGCTCAGATAGTTTGACTGTAGTGTAGTGAGACCGTGTCAGTAATCTTTACATTAGTGTAAAGCTAGAGTAGGGACAGTTCAGATAGCGGCAGTTTAGTGACGTTGAACACCTTCTATTTGATTGCATTGCTGCCAGTTTAATGCCATTTACTTCTGTGTGCATTACCGCCAGTTTAATGCCATATAGTTTTGTGTGCATTACCGCCAGTTTAACGCCATATCGTTTTATGTGCATTGCTGTCAGTTTAACACCATATAGTTCTGTGTGCATTACTGCCAGTTTAACGCCATTTAGTTTTGTGTGCGTTACTGCCAGTTTAACGCCATATAGTTCTGTATGCTTTACTGCCAGTTTAACGCCATATAGTTTTGTGCATTACTGCCAATTTAACGCCATATAGTTTTGTGCGTTACTACAAGTTTAGCACCATTTACTTCTGTGTGCGTTACTGCCAGTTTAACGTAGTGACGGTTGAACACTGTCTATTTGATTGCATTGCTGCCAGTTTAACTCTATATAGCTTTGTGTGCGTTACTGTCAGTTTAACGCCATATAGTTTTGTGTGATTTACTGCCAGTTTAACGCCATATGGTTTTGTGTGCGTTACTACCAGTTTAACACCATATAGTTTTGTGCATTACTGCCAATTTAACACCAATTACTTCTGTGTGTGGTACTGCCAGTTTAACGCCATTTACTTCTGTGCGCGTTACTACAATTTTAATGCCATATCGTTTTGTGCATTACTGCCAGTTTAACGGCATACAGTTCTGTGTGCATTACTGCCAGTTTAACGGCATACAGTTCTGTGTGCATTACTGCCAGTTTAACACCATATAGTTTTGTGCATGTTACTGCCAGTTTAACGCCATATAGAGATATACAAAACACTGCGCTCTATAGTGTAAAGCAAAATAAAATAAAACAGCAGCCGCATACGTTGTGACAAACAGTACAAATAAAAAAGGAAAAAATGCAGCGCTTTGAAAATAAAGTGAATATATAACAATGTATCAAGTCTATAAGTATTAACCCTGGTAGTAAATCATGTGATGAATAAATCATGAAATCTTATTCAAAAAGATGTGAGATAGTAAATGTCCACTTGTGTTACACACTAAAAAAACAAAGTGGATTGTAGAGGTCCTGGGAGGACTGGCAGGGATGATGTAAGTCCTTAGATGAAAGGCAACGTCAATGGTACTTAACATCAATGAGTAGAAAAGGATGGATACTCTTACCGAATAAGGTGGACTCCCCTGTCTATGACATGGAGTCAGTAAAGCAGTAAGCCCCACCCGGGCTATAGAGGGATATCCGGAAGGCTGGAACTGGCAGAATGCACTTCAACCAAAGATCGTCAGGATGGGTCATCAAGGCAGAAAATCCAAAGCCGTGTATCACAGATGGCCAAAAATAAGCAATCTCTCTCATCAAGGTGATATGTAAGAGAAAAATCAAAGCTTCCGCATGGTGCAGGTAAAAACAGGCCCCTGACAGGAGCCTCCACTGACAGGGATGATGGTATAGCACATGGTGTTCCAGGTCCTAGCAGCACATCTGTCAGCAACACACTACCAGGTGTAGACTGTAGCCTGCAAATTTCTCTGCCCCATCTGCTGCAGCGGAAAAAAAAAAAACACAGTCCCTCCCACCCACATGCCCAGCATCTAAATGCAAGCTTGTCAAAGCTGTTGGCTCTCCAACTTTTGCCTTTCAGCCTGGTGGATTTTGCCCTCTTCCTTGAATTCGCCCAATGTGCTGTACCCCAATGGGAAGTTCCCAGTTGCTACTACTTTTCACGTAAGGCCATTCCATCTCTTTATCATCACGTGGAAGGGAATGTTCTGGCATCATTGGGCAAGGCAGTCAGCCGTAAAATCCACCTTACTGTGACACGTGTACCAGCAAGCATGGGCAGGGACGATATATTTAATTCACAGCACACTGGGTAACGCTGATTGCAACTCGAAAGGATGCAGGACAGGGCTCAATGCTGTAGCTGTTGTGCCTCCATGCCCCATACAGCTGGTGGTGATGATGCCAGACCTGTGAGCTCTACCCCCTCCTCCTCCTCTACCACCTCCATGCCCTTCTCTGCAGAATTGTCCTATGAACATCAGGTACCCCCTAAGCGTTCATAGGGCTATTCCATGAGTTAGGCTAAATGGTGCCATGCAGTGCTTCAGCTGGTGTGTTTAGGGGACAGGAACCACACCGGAGCAGAGACTCTTGCAGCTCTGCAGGGACAGGCCAAGAGGTGGTTCACACCACGCCACCTGGAGCCAGGAATGGTGGTGTGCTGTAATGGCTCAAACCTCCTGTCCACCCTTAGACAGGGAAAGTAGACACATGTGCCATGCCTGTCACATGTCCTCAATTTGTTGGTGCAGCATTTCCTAAATACATACCCAGGGTTGCAAGATGTACTAAAGCTGGCCAGAAGATTCTGTAGCCATTTCAGGCAGTCATACACAGCCAGTGCTCAGTTGGCTGAAATTCAGCAGGAATTCCACCTGCCCGTAAACTGCCTAATTTGTGACATGCCCACCAAGTGGAACTCGACTTTGGCAATGCTGCAGCGACTATACATGCAGCAGAGGGCTGTAAAACGAGTATCTGTGCGAGTACGGCACGACGACAGGCTCAGGCCGCCTCGGCTTTTTTTCCCCATGCCAATGGCTGATCATTAAGGATGCATGCACTGTATTGTCACCATTTGAGGAGGCCACAAGGATGGTGAGCCGTGAGTGCATGCATCAGTGACACAATCCCTGTTGTGTTCCTGCTGGAGCAGACTCAGTATGACATATTGGACAGGGCACTGGAGACAGAGCAGCAAGAGGAAGAGGGGGACTTTTTTTCCTCTCAAGGCCCACTTTATCCAGACACCATCATTCCTATGCCACAGAACACACAGGAGGAGAGAGGAGAGGAGGATGAGGAGGATTCTGGCACTTTCATAGGTTTCGAAGAAGAGGAAGACATGCATCAATCTGTAAGCGATGGCTTTCCAACCCCAGGACTCTTGGGAGTAGTCTGTGGCTGGGAGGAGGAAGTTCCAGATTCTGTCATCCTGAGTGACCCCGAGGAGTCTGCTTCTCAAGCCTCTGCAAATTTGAAGCGATTGGGCAACCTCATGCTTCAAAGCCTGTGAAAAGACCTAAGAATACGTGGCATAAAGGAGAAGGATAATTACTGGTTGGCAACCCTCCTTGACCACCATTATAAGAGGAAGGTCTCTGCACTCTCTATGGGGATGGGATGAGTTCTGAGACTCAAGGACTAATCCCGTCCCCACAGAGAGTGCAGAAGATAATATCTCTTGAGGATACATTAAAGAGGATTTTAGTGAACATTTTTCCTGACTCCAGTAGGTTACAATGTCGAGGAAAACTTGGTTCTGAGTCTTCTGTTGGTCAAGAGAGGAGCGTTGGAGAAGGCGTCCGCCTAAGTGAGGCATTTTGGAATTTTTTTAGTCCTCACCGCCCAGCTGTCAGCTTCCACATCCCATCGGCAGTGTCTGCATCACATGGTGGACGATTGCCTCGGGCCAAAACAGAGATGGAGAACTTTCCAGCTGACGAGCCACTGACTTACTGGGTCATGAGAACAGACCACTGGCCAGAACTTGGCCAGAACTTGCACAGTATGCTATTAAGTTGTTGGGCTGCCCTGCATCCAGCGTGCTTTCAGAATTGTGGAATTAAGTGCTGCAAGAAGTTTTGTTACTGATCATAGAACGTGTCTGTCCACAGACTCCGTGGACCGTTTGACTTTTATAAAAATTAATCAGTCCTGGATTACCAGCTATGAAGCCCCTGATGCTGATGTCACTGATTAAGTCTTTTTGGGATGTGGAATCTTTGCAGGACTTCGAGGCTGCCTAGCTTTGAGGGTGTTCAATCATTTCATCTGGAAGAATGTTTTTGATATAGGTTTCATGGGCACACCCAAAGACCAATTTTTCAGCACCCATTTGACAGGTGCATATCATTGCAATTTTTTATGGCAAGGCCAATTTCTGCTTACATCAAGGGTACCTCTATTGTGTTAGGGTGGGAAGACGCCACTGACACCCAAAGATCAATTTTTCTGCACCTGTTTGACAGGTGCATATCATTGCAATTTTTTACAGCAAGGCCAATTCTTGCTTTCCTCAAGATTACCTCTATAGGGTTACGGTGGGAAGGTGCCACAACACCCAAAGACCAATTTTTACACACCCCTTACTTCTATCCAAAGTCAAAGTGACACCAGAATGTATCCAAAAAATCTCTAATCTTGTTCCCAGTGCACTACATTGTGGCCTCATAATACACACTGGCTCCCCAGCTGTTGCTGAGCAAAATAAAGGCAGCTTGCAGGGAAAATTCGATTTTTTTTTGGGGCTTTACAAAGCAATTATTGCTGCAGCAAATTCTAGACATGGTACAGATCTGCCACTTTACAGGTAGACTATGGGACCCCCCCCCCCAAAAGGCTATATATTGGAAGGAATTTTTCATTTTCATGCTTTCACCTTAAAAATAAACAAATCACTGCTCATTTAACCACTTTCTTACTAGGCACTTAAACCCCCCTCCTGCCCAGACCAATTTTCAGCTTTCAGCGCTGACGCATTTTGAATGACAATTGCACGGTCATACAACACTGTATCCAAATTAAAATTTTATCAATTTTTTTCCACAAATAGAGCTTTCTTTTGGTGGTATTTAATCACAGCTGGGATTTTTATTTTTTGCTAAACAAACAAAAAAATGTCCCTCTCACGGCCACCGGTGAAAGGCTTTTTTTCCAATGTATTAGTCAAAGGCTCACTAGTATAGCCCTTCTCCAAAAATCTACAAGTTAGAGTCTCGGCCTGTGCAAGAAATTCACCCTGTTAAGAACAGTTCCTTTTGAGCCTCATATACTGGCTCTTTGGAACAGACTTAAGCCAGGGGCCATAGTGGCAACTATCAACAGGAATATAAGAATTCTTGTCGGTAGACTTGAAGAAAGTGAACGTAGCCAGTCTGTCCCCTTTAACAGTGATCTTCAAATCCAAGAAGTAGATCTCTGACTGGCTCATCTTGCAACTCAAGTTATCCCCCTATGGTTAACATTCAGAAATGTAATACATTCCTGCAATTCCAGGTAATCACCATCCCATATGAGGAGGATGTCATCAAAATACCTTGCCCACAAGACTAATTGAGGTCTATGTTGGGCATAGATGACATCCTCCTCCCGCTTGGCCATAATAAGATTGGCCAAGTTGGGGGCATATTTAGCCCCCATTGCAACCCCTCTGTCTTGACGAAAACATTGATTGTCAAACCAGAAGTAGTTGTGGGAGGCTGAGTATTCTAATAATACCATTATTTACGACACCTGGCAATCAGAAAGTCCAGAGTCCTGATCCAAAAAGCCTTTGACTGCTTCAAACCCCAAATCATGTGGAATTATAGTGTATAAGAAGGTGACATCAGCCGTCACCAACCATACACCATGTCTTAAAGTCACCTCAGACAGAAACCCGCCATGAGTCTTTAATAAATGAGGTTATTTTACGAACCAAGTGTTGCAAATAAAAATCAATATATATGCCCACCCGAGATGTGATGGAGTCAAAGCCACTTAGTATTCTTATGAAATCTCAGACAGTATTCTTATGAATCTTTGGCAAGTAGTAAATGGTTGGTGTCCGCGGCACCTTAGGCACCAAAAACAAACTCTCTTTTTTATTTAGGATCCCAACTTCAAGGCCCTTAGCCACAATCCTCTCTAAATCCCTCTGATATTTGAATTTGGGATCAGAGGGGAGGGGTGTATAGGTATTATGATCTCCTACTATCCTATACATTTCAGTCATGTAGTCCTCCCAATCCAAGATTATAATCCCACCCCCTTTATCGGCAGGCCTTACAACAAGATTCTTCTTGTTACACAAAGAATCCAGGCCTTCTTGTAATACCTTATTATTCAAAGACCTTTTGATCTCTAGATGATCTAGGCCTCTAAGAATAACATCCCTAAAAACTTTTAATGATGGTGCCAAAGCACCAGGAGGGTTAAAAAAGGAAGCGTTGGACAACCCAGAGTGAAGAAACTCAGTGGTCGCCAATCTGTTATCTTTAATGGGGTTACTGGTCAAATATCTTTTAATGTTTAATTTTCTTACAAATGTATGCACATCCACATAAGTTTGAAATTTATCCAAACTCAAATTTAAGGCCCTTATCCAAAACCAATTTTTCTGGGTCTGTTAATAATTTTGTGCTGAGATTAAATATCCCTTTATCTCCTATGTTTTGGGTCTTTTTTGTTGTTTGTAGGTGCCTCCCCCCTCTGACTCCTCGCCTTTTTCTACGGGCCTTTTGATGCCTTGATTTGGAAAAATCCCAACTACCCTGCCCATTGGGAGCAGGGCATCCTAAGTTGGGTGTGTTAACATTACCGGGTGGGTACGATGAAGTAGGGTTGGCACCCTCCACTGGTTGATAATACTGGGAACAATAATGGTAATCACCCTCAGGTCCATTTTTATCCCTGAGGGGGAAGAAGCTATTATGTGTGGGAACATTGAATTCCCACTCCGTTCTCTCTCCTTGGTGGTCTGAATAATAGGGAGATTCATGACCAATCTCCCCATTAGAACTTTGTCTCCACCAATCAAAATACCCTGTATTATGTCCTCGCCCCCGACCATTGACTTGATATCCATGACCTCTCCCTGCTGGGGGAGGACCCTTATTCCATGGTGGAGGGACGGAGCAATATGACCCTTGGCCTTGGGCCTGAACTTGTTTAGGTTTTGAGGGACCAAAGGCTTGTGACTGTCCTTGGAGAAAAGAACTTGGCACCACATGTCCTCTGAGGGGATAGGTAGGAGTTGTGCCCTCCACCTCTCTGTGGTTTGACATTAGAGAAACCTTCCTTTGAGGGATTAGGTATAAAAGGCTGGATAGAACGCTGCCCTTCACCAATGGCTACTCCAACACACTGTGAGGAAGTATTTATTTCAATGTTGTTTTGATTGGACTGCTCCTCCAAAATTTTCTTTTGCCACTCAAAAACAACATTGCCTTGATAGTCTGATAGGTCTATTGTATTTTTTCTTTTTTTTTCCCTATGAACCTTATCCTCTTTTTCAAGGATCTTTAAGTGGTTCTGACACCTCTCCCTGTATTCCTTACTCTCTTTAATAGGGATGAGTTTATCCTTGATGGTTTTAACTTCATCATCAAGTCTTACCAATTTCTTGGATTTCCTTTCTACCAGAAAATGGAGGAATGCGACTCCTGCCTTGTTAAAATAATTATACCACTCCTCCAACTCATCACCTTTTTGGGGGCCAATTTCCCACCTTAGACTCCTCGGGACCACTGAATTTTTAATGTAGGTCTCAAGGTAGGTTATATCCCACTGTGTATGGGTATCAGAGACCATAAGATTTTTTAGTCTCATAAATAGCCCCCCTAGGTCACCTTCCTTATCTTTGTATAGTTCAAATACACCATCTACATTAACCACTTTGGTGGCTCTGAACTCAAAAACGTCCATAGTTACCTATGGGCACTTCAAATGTAGGGATGAGCTTCGTGTTCGAGTCGAACCCATGTTCGACTCGAACATCGGCTGTTCGACCGTTTGTCGAATTGCGAACGATATGGGCCGTTCGCTCCAAATTCGTGTGGCGCGTCACGGCCCATAATTCACTGCGGCATCGCAGTGCATTGCTGGCTGATGATTGGCCAAGCATGCACTATGACCCGCATGCTTGGCCAATCACAGCGCCGCCTGAACAGAGAGCCGTAATTGGCCAAAGCCAAGGAGGCTTTGGCCAATTATGGCTCAGGGGATTTAGTACATGCCCCACACTATATAAGGCCGCCTGCACGGCGGCCCTGTGTAGTGTGTGTTCCGGTGTGCTGAGAGATAGAGAGAGAGAGAGACAGTGTCATTTCATTTGAGTTAGATAGATTAGGCAGAACAGTCAGTCAGTTAGCTGCACTTACAGTGTATTGTGTATATATATGCATCCCAGGTGTTGCATATATATATATATATATACACTGTATTCAGTTTAGCTAGATCCGTTCCTGTTATCTTCTAGACTATTTACATTTAGTGCAGTGTGTCCTGCTCACAGTGTTCAGCTAGATCCGTTCCTGTTATCTTCTAGACTATTTACATTTAGTGCAGTGCGTCCTGCTCACAGTGTTCAGCTATATCCGTTCCTGTTATCTTCTAGACTCTTTACATTTAGTGCAGTGCGTCCTGCTCACAGTGTTCAGCTAGATCCGTTCCTGTTATCTTCTAGACTATTTACATTTAGTGCAGTGCGTCCTGCTCACAGTGTTCAGCTAGATCCGTTCCTGTTATCTTCTAGACTATTTACATTTAGTGCAGTGCGTCCTGCTCACAGTGTTCAGCTAGATCCGTTCCTGTTATCTTCCTACTGACAGGCAGGCTTGTCTGGTTACAGTATATAAAGCTACCTGAAGAAAATTACTAGTGTTCTATTTGATCCTATTAGTACCACGGTCAGGCAGCTAGACTATTTACATTTAGTACAGTGCGTCCTGCTCACAGTGTTCAGCTAGATCCGTTCCTGTTATCTTCCTACTGACAGGCAGGCTTGTCTGGTTACAGTATATAAAGCTACCTGAAGAAAATTACTGGTGTTCTATTTGATCCTATTAGTACCACGGTCAGGCAGCTAGACTATTTACATTTAGTACAGTGCGTCCTGCTCACAGTGTTCAGCTAGATCCGTTCCTGTTATCTTCCTACTGTCAGGCAGGCTTGTCTGGTTACAGTATATAAAGCTACCTGAAGAAAATTACTGGTGTTCTATTTGATCCTATTAGTACCACGGTCAGGCAGCTAGACTATTTACATTTAGTACAGTGCGTCCTGCTCACAGTGTTCAGCTAGATCCGTTCCTGTTATCTTCCTACTGACAGTCAGGCTTGTCTGGTTACAGTATATAAAGCTACCTGAAGAAAATTACTGGTGTTCTATTTGATCCTATTAGTACCACGGTCAGGCAGCTAGACTATTTACATTTAGTACAGTGCGTCCTGCTCACAGTGTTCAGCTAGATCCGTTCCTGTTATCTTCCTACTGACAGGCAGGCTTGTCTGGTTACAGTATATAAAGCTACCTGAAGAAAATTACTGGTGTTCTATTTGATCCTATTAGTACCACGGTCAGGCAGCTAGACTATTTAACTTTTAGTACAGTGCGTCCTGCTCACAGTGTTCAGCTAGATCCGTTCCTGTTATCTTCCTACTGACAGGCAGGCTTGTCTGGTTACAGTATATAAAGCTACCTGGAGAAAATTACTGGTGTTCTATTTGATCCTATTAGTACCACGGTCAGGCAGCTAGACTATTTACATTTAGTACAGTGTGTCCTGCTCACAGTGTTCAGCTAGATCCGTTCCTGTTATCTTCCTACTGACAGGCAGGCTTGTCTGGTTACAGTATATAAAGCTACCTGAAGAAAATTACTGGTGTTCTATCCCAGCTTAGTGCAGCTACAGGCCATTAGTATGTCTGGAAGGCCAAGAAGGAGAGGCAGACAGTCACAAGCCAATAAGAGAGGGCAAGCAGGCTCTGTGTCTAGTGCTGGTCGTGGAGACGGTGCATCCTCATCAGCACGTGGCCATGGGACACGCTTGGCCTTTTTTTCGGCAGCTGGCCGTGTTGAGCCGCAACATGCGCAAGACTTGGTCGAGTGGATGACCAAGCCGTCCTCATCCTCCTCATCCTCTCTCACCCATGCCCAGGGTGCTTTGTCTGGCAAAGCAGCGGCCTCTTCCCTCAGCTCAATGTCATCAGTGACTCCTTCCCTAGCTCCACCATGTCCTCCTGAGGAGTCCCTCGAACTGTTTGACCACAGTGTTGGGTACATGCTCCAGGAGGATGCCCAGCATTTGGAAGGCTCTGATGATGATACTGAGCTCGATGAAGGCAGTAACATGAGCACGGACAGAGGGGGTGCCCAAGAAGGACAGCAATCTGGCAGTCATGCTCCCCCTGCTGCAGCATACTGCCAGGTTTGCTCCAGTGATGAGGGGGGAGGGGATGATGAGGTCACTGACTCAACGTGGGTGCCTGATAGGAGAGAGGAGGAGGAGGAGGAGGAGGAGGAGGAGGCGGCACATCACCAACGAGGCAGGATGCCCTCCAGGGGCCAGCCTAAGGGCAGCACATTGACTGCATCACACCCCAAAGCTCCACATGTGCAGGGCGCTGCAGTCTCTGCGTGTTATTCAAAAAGTTCTTTGGTGTGGGCCTTTTTTGAGACGAGTGCATCAGATCGCACCACTGCTATTTGCAACATATGTCTCAAACGTATCTCACGTGGCCAAAACATCTCCCGCTTGTGTACCACATGCTTGACCAGACATATGTTGACCTGCCATGCAGTTCGTTGGCAAGCGTATCTAAAAGACCCACACCAAAGAACAAAGAGGATCTCTCCTTGCTCCTCATCAGCTGAGATTTCCAACCCCACTAGACCTCCAGTCCTCTCTGAGACCTGCAGTGAGAGGAATGAAGGTGTAGAATTAGGTGTGTCACAGCCAAGTACTTGTGGGCAATCTGCTTTTGGTACACCGACGTCAGATTGTACCAGGCAAATTTCCCTGCCCCAGCTGCTGCACCGCCAAAAGAAGTTTGCTCCCAGCCATCCACATGCCCAGCGGTTGAATGCTAGCTTGGCAAAATTGCTAGCACTTCAACTGCTGCCTTTTCAGTTGGTAGACTCTGCCCCCTTCCGTGAGTTTGTGGAATGTGCGGTTCCTCAGTGGCAGGTACCCAAATGCCACTTTTTCTCACGGAAGGCGATTCCGGCTCTCTACCGGCATTTGGAAGGCAATGTCCATGCCTCGCTGGACAGGGCGGTCAGCGGTAAGGTGCATATTACCGCTGACTCATGGTCCAGCAGGCATGGACAGGGACGTTACCTAAGTTTCACGGGGCATTGGGTGACTCTGCTGGCAGCTGGAAAGGATGCAGGACAAGGTGCAGTAGTGTTGGAGGTTGTTCCGCCACCACGCCTCCAAAATGCTGATTGTGACACACCTCTCTCCTCCACCCCCTCCTCTTCTTCTTCCTCCATGGCCTCTTCCTCGGAACCAGCGGTGCTCCGTAGTCGTTCAAGGGGCTACGCAAGTACGCAGGCCAAAAGATGCCATGTGGTGCTTGAGCTGGTGTGCTTGGGGGACAGGAGCCACACTGGCGCAGAGGTTCTGTCAGCTCTGCAGGGGCAGGTTCAGAGGTGGTTGACGCCACGCCAACTTAAGGCAGGAATGGTGGTTTGCGACAATGGCACCAACCTCCTCTCTGCCCTCCGACAGGGACAAATGACCCATATGCCCTGTTTGGCTCACGTCCTTAACTTGGTGGTGCAGCGGTTCTTGGGCAGGTACCCGGGCTTACAGGATGTCCTGAGGCAGGCCAGGAAAGTCTGTGTGCATTTCCGCCGGTCATATAATGCCAGTGCTCGGCTGACGGACCTCCAAAAGGAGTTTAACCTGCCCAAGAACCGCCTAATCTGTGACATGCCCACCAGGTGGAACTCAACGTTGGCCATGCTGCAGCGGCTGCACACGCAGCAGAGGGCCATCAATGAGTACCTGTGCGACTATGGCACCAGGACAGGGTCAGGGGAGCTTGGTTTTTTTTCCCCACGCCAGTGGGCCATGATCAGGGATGCATGCACTGTCCTGTCACCATTCGAGGAGGCCACGAGGATGGTGAGCACTGACAGTGCATGCATCAGTGACACTGTCCCCCTTGTCCACCTGTTGGAGCACACGCTGCGTGGAATAATGGACAGGGCACTTGAGGCAGAACAGAGGCAGGAAGAGGAGGACTTCCTTAGCTCTCAAGGCTCCCTTTATCCAGACAGTGTTCCTGCGTGCCCACCGATCACACAGGAAGAGGACGAGGAGGAGGAGGAGGAGGAAGATTGTGTCAGTATGGAGGTGGAGCCTGGCACTCAGCATCAGCAGCAGTCTTTAAGGGATCAGTCCCAAGAAACACATGGACTTGTACGTGGCTGGGAGGAGGTGGCTGCGGACGTTGTCGTCCTTAGTGACCCAGAGGACTCCGGACCGAATGCCTCAGCAAACCTACGCTGCATGGCCTCCCTGATCCTGCAAAGCCTGCGTAAGGATCCTCGTATTCGTGGTATCAAGGAGAAGGACCAATACTGGCTGGCAACCCTCCTTGATCCACGTTACAAGGGTAAGGTTGCGGACCTTATCTTGCCATCGCAGAGGGAGCAGAGGATGAAACATCTTCGGGAGGCCTTGCAGACAGGTCTGTGCAATGCGTTCCCAGAGACTGGGAGGTTACAAACTCCTGTTTCTGGACAACGTGTTGCTGAGGCTTCGGTCAGTCAAAGAAGGAGCGGTGGAGAAGGTGGCCGTCTGACCGATGCGTTCAGACAATTTTTTGGTCCGCAGCCCCAAGGTATGATCGGTTCCAGCAACCAATCGCCAGCGTCTGTTTTACATGGTGCAGGAATACCTAGGGGCAAGATCATACTTGGACACCTTTCCCACCGAAAATCCTCTGGGTTACTGGGTCTTGAGTAGGGATGAGCCGAACACCCCCCGGTTCGGTTCGCACCAGAACCCGCGAACGGACCGCAAGTTCGCACGAACGTTAGAACCCCATTGACGTCTATGGGACTCGAACGTTCGAAATCAAAAGTGCTCATTTTAAAGGCTAATTTGCATGGTATTGTCCTAAAAAGGGTTTGGGGACCCGGGTCCTACCCCAGGGGACATGTATCAATGCAAAAAAAACTTTTAAAAACGGCCGTTTTTTCGGGAGCAGTGATTTTAATGATGCTTAAAGTAAAAAAAAAAAGTGAAATATTCCTTTAAATATCGTACCTGGGGGGTGTCTATAGTATGCCTGTAAAGTGACGCGTGTTTCCCATGTTTAGAACAGTCCCTGCACCAAATGTCATTTTTAAAGGAAAAAATCTCATTTAAAACTGCTTGCGGGTTTAATGTCATGTCGGGTCATGGCAATATGGATGAAAATCAGTGAGACAAACGGCATGGGTACCCCCCAGTCCATTACCAGGCCCTTTGGGTCTTGTATGGATATTAAGGGGAACCCCACACCCAAATTAAAATAAGGAAAGGTGTGGGGCCACCAGGCCCTATATACTCTGAACAGCAGTATACAGGCGGTGCAAACAAGACAGGGACTGTAGGTTTGTTGTTAAGTAGAATCTGTTTGTAATTTTGAACATTTTTAATGTGTTTAGCTCCAGCCAAAAAATCTTTTCTAAGCTTTTTGGAAAACATAGGGAAGGGTTATCACCCCTGTGACATTTGTTTTGCGTCTTTCCTCCTCTTCAGAAGATTTCACCTCACTTTTTTGTCCCAATGAAAAATGTTTTTTGAAAATTTGGGTTTTTTTGTGGAACAAGGATTGGAAAGCATCAGTGGAAAGGAGAAATTGTTTTCCCATATTAACTCTTACAGGAGAGAATTTCCCTTCCTTAGGGGTAGATTTCATCTCACTTCCTGTTGTCTCCTACCGTTTGCAAGTAGGAGTCGTTTGTAAGTTAGATGTTTGAAGGTAGGGTCCTGCCCTATATACTCAGCAGAAATTTGGGCCTTAGGTGTTGCTGTGGCCAAAACACTGTAAGCCCTCACAGGGCCCTGCTGTGAAATATTAGATCAAGAATTGTAATTACATGCCCCTGTTGAACAGGAGCTGAAAAATTAGGCCTTAGGCACTGGTGCTGGTGCCACAACACTGCAACCCCTCACAGACACTCTAGTTGGAACGCAGGAACGAGCCCTGCTGCAAAGTATTGCATCAAAAATTGTAATTACACGCCCCTGTTAGACAGGGGCAGAAAAATTGGGTCTTAGGCACTGGTGCTGGTGCCACAACACTGCAACCCCTCACAGACACTCTAGTTGAAACGCAGGAACAAGCCCTGCTGCAAAGTATTGCATCAAAAATTGTAATTACACGCCCCTGTTAAACAGGGGCTGAAAAATTGTGCCTTAGGCACTGGTGGTGGCGCCCAGAACCAAAAATGTTCTTACAAGCTATCAGCGTGATGATTGAGGAGGAAGAGGATAATTACTCAGGGATAGTCACTCAGCATCAGCATAGGCAGTCTTTGAAGGGATCTGAGATTTCAAAAAAAATTATTCGGTTACATCTGCATCAGGTGCTTGGTAGCTGGTGGTGATCCAAGACTGATTCATTTTTATGAAGGTCAGCCGATCGACCGAGTCGGTGGACAGACGCACCCTGTGATCGGTTACCACGCCTCCAGCAGCACTGAATGTGCGTTCCGAAAGAACGCTGGATGCAGGACAGGCCAGTAGCTCAATTGCATACTGTGCAAGCTCTGGCCAGTGATCCATCCTCAAGACCCAGTAACCCAGAGGATTTTCGGTGGGAAAGGTGTCCAAGTCTGATCTTGCCCCTAGGTATTCCTGCACCATGTAAAACAGACGCTGGCGATGGTTGCTGGAACCGATCATACCTTGGGGCTGCGGACCAAAAAATTGTCTGAACGCATCGGTCAGACGGCCACCTTCTCCACCGCTCCTTCTTTGACTGACCGAAGCCTCAGCAACACGTTGTCCAGAAACAGGAGTTTGTAACCTCCCAGTCTCTGGGAACGCGTTGCACAGACCTTTCTGCAAGGCCTCCCGAAGATGTTTCATCCTCTGCTCCCTCTGCGATGGCAAGATAAGGTCCGCAACCTTACCCTTGTAACGTGGATCAAGGAGGGTTGCCAGCCAGTATTGGTCCTTCTCCTTGATACCACGAATACGAGGATCCTTACGCAGGCTTTGCAGGATCAGGGAGGCCATGCAGCGTAGGTTTGCTGAGGCATTCGGTCCGGAGTCCTCTGGGTCACTAAGGACAACAACGTCCGCAGCCACCTCCTCCCAGCCACGTACAAGTCCATGTGTTCCTTGGGACTGATCCCTTAAAGACTGCTGATGCTGAGTGCCAGGCTCCACCTCCATACTGACACAATCTTCCTCCTCCTCCTCCTCCTCCTCCTCGTCCTCTTCCTGTGTGATCGGCGGGCACGCAGGAACACTGTCTGGATAAAGGGGGCCTTGAGAGCTAAGGAAGTCCTCCTCTTCCTGCCTCTGTTCTGCCTCAAGTGCCCTGTCCATTATTCCACGCAGCGTGTGCTCCAACAGGTGGACAAGGGGGACAGTGTCACTGATGCATGCACTGTCAGTGCTCACCATCCTCGTGGCCTCCTCTAATGGTGACAGGACAGTGCATGCATCCCTGATCATGGCCCACTGGCGTGGGGAAAAAAAACCAAGGTCCCCTGACCCTGTCCTGGTGCCATAGTCGCACAGGTACTCATTGATGGCCCTCTGTTGCGTGTGCAGCCGCTGCAGCATGGCCAACGTCGAGTTCCACCTGGTGGGCATGTCACAGATTAGGCGGTTCTTGGGCAGGTTAAACTCCTTTTGGAGGTCCGTCAGCCGAGCACTGGCATTATATGACCGGCGGAAATGCACAGAGACTTTCCTGGCCTGCCTCAGGACATCCTGTAAGCCCGGGTACCTGCCCAAGAACCGCTGCACCACCAAGTTAAGGACGTGAGCCAAACAGGGCACATGGGTCAGTTGTCCCTGTCGGAGGGCAGAGAGGAGGTTGGTGCCATTGTCGCAAACCACCATTCCTGCCTTAAGTTGGCGTGGCGTCAACCACCTCTGAACCTGCCCCTGCAGAGCTGACAGAACCTCTGCCCCAGTGTGGCTCCTGTCCCCCAAGCACACCAGCTCAAGCACCGCATGGCATCTTTTGGCCTGCGTACTTGCGTAGCCCCTTGAACGCCTACGGAGCACCGCTGGTTCCGAGGAAGAGGCCATGGAGGAAGAAGAAGAGGAGGGGGTGGAGGAGAGAGGTGTGTCACAATCAGCATTTTGGAGGCGTGGTGGCGGAACAACCTCCAACACTACTGCACCTTGTCCTGCATCCTTCCCAGCTGCCAGCAGAGTCACCCAATGCGCCGTGAAACTTAAGTAACGTCCCTGTCCATGCCTGCTGGACCATGAGTCAGCGGTAATATGCACCTTACCGCTGACCGCCCTGTCCAGCGAGGCATGGACATTGCCTTCCACATGCCGGTAGAGAGCCGGAATCGCCTTCCGTGAGAAAAAGTGGCGTTTGGGTACCTGCCACTGAGGAACCGCACATTCCACAAACTCACGGAAGGGGGCAGAGTCTACCAACTGAAAAGGCAGCAGTTGAAGTGCTAGCAATTTTGCCAAGCTAGCATTCAACCGCTGGGCATGTGGATGGCTGGGAGCAAACTTCTTTCGGCGGTGCAGCAGCTGGGGCAGGGAAATTTGCCTGGTACAATCTGACGTCGGTGTACCAAAAGCAGATTGCCCACAAGTACTTGGCTGTGACACACCTAATTCTACACCTTCATTCCTCTCACTGCAGGTCTCAGAGAGGACTGAAGGTCTAGTGGGGTTGGAAATCTCAGCTGATGAGGAGCAAGGAGAGATCGTCTTTGTTCTTTGGTGTGGGTCTTTCAGATACGCTTGCCAACGAACTGCATGGCAGGTCAACATATGTCTGGTCAAGCATGTGGTACCCAAGCGGGAGATGTTTTGGCCACGCGAGATACGCTTGAGACATATGTTGCAAATAGCAGCGGTGCGATCTGATGCACTCGTCTCAAAAAAGGCCCACACCAAAGAACTTTTTGAATAACGCGCAGAGACTGCAGCGCCCTGCACATGTGGAGCTTTGGGGTGTGATGCAGTCAATGTGCTGCCCTTAGGCTGGCCCCTGGAGGGCATCCTGCCTAGTTGGTGATGTGCCACCTCCTCCTCCTCCTCCTCCTCCTCCTCTCTCCTATCAGGCACCCACGTTGAGTCAGTGACCTCATCATCCCCTCCCTCCTCATCACTGGAGCAAACCTGGCAGTATGCTGCAGCAGGGGGAGCATGACTGCCAGATTGCTGTCCTTCTTGGGCACCCCCTCTGTCCGTGCTCATGTTACTGCCTTCATTGAGCTCAGTATCATCATCAGAGCCTTCCAAACGCTGGGCATCCTCCTGGAGCATGTACCCAACACTGTGGTCAAACAGTTCGAGGGAATCCTCATGAGGACATGGTGGAGCTAGGGAAGGAGTCACTGATGACATTGAGCTGAGGGAAGAGGCCGCTGCTTTGCCAGACAAAGCACCCTGGGCATGGGTGAGAGAGGATGAGGAGGATGAGGACGGCTTGGTCATCCACTCGACCAAGTCTTCCGCATGTTGCGGCTCAACACGGCCAGCTGCCGAAAAAAAGGCCAAGCATGTCCCATGGCCACGTGCTGATGAGGATGCACCGTCTCCACGACCAGCACTAGACACAGAGCCTGCTTGCCCTCTCTTATTGGCTTGTGACTGTCTGCCTCTCCTTCTTGGCCTTCCAGACATACTAATGGCCTGTAGCTGCACTAAGCTGGGATAGAACACCTGTAATTTTCTTCAGGTAGCTTTATATACTGTAACCAGACAAGCCTGCCTGTCAGTAGGAAGATAACAGGAACGGATCTAGCTGAACACTGTGAGCAGGACGTACTGCACTAAATGTATATAGCAGGAACGGATCTAGCTGAACACTGTGAGCAGGACGCACTGTACTAAATGTAAATAGTCTAGCTGCCTGACCGTGGTACTAATAGGATCAAAAAGAACACCTGTAATTTTCTTAAGGTAGCTTTATATACTGTAACCAGACAAGCCTGCCTGTCAGTAGGAAGATAACAGGAACGGATCTAGCTGAACACTGTGAGCAGGACACACTGTACTAAATGTAAATAGTCTAGCTGCCTGACCGTGGTACTAATAGGATCAAAAAGAACACCTGTAATTTTCTTAAGGTAGCTTTATATACTGTAACCAGACAAGCCTGCCTGTCAGTAGGAAGATAACAGGAACGGATCTAGCTGAACACTGTGAGCAGGACACACTGTACTAAATGTAAATAGTCTAGCTGCCTGACCGTGGTACTAATAGGATCAAAAAGAACACCTGTAATTTTCTTCAGGTAGCTTTATATACTGTAACCAGACAAGCCTGCCTGTCAGTAGGAAGATAACAGGAACGGATCTAGCTGAACACTGTGAGCAGGACGCACTGTACTAAATGTAAATAGTCTAGCTGCCTGACCGTGGTACTAATAGGATCAAAAAGAACACCTGTAATTTTCTTCAGGTAGCTTTATATACTGTAACCAGACAAGCCTGCCTGTCAGTAGGAAGATAACAGGAACGGATCTAGCTGAACACTGTGAGCAGGACGTACTGCACTAAATGTATATAGCAGGAATGGATCTAGCTGAACACTGTGAGCAGGACGCACTGCACTGAATGTAAATAGCAGGAACGGATCTAGCTGAACACTGTGAGCAGGACGCACTGCACTAAATGTAAATACCAGGAACGGATCTAGCTGAACACTGTGAGCAGGACGCACTGCACTGAATGTAAATAGCAGGAACGGATCTAGCTGAACACTGTGAGCAGGACGCACTGCACTGAATGTAAATAGCAGGAACGGATCTAGCTGAACACTGTGAGCAGGACGCACTGCACTGAATGTAAATAGCAGGAACGGATGTAGCTGAACACTGTGAGCAGGACGCACTGCACTAAATGTAAATACCAGGAACGGATCTAGCTGAACACTGTGAGCAGGACGCACTGCACTGAATGTAAATAGCAGGAACGGATCTAGCTGAACACTGTGAGCAGGACGCACTGCACTGAATGTAAATAGCAGGAACGGATCTAGCTGAACACTGTGAGCAGGACGCACTGCACTGAATGTAAATAGCAGGAACGGATGTAGCTGAACACTGTGAGCAGGACGCACTGCACTAAATGTAAATACCAGGAACGGATCTAGCTGAACACTGTGAGCAGGACGCACTGCACTGAATGTAAATAGCAGGAACGGATCTAGCTGAACACTGTGAGCAGGACGCACTGCACTAAATGTAAATACCAGGAACGGATCTAGCTGAACACTGTGAGCAGGACGCACTGCACTGAATGTAAATAGCAGGAACGGATCTAGCTGAACACTGTGAGCAGGACACACTGCACTAAATGTAAATAGTCTAGATAGAAGATAACAGGAACGGATCTAGCTAAACTGAATACAGTGTATATATATATATGCAACACCTGGGATGCATATATATACACAATACACTGTAAGTGCAGCTAACTGACTGACTGTTCTGCCTAATCTATCTAACTCAAATCAAATGACACTGTCTCTCTCTCTCTCTATCTCTCAGCACACCGGAACACACACTACACAGGGCCGCCGTGCAGGCGGCCTTATATAGTGTGGGGTGTGTACTAAATCCCCTGAGCCATAATTGGCCAAAGCCACCCTGGCTTTGGCCAATTACAGCTCTCTCTACTGACGGCGCTGTGATTGGCCAAGCATGCGGGTCATAGTGCATGCTTGGCCAATCATCAGCCAGCAATGCACTGCGATGCCGCAGTGAATTATGGGCCGTGACGCGCCACACGAATTTGGCGCGAACGGCCCATATCGTTCGCAATTCGGCGAACGACCGAACAGCCGATGTTCGAGTCGAACATGGGTTCGACTCGAACACGAAGCTCATCCCTAGTCTTGAGGATGGATCACTGGCCAGAGCTTGCACAGTATGCAATTGAGCTACTGGCCTGTCCTGCATCCAGCGTTCTTTCGGAACGCACATTCAGTGCTGCTGGAGGCGTGGTAACCGATCACAGGGTGCGTCTGTTCACCGACTCGGTCGATCGGCTGACCTTCATAAAAATGAATCAGTCTTGGATCACCACCAGCTACCAAGCACCTGATGCTGATGTAACCGAATAATTTTTTTTGAAATCTCAGATCCCTTCAAAGACTGCCTATGCTGATGCTGAGTGACTATCCCTGAGTAATTATCCTCTTCCTCCTCAATCATCACGCTGATAGCTTGTAAGAACATTTTTGGTTCTGGGCGCCACCACCAGTGCCTAAGGCCCAATTTTTCTGCCCCTGTCTAACAGGGGCGTGTAATTACAATTTTTGATGCAATACTTTGCAGCAGGGCTCGTTCCTGCATTCCAACTAGAGTGTCTGTGAGGGGTTGCAGTGTTGTGGCACCAGCACCAGTGCCTAAGGCCTAATTTTTCAGCTCCTGTTTAACAGGGGCATGTAATTACAATTCTTGATCTAATATTTCACAGCAGGGCCCTGTGAGGGCTTACAGTGTTGTGGCCACAGCAACACCTAAGGCCCAAATTTCTGCTGAGTATATAGGGCAGGACCCTACTTTCAAACATCTAACTTACAAACGACTCCTACTTGCAAACGGAAGGAGACAACAGGAAGTGAGATGAAATCTACCCCTAGGAAGGGAAATTCTCTCCTGTAAGAGTTAATATGGGAAAACAATTTCTCCTTTCCACTGATGCTTTCCAATCCTTATTCCACAAAAAAAACCCAAATTTTCAAAAAACATTTTTCATTGGGACAAAAAGTGAGGTGAAATCTTCTGAAGAGGAGGAAAGACAGCAAAACAAATGTCACAGGGGTGATAACCCTTCCCTATGTTTTCCAAAAAGCTTAAAAAAGATTTTTTGGCTGGAGCTAAACACGTTAAAAATGTACCCGTTCAAAATTACTATGAGATTCTACTTAACAACAAACCTACAGTCCCTGTCTTGTTTGCACCGCCTGTATACTGCTGTTCAGAGTATATAGGGCCTTTCCTTATTTTAATTTGGGTGCGGGGTTCCCCTTAATATCCATACAAGACCCAAAGGGCCTGGTAATGGACTGGGGGGTACCCATGCCGTTTGTCTCACTGATTTTCATCCATATTGCCATGACCCGACATGACATTAAACCCGCAAGCAGTTTTAAATGAGATTTTTTCCTTTAAAAATGACATTTGGTGCAGGGACTGTTCTAAACACGGGAAACACGCGTCACTTTACAGGCATACTATAGACACCCCCCAGGTACGATATTTAAAGGAATATTTCACTTTTTTTTTTTTTACTTTAAGCATCATTAAAATCACTGCTCCCGAAAAAACGGCCATTTTTAAAAGTTTTTTTTGCATTGACACATGTCCCCTGGGGTAGGACCCGGGTCCCCAAACCCTTTTTAGGACAATACCATGCAAATTAGCCTTTAAAATGAGCACTTTTGATTTCGAACGTTCAAGTCCCATAGACGTCAATGGGGTTCTAACGTTCGTGCGAACTTTCGGTCCGTTCGCAGGTTCTGGTGCGAACCGAACCGGGGGGTGTTCGGCTCATCCCTATTCAAATGTATGCAAACATTCACAAAAGCTGCAGTAATCATATCAGAATATAAGTAAATAGGCCAAAAGACCGCGCTAATGTGTCAACACATAAATCAAAAAAGCAGCAGCTTGAAGTGAGATATACAACAAATAGATAAAAAATAAAAGAAGCCATGCTAAAAATAGTCCCAATTATTGCAAAAGGAACCTTGATTGAATATCATCACAATATGTATCCATGTATGAAATAGTAAGATAAATCCTTTTCCCAATGGCACCACTGTGATTCACATCAAAAAAGTGCACCGCCACAAGAAAAACTTGCTTACCAGATAGCAAGCAAAATAGGCATATGGCTATAGCCCAGCCAAGGTGTCAGGGAAGGTTCCATCCGCTGATGACAGTGCCTGATATTTGACGTGCAGCACTGTGGTCCACCAGCAGGTGTCTCCTGGCAGTCTGGAACTGCAGGGGAGCTTTCCTCTGTTGGTAGTATTATGTGATCTTTGGGCTGCAGTACTGGTGTCCACCAGCTGGTGGTTCCTGGCAGTGTGGGGCCAACATCATCTCCTGCAATCAGGCATCACCTGAGTCTGATTGAGATGAGTATAAATACCCGGCAAGTGCACACACACCTTGCCCTGGTATTGTCCTTGTGCCCTGACCTGCAGCCTGTTTATCTGTTATCCTGATCCTGAACCCTGATTCCTGTATCCTGTATCCTGAACCTGTTTGTATCTGTTCCTGTATCCCTGGATACTTGCCCTGCAGCTTGATCCCTTCCATCTTGTTTCCTGTCTGTTTACTCCTGGACCCCCATCTGCTGATCTCCTGTTTATGACCCTGGCCTGGCTTGACTACGATTCTGGTGCTCCCTTTTGCTATATATGCACGTTATGCCGCGTACACACGAGCGGACATTACGGCGGACTTTGCCCGGCGGACTGGATTTCGTCGGACAATTCGATGTGTGTGGGCTCCAGCGGACTTTGTTTTCTCAAAAGTTGGACGGAATTAGATTTAAAACTTGTTTTAAATTTATCCGTTGAAATCGAGTCCGGTCGAAAAGTCCGCCGTCTGTATGCTAGTTCGACGGACAAAAAGCCACGCTAGGGCAGCTATTGGCTACTGGCTATGAACTTCCTTGTTTTAGTCCGGTCGTACGTCATCACGTACGAATTCGACGGACTTTGGTGGATTGTGTGTAGGCAAGTCCGTTCATTCACAAAGTCCGTCGGAAAGTACGTCGAAAAGTCCGCCGGGCAAAGTCCGCCGTAATGTCCGCTCGTGTGTACGCGGCATAAGTTTATTATCACTGTTTGGTTGTTTGGATTGTTCACCCTGTTTGTATTGGTGGTTTGTTCACATTTATATGCATTTACTTTGATAAACTTACTTACTTTCACCTATTTATGTCTGGTTCACTCTGTCGCAGTCACACAGTTCTGGTCACATCTGGTTTATAACATAATACCAGGGCCATCCCTGACCAGAAGTGGCTGCACAGGGGAACCATTTAGATTCAGTTTGGTTGCAAACATGAATGCCGATTAGGTTATTTATTTTTCTCTGCTGGCATCTGAAAGTGGTGATTATTTCCACCAGGCTTTGAAAGGATGGTCTAGTGACCAGTTGTTTGCAACTATCTGTTCTTCTCCCTCCCTGGTCGATCAGGGTTATATATTGTTTGGGGAGGTGCAGCCTTTTATCAAGATCTGTTCTGAGCTGGCCCTGCCCTGTATTCCAGAGGGCCATGGTGATTTCACTCCTCCTTTTAATGTAAATCAGGTTGTATCCCTAGTGTGGCTTTTTAAAGATGATCCCACACATTTTTGTGAGCCCTACTCAGCCTGTTTCCCACAGGTGATTGCTGAGTGCATTGTGTCTGCTCAGTCTTTTGTTAGACAGGGAGATTTAAAACTAGAGTTTGTACAACGTATATTTTCGGCATCGTCTGACATGATGCAATAAGCCCCAGCCAAACAAACCACCTCTGCCATCAGACACCAGCCTACCCAAATGTATGTTTCCCCATCACCCATGTCAACCTCAGTTGCAGCCCAGTATAAGCTGCTCCCAACCAAATACTCATATCCGGTCTCTGCTCCCTGTACCTATCCTGCATTCAGCCCACCTGCCTCTTCTCAGCTGCCTACAAACCCACAAGAACTTCCCCCAGCTACTGTTACCTCTTCTCTGCCATATCCCAATCCTCTTTTCCAGTCTGTTGCACTCCTTACCTACAGTCCTGCAGTCACCTACAGAGCTTCAGTGGCTAAGCCAAAGAAAAAATGAAAGTGAAACCTATATTGATCCTACCATTAACCCAACCTGCCTCCACACCCACCAATCTGTTCCAGCTTGAAGTTCTGGTGCCAGTATTCAAGCCCGAAGTGCCAGAGTTCCAGCCCAAAGTGCCAGAGTTCCAGCCCAAAGTGTCAGCGTTCCAGCCCGAGGTGCCAGAGTTCCAGCCCGAGGTGCCAGAGTTCCAGCCTGAGGTGCCAGAGTTCCAGCCTGAAGAGCTAGAGCCAGTGTTCCAGCCTAAAGAGCCAGAGCCAGTGTTGCAGCCTGAAGAGCCAGAACCAGCGTTCCAGCCTGAAGAGCCAGAGCCAGCGTTCCAGCCAGAAGAACCAGAACAAGCCTTCCAGCCTGATGTCTTGGTGCCCGCCTTCCAGTCTGATGTCTAGGTGCCCGTCTTCCAGTCTGATGTCTCAGTGCCTGCCTTCCAGTCTGATGTCTCAATGCCTGCTTTCCAGTCTGATGTCTCGGTGGCCGCCTTACAGTCTGATATCTCAGTGGCCTGCCTTCCAGTCTGATGTCTTGGTGCCTGCCTTCCAGTCAGATGTTCCCGTGCCCATGTTCCAGCCTGAAGCTTCGGTGCCGGTGTTCCAGGCTGATGTTCCTGTGCCTATGTTCCAGTTTGAAGTTCTGGTGCCTGTGTCCCCGCTTGAAGTTCCGGTGCCTGATTCCCCGCTTGAAGTTCCGGTGCCTGTGTCCCCGCTTGAAGTTCCGGTGCCTGTGTCCCCGCTTGAAGTTCCGGTGCCTGTGTCCCCGCTTGAATTTCTGGTGCCTGTGTCCCCGCTTGAAGTTCCGGTGCCTGTGTCCCCGCTTGAAGTTCCGGTGCCTGTGTCCCCGCTTGAAGTTCCGGTGCTTGTGTCCCGCTTGAAGTTCCGGTGCCTGTGTCCCCGCTTGAAATTCTGGTGCCTGTGTCCCCACTTGAAGTTCTGGTGCCTGTGTCCCCGCTTGAAGATCCAGTGTTCCAGCCTGAAGATCCGGTGTCCCAGCCTCAGCCTGAAGTTTTGGTGCCTGTGTCTCAGTCATGCCAGTGCCCGTCACCCGGTTTTCTGGGCCAGTGCCCGTTACCCAGCCCACTGGGCCGGGGCCCGTTACTTAGCTTGCTGAGCCGGTGTCTGCTACCCAGCCTGCTGTTATGTTGCTCGCTGCTCGGCCTGATGTCCCAGTGCCTGCTGTCTAGCTCAAAGACCCGGAGCCTGCCACCCAGCTTGATGATCTGGAGCCTGCCGCCCAGCTTGATGACCTGGAGCCTGCTGCCCACCTCAATGACCTGGAGCCTGCCTCCCAGCTCCATGACCTGGAGCCTGCCGTCCAGCTCGATGACCCGGAGCCTGCCTCCCAGCTTGATGACCCAGCACCTGCCGCCCAGCCCAATGACCCAGAGCCTGCTGCCCAGCTCAATGACCCGGTGCCTGCTGCCCAGCTTGATGACCCCATGCCTGCTGCCCAGCTCGATGACCTGGAGCCTGCTGCCTAGCTCGATGACCCGGAGCCTGCTGCCCAGCCCGATGACCCAGAGCCTGCTGCCCAGCCCAATGACTCAGAGCCTGCTGCCCAGCTCAATGACCCAGAGCCCGCTGCCCAGCTTGAAGTGCCTGCTGCCCAGCGTGATGTGCCTGCTGCCCAGCATGATGTGCCCATGCCTGCTTCCCAGCCTGATGTGTACCTGTCTGCTGCCCAGCCTGATTTGTCCCTGTCTGCTGCCCAGCCTGATGTGTCCTTGTCTGCTACCCAGCCTGATTTGCCCTGGTCTGCTACTCAGCCTGATGTGCCCGTGCCTGCTGCTCAGCTTGATGTGCCTGTGCCTGCTGCTCAGCTTGTTATGTCTACGCCTGCTGCCCAGCTTGAGCTTCCCGTCACCTGGTTTGATACTTTGGACTGTCTTCATACCCAACTTAGTGTGACTCTGCCCGCTGCCAAGCTTTATGCCATGGACTTGTCCCAGCAGCAGCTAGTTGGAGCGTCCGGAGGCCGTTCATAGACCTCCTCCTATGGGATGGTGATTGCCTGGAATTGCAGGAATTTATTACATCTCTGAATGTTAACCATAGGGAGATACACTTGAGTTAAGAGATGAGCCAGTCAGAGATCAACTTCTTGGATCTGAAGATCACTGTTAAAGGGGATAGACTGGCTACGTCCACTTTCTTCGAGTCTACCAACAGGAATTCATATATTCCTGTCAATAGTTGCCACTATGGCCCCTGGCTTAAGTCTGTTCCTTAGAGTCAATATATGAGACTCAAAAGCAACTGTTCTGATCAGGGTGAATTTATTACACAGGCCAAGACTCTAATGCCGCATATTCACGAGCGGAATTTCCGTCGGAAAAATCTTGGATTTTTTTTTGGACGGAATTCCGCTCAAGCTTGTCTTGCATACACACGGTCACAACAAATTCCATCCATCAAAAACGCGGTGACGTACAACACGTACGACGGGACTAGAAAACGGAAGTTCAATAGCCAGTGCGCCACCCTTTGGGCTCCTTCTGCTAATCTTGTGTTTATTTAGTGTTAGTGGAA
The DNA here is from genome assembly GCA_037952835.1 of Lithobates septentrionalis. Lineage (NCBI taxonomy): Eukaryota > Metazoa > Chordata > Amphibia > Anura > Ranidae > Lithobates > Lithobates septentrionalis. The sequence continues at coordinate 1,085,929 of JBBDGP010000091.1, read as the reverse complement.
GTTTGGTGAGAGACGATTTGCGCTTTTCAGACTCGTGCTTTTCAGTCCCTTACTGCTCTTCAGTTTGTGCTTGAGGGGTTTTTATCTGGTTTTCAGTGCTTGTAGTCAGTTCGTATATGTTTTTCAGTGCATTCTTGTCCACTCGTTTTTGATTTTTAGCTCGCTCTTCACAGGCCTTTCTGTTCTTCAGTGCATTCTGTTAGTTCGTTCTGACCAGCCGACTGTTTTGAAGCCATGTTGCGGGTACATACTCATCGTAGAGTTTGTGCTATGCAGGGGCTTGGTTTTGGGGTTCTTGCATTGACCCAAGCCCAGTCCATGAACAGGGTGGGGAGGAATTCATGGATCAAGAATTGGTTGCTCCAGCGTGACCAATTCTCTCATATGCCTTTGCTGCGTGAGATCCAGGAGAATAGCCCTGATGATTTCAGGAATTTTCTCCAGATGACGGACCCCCTTTTTCACCATCTGTTGGCTTTGCTGTCCCCTTATAATAGGAAGCAGGACACCTGCATGCGGCAAGCCATCACTCTGGAGCAGAGGCTAGTTGCCACTTTGCGGTACTTGGTGACGGGAAGAAGTCTAGAGGACCTCAAGTTCTCTACAGGCATCTCCCCCAGGCTCTGGGGATCATTATTCCAGAGACCTGTTCTGCCATCATACAGTTCCTGCAGAAAAACTATATTAGGGTAAGTTTTCTCCTTTAACAGCACATTCTATGTATTTAATGTATGCTAATGTTTTGTATTTCTTTCATCATTCCATTCCACAATTACCATGATTGTAATATGCTGTGAATGACCCCTTTGTGCCCATGAATGCTGTAAGCTTTAATGCTCCGTTTATGTCCTTCATGCATATTTGCCTTCACTAACCTCCCCAGCATGCTATCCTGGGCCCATATACACCTAGCCTAGTTACTTAACAATGTATTTTGTCAGCTCCATTGTAGTGCTTTACCCTAAACACCCCCTAAAATGTGTCCAAATGTTATTTTTGTCCTTAAATTCAGGCAGAGTGCCAGAGGCTTTTTTTGGGGTCCAAAACTCATTTATAACCCTCCCCCCTAAAATGTTTCCAATGGGCCATCATAGGGGGTGATGAATCTGATAAGTGGACCTTATATTTTTGTCTTTAAATACTCCTTAAAATAAATGTTATACTAATGTTGGCCAAGAATGTTTGTGTCTAATCTGCTTGCAATGTTACGTGCAAAAGTACTAATATTTTTTTTCTTTTTAGACTCCACAGTTTTCTTCAACGCCTCAAGAATGGCAGACTGTGGCTTCCCAATTTTCTCATCATTGGGACTTTCCCAACTGCGGAGGGGCAATCAATGGGAAGCACATCCACATTGTCCCACCACCCCACTCAGGGTCATACTATTTTAACTATAAGGGGTTTCATAGTATTGTGTTGATGGCGGTGGTGTCAGCGACATACAAGTTTCTCTATGTGGACGTGGGGAAGAATGGCCAGAGTTCTACACACATCTCCAGAGTGGTGGCTTGGGATTGCCACCTGCGGAAGAGAACATGGATGGACTCCCATTTGTTTTTATCGCTGATGAAGCATTTGGTCTGGGTGATCACCTGATGAGGCCATTCCCCCAGAGGACCCTCACCCCGGAGAGTAATGTTTTTAAATACTGGCTGGTCAGAGCCAGAAGAGTCGTGGAGAATGCCTTTGGCATAATAGCCAGCTATATTTCCAATTCAGACTTGGTCCACCTTTCCTGTTGTTATGGAAGGGCTGCCCGAATCCAATATGGCATTTGCAGCCAAACAATCGAGACTCAAAACGAGGTCTGGCCCTGTTATAAGGTGCTAAGTCAATATGTGTCCCGTTCCCCATTGACAAGGTCACGTATGACAAAACGCGTCTGGAGGAGGGTACGTCACCACGCTGTCGTACTAGGAGGATGGGCGCTTGTTGCGAGCCGGCAGGCGCTGTTGTATATGTGATTTTAAAACCAACTAAATGTAAGTACATTACTTTTCATATTATTAAAAATCTAGACAATATTGCACTATGGCCAGCCTTTCTTTTTGGGGCTTTTGCTGAAAGAGATGCTTATGGGCTACACAGTGGTGCCAGTGCATGAAAGATAATACAGCCATCTAGCTTGTGATATTCCTTGCTATGATCATCCGTGCAAGCAAAGGCCTTGGCTGGGCTATAGCCATATGCCTATTTTGCTTGCTATCTGGTAAGCAAGTTTTTATTAAGGTGACAGTGCACTTTTTTGATGTGAATCACAGTGGTGCCATTGGGAAAATTATTTATCTTACCATTTCAAACATGGATACATATTGTGATGATTTTCAATCAAGGTTCCTTTTGCAATAATTGGGACTATTTTTAGCGAGGCTTCTTTTATTTTTTAACTATTTGTTGTGTAGTTCACTTTAAGTTGCTGCCTTTTTGATTTAGTTGCACTTGTCATTTTTCTTTTTTAAGAAATGATGTTTGGCGTAAACAGAGCCCTCGAAGAACCGGTTTATGTGCTTCCCATAAAGGTAATATAGATATATCAGGAGTCTTATTATTGGCTAGATAATCTTTTATGGCTATTTCTAGTTCGGAGGAGTGCGATGGGTGAGATAGGGTTGAATAATTAATATACCATGTGGAGTCTTGTGTTTTAGGTATTAGAGAAGTAAAGGTTGAAAGAATAGCACAGTGATCAGTCCATGTCAAGGGGATAACAGATGAAGTAAGCAATTCTGGGACATACTTATTGAGATCAAAAAGTGATCGATATAGGAAAATGATTTATAGGGATGGGAATAGAAAGTATATTGGCATTTCGTAGGGTTACGCCAGGAATCTAGCAATGAGTGTTGCTGAAGAAGACTTTAGAACATTTGAGATTGAGAACTGGAATGCGGTAGGAGTTGGGGATTTATCTAAGAAAGGATATATAGCTTGATTTGAATCTCCACAGATTAAAAGTGTGCCTATTTTATGTGTATCTATTACCTGAAATAAGTGAGAGAAAAATGAAGATGGAAAAAATGAAGATGGATTTCTGTTTGGAGCTAGTAGGATACCACTGTGATTGGGGAATCACATAAATGTCCCATAAGTATGAGATGACGACCTTCTGGGTCTTTGATCTCTGTCAGAACAGAAAAGGGTGTAGTTTGATGAAAGGCTATTAGCACTCCTCATTGTTTAGATTTAGTAAAGGCTGTGATAACTTGGGGATAAACTCAAAATATTTAGGAGTAGTTAAATCAGTGAAATGAGGCATATTATGAGAGCTTTTGAGGAAGCCAAGGAATGAAAAACTTTAGTTCGCTTTTGCAAAATATCTAGACCTTGTACGTTTAACGTAAGGACATTTAAGGGGACCATCTAGATACCATAAGGAGGATATTGTAGTATATTGCATTCATAGATTGTGAATCTATAGGTAATCCGGGGAGGGGCAGGAAAAAAGAAGGGAGTAGAGGCAGATTTCTAAGGAAGAAAAAGAGGTAAGAATCATATGCACAAATAATTTACAATTAACTTTGTAATTATGGAGAAGTAAAATGGTGGCGTACTGAGTGTGTATACAACAACTCAAAGGCCTAGTATCTGTCCAAGGAGGTCCTTCACCAAAAAAAACAGAGTGGAGGCGTGTCCTAGGACAGAAAAATGGGGGGAGCAGTGACCATCTCGCGAGTCCCCAGCGGCCAGGAGGTATATTCAAAAAAGAAAAAAATTGCTTGGACAACCAAGTTCGGCAATATATAAAGAAAAAAATGGGCGAGGAGAAAAGAAAGGTTAGTTAACTATAAACATCTATACCATAAGGTAAGTATAAACATCAACTGGACCTCCTAAGGTTATATAACTAAAAAATAAGAAACTATATGATTTTCTTAACATTACTGGTTGCCTTAGGATTGGCAGTAGTGAAAAAGGTAAGTAATGCTATTAATAATCAGGAACATTAAAGATAAAATAATTGTAGTATTTAAATCTAATGATAACTAAAATTGTTTCTTTTAAGTAAATTAGTTAAATAAGGCTATGACCAGGACAATATAAAACTCTTTGTTTTGGTTGAGAAAGGGGAAGGGGATGAGAAGGAAGGTAGGGAGGGATCAGGAGGAAGGGGAATAGGGGGAGGGGGTTGAGTAAGGGGAAGGGTTGGAGTAGGAAGGGAATAGGGAGTAATTAGATAATATTATATAATTATCTGAAGCTGAGGGGGCTTTAGAGGAGATGTCAGAACTTATTAGAACAGTTTTAATTTAATTAAGTATATTCAGAATATATTGAAGGCAGTAAGTACTTAGCGACCAAAGAAAGGGAGAGCCGTAAGATAAAATAAACTTTAAGTTGAGATGCAAAAGCCATTCAGTTCATTGTGTTTGGAGGATCTAGGTCTGGAGTAGGGATGAGCTTCGAGTTCGAGTTGAACCCATGTTCGACTCGAACATCGCATGTTTGACCGTTCGGCGAATTGCGAACGATATGGGCCGTTCGCGCCAAATTCGAGTGGTGCGTCACAGCCCATAATTCACTGCGGCATCGCAGTGCATTGCTGGCTGATGATTGCCCAATCATGTACTATGACCAGCATGCTTGTCCAATCATACACTGTATTTAGTTTAGCAGAGCCGTTCCTGTTATGTTATTCTCCTCCCACTGACAGGCAGGCAGGTGTTTTTACAGTATTTACAGCTACCTGAAGAAAATTGCTGGTGTTCTTCTGATCCTATTAGTCCTATTAATTACAGTATTTACAGATAGTGTAGTGCGTCCTCTGCACAGTGTGCACCTAAAGCTATCTGAAGAAAATTGGTGGTGTTCTTCTGATCCTATTAGTACCGCAAGCAGGTGCAGTATTTAAAAGTTAGTGTAGTGCGTCCTCTGCACAGTGTGCACCTAAAGCTACCTGAAGAAAATTGGTGGTGTTCTTCTGATCCTATTAGTACCACAGGCAGCTGCAGTATTTACAAGTTAGTGTAGTGCGTCCTCTGCACAGTGTGCACCTAAAGCTACCTGAAGAAAATTGGTGGTGTTCTTCTGATCCTATTAGTACCACAGGCAGCTGCAGTATTTACAAGTTAGTGTAGTGCGTCCTCTGCATAGTGTGCATCTAAAGCTACCTGAAGAAAATTGGTGGTGTTCTTATGATCCTATTAGTACTGCAGGCAGCTGCAGTATTTACAAGTTAGTGTAGTGCGTCCTCTGCACAGTGTGCACCTAAAGCTACCTGAAGAAAATTGGTGGTGTTCTTCTGATCCTATTAGTACCGCAGGCAGCTGCAGTATTTATAAGTTAGTGTAGTGTGTCCTCTGCACAGTGTGCACCTAAAGCTACCTGAAGAAACTTGGTGGTGTTCTTCTGATCCTATTAGTACCGCAGGCAGCTGCAGTATTTACAAGTTAGTGTAGTGCGCCCTCTGCACAGTGTGCACCTAAAGCTACAGGAAGAAAATTGGTGGTGTTCTTCTGATCCTATTAGTACCACAGGCAGCTGTAGTATTTACAAGCTAGTGTAGTGCGTCCTCAGCACAGTGTGCACCTAAGGCTACCTGAAGGCAATTGCTGTTGTTCTGCTCCTATTAATACCACAGGCAGCTGGCAGCTACAGTATTTACAGTTAGTGTACTGTGTCTTCTGCACAATGTGCACCTAAAGCTACCTGAAGAAAATTGGTGGTGTTCTTCTGATCCTATTAATACCACAGGCAGGCAGCTACAGTATTTACAGTTAGTGTACTGCGTCCTCTGCACAGTGTGCACCTAAAGCTACCTGAAGGCAATTGCTGTTGTTCTGCTCCTATTAATACCACAGGCAGGCAGCTACAGTATTTACAGTTAGTGTACTGTGTCCTCTGCACAGTGTGTACCTAAAGAAAATTGGTGGTGTTCTTCTGATCCTATTAGTACCGCAGGCAGGTGCAGTATTTACAAGTTAGTGTAGTGCGTCCTCTGCACAGTGTGCACCTAAAGCTATCTGAAGGCAATTGCTGTTGTTCTGCTCCTATTAATACCACAGGCAGGCAGCTACAGTATTTACAGTTAGTGTACTGTGTCCTCTGCATAGTGTGCACCTAAAGCTATCTGAAGAAAATTGGTGGTGTTCTTCTGATCCTATTGGTACCGCAGGCAGGTGCAGTATTTACAAGTTAGTGTAGTGTGTCCTCCGCACAGTGTGAACCTAAAGCTATCTGAAGGCAATTGCTGTTGTTCTGCTCCTATTAATACCACAGGTAGGCAGCTACAGTATTTACAGTTAGTGTACTGTGTCCTCTGCACAGTGTGCACCTAAAGCTATCTGAAGAAAATTGGTGGTGTTCTTCTGATCCTATTAGTACCGCAGGCAGCTGCAGTATTTACAAGTTAGTGTAGTGCGTCCTCTGCACAGTGTGCACCTAAAGCTACCTGAAGAAAATTGGTGGTGTTCTTCTGATCCTATTAGTACCGCAGGCAGCTGCAGTATTTACAAGTTAGTGTAGTGTGCCCTCTGCACAGTGTGCACCTAAAGCTACAGAAAGAAAATTGGTGGTGTTCTTCTGATCCTATTAGTACCGCAGGCAGCTGCAGTATTTACAAGTTAGTGTAGTGCGCCCTCTGCACAGTGTGCACCTAAAGCTATCTGAAGGCAATTGCTGTTGTTCTGCTCCTATTAATACCACAGGCAGGCAGCTACAGTATTTACAGTTAGTGTACTGTGTCCTCTGCACAGTGTGCACCTAAAGCTATCTGAAGAAAATTGGTGGTGTTCTTCTGATCCTATTGGTACCGCAGGCAGGTGCAGTATTTACAAGTTAGTGTAGTGTGTCCTCCGCACAGTGTGAACCTAAAGCTATCTGAAGGCAATTGCTGTTGTTCTGCTCCTATTAATACCACAGGCAGGCAGCTACAGTATTTACAGTTAGTGTACTGTGTCCTCTGCACAGTGTGCACCTAAAGCTATCTGAAGAAAATTGGTGGTGTTCTTCTGATCCTATTAGTACCGCAGGCAGCTGCAGTATTTACAAGTTAGTGTAGTGCGTCCTCTGCACAGTGTGCACCTAAAGCTACCTGAAGAAAATTGGTGGTGTTCTTTTGATCCTATTAGTACCACAGGCAGCTGCAGTATTTACAAGTTAGTGTAGTGCGTCCTCTGCATAGTGTGCATCTAAAGCTACCTGAAGAAAATTGGTGGTGTTCTTATGATCCTATTAGTACTGCAGGCAGCTGCAGTATTTACAAGTTAGTGTAGTGCGTCCTCTGCACAGTGTGCACCTAAAGCTACCTGAAGAAAATTGGTGGTGTTCTTCTGATCCTATTAGTATGGCAGGCAGCTGCAGTATTTACAAGTTAGTGTAGTGTGCCCTCTGCACAGTGTGCACCTAAAGCTACAGAAAGAAAATTGGTGGTGTTCTTCTGATCCTATTAGTACCGCAGGCAGCTGCAGTATTTACAAGTTAGTGTAGTGCGCCCTCTGCACAGTGTGCACCTAAAGCTACAGGAAGAAAATTGGTGGTGTTCTTCTGATCCTGTTAGTACCACAGGCATCTGTAGTATTTACAAGCTAGTGTAGTGCGTCCTCTGCACAGTGTGCACCTAAAGCTACCTGAAGGCAATTGCTGTTGTTCTGCTCCTATTAATACCACAGGCAGGCAGCTACAGTATTTACAGTTAGTGTACTGTGTCCTCTGCACAGTGTGTACCTAAAGAAAATTGGTGGTGTTCTTCTGATCCTATTAGTACCGCAGGCAGGTGCAGTATTTACAAGTTAGTGTAGTGCGTCCTCTGCACAGTGTGCACCTAAAGCTATCTGAAGGCAATTGCTGTTGTTCTGCTCCTATTAATACCACAGGCAGGCAGCTACAGTATTTACAGTTAGTGTACTGTGTCCTCTGCACAGTGTGCACCTAAAGCTATCTGAAGAAAATTGGTGGTGTTCTTCTGATCCTATTGGTACCGCAGGCAGGTGCAGTATTTACAAGTTAGTGTAGTGTGTCCTCCGCACAGTGTGAACCTAAAGCTATCTGAAGGCAATTGCTGTTGTTCTGCTCCTATTAATACCACAGGCAGGCAGCTACAGTATTTACAGTTAGTGTACTGTGTTCTCTGCACAGTGCGCACCTAAAGCTATCTGAAGAAAATTGGTGGTGTTCTTCTGATCCTATTAGTACCGCAGGCAGCTGCAGTATTTACAAGTTAGTGTAGTGCGTCCTCTGCACAGTGTGCACCTAAAGCTACCTGAAGAAAATTGGTGGTGTTCTTCTGATCCTATTAGTACCACAGGCAGCTGCAGTATTTACAAGTTAGTGTAGTGCGTCCTCTGCATAGTGTGCATCTAAAGCTACCTGAAGAAAATTGGTGGTGTTCTTATGATCCTATTAGTACTGCAGGCAGCTGCAGTATTTACAAGTTAGTGTAGTGCGTCCTCTGCACAGTGTGCACCTAAAGCTACCTGAAGAAAATTGGTGGTGTTCTTCTGATCCTATTAGTACCGCAGGCAGCTGCAGTATTTACAAGTTAGTGTAGTGTGCCCTCTGCACAGTGTGCACCTAAAGCTACAGAAAGAAAATTGGTGGTGTTCTTCTGATCCTATTAGTACCGCAGGCAGCTGCAGTATTTACAAGTTAGTGTAGTGCGCCCTCTGCACAGTGTGCACCTAAAGCTACAGGAAGAAAATTGGTGGTGTTCTTCTGATCCTGTTAGTACCACAGGCAGCTGTAGTATTTACAAGCTAGTGTAGTGCGTCCTCTGCACAGTGTGCACCTAAGGCTACCTGAAGGCAATTGCTGTTGTTCTGCTCCTATTAATACCACAGGCAGGCAGCTACAGTATTTACAGTTAGTGTACTGCGTCCTCTGCACAGTGTGCACCTAAAGCTACCTGAAGGCAATTGCTGTTGTTCTGCTCCTATTAATACCACAGGCAGGCAGCTACAGTATTTACAGTTAGTGTACTGTGTCCTCTGCACAGTGTGCACCTAAAGCTATCTGAAGAAAATTGGTGGTCTTCTTCTGATCCTATTAGTACCGCAGGCAGGTGCAGTATTTACAAGTTAGTGTAGTGCGTCCTCTGCACAGTGTGCACCTAAAGCTACCTGAAGAATATTGGTGGTGTTCTTCTGATCCTATTAGTACCGCAGGCAGCTGCAGTATTTGCAAGTTAGTGTAGTGCGCCCTCTGCACAGTGTGCACCTAAAGCTACAGGAAGAAAATTGGTGGTGTTCTTCTGATCCTATTAGTACCACAGGCAGTTGTAGTATTTACAAGCTAGTGTAGTGCGTCCTCTGCACATTGTGCACCTAAGGCTACCTGAAGGCAATTGCTGTTGTTCTGCTCCTATTAATACCACAGGCAGGCAGCTACAGTATTTACAGTTAGTGTACTGTGTCCTCTGCACAGTGTGTACCTGAAGAAAATTGGTGGTGTACTTCTGATCCTATTAGTACCGCAGGCAGGTGCAGTATTTACAAGTTAGTGTAGTGCGTCCTCTGCACAGTGTGCACCTAAAGCTATCTGAAGGCAATTGCTGTTGTTCTGCTCCTATTAATACCACAGGCAGGCAGCTACAATATTTACAGTTTGGTGGTGTTCTTCTGATCCTATTAGTACCGTAGGCAGCTGTAGTATTGGTGGTGTTCTTCTGATCCTATTAGTACCACAGGCAGGCAGTTGATTCTGCTAGCTGCAGTATCAGTATATATATACATCCCAGCTTTGTGCAGCTACATCTCACTGCATGCCATTAGTATGTCTGGAAGGCCAACAAGGAGAGGCAGACAGTCACAAGCCAATAAAAAAGGGCAAGCAGGCTCTGTGTCTAGAGGCAACAGTGCTGGTCGTGGAGACGGTGCATCCTCATCAGCACGTGGCCGTGGGACACGCTTGTCCTTTTTTTCGGCAGCTGGCCGCGTTGAGCCGCAATATGCGGAAGACTTTGAAGAGTGGATGACCAAGCCATCCTCATCCTCCCCATCCTCTCTCACCCAGGCTCAGGGTACTTTGTCTGGCAAAGCAGCTGCCAACGCGGCCTCTTTCCTCGGCTCAATGGCATCAGTCACTCCTTCCCTAGCCCCACCATGTCCTCCTGAGGAGTCCCCAGAACTGTTTGACCACAGTGTTGGGTACATGCTCCAGGAGGATGCCCAGCATTTTGAAGGCTCCAATGATGGTACCCAGCTAGAGGAAGGCAGTAACGTGAGCCCAGAGAGAGGGGGTGCCCAAGAAGCACAGCAATCTGGCAGTCATGTTCCCCCAGCTGCAGCATACTGCCAGATTTGCTCCAGTAATGAGGAGGGAGGGGATGATGAGGTCACTGACTACACGTGGGTGCCTGATAGGAGAGAGGAGGAGGAGGAGGCACATCTCCAACGAGGCAGGATGCCCTCCAGGAGCCAGTTTAAAGGCAGCACACCAACTGCATCACACCACAGAGCTCCGCATGTGCAGGGCGTTGCTGTCTCTGCGCGTTATTCCAAAAGTTCTTTGGTGTGGGCCTTTTTTGAGACAAGTGCATCAGATCCCACTACTGCTATTTGCAACATATGTCTCAAGCGCATCTCGCGTGGCCAAAACATCACCCACTTGGGCACCACATGCTTGACCAGACATATGCAGTTCGTTGGCAAGAGTACCTAAAAGACCCACACCAAAGAACAAAGCGAACCTCTCCTTGCTCCTCATCAGCTGGGATCTCCAACCCCACTATACCTTCAGTCCTCTCTGAAACCTGCACTGAGAGCAATGAATGCGTAGAATTAGGTGTGTCACAGCCAAGTACTTGCGGGCAATCTGCTATCAGTACACCAATGTCAGATTGTACAAGGTAAATTTCCCTGCCCTAGCTTCTGCAACACCGAAAGAAGTTCGCTCCCAGCCATCCACATGCCCAGCGGTTGAATGCTAGCTTGGCTAAATTGCTAGCACTTCAACTGCTGCCTTTTCAGTTGGTAGACTCTGCCTCCCTTCCGTGAGTTTGTGGAATGTGTGGTTCCTCAGTGGCAGGTTCCCAAATGCCACTTTTTCTCATGGAAGGGGATTCCGGTTCTCTACCGGCATGTTGAAGGCAATGTCTTGGCCTCGCTGGACAGGGCGGTCAGTGGTAGGGTGCATATTACCGCTGACTCATGGTCCAGCAGGCATGGACAGGGACGTTACCTATCTTTCACCATGCACTGGGTGACTCTTCTGGCAGCTGGGAAGGATGCAGGACAGGGTGCAGTAGTGTTGGAGGTTGTTCCACCACCACGCCTCCAAAATCTACTAGCGGTGATTCTGCCACACCTCTCTCCTCCACCCCTCCTCTTCTTCTTCCACCATGGCCTCTTCCTGTGCTTATTTGTCTTTGGAACCAGCGGTGCTCTTTAGGCATTCAAGGGGCTACGCAAACACGCAGGCAAAAAGATGCCATGCGGTGCTTGAGCTGGTGTGCTTGGGGGACAGGAGCCACACTGGGGCAGAGATTCTGTCAGCTCTGCAGGGGCAGGTTCAGAGGTGGTTGACGCAACACCAGCTTAAGGCAGGTATGGTGGTTTCCTTAACTTGGTGGCGCAGCGGTTCTTGGGCAGGTACCCGGGCTTACAGGATGTCCTGAGGCAGGCCAGGAAAGTCTGTGTGCATTTCCGCAGGTCATATAATGCCAGTGCTCGGCTGGCTGACCTCCAAAAGGAATTTAACCTGCCCAAGAACCGCCTAATCAGTGACATGCCCACCAGGTGGAACTGAACTTTGGCCATGCTGTAGCGGCTGCAGACGCAGCAGAGGGCCATCAATGAGTACCTAGGTGACTATGGCACCAGGACAAGGTCAGGGGACCTTGTTTTTTTTCCCCACGCAAGTGGGCTATGATCAGGAATGTATGCACTGTCCTGTCACCATTTGAGGGGGCCACGAGGATGGTGAGCAGTGACAGTGCATGCATCAGTGACACTCTCCCTCTTGTCCACCTGTTGGAGCACAAGCTGCATGGAATAATGGACATGGCACTTGAGGCAGAACAGAGGGAGGAAGAGGAGGACTTCCTTACCTCTCAAGGCCCCCTTTATCCAGACAGTGTTCCTGCGTGCCGTCGATCACACAAGAAGAAGAGGAGGAGGAGGATTGTGTCAGCATGGAGGTGGAGCCTGGCACTCAGCATCAGCAGCAGTCTTCAAGGGATCATTTACAGTCCGAAAAAACCCATGGACTTGTACGTGGCTGGGAGGAGGTGGCTGCGGATCATGTCGTCCTTAGTGACCCAGAGGACTCTGGACCGAATGCCTCAGTAAGCCTATGCTGCATGGCCCCCCTGATCCTGCAAAGCCTGCGGAAGGATCCTCGTATTTGTGGTATAAAGGGAAGGGATGATTACTGGCTGGCAACCCTCCTTGATCCACGTTACAAGGGTAAGGTTGCGGACCTTATCTTGTCATTGCAGAGGATGAAACATCTTTGGGAGGCCTTGCAGAAAGGTTTGTGCAACGCGTTTCTAGAGCCTGGGAGGTTACAATTCCCTGGTCCTCCTGGACAACGTGTTGCTGAGGCTTCGGTCAGTCACAGGAGCGGTGAAGAAGGTGGCCCTCTGACCGATACGTTCAGACAATTTTTTAGTCCGCAGCCCCAAGGTCTGATCGGTTCCAGCAACCATCGCCAACGTCTGATTCACATGGTGAAGGATTAGACATGGACACCTTTCCCACCGAAAATCCTCTGGTTTACTGGGTCTTGAGGATGGATCACTGGTGAGAGCTTGCAGCTACTGGCCTGTCCTGCATCCAGCGTTCTTTCGGAATGCACATTCAGTGCTGCTGGAGGCTTTGTAACCGATCACAGGGTGCGCCTCTCCACCGAATCGGTCGATCGGCTGATCTTCATAAAAATGAATCAGTCTTGGATCACCAGCTACCAAGCACCTGATGCTGATGTAACCGATTGATTTTTTTTTAATGTGAGATCCCTTCAAGACTGCCTATGCTGATACTGAGTGATTATCCTGTTATGCTGAGTCACAATCCTCTTCCTCCTCAATTTTCATGCTGATAGCTTGTAAGAACATTTTTGGTTCTGGGCACTGCCACCAGTGGCCAAGGCCCAATTTTTCTGTCCCTGTTTAACAGGGGTGTGTAATTACAATTTTTGATGCAATACTTTGCAGCAGAGCTCATTCCTGCACTCCAACTATAGCATCTGTGAGGGTTTGCAGTGTTGTGGCAATTTTTCTGCCCCTGTTTAACAGGGGCGTGTAATTACAATTTTTGATGCAATACTTTGCAGCAGGGCTCATTCCTGCGCTCCAACTAGAGTATCTGTGAGGGGTTGCGGTGTTGTGGCACCAGCACCAGTGCCCAAGGCCTAAATTTTTAGCCCCTGTTTAACAGGGGCGTATAATTACAATTTTTTTTTTTTTGAAAATTTTTTTTATTGAGGTTTACATAGTATGAACAGGTACATTGCAGTAATATCATAGCATGTTAGCTTGTATACATACAAATAGGTGCATTTGACTGAGCATATATAAGGCGGAAACAAAGCAAATCTATCTTGGAATAATGGGGGGGGGGAGGGAAGGGGGATCTGCCAAGTGGATCACTGTTTCTGAAAGACTAAGAGCTGACCAACCTAATACCCATAATGATGGGTGCATAACAGTACATCACAATACAACCTCAGGAGTGGAAGCATAGTATAGACAACAATATCTTATAAAGATGCATTACGTTCAAGTAGTATCAATGTAGACTGTGGGAGTAACCAGTGTCAGAGATATGAGGGACATGGAAGTCAAGGGGCTGTGATGATTTTGTGGAGAATTATGGTATATGGAAGCTGGGGGGGTCCTTTTGAGTGGGATACTTAATTTTAAGGTTGCCCAGAGAATTTGAGATATCTCTTTTCAGGTACCAGTCCGTGTATCGGAATGGGCGCATGACATCTTGCAGAGCCGTCTGAGTGAATGTGGCTTCTATATATTTACGCCACCTCATGAAGAAGCGCGAAGTAGAGCGAAAGTTCAGTGAAATGGTGTCGAGCCTTTCCATGTAGAAAAGTGCCATCATGGCTTTTTCAACTTCGGGTAATGCAGGTGGCGTTGGTATAATCCAATGTTTCATTATCGTTCTGCGGGCTACTAGAAGGAGTAGATGTGCCCATTGGGGAATATTCGTAGGTCCTCTGGTTGTTGGAGGAGCTGTTTGGGGCGTGTATCCAAATAGGCATAATAGTTGATCCCTTGGGATTTGTGCTTTATTGATCCTGTCAATGTGATCTAAGACAGAGTTCCAAAATGTAGTTATGGCTGTGCAGTCCCAAAGACGATGCAATAGGGTGGGGCGTGGTTCCGAACACCAGGGGCATTTCATTTGACTTGGATTGTCTTTGGTGAAGTAAAAAGGGTAGTATGCTCTATGTATAATTTTGAATTGGGTTTCCCGCCACGTTTCAGATATCGTTAGTTTGCGGACTTGTCTGTATCCTTCAAGTATTTTTTCTGACAGTTCATCATCTCCTAGGATAACAGACCATTTATGAAATGGTTTGAGGTGGTATTTTGCAGATTGATGTTGGATGAGGTAGGAGTAGAGATTGGTGATGGAATAATCATTTTGCTGTAATACTGTGTCTATGAAGGATTTCTGGAAGGGATCAGATTTGGGTCCATAAGAAGACTTCAAATAGTCGATTAATTGAAAATAAAAGAATACATGTTTTGATGGTAGGGAGAATTCACTAGCCAACGACCGGAAAGGTTTGAAGCGCCCCGAGGTGCCTTGGTATATGGAGACTACTTTCGTGAGGCCATTGGATCTCCATTGATCAAACGCTTTGTGCATCGTGGATGGGAGAAACATAGGGTTTCCTTGAATGATTAAGTGCCTTGAAATATTTGAGGGAAGTCCCAGTAGTTTTCGTACTTCTCTCCAGGCAATTACAGTGTCTCTGATAAGTGTATTGGATTTGAGGTGAGGTGAGAGAGCGTTGAGGTTAGAATGAAGGATAGCTGATAACGTGTGAGGTGAAGTCATGGCAGCTTCAAGAGAGGTATTGCAATATTTCGACTTTCCATTCAGCCAATCCAAACCTTGCCGAAGCAAACACGAAAGATTATAAAAACGTAAATTGGGCAGACCCGCCCCACCCTCGGACTTCGGGAGACATAGTTTTTGTAGCGTGATACGTGGTTTTTTGCGAGACCAAATAAAAGTAATTAATGCTTTATGTATTTTCTGTACATCTGAATGTTTTAATAATAAAGGTATGGTCTGCATTGGGTAGAGCAGGCGCGCAAACGACACCATTTTGAATAGGTGACATCTCCCAAAGAGCGAGAGGGGGAGGGCCGCCCAAGCTTCCAACTCCTGCACAATCTTAGTTATCAGAGGTGGGTAGTTAAGTACATAGAGAGAGGAGGGTTCACGTCCTATGTGTATGCCTAGATATGTGATATATCGGGTTGTCACTGTAAATGGTGATAGATGTTTCCATTTAGTTGACAATCGTGGGTGTAGTGGTAGGATCTCGCTTTTATCGAGGTTAATTCTAAAGCCCGAGCTTAGTTGAAAAGCCGCAAATAGTTCACGCAGTTTTTCAAAGTCTGAAAGAGGATTAGTGGGAAACAACAGTATGTCATCTGCGAATAAAGCGGATCTGAGAACCTGGTCTCCTATTGTGATTCCGCTGACCCCATCTTGTGCGTTTAGTAGTCTGGAAAGTGGTTCTATGGCCAAGTTAAAAAGTAAGGGGGAAAGTGGGCATCCCTGTCTCGTTCCCTTAGTCAGGGGAATCGAGGCCGACATGAAGTCAGGAGTGACAAGTCGTGCTGTCGGGGATGCATACATTTGTTGAAGGAAACTCAAGATAGGGCCCGTGAAACCGAATTGTTGTAGTACTCGAAACAGCCAGGACAAACTAACGTTGTCGAAAGCCTTTTCGGCATCTAGTGATATAATAGCGACATCTTGGTCTGGATGAGTTGTAGCGTAATGTAACGCCATTAGTACTTTTCGTATATTTAAAGTGGCTGATCGACCCGTAACAAATCCCGATTGAGCTGGATGTAACAATGAAGGGAGAAGATGTGCTAAGCGCGACGCAACAATTTTAGAGAGGATTTTGACATCTACGTTTATGAGGGATATTGGGCGATAGGAACCTGGCAGTTGGGGGTCTTTTCCTTTTTTAGCTATCAGTTTAATGTGGGCTTGTGTCCCTGTAGGGAGATATGGCCCCCCACCCCACATGGCTGCATATACGTGCTTTAGGGTGTCTGGGATGAAGTCTTTGGTCATTTTATAAAATTCAGCTGTGTATCCGTCGGGACCCGGGGCTTTATTAGATGACATATTTTTGATCGTGCGTCGGATATCGTCGGTTGTGATAGGTGCATTAAGTGCCTCTAGTTGTGCAGTTTGAAGTCTGGGTAGATGTACTTTAGATAGGAGGGCTTCCGTAATGGCTGGATCCGTCTGGTCGGCAGCATATAAATCTGTGTAATATTTAGTGATTATGTTACTGATTTCATCAGTAGACGTAGTTATGGATCCATCCGCATTTCTCAAAGTAGAGATGCGGGTGGGTCGTCTCGTTCCTGCAGACAGTTTAGCCAGTAGCTTGCCAGCTTTGTTGCCATACCTGTGGAAATGTAATTTAGAGTATGCCATCCTAGCCGCCTCCTGATGTTCTGCCCAAAGATCAAACGTGCACTTAGCTTGTCTCCATGTTCGGATATTATCAGGCGTACGATTTAAAGTCAAGCAGTCATGAGCTGTACGTAGCGCTTCACTAGCTTGCTGGTATTGTTGTTTAGAGTGTTTTTTGAATTGTGTGGTATATGAAATGATCGTCCCCCTGAGGAAGGCTTTGCCAGCTTCCCAAAAAAGATTAGGTTCGGTAATATGAGCTCCATTGGTGGAGACATAATCGTTCCATGCCGTGGTTAGTGTGTGTTGAAAATCTTGGTTGTCCATCAAGTAGGATGGAAAGCGCCATATGGGCGAAGGAGTTGAAGGTGCCATCTGTGTCATGTGTATAGATATAGGGCTATGATCTGATATCCTAGCGTCTAAGATCTCTGATTCACATAGGGTGTTGATTAGTGCAGGGGAGGCAAAGAAGTAATCGATGCGTGAAAAGGAGTTGTGTGGGGGTGAGAAGAAAGTGTATTCCCTATCTGTCGGGTGGTACAGACGCCAGGCATCCGCATATTGCATGGAAGCAACAGCTTGTGCCAGTAGAGTAGAGTCAGGCGCTTGTGATGTGGGATTATGTGTTCGGTGGGTGGAATCTTTTGTGCGGTCTGCTAGTGTGGACATGACCGAGTTAAAATCTCCACCCACTAAGTGTAGTGTTTCAGGAGCGGAGAGTATCCATTGCACCATGTCTTGGAAGAAGGAGGTGTCTGGCGAGTTAGGAGCATAGATGTTAGTGATAGCCACTTGTTTGTTGCCTATTGTCAGGTGTAGGGTCATTTTGCGGCCTGATGAGTCAATCCTAACGTCTCTTAATGTGTGTTTTAGGTTTTTATATATCAATATGGCCACACCTGCTTTGCGGCCTATTGCAGGCGATCCATATACCGTACCCACCCATAATTTACGTAAGCGGGTTAGATCGTCTGCAGACAGGTGCGTTTCCTGCAGCAGGGCCACATCCGTCTGAAGACGTTTCAGATGTCTAAGGATAGCCATCCGCTTACATGGAGAGCGGAGTCCCTTGACATTCCATGAAGTAAACTTTAAGTGGTTCTCACCGGTTGAAGAGGCCATGTCCGATATTGAGGAGTGTATTGGGTTAAGGAGATGGAATAAAGTCTCCAATCAGACAATGCATCTGCAATCTGAAGGTGATCTAAGTTTCCTGAGGTTATAAGTATTGAACAGGTGATTACATTTGATAAGTAAACATAACTATGGATGATAGAAAAGAACAGCTTGGCAGAAGGTAAATGGGAAAAACCTTTAACATGCATTATGGGCTTCACTTTTTTCCACATGAGGTTCGATTACTTTTCATGGCTCCCATCAATCTCCCATTCCACTCTCGGCTGCAGGTGTTGAGCCAGAGGGAGGGGGGGGTAAAAGGGCATGGGGGAGGAGATGTTAGTAGATTGGAAGTCCTAGGGACTGAGGTTTTACACGGGACATATCCAGTCCTCACCTAGGAGGGCGGCGTCTTTGAATGATTAAGTTTTGTGAAGTAGAAGCTAGAAACAAGGGGAATCAGAGAAGCGGATCAGCAACTGAAGCCTCAGTGGTGGTTAAACAGCTTAGCCCGTAGACAACACAATTTTTTCAAAGCAATACCACTATAGTTAACCAAACAAATATTGAACAAACAAAAACGTGCCCAAGTATAGCAGCATGTTGCAATATTAGCTGCGGCCATTCATTCAGGCATATAGGGTATAAAAGGTGTAAAAACAACGTAAGGTGAGATGAAAGGGAGCATGTGGGGGGAGTAATACTACCCGTCTCCCGGATAGGCGAAGCAGCATCTGGCCCTTGTAGGTCATCAGCGGTGTCCCGAACGGTCCTCTTTCTGCGCAGCACGAAGACGCTTGTATGGGGGTTTGGTCGGGCTACGTTGGGGTTTAGCAGACGAAAATGGAGGGGTCTCCGATGTTGTAGCATAGTCCTCCGTTGATTTGTTATGTTCCATTTCCGTGTCCAGGGTAGAGACAAATTTTTCCGCTTCGTCAAGCGTGGTGAAAGTGAGTTGTTCTCCATCCTGTGTTTGAACTCGAAGGGTGGCCGGATAGACCAAGGAAAATCTGAGCTGATGGTTGTATAGAATGGAGCATATTGGAGAAAAAGCCTTGCGCTTATTCATGACCTCAACAGAATAGTCCGCGAACAGCAGCAGTTTCGCGCCATCTACCGTTAGTGAGCGGGAGCGACGAAACTTTTGCATGATGGCATTTTTATCTGCGTAGTTCAAGTACTTGACAATAACATGTCGGGGCTTTATGCGGGTTTCCGTGTATTGTCCAATGCGATGCACTCTTTCTATTATGCACGGTATGCGGAGGCCCAGTTGTTCGGGAATGATCTTTGCACATACATTGGTCAGTTGTTGAGTAGTGATTGATTCAGGAAGTCCTATTATCCTTAGATTGTTTCGTCTCGAATGATTTTCGAGATCGTCGAGTTTTTCCCAGATCTCTCTGTGTGTGATGCTCATACGTGCTACTGCAGCAGATGTAGCAGTGGCTTCATCTTCCAGTGAGGAGATCCGTTCCTCTGTGTGTGAGATCCGCTGTGCTTGTGCCTGCACTTCAACATGGAGCAGCTCTAGCCCCCTGCTTACTGCTGTGTCTACTGTGGCAGCAAGAGTGGGTCCTAGCAGCGCTACAACTGCTTGGGCTATGCCTTCAGGTGATGCAGGGTCAGCAGCTATCGTTACTGGGGCTGAGGGATGTAAGGTGGGCTGTTGTGGAGGCAGTGGAGGCGGCTGCAGCAGTTCAGCTTGAGAAATCATGGCCGCCATTTTAGCTGCGCCTGTCTCTGTCCCTTCAGCCTGTGTCAGTGAGGCGGACGCCGCTCGGGCGTACGATCGCTCCACAAAGCGATCCATATATGTCCCCTCTGAGAGGCAGTATAAGGGGGGATCTCCCCGAGGCTTATACCGGGCTTTTAGGCCGGTTTTATGGAGAGCGGTGCGGGAGCTGAGGGTTCCTACCTCCTCCTCATGTGGCGCCGGAACCGGAAGTCTAATTACAATTTTTGATGCAATACTTTTCAGCAGGGCTCATTCCTGCGCTCCAACTATAGCATCTTTAAGGGGTTGCAGTGTTGTGGCACCACTGCCTAAGGCCCAATTTTTCTGCCCCTGTTCAACAGGGACATGTAATTACAATTCTTGATCTAATATTTCACAGCAGGGCCCATTCCTGTGCCCACCAAGAATAACTGTGAGGGCTTACAGTTTTGTGGCAACACCACCACCACCAAAGGCCCAATTTTTCTGCCCCTGTTCAACAGGTGCATGTAATTACAATTCTTGATCTAATATTTCACAGCAGGGCCAGTTCCAGCGCCCACCAAGAGTAACTGTGAGGACTTAAAGTGTTGTGGCACCAGCACCACCACCACCACAGGCCCAATTTTTCTGCCCCTGTTCAACAGGTGCATGTAATTACAATTCTTGATCTAATATTTCACAACAGGGCCCGTTCCTGCACCCACCAAGAGTAACTGTGAAGGCTTACAGTGTTGTGGCAACACCAATGCAGAGTATATAGGGCAGACCCCTACTTTCAAACATCCAACTTACAAACGACTACTTACAAACGGAAGGAGACAACAGGAAGTGAGATGAAATCTACCCCAAGCTTAAAAATTGATTTTTTTTTTTGGCTGGAGCTACACTTTAAAAATTAAAAAATGTACTAGTTCAAAATTACAAACAGATTCTACTTAACAACAAACCTACAGTCCCTGTCTTGTTTGCACCGCCTGTATACTGCTGTTCAGAGTATATAGGGCCTGGGGGCCCCACGCCTTTCCTTTTTTTATTTGGGTGTGGGGTTCCCCTTAATATCCATACAAGACCCAAAGGGCCTGGTAATGGACTGAGGGGTACCCATGCCGTTTGTCTCACTGATTTTCATCCATATTGCCGGGACCCGACATTACTTTAAAGCTGCAAGCAGTTTTAAATTACTTTTATTCCTTTAAAAATGTCATTTTGTGCAGGGACTGTTCTAAGCACAGGAAACACACGCCACTTTACAGGCATACTATAGACACCCCCCCAGGTACGATATTTAAAGGAATATTTCACTTTTTTTCACTTTAAGCATCATTAAAATCACTTTTTTAAAACTTTTTTTTGCATTGATACATGTCGGGTCCCCAAACCCTTTTTTGGACAATAACTTGCATATTAGCCTTTAAAATTAGCACTTTTGATTTTGAACGTTCGAGTCCCATAGACTTTAATGGGGTTCTAAAGTTTGCTCAAACTTTCGTTCCGTTCGCATTTTCTGGTGTGAACCGAACCGGGGGGTGTTCGGCTCATCCCTAGTCTGGAGAGTTGAATCAACCTTTCTTAGAGAAGCTTTGTCTGCTTATATCATTTGGGAATTTGGAGGATTCTTGTGGAGAGCTGGATGTTGCATGTCTACGAGGGCTAGCAGAGGATCTGAATGAGTGCTTGGTACCTTGATGTGTGAAGCGAACAGATAATGGGAATCCCCATTGGTAAGGGATCTGATGTTGTTGTAAATTTTGAAGCAAGGGTTTCATCGCACGTCATTTACCTGCAGTTATTGGGGAAAGGTCTGCATAGAGCTGATATGGGTGATCTTGAAAAATGAGGGATTCTTTGTTCTGGCAGCAGCCATGAGCTGTTCCTTGGTGCGAAAGGAGTGAAATTTTGCAATAAGTCACGGGGGGGAGGGGCTTCTTTTTTGCGTGGTTCTAAAGCTCTGTGGATTCTATCCATTTCTAATCTTTCAATTGGTATTGACGGTGACAATTCTTGGAAAAGTGCGGTCATAGTAGATTGAAGGTCAATAATAGCTTTAGGTATTCCTCGTATACGGAGGTTTGAGCGGCTTGCTCTATTTTCAAAATCCTCTTAACAATTTTGCAGCATAAGGTTTTCATCTTTAAGAAAAAATAAAAAATGCAGCACTTAGGGAATACGAAAACCCCCCAGGATCACCTTAGGGGTGAGTATTCAAGTGATGAATGATAAGTGATGAAAAAACATAATAAAATATACAAACATACAATGAAAGTGAAAAGTGCATGAATGATGATGAATAAACTCATATATGCATGACACAAACAAATGCTAAAATTGCATGTAAACATAAGCACAAGCTAATCAAGATGGCAATAAGTCTATATTGGACAAAAGCACATCACTGAACTCCTCTATATAGTGATGTATAGTCTATTAGAGAAAGCAGTAGAAGATGTTTCTTCTAATGATGACAAATATAAAAGAAACGGCTTCCTCATGCAGCGATCACAGGTTTACATCTAAGACAACAGAGGGAATGGATACTCTTACCCCAAATTGTGAACACACACGCCAGACGGTGGTGGGTCAATCAAGCATAGGTCAGTCGTTTCCACAAGGTCTCCAACCTTTGCAGTGGGATGGTATATGCCTGCGTCCACATCAAAGGGGATCAATGGTGGATGTTTCCCAGCAGAGACTCCAGATGCATGAACTGCAATCAACAGGTGGCCTGGAGCAGACCAAAAAATAAGAACCCTTCCCTTAATGACCAGGCCTTTTTTTGAGATATGGCACTGCGTCGCTTTAACTGACAAATGCGCAGTCGTGCAAAGCTGTAGACAAACAAAATTGATGTCCTTTCCCCACAAATACAGCTTTCTTTTGGTGGTATTTGATCACCTCTGCATTTTTATTTTTTGCGTTATAAACACACAAAGAGCACCAATTTTAAAAAAAAACAAACATTTTTTTTTAACTTTTTGCTACAATAGGAGTATATTGATTGGTTTGCGCAAAAGTTATTGCATCTACAAACTATATGATAGATTGAGACCCTTTTTTAAAAACAGTTTTCACTAGTAATGGCAGTGATCTGCAATCTTTAGCGAGACTGCGACATTGCGGCAGACAAATCTGACCCCAAATTACCCTTTTTGGGGACCAGTGACATTACATTGATGAATGCTATAAAAATGCACTGATCAATGTAAAAATGACACAGGTAGGGAAGGGGCTAATACTAGGGGGCGATCAAGGGGTAAAGTGTGCTCCCTAGGTGTGTTCTAACTGTAGGGGGGATGGGTTCACTGGGACATGACAGCCGGCAGCGGGAGTAAGAGCGCGCCACCAGTGGCGCGCGCCCGCAACTGCCCCTGTGCAAGCCGCTGTACCGGTACAGCAATTCCCGCAGGAGAGCTGACCTGCTGTGGCAGATTGTCAGCAAGTGGTTAAACACAATAACACTAACTGACACTGATACTAATTTAGGAAATGCTTTAAAAAAATTCTACCCAAAATATACTGACTGATCGATCTAGATCTTTTTTTGTTTACATCTCTCTTTCCTGAAAGAAGAGAATGATAAAATGTATTTTTCCCTCCATTCATAAAAGAAAGAAAACATATGGGTAGACTATACAGTAACTGATCACTGTGATGGCCAAACAGAGGCTATCACAGCAATCAGGTGACCAGTATTGTTGGGCGAACTTGAACTATTCTTGTTTCTCCTAACACCCACATTTTCTGTGCATTCAGAGGGCAAACACACAGTCAGTGTGTTATTGAGGAGCAGGGCAAGAAAGCTGACTGCTGTGTCCTTAACAACAGATGAGTCATCAGCTGTCAGCAGGATGTTTTTATTTATTTTTGACAGTTTTTTTGGTAATTGAGTAGGGGTACTCATTCACATGGGGGGGGGCAGGATCTAGAGGCCCCCTTTTTAAAGGGAGCTTCCAGATTCCGATAAGCCCTCTGCACACAAACCCCCACAACCACCACTCAGGGTTCTCAGGAATAGGCCCTTGTCCCCATTAACATGCTTTGGGGTGGTGGCAGAGCTGCACATCCCACACCCCCTTTCCTGGCCTGCCAGGCTGTATGCTCGGATAAGGATCTGGTATGGATTTTGGGGGCCAAAATTTAAATGCCATTTTTTTATTGTGGCCTGGTATAAAATTGTTCCTAATTTTATTTACTCCCTCAAACTATTGGGTGTCCAGTCTGCACCACTGGTTGTAGCTAGCACAATGCACTGTCATTTTTATTTCACTATAAATCCTACATGGTCTATACTTGTGAAGATGTAGTCTAGTAAACCTGCTGGCAATGTAATAGTGATTTTAACATAGCTGGTGGGAGTCATGTTAAAAATTGGGCCTGATGCAAATTTGTTTACATTGTTTGTCTACATGCTTTTGGGGGATTTTAAACAACAATTTTTTTTCTTAATTTTAAAATACCTGGTTGGGGTACCATTAAAAATGGAACCTAGTTTAAATAAGTGAACATTGTGCACATTAGAAAATCATATTCATGTTTTTTCCTCTGAGCATATTGCACTCTAATGTTGATTTCAAGATTTTGCAATGGATGGTGAGGTCCTGCTCTAAATAGGGCATGGTACAAATTATTAACCACTTCCCGCCCGGCCTATAGCAGAATGATGGCAGGGCAGTGGTTCTGTTATCCTGACCTAGCGTCATATGACGTCCAGCAGGATAAGCCGTGATCACGCAGAGCACGCAACACGGAGATCAGTGTTGTGGTGTGTCACTCTGACACACCGCAACTCCGATCTAGGTAAAGAGCCTCTGACGTAGGTTCTTTACCACGTGATCAGTTGTGACCAATCACAGCTCATCACGGCGTGTAAGCAGGAAGTGCCGATAAATGGCTTTCCTTGGTTCACGCTGACAGGGAGAGCCAATCTGTGGCTCTCCTGTCAGAGGGGGGGTCTGAGCTGATAATCAGCATATTGATTATCAGCTCAGCCCCCATCAGAGGTGCCAACACAGCTGCCAATAAGTGCCCACCAGCTGCCAGTCAGTGCCCACCAAAGTGCTACTGTAGTTAGTGCCCACCAAAGTGCCAAGTGCCAATCAGTGCCCCTTAGTACTCAGTAATGCCTGTGCCAATCAGTGCCAATGTCAGATGCCAATCAGTACCTCATCATCAGTGCTGCCTATCAGTGCCATCTATTAGTGCCCATCAGTGCCATCTATGAGTGCCCATTAGTGCCACCTGTCAGTGCCCATCAGTGCCACCCGTCAGTGTCCATCAGTGCCACCTATTAGTGCCCATCAGTGCTGCCTATCAGTGCTGCATATCAGTGCCGCCTATCAGTGCCCATCAATTCTACATATTAGTGCCTCCTCATCAGTGACCATCAGTACAGCCTCATCAGTGCCCCTCAGTGAAGGAGAAAACAACATTTTATAAAAAAAAGAAGAAAAACTTTTTTTTTTCAAAAATGTCTGCCTTTTTAAGTTTGTTTAGCAAAAAATAAAAACCCCAGTGGTGGGAAAATACCACCAAAAGAAATCTCTATTTGTGGGAAGAAAGGGATAAAAGATTTTGTTTGGGTACAGTGTTGCATGACTGTGCAATTATCATTCAAAGTGTGACAGCGCTGAAAATTGTCTTGGGCAGAAAGGGGTGAATGTGCCCTGTATTGAAGTGGTTAAAGTATGCAGTATGTGAATCCTTACCTTGTAAACAACTCATTCAGTTTAACATGTAAATCAAAGGCAAAACATGTTTTAAATATATATTAAAATTATAAATACCTTTTTTTTTTTTTTTTATAAGTGATCACATAACTTCTGTTCTCAGCTGCATAGTGGGCTTAGAGAGATTGGGGTGGAGAAAAAAGCAGTACACTAATCTTCTTTATGGTTGTGGGGGGAGGCATGTCAGCAGAAGTGTGGTCATTGGAGGACAGGCTGGCTATGCACCAAGCAAAGGCAGAAAACTGTCCACATTGGGAAGGAAGTGCTGTCATGCATACCATGTTCAGTTTGAAATAGGAGAGCACTGCAGGAACACAGACAGGCTCACCAGGGATTTCACACAAATGAAACAATACAAAGAGAACAGGAAACATTTTAACAAAAAGTACATGGTACAATAGGCACATATCAGGAATATAAAATGTTGAGGTAACATATTTTTAAATACTGGCACATGGACACAAAAACATTTATGGGGATGTTTTTTTCTGGGAATATATTTCACTCTAATGTCGATTTCTAGATTTTGTAATGGTTGAATCCTGCTCTAAATATGGCCTAATACAAATGATGAAATATACTGGGGGGCGTGGCCTGACCTGGCATGAAGATGGCTGCTTAATCCTGTAGCTCCTGCTATCCATCGACCTGCTACCAGCTTAACGGAGGTTTAGAAACCTTGCACATGGCAAAGCACATGGGGGCGGCGTCTCGGAACACCTCGACCTCCCGGTCCCGATCACCCAGGGAACAACGGGGCACCACAGGTCACAATATCCCTGAAATGTTCCGAGCGGGCCGAGGCAACATGGCGCCTTCCCGCCACAGAAACTCTGAGGCCGCAGCTCCCTCACAACTGGGAACATCATCCCCTCCTCTCCCGCCCAGCCAGACGAATGGCACAGTAATGGAAGATCATCCCCTACCTCAGCTTAACATCCAGGACCTACGGATGATAGCCGCGGACATCAAGGACGCTCTCGCGGCGGCCATTTCTGAACTACGCATTGAGTTCAGAACCCTCTCTGACAGAGTTCAGGCGGCAGAACAAATGGCGGACCGCCAAGACCTACAGATCCGGAAAACTACCAGACATGTCGATACACACACGCTCCAGATGAGGGAAATGCAAAGACACCTTGAAGATCTCGACAACCGTGGCAGACGCCATAACCTGAGGGTCAGAGGATTGCATGAGATAATAGAGGGAGCCCAGGTTGCACAATCTGTAACTGCCCTGTTCAACAGCCTTCTCCATAGATCACTGCAGACGCCTATTGAGCTTGAAAGGATCCACCGCGCATTAAGACCAAAAGGCAAAGACACAGACCCACTGAGGGATGTCATCTGCTGCTTGACGGACTTCAGGCTGAAGGAAGAGATACTCAGGCAGGCCAGAGGAGTCCCACAAATAGTACACGAAGGGAAACACATCCAAATATACCAGGATCTGTCAGGCATAACCCTGCAACATCGCAGGGATTTGAAACCCCTGCTGGACACACTCCGCGCAAAAAGCATCACTTACAAATGGAAATTCCCTTTCTGTTTAGCCGCCACCTCGCAGGGCAGGGCCGCATGGCTTACCTAAAAGTACCTGAGGATCTCCCCTTCTTCTGTGATACCCTAAACATCCCGAGGGTAGAGGTCCCCAATTGGTATGCGGATGTGTACGGTGTCACCGGTGTCTTGCGTGGATGGGTCTGAGGAGTGCGTGTTCCGTTGCCACTGAGATTCCAAGCCTCCTTGACCTCGCTAGGCCATCCTCTATGCCGATGGATGATCCTGTTGCTTGGCTCGTGGGCGGGTCTCCGGTCCCAGAATGGTATAGTACAGAAACGTAGGATCAGAGGCCTTAGAAGAGAGACCAGGGGTCGCTTTGCCAGGGGGAATCCGGACGATGCCCACCCCAGCAAGAATCAGTGTGTCTAGAAATTCTCTAGTAACGTGGGTGAGTGACCGGAGGCGGAGGCAGCGGTGATGAGCAGCAGAGCCAGACAGTGAGTCTCCTCAGAGGTGCCGAAGTTCCTGGTGCATCGTGACGGTATGTTGGAAGCGACAGGGTGAGGAAATCTGTGGCACTGGTGGCATTCGGTGACTCTGAAGGGGAGGTCCGAGGGTTGGCTGTGTGTCATCAGAGACACGTTGCGTCATACCGTGTCACCGTTGCTGTGCATCTTGGGGATTGTAGTGTTCAAGGACCAAAGGTAGATGCCATAGTCAGAGGTGTGGAAGCCGTCAAAAAGCTTCCTCTACATATGCCCGGTATTTTAGACTCAGCACCGCACGGTCTTAGCAGCCGGGGGTGGCCAGACGCCGTCCCCAGAGGCGTTGTCAGGTGTACAAACCAGGAAAATAGAAAACGATAAAAAGATAAAATAGGAACTCCAAAAAAGAGAAACGAAACCTACTACCGTAGGTGTGGGGGCCGAATTAGGCAACTAAAGGTGTGCAATGGCCTGCAAATAGTAGATACCGGTGGAGGTTGTCAGCGATCCCTTCTGGCCCTCCTTGAGCTGGGAGAGTGAGGGCTGGGGTCGTTGTGGTTGGTGCGGTGAGCGCCGTTAGGTGTGATAGACGGGGATCGCCTTCTCCTCTGTCTTGTAGTTGAAGCCTCCATTGGTTCTTCAGGCGGGTGGTCTCTGCGCACTGCAGAGGGTAGTCTTCTTGCTAATCATTGGCAACACATCCGCAGCGACATACGCATCCCGGTGGTATACTATACTGGACTGTCCTCCATACCCCGGTGAGTTCTCAACACTGCCTGCAGCCTCACTTCATAGCCTACAGATGCAGACTCGGGGGAAAGAACTCGAAAGAACTCTAATGAATAGCAATCTTGCTTCACTTAAATTTAACTTTACAATGGTTCATATCCCGCAGGTACTTAGTTTAGTTTTGTTGTTATTTACCTAGCGGTGCCTCACCTTAAGATTGTGCGGTTCTCATGGCTTTGTCATGAAGCGGTACAACCTGTCACACTGACCAACTGTGCAATGGAAAGGGACAGGTAAAGAGACCTCCCTCTCACTCAGAGTGTCGCACGATGTTCAATAATTGCCTCGCTGTCTGGACCCACTGCTGCGACCTCAAGGGGTTGCAGCGGTGACTTTGGATGCCCGAGCATAGCCCTGTGTGGGCCTGGCCTGGCACCTATACCCCGGGTCACACACACACAGGCAGGTTTAAATATTATATTGTTATGTTAACGATTTTCATACCAGTTTCACCTCAGAGATTCTAACCTTATGCTGGTGACCAGTTTCAGGGTCACTACCCACCCCTAACCATCTTAAGCAACATAGACCTCCAAGCCGACAGCCTCTACCACCATTCTCAAATCTCCACACACCCAGCTCCATAGTCACAGGATAGTAGGTGACTGACACATTTCCACCCTCTCACATCACAACCTTTCTTGTGACAGGTCTTGTCCAACCCCCACACAGCGGCGGTGAAGTGCACCAGACCGGACCCCACGGGCTGGAAGCTCTCACTGCGCTGTACACCGATTTCCATTCTATACCGAGACAGCTGGACTGATCAGTCCCATAGCTGCCTCATCGGTCCCCCTTTTTGCGCCATTTACACCTCACTCCTGCACTCCGACAAAAACCACTGGGGCGCACCTCCCCTGTACCTGATCCCCTGGTACATTACCCCACCCTGACTCCGACGGAGGTCATGGATCACACTAAGTCACCCAATGCCCAGAACCCACCATTCTCGGCACTCAATCTGAGCTCCTTGAATATACGCGGCCTAAACACTCCCGAAAAACGTTCCCTTCTACTCGCTTCTCTGCACAAATCTAAAACCCACATTGCGCTCATCCAAGAAACACACTTTAGAACAGACGCGATCCCCAACCTACAGAACAAAAACTTCCCAAAAGTATACCATGCCACCAACAAAGAAGCTAAATCGAAAGGGGTAAGCATCCTTATTTCGAAGCACTGCCCTTTCGTCGTGACGGATGTACAACAAGACCCTCTGGGTAGATTTCTTTTCGTTAAGGGTACTCTACACAATACCACATTTACCATTGTAAACCTATACGCTCCAAATACACAACAGGTGTCATTTTTCCGCACCACACTACAACTGCTCTTGACTTTCAGCATGGGCACATTAATAGTCGGTGGCGACTTTAATGTCCCTCTTAATCCCTCCCTTGATACCTCCAATGGTACCTCATCCTCTACCTTTAGGGCCCTACGTGCGATCAAAACACAATTCCGCCACCTACTCCTACACGACACATGGCGTACGCTCCATCCAAATGGTAAAGATTTCACCTTCTTCTCCCCAATGCACTCCAAGTACTCAAGAATAGACTACTTTTTTCTCTCCCAAAATGACCTGACTTTACTTCAAAACTCCACGATTGAACCGATGATTCTCTCGGGCCACAACCCCATTACTAGGACCCTACATGTTCCCACTGTGAGATCACGTTCTCGCATTTGGCGTCTAGACAACTCCCTCCTCACTGACGCAGGAGTCGCACATACCGTTTCCCAACACCTCAGCACCTACTTTGCAGAAAACGGACAGGGCGAATCCCCCCCAGAAGTAGTCTGGGCCGCACATAAATGCGTCATAAGAGGTACTTTTCTGTCCCAAGCCGCGATCAGAAACAGACTACGAAGAGCGGAATTGGAGGGACTGACTGACCGCATCTCCGAATTGGAACGGAAACATAAAGCTTCTCTAGCCTCTGACACCCTGGCTGAATTGACACAACTAAGAAACAAACTCTTAGAGGTTTTGCACAAAAACATTAAGCGTAAATATATGCTCACACAAAAACGTTTCTATGAGTTCGGTAATAAGTCAGGGAAACTGTTGGCCAGAGCGCTACAGGCTAAAAAAGTAGCCCACACTATACACTCAATCATAGACCCTTCGGGTAAAACACTAGCCACGTCAGAGGACATAGCGAAACAATTTGTTCGGTACTTTACAGACCTCTACAACCTCCGCACGCCCCAGACGTCGCAAGACCCAGAGGTCAGGAAAGCAGAAATCCATGCCTTTCTCGCTAGATACTCACCTCCACCTCTCACAACGGACGAGGCTGCATCTCTAGACGCCCCTTTGACGAAGGAAGAGATATTACTAGCACTACAGCACATGAAAGCGGGCAAAAGCCCTGGTCCTGACGGACTGACAGTTGGCTACTACAAGGCCTTCCCTGAAATACTTACGCCGCACTTAGTCGAGGCATTTAACAGTTTCTCATCCACCAACACAGCTTCCAAAGATATTTTAGAGGCCCACATTACCCTCATTCCATAAACAGGGAAAGATGACAAGATAATCTCTAACTACCGTCCCATTTCCCTACTAAACGTAGACGTCAAATTGTACGCCAAAGCCATAGCCAACCGTTTACTGCCCTTGATTCCCAATTTAATTTCCACAGACCAGGTAGGTTTTGTTCCCGGACGAGAGGCAAGGGACAACACAACCAAAGCTCTAAATGTACACCATTGGCTAACCTCCACTTCCGCTCGGGGCTTCTTTCTGTCCTTGGACGCGGAGAAGGCCTTCGACAGGGTGGCTTGGGACTTCATGGAAGCTACCCTACGCTTCATAGGTCTTCCCCCACAGATGATCAAATTGATTATAGCCCTCTACTCTTCCCCCTGTGCCAGGGTAAGGGTGAATGGCGGCCTGTCGGAGGCCTTCTCTGTGTCCAACGGTACTAGACAGGGGTGCCCTTTGTCCCCCCTGATTTTTATACTAACAATGGAACCCCTACTTCACAGACTTAAAGAGAATCCAGACATTAAAGGCATTGACATCAATCGTAAACGGTACAAAGTAGCAGCGTACGCAGATGACGTTCTCCTCTTCCTTTCCGAACCCATCACTACCATCCCGAATTTGCTTAAAGACTTTGCACTCTTCAAATCTCTATCAAATTTACAAATTAACTTTTCCAAATCCAAAGCCCTCAACATATCACTGCCCGATGACACCGTAGCACAGTGCAAACAAAATGTTCCCTTTGCCTGGGAAGCTCAAGCAATAACCTACCTCGGCATTAAAATCCCCACCAAACTAGCAGACTTATTCAGGCTAAACTTCCTTCCAATCCTCCAAACCATTCAGACCGACCTGCAGAAGTGGCAAGTAGGACCGTTCTCTTGGTTCGGAAGGATTGCTATTCTGAAAATGAATATACTACCCAGGTTACTATATCTTCACCAATCCATTCCCATACTCCTTCCACCCTCCTTCTTCTCTTCCTACACAAAGATATGTAGGAAATTCACCTGGTTCGCCAAACAGCCCAGACTGAACTGGCACAGACTGACGTCCCCTAAACGGCGGGGAGGCTTACAGGTACCGGACATACAGACCTACTACCGGGTGTGCCATTTAGCCCAAATTGTGGACTGGCACTTACACGACAAAAACAAAGAGTGGGTACATATTGAAAATGCATTCACCTCGATTCCACTACGACTTTTGCCCTGGCTAAACCCAAAACGAGTGCCGAAAGCAGCCACGGCAAATCCCATAATTAACTCCACTCTACTGAACTTCAGAACGGCGTGCAAAGTACTCCAGATACGACCTACACCAGGCCCAATGACCCCTGTAGAAGACAATCCGGATTTTACGCCGGGTGTGTCTTTACGCCACCCATTGATGGACCCCCATAGACCCCGTCTCAGAGTGCAACAGTTGTTCCATCAAGGAAACCTTATGTCACACCAAGCCATGTCTGACAATTTCCCAGAATTGCACATTCCTTTCTACAAATACCTCCAGATCCGTCACTTCCTTCATAGTCTCCAACACGAAACAGACATACGTAGGGATCTCACTCCTTTCGAACTCCTATGCATCAGTCCCGAACCTCAAAGACACTTCATCTCAACCATTCATGCTCTTTTCTATCCACCTAACGACATCAAGGAAGACAATTTAATCAGACAATGGGAAACTGATTTGAATCTTTCCCTTACCCCTGATGAGTGGAAAAACATACACAACCACATTCACAAAGGCTCAATCAATGTAGCGACACAAGAATGCAGATACAAAATATTTACAAAATGGTACAGGACCCCCGACAAAATTAATAAATTTATACCGACCATATCTCCTAAATGCTGGAGATGTAACGCAGCCAGAGGCACTCTTCTACACATTTGGTGGGAATGCCCCCTCATCCAATCATATTGGACTGAAATCCACCGCCTAATCACACATATAACGACTTTTACTCCGGACTATACTCCGGCTCAATTCCTACTCCACCACACCTCCATTCCTCAACGTGTATACAAGAAGTCGCTAGTTCTACATCTCATCAATGCAGCAAATCTGTGCATCCCAGTCCACTGGAGAAGCACATCCCCTCCCTCGATCCCAGAATGGATCCGGAGAGTGGACAGACTCGCTGAGATAGAAAACCTCATACACCAATCTGCTGACACTCCATCTAAATACAGGGAAATTTGGGCTTGCTGGGCCCATTTTAAAGAATCGCAATAGACACCTACCCCAACCAGCTGGCCACCCACTGACTCTGAAGGCAATGAAAGGCCATGCACAACTGAGCACATAAATACATAAATTTATATATACCCAACCCTAACCCTCCGTCTCCCTCATGTCCCCCTCTCTCACACCGACAACTCCTAGTTGTACGTATACAAGTTGTCTCATCTCATCCTAGGGAATTCTCCAGCTAGACGGGAACCCTTTCTCTATAAGCACACCGAACCGACATTCCTAGCCAGAAGACGCCTGTATACACCCTCCCTGGGCACAGGCAGATCCCATTAGGGGTGCCCAGGGCTGAGGGTTGAACTACCACGGTCGGCAAAGCTATACACGATTCTTTTTCATTACTGATATCCTACTCTGACTAGGACTCACACCCCCAACAAGTGGGCTTTTATGATAGCATTCTCATAATCTATTTGGCTTAACTAGCAATTCCTGCTAATACATAAAGGATTGGTCAGAGACTTGCGTAACCACGGACATGGTCTGTTTATAACCTCCATGATTTTTGCCCTACAGGTTGCCTCAACAACATCTCTTGTGTGATGTAATTTTGCTCACTCTTCAAGATGTATGCTGACTCTGTCTAACACACTTCCTTATATTACAACAGTTGATGTACTGAACTTTTTGTATATGTGAAAACTTAATAAAATACTTAAAAAAAAAAAAGAAATATACTGTATAGAGCACATTATGTTTTCTTACTTTTCCAGTGTGTGGTGGGGTTCAGCTATAAATAAGGGTCCATTACAAATGATTAATTACTCTGTATATGGGCACAAAAATGTTTTTGGAAATTGTTTCTGGGAATATATTACACTGCAATGTGTATTTCTTTATGACAAAATGGATAGCAGGCATTCAGTTCAAAATAGGACCTTGTACAAGTTTTTCAATAGTGTTTATGGGTGTTTTGTCCAGTATAATAATTGCACTATATTGCTGATGTTTTGATTAATAGTTGTTGTGTGTTTTGTTCAAAATGTGACCTTGTGAAAGTGGCTAAATACTGTGCAGAGTCACAATAATAGTTTGTTGGCTTTTTATCTAAATAAATACAATCTGTTTTTTTTTCTGGATTAAAATCTGTCTTGTATCTCTATACAATATGTATGCCTTTTTTCTATGAAATAATAAATCATTGTTTTGATTTGATTAATTGAAACCTCCCTGGTCACTCTCTCTAAAAATGTGGCATATTAAAGTTGATTTTTTTGACTTTTTGTGAAATAATACATTACAATTTAAATTTTTTGACAAATGCCTGCCTGGTCTGCCCTTCCTAAACTGCAGCCTGAAAATTGTCTAAATTTTTTTCACTGAAATATTCCATTTTAGAGAGGTTCTAAAGGCAAAGGGCTTTTTACCTTATTGGTTTATCTGCTTTAAGGTAAAAAAAAAAAACTTTTTTTTTTTTTTTTTTATGTATACCATACATAAACAATATGCTGAACTTGGTACAAAGTCTGACCCACTGTAAATGATATGAAAAGAACACTGGTAACCAAAGAAATAATGTATTTGAAATGTATAACACATAAAAAGAAAAACAAAAGGGAGAAGTGAGATGTGTTAAGATTACCCGAAGAGATGAGGTCTGAGATCAAGCTGTATGGTTTGTTATTTGTTTTTTGCATATCTATTATTCATCCCATTGGGTCATGTTCTGTAATTCTTTATGTTTCACTTGAAATGTATTGTATCCATGGTTTCCATATCTTATCAAAGTCTTTTGCTTTATCATTTATACTGGCAGATAATTTATCATTAACCATGAAAACTTTGAATGAGCCAACTCAAATGGAACAGACAGTGATTTCCATGATCTAGCAATTATTTTTTTTTTCTGTTATAGAAATGAATTAGATCAACTTTTTGAACATACTGGTGCCTCCCCAACTCGTTCAGTTAATAGCGTATGTGATACATATTTCTTGTGATTTATTTGTGTGAGGGGATATATAAAATTGTATGTGAAAATCCATTTTTTGGGCATGTCCACTACATATGGAAAGCCAAGCCCCCTTGATCACAACCTCTAAAACACACCAAGGAGGCTCCTGGGACATATGAAATCAATCTCATTGGGAACCTATATCATCTCAATAAAACTTTAAATTTAGCTTCAGTGATTAAGGTA
The DNA here is from genome assembly GCA_037952835.1 of Lithobates septentrionalis. NCBI lineage: Eukaryota > Metazoa > Chordata > Amphibia > Anura > Ranidae > Lithobates > Lithobates septentrionalis. The sequence goes on along the minus strand of JBBDGP010000091.1, from coordinate 1,051,126 downwards.
TTTATACATGATTTAGATGATCAAAGATCCAATTTGAACCATTCACTAGGGTCCATTTCTGTACCCAAATAATGTTCCCATTTGAGCATATAGGGAAATTTAAAGCGGAGTTCCACACAAAAATGAAACTTCCGCTTTTCGGAACCCACCCCCCTCCGGTGTCACATTTGGCACCTTTCAGGGGGGAGGGGGGTGCAGATACCTGTCTAAGACAGGTATTTGCACCCACTTCCGGCATAGACTCCTATGGGAGTCTATCCCAACCCAATACAAATCCCAACCCAAAAATACCAAGTTTTTTGCAAAATTACGTGATCTTCAAGCTCAGCTTAGTGTTTAACTTCCAATTGCCATCCGTTCAGCACTGGCAGCCAATAGCTGAGTGCACTGACCGGTGTATTCTGATGGGGGGCTGCCCACCTGTCAGAACACAATAGCTCAGCAGAGGAATAGATGTACTAACATTACATAGTTAGTACATCGGCTCCTCCCGTGCCCTTTGGGTTTTTTTTTGTTCAGCCCACTGGATAAATAATACTGTGTACTAGGTTTAAGACATCAATCTCTTCCCTCCCTTAGCATTAACCTCCAGGCCCAGATAGCTTTAGTAACAAATACTATAAAATGTTTTAAGACATACTCCTTCCTCATTTATGCAATACATTACATTCTCTGGTCACATTCCTAAGGAGTCTTTGGAAGCCCTCATTGTCATCATCCCAAAACCAGAGAAACCGATTGATAATCCAGCAAATTACAGACCTTCTGTATATCTCTTTTGAATTCTGATATACACATACTGTATATGCTAAGATTTTGGCAACTTGCCTATCAAAATACATCCCATATCTTGTTAACGCGAACCAGGTGGTGTTTGTGGCCGGTAGATAAGCCTCTCATGGTTTGAGGAGATTTGTAGACCTCATCCAATTGGCCGAGCACCACAGAACACCTTCTCTGCTCTTATCCATAGACACAGAAGAAATGTTTGACAGTGTGCATTGGACATACTGTATTTAAGGGAGGTTCTTCTAAAATTTTGCCTTTTATGCAACATCTTTTCCACTATGTTAGGCCACTATATTCAATGCTTAGCGCCAGGGTCTGGGTATCTGGTCTGTACTCTAAACATTTTATTATTCCTAATGGGACTCCACAGGGCTTTCTCCTGTCCCCTATCATGTTTGTTCTTGTTATGGAGCCACTGGCTGAATCTCTACGCTCCAACACACAAATTTTGAGTATCATAGTAGGACAGAAAGAACATTAAATTACACTCTACATAGATGGTGCTCTAATAGCCATTTCCAATTCCCTTCAGATGACAATGCTTATTCAATTCCTTTAATGCAGTCTCGCTCTATAAGTGTAATTTCTCAAAGTCCTGTATGCTGAAAACATACACGTATGGGTGCATTGTGCTCTCTAAAATGTGTATATTGCCTCATATCTTGTTCAGTACTCTCCCTATTCCCCATCTTACCTCTACATTTGCATAAGTTGCAATCCTTCCTGAATTATTTCATTTGCGAAAAGTAATGCGCACATATCTCTAGCTCATTACACTGTATGCCCAAGTCAAAAGGTGGATTGGGGAGGTGGCGAGCACGCTCGAGTATGGCCACTTTCTGATGAGGCTCCGCTTCTCCGCAGGGGATATACACCGCCATCGAGCTCCTCCAGCTCCCCAGCTGTCACCCATCTGACTCTGGATCTCCATCTAGCCCCAGAGAATGCCGCGCAACATGAAAGAATCCCTGCCACAGCCTTCAAGCTAGCTGGCTACTTTACATCTCAGAGCCATGAGCTACAACAAAATGGCAGAGATGGTGGCCCGCATCCACAGTGTGGAGACAAACATCCAAGCCACATTAACAGCTCCAATGGGCTCTCCTAACTCCATCCTGACAGCAGAGGCTCCTCTGGTTCCTCCACCCCATCAATGCAGATCCCAAAATCCAAGCCCCGCAGGGAGTCTCCCAACAGGAACGTCCCAGCAGGCTCAATGGAGGTAAGCTCTGCCCAGGCCCCTGTATCTGCAGCTCATTCAGATCCCATTGTTGCATTTCCTACTTAAGCCGGTGTCAGATACTGCAAAACAATATTAATGCAGCGCATAAATAAAAAAGTTTTAAAAACAGCCCGTAATATGAAGAAAGGAAAAGGATCCCTCGTGGTAGAAAAGGGAAACCAATTCTTCTGTATAAGATAACGATAATCCCCAACCCAGACACACAGATGTGCTTACCAGATAGGGTGGACCTCTTATTACAGGAGGTCATAAACGCATATATTCAATAGGAGCTGGATGGAAGCTGCACGGCCACTCTAGATATCCAATGTGATCCCGCAGGACAGCTCTCCAGTGCGGTGGTGAAGAAGGTATATCCACTGGTGTAATTTAAAAAGAGATGCAGCAATCCCAAAAAAAGGGGAAAGACTCTAAGTGTATTCCGTAGGAATAGGCAGTTTATTCAATAAAAATTAACACACGCTATATAGTGCAAACAGATAAAAACCACAGCACAAATAAAACAGCTTGTTCGTGACCGAACAGCTGAGAGATGGCAGTGGGTGATTATGAAGCTCCGCCCCTGTACGCGGCGTTACGTCCAATGGGATTTCGTCACTGGCGTTTATGACCTCCTTTAACAAGAGGTCCACCCTATCTGGTAAGCACATCTGTGTGTCTGGGATGGAGATTATCGTTATCTTATACAGAAGAATTGGTTTACCCTTTCTACCACGAGGGATCCTTTTTCTTTCTTCATATTACGGACTGTTTTTAAACCTTTTTTCTTTATGCGCTGCACTAATATTGTTTTGCATTGAGATACATAGGCTTGGTGAATTCCTATAGTATTCAGCTTGCATTTAAATTTGCATTTAAGTTTGCGCTAATTGTTCCTGTCTTTTATATATTTGTAGTGTCAGATACTGTACTGAAGGAAATGCTATTATCCCTGCACTCATCCCTCCACTCTGACATGCCCTCCTGCATTAATCAATTTAAATCTGAAATTCAGGACTTAGGAGAGAGAGTTAATAGGGTTGAAACATCTATGTCTGGTATGTCTGTGCCTTTCAATACAATGGTAGATGCCCATGCGGCCCACTCTGAGGATATCATGTGGCTAAAAAACAAAGTGGCTGACCTAGAGGATAGGTCCAGGAGAAAGAATATTAAAATAAGAGGGGTCCTTGAATCAATCCCACCGGACCAGCTTATGCGGTATGCCCACAGCCTCTTTTCCACCCTGGACCCTTCTCTGACGCCTTCAGACCTCCCTCTTGACATAATACACAGGCTGCCCAAACCTTCCTTTCTTGCACAAGAGGTCCCAAGGGATGTCCTAATTAGGATCCACTTTTTCCATGTGAAAGAAAAAAATCCTATCTGCCACCTGCCAGCTGGAGTGTCTCCCTGAGCCCTACTCTACTGTAAAGCTGCTCCCTGACCTATCGGAGCATATCCTCCAATGCCACAAAAACCACACAGGAAATATCCAGCGACCCTGTCGGTCACACATAATGGAGTAACCATCCGCCTCACCATTCTGGAAGAGGGAATGTGAGCCCTGTGTCAATGGGGCATAGTACCAGAATCACCTCTGGCTTACTCCCACTGTGAACGCCCCGACCCAGTGCAACTGGACTGGCAAGTGGTCTCCCATGAGCGATCCGCTAATCTGAATACTTTTGGAGGTTCCTGGTTAAACCCATCTACCTTACAGCTCAATCCCTGGCCAGGAGCAGGCCTCTTCCTCTTTGTCCCCTGCTTATCATCACCGCAGTTTTCATATTTCTGTGCATGGCCCCCAAAATGGACCTCCTTTTTAGGCTGTTTTTGTTGTTTACCTTCTTTCAAGTTCTTCTTATGGGAGTTACTCATTGGCTCTTCAGTGCAAGCTTAGCCTATCACTCTACACAGCAGATCATCTACCGCCCCACCATAAGTACCCTCATCATCTTTGGTGGCTCCAACATACACCAAACCCGGATCATCACCCTTTGTCTACTGTGATCTTCCAGTGCCATTAAATTGCCTGTCCATCAATGTCAAGGGTCTTAACTAGTGATGGGCCGAACACCCCCCAGTTTGGTTCGTACAAGAACACCTCGAACAGGCAAAAAGTTCTAGCAAACATGTGAACCCTATTAAAGTCTATGGGACATGAACATAAAATAAATCAAAAGTCCTCATTTTAAAGGCTTATATGCAAGTTATTGCCATAAAAAGTGTATGGGGACCCGGGTACTGCCCTAGAGGACATGTATCAAAGCAAAAAAAAGTTTTTAAAACAATCATTTTTTTCAGGAGCAGTGATTTTAGGAATGCCTAAAGTGAAACAATAAGAATGAAATATTCCTTTAAATATCGTGCCTGGGGGTCCCCTTGGTCTGCCAGTAAAGTGGCGCATCTGTGCGATGTGTAGAACAGTGCCATAGCAATAATGACATTTCTAAAGGAAAAAATGTCATTTAAATTTGCTCGCTACTGTAATGACATTTGTAAAGGAAAAAACGGCATTTCAATTTGCTTGTGGCTGTAATGTATTGCTGGCTCATGGCAATATAGATGAAAAATCAATGAAAAAAACACGCCAACATTTTTAAAGAAAATTGGCATGAGGTCTCCCCCAAAATTTATACCAGACCCTTATCTGAGCATGCAGCCTAGAGGTCAGGAAAGGGGGGGATGAGAGAGCGCCCCCCCTCTTGAACCATACCAGGCCAAAGGCCCTCAACATGGGGGTGGGTGATTTGGGGCAGGGGGCACCCCAAGGCACCTCATCCCCATGTTTATGGGGACAAGGACCTCTTCTTGACAACTCTGGCTGGTGGTTGTTAGAGTCTACGGTGGGGGGCTTATAGTAATCTGGAAGCCCCCTTTGTGTGAATAGGTATCAGGTACATTGTACCCCTACCCATTCACAAAAAAAGTGTCAAAAAGTAAAAACCATAAGAGACAGTTTTTGACAAATCCTTTATTAAAAAAAGAAAAAAGTGTCCCGCGATGTACATCCACCATCAATCATGCCGCCCGACGGATCCGAAAAATAGAAAAAACTTTCTTCACAAGAAGAGCTGTGAAAATGTGGAATAGACTCCCTTCAGAGGTGGTTCTGGCAAGCTCAGTAGATTGCTTTCAAAAAGGCCTGGATTCTTTCCTAAATGTACATAATATAACTGGGCACTAAAATTTATAGGTAAAGTTAATCCAGGGAAAATCTGATTGACTTTCGGGGGATCAGGAAGGAATTTTTCCCCTGCTGTAGCAAATTGGAGCATGCTTTGCTGGGGTTTTTCGCCTTCCTCTGGATCAACTGTGGGTAAAGGATTGTGTATATGGGATTGTATTTTTTTTTTTGATTGAACTAGATGGACTTGTGTCTTTTTTTCAACCTGACTAATTATGTAACTATATGAGTTCTTGCAGGAAAAAAAATAACAGGTAGCATGGATTCATGAAAGACAGAAGTTGTCAAACAAACCTGATTTTCCCTCGCCGGTGTCATGTGGCTAATTAGTGTTACAAGGTCTCAGCTGTGAATGGGGAGCAGGTGTGTTGGATTTCGTGAATTTGGTGTTATCGCTCTCACTCTCTCATACTGGTCACTGGAAGTTTGGCATGGCACCTCATGGCAAAAGAACTCTCTGAGGATCTGAAAAAAGATTTGTTGCTCTATATAAAGATGGTCTAGGCTATAAGAAGATTGCCAAGACTGAAACTGAAAGACCATACAGCAGTTTAACAGGACAGGTTCCACTCAGAACAGGTCTCGCCATGGTCGACCAAAGAAGTTGAGTGCACGTGCTCAGTGTCATATCCAGAGGTAGTCTTTGGGAAATATACATATGAGTGCTGCCAGCATTGATGCAGAGGTTGAAGGGGTGAGGGGTCAGCCTGTCAGTACTCAGACCATACGCTGCACACTGCATCAAATTGGTCTGCATGGCTGTCGTCCCAGAAGGAAGCCTCTTCTAAAGATGATGCACAAGAAAACCCGCAGTTTGCTGAAGACAAGCCGACTAAGGACATGGGTTACTGGAACCATGTTCCGTGGTCTGATGAGACCAAGATAAACTTATTTGGTTCAGATGGTGTCAAGCGTGTGTCACGGGAAACAGGTGAGAAGTACAAAGACAAGTGTGTCTTGCCTACAGTCAAGCATGGTGGTTGGAGTGTCATGGCCTGGGGCTGCATGAGTGCTGCTGGCACTGGGGAGCTACAGTTCATTGAGGGAACCATGAATGCCAACATGTACTGTGACATACTAAAGCAGAGCTTGAGCCCCTCCCTTCAGAGACTGGGCCGCAGGGTAGTATTCCAACATGATAATGACCCCAAATACACCTCCAAGATGACCACTACCTTGCTAAAGAAGCTGAGGGTAAAGGTGATGGACTGGCCAAGTATGTCTCCAGTAGGGATGAGCCCAATGTTCGAGTCGAACGTAAGTTCAACTCGAACATCGGGTGTTCGCCTGTTCGCCGAATAGCAAACAATTTGGGGTGTTCGCGGCAAATTCAAAAGCCACGGGACTCCCTTTAAAAGTCTATTGGAGAAATCAAAAGTGCTAATTTTAAAGGCTTATATGCATGGTATTGCAATAAAAAGTGTTTGGGGACCTGGGTCCTGCCCCTGGGACATGTATCAATGCAAAATAAGTTTTAAAAACTGCAGTTTTTTCATGAGCAGCGATTTTAATAATGCTTAAAGTGAAACAATAAAAGTGTAATATTCCTTTAAATTTCATACCAGGGGGTGTCTATAGTATGCCTGTAAAGTGACGCATGTTTCCTGGGTTTAGAACAGTCCAAGAGCAAAATTACATTTCTAAAGGAAAAAAAGTCATTTAAAAGTACTCGCGGCTATAATGACTTGTCGGTCCCAGCAATACACATACAAGTTCATTGATAAAAACAGCATGGGATTCCCCCACAGGGGAACCCCGAAACAAAATTTTAAAAAAAGTGTGGGGTTCCCCCAAATTCCATACCATGCCCTTCAGGTCTGGGTATGGATATTAAGGGGAACCCCACACCAAAATAAAAAAATGGCGTAGGGGTCCCCCTCACTATCCATACCAGACCCTTTAGGTCTGGTATGGATTTTAAGGGGAACCCTGTGCCAATTTTTTTTAAAAAAATGGCGTGGGGTCCCCCCAAAAATCCATACCAGACCCTTATCCGAGCACGCAACCTGGCAGGCCACAGGAAAAGAGGGGGGAGACGAGAGAGCATCCCCCTGAACTGTACCAGGCCACATGCCCTCAACATGGGGAGGGTTCTTTGGGGTAGCCCCCCAAAGCACCTTGTCCCCATGTCGATGGGGAGAAGGGCCTCATCCCCACAACCCTTGCCCGGTGGTTGTGGGGCTCTGCAGGTGGGGGGCTTATTGGAATCTGGAAGCTCCCTTTAACAGGGGGACCCCAAGATCCCACCCCCCCTGTGTGAAATGGTAACAGGGTAAAAATGTACCCCTACCATTTCACAAAAAATGTGTGAAAATGGTCTAAAAACACAAGACATGGCTTGGGACAAGTTCTTTATAAAGAAATTAAAAATAAAACTGACCCACAAAGTCTTCTTGTTAAAGGGGGCTTCCAGATTCCGATAAGCCCCCCTCCTGCAGACCCCCACAACCATCGGGCAAGGGTTGTGGGATAAGACCCTTCCCCCCATCAACATGGGGACAAGGTGTTTGGGGGGGCTACCCCAAAGCACCCTCCCAATGTTGAGGGCATGTGGAATGGTATGGTTCAGGAGGGGGGCGCTCTCTCGTCCCCACTCTTTTCCTGCGGCCTGCCAGGTTGTATGCTCAGATAAGGGTCTGGTATGGATTTTTGGGGGGACCACACACCATTTTTTTTTAATTTTGGTTTGGGGTTCCCCTGTGGGGGAATCCCATGCCTTTTTTATCAATAAACTTTTATGTGTATTGCCAGAACCGACAATTCATTATAGCCGTGAGTACTTTTAAATGACTTTTTTCCTTTAGAAATGTCATTTTGCTCTAGGACTGTTTTAAACACGAGAAACATGCGCCACTTTACAGGCATACTATAGACACCCCCCAGGTATGAAATTTAAATGAATATTACACTTTTATTGTTTCACTTTAAGCATTATTAAAATCACTGCTCCCGAAAAAACTTAAGTTTTTAAAACGTCAGTTTTTAAAACTTTTTTTTGCATTGATACATGTCCCCTGGGGCAGGACCCAGGTCCCCAAACACTTATTAAGACAATAACTTGCATATAAGCCTTTAAAATTAGCACCTTTTTTATGTTCCATGTTTTATGTTCGTGTCCCATAGACTTTAAACGGTGTTCGCATGTTTGAACAAATTTTTTGCCTGTTCGCATGTTCTGCTGCGAACCGAACCGGGGGTTGTTCGGCTCATCCCTAGTCTCCAGACCTAAACCCTATTTAGCATCTGTGGGGCATCCTCAAATGAAAGTTGGAGGAGGTCAAGGTCTCTAACATCCACCAGCTCCATGATGTCATCATGGAGGAGTGGAAGAGGACTCAAGTGGCAACCTTTAAAGCTCTGGTGAACTCCATGCCCAAGAGGGTTAAGACAGTGCTGGAAAATAATGGTGGCCACACAAAATATTGACACTTTGGACCCAATTTGGACATTTTCACTTAGGGGTGTACTCACTTTTGTTGCCAGCTGTTTAGACATTAATGGCTCTGTGTTGAGTTAGCTTGAGGGGGACAGCAAACTTACACTGTTATATAAGCTGTACACTCACTACTATACATTGTAGCAAAGTATAACTTCTTCAGTGTTGTCATATAAAAAGATATAATATATATATATATATATATATATATATATATATTTTATTTTTTCCCAAGAATAGAATGCACTCCAGAGGTCTTGTTAGAAAGAGAGACGTTAGCCGAAGATTGCAGCTGCAGGCGGCCACTTTTAAAGATTTAAAGTGTGTAATTGTTCTTTTAATGTTGGGCTAGCATACATGCTCATCAATGCCGCCTACCAGTGCAGCTTATCAGTGCCCATTGATGCTGCCTATTAGTGATCAGTGCTCATCAGTGCCACCTATCAGTGCTCATCAAAGCAGCCTATCAGTGCCTATTAGTGCAGCATATCAGTGCTTATCAATCCCACCTATCAGTGCCTCCTATCAGTTTCCCTCTATTTCCTCCTATCAGTGCCCATTAGTGCCTCCTATCAGTGCCCATTAGGGCATGCAGAGAACACCCAACAGTGGGAGTGGCCTAAGAGAAATAGGTTAAATAGAATCTGATAAATGTGCATAGAAACTAAAGTGCTTAGTGGTAATTCACTAAAATATTTTAAAAAACGATAACATGGAGAAAACAGCACACTGCAGTGTGAACAAACACTTAGAGAAATACCTAAATATTAAATAGATGTGCTAATTCATGCCGATTTCATGCTGTGCAAAATGAATTAAAGTGCTGAGTGCAAACAAAATGATACAGACATAACTAGAATAAGTGAATAAAGTTGAAGTCACATTAAATTCATTTATGCATTACGAACAAAAGCGGATCTCCTGATGGCTATTAGCCACCATTTCATTGTTCCTCCACCAAAAATAAAGTGATGTGCAATAAAACAAAAGTTCATCTGGATATTTGAGATCTTTATATCCACTTTGGTGCACCGCCACTACTGTGAGCATACAGTGTGCTACCAGCGGCTGCAGCCACAATACATAGGCCCAAACACACTTCATTGTAATCCGGCAGCACAATCCCACTCTGAATGGCTCCAAATAAATAACCTGCATTGCAATTTTCAAAGGCTCGCCAACTGACATCATCACATGGTAGCTGCAGTCATAATATATGCATGAAAAATAAAATCTACTATAGTGCATAAACCCTTTTAAAGATTATTTATTTGAAAGTGCAAAGAGCACATGGAAGGGCAACGCATGCAAAACAAAACAAAACCAAAGACATTTCCAGATCAACTTACTGACCAGCCTGCAACCAACCAAATGATCCTGTCTAACAGTGTGCGTTTTGTTGATTGATAAATGTTGATTGCTCTTCAGAGGGCAAAACTAGTGTGCATGAGCCAAAAGGGTTAAAGATGGAGCTAGCAGAGACAGGAAAGGGACAGAGCACACAGACCTGATGGATTCCTTTCTTCCTGTCACAGAAGTCTCTGTAATAAACATTATTTTTGCTGATATCAATCAATGTGTGAGGTCTGTGTGTTCTGTCTTCTGATGCTGAGGATCTAACAGCCTGATAATTACAACATATATCATTTATAAGAGCATGTTTTCCCCTTGTCCTGCCCCTCTATGGAGAACACTGCCTGCACTAAACCTCACACCTATCACTCTGCAAGCTGCTGCACTGTGCACACCCTTCTTCTCCCCTCCATCAAGAATACATAAAAAGAGACTCACATGGAAGTTACAGAGCTGAGGGTTCTGGCTTCCTCTGGAGCTGCCTGAAATCAAAACACGGCGGCAGGGGAAGTGGGAGGGGTTGTAGCACAGGCACAGCCTGATTGGATAATACTGATCAGGTGCTTCAAAGGATCCCTCCCTCCTTATGCTGCACAGGGCACAGGAATGAGATACTTTAGCCCTGCAACTAAGATGCTGTTTGCGATCTCCATACACACAGGGGCGGGCTGAGGGGCGGGAAGTGTTACTGGTAGCAGCACACCCAGGCTACAGTAAATCTCTTCCCGAGGCAGCTGCTGATGGGGGTGCTATATGTGAAATTATGGGGAGTTAAAGCACCCACCTGGCACCACCCCTGTATCAGTGTTCCCAACAGCTCAGAGCCCCAGAGCCGGCATTGACAGTTCTCTCTCCCCTCCTTCCTCTCTCCCACAGAATAATGAGAGAGGAGACACACAGCCGATCTGCTCCTTCTCTCCTCTCCTGTGTGTGTACCGTGGGAAGTGTGAGCTCATTGGCTTCACACTTGACTTCCCTGGAAGCACACACAAGAGGGGAGAAGGAGCAGATCGGCTGTGTGTCTCCTCTCTCATTATTCTGTGGGAGAGAGGAAGGAGGGGAGAGAGAACTGTCAATGCCGACTCTGACGTCACTGGTTGCTAGATGCGAGGCGGCTCTAGTAACCAGTGGCTGGGAGTAGACTCAGGAGGTGGAGGAGGAGCCAGGACCAGCAATACAGCGGCTCAGTCTATACCTGTCCCCTGCATTCCCAGTGTCCATTTTTTTTAATTGGGGGGGCACATAGGGGGGCACAGTATAATGTTGGGGGGCCATGGCCCCCTCTAGCCCCCCCCTAGTGATGCCACTGTATACGTCAGCTCACGGGATCAGGACAGCAGGCACGCACGTGCTGCTGGAGGTGCACGCGACTGCTGCACAGCAGGGGTGCCAATGCTCAGGGCCGACGGTTGCGGGCACAAGAAACAGAACAGGGATGTGTGTGTAAACACACACATCCCTGTTCTGTTCTGTGAGGCGTGACAAATCGTGAGTTCCTTTTAGCTAGGAACCACGATCTGTCAATTCCTCTAGTTCAGTCCCCTCCCCCTTCAGTTAGAAATATAAGTATAAGTATCACATTCCTGTGCATCATCATTTTACTTGTGTAAGACTACTGCATTTTTTGGCCAAATACCCCATTCCCCCACTGTCTCTGTCCCCTGCCATCTGGGACTTCCTCAACCACCCTACACAATAAACAAGAGGGATTTCCCTCTTTTATAAAATTCTGCATGATAAATGCATTTTCTGGACATCTACTCCCATGTTAAAATGGGAAGCAGACCTCAACACATCCTTCTCCCCCACACAGTCGCTCACCGCTCTTAGTTCTATCTCTAAAGCCTCCCATTGTACCAGCCATCATAAAATGACAAGCAAGATTACCAACAGATGGTACTGTACACCCTTTTGGCTAGCCAGATTTTCCCCCAATGTCTCCCCCTTGTGTTGGCGAGAATATGGAAGAGTGGGCAACCTCCTGCATATTTTATGGCACTGCCCTAGCCTCACTAGCTTCTGGTCTCAGGTATTCCACCTCTTAGCTACTTGCACAAGTATACTACTTAAGCCACAACCATCCCTGGCTCTGCTTAGCATCAATATAGATCAATGATTATCCTCCCACCGACCAGTGGTTACCCATATTCTTGTTGCAGCCCGGCTTATCATCCTCAGAAAGTGGAAAACAAATGTATCCCCGAACATCTCAGGTGTAGTGAACATGGTAAACCCCAACCACACTTTCAAAAGCCTCCTAGCTATAAACACCCTTAAGCTCACTGAATTCTCCCAAATTTGGAGCATATGGATTTATAGATAAAGTCCAACGGGTTAGATTCCCGCATGTACAGTAGTACCTGAATGTGAACTGTATTTGCCAGGTCCCTTGTAAATCTCAATACCTGCTTGTCTGCATTCTCCACCAAACCTAATGCTTGCACTGCTTGTTGATGTTCTTCACAATGTTCCACTTCATGTGTTACAATGACTTTTGTTTGCGTTTCAATTTTCTTTGAAAATTCAATAAAAAGCTTATTGATGTAAAAAAGGTGGATTTCCCAAGTGCTTTACAGTTAGCTCCTGGAATGCTGCAATCATTTTTGGATCCGGTCACAGCAATCCTTAAAGTCTGGTCCTCCCTTCAACAGCTACTGTAGGCCATGGCAAACCTACACAACTTCTTAATACTGTTCCACTCAAGTCCTTTAAGTTTCTCTATCCTGATTTACTTCTGCAGGACTTGACATCTGCTGGCATTATCCATATTGGAGATATTTACACAGAATTAAAACTTAGCATCTTTTAGGACCTATGCTCTAAATTTGGCATTAGCCACAACAACTTCTATAAATACCTCTAAATGGGGCATCTCATTAACAAAATAATTTGGTCTGACCACTCTTGGCTATAGGATTTCATAGGAGATTCTCATACAATCTACTGCTGTATCCAAACCTTCACATCAAAACCGCCTTAATGATTTTCTAGGAAGGCAATTTTCACTTTCCTATAAGCAAATGTAGTGCTGCATTAAACAACCCGCTGCAATTCTCCAAATGTTTTTACCATTGGGAGACAACTCAGAAGTTAGATCACCATTGGTATTTAGAAATGGGCAAATGGTTCCTCCCGAGCATGAGTTCGGGCCGAACATTTGTCTGTTCGGCCGTTCACTGAACACCCTAATTAACAGTTTTTTTTCTGGGTGTCCCACCCGACGAATACCCTGCAATGCACTACATATTGCACAGTGCATTCTGAGGCCTGATTTGGTAAAGCTTTGCCCAATCATGGCACAGTGTAAGCTGGTTGTTAAGGAGCGGGATCAAGAAGCCGGCCATGGTGTCCTTAACAACTGATGAGTCATCAGCTGTCAATGGATTCCCCTCTGACAGCTAAATAATAAAAAAAAGTGCCGGTTAAAAAACAAAGAAAAAAATGGTGTGGGGTCCCCCCTCGGTCTATACCAGGCCCTTCGGGTCCCATCCCAAAATGTAAAAAAAAAATGGCGTGGGGTCCCCCTCAGAATCCATAACAGACCCTTATTTTAAGTTTTTGGCAAACCCTTTATTAATAAATAAAAAAATAGTGTCCTTCGATGTAAATTCATCTTCAATCAAGCCACCCGCCGACCTGAAAAAATAAAACACTTAGCCTCCTGGGATAGCCTTCCTCTGAATGCCTCCTCTGCGCTTTGACAGTTAATATATAAGTAAGGGGCGGGGCCATCTTATGACGTTACAGGCCCAGCATGCACCAGTCTGTGATGTCAGAAGAGGGTGGTGCTACTAGGTGACATAACCAGGTGGCCCCGCCCCCTACCTATATAAGAAATGTCAAAGCACAGAGGAGGCATGGGCGACTGTAGGTCGTCCCAGGAAGCGAACACTTTTTTTTCGGGCCAGCGGGCGGCGTGATTGACGATGTATTTACATAGAGGGACACAATGTTTTTATTTTTTTTAAAAAGGATTTGTTAAAAACGTGTCTCTTGTTTTTATTACTTTTTGTCAACATGGGGACAAGGTGCTTTAAGGAGGCGGAGTGTTTTTTTTTTCGGGTCGGCAGGTGGCATGATTGACGATGGATTTACATTGAGGGACATTATTTTTTTAATAAAGGATTTGTAAAAAACTTGTCTCTTGTTTTTATTACTTTTTGTACACTTTTTTGGTGGATGCGTAGGGGTATTATGTACCCAATACCCATTCACATGGGGGGCTTACAGATTCCGATAAGCCCCCCACCCATAGACCCCCACAACCACCAGCCATGGTTGTGGGGATTAGGCGCTTGTCCCCATCAACATGCCAGGCCCCAAGCCTGGTATGGTTCAAAACCCCCTTACCTGACCTGCCAGGCTGCATGCCCAGATAAGGGTCTTGTATGGATTTTGGGGCTTCCCAACACTGTTTTTTTTTTTTCTTGATGTGGGGTCCGCTTCAAAATCCATACCAGGCCTGAGGGCCTGGTATGGACTGGGGGGGACCCTGCACCGTATTTTCTTTAGTTTCTTTATTTTTCCATTAGCCAGGTGCCAGCAATTATAACTGCAAGTCTTTTAAATGATATTTGACTCGTTTTTTTTTTTTCTTTAGAAATGTCATTTTTGCTACAGCATGTTTATGCATGCTACAGATGTGCCACTTTACTGGTTCATTAAGGAGACCCCCCAGGCACTTTGTTTAAAGGAATTTTTCATTTTTATTGTTGCACTTAAAGCATAATTAAAATCACTGCTCCTGAAAAAACAATTGTTTAAAAAGAAAATATTTTGCATTGATACATGTCTCCCAGGGGAATACCCAGACCTCCATACCCCTTTTATGGCCAATTACTTGCATAAAAGCCTTCAAAACGGGGACTCCCCTGTTTGGGAGTTCTGCTGCAAACCGAACAGGGGTGTTTTCAGCCCATCTCTATTGGTATTATACAAATGTTAGCATTGCCACCACCATACACCCCGATCAATCTTCTGACTACTGCTGAAAATGCAGGAATTTTTAACCAGACTTGGTGTTTACAAGTTAAAATCATTTTTTTTGCTAGAAAATTACTTAGAACCCCCAAACAATATATATATATATATATATATATATATATATATTTTTTTTTTTTAATTTTTTTTTCTAACACCCTAGATAATAAAATGGCAGGTGTTGCAATACTTTCTGTCCCCACTGTATTTTTGCAGTGGTCTTACAAGCACACCTTTTTTTAGAAAAAATACACTTTTTTGAATTAAAAAATAAAACAAAAAAATAAAACAATATTTATATTGTGAAAGATAATGTTACGCTGAGTAAATTGATACTCAACATGTCACACTTCAAAATTGCGCTCGTGGAATGGCGACAAACTTTTACCCTTAAAAAACCTCCATAAGCGACATTTAAAACATCTACAGGTTACCAGTTTTGAGTTACAGAGTAGGTCTAGGGCTAGAATTATTGCTCTCGCTCTAATGATCGTGGTGATACCTAAACCTAAATGGGTTGTTTCATCTCTGTAACTGATACATTCTGCTGGAGAGTTTGATCTTTTGAAAAACAACAGACTTGCTGGCTGAATCACCAAATGAAAATAAAGGCAAGAAAACCAAAAAAATGATTGCAGCAATCCCATCTAAGCATTGGTAAGCTGCAATACAACAAATTTTAGCATTTGGTTTTGATACCACTTTAATATACATTTTAAACATCCACTTTATAACAAACAGTACCTTAAATACACAGCATTTATGTGTCTAAATATTGGAGAAAAAACAAATTCAGAACTATCTATATCTATGCAGCTGGGATATGCAGTGTCAGAATCATTAACAGTACTGTGAGCAGCAGCACTCAGATGTACTGGTACGCAGCGCTCGGCACCCAGTCACTGTGAGCGCCCAGGGTATAATAGGATCGCTATTATCAATCATGAAGATCACATGATTCCTTGTAAGAAAAACAGTCATGAATTGCTTCCATTTGTGACTGCTTTGTTTACTATTGTGATGCTGTAATTGGCCCACAGTTATCACATGGTACCTGGGCCAATCACCGGAACCCTGTACCATGTGATTAGCTGTAGCCAACAATACCCCCCAGAATAGTACAGTGTCACTGTGATGAGTCTGACTCTGATGATGTAAAAAAATTGTAAAAAAGTAAAAGAAAAGGTAAAAATTGAATAAAAAATTATTGTACTGTCACCAGTCAATATCCCTGATCACCGCCACACCAGTCATATGATGATGCTGTACTGCACTAGTGACAGTATAAAAAAAAAACATTTTATTCAATTTCTTAATTTTCCCAAAAACTTTGGCACAAAAATTTCCAACATCAAAAAACTTGCCACACCTCTTACTAAATATTGTGGACTGTCTACTTTACAAAAAGGGGTAATTTTGGCGGTATTTGTACTGTCCTGGCATTTTAGAGCCTCAAGAAATGAGATAGGCCATCAGTACATCAGGACTGATACATTTTCAAATATATGCAAGTGTGTGCCTGGAGAGTCACAGCCCTGAAAGCATTGAGAAGGGTATTGTGGTAGAAATGTAGATATCCTGGCAGGGACCAAATCCCAACTGGTGAGAACTTTATAGTTGGTTTCTAGGGCAACAATGTTTTGTGAGGCTTAGTGGTTTTCCATATGTGAGTTTGGTCATCGAGGTCTCGCTCCCATTTAGCAACGTAGGATAGGGGCTAGCATTTGTTGGTTCCAACAGTCGTCCATATAATCTGAGATAAGCCCTCTCCTATGGGGGTCGGATTTGCAGGTGTGGTCAAAGAGGGAAAACTGCAGGGCAGGTAGAGTCAGAAGGGATCAGAGGGATTAGAAAGTGTTTGAGTTGAATATAGTGGAAGATTTCTGATGCGGGAATGCCATGTGCCTCGCAGAGGGATGGGAATGTTATTATTTTCCCCACTAGTATGAATTTGTAGGTGCAGAACAAGCCTGCAGTGGACCATGCCATGAAAGAGTACAGAGACATCAAAGCTGAGTAAAATGCATAGTTTCAGAGGAAGGAGAGCATGGGCTTATGGCTAGATTGTAGACCATAGCACATTTTGAGTCTGTCACATATGAAGAGAGACAGGGCTAGCCACAGGAGGCTAGCCACTGATAGGGAGTCACAATTAATGGATTCTAAGGCCACCCACAGTGGTACTTCCTTGGTGGCATGGCACTTAGGGAGTTGGGCCAGCTGTATAACAGTATGCCCGTAGGTTGGGTAGCCCTAGTCTGCTTTTCAGTTTAGTTGTATAGTGTCGCCTAGGGGATGCAGGGCTTAAATTTGTCCCAGACTAAGGTGAAGATTCAGCGTTTTAGAATGCGGACGAAATGAGCTGGTAACCCAAATAGGGAGAGTCCGGAACATGTAGAGTATTTTGGGTAGAATGGTAATTTTTATAACCATTATTCGTCCTAACCAGATAAAGGGTATGGAGGACCATGCATAGTTGGGGGTAGTTGCCAAGTATAGTTCAGAGGGGTTAGTGGTGTGTTTAATTCCAAGTAAGGGGATTTGGTGTGAGGATCAAGAAAATGGAAGTACCTCACGTAATTGATGTTGAAGGAGGGCTGGCAATGAGACATTTAGTGCCATTGACTGGTTAGTGGGGATTAACCTGTAGGCCCGAGATACTGCCAAATTGGTCCAGGACATGGAGGAGATTAGGAGCAGATATTAGCGGGAACGTCCTCTATGGCTAGGGCAAAGAGTAAGGGTGAGAGGTGACAACCCTGACGAGTGCCTCTAGGAATGGGGAAGAGGCCTGATTTATATCCGGCGTATTGAACATAGGCTTTGGGGTTGGAGTAGAGGGAGGAGACCCAGGAAAGAAAGTCTGTTCCAAAGCCCCATCTGTATAAAAATAATGAAAGATAAGGTCATGAGACCATATCAAAGGCTTTGCGGATGTCAAGGGATAGGAAACAAGAGGGGATTTGATGAGAAAGTACAGTGTGGGCTTGGAGTATTGCATGACGGATGTTATCTCCAGCTTGGTGAGAGGGAATAAAGCCAACCTGATCCCTAGGAATAGGAGAACCAATGATTAAATTGAGGCTGCTAGAGAGAATTTTTGCTAGAATTTTAATATGAAAATTAAGGACAGAAAGAGGCCTATAATTAGACCATATGGTGTAGTCAGAGCGTAGTTTGGGAAACCTAGAGATACTTGCTGTCAAAGACTCGGCTCAGAACAAATGACCATCTACGTTCGAGTTAAGCGCTTACTCTAGCATGGGCACGAGGAGTTTGGCAAATTTTTTATAGTACAGTATGTGGCTGATAGACCATCGGGCCAGGGCGTTTGTTTGTTTTGAGAACTTTGATAGCCGTAAGGACTTCCGAGGTTGTGATGGGTTTATTGAGGTTCTCGTTTTTAGGGGCTGAGAGTGTGGGGAGTTTGATACGAGAGAAAACATTCTCTGCATTAGTCTGGTTGAATGTGCCCAAAACGGTATATAAGTTGGTTAGTCTATGGCTGAATTTGTGTAGCATTTTTAGGGGGTTGCTGGAGTAAGTATCGCGTGAGAGTTTTAGGCGTACTGGTTTGAGGGTTTGGTCTGCCTTACAGAGGACGAGGGCAAAAATTGTGTCTGCTTTGTTCACCTTAGTGTAGAATTTGTTCCGGAATTTGCGCAGGGAGTTCATCAGTTCATGGAGTCCACTTGAGCAGGTGCAGGAGAATTAAAGCATCTCCGCTTGTGGGTTCCCAGGGGGTCCTTGGAGCCAGGAGAGGAGTGGAGCCTCTGCATAGAGTGGGACGCAGCGCAGCGATGGGAGCTTTCAGACATTGAGTCAAACAGAAGCAGGTGAAGGTCACATAGGGTGGCTTGGAGGTCTTCTGTGGATCTGCATGTGTAGTGGGTTCCCTGGAAAGGGAAGCTGACTCAAAAGGGGAACCCCATCTGTATGTTATATGATGCTGCTGCAGGGCTTGCAGGTGGAGTTTCATGGCACACCTCTTAGATATAGTCAGAGGGGAGAGATCCTGGAATACTTGGAAAGAGTAACCTTGAAAAGTAAGGGTGTCTTTGTTTTGGGCGGCTGTCATAAGCTGATCCTTGGTACGAAAAAAATGGAGCTTAGCAATAATTTCATGGAGCCAGGGCTCTATGCACTCTGTCCATCTCCAGACGCTCAAAGGGAATGGATGGGGCCAGCTCCTGGAACAATGTGGTGAGTGTTGCTTGAAGGTCAACGATAGTTTCAGGGAGGCCACAAATGCAGAGATTAGAGTGGCAGGCCCTATTCTCATAGTCTTCAAGGCGTATTTGAAGGGTGATGTTTTCATTGCAGAGGGCTTCAAGCTCTTCAGAGCAATTGGCCATCATGACCTCTAGGTCATCTATCCACTGTTCTAGAGCTGCTGTGTGGTGTCCTAGTTTGCGGATTTCCTTCTGTTATGTGGTCAGCTGTTTGGGATTTGTTGAGCGTCCGCTCAAATTGGTGGAGCAGGCCTGGTTTGAGAGACTTCTGAGTGGAAAGCTAGGGGAGAGATTCCAAAGTCTGTATCTAACTCACCCTCTGTGGCTTCCATCTGTTGTGTCTGCCTATGCAGACGGGCCATGCTCATCTGTGAGGAAGGAGCCGCAGCCATCTTGGACGAGGCCCATGTTAGTTCATTGTGGATGGCTTTCGGCTTCTGTTTCTGTGTAGAACCACCGTATACCATCGCGGCTGGTTTTTGCTGCTGTCAGCAGCGGGGTGATGTGGTGGGTGTGAGGAGGGTTGCTGGATGTCAGCTGTGGACAGGCCTTGGAAGTCCATGAGGAGCGGAACTCTAGTTAGACCACTAGGTCAGCTTTGCTGACTCTATAACTTTCACACAGACAAAATAATATACACAGATTTTGGTTATTTTTACCAACTAAATACCAACTCTATATGTTTGAAAAAAATGTAACTGACATAGAGTATTGCATATAGTTACATAATTACATAGTAAGCATGGTTGAATAAAGACAATAGTCCATCCAGTTCAACATGTGTAGGTGTACGTGTGTCAGGGTCTATAATTATTTTCCATATCCCTGTATGTTGTGTTCTTTGAGATGCACATCCAAGAGTAGTTTAAAAAATATCCATACTCCCCGCTGTCACGACCAATTGTGGAAGTGAGTTCCACAGCCTTATTGCCCTGATAATGAAAAACCCTCTGCGCAGTTTAAGGTTAAACTGCTTCTCCTCCAATTTCTTTGTGTGGCCCTGTGTCCTCTTACACGCTCTGAGACTGAATAGTTTTTTTTCTATGCTGGGATCACCATTGAGATATTTGTAAATCGCTATCATGTCCCCTCTCAAGCGTCGCTTCTCCAGCGAGAATACATTTAGTGCTTGTAGTTGTTCCTCGTAATTGAGGTCGTCCATGCCCCTAATTAGTTTTGTTGCCCTTCTTTGGACTCTTTCCAGTTCCAGCACATGCCTTCTGAGGACTGGTGACCAGAACTGAACAGAGTACTCCAGATGTGGCCTAACCAGAATTTTATAAAGTGGCAGGATTATCGTTTTATCCCTGAAGTATATCCCATTTTTTATGCATGCTAAAATTCTGCCAGCTTTGGTAGCTGCAGCTTGACATTGCATGCTATTGCTCAGTCTGTCATCTACTAGGACCCCCAGATCTTTCTCCATCCTTGATTCCCCCAGCGGTTCTCCCCCTAGTGAGTAGTTTGCATTTATGTTTTTTGCCCCCAAGTGCATTACTTTACATTTCTCCAGAAAATTTCTCCTTTAAACCTCATTTGCCATGCTGTTGCCCATTCCATTATTTTGTTCAGGTCTTTCTGTAAAATTTTTATATCCTGATGTGAAGTTATTGCCCTGCTTATTTTTGATATTGAGCTATTTATCCCATCCTCTTTATCATTTATGAATAAATTGAGTCTGAGTACATGTTATTTATCACCACCCTTTGGACACGCCTCTGCATGATTGAGCAATTGCCAGTTAAAGTAGCACAGTGCCGAATAGAAAAAAAATGGTCTGGTCATGAAGAGGGTAAAATCTTCCAGGGGTCAAGTCAAGGGGTTAAAATGCTGTCTGAAACTTTTGAACAGCCAAACTGATTATGCTGGTGCTATTATTTCAGATATTATTATTTTTACTGGTAATAAGACATGTGCAATTTGTTTTGGTTATTCGGAGATTTGGATGTTTTGTAATGAAATAGTAACGAATAATAATGAATTTCATTGAAATCCATTAAAATTTGTTTTGTTTATTCATTTTCTAACAAATTCCAACTTTTCAGAACAATTAGAATTTGGATCAGTCGAAAAACGATCAACCGATCTGAATTCTGTGTGAAGAAATAGCTGGTTGTTAAACAGCAGGCCAGGAAGCCAGCCGCCCCCATCCTTTTTTTTTTTTTTTTTTTAATCAAAAGAAGTCTTTATTGCGCCAATAATCATACATCACTGGTTACATAGATGTTAACATCAGCAGGTATTTAAAGAACCAGGTAAAAGAATATAATTACAGCACAGTATAAAAATACATCATCATGTCTCATAGAAGAAACTAACAGGAAGATCCTGACATTAACATCCTATTACTACAAGTCCATGATCCACCACTCATATATTAGTGTTGGATAGCATCTTCTCTGAAAGGCATAGTGAGACAAAGTAGTGCATAATGATACCTAGAAATCTTTTGACAACAATAACAGTCATCCATACTGAGTAGGGAGAAGCTAGCCCGCCAACCCAGCACAGAACAACAAAAGGCCAACAGGCCAGGAAATTAACATGTTTGTCCTCATTCCGCCTATACCTAGAGAGGTTTCCTCTCTAAGATCTGTGAGTGCCTTCACAAGATATACCCGAAAAAATGAGACATCAATCAATTATTCGATTTACCCTATTACTAATCTTAATAGACAATGCTACACCCCCCTGAGTATTTACATCACTCAGGCTTGTAACAGCCGGTACAAGACCAATTGCAGAGGAGCTAGCCCTGGAGTTCCCAACCAGGCCTGCCATATAAAATGGAATTTGTGATTTGCATTTCTATGCTGATATGTCAATTGCTCCCTGATAAGGATATGATTAACTTGGTCCACCCATTGTTTCTTAGTAGGCACGCGTGGGGAGAGCCAGAATCTAGCCACCAACTTACGGGCAATGTAAAGTAGTCTTATCACCGCTATGTTAATGGGGGGTGTGAATTTTTCCTCATCAATAGCTCCTAACACACAGGTTAAGGGGTCCAATGGGACCTCAACCTGGAATACATTAGAGATGGTTTCAGCTATTTCCCCCCAGTACCGGTGCAGTTTGGGGCAGCGCCAGATTAAATGGATTAGAGAACCTTCATCCCTATTACATTTAGGGCACAATGGAGACTTCCTCCTACCCCAACGATGCAACTGGATGGGTGTGCGATAAGCCCTATGTAGTGAAAATAGGTGAGATAACCTATGGGACTGGCGATGTAATCGGACCAGATTGCAAACACATCTCCCAGGCTTTGTCATCTACCTCTCCCAGATCCCGCGTCCATCCTCTCCTACATGGCAAAGTTGCTGGATCTTGTAGAGTTGACAGTAACAGTAAATATGGGATATTAGGCCTTTTTTCTCTATTCCTTAGAAGATATCTCATATCAAAGGATGACTTGATAACGAGAGGGAAGTTAAGAGCCCCTGAGCTTGTAGAGCATGTCTCAACTGGAGATATCGGTAGAACTGTTGTCTAGTTAAATTAAATTCCGCCTAAAGGTCCATGAAGGATTTTAGCACATTTTGATTATAAAATTGGGAAACATTGTAAATGCCAGCTAATTGCCATGGCTGGAAATCCTCTAATTTATGTACCTCCGCTAGGTTTGGATTATGCCATAGTGGGGTAATGTCTAGAAAACCCACTATTCCTAAACTTTGTTTAACTACAGTCCATAAATTGTTCAAAAGTATAATAGTGGGAGCTGATTGTGGTAGATTGGGTAAACCAGCGTCCAAACCCGCTAACGTAGTTGCCATCAGCGGTCCAGTCTGTAACAAGCTATTTATCGGGGTAGGATTTAGTTGGTAATCCACCGCCACCCAGGTGCTGTAGCTGAGAGGCATAGAATATAACTTTGGGTTAGGCACCGCCGCCCCCCCCCCCCATCCTTGCCATACTGCAGTGCGGAGAGACGAATCCTAGCTACTTGTTTTTTCCAAATCAAGGATCGAAAAAGAGTGTCGATGCAAGTGAACCATCTACGTGGAATCCACTTAGGGGAATTATGCATTATGTACTATAATTGGGGGCACCACATCATTTTAATTAGATTCATCCTACCAATTACTGACAGTGGCAACTTACATCAAGTATTACAAGTCATTTGAAGTTTCTTAAAAAGGGGTAGCAGATTTTCTTCTAAGTATTTGGAATGGTTGATAGACACTTGGACACCCAAATATTTGAATGAGGAGACTATCTGTAGGGATTCCGCAGCAACCAGCAACAAAGTTATTGGGTTGTTCACAGACAAAAGCACCAATTTACACCAATTGATGGAGAATCCCGACTAAGAGCCGAAGTATTGTATCACTGACATTACGTTAGTGAGGGATTTAGCAGGATCACCAGTATAGAGGAGAGTGTCATCCGCCTAGAGGGAGATTTTCTCCACGCCTGATTCTCTACTGAAGCCCACAATAGAAGGAGAAGATCTTATTGTGGCCGCCAATGGCTCCAGGGTTAGCGCAAACAACAGGGGTGAAAGTGGGCACCCCTGTCGCGTGCCCCTGAAAAGGGGAAATTAATCTGTGAGATATCCATTTATACACAACCTAATGGTAGGAGCCGCATATAGCAACTTCACCCAGGCTATGAACTTATCTCCCAACCCAAAGCATCTCAGCACTTCCCATAGGTAAGGCCATTCGATGCTGTCAAATGCCTTAGCCGCGTCTAAAGACAATATGACTCTGTTACCTGGGTTGTCTACAGGCAACTGGAGGTTAAGAAACAGTCGCCTGATATTTAGGGCTGTGGACTTAGAAGGAATGATGACTTTTGCCAACCTAGTAGCCAGCACCCTAGCCAACAGTTACACATCAGTCGTTAATAATGAGATGGATCTATATGAATCCGGGGACTGGGCATCCTTGCCTAGTTTCAACAATAGAACTATCAACGCTTCATTCATGGATAAGGGTAAACTTCCCCGCTCAAGGTCATCTAAAAAGACCTCTCTCAGCTGTGGTATCAATATTTCAGCATACCGTTTATAAACTTCCACCGGTAAGCAAACCACTCCTGGAGACTTGCAGGGAGAAATAAGAGCCAAGGCCTCAATTAGCTCCTCAACAGAGAGGGGAGCATTCAACAGCTCTACATCTGATATAGGGAGTTGGGGAACCTGACTATTCTCAAGAAAGGACCTGATTGCAGTTGGTGTTGGTGAGACTTTGAAGGAGTACACATCAGCATAGAAATCTCTAAATATATTCAATATACCAGAGTGCGAGGAGATCAGGACTCCTGCGGGGTCGGTGATCGCTTCTATATATGAGGAGCCCCTCAGCGACCTTGACATCATTGCAAGGATATGACCTGTGCTTTTTCCCTCCTCAAAAAACCTTTATTGAAGAAAGAACCGCTTGTTTTCAGCTTTTGTTAGCACAATATGTTTGGCTATGTGCTGGGCTTCACGCCATGCCCTTTCGGTTTGTTCAGAGGGGGAGTCAACAAACGCCGATTTAGCCCTCTCAACCTCCCGCAGCACAGATTGTTCCCAAGAACCAGTCCTAGTCTTAATGGCATTAATAGACCTAATAAATTGGTCTCATAGGAAGGCTTTCCAAAAAATACTAGGGACAGCTGAAGGTTTGTTGATTTTAATAAAGGTGGAGAGAGAATTGTGTATGGGATCTGGGTTAGGAAACAGCGACAACCAGAACGGGTTGATTTTCCAATAAGTCCTTTTGACTATGCCCGATGTGGTGATTTGGGTACACAAGGGAGAATGATACCTGCGGGAGGAAAGATTAGGCAGATGAAAAGCTTTGGGGCCAACGGGGTCAAACTTAGTAGTAAAGGGTAACTTTCATGTCCACGAGGGACTAGCAACTGGGGGGCCAAGTTCCGTAACCGGCATTGAAGAGTTACAAGGCAACAGGCCTTGTGCCTTGTCCATAGGCCAACTTTGTGTTAAGATAACTTGTGAGAACAGTTAACCGCCTTTGCAGGATCCTCATAGGAAAACTGACCCATCTCCTAGTAGGCAGAAAAGAAAGTGTAAAAAGGACATGTAGAATTGATCAATGTGCCCTTCGTCTTCTGACCATCTCATCCTGGATAGAGCACTCCTCCCTATCCAGCCATTGCATTGCTAGGCTTGGTTTTTAAAATAAATGCACTTCATCCCTTGCAAGCACCTGTAAGCGTGCAGGACAAAGCATGGCGTACTGCAGTTCCAGAGAGCAAAGCCTTTTTTTCACATCATTGAACTGGGACCTTTGTTTTTGTACTTCCACTGAGAAGTCTGGGAACAATGAAATCTTGGAGTTGTCCATTACCAGGGCATCCCCCATAGATCTGTCCTTGGTCAGAATAATGTTGCGATCTTTATAATTCAACAATTTTAACAGGTAGGCTCTAGGCGGATTGCCTGGGGGCAGGGGTCTGGTGGGGACACGATGCTTGCGCTCCACCGCAAACATCGGAGAAAATGAACCTTTCCGGAATGTATTTAGCAGCCACTGTTCTATGAAATGTACTAGGTTCTTTCCTTCCATTTTCTCAGCAATAACTATAGTCCTAACATTGTTTCTGTTTTCTAAATCATCAAGGCATGCAGAGTGTTTGGCCACCAGTAACTGCTGGGCATGCGATTCTCTCTGCAGGGGAGCCCATTCATTCTCCAAAGTGCTGATGCGTCCTTTCATGGCAGAAGTATGGTCAATTTTTGCATATCCTGACGGAGGAATGACATCTCTGCTTTAACCCCCTTAACCACTGAGGCCAGGGCTGTAATGGAGAGATTGCAGGAGGTGACTGCAGAGAATATGTCTTTCAGTGTGGGTTCTGGTCCGGCAGGGCCTGAGGATGTAGCTGGGCACTGGGAATTAATGGCCTGGGGTGTACTCATAGTGTTCCATGGGAGCAATGGCGCCGACGGATCCTCCTGTCATCTGCATCAGATTGTGAGCCGCTGGGATCCGCCATCCCATCACCAGTCAGTGCAGGGGAATCTCGGGCTGTGAGCATTGAGAACACCTTCTGTACGGCCTGCACATATGTCGCCTTAGCAGATTTCAGTGCCGATCTGCCATCTTGGGCTGCATGATCCAGAGCAGAACGATTAGCAGCACCGTATCTGGACATTTGTAAATAATGCAGGTGTATATAGTGTAGCGCTGATTGGGATAAGGATTTTTTAAATTACAAAAAATCAATATATCAAACCATTATTCCTAACCTATGTATTTCAAAAAACATTAAGAGACATTAAAACATTAACAAACATCTGGATTCCACAACGTTCCACTGTGAAACCCCACTTCATTGCCTGGTGGCAACACAAGCGTTATTGACTCAGGTGACATACGTCGGTACAACGGTTCCGGTAAGCCTGCATTGCTTCCACACGGAGGACCCATTTATTTTATATCACTTCTTTTCAGTTTGCTATTTCACGTGGTGTAGAACACCACCATCTATGTTGGACTTTTTATTTTGTCTTCAGATCTTATATGTAATAGGTGCCTATTGGAATTCCCTCTTAATGTTTTTTGAAATACATAGGTTAGGAATAATGGTTTGATATATTGATTTTTTGTAATTTGAAAAATCCTTATCCCAATCAGCGCTACACTATATACACCTACATTATTTACAAATTTCCTTGTTTGTTGTGTGAGCTGCTATTGTACCGAGTAAGCGCAGTGTTTTTGGAGATTTTTTACCGTATCTGGACATCCCTAGAGCGGGGGGGAGGCACAGCAATCAGAGCATCAGAGATCCAGCAAGTGCCGCGGGGTTCAAGGACCTTGGAGGCAACCACTGGTGGGCAGTTATCAGGATGATATAGCGGAGATTCGGCGGAGCTCACAAGCTATGCAACCAGCTACATGCGCTGCCAAGCCACACCCCCGCCCCCCGTATCCTTAACCATGAGTCATCATTTGTCAGCTGGCTTCCCCACTGACAGATGAATGTTAAAGAAAAGAATGCCGGAAATTTGCCGGCAATAGAAAAATGTTTTAAAAAACAGCATAGGTTCCCCCTGGTATGGATTTTGAAGGGGAACTCCACACCAAAATTTAAAAAAAAAGCGTGGACCCCCCCAAATCCACACCAGACCCCTATCCGAGCATGCATCCTGGCTTGTCAGGAAAATACCATACTAGGCCACATGCCCTCAACCCCAAAGCACCTTGTTCCCATGTTGATGGGGACAAGGGCCTCTTCCCAACAACCGTGGGCTGTGGTTGTCTGGGTCTGCAGGTGGGGAGCTTAATGAAATCTGGAAGAGGGCCCCCAGATCCCAATGGGTAAAAGCCTTGTGAGCTGCCACACTAAGCCTAAATTAACCTAAAATAAACACAGGTGGTATAACTATAATCAGCTACTTACACTTCCCCAGATGGTGATAATGCAATCTATATAACACACTGTGCAGCACTGATAAATATAGAAACAATACTATATAAATATATGAATCCAGTAAACATTATATATAACATAAATGTCTAAAGCATTATAAACATATAAACACTATAAATAAAGTGCTTGTGCTCCTTGATATTGCATTCAGTCCTCAATGAGGTTATTAAACTAAACAACAACAGTCCGTATATATGAAAATAAAGTGCTTGTGCTCCATGGCTTTCAATTAATCCTTGATGAGTTTTAAACTAAACAGCAACAGTCCATATTAACATCAACCATGTGATAATTGTGTCTTCATGCATTGTGCACACACAACCACCACTGGGTGTACCCTCACCTTAGGGGCTTAAAAAAAAGTCTGGTAATTGATAGCAATAGCCTGCAGAGATCCTCCTTTGCTTCCTTTATCCTATGCAGGTTTATGGGACACTTGTATGGAACACAGGCCACCTGCTACTTCCGATAATAACCCAGCTCAGAGGTCACTATTTTCTGGTATTTTCAGAGACTCTCCTCATATACATCACAAGCGGGAAATGACAGAGGCATACAATAGCGTAATAATGTTTAAAAAATTGTAATTGCAAACAGAACTCCACATATATACAACGCTTAATGTTGGGCTAACTGATCTGTAATTCCTAGGAATGTATTTTGGCCCTTTTTTAAATATTGGAGCTACCTTGGCTTTTCTCCAATCAGCTGGTACCATTCCAGTCAGTATACTGTCAGTAAAAATTAGGAACAATGGTCTGGCAATTACTTGACTGAGTTCCCCCAGGACCCTCGGGTGCAAGCCATCTGGTCCAGGTTACATAGATACATAGTTACATAGTTAGTAAGGTTGAATAAAGACACCAGTCCATCCAGTTCAACCTGAGTGAGTGTGGGTGCGTGTCTACAATTGTCCTTATCCTTGTACATTGTGTCTCATTAAGATACTCATCTATTATATTATTATTTTATTTAAGGAACCCATATAGCGCCATCAATTTACGCAGCGCTCCACACATACTGTCAGGGCTGGCTCAGCCCTTTATTCTCTGAGCTGGCCGCTCAGCTGTTGGCTAATTGCCAGGTCCCATGTCTCTCCACAATTAACCAGCTGTTGTGGATCTTCTCGTCAGTCCTGCCTACTTAAAGATCTCCAGCTCACTTCATTACTGCCTTCGCCTTGGTCACATCACAAGAAAATATCTCCTGCCTTCCTGTTTAAAGACTGACTTTGCTGACATCCCTTCTGGTTCCTTATCTTGCTTGCTGTTCCTCTACTTGGATCCCTGACTTCTGGCCTGGCTGATTACCCGATCTGGTTACTGAACTCTGGCTTGGCTGATTACCCGATCTGGTTACTGAACTCTCGCTTGGCTGACTACCCAATCCGGTTACTGGACTCTGGCTATGCTTTGACTATGCTTACTCTATTTACCTTTTTATTTCTATTAATAAACAAGTGTGATTTTACTGTACTTCTGTCTCGGTCTGGTTCATGGTTTTTGACAGTAGGCGAAGGCCATGAATTCAGAAGATACAGTCAGTCCACTTGTTGGTAATATTTTTTTCCAGATTGGATGAGCAATATCACCGCATGGATCAGTTTGCCATGGCATTACAAATGCTCCTGAGTCGCACGGCTTACCTGGAATCCCCCACTGTGGCTGCTCCGGTACAACTTGAGTTGCAGGCCATCCCTGCTGCTGCGCCAGTCTCTGTGCAGGCACCTGCCTTGAGTATTACCTCTATAAAAGGTATGTCTGGTTTCGCCCTGCTTCCCCAGCGATTTGGGGATGATCCAGTTCAATGCAGAGGGTTTCTCAACCAAGTTGAGATATACTTTGAGATGCTGCCCCAGGCGTTTCCCACGGACAGAAGCAAAATAGGGTTTGTGATATCTTTGCTTTCTGAGAGAGCCTTGGCCTGGGCTAACCCTCTATGGGAGATGCAAAAACCTGTTGTCTTGAGTTACCCTGAGTTTGTGGCCTCCTTTATAAGGGTATTTTATGTTCCTGCACGCTCTGCTTCTGCAACCAAGTGCCTCATGTCCATCAAACAGAGTACGAGAACTGTTGCCGACTACGCCATTGAATTCCGTACTCTTGCAGCAGAGGTTGCTTGGAACAATGAGGCCCTCGTGGCTGCTTTTTCTCATGGTCTCTCGGATTCCATCAAGGATGAGATAGCAGCCCGAGATATACCCACTGAGCTGGAAAGCTTGATCTCGTTTGCCATCCTCATTGACTCCAGACTCAGAGAAAGACTTTCTTTTAAGGAGCGCTTGCAGAAGCCTCCTGTACATTTGCCTCCGAGCTTTGCAGTCCCACCTGTGCCTCCATCACCTCCCATGCCTCCTGGTACCGAGTTGGTTAGTGAAGATGAACCCATGCACTTAAGCTTCACACGTCTCTCTGCGGATGAGAGAGCCTTTAGGAGGAGGGAGAGATTGTGCCTTTATTGTGGCCAGGCAGGTCACTTTTTGAAGTCTTGTCCTACTCGTCCTGGGAACACCGGAACCTTGAGGTCCTGTCATGGACAGACCTTAGGTGGTGTTGTGTCGTCCCCAGTTATCCAGATGCTGCCTTTGTATCAAAGCACTCAATTCCACTGCAGCTGCGTGACACTCCACTTGCCATTGAGGCTCTTGATGGGAGACCTCTACAGCCTGCCCATGTGACTCATGAGACAGTTCCGTTGTCCATGGCCGTAGGGGCTCTTCACCATGAGATAATCCAATTCCAAGTGATTTCCTCTCCTAAGTTTCCATTGGTTATTGGTTACATAGTAGTTGAGGTTGAAAAAAGACACAAGTCCATCAAGTCCAACCTATGTGTGATTATGTGTTAGTATTACATTGTATATCCCTGTATGTTGCGGTCATTCAGGTGCTCATCTAATAGTTTCTTGAAGCTATCGATGGTCCCCGCTGAGACCACCACCTGTGGAAGGGAATTCCACATCCTTGCCGCTTTTACAGTAAAGAACCCTCTACGTAGTTTAAGGTTAAACCTCTTTTCTTCTAATTTTAATGAGTGGCCACGAGTCTTGTTAAACTCTCTTCTGCGAAAAAGTTTTATTCCTATTGTGGGGTCACCAGTACGGTATTTGTATATTGAAATTATATCCCCTCTCAAGATTCTCTTCTCCAGAGAGAATAAGTTCAGTGCGCGCAACCTTTCCTCATAACTAGGGATGAGCTTCGAGTTCGAGTCGAACTCATGTTCGACTCGAACATTGGCTGTTCGCAAGTTTGCCGAACACCGAACAATTTGGGGTGTTCGCGGCAAATTCGAATGCCGCGGAACACCCTTTAAAAGTCTATGGGAGAAATCAAAAGTGCTAATTTTAAAGGCTAATATGCAAGTTATTGTCATAAAAAGTGTTTGGGGACCTGGGTCCTGCCCCAGGGGACATGGATCAATGCAAAAAAAAGTTTTAAAAACGGCCGTTTTTTCAGGAGCAGTGATTTTAATAATGCTTAAAATCAAACAATAAAAGTGTAATATCCCTTTAAATTTCGTACCTGGGGGGTGTCTATAGTATGCCTGTAAAGGGGCGCATGTTTCCCGTGTTTAGAACAGCCTGACAGCAAAATGACATTTGGAAGGAAAAAACTCATTTAAAACTACCCGCGGCTATTGCATTGCCGTCAATACACATAGAAGTTCATTGATAAAAACGGCATGGGAATTCCCCACAGGGAAACCCCGAACCAAAATTTAAAAAAAAAAAAAAAAAATGAAGTGGGAGTCCCCCTAAATTCCATACCAGGCCCTTCAGGTCTGGTATGGATATTAAGGGGAACCCCGGCCAAAAAAAAACAAAAAAACGGCGTGGGGTTCCCCCAAAAATCCATACCAGACCCTTATCCGAGCACGCAACCTGGCAGGCCGCAGGAAAAGAGGGGGGGACGAGAGTGCGCCCCCCCCTCCTGAACCGTACCAGGCCACATGCCCTCAACATTGGGAGGGTGCTTTGGGGTAGCCCCCAAAACACCTTGTCCCCATGTTGATGAGGACAAGGGCCTCATCCCCACAACCGTGGCCGGTGGTTGTGGGGGTCTGTGGGCGGGGGGCTTATCGGAATCTGGAAGCCCCCTTTAACAAGGGGACCCCCAGATCCCGGCCCCCCCCCTGTGTGAAATGGTAAGGGGGTACTTACCCCTACCATTTCACTAAAAAAGTGTCAAAATAGTTAAAAATGACAAGAGACAGTTTTTGACAATTCCTTTATTTAAATGCTTCTTCTTTCTTCCTTCATCTTCTTCTTCTTCTGGTTCTTCTGGCTCTTCTGGTTCTTCCTCCGGCGTTCTCGTCCAGCATCTCCTCCGCGGCGTCTTCTATCTTCTTCTCCTCGGGCCGCTCCGCACCCATGGCATTGGGGGGGAGGCTCCTGCTCTTCTCTTCATCTTCTTCTTCATCCTCTTCTCTTCTTCCTTCTTCTCTTCTTCTCTGTTTCTCTTCTTAATTTTCTTCTCCGGGCCACTCCGCATCCATGCATGGAGGGAGGCTCCCGCTGTGTGACGGCGTCTCCTCATCTGACGGTTCTTAAATAACGGGGGGCGGGGCCACCCGGTGACCCCGCCCCCCTCTGACGCACGGTGACTTGACGGGACTTCCCTGTGACGTCACGGGGAATGCCACAGGGAAGTCCCGTCATGTCCCGTGCATCAGAGGGGGCGGGGTCACCGGGTTGCCCCGCCCCCCGTTATTTAAGAACCGTCAGATGAGGAGACGCCGTCACACAGCGGGAGCCTCCCTCCATGCATGGATGCGGAGCGGCCCGGAGAAGAAAATTAAGAAGAGAAACAGAGAAGAAGAGAAGAAGGAAGAAGAGAAGAGGATGAAGAAGAAGATGAAGAGAAGAGCGGGAGCCTCCCCCCCAATGCCATGGGTGCGGAGCGGCCCGAGGAGAAGAAGATAGAAGACGCCGCGGAGGAGATGCTGGACGAGAACGCCGGAGGAAGAACCAGAAGAGCCAGAAGAACCAGAAGAAGAAGAAGATGAAGGAAGAAAGAAGAAGCATTTAAATAAAGGAATTGTCAAAAACTGTCTCTTGTCATTTTTAACTATTTTGACACTTTTTTAGTGAAATGGTAGGGGTAAGTACCCCCTTACCATTTCACACAGGGGGGGGGCCGGGATCTGGGGGTCCCCTTGTTAAAGGGGGCTTCCAGATTCCGATAAGCCCCCCGCCCGCAGACCCCCACAACCACCGGCCACGGTTGTGGGGATGAGGCCCTTGTCCTCATCAACATGGGGACAAGGTGTTTTGGGGGGCTACCCCAAAGCACCCTCCCAATGTTGAGGGCATGTGGCCTGGTACGGTTCACGAGGGGGGGGGGCGCACTCTCGTCCCCCCCTCTTTTCCTGCGGCCTGCCAGGTTGCGTGCTCGGATAAGGGTCTGGTATGGATTTTTGGGGGAACCCCACGCCGTTTTTTTTTTTTTTTTGGCGCGGGGTTCCCCTTAAAATCCATACCAGACCTGAAGGGTCTGGTATGGAATTTAGGGGGAACCCCACGTCATTTTTTTTTTAAAATTTTGGCCGGGGTTCCCCTTAATATCCATACCAGACCTGAAGGGCCTGGTATGGAATTTAGGGGGACTCCCACTTCATTTTTTTTTTTTTAATTTTGGTTCGGGGTTTCCCTGTGGGGAATTCCCATGCCGTTTTTATCAATGAACTTCTATGTGTATTGACGGCAATGCAATAGCCGCGGTAGTTTTAAATGAGTTTTTTCCTTCCAAATGTCATTTTGCTGTCAGGCTGTTCTAAACACGGGAAACATGCGCCCCTTTACAGGCATACTATAGACACCCCCCAGGTACGAAATTTAAAGTGATATTACACTTTTATTGTTTGACTTTAAGCATTATTAAAATCACTGCTCCTGAAAAAACGGCCGTTTTTAAAACTTTTTTTTGCATTGATCCATGTCCCCTGGGGCAGGACCCGGGTCCCCAAACACTTTTTATGACAATAACTTGCATATAAGCCTTTAAAATTAGCACTTTTGATTATTCATGTTCGTGTCCCATAGACTTTAATGGTGTTCGCGTGTTCGAGCGAACTTTTTTCCTGTTCGCATGTTCTGGTGCGAACCGAACAGGGGGGTGTTCGGCTCATCCCTACTCATAACTAAGATCCTCCAGACCCTTTATTAGCTTCGTTGCCCTTCTTTGTACTCGCTGGACAGCAGTCTCTAGGTGCGGCCGGACCAGAGTCTTGTAGAGCGGGAGAATTATCGTTTTATCTCTGGAGTTGATCCCCTTTTTAATGCATGCCAATATTCTGTTTGCTTTGTTAGCAGCAGCTTGGCATTGCATGCCATTGCTGAGCCTACTTGGTTATACTTGGTTACAGAGGCACAACCCCTCTTTTGATTGGCTCCATGCTAAAGGTTCTCTCCTGGTCACCACAATGCAGTGAAACATGCTTCCGGAAGGTAGCCAAGGTCCTGTGTACCTCTTCACTCTCCTCCCTGCCAGAGGAGTACTGTGATTTTAGCGATGTCTTTGACAAAGGTCAAGTTTGCCATCACACTGGCCGTATAATTGCGCAATTGACCTTCAACCTGGTGCCACTCCCCCTCGTGGCAGGTTTACCCTTTGTCGGTCTTGGAGGATAAAGCCATGGAGGAGTATGTTGCAGACGCACTTTCTCTGGGTTTCATCCACAAATCCTCGTCTCCTGCTGGTGCTGGTTTCTTCTTTGTGAAGAAGAGGAGCAGTGAACTGAGACCTTGTATTGATTATAGGGGTCTCAATCATTTCACGATTAGGAATGCCTACCCAATCCCATGGATTACAGAGTTATTTGATCGCCTCAAGGGAGCAACGGTTTTCCCTAAGCTTGATCTGAGAGGGGCTTACAATCTCGTGAGGATTAAGGAGGGCGACGAGTGGAAAACTGCGTTTAATACCAGAACAGACCATTATGAGTATCTAGTATGACTTTTGGCCTTTGTAACACCCCGGCATTTTTCCAGGAATTTAATAACGATGTTCTCCGAGATTTGTTGCAGTTATGTGTGGTGGTTTATCTCGATGATATCCTCATATACGAAGGCAGTTACAGGGCTGGCTCAGCCCTTCCTTCTCTGAGCTGGCTGCTCAGCTGTCGGCTAATTGCCAGCTCTCATCTCTCTCCACAGTTAACCAGCTGTTGTGGATCTGCTCGTCAGTCCCACCTACTTAAAGATCTCCAGCTCACTTCATTCCTGCCTTGGTCACATCACAAGAAACTATCTCCTGCGTTCCTGTTTAAACACTGGCTTTGCTGACTTCCCTTCTGGTTCTTTATCCTGCTTGCGGTTCCTCTACTTGGATCTCTGACTTCTGGCCTGGCTGATTACTCGATCTGGTTACTGAACTCTGGCTTGGCTGACTACCCGATCTGGTTACTGGACTCTGGCTATGCTTTGACTATGCTTACTCTATTTACCTTTTTATTTCTATTAATAAACAAGTGTGATTTTACTGTACTTCTGTCTCGGTCTGGTTCATGGTTTCTGACACATACATCACACACTCACATCAGTCCCTACCCTCAAGGAGCCCACAATCCAAGGTCCCCAACTCACATTCATATACTAGGGCCAATTTTGGACAGAAGCCAATTAACCTACCAGCATGTCTTTGGAGTGTGGGAGGAAACCGGGGTACCCGGAGGAAACCCACGCAGGCACAGGGAGAACAAACTGCAGGCAGGTAGTGGTTGGGGTTCGAACCAGCGACCCGGTGACTTATTAATGTTAGGTTTTCCAAGTCTATTTCTAATTCTGTCCTCTGTTAGCCATGAGGGTGCTTCCTGTAATGTGTCATGAGGATAAACACTGCAGTTTTGGTTACTGAAGCCCCCCGATTCCCTCGTGAAGATTGAGGAGAAGAATAAATTCAATACCTTTGCCATCTCCCCATCCTTTGTAACCAGATTTCCATCCTCATTCTTTATGGGGCCAATATGGTCTGTCCTCCCTTTTTTGCTGTTTGATTACTTAAAGAATTCCTTGGGATTTTTTTTTCTCTCCTCCGCTATGTGTCTTTCGTGTTCTATCTTAGCCGCACTAATTGCACCCTTACATTCCTCATTGCATTCTTTGTAAAGTCTAAATGCTGATGATGATCCCTCAGCCTTGTATTTTTTGAAGGCCTTCTCCTTTGCTTTTATATGCATTTTTACATTGGAGTTAAGCCATCCAGGACTTTTGTTCGCTCTATTAAATTTATTTCCCAGTGGGATGCACCGGCTAATGCCCTTATTTAATATGCTCTTAAAGTAAACCCATTTTTCCTCCATGTTCTTTGTTCTTAAGATTTTATCCCAATGTATATCTTCTAGCATGGTTCATAGTTTGGGGGAAGTTTGCTCTTTTGAAATTCATTATCTTTGTATTCCCCTTATGTTTCCTATTTGTGTGATTTATACTGAAGCTAATTGACCTGTGATCGCTATTTCCTAAATTGTCCCTTATTTCCACATCCGTGATCAGGTCTGTATTGTTGGTAATCAGTAGGTCTAGTAACACTTTGTTTCTAGTTGGTGTGTCTACCATCTGACCCATGAAATTAAAAGTAGACGAGTGGCCTCTGTGATAGGTTGCTAAGGTAATCAGAAATTGTAAACATGTACCATCATCCAGAAATCAATAATTGACAAGGTTGGAAGCCTGATCCCTAGTCAGGTGACCAGGAAAGTGAGGGCATATTGGCCTATTACGGTACAGTAAAAGTTAGTAACAATATAAACCATATAGCGGTAATAATAAAAAAAATATGGTTGATTTTATTGATGCAAAGGACAAATCAATGGTAATACCATGAAACATGATAAAAGTACAGGTATAGCACTAATAGGGTCATTAGTATACAGTATGACAAATAATCTCAGATATCATATTCCTCGACTAGTTTCCCGCACATAAGCCGCTTCGTCAGGAGGGAATCTGAAGATGGTTTATTCTGACTAATACAGTCTGAACCTAAGATCCCTGGCGGAGGGGTCGGTCTCAGATACGGGACCGCCCCCTCCTCTTGCACTGGTCCTGGCAGGGACCTCGTTCCCATAGCCATAGGGTGGGTGCGCATGCGTGCACGTGCAACCACTTCGCACGCCCGTTGTGTGGGACCTCTGACCCTGTGACGTCATGCGCCGACGTCTTACCGGCATGTGATACAGCGTTGCATGGTCGGGAGCTACAAATAACAGGCTTTGCCTGTTTGTTGACGGTCCGTTTTTTGGTCCCCGGGATTGTGTACTCTGGCCAGCCTTTTGTAAGTTTGAGGGGATTACCAACCTTACCCTTTTATTTTGAAGTCCCGCACCCCAGGGCACCAGCACTGGTTTTATACCTTATACCGTGTTTTTTCCTCTTAGATGCTCCGTCGCTTGCAGTCCCTAGCACCTCCCCACCGACCTTACCATGGCACCGGCCCCTCACAGGGCGCCTTCCCCGGGAACCTTTCAACGCTCATACTAGCATCAGGTATCCTTATGCCCTTACTCACTCCACAATTCCACACTATATATTTCTTTTCCCCTTCCTATCCCTTCCCTTTCCTTTTTTCCCCTCCCCCCCCCCGGTTTTCCCATCCATTCCCCTCTCCCCCCTCCTTCCTTCCCCAATTATCCTCGGCCTTCCTCGATTTTTTCCCCCTCCCTCCTTTTCTTCTCCCCCCTATTTTGGCCCTCCTTTTTTCACCGGTCACTTTTTCACTTTCACACTACACATACTACATTCCTTATTTGTTCCCATTTTCGTTGTTCACCACATGCATCCCCTCTTACTCTTTGCACTTTGCAACCTATTTCACTACTCTTCACACCCTCCACCATTCACCTCCCCTTATTACTAAATGCTTCACTGGTCCCTTGTGTGGCAACTCAGCATATCCTACTCCTTTATAATATATATTTTATCCTCATTATCCCCGTCATCTCTGCAGCTCCCCCGGGATGCCGCGGGAGATCACCTTTTGGTGGTGGAGCCTTGCGCCTGGGGTCCATTGGGACATGGGTAAGCAGATTCGTCCCCTTTCCCCCTGTAATTCTCATTACATTTTTGTTAATCTTGATGCTGCAATACAATTTTTACTGTTCATGTCCTTTGGCAAACCTCATTGTATGTTTCCCTATTTGTTAGGTTCAGACTGTATTAGTCAGAATAAACCATCTTCAGATTCCCTCCTGACGAAACGGCTTATGTCTGCGAAACTAGTCGAGGAATATGATATCTGAGATTATTTGTCGTACTGTATACTAATGACCCTATTAGTGCTATACCTGTACTTTTATCATGTTTCATGGTATTACCATTGATTTGTCCTTTGCATCAATAAAATCAACCATATTTTTTTATTATTACCGCTATATGCTTTATATTGTTACTAACTTTTACTGTACCGTAATAGTCCAATATGCCCCCACTTTCCTGGTCGCCTGACTGGGGACCAGGCTTCCAACCTTGTCAATGACCCATGAAATTGCCCTGCAAGACATCTAGAAACTGGTGAGCCTTAGACGAATGTGCGGTTCGTTCCACCAAGTCTATGTCTGGATAAATCAAATCCCCCATTATGATGACACTTCCCATCCTTGCTGCTAATCCAAATTGTCATAGGAGGTCTGTCTCCCCCTCCTCCCTTAGGTTAGGGGGCCTATAGCATACTCTCAGTATTTTTTTCCCTTTAGTTTCATCTCTTTGGAGCTCTACCCATAAGGAATTGCCAGCATTTTTTTCTTTAACATTCATCTGTCAGCTGACAGATGATGACTCATGGTTGTTAAGGACGCGGGCGTTTTTCGACCAATCCGAATTCTAATTGTTCTGAAAAGTTGAAATTCATTAAAAAATAAATAAATTAAATAAATTTTAATGAAAACAAAATAAAATTTTATGAAAACAAAATGAATTCCGAAACCAAACTAAACGAATTCCATAATGAAACTAAATTAGTAACATAACAAATCTATCCGAAACGCAAAAGAAATTTTCCTGTTCTGCACATCTGTCTACTGGTAATATGCAGTAAAATAAGACAGATTTCGAGAAACTATGATGTCTTTAGTTGGTGTAGATTTTTTGTGAGTCAACCAGATGTCCTAGAAAATGCTATGAGTGCTGTTAAGAAGCACCTTTTGAACTGTATGAGATTTGGGAAAGTGGTTATCTGTAAGACCAACATATATTTTTGTCTAGGTCTCTTGTCCAATAAAGATAACAAATCATATTAGAATTTAAGCACTCACACAGGACTAAAGCCACGTACACATGATCGGATTGTTCGCTAACAAAACCGTGGAATTTTGTCCGAAGGGCGTTGGCCCAAACTTGTCTTGCATACACACGGCCACACAATTGTTGGCTAACAATTACGAATGTAGTGATGTACTAGACATACTACGAGCCGATAAAAAGGAAGTTCACTAGTCATGTGCCACCCTTTGGGCTCCTTCTGCTAATCTTGTGTTATTAGAAGTTTGGTGAGTGTCGATTCCCGCTTTTCAGCTCGTGCTTGTCAGTTCGTTTCTGTTTTTTAGGTCATATTTGTCAGTTCGTTTCTGTTTTTCAGTGCATGCTTGTCAGGTCGTTTCTGATTTTCAGTGTGTTCTTTTCAGTTCATTTTTGATTTTCAGTGCATGCTTGTCAGGTCGTTTCTGATTTTCAGTGCGTGCTTGTCAGTTCGTTTCTCAACGGCCGTTCGTCTACTAGCCATGTGCCGTTCTTGTCGGAGAAATCGTGCTATCATTTGGCTTGGAGTTATTGCTTTGACCCAATTCCAGTCCAGGAATAGGAGGAGTTCTTGGACCAATAATTGGGTGCTTAATCATGACCAATTCTGTCATATGCCTTTGCTGTTGGAGAATAATCCTAATGATTTCAGGAATTATCTCCGGATGATGGACCCCTGCTTTCACCATCTATTGGCATTGCTGACCCCCTATATTAGTAAGCAGGACACATGCATGTGGCTTGCCATTACTCCCGAGCAAAGGCTCATAACCACCTTGCGGTACTTGGCAACGGGGAGAAGTCTCCAGGACCTGAAGTTCACAACTGGGAGCGCCCCTCAGGCTCTGGGACTCATTATTCCAGAGACCTGTTCTGCCATTATCCAAGTCTTGCAGAAGGACTGCAGAGGGACTTCATTCCATAACTACCATTATTGTAATATGCTGTGAATGTCCTCTTTGTCCTCATGCATGCTGTAAGCTTTTAATGCTCCTTTTTTGTCCTTCATGCATATTTTCCTTCACTAACCTCACCATAATGCTATACTGGGCCCATACACACCTAGCCTAGTAACTTAACAATGTATTTTGTCAGCTTAATTTTTGTGCTTACCCTAAACACCCCCTAAAATGTGTACAAATGTTATTGTTGTCCTCAACTTCAGGCAGAGTGCAAGAGGCCATCTTTTTGGGGCACAAACTCGTTTGGAAACCTCACTCCCCTCCCCCCCCAAATGCTAAGTCAACCGATACCAATATTCTATCTGCTGACTTTGCAAAACCCATACACACTATACCTCTTTTGTGGTCATATTTCCGGATGAATTCACCAAAGCATGTAGTACAAGGGCCTGCCTGAATACCTTCAAATGGTACTGTATAAAATGTTTGTATCCTATTATCTTGATAGGTAATTTATGAATGTAAAAATGTGCTTCAATTTGGACAGTGTGTATCCATATTTTTGGATTATGACACTTCTTACCTGTCCAGTGGGCTGCCAATAGTGTAGGTAAGGAGGGGCTGGCCAAAGTATCACACATTATTTATGCATTCAGCTCTCATGGAAATAGAGAGGGTTACCTGTCCTTAACATCTACCCATTCCCCCCACCATAACATTTTTAGAATGGACCACCAGAGGGGGTGAGGAATCTGATAAATTGACCTTATACTTTTGTCTTTAAATACTCATTTAAATAAAAGTTGTACTTATTTTGGCCAAGCATGTTTGTGTCAAATCTGCTTGCAAAGTTATGTGCAAAAGTAGTATTTCTTTTTATTGTTTGACTCCACAGTTTCCTTCCAAACCACAGGAATGGCAGGCTGTTGCAGCCCAGATCCACCATCAGTGGAATTTTCCCAACTGTGGTGGGGCAATTGATGGGAAGCATGTCCACATTGTCCCACCACCCAACTGCAAATTATGTGTTCCTGTACCTGGATGTTGGGAAGAATGGCCACAACTTGGACTGAGGAGTTATTGCAAAGACCAAATTCTACCGTCGGCTACAGGATGGCAACTTACATTTGCCACCTCCTGAGGAGAATGTCGAGGGCCTCAGTTTTGTCTTTGTAGCAGATGAGGCCTTTGCTCTGGGTGAACATCTTATGAAGCCATTTCCGATGAGGAACCTCACCCCAGAGCAGAGGATCTACAATTACAGGCTCTCTCATGCCCAAAGGGTTGTGGAAAATGCCTTTGGCATACTATCCAGTTGGTTCAGACTGTTTCTAACATCAATTAACCATGTTGTGTTTTGCTGCTGCATACTGCACAATTACTTATGGAGGAATTCAAGCAGCTACCTTGCCTCACTTCAAAGTGAGGTTGACTTTTCAGTGTTAGGCCCAGCTGATTCTGGTGTGATGACGGCTCTGGAATGTGGCCATGCTGGGTTGCCCTCCCAAACTGCCCGAGATGTCCGGCAACAATATATGGACTACTTTGTGGGTAGAGGGGCAGTGGCTTTGCAGCAAAATGTTGCTGATCAGGAATAAATCTTTGACTTGATATTAAACTCCTATTTCATTAGAACTACTGTTTGTGTTTCTTATCTGTCTCCTAGGTTCTCAAATGGCCTTAATTTTGGCCATTTTCTAGAATAGTGCAAACGTACCTTATTTGCTCCATAAGGTGACAATCTCTTCTTAAGCTATTATGTTGTGCTGTGGGTTTACTACACACACAAACAATGTTATTGTTGTTAATGTATCTAATGAATAAATGTTAAAAATATTCAACCTTTTCAAATCCTTTAACCACACCAGCCCTGGAAAAATTGGCTGCTGAATGACGAGCCATTTTTTGCGATTCGGCACTGCTTCGCTTTAACTGACTATTGCACAGTCATGTGATGCTGCACCCAAACAAAATTGATGTCCTTTTTTCCCATAAAAAGAGCTTTCTTTTGGTGGTATTTGATGACCTCTGCGGTTTTTATTTTTTGCACTATAAACAAAAAAAGAGCGACAATTTTGAAAAAAAACACAATATTTTGTACTTTTTTTCTCAGTTTAGGCTGATATGTATTCTTCTACATATTTTTGGTAAAAAAAAATCCCAATAAGCGTATATTGATTGGTTTGCATAAAAGTTATAGCGTCTACAAAATAGGGGATAGATTTATAGCATTTTTATTATTATTATTTTTCTTTACTAGTAATGGCAGCGATCTGTGATTTTTATCATGACTGCGACATTATGGCAGACACATTGGACAATTTCGACACATTTTTGGGACCATTGGCATTTATACAGCGATCAGTGCTATAAACATTTATTGATTACTGTAAAAATGTCACTGGTAATGTAGGGGGTAACACTACGGGGGGCGTAGTGTTTGAAGCCACGTACATGTAGAGGCATGACTGTTAAATGTCCCTTATGATCCCATGCCTGAAATATGTGTAGGTACAAACAGGTTATTTCCTAAAGCCACAAAACAAACAGTGGGGGTTATTTACTAAAGGCAAATAAACTTTGCACTACAAGTGCACATGAAAGTGCACTGAAAGTGCACTTGGAAGTAAAGTTGCTGTAGATCCGAGGGGGATGTGCAAGGGACATAAAAAAACAGAATTTTAGCTTGCACATTATTGGATGATAAAATCAGCAGAGCTTCCCCTCATTTCAGATCTACCCCTTAGATTTAGAGCGACTACACTTCCAAGTGCACTTTCAAGTATACTTGCAGTGCACCTGTAGTGCAAAGTGGATTTGCCTTTCGTAAATAACTCCCAGTGTGTCAACATGTGCTATTTCCCATCACAGGATATCAATGTACGTGTTTTGGGGGTGCAACCCCTTCCTCAAAACTAAAGTAGGTAAGAGGAAGGGGTTGCACCCCCGAAACATGTCCAT
Organism: Lithobates septentrionalis; assembly: GCA_037952835.1. Taxonomy (NCBI): domain Eukaryota; kingdom Metazoa; phylum Chordata; class Amphibia; order Anura; family Ranidae; genus Lithobates; species Lithobates septentrionalis. The sequence goes on along the minus strand of JBBDGP010000091.1, from coordinate 1,008,432 downwards.
TGATACCCCATGATGGGAGCTAGCACATGACACGCTGGGTGTAACCCCTACGCCGAAAAAATGGCGTGGGAGGTCGCCCCAAAATCCATACCAGACCCTTATCCGAGCACGCAGCCTGGCCGGTCAGGAAAGGGGGTGGGGATGAGCGAGCATCCCCCCTCCTGAACCGTACCTATCCGCATGCCCTCAACATGGAGGATAGGTACTTTGGGGAAGGGGGGCGTGGTGCAGCCCCCCACCCCAAAGCACCTTGTCCCCATGTTGATAAGGACAAGGGCCTCTTCCCGACAACCATGGCCATTGGTTGTCAGGGTCAGAATATGGGAGCCCCCTTTAATAAGGAGACCCCCAGCTCCCGGCCCCCCGCCCTACGTGAATGAGTATGAGGTACATGGTACCCCTACCCATTCACCTGGGGGAGAAAAGTGTCAAGAAAAAAAACACACTAGACAGGTTTTTAAAGTAATTTATTAGGCAGCTCCGGGGTTCTTCTTCCGACTTCGGGGGTCTCTTCCGTGCTCTCCGGCCTCTTCTCTGCATCTTCTCCCGGTGTCTGGTTCTTCTCTGCGCTGTCCGGCCTCTTCTCCCTGTGTCCGGTTCTTCTGCCGGGCTCCTCCGCTATCTTCTGCTCTTTTGCCGCTCTTTTGCTAGTGGGGGCCCGGTCTCCTCCCACTGTCAGGTTCTTTTCCGCTCTCCGGTATCTTCTGTCAGACTCCCCCGCTATCTTCTTCCAGCTCTTTTGCTAGTGGGGGCCCGATCTTCTGCCGCTGTCCGGTTCTTCTGTCAGGTCTTCTCCGGTATCTTCTGCCAGACTCCCCTGCTATCTTCTTCCAGCTCTTTTGCTAGTGGGGGTCCAGTCTTCTTCTTCATCGTCATCTTCTCCCCTCTTCTCTTCTTCCGATGTTGACACAACGCTCTTTCCCGCTATAATACCATCTGTGAGGTGTGCGGCGACTTATATAGGCATTGGGCGTGGTCACCGTGTGATGTTCAGGGTGACCCCGCCCCTTATGATGGCATAGTCCCATCATGCCCCGGGACTGTGCCGTCATAAGGGGCGGGGTCACCCGGTGACATCCCACGGTGATCACTCCCTATGCCTATATAAGTCCCGGGGCATGATGGGACTATGCTGTCATAAGGGGCGGGGTCACCCGGTGACATCACACGGTGACCACGCCCCATGCCTATGTAGGTCGCCGCACACCTCGCAGACAGCATTACAGCTGGAGAGAGCGTTGTGTCAACATCGGAAACATAGAAGAGGGGAGAAGACGATCAGGAAGAAGAAGACCGGGCCCCCGTTAGCAAAAGAGCTGGAAGAAGATAGTGGGGGAGTCCGGCAGAAGATACCTGAGAGCGGAAAAGAAACGGACAGCGGGAGAAGACCGAGCCTCCGCTAGCAAAAGAGCGGCAAAAGAGCAGAAGATAGCGGAGGAGCCCAGCAGAAGAACCGAACACCGGGAGAAGAGGCTGGACAGGGCGGAGAAGAACCGGACACCGGGAGAAGATGCAGAAAAGAGGATGGAGAGCACGGAAGCGACCCCTGAAGTCGGAAGAAGACCCCCGGAGCTGCCTAATAAATTTATTTAAAAACCTGTCTAGTGTGTTTTTTTTCATGACACCTTTTTCCCCCCAGGTGAATGGGTAGGGGTACCATGTACCTCATACTCATTCACGTAGGGTGAGGGGCCCGGGAACTGGGGGCCCCCTTAATAAAAGGAGGCTCCCAGATTCTGATAAGCCCCCACCCGCAGACCCCGACAACCAATGGCCAGGGTTGTCGGAAAGATGTCTTTGTCCTCATCAACATGGGGACAAGGTGCTTTGGGGTGGGGGGCTGCAGCATGCCCCCCTTCCCCAAAGCACCCATTCCCCATGTTGAGGGCATGCGGCCTGGTACGGTTCAGGAGGGGGGGCACTCGCTTTTCCCCACCCCCTTTTCTGACCGGCCAGGCTGCATGCTCGGATAAGGGTCTGGTATGAATTTTGGGGGGACCCCCACACCGTTTTTTCGGCGTAGGGGGTTCCCCTTAAAATCCATACCAGACCGAAGGGCCTGGTATGCTCTTGAAAGGGGGAACCCATGCCATTTTTCTATGTAAAATTAGGCGTGGAGTTCTCCCTCAAGATTCATACCATAGTGCTTGGTATTGGCGGGGATCCAAGTTGGATCCCCATGCTTGTCGCTCATTGGGAAAGGAAAAAACATTTTTTCCTTTCCCGATGAGCGAGCCAGCTCAGCGCTGCTATCTGCAGCTGACACAGTGCACTGCGATTACCTGCGGTTATGTGCGGATAGCTGCGCTAAATCGCTCCGGGACGCAGTCAATTCTATTTTTTCTATCCGCACCAAACTGCATATAATCAAAATGCAGTGTGTGAATGGGGCCATAGTAAAGCATTGTGTGCATTTAGCTGTGGTAGAAAATGCAGCCAAAAGGACAATTCTGTCCGTCCTTGTGAAAGGGGCCTAAGGCCCCTTTCACACTTGCACACTGGCGCGTTTTTCAGGCGCTAGAGCGCTAAAAATAGCACCTGAAAAGCACCCTAAAGAAGTGGCTCCATTCACTCCAGTGTGAATCGGGCTTTGGAGCGGTGTGCTAGCAGGACAGTAAGGCCCCTTTCACACTGGGACGGTGGGGGCGTCTGCGGTAAAGCAACGCTATTTTTAGCGCCACTTTACTGTCGTTTTAGCGGTGTTATTCGGCTGCTAGCGGGGCGGTTTTAACCCCCCTGCTAGCGGCCGAAAAGGGGTTAAATCCACCCGCAAAACACCGCTGGAGTGGCATTTTGCCGGCGGCATCACAGCGCTGCCCCATTGATTTCAATGGGAAGGAGCGGTGAGTTCACAAAGAAGCTGCTGCCAGGACTTTTTGTGACGCCCTGCCAGTGCACCACTCCACTTGAGTGAATGGAGCCGCTTTTTTAGGGCTTTAGGGGTTTTTCAGACGCTATTTTTAGCGCTGTAGCGCCTAAAAATGCCCCAGTGTGAAAGGGGCCTAAAAAAAGTCCTGCTAGCAGCACCTTTGGAGCGGTGTATAAACTGCTCCTGCCTATTGAAATCAATTGGACAGCGCGGCTATACCGCCGGGAAAACACCGCTGCGGCGGCGTTTTGCGGGCAGAATTATATAAACCCCTTTTTGGACGCTAGCGGGGGTTAAAACCGCTAGCGGCTGAATACTGCCTGTAAAGCGGTGCTAAAAATAGAGCCATTTTACCGCTGCTGCCTGCACCGCCCCAGTGTGAAAGGGGCCTAAGTCCTTAGGCCCCTTTCACACGGACAGACCTTTCAGGTCTGCCTTGGACCTGCGGACCGGAACGAACACTCCATAGACCTCTATGGAGGGTCGGATGTCAGTGGTGACATGTCCGCTGACATCCGACCCACTCTAATCTGAAAAGGTGTAACAGAGGAAAAACCTATTTTTCCATCCGTCATCGGATCGGGTAATGACAGACTCTACGGTCCGTCATCATCCAATCCCCCATAGAGGAGAGCGGCACTCTGACAGGACCGTCCCTGCACAGTGTGCAGAGACAGACCTGTCATCTGCCTGCTCAGCGGGGATCCACGGAGCGATCCCCCGCTGAGCAGAGCGGGCTCTGTACATGGACACGTCCATGTGAAAGAACCCTAAGGCCAACGCCCTTTGTACAAAAATCAACGGGAAAGTTTGTACAAAGTCCCATTGTGTGTATGAGGCTTAAACACCAGAAATTTAAGTTTTCATATCTTTAAAGGTCACCATACACTGGCCAGACAGTTAGATCTTCCATTAATTAGATTCAGTGCAAGAGCCTGTTTGGTTTTCTACAATTACAAGTAATTCTTACAGTGCATCTTCCTATTACCACTTTAGCCTAATGCTCTCTTTCCACTATTTCAACCCCAAAGTTGCGTGATTTACAATGTGCTTTTTCGGCTTGTTTTCCACTATTGCAACTTGTCATGCCACTAGGGACTGAAAAGTTGCATCATAAATTCTACACCATGATTTACAATGAGGACTGTTCATATGTCTGCGACTTCAAGTCGCAGCAACTTCAAAGTAGTCCCTTCACTACTTTGGTCCCACTTTGATGTGACTTTAGGTCGATAGAGTTGCACCAATTAGAATGGGGAAACATTGAAATACATGTGTTTTGACCTGTCCTGCGACTTCACGTGTCAAGTCGCACAACAACTTGCAGTAGTGGAAAGAGAGCCTAAGGCCACTAGGGACTGAAAAGTTGCATCACAAGTTCTACCCCATGATTTACAATGAGTACCGTTCATATGTGTGCGACTTGCTTACGCCCATGCGCACATGCCGTATACACAAGGGGCACACATCTTTATTACAGAAATCCATATTTGGCATGGAAATTAACCACTTGCTTACTGGGCACTTAAACCCCCCTGCTGTGCAGACCAATTTTCAGCGCTGATGAACTTTGAATGACAATTGCGCGGTCATACTTAGCCAAATGTTTTTTTTTTTTTTAAGTTTCCACAAATAGAGAATTCTTTTGGCGGTATTTGATCACCTCTGTGGTTTTTTCTTTTGTTCAAAAAAAAAAAGAAAAAAAGACAGATTTTTATAAATAATTTTGTATATTTTTGGATATTTTGATATTAAATTTTGCAAGCAGGTAATTTTTCTCCTTCATTGATGTATGCTAAGGAGGAGGCACTGATTGGTTACACTGATAGGTAGCACTGCTTGGCACCACTGGTGGGCATTAATAGGTGGCACTGGCAGGTGGGCACAGATGAAGCAGAATTGCCTCTTTGGGACCAATGTCCCTTGCATCTAAGCCGGTGAGCCAGCTTTTATTTTTATCCTCATGCTGTCAGCGTGAGGAGAAAAAATAAACAATTACCGAGCTCTAGTTTACATCATGTGATCAGCAGTCATTAGCTGACAGCTAATTGCGTGGTAAGGGGCCGGGATCAGACCCTTACTCGGAGCTGTGATCACCCGAGTCTCAGTGACTCAGTGCACGCTCTGCAGGGATCACACGGGGAGCCCGTCCTATGACAGCCTCCCAGAAATTCAGATCCAGGCTGTGGCCATCGTTTGGCTATAGCACAGACACCAAGTGGTTAATAGAAAAACAGATGCAGATTTTGAGGACTGGCCAAAAAGAATGTTTAGAGTCAAAGGCAACTGATGACTTTCTATTAAAGGTCTAAATGGGCCATTAACATGCATCACAATTGAACTTAGGAATGTGTCTTTGCAAAGTTAAACTAATTAAAATCCTCTCTCGTTTTTTCTTAGGGATAGACTGCAAAGAGTGCTAGAGTGAAAACACCTCCCAAATTTTGCCAATTTCTCATTTACAATTATTCACTTCCTGTCACATAGCCAAACAGGAAGTGAGGGTAAAACCTTACCAATGTATGTTCTTGGGGACACACAGTTTAATCTAAATAGTTTCCCCATTCAGGAAATTGCACTCTAGCATTTTGCCATGTACATCCCAAATTATTATGCATCTTGGGGTTTATTTACTAAAAGGTAAATCCACTTTGCAGTACAAGTGCACTTAAAAGTGCAGTTGCTGGAGATCCGAGGGGGACATGCAAGGAAAAAAAAAAAAAAAAAAAACAGCATCTTTGCCTCTACATGATTGGATGATAAAATCACCAGTGCTTCCCCTCATCAACTACACTTGTATTGCAGAAAGTATTTGCCTTTAATAAACCCAAAAATACCTAATGATTTGGGGTGTACACAACAAAGTGCTAGAGTGCAATTTGCATGATGGGGACACTAGTTAGATTGACCTGTGTCCCCAAGGAAAAATATTGTTAGGGTTTTACTCACTTCCTGTTTGGTTATGTGACAGGAAGCAAAGCCAATTTTAAGAAAAGGGGCACAAAGCCCAACCAAAAAAAATAAATAAATAAAAAATAAAAATCCATGGCAGCATATGAACAATCCATGCATGTGCTACCATGAAGGCATCAGGAAAATAACTTAAAACAAAAAAAAATAAAAATAAAAAAGGGATTTGTCTAAGACATGCCAATCAGCCTAGTTAAGCTGCAGCTGGGAAATTCTTTTTTTTGTTTACAAAAGTTTTATTTGGAAGTTTAGTAAAATATACAAGAAGTCTAATTATAACATATAAATATATATAACATTAACATACAGTGTCATTTATATATGGGGTATGATAACAAGTCAGATGCGTAAAAGTAACATTAGTCATACATTTTTGCAGGTTCACATATAATTACATATTAATATCAGTTACGTTGTATTCCAATAAGACCATTTCTTTTTATGAATGTGTGTTGAATCGTTGAGAGTGTGGTATATCCATTCAGAAATTTTAAGTGATTCCATTCTAGTGATAACTTGTTGCCAAGGTAGGTTGTTTGTCTTCCAGTTGTATGCAATCATCCAATGGATAGAAGTGCACATTGAGTGGAATAGTCTCATACATGGTGTGGGGATATTTGGTATTTTTGCATATAAGAGACACATTTGGGGGGTAGGTGTATTTTTTTGTTGGGAAGAGCATTCAATAAGGTCAATGGCTTAAGGCCAAATTTGTTAGAGATGTTTACATTCCCAGAAAGTGTGTAAAAGGGTACCCAGCTCTAAACATCCCCTAAAACAATTTGGGGAGATAAGGGGGTAATATGTATGGAGTTTAGAGGGGGTTAGGTACCACCTGGAGAACAATTTAAACGGGGTCTCTCTGAAAGAGATAGCTTTATTGCATTTACGGAGATTTTCAGACATGGAGGACCACTCCTCGACACTGAATGAAGTCGCCATATCCGACTCCCATTTGAGCATCGGTGTTGATTTGTCTGGAGCTTCAAAATTATTGAGGTAATGGTAAATTCTTGAAATGAGACCTCTGTCATTGGATAAAGATATGCAGATATGTTCAAATGTGGTGTTGATATGAGGTGTTGTGAGTGCAAAAAAAATTTCATAAAAGGATTTAATAAGATGGTAGTTATGGAGTTCAGAGGCAGGTAGGCCATGGGTGGATTGCAAAGATGAAAATGGGGAAAACTCCCATTTTAATTGAAGGGATCTGAGGGTGGTTAGATTCTTAGTGATCCAAAGGAAGAAGGAGGGCCTATTACTATAGGTGTTAATGAATCTGGGGTCTCCCAAAAAGGAGGCTAAAGGGGGGTACTTGAGGAGAGTTTGAAAGTGTCTTTGTATTTGTTCCATAGTTGAAAGGACTGAGCAACTATAATGTTATATTTAAGAAGTCTTTTGTAGGATGTGATGTTGGACCATAATATTCCTTGTAGATGTAATGGGAGAATAGAGATGGATTCAAATTTTTTCCATGGGGTTACCTGGGAGGAGTGAACCATCGAGTGAGCTGGGTTAATCTGGCTGCTAGGTAATATAGCCAGATCTTGGGGAGGCCAAAGCCTCCTGATGATTGAGGTCTGTGCATAAGAGCATAGCTGCATCTGGGGTTTTTTCCGGCCCAAATAAATTTGTTTATAATTCTTTCAATGGATATTCATTTAGATTTTGGAACATTTATAGGAAGGGCTGGAAAGTAATATAGGAGTTTAGGGAGGATTGTCATTTTGACAGCACATATTCTTCCTAGAAATGATATGTGGAAGGAGGACCAGGAAGTGAGGAGGGAGGTGATTTGAGAGAATATTGGGATGTAGTTAGATTTATACAAAAGGTTATGTATAGGGGTTATGTTGACACCGAGATACCTAAATGATTTGGAAAACCATATGAATGGAAAATTGTTTGATAATAGGTTTTGAGTATTTTGGTTGTAGTTGATTGGTAAGGCTGAGCATTTATTGGTGTTAATTTTAAGACCCGAGAGGGAATGAAAGGAGTTAAGTTCTTTAAGAAGAGAGGGAATTGATGTATGGGGTTCTGTGAGGTATATAAGAGCGTCATCCGCGTATAAACTAATTTTGAATTCGCTAGTACCCTTAGTATATCCCTTTATATCCATGTTGTTTCTGATTTTTTGGGCTAAAGGTTCAATAGCGAGGGCAAATAATAAAGGTGATAAGGGACAGACTTGTCTGGTTCCTCTACTAAGGGGAAAGAAGTCTGAATTATGATGGGGAATTTTGATTCTAGTGTGAGGGGCATGGTATAATGCGTTGAAACCTTTTAGAAATTTGTCTGAAATCCCATATTTAGGCAGTAAGTAATTAAAGTAATTATGCGCCGCCGAAATTTATTTTTTTAAAAGTCAGCAGCTACAAATACTGCAGCTGCTGACTTTTAAAACATGGACACTTACCTGTCCAGGGCGCCCGCGATGTCGGCACCCGAGGCCGAACCGTCTCTCCGTCCTCGGGTGCTGCCGCCTCCATCTTCGGTAAAGGAATCAGGAAGTAAAGCCGTGCGGCTTCACTTCCCGGTTCCCTACTGCGCATGCGCGAGTCGCGCAGCGCAATACGGATGGTCCCTGCTGCCTCTGGGACCCGTGTGTTTCCCAACAGGCAGCGGGGAGGGAGCAGGAAGTGGCGTAAATAACCGCAGATTCTGCGGCTATCTATGCCAGAAGTGGGTACAGATACCTGTAATATACAGGTATCTGTACCCCCCTCCCCCCTGAAATGTGCCAACTGTGTCACCGGAGGGGGGGAGGAATCTGATGAGTGGTAGTTCCACTTTTGGGTGGAACTCCACTTTAAGATAGGACCAACTGACGCTGTCGAAAGCCTTATGGATATCTAAGCTGAGAAGGCATAGTTGTCGAGAATGTAGATTTGCGTCTTGTACTATGTTCGTTACTAGTCTGATATTGTCCACAATCTGGCGATTAGGGATGAAGCCAGTTTGATCAATGTGGATTAAATTTGTGATCAGAAAGAAGTCTACCGAAAATTTTTAAATCATTGTTGAGAACCGATATGGGGCGGAAATTTTGAGGAAGGGAGTGGTCTTTAAATGGTTTAGCAATAAGTGAGAGATTGGCAAGGAGCATCTCGTCTGGAAAGTGACCGCCATTAAGAATATGGTTAAAGAGATTTTTTTAGGTGAGGGATTAAAAGAGGGGCAAATTTTTTATAATATGATGATGAGAAGCCATCAGGGCCAGGGGCCGTGGAAGTCTTGAGTGTTTTAATTATTTTTAATATTTCTGTTTCTGTACAGGGGGCATTAAGGTGTTCTATTTGTTGTGGGTTAAGGTGGGGTAGGGGAATGTCGTCTAGCCAGGATTTAGAGGTATTGTCAAGGGGTGGCTGTGGGCTGGAAAGTAAGTCTTTATAAAAGGTGGAGAATATATTTAGAACATCGTGAGGATGGGTGATCATGTTACCGGAATGGTCTCTAAGTATGTGGGGGTTTGTGTTCCTGGTTTAATTTTTTGGCAAACATAGTTGATGGAGAATTACTATGTAATAGGAATTTGGCTTTTGAGAATCTAAGGGATTTTTCTGTGTTAGCTGATAATATAAGATCAAGAGCTCTGCGTTTGTCTTGAATCTGTTTAGTGAGATCTTGTGATGGGTTGTGCTGTATATTATTATATAAGAGATTTAGATCTCTGGTTAAACTTTTGATATTAATAAGTTTTTCTTTATTTTTGTTTGCAGTAAGGCTAATTTAATGAAGACGCAAGAAAGCTTTGTGGGCGACCCAAAGTGTAGTTGTAGGGGTTTCGTCATTTGCATTTTCAGTAAAGTAGTTATCAATATGTGTTGTGATAGACTGTGTTGTGAAGGGGTCAGTTAAAATTGAGTCATTTAATCTCCAATTGTAAGGGGAGGGTGAAAGGCCTATGTGAGAAGTTTTGAGCAAGGTGATGTCATGGTCTAACCAAGGACAGGGATGAATATTAGCTTTAGAGGAGTTGGCTAGAAGTATTGGGGTACAGAATATGTAGTCAAGTCTAGTATATACGTCATGTGGATGTGAGTAATGTGTATATGATCTGATTCCAATATTGTGGGCCCTCCAAGAGTCAATGAGTTGAAGTTTGTTTATAGATCTATTTAGGGATTTGGAGAAGGCTTTGGAAGAAGGGGATACTTTACTTCTATCTAAGGCTGGGTGTGATGTGTGATTGAAATCACCACCAAGGATGATGTGAGGGGAGCTATATCTGTTTAGTGTTTCAAAAAAGTTAGTAAAAAAAGTGGATTGCGATTCATTAGGGGCATAAATTGAGGCTATGGTAATTGCTGTTATTTAATAGTCCTTTAATGATAATGTATCGACTGTCTGGGTCTTTATATAAGTTTTGTATGTCTAAGACAATAGTATTGCGAATAAAGATAGCTACTCCACGTGTTTTGTTGTGAAATGTGGTATAATAAAATTGATTGTAAGTTTTGTCAAAGTAATTTGGGTGGTTAGAATCTGCAAAGTGTGTTTCTTGCATGAGTATGATATCAGCCCCTAATCTCTTGTAATGTTGAAAGGCTTTTTTTCTTTTATGTGGAGAGGTAAAACCCTGAGTATTATGGGATAAGACCTTCAAAACCATTGGTCATGTTTTGTAGGGGTATCTTTAGGTAAAAATCTCCGACTTGATATAATAAATTGTAGTGTGTATGAAGAGCTCGTTTGTGTATGCTGAGGAAAGGATCTCTTTAGTTTCAAGAATGGGGGGAGGATATACCTTGGAGGGTGAGAAAGTGTCATAACTAGCACATCATACCTTAAAGTTAAAATGTTATAACCTTAAGAACAGTGACATTGTTTTAAACAGACTATTTGAAGAGTCTCGAATAAACTTCCAGTTTTTACCAAGCTCTTTGCATTGGCCATACAGGCAAAGTTGTTATGTAAGATAAGAAAATATAGTATAAACCAAGGGACAAGAAAGTTCTTGTCACTAAAATGTAAACAAAACATCAGAGGACAAATATGTCCTAAACCTGCATACACAATCGAGTGCAAAATCCCCCAAAAAAGGGATAGCGCAGTCGACCACATGAGCAGGCGGGGGAACAATCCAGCGACGGCGGATTTAACACTTAGCAACTAAAAGAAATTTTTGTTGAAATGAGAGTAATATATACCAGGGGGGCATAAAAAGAAAATCAAACATAGCCCAAATAACAAGTGTTAAGAGGAGAATAACTTTTGTATTAGCAACCATATCTATTTATAATAAAGTTAAGATAATATATCTTTGTTATCTAGAAGCAGTATATCTGATCATTGTATATATGTTGTTATGAAAAACAACAAAAATATGCAACAAAATGATTACTGGAGTAGAGGAGGTGAGGAGGGGGGTGGGGAAATGGATGGCAGGGGGGAAAGGAAGAAAAATGAAGGGGGGAGGCTAGCAAGATTATATAAAAATAAAAAATAAAAAAAAAATAAAAAAAAGGGGGGGAGGGATTGTTGATAAGATATTTTTTTTCTTCCCTTCCCTTTATCTTCTTTTTCCGGGGGAGAGAAAAACAAATTGGTGATAGTTCAAACAAGTGTGGAAAGGATGAAAGACTAGTAAGAATCTTTTCGAATGATGTGGGAAGACTGTAGATATGATGCTAGTTTGAGTTCAGTAGTAAGATACAGCAGAGTTATTGAATAACTTTGATATAAATCTCTTAGTGTAAGTGTAGAGAAAGTTGCAAATAGATGTTAGGTGGCTTGATCTTGAAATGGTTGGCGCCATCTTCTTTGCTCGATGGCATTGCGTCTTAATGACAGAGTAGACCAGATGGGAGAGGGTCTTGGGGTAGTGGGGAATCGATTTGGGGGTTCCGGTTCCAGCAGACCCAATTTAACCAGCAGTTCTTTTCCTTCAATAATGTTGTATACTGTGTATGTAGAGCCATTGTACGGAATTGTGAGTTTAAATGGGAATCCCCATCTATATTTAATTCTTGCAGCTTGCAGTATATTAGTGACCTCCTTCATCCTGCTTCTTCTGTCTAAGGTGGCAGGGGAAATATCAGGGTATATTTGCAGCTTTTTACCATCAAGTGCTATATTTGGGGAGATTCTTGATGCACGCATGATGTCTTCTTTTACCAAGAAATCTTTCATCTTTTATCTGATGGAGGTTTGGGGCGTAAGGCTCTGTGAATTCTGTCACAGGTAAATGCTGATAGTGGTTTATCTGGCAAAAGGTTGTGGAATATCTTGGAAACAGTGGGCATAAGATCTGTAACAGTCTCTGGGACTCCACACAGTCTGATATTATGACGTCTGTTTCTGTTGTCTAAGTCCTCAACCTGTGCCTGCATGAGTGCAAAACTGTCAGCTAATGTCTCATAATCCTTTCTCAGGTCATTATGAGCAAGTGAGAGTTCATCGTGCTTGGTTTCCAGAATGTCAGTGCGAATATCTATGCTGGCAATCTCGTGAGATAATGCAGTGGTAGATTTGTGAACTTCACTTTCAATTTTATCAACCAGTTTATCAAAAATGGTTGTAAGGCTAGCATCCAAATTTGCTTTAGATAGGGGAGAAGTGTACTCACAGTTCCCATTGTTGAGAGAGGGGTTGGATGGATTGGATTGCAGTTGCTTCCCTGAGGCTGCATGTGAGCTGGCGCCGGTGCCATCTTGGGACATCCTCCTGCTCTGTCCGTCTGCAGCGTCCAGGAGAAAGTGGGTAAGATTGTGTTGGGGGCAGCGAGATTGCCCGGATCTTCTTGCTGGCATGCACGGGTATGTTGCCCAGGTGTGGGTGATATTTTTTCGCCGGTAAACGAGCGTTCTGGCCCTGGATTATCGGCCTGTGTTGTCCGGGTCAGACGGAGCTGAAGCTACTCGCGTCCGTCCGTCATCGCGCCGCGCATGCGCCCCTCAACTGGGAAATTCATTGCATGAAAAGAACACACATAAAACATAAAAAAATTTAAACAATTGTATTGGTCAAAAAACAAAAAAACAAAAAAAAAACAAACAAACAGGACTTGGAAAAGAAGCAAGAAAGACAAAATACACACATGTATGTTAATTTGAGACACTAACAGAATATGTTTGAGGTTTGACCTATTTGCAGTGTAAATTAACAGGAGTTAAAAGGAGTGCACCCACAAATAGACATCTATTAAGGATTAAAACAACATTAGGCACAACATCGAGAAAGAATTTTTTAAAAAAAATGCAGCACAGATAGTTAAATCAAAGTGAACATAAAAACAACAAAAATGGCCAACATAAAAAAAGATTTCATGGTAAAATAACCACCACCCAAAAAAATACAACAAACCAAAGTAACAAATAAATTGAATGCAAAACACATCTGTTTTGCAACAACATAACAACCAAAATACAAATAGAACATACATGTGTTAGAAACTCGATAAGGACACCCAAATGTACTCTCTTGCCGGCCCCCCACACACACAATCTTGGCTCTTTTCAGGGCAAAGTAAAGAATGCTATCTGCAAGCTTTATATAACATAGGTTTGTGTGCTAATGAGGCAATTGCAAACACATGGACAGTCCATGAAACACACAAAATGCAAGTTCACCCAATGTAGAGAGAACTTCAAAGTGGGTACACCTGTTAAGGATGTCCTTAAATTACTAACCCAAAAAACACTCTGAGCATGCCCAGAAACATCCAAGTGCTGTTCACACACAAAAAGCACCACCAAAAAAAAACAAAGTCCCCGAGCATGCCTAGAACAACCCAAATGCAGCTAGCACAAAATAAGCCACCCCCCTGTCCAAAATTAAGCACATCATCCAGCATGCACCAAAATTACAGATGGGACAAAACACCCCCAGTCCAGGGGGGCAACTAAAAAGCCTAACATGTGCAAAAGTTATACAACAAATACCATTGCAGTCTAAAGGAACTGACTTGGTAATTTTACTAGTCCCCACTTGGCTGGCTTAACTTCTAGTTATTGGCCTTAAAATGGGTATGGGGCCCAGGTCCCACCCTAAGGGACATATATCAATGTCACCAATTGGACAACCCCAAAAACAAAACAAGGAGAAATGCCTTTAAATATGCCAAATTGCTTAAGGGCCAGTTCACACCAATGCAGTCCAGTGCATATTTTATGCATCAAAAATGCATGGAAAGTCGGTTATATGGTTTTCAATGGCATAGTTCACACCAGTGCTTGCATTTCCAGTGTGTTCCAGTTCCTGAAAAAAAGTAGAACATGCTGCATTTTTTGTGCACTGGACTGTACTGGAAAGCTGTAAAACACATTAAAAATGCATTGGAATGCACTTGTCCTTATTTAAGGTTAAGAAAAAAGAGGGGGGGAGCACTGGACTGCATCAAAAACGCACCAAAAACGCACTGGAATGCATCAAAAACGCGCATGCAAAAAAGCACCTGGAACGCGTCCGGACTGCGTTTCTATGGTGTGAACTGGCTATCAGGGCCCTAAGGGCCAGATAACACCATAGAAACGCAGTCCGGATGCATTCCAGGTGCTTTTCTGCATGCATGTTTTTGATGCGTTCCAGTGCATTTTTGGTGCATTTTTGATGCAGTCCAGTGCTTTCCCCCCCCTCTTTTTTCTTAACCTTAAATAAGGACAAGTGTTTTGCAGTGTGTTTTTTGTGCATTTAGGTGCATTCCAGTGCATTTTTTATGCATTTTACAGCGTTCCAGTACAGTCCAGTGCATAAAAAATGCAGCATGTTCTACTTTTTTTCGGGAACTGGAAACGCACTGGAACTGCAAGCACTGGTGTGAACTATGCTATTGAAAACCATATAACCTACTTTCCATGTGTTTTTGATGCAGAAAAAATGCACTGGACTGCATGTGGTGTGAACTGGCCCTTAAGGAATAAAATTTATTTAAAACTACTCGCGGCTATAATGAAATGTCGGTCTGGCAATACACATAAAAGTTCATTGATAAAAACAGCATTAAGAAAAAAAACTAAATTAAAGAAAAAAAAAATGGCGTGGGGGTCCCCCTAAATTCCATAGCAGGCCCTTCATCGGTACGCCACTATAGACATGGCGCACGGCATCTTTAACTGAAAATTTAAACAAGTTGGAAGTGCCAATATTATGGAGGTGATGTGGGTGATGTGAGGAAGTATGGTACTAACTGCCCAAGTCACAAATATGCCCAAAATAGAATGAGAAAGTAACTTTCTCTTAACA
Organism: Lithobates septentrionalis; assembly: GCA_037952835.1. Classification (NCBI taxonomy): domain Eukaryota; kingdom Metazoa; phylum Chordata; class Amphibia; order Anura; family Ranidae; genus Lithobates; species Lithobates septentrionalis. The sequence continues at coordinate 993,407 of JBBDGP010000091.1, read as the reverse complement.
AGCCGGCTGCGCCAGCAAATACATTTCGAACTGTGGGAGGTCAATTTATGCACTGCGCATGCTCAAACAGCACTTGCGCTTGTTCAAATGCGTTGGTTCAGTGCGCCGGCAAAATCCCCCATTTTTTTTAAACTTTGTTTCGGGGTTCCCCTGTGGGGAATTCCCATGGTATTTTTTTCAATGAACTTTTATGTGTATTGTCGGACCGGCAATTCATTAATAGCCGCGAGTAGTTTTAAATGACTTTTTTTCCTTTGAAATGTCATTTTGCTGTCAGACTTCTAATTATGGGACACATGCGCCCCTTTACAGGCATACTATAGACACCACCCAGGTACGAAATTTAAAGGAATATTACACTTTTATTGTTTCACTTTAAGCATTATTAAAATCACTGCTCCCGAAAAAACAGCCGTTTTAAAAACTTTTTTTTGCATTGATGGTGCACCTAGAGAAGTGGAGGTGGTGCACCTAGAGAAGTGGAGTGGCTAAACACTGACCTCAGACACTATAAAGCCTAGGTTCACATTGGAGTGATTTGTAATGTGATTTGATAGATAAAATCGCATAACAAGTCGCAGCCTATTTGAGGCAATGGCACTATTCCAATCAGTGCGACAGCAGCGCCACAACAATTTGCAAAAGTAGTTCCTGCACTACTTTTTTCCCATTTCAGGTGCGACTTCAATAGACATCTGCGCATGAAGCCACACAAATGTCTATCAAGTAGCACCCGAAATTGCACTGACCTTGCTACTTTGAAATCACGCTACTGCAAGTAAATTAGTGTGATTTCAAAGTAGCATCGATGTGAACCAGGGCTTAAAAGTAAGAAAAACCATGGGAAATCTTAAAACTGCAAACATGAGCCAACAAGTGCAAGAAAACTTCAGGCCAGATGAACTTAAAATTTGGCAAGCATGTCGACATAATCACATATCCTTCTCTGTAAAGCAGTGGCGGCCTCCTTTATTTTCTCTAGATCAATCAAAGCCTGCATCATATCTGCACTCATACGGCCAATTGTGCATCTTGGAAGTTTGTGTACTTGTAATAAGAGAAAAAAGTATTAAGGGAACGATGGTCGAGTGGCTGAGCCCCTACATAGTGAATTAGGGTCAAGTTACTAGTCAAATTGGGGAAATACTTACCTACCCAGTCTATTGTTGCTTGCAACCTTCTTGCTCTTCAGACACCTACACTACTAGGAATGTACACACTGCAACTACTCTGTAATCTTGGCCCTGGTGCCTGGGTCTACAAAATTCAGGTACCTAGCAACACTGACAGCTCCTTCCACCTCTTCCTTCTCCATGCCAATGTTAAGGCACTACATACTTTGCTAATGTGTGGAGTGGGTGTTTGTCTTTGAGATCTAAACATTTGACATGTATACACATTTGAAGACAGATTCAAAGAATACTTGATTGCGCAAACAAGAGGCTCACAAATATTTTCTTCCACTTCTGGGTCTCTTTGGCCCTCTGTTTTACTTGCGTCAGGGGATGTTACATCTACATTAGGAAGGTTTGTGCTGGGTCCAGGTGTCATATCCCATGCCTCCAAACCAGCATCCTGGTTCAGCTGAACGCACTCACTTCCCTTTAAAAATAAATAATACAACATTCATTAATCCCCCAAAGTCACATATGTTTCTAGCATCCATTTTGCTGCATTAGTTGACCAACCTTGTACTGGGGACAATGTTTGCTCATGACTAATGGACTACACCATGCTGCACTGTGTTTTTTTTTCCCCTTAAAAATGCATCGAAAAGGGAAGGTGATGTCATTTTACAGAGGGGAAACACTGGACAAGTGCCAACATGGAAAAACTCATGCAGTTGCTCCCCATCCCTCTTGTCTCCTATGGGATAGGGGATATATGAGGCTCATTCTAGCAGGCGTGACTCTGTGTTACTGTGATCCCCGGGGCCTCTCCCCACCCATGTCTACCCTGGCAAGGCTGCATTAATGGGCACTGATGAGCCAGGCAGCAACCAGAAAATGTTCTTTACCCCTTAAGTTCTGCCCTAAGCCCAGGGCCTTTGGCACACCTAGAATCACCCCTGCCAGTGGCTAAATGAGTGTGTTTGAAGTTGTCACTTACGATTTTGGGGGGAAGATGGCCTTATTGTCTCCCCTGTTGGGGCCCGGGTGAGGGTAGCCTCCCTTTGTCCCCTCTGGTGGTCTGATGTCTTATGTTATGTCCCCTGTTGAAAGAAGAGTACAAAAATATTTTTTACTCAAAAAATGGCAAAAAAATAAAAAACTAAAATGTTCATATCTGCTTTATATTTAACTTCATGTTAAAAATAAAATTTGGACAAAGATTACAGAAAACATTATCTAGAATTTTAAAAACCTACTTGGAGAAAGCGCATATACAGACAGCTAATTTACACATATATATATTTTTTAGATACAAATATTGCTTACTTTTTTTGATTATGTAATGGATGGACTCGATCTGCTCTTGCTCACGGTGCTTTAAATCTGATCATCGCTTTCGGATTTGGTCCTTCATTCGTTTGACCAAAAATTCAACCTCCAAAATGGCAAGGACCTTCTCCAAAATTAGGTCCTTTTGGCTTTTGGGCCTTTCATAGTTGTGCAGCTTTCAATCGTAGTCGTGCTTCTCAAGGAAGCGCACCATCTCCACCATCTCAGCCTTGTTCATGGGGGTGGCTTTGTGCCCCCTATAAGCTCCAGCACCGCGGACCTCCCTCGAATTATCGGAAATCGCCATGCTGCCAGACTCCTGAATCTTCCGCCGTGTGTGTCACATGCAGAAGAGAGATGGTCACGTCCCAGCGCCATCATGCACTGAGAGCGGAGTTTCACGCATGCGCAGTGTATATAAAGCCATAACGCGAAGTCGATGTAACGGCCATAGGAATGATCTGGGAGTGGAGGACGAACGATCGACATCGCCAAAAGGAAACTTAAAATGAAGGTACAATCGTAAATTGGGGCATCAGTGGTTAGTGATCTATACTGGGACCAGATTGTTTATGAGTTTAGCCTGACATTAGGGTTTGTCTTCTGTCTTGCTAATTAATTTAATTCATAATGGTGGATAAATTCACAGCGCCAGACTTTTTGCCAGAATTTATACAGCAGTACCAGGAGCTATGGCAAGTCAAGAGTAGGGATTACTCAAATAAAATCAAGAGGAAGGCAACGATGGAGAAACTGTTGGAATTGGTGAAGACTCTGTATCCCACGGCAGACATCAATTATTTGAAGGCCAAAATTGGTAGCCTGCGTAGTACATATAATAGGGAGCGCAAGAAGGTCATGGAATCCCTAAGATCGGGAGCATCAGCAGATGACATATATGTCCCCAGGCTGTGGTACTACACAGCCTGCCTTTTTTGTTCGACAGAACAATGCCCATCACTCTCAACACTTCCTTCCCTTGGACCACACCCATGCGTTCTACCCCTATAGGGGTACCAGGATCTGGTGAGTAGGGATCTAAAAGGGGAGCAAAACAGTCATCTTACTATTTTGATCTGTGGATTTTTGCACTGAAAAAGTCGAAAAATACTCTGAACACCCACACCACTTTGAAGAGTGATCTAATACCACTTTTAAGAGTCATCCATTACCTCTTTGAGGTGGACTTCCTTTGATCACCTCTGAATGTGGCTATATTTTGTTATAGTTTATGTTGATTGTTTTGATATATTGCACATTTATGATCACAATGCTGTTTTTTTGGGAAACCTGGAGCAGTAATTAAGGCCCCAGGATAGTGTGGTTCTTATCACCTACCTGATAAGGGGGATTCACCATGTCATCTTTCACTGAGTTGAAAAACACTTTGAATACTTTAACCACTTTGAAGAGTGATCCAATACCACTTTGAAGAGTGATCCATTACCTCCTTGAGGTGGACTTCTTTTGATCACTTGGCTATATTTATAAATGTTATAGTTTATGTTGATATATATATGCACTTAGTAATTTATGCTCACCACACCAGGTTTTGGGAAACCAGGAGCAGTAAATAAGGCCCCAAGATATTGTGGTTCTCATCACTTACTTGATAAGGAGGATTCACTACGTCACCTTTAATTACCTACCCGGGAAGGGAGGTTTATTATCTTCAGTTCAAAAGCAGTGCCATCTATTACCTATTTTATTTACCTTTAACATAAGTAAATATGTTGGACCCCTCAAATTCTGTATTAAAACATTTGTGCCTGGCATAGACTTTAAGGGGGAACCCCATGCAAGAAGCCCCCAAAAATCCATGCCAGACCCTTTTATGAGCATGTAGGCAAGGAAATTCCTGGCCAGGAAAGGGTGTGTGTGCAAGTGTGTGCCCCTCCCCCAGAACCATACCAGGCCATATGTCCTTAACATGGAAAGGGTTTCTTGCCAGATCAGACCATCCTGGCAAGACACCTTGTCCTCATGTTTATGAGGACAGGAGCCTCTTCCCCACAAGCCTGTCCTGTTGTTTTTGGGGGTCTGAAGAATTTTACATCAGTCCAGGCAATCTTATCCCTTGTGTGGTATATACTGGCTGGGCTAACAGCAAAATGCAGAACAAACCAAATATATTTTTCTTCCTGAAGAAACATGTCGGGCGGTGCTACGCTCCATTGTGTCCCATGTGATCCCAAAAGGATGGGTGTTAGTTTTTTTGCCGGTAGAAAGATTTATATGTGCGCATAACATTTTTAACTTTGTAAGTAGCTATTTTGCCTCTTTTTTCAATAAACACTTTTTTATTGGTATCACACTAATGGAGTTTTTCACTCTTCCTTATGAAATTCTTTTGGATGATCTGGGGATACTGTGAGTGGAGGCTATAGAGAAAAATTACCTGGTGTTCGGATTACCTTCAGGAGCTTTGCCATGTTATCCCACAGAGGTATATCTGCTCGCTCGGTTGACCTAGCCATAGGTGGTTATTTTTATCTGGTAAAAGTCCCCGATTACCACATTGCTGTGCCACAGAAGATTTTTTTCATTTTTATGCACATTGCACTTTTCATGTTTAGTGTGTGTAGCACTTATTATACCTATTACACTTACGGTTAGTGTGTTTACAAGTTTGTTAGACTTACCCATGCTATTAGTGGATTTGTCTTATACATCATATTTGTACTTTCCACTTTAATTCATATCCATGTGCTTTATCACTTAATTATTGATTTGCGCAATTGTTATTTTTATATTGAGTATATAATGACCTTGCACACTTTTATAATCAGACAGGCTGCTGCCACCTGGTAAAATCCAGACACAGGATTGAAAGTTCCGATCCAGAACTACATAATCCGGCAAAAACCAAAAACATAGCTTTCTTGGCTCAGAATTGACATTAACCCTTAATGTGAATCCTGTGTCATTTTCTTCTTAATTTTCACAGTGACAAGGTCTCTCTCTGTCACAGCCTTTACTATAATCATAGTATGGAACAAAATCTACACCATTGTTCCTATATATCTTCCTAATATAAGTAATAATGCTAAACACTAGACTACTACAGTATGGTTTTATTTCCTAGGGCACAATCCTCCTGCGAGAAGATTTAAGCCTAACCTTTGACCCCGGACTGCAGTCTTCCTCTGGCAAATCCGCTATCCCCTTCAACAAGATAAAAACATTCTAGAAAATGCTACATGACCTACATCTTGCAGACATGTAGAGAACTCCCTATCCCAAAATAAGAACTACACCTTCTTCTCAAATGGCCAGTCCTACGTCTAGACTTCATATTTGCCACAAACCATACCATGGCCTGGAAGCTCTCCTGAGACATAAACATGATATCCTGGTCGAACCACTCTCCCATCTCCCTAAACTTAGACATTCTTAAACCATAGGTTAGGAAGTAGTCATGCACGTAAATGACAATACAGCCAAATTAGCATGGATACAATCACCAAGTCCTTAGCTGATGATTCAGATACTCCCCACTGCTCTACCTAATCATTGGAAATTTTTCAAGCAGTACCCCCTCAAATTGTAAAGGCATCCATACGGGGCGGGGGGGGGGTGTTATAGGCATTCTGCTGCCACAATGCTTTAAATTGTGGTGTGGAAAAAATATCCCCTGTTACATTTTGTGTTCAGTGAACAGTGCCTCCCTCTGAATGGGACTAATTGTTGCATTGCGACATAGTGGTGCAGGCTTTTAGGGGTTAAAGGGGTTGTTAACCCTCGTTTTTTTTTTTTTTTATAAATGACTAACATATCATACTTACCTCCACTGTGCAGTTCGTTTTGCACAGAGTGGCCCTGAACCTCCTCTTCTGGGGTCCCACGGCAGCACTAGTGGCTCCTCCCGCATCAAGTCTCCACGTTGGAGAAGCACTCTCCTTGGTGGACACTCACTCTGGGGCACTCCAGAGTCCCGCATCTGCGTCCTTTCACACAGAATGCAGGACGCGACCCCTCCCCCGGCACAGCGTCATTGGATTTGATTGACAGCAGCAGGAGCCAATGGCTGCACTGCTATCAATCTATCCAATCGGGACATGAGTCACCAGCTACAGATGGTTTGCTCATTCCCAGACAGAGGATGATAGCATCCAGGTAAGTAAAACAGGGGCTTGGGGGTGGGGGGGGGGGGCTGCAACACTAAAAAAGGTTTTTCACCTTAATGCATAGAATGCATTAAGGTGAAAAACCATGAGGGTTTACAAGCTCTTTAAAACAGGTGGTGAGGAGGCATAATATAATGCCTCCAAATCATTTTTCAAATGCCCTCTGTGAAGCGATCTACTGTGGATCACTCTTTAGAGGGCTTCCACAAGTGTAAAAAGCCCTTACATAGATTGGAATTGTTTTACTGTATTTCACAAAAGATAGCTGAAAAGGCTGAGAAGAGTCTTTGATCAGTTCAGTTCAGGTGGGTGGCCAGTTACAAGAACACACACATTTTACCAGAAACAGGTATTTTTACACTTGCAGAAAAAGTTCTTAGCCTACAAAAAGAAAAAAAAGGCAGTTGTCACATATATAGCAATAGTAAGCTGCAATATGTTACATTTTTGTTCTTAGGTCTAGCAATACTTTACCTCAAGTTATTTTTATACTTTCAGTGTAGAATGACTAAGTAATTTTTCTTTGCTATATAACTCAGGGAAGCAAACTGTGAGTCAATTAACTAGCTGTAAACCATTCAAATCATATGGTAAAATTACCATTTTCACTGCCTGCACATGTAACTTGAGGACACAAACTATATGTTAAAACTCTAAAATGTTCTGTTATCAGAACAATTACATTGCTCTGGGGAAAGCAGAAGTTGTAAACAGATAGTTTTCTGATGGGAAATGTAAGATATAAGTAATTTCACTGCTGCAAGACTATGCAATACATTGAAGAAATGCTAAACCACAGTTTAATGCCACATTAAATATGCATTATACTTCCACAGAGAATTCTAAAACCTAATTATTTATTTCTCTGCCTGCTTCTTAGACATTGCATCCAAGCCCATGCTGGTTGGAATTAAACTATGTACACCTTATAGCCATGACTTTATGACCACCCACGTAATATGTAACAGGTCCCCCTTATTGCTGCCCATACAGACCCTTTTGCCACCAAAAACAGCCCTGACCCATATACCTGTATTTATGCATGAATTTGTAATCCTGAAGCATACCATTTACCCATTGCAATGGAAGTTTCCAATATGGTTTGATTACTCTTTGACAATTGGTGTCTGTGATATTTACACGTTTTATAAGAAAATATTTTTAAATGGTGATTGCACCAGTGTTTTCTACGCCCTTCCTCCTCCCTATTACTTTGAGCATAGGATATATTCATCTATAACATCATTGCCTCCAGATGTTCTCTGTGAGGCCAGTCAGGTGTCACAGTCTCCATGTAAAATTTTTAATGAATCTGCCAAGCTGTAATAGTTCTTTCACAGCATATCCTCTATTAATTTCAATGGAGAGCCCTTCTGAAACATGATAGGTTTGCAGTTGAAGAAAATGGAGGCAATATGTGCTATTACAGTTCAACAAATTTCTGAAAATTATAGACAGAAGCTGTACCACCAGGTGATCTACACATTGCAAAAATTGGGTCACTGTTGTTATAGTTAAATATATGCTATGGCTAAAGTGCTAGTGGAGGGAATCATTGCACTATGATCATTGCCATAAGATCATTGCACTATGCAATTTTTTGCATTGTCAGTGGTCATAGATTTTCATTGCTTTCATGGACTTTAAAGTGATACTAAAGTCTTGTTTTTTTTTTGTTATTTATACTTACCTGCCCCGTGCAGTGGATTTGCACAGAGCAGCCTAGATCCTCCCCTTCTCGGGTCGCTCTCTGGTGCTCCTGGCCCCTCCCACCTGTTGAGTGCCCCCACCGCAAATAGCTTGCTATGGTGGCACCTGAGCTGGGCCACTGCTCCCTGTGTCCATTTAGACATAGAGCTGCGGCCTGGCTTCATCCCCCTTTTCTCCTCATCGGCTGACTGAATTTGATTGCAGGCAGTGGGAGCCAATGACGCCAAACTGCTGTCTTAGCCAATGAGAAGGAGAGTCCTGGGCAGCCGAGATACTGTTGAAACATTGCTGTATCTAGATGGACCCCAGGTAAATATTAGGGGGGCTAAGGGGTGCTGCTGCACACAGAAGGTTTTTTTATCTTAATCCTTTTACGCCTAAGCCTATTTCTGACATTTGTTTTTTACAAGTTAAAATCCATATTTTTTGCTAGAAAATTACTTAGGGAGGGGCGTGGCCTGGACGGAGACCTAGATGGCTGCTTGAGACCTGAGCTCCTGTAAACTGGGGACCGTGATTAGCTACTTGGGGAGATTTCAGCACCAAAAACGCCATGAATAGAACGACCAGGAGCTCCTCCACCTCCCGCACACCCGCCGAGACCGGGACACAGCTGAGTCGCAATATACCGGAGATATTCCGGACACAGCGCCAGCCGATACACGCGGCCTTACAGGCGCCCTTGCAGGCCCAAGCACCGGACTCCCCTAAAACAGCGTCCGCTACTCAGATGTCAGGGGCGGGGACACCCCCCTTCCTGCAGACCCAGCCGCCCAGCCTGCTGGACCTGGAGAAGTTTGCCACGGACATCAAGAGCACAGTGATGGCTGCCATTGCCGACCTCCGCTCAGACTTTCAAACAGTAACTCAGCGCATCAGTGATGTGGAAGAAACCACTCAACATCATGCTGCAGCCATTCGCCAAGTTCAGGGAACCTACGATGCACAGCTTACACACCTTCTAGATCTCCACAGACATATCGAAGATCTAGACAACCGCGGACGCAGACACAATATCAGGGTGCGTGGCGTGCCTGAAAATAATGACCCTGGTCTTCTACAGCAAACTGTAAGTAACATCTTTAATGATCTAATAGACCGACCGGCTGATTCTCCAATAGAGATGGAAAGAATACATAGAGCATTGCGCCCTCAGCCCCGAGATAATTAGCCGCCCAGGGATGTAATTTGTTGTATAGTGAATTTCCCCCTGAAGGAGGAAATCCTTAGGAAGGCGAGGGAAAAAGGTCGGATCATTCATAATGGCGCCGAGATTAAACTGTTTCAGGACTTATCGCAGATAACCCTACAGAATAGAAGGGCGTTGCGCCCCCTGCTGGAAGCTCTGCGGTCTCGGAACATACAATATCGCTGGAAATTCCCATTCGGATTGTCCGCGACCGCTAGGGGGCGCTCGGCCCTACTCCGCACCCCGGAAGACCTTCAGGCTTTCTGTGACCAGCTCGATCTCCCCCGCATGGATCTTCCAGAATGGTATTCTTTCTACTACCCAACGGAACCGTGGCTTCCTGTCTCTCTTAACCCGTCGCCGAAAGCACAGCGACAAAGATCGAGAAGATATCGAGACGGGCCATCCTCACCTAACAACCGATCTTCACGACGAGATATATACCATCAAAACCCTGGATCTCCGTCTTCACCTCCAGCCAGAAGAGATCGCATGGAGGCCTAACAAGCAACACTTTTTCAGCTAATTTTGATCCACATACGTCATGTGACTGCCCCTTGCCATCTGCTCTCACGCCTATGTTTTTCTTTTTTTTTCTCCCCCCCCCTTGTTTTTTTCCCCTCTCCCTGCGCTTGTCTTTATTTCTTGATACAGCATAGATGACACGCCTGACCTGCAATCAAAAAACCCTCACCGGATGAAGTGAATGACTCACAGACACGCAATTCCTCCTGCCCACCAACCTCCTGGCCTCAATTATGGCTGCTTGGCCATGTGACAAGCGGCTTATGCAGACATGATCAGGTATACCCCCGCACAGGACAACCTTACTGGGAAGGTAAGATAAGGGGAGCTGTGTGTACACTTCACACTTCCCGCTTCCTCCTCCCTGTGCAACAGATCCTAAGGGGGACCGTACCTAGACCACCACAGTGACTCTCATTGATTCACCTAGATCCTTACACTCCATCCCGGAGCGTGGGTAGGAGGTTTGCTGGCTTGACATCTTGCCGCTGCATTACCGGACATAACATACCTCCAAATGCAATAATGTGGACCTCCCATCTCCAATACGCTAGGTCCTCACCTTGTGGTCTCCAACATGCCTCCAGTTGGCTTAACCATCACCCATCCACATCCAAATGGCTCTGAATTCCACCTTAGGTTAAGTTAAGGTCCTTGGACTTAATTTAAGTAGCCTGTCTTGGGATAACCAGCATTGGATAGAATGGGAGGAAATGCATACAGTTATAAAGTGATGTGTTGATGCACCCCTATATGCAATGTTTGTAACCCCCTCTTGCACAAAGTCTTAACCACGGAATTACATGCATACTCTCCGGGGCACTTAATCAGTCTGAATTAGGGGGGAGGAGGGCTGGGACTGATTCCCTGACCATTTCTGGGTGAATCACCCACAGTACCATGACCCCATGCTTAGTCTACTCCATCTGGATTTCTAAACACCACAGGGAATCCCTTGTGGTGTGTGGCAACAAATTGTCCCCCTTGAAAATTTGATTCCGAATTTCATAAAAAATTCCCCCTTTTTTTTTTTTTTTTTTTTTTTTTTTTTTTTTTTTAGTATTGGCTATGTGTGGGGAGAATATGCATGGGATCCCATACACCCCTATTATAACCCCAGGCTGTAACCCATGTTCTATATTTTATGTTCTAAATGTTTGCAAACGGTTGCCAGGGGATACACCATACACCCACATTGGCGATTGACGCGTGAAGCACTCCGAGTTTCTGCGACTGCCCTTCTTTACTTTGTTTACCTACTTTGACCGGTTCCGTCTCAGGACTAACTAGGGATCTTCTCCTTTTAGACCCTTTTAAGCACTCCAGATTCTCGGGGACTACATACGCAACCCCCTTGCTGCTAGACCACTCTCGATAGTGGTAACAATAAACAATAAATATTTAACATTTAATGAATATTTTCTATCGCTGCACTATAGTGGTTATGACCTAATGGGCACGGTCGCTCTTTTTGGGATTCAACCTGCAGAACTATATCGATATAGAGCATTTATCTTAATGTTCCCTCCCCTTTTTTTTTTTTTTTGGCATGGTGACTCATGGGGGCAGTTCCACCCAATCAGACAAGGAGTCCTCGAGTTTAAATAGATTTTAGATTAAGTAGACTATGTTTTTCTCTCTCCAGAGGCTCTCGAAGGCGCCAAACGTTGCTCAGACATAGGAGAGGTCAGCCTTTGGCCTCGACAGCCATACATACTGTTTCAGGTTATATGTTACATACTATATGTTAACTATATGCTAACTTTTTACTTGTAAAGTTAATGTTTTTGGTTGATATGCTCAAATCGCAAAACTGTTATGGCTCCCCAAGGTCATTATCATACACTACATGCACGGTTCCTTTCCCATGGTCCCCAGTTTGCGGAACCACCTGTGGGTTTTTCCGTTTGTACCTACGCTCCCACACAGCGGTTTCCTTTGGATTCCCGCTGACTTACCAGCTATAGGTGGAATAGTATATCTATTATATATCTATCCCCTCTATAGGTGGAATAGTATATCTATTTCCACCTCTGGTAAATCACTAAATCCCGTGTCTCCCATACTTTACCCCTTCTGCTTGTTGTCCCCTACCTTCCCTCCCTAGTCTTTCCTCCTCTCCCCCCTCCTTCCCCCGTCTTTCTTTTTCCCTCTCCCCCCCCCCCCTTTCTGTAGGGGGGTCTTTGGGTATTTTTTTTTTTTTTCTGTATCTTCCACTTTCCTGTACCTCAACTGCTTGGTGTTTCCTCTCCACGCTTACCCCTATTGTGGAAGAAGGCCCGCTCCCCCCTACTCTGGGTACTTCCCCACTCCCCCCCCCGGCTGACTGAGTTCCACCTGCACTGATTTCCTGAGGGCCTACTATTAACTTGCTTTCTTAACCACTCCTATGGAAAGGACCATGGCGCCTACTCCATCCCTAACGATGAAGTGTATATCATTGAATGTTAAGGGCCTTAATCTCCCAGAAAAAAGATCTCAGATTCTGAACTCCCTGACCAAACACAAAGCACAATTCATTTTTCTTCAAGAAACACATTTCCGCTCTGATGCGGTGCCTAAACTATCTAACCATATCTATCGAACAGCACTGCACTCCACCAACCCAGTAGCAAAAACAAAGGGGGTTTCGATATTAATCTCCAGACATGCCAACTTCCACCAGACTGACTCACTTATCGACCCAGAAGGCAGGTACATTTTTATCAAAGGTACATATGCCTCGAAACCAATTACATTAGCTAACATCTACTGCCCCAATGAACATCATGTTTCCTTCTTCAGGAAAATATGCAACCTACTTTCGACTTTTCAGTCGGGTTTGGTTCTGCTGGGAGGTGATTTTAACGCCCCGTTGAACCCTGTCCTGGACTCTTCGTCAGGAGCCTCTACCCTACCATATCGAGCCCTCCGGCAAATCAAAATGCAACTCCAAAACCTCACACTCCACGACGCTTGGCGTACCATGTACCCCTCCGTGAGGGACTACACTTTTTACTCGGCGCCCCACGGCAAATATTCGAGAATTGATTATTTCTTTCTCTCTCAAAAGGACCTAGCCCTACTCCAACAAACAACCATAGAACCAATGTTCCTATCCGATCATCATCCTATCACAATCACCCTTTCCTACCCTGAATCTAGAGCAAGAACCAAAACATGGAGACTGAACCCCTCTTTACTCAATGACCGAATGACGGTAGAACACTTGAAAACCTGTATAGACCTTTATTTCAAGGAAAACACTACCCCAGATGTCTCTACTGTTTCCCTCTGGGAAGCACATAAATGTGTATTACGTGGCAAACTTATTACACTCGCAGGGAAAGCCAAACGGTTACACCAAGAAAACATAACTTCTTTGATTATGAAGATCAAAAAGTTAGAAATGGCCCACAAACAGTCGCACGCTCAATCCACCTTACAAGAATTACTACAGGCCCGATCGCTTCTTTTGGAAGAATTAGGTAAACAAAATAGGAAACGCTACGTTCTTGGCCAAAGAGTTTTCTATGAGCATGGCAACAAATGCGGGCGTCTTTTGGCCCGCACGATCCAAGCCTCTAGAACCTCATCAACGGTTCATCATGTGCGAAATGCTCAGGGATTACTCTTACCCAGGAACGACGATATAGCGAAAGAATTTGAGAGCTTTTATGCCAGACTTTACAACTTACACCAGAATCACCCCGGAACATCCGCGTCAGCCGCACGAGTCGACCGCATTAGAGAGTTTCTCCAAAACAAATATCCGCCCAACAAGCTCAGGACATGGAAATACCTCTTACGAAATGGGAACTAGAGCTGGCAATTAAACAGATGAAAACTGGCAAGAGCCCAGGCCCAGATGGCTTCTCTCTCCAGTACTACAAGACATTCCTAGACTCCCTTGCCCCGAAACTTCTCTCCACCTTTAATGCTTTTTCGGACCCCCAGATATTGCCAGAAGGAATGCTTATGGCTCACGTAGCGGTAATCCCTTAGGAAGGTAAGGATCCCACCCAAGTCTCAAACTACAGGCCCATATCGCTACTAAATGTAGATATCAAAATATACGCAAAAATCTTGGCCAACAGATTGCTCCCTTTGATTCCCGAACTCATTTCTCCAGATCAGGTGGGATTTGTCCCTGGAAGGGAAGCCAGGGACAACACTATCCGTACCCTGAATCTCCACCATTGGCTCACATCCTCTAGGTCACAAGGGTTCTTCCTCTCCCTCGATGCTGAGAAGGCGTTTGACAGAGTGGCCTGGGACTATATGCGGGAGGTGCTGGTTGCTGTTGGCCTGGCGCCCCGCATGCTCTCACATGTATTAGCCCTGTATTTGAATCCTTCTGCCAAAGTAAAGGTTAATGGCCACCTGTCAAATGCCTTCCCCATCAGCAATGGGACACGCCAGGGTTGCCCCTTATCCCCCCTAATTTATATCCTGACGCTGGAGTCCCTCCTCAATAAAATAAGATCCAACCCTGACATTGGAGGTCTGACTGTCGGTAGAAGGGAATTCAAGGTCGCAGCCTTCGCAGACGACATTCTTCTGTCCCTGAGCTCACCCCGCATCTCACTACCCAACTTACTAAAAGATCTTGAGTTTTTTGGCACTTTATCAAATCTCAAGATCAATCACTCAAAATCTAATGCTTTGAATGTGACTCTTCCCGCCCAGGAGGTAATCCACTGTCGGAATGCCTTCCCTTTTCAATGGGAAGAGGGGGTGATCACTTACTTGGGAATCAAAATTACCGCGCGGCTGTCAGACCTCTATATGTCTAATTTCCACATAGCCCTCAGCAAAATTCAAAATCATTTTAAGGAGTGGATGGGCTTGAAGGTCTCCTGGTTTGGCCGTTCGGCATTAATTAAAATGATCATTCTGCCAAGATTACTCTATCTTATGCAAACCATTCCTATTCATCTTCCCCCGGCCTTCTTTGCAGCTTATCGCAAAGCTTGTTCCACCTTTATATGGAAAAACTCTCCACCCCGCATAAAATATTCCCGCCTAACGACGCAGAAAAAGAATGGGGGTATTGGCCTTCCAGACTTATATAGATATTACCTGGCGTGTCACCTCACTAGGATAGTAGACTGGATTCACAGTATCAACAAGCTCTGGGTAGCCCTGGAAAATTCACTGATACCAGGGCCTCTACACCTACTCCCCTGGCTGTCTCACAAACCCTGGACACAGAAGATAGTATCTCACCCCCTGATCTACCCCTCCTTGCTGGCCTTTAGAGGAGCAATGAAATTGGGTTTGGCTGCCTCAGTACCTGGTCCCCTAACTTCCTTGAGAGAGAATCCAGACTTTCCCCCGGGAGACTCCTGCTCCTATTTGCTACGCGAATGGCCGCATGATGACGTCTTAACTCTCCACTTTTTCTCAGAGGGATCCCCTCTCCCATATGAAAGAATAGTTAACATGTCCAAGATTGCTTCTTTTCCCTTTTGGTCGTATCGACAAATCCGCCACTTTCTCTCGTCCCAACCACACCAATCTTGTTGGACCAAACAACTCACTCCTTTTGAATCCCTTTGCCACTACAAAACACAACAAAGGCACTTAATCTCCTCAATATACGCCCTCCTTTCATCTTCATTAACCTCTCATCCGGTATCTTCACAGCTGGCTTGGGACAAAGACTTTCAAACACCCCTCTCTACAGAAGGGTGGGACACGGTCTATGAATACGCACATAAATGCTCACTAAATGTTGCAATCCAAGAAAATGGCTACAAAATTGCCACTAGGTGGTATAGGACCCCTTCCCAGCTTCACAAATTTTCCCCCTCTATCCCTAACACATGCTGGAGATGCGGCAAGCAGGAAGGGACGATGCTCCACATATGGTGGGACTGCGAACGCATTCAACCCTTCTGGAGGGAGGTCAGTGAAATCATTTCACACATCACTACAGATACCCTGGACTACACCCCCGCACAATTTCTTCTACATCACACCTCTTTACCCAAAAAAACATACTAGAAGTCTCTGGCTATGCATTTGGTGAATGCCGCCAGATTATGTATCCCAGTGCATTGGCGTTCCACGCACACCCCGTCCATTGGAGAGTGGTACAGGAGAATTTCTAAAATAAAAGAGATGGAAGAATTGATTCATATTTCACAGGAAAGAACACATAAATTTTCTTTCACCTGGGCGTGCTGGAATCACTATGTGACTACTGAACGCTATCGCCAACATGTACTATAAAAAGTGATATGTGAACTTTAACCCTAACGGTGGACTCTCGTCGGTGGAGGGGGATGTGGGGGGGAGTGGGCCTTCCAGGGGCAGTGTTCTGGGGCGCCTTCTCAAACTCCCCCCTTCATCTTAGACCCCCTCTTCCTCATTATTTTATTTGTGTATTTGTTTATTTTTCCTCTTCCCTTGTTGCCCCTCTCTCCCTTCCTGCCTTATTTTCCTGATCCTACCCCTTATTGCCCTCTCCTCTTCTTCTTCCCCTATACCCCATGTTCTTTCTCCCCAACTTCGGCCTTCTCCTAGGTAGCAGGTCTTCTTAACCGTGTCTTAACATAGTCCTACATAGAGGCTTGCAAGGGTACTTCACTCAGAGAAATGAACTGGGACCAGCCGTATCACCTATCTCCTGGCCTTGGTTGGGCTTAACTGCTCAGGGGGGAGAGGGGGGGAGGGGAAATGTGAAGAATGATCCTCCACCCCACAGCTATTATATTCTGCATATCTGGCTGTGTTACCAGTACTGTATTATCATAAACTATATTGGATGTACCCAGCATTTCTTAGGCTTCCATACCCTGCTTGTTAATTACATTTCTGTGTCATTTGATTTGAATTGTGAACTGTAACTTGCTCTTTTAACACTAAATAAAATCTTTACGGATAAAAAAAAGAAAATTACTTAGAACCCCCAAACATATATTTTTTTAGCAGAGACCCTAGGGAATAAAATGGCAATCATTGCAATATTTTATGTCACACAGTATTTGCGCAGCAGTCTTTCAATCACATTTTTTTGGGGAAGAAAAAGACACTTTCATGAATTAAAAAAAAAAAAACATTAAAGTTAGCCCAATTTTTTGTATAATGTGAAGGATGATGTAATCCTGAGTGAATAGATACAGAACATGTCATGCTTTGAAATTGCGCACACTCATGGAATGGCAACAAAATACGGTACCTAAAAATCTCCATAGGTGAAAGTAAGTAAAAATGTAACGGTTACCAGATAAGAGTTAGAGAAGGTTTTTGCTATAATTATTGCTCTTACGGCAATAACTCACATGTGGAGGTCTCCATGACTAAGTCCCAGTGACGAAACATGTCGGGGCGTGGCTACACGGCAATCCCATACGTAAGTTAGAAGGGAGAGTGAAGGAGGAAGGAGAGACGGACACGGAGTGAGGGTCAGTGTATAGGTGTGGAGGACTGTCTGCTGCGGGCTGGTGAGACTATCATCGGCGTTCATACTCCCTGGGTCCGCCGTGGCCATGTACTGTTGAATCACTGTCTGCTGCTTATTTTGCTGTGATGTTATCTGGCTGCCATTTATCGATCTGCCCATTGATTTTATTTACAATGTGAGTGTATTAGCGTTTGTGATGGATTTGAATAAATCCTTTTAAAAACGGTACTACACTATTGGAGCATTTCTTCTCATCCTTTATGTGAAACATCATCCTGAGGAGAGAGTCTGGAATATATAGCGGTGGATAACAGTGGTTGCTGTTTAACCCCTATAAGAGTGGGTTGAGGCTTATTTTGGCCAAACATGAGAGTGGGAGGCCTTTACAGCTGGTGAGTTTGAAATCCACAAGGGAGTGGAATCACGTCACAGAGGTGTGGTGGACATTTGGATTTGCAGCACTGTCGAGTGGAGACACTTTTATTTTTGGAATTGCCTTCTTATTTTTCACATCATATGTGGACTTTCACTTTTCATTTTTATTTTTTATATTTTTTTTCGCACATTTTATATTGATTCACTATCTGTTGTTTTAATCTTTTTTCAGTTTTCAGTATATAATTTTATGCTTTGAGATTTCTTGTGTGCTGAGAGTTTGAAATCAGTACACATACCTATCACGGGGTGTTAACAATATTGATGTTTCACGTGTATTTTGAGTTATGTTATGTGACATCATCACTGTCTATTCAGTTTTTTTAGGTTTTGGTTTTACTCTCATTAAGGGTTTATACATTAATTGAGTCACTATATGGCATGTGTAAATTCACACTAAGTTGTGGACGTAGAGGTATTATCCATTACACTTATTGCTGTATTTTTAGTATTGCTTAGAGTACTATCTTAGCACTGTAACATCATTAGTGTTCATCCCACAAGTATCAGGGCCAGCGCCACTTTTCCATCTCTACCTTAGGGGGAAATTCAGCTTTTTAAGTGATAAAACTACATTAAAGTTGGACTCAGAAAATCAACAACTGCTGGTTTTGCCCATATACTGTATTTTAAATATAAAGGTCACTAGGCACTTACCATGTTAGCCACTCAATATTATCCATTAATCCATTAAACGTTACTAATTCAATGTTTCTGTTCATTCCTTTGCTGTTTTTATATAACACTAAGCTTATTACTGTCAGAAACCATGAATCAGACCAAGACAGAAGTACAGTTAAATCACACTTGTTTAACAATAAAAGTAAATAGAACAAACGTAGTCAAAACATAGCAAAAGTTCAGTAACCGAAGCAGATAGTCAGACAAGCCAGAAAGTCAGGAAGCCAGGGATCAGCATAGTGGAACAGCAAGCATGATCTGTAGCCAGAAGGAATGTTAGACAAGCAAGTCTTTAACAGGAACGCAGGAGATAGTCTCTGTGATGTTGACAAAGGCGAAGGCAGAGATTATCTGGGCTGGACGGCTTAAGTAGGCAGGACTGACGAACAAGATATCATCAACAGGTGAGTCACTGTGGAGAGATAGGAGCTGGCAATTAGCCGACAGCTAAGCGGCCAGCTCAGAGGAAGGAAGGGCTGAGCCCAGCCCTGACAGTACCCCCCTCTGAGGACCACCGGGCTTGAGGGGAAAACGTCTATGGAAATCACGGAGGAGGACAGGGGCATGTACATCTGAGGATGAGGTTCCTCCGGACCGTACCCTTTCCAATGCACCAGGTACTGTATGCACCCAGGGAACCTACGGCATTCAACAATGGACTGTACTTTATACTCCTCGTGGTACAGGTTGAGGACATGGCACAGAGGTGGAAAAGCGGTTGCAGACCAAAGGTTTTAATAAGGAGACATGAAATACATTTGAGATACGCATATTAGAAGGAAGGTCTAATGCATAAGCCACTGGGTTAATCCTGCGAAGAATACAGAAAGGCCCAATAAACCAAGGTGCGAACTTCAGAGAGGGAACACAAAGTCAGAGGTTGCGAGATGACAGCCAGACCCTGTCCTCAACCTGGTAGGAAGGCGTAGGCAGGCAGCTTCGGTTGGCATGGAGTCTGTACCTATCATTAGCATGTCCCAAAGCCTCCTGGACGTGCCCAAGTGGAACGAAGACCACAGAGATGCTCCTCTAAGGCAGGAATACTCTACGGAACAGGGAACAATCAGGAAGCAGAATTCAAGGCACTATTGTGAGCAAACTCCACCCATGGTTATGCCTCGTACACACGATCGGACATTCCGACAACAAATGTTCGATGGGAGCTTGTTGTTGGAAATTCCGATGGTGTGTAGGTTAGATCGGAAATTTTTTGTCAGAATTTCCGACAACAAAAATTTGAGAGCTTGTTCTCAAATTTTCCGACAACAAAATCCTTTGTCGTAAATTCCGAGCGTGTGTACACAATTCTAATGCACAAAATTCCATGCATGCTCTGAATCAAGTACGAGACGGAAGCCCTCGGTCTGGTAAAACTAGCGTTCATAATGGAGCTAGCACATTCGTCACGCTGCACATTTTTAAATCTTTTAATGCAGCGCATTCTCTTCTTCTTTATAATGCTAGAATTATGAAGTTGTTTTGCTGCTGATATTCACACAGAGTTCTCACAAACTGATTTCTTTATTATTTCTTTTTCAAAAGTTTTTTTGAAAGATATTGAAAGTTACAAAATGCACATTTCGTGAATCACAGATGCAACTGCACTTGTTTTTCAATACATCTTACGTAAGCAGAAAGCGGCCTAAGAGTCTATTCCAAACAATTGCAACTGTGTACATTGTAGTTACGTTTAGTGTAAGTGGTTCCGTAAAAACTCAAGTTTAAACATATTAAAGATTTGTTAGACCTCTATGCAGTAAATTGACATTGTCTATCATCATAAACAACTGAGTATTTGTAGTAACGTCTTATATTATTAGACATGTGCACACTGAAATATTTTGTTTCGGAATTTCGTTTTCGTCTGAAATATACATTTATTTTGTTACTCCCGAAATTCGTTTTTATGTATTTAGTTTTTTGTTAAAAATTGCATTCCTCCAAAAATCCAAATTAAGGTCGAATCTGTCATTGAAAGCTTATGGTGTCTGTCGAATGTTCAAAGAAGATTCGACGGAGCAGCTAAACTGTACGACACCGTATAGTTTACCTGCTCCGTCGAATCTTCTTAGAACTTTCAACAGACACCATAAGCCAAAGTACGTGTGTTCTTAGTTCTAGCTATTTTACTGCTCCTCCTCTTTGGTTACAATCAGCCAATAACATTCATCATCATCATTATTTTTATTTATCTTTTCTCCCCTACGTCGAATCTTTTCTCCCCTACATCGAATCTTTTCTCTCTATGTAGAATAATGTTGGACTAATAGAGTTAAGGTTAGGCACATTCGACCACAGGTTTGATGGACACAGATTGTTATTGTCATCATCATGTCGAATCTCCTATCTATATCGAACTTTTGTAGCAACGAAAACGAAAATAAACCATTTGTTTATGTCGGATCTTTGGTTTTTCGGATTCTGCACTTTCGTTATCGTTTGTTAAAACGATAACGAAAATACCTGAAATTCGGGCGAAAATGCATTCGGACAAAAACGAATGCACATGTCTATATATTATGCATTCTTATCATCTGTTGAAGTTCCTATATTAGGTGTATAGGTAAAGAGAAAGCAAAGGGAAGAAAAAAAGAGATGTAGAAAGAGAGCAAAAGAGTGGTGCATGAATCTTAGATAAATTTCAGGTTGTCTGTATTAAGATCGAAGCACTCTTGTATCAGATATCACAGTAGTCATCACGGGGTGTGCCGGTTCATTATTTCTTCGTAAGTTTTAGAGTATTTGAAGCTGAACCATGGCTGCCATGTCTTATTGAATCTTTCCACATTACCCCTGTCCTGGGCCAATGTGTCCTCCATCTCATACATCTCGTATTCTATGCAGCCATTCTGGGATAGAGGGCACCCTGGAAGAGTTCCAGTGCAGAGGGATCAGTGACTTGGCTGCATTAAGCAGGTGCTTGGTCAGAGAGTGCTTATACCTTCTAAGTGAAAAACTAGATATATGTAATAAGCAGAATGCCGCATTCAAATTAAGTGTAGTTTCTATGATTAATTTAATTAAGTTCTGGACTGCAGTCCAATAGCCTGTAATCAGTTTGCAGCTCCACCACACATGTATCAGAGTTCCTATTTCTTGTTGACACCTTCAGCAAATCTCGGATTTTTGGTTATCCCAGTCATGAAGCCTGTCAGGTGTATGGTACCAGTGCATCAACAATTTGTAACTCATTTCTTGTTGTCTTGTGTTCATAGAACATTTATGTGCCAATATGCATGCATACCTCCATTGTCTCTCTGATATGTCCTCTTTCAGGTCCTCCGACCACCTCCTCCTGTGTGTGTCCGCCTCCAGACTCTTCGGGTACTGTAGCCAAGTATAGGCAACTGAAGTGGCCCTGTCAAGTGGGGATTTGCTATGGCAGATCGACTCCAGACCAGTTAGGGGTCTGCTTATGTCTCGAGGACTCTTAAATTTGCCTAGGTAGCTTCGGATTTGGAAATATGTCCATTGGCATAAGAGGGGTAAATTCCTTTCATTTTTTATAGATACCCAGTCTTTAAATTTGTCTCCCTGAAAGCAGTCTCCTGCAAGTAGGGGGTTCTTGTCCATTGAGGATTGTAATGTTGTGTTTTGTTCACCTGGTATAAAATCGGGGTTGTCCTTCAGTGGAGTTAATGGACTGGGAAGTGTAGTAACGTCTTTTTACTTGGCTAGGTTATGGAATATCTCTAGGGTGGTTCCTGTGAGGGGATGTCTTTTTAGAACGCGTGGGTATTTATTCCGCGGGGTCCAAGGTGAGAATGTGAGTGGGATTGGGCTTAGGTCTGCTTCCAACAAGACCCAGTCCTTTGCATGTGCGTGGCAGTGCCAGTCAATCACCCTAGCTATATGGGATGCGTAGTAGTAGTGTTTGAAGTTCGGAAGCCCAATCCCTCCTAGTTCCTTGGGTTGTGTCAATTTTGTCAATCTTATCCTAGGTTTCTTGTGCTGCCAGAGGAACCTCAGAACGGCAGCATTCAGTGCTTTTAAAAAGTTCCAGCCACTAAGATTCCTCTCGCAGCTCCTGAGGAGTGGGGTATAATTTTTCTCGAAAACGGACTGTAATTGGGGTGTTAACTAAGTCCCTAAATACTTGAGTGCTGAGGGTTCCCATCTAAATGTGGAGTTAGTTTTAGTCTGTTCAAGAATCGTGTCTGGGAGAGAGATATTTAGGGCCTCAGATTTCGAATAATTGATCTTTAAGTTTAATAAGTATCCGTAATGGGAAAATTCCTTCAGTAAGTTGGGGAGGGATATTAATGGGTCTGTCAGGAAGAACAAGAGATCATCAGCATACGCTGCAACTTTGAACTCCCTGTCCTTCACCACAAATGAACTGCTTCATTTGATTTGATCCTTCTAATAAAGGGTTCTAACGAGAGAATGAATAACAGGCAACAGTGGGCACCCCTGTCTAGTCCCGTTCGTGACATGTACTTTCCTTGATAACGTGCCATTTATTTTCAGATGTGCTGTCGGATTTTGATATAACGCAGAGATCCAGGACATCATATGTGTGCCCATGCCTACGTGCCTACAAATAGCCATCATATAATCCCATGCTACTCTATTGAAGGCCTTCTCTGCATCCATGGAAAGGAGAAGACCCTCGATATTTCGCGACTTTGCTGTGTGAATCAGGAGTAGGGCTTTGGTAACATTGTCTTTAGCCTCTCTGCCCGGGACAAAACCGACCTGTTCCAAACCTATCAACCCTGGGAGGAGGGGGCCCAATCTCAGAGCAAGAACCTTTGCGAATAGTTTGACATCTAGATTCAGTAAAGAGATGGGTCTGTAGTTAGCACATTCTCCTGGGTCCTTGCCCTCCTTCGGTATTATTGCAATGTGTGCCATAAGGAAGTCAGGAGTCACTTCCCTCTGTGAGGACAGGGAGTTCAAAGCATCTCTGAGAGGTTTCGTTATTATGTCGGTAAAGCTTTTGTAGTAAATTGAGGAGAAGCCATCCGGTCCTGGGCTCTTACCTGTTTTAAGTTTAGTAATAGCTTGTCTTAGTTCTAGGGACATCAGGGGATCTTCTAATAAGTTGGAGTCAGATTCATTAAGGGTGGGTAATCCTCTTTGGGCTAGGTAGTCTTGGATAATGTGCGTCCTATTCCCTGTCATATGTGATTGTCGGTGTTGTTGGGGCAGGTTGTATAGGTTTGTGTAAAAGTCATGAAAATGTTCTGCAATCGCCTCTGATGTCACATCAAGTTTTCCAGTCTTGTTTTTGATACCAGCAATGGGGTTGTTAGAGTTATGTATCAAAAAATAAGTTCCCGTTCCCCATTGAAAACGTCAAACGTGTGACGAAACGCGTCTGGGAGGGGCGTGCTAACGTCACCACATTACGCTATTGAGGACGGGAGTGTGTCCGGAGGCCGGCCGGCTCCGTATTTCGTTTCTTTATTCGATTGCTTTTATTCGACCATTGTAAGTGTTTTTTCGTTTCTTAATAAATGTGATTTAGTCAGTATTACACTATCTGGCTCTCCATTATTCACATGCCGCCGAGTCGGGACGGAGAAGACAGGATGTGACATACCATTTTGGCTGGGAGTGTTTGTGTACCTAATACATCTGCTTATGTGCCTTTCCTGTCTGGTAAGGGGACAACCCTAAAGGTTTGCCTTATTTATCCTCTGGTGGCGGGTCTTATGCTTCTACATATCTGCATATGAGGGATGGCCCTCTGGTAAGCAGTTTGTATCACTAATAATACTGGTTGTTATTTTTATTCTAATCTTCCATACATTTTTACAAGTTTTCACTGGGAGTATTCTTTTAAGCCGACCACTTATCCTACATCTGGTAAGCAGATTTGGAAGACGTCGTTAGCTTTCACAATTTTTTCTACTCATCTTATTTAATATTTTTTCACTTGCGTGTGCATGATACTCACTTCACTGGTTTAGCTAGTAGCACATGTTTTATGATCACACGTGATTTAAAGTTTTTTGGGTGGTCACCTTCCTTTTTTTGTTTGGTGTGGTATATGTCATAACAATATTACACTATATACACTTTTTATATTTTTGTACTATATCCACGGAATACACGGGATGATGGCGCCCCTCCTGTTCCATCTGGAATTTACATCTAAAGGCCCAGGCTGGGTTTAAGCCACTCGCCCTCATAATCTTACCTCTGGTAAGCACAACTGAAGTTGGAGTGTCTTTTGCTGGTTCTGTTTTATCCATCATTATTTCTTTTGGAAAAAATCTTCTGACCCGGAGTGATATCGGGATCACATATTCATGATCATAGGACTGTTATATTGGACTCATGCATCACTTTTTTAGCGCGGTTTCTTATTTTTTGATTCTTGTTGGTGGACTACCCTTGTAACCGCAGCTGGTGTTTATATTTTATACTTTCTATTTATTATTACTGAGCGCAGTTTTTTCCTTTTCACTTTACTTATTTATATTACTGCAGCTAGTTGTTGTCCAGTCATGGACATTTTTGATTTTAGAGCTCAAAAGGTGGTCAACACTGAGGGCGTTTTTGAGGTATATAGAGAAGATGAGAATGATTTGGGGGGGCTTTTCATAAGACTAAAAAACCTTATGATTTCAGAAACCCACACACAGTGGGATATAGCTTATCTTGAGACTTATATCAAAAATTCAATGGTTCCAAGGAGTCTAAGGTGGGAGGTCTCCCCTCAAAATGGTGAAACAGATTTGGAGGGGTGGTTCAAATATTTTAACCAGGCGGGCCTTGCCCTCCTCCGTTTTCTGATTGACAGGAAAACGGTTAAACTTTCAAAAATTGATGCTGAGATTAAAACCTTAAAAGATAAACTCAGCGCCAGTAAAGAAAGTGAGGAGTACAGGGAGAAATCCCAGACCCTGCTAAAAGTCCTTGAAAAAGAGGATAGGGACCAAAAAACTAAGAAAAAGAAAAAATATAACCGTGATTTAAATGATTATCGGAACAATCTGGTTTTTGTCTGGCAAAAGAGATTATTGGAGGACTTGGCAAACCAAACTGCCACTGAGATGGAAGTGTCCACCCAAGGCCAGCTGGCTAACTCTGATGCCTATCCGAGACAGCATCAGACTGTTAAACCTAAAAATGTCAATAAAGCTCTTCCTCCCAAAAATCAGAGAGGCCCCTCACGCTATCAATCTCCTCAGAGATCTGTTGGGGTTGTCAAGTCCAATAATATTCCCCCATACCAACCTTACAATTCGGGGCCCCCTAGATCTAGTTTTGGTCAAAGGGGCAGAGGGACTCGTCCTTCTACACCACCCCCTTGGAGGGGGAATCACTTAAATGATGGCAGAGGACGTCCCCTACCCAATTCTAATAGAGGTAGGGATTATGGCCCTGGTTACCAAGAATGGTGGGAACCCAACCAAGGCTATGACACTTTTCAGAGACCAGCCTACCAGGAACCTTATGTCTCTGATTGGGAGTACAATCTTCCCACACAAAACAGGTTTTTCCCCATGAGCGATATGAATGCTTTTGAGGGAAGGCCGGATTCCCATGGACCTGCTATTCGACAACCGGATAGTCAGGCCTCCTCTTTGCCCTATCCCCCTCAAAATTCTCAGGCACCCAATTTTCCTGGCCCTTCTTCTGGTGGCCCCAGGACTTGGGGTTTTTCCAGACCAGGCCAAGGTCTAAAAAGGCCAGTAGAAAAAAACGAGGAACTAGAGGGGGGAGGCGAGTACGATCAACAAAAGAGAGCCAGAGTGTAATTGGGCAGGGTATCTTTAATTTGAGCACCAAAGAGTTATCCCACTCTGAAAAAGTTGTTCTAGACAAAGGCCTCAAATTTGCCCCCCCTAGGAGCCTTAACCGGTTCCAGACTTATATGGATGTACACAAGTTTGTTCGCAAACTCAACATTAAACGCTACCTAGCTGGAAACCCTATTATAAGAAACTCGCAACCTTCTGATCGGTTCACCCATTCCGGTCTGGCGAATGCATCATTGTTCAATCCTCCGGGAACACTTGCCCCTACGTTGAAAGTATTCAGGGACGTGATCCTTAGGGATTTAGATAGGTTAGAAATCAAAAAAGCTAAAAACTCGAAAATTATACAAGAGGGTCTGGATGCTCTATGTAAAAATAAGGATCTAGTCATCCGCCCGGCGGATAAAGGGGGAGGGATAGTTGTTTTGGACCGGAAGGACTATATGGCCGAAATGGCCAGGATCCTTGGGGACACTGACACCTATACCCCCCTTCCTTCTGATCCAAAAAATGGCTATATGAGAGAGCTCCGTGCTATTATCTCTAGGGGTTCCACTTTGGGAATCCTTGGAGAGAAGGAGAGGTTATTTCTAATCCCCAAAGCCCCTAAGACTCCCATTATTTATTACCTACCTAAGGTTCATAAGAATCCGATCTGCCCCCCGGGACGTCCCATTGTTAGTGGGATTGATTCGGTCACGTCCCGGGTGGGCAGATATATCGATTTCTTCCTGCAGCCCCTGGTACAAAAAATGCCCTCCTACGTTAAGGATACACGTCATGTGTTAAACCTTTTGTCCAATATTCCTATAAAATCTGGTATATGGATGGGAAGTGCCGATGTCACTTCGCTGTACACCATTATCCCCCATGAGATGGGGTTGGAGGCGGTAAATGATGCCCTAGTCAGAGATTCTGGCCTTCATATCGATCAGATCTCTTTTGTTATGGAACTACTAAGTTTTGCGGCCTCCCATAATTATTTTTGGTTTGCAGACCGTTTTTATCGCCAGAGCCGTGGTGTTGCCATGGGGGCGAAATATGCCCCTAGCCTGGCGAACCTTTTCATGGCCAAATGGGAGGAGGATGTCATCTATGCCCACAGGAACCCCCATCTAGTCCTGTGGGCTAGGTATATAGATGACATCCTCCTCCTATGGGATGGCGATGGCCAGGAGCTCCGTGAGTTCCTGTCCTCCCTCAATGTGAATAACCGGGGTATACACCTGAATTTTGAGCTGAGTCAAACTCAGATCCATTTTTTAGACCTAACTATAAGTGTGAATGATGACCGGTTATCCACATCAACCTTTTTTAAGGAAAGTGACCGTAATTCCTTTATTCCACTAGGAAGCTGTCATCATAGACCTTGGCTCAATGGGATTCCCAAGAGTCAGTATATGAGAATCCGCAGAAATTGCTCTGATACCCAAGAATTCTTGACACAGAGTAACATTCTCACAGAAAGATTTCTTGAGAAGGGATATACTAAAGAAAAACTTTTACCTGTTTTGGAGGAAGTGTGTGGTATGGAGAGAGAGCGTTTACTGCAGGACAACCCTCGGGCCAAGGGTTTGAACCAGAGTCTTGGCGTTCCTTTCATTACCACATACTCTCTCCAACATAAGGAGGTTAAGCAATTAATCTCTAAGCACTGGCACATCATCACCAACGATAGGGTGTTGGGAGGGGTCCTACCACCTAAACCTCTTACTGTCTTTAGGGGAGTGCCTTCTTTCCGGAACAAATTAGCTCCGGGTGTCTTGGATCCCCCAACAGATAAAATTACCTTCTTTGACCAACTGACAGGGTATTATAAATGTAACCGGTGTCGGGTATGTTCTCTGAATTCCTGTTCGAACAGGAGAATTCAGACCTTTATGTCCACTGTTACTGGCTATTCCCATACCATTACCCCCTTCATTACGTGTACCACCCGTGGGGTAGTCTACATGCTGCAATGCCCTTGTGGCTTGCAGTATGTGGGGCGGACCAAACGCCCCCTACGGGTTAGGCTCAATGAGCACATCACGAACATTATGACAGGGTTTAAGAACCATTCGGTCTCTAAGCATTACCGTCTTGTTCACGACAGAGACCCCTCCAATACTCTGTTTGTCGGCATTGATCGTTACAAGCCGTTTTGGAGGGGGAGCTCCCTTGTGCGAGACATTTCAAGGTTAGAGATGTCTTGGGTCCATAGGCTTAAATGTTATACGCCACATGGACTGAATATAGATGTGGATGTAAATGCCTTTATTGACAACTCCTAGCTGCCTTTGGGGCGAGAATATCCATGTATTTGCATTAGGGATTGACATGGCCGAATTGGGATGGTGGTCCCAGATATGCGATACAATCTCTCCCTATATATATTTCTTTTTTATATATACATTTTCCTTTTTAATATGGTTTTTTCTGCAGTTTGGGTGTTTTATGTACATAATTGTATCAATTTTATTATGATCTTTTATTTTTGAGGTCTTTTAATTCGTGTTTTTGTGTATGGGTTCACATGTTGAGGTCTGTGCTCCACCAGTACAGCCCACACCATGGACCAACATTATTAATTTAAATGTTGGTTTAATCGACTGGGCCTATGCTATGTTTTTTAGTTTGTCTTTAGGGACCCTGTGTTTACCTATCATTTTAAGTCTGGAGTTATTATACTCCATACAGTATACATGGGGAGGGCCCTTTTTTTCATTAAGAGAGGGTTTTTTAAATATTTTTGGTTTATGCAAATTTACATGTTCTTTTTAGAGTTTTATATTGGGCTATCTAGCCGTCCTGCAATTTTGGGGGGCGTGAGCATCTCTGTGGTAGGATGGCTATTTGAATTGAATGGTGCCTGGTACATCAAACAGTGACGCCCACACCTAAGATGGCTTCGCTGTCTTGACATTGAGATGCTGATGCCCACACCTAAGATGGCGTTGTTGTGTTTTCCCTAAACGGAACTCAGAACGAGGCTTGGGTAGGGTTTATAATGTGGTGGCTTAGCACGCTGCCCGTTCCCCATTGAAAACGTCAAATGTGTGACGAAACGCGTCTGGGAGGGGCGTGCTAACGTCACCACATTACGCTATTGAGGACGGGAGTGTGTCCGGAGGCCGGCCGGCTCCGTATTTCGTTTCTTTATTCGATTGCTTTTATTCGACCATTGTAAGTGTTTTTTCGTTTCTTAATAAATGTGATTTAGTCAGTATTACACTATCTGGCTCTCCATTATTCACATGCCGCCGAGTCGGGACGGAGAAGACAGGATGTGACATACCATTTTGGCTGGGAGTGTTTGTGTACCTAATACATCTGCTTATGTGCCTTTCCTGTCTGGTAAGGGGACAACCCTAAAGGTTTGCCTTATTTATCCTCTGGTGGCGGGTCTTATGCTTCTACATATCTGCATATGAGGGATGGCCCTCTGGTAAGCAGTTTGTATCACTAATAATACTGGTTGTTATTTTTATTCTAATCTTCCATACATTTTTACAAGTTTTCACTGGGAGTATTCTTTTAAGCCGACCACTTATCCTACATCTGGTAAGCAGATTTGGAAGACGTCGTTAGCTTTCACAATTTTTTCTACTCATCTTATTTAATATTTTTTCACTTGCGTGTGCATGATTGCATGACACTCACTTCACTGGTTTAGCTAGTAGCACATGTTTTATGATCACACGTGATTTAAAGTTTTTTGGGTGGTCACCTTCCTTTTTTTGTTTGGTGTGGTATATGTCATAACAATATTACACTATATACACTTTTTATATTTTTGTACTATATCCACGGAATACACGGGATGATGGCGCCCCTCCTGTTCCATCTGGAATTTACATCTAAAGGCCCAGGCTGGGTTTAAGCCACTCGCCCTCATAATCTTACCTCTGGTAAGCACAACTGAAGTTGGAGTGTCTTTTGCTGGTTCTGTTTTATCCATCATTATTTCTTTTGGAAAAAATCTTCTGACCCGGAGTGATATCGGGATCACATATTCATGATCATAGGACTGTTATATTGGACTCATGCATCACTTTTTTAGCGCGGTTTCTTATTTTTTGATTCTTGTTGGTGGACTACCCTTGTAACCGCAGCTGGTGTTTATATTTTATACTTTCTATTTATTATTACTGAGCGCAGTTTTTTCCTTTTCACTGTTAGAGTTATGTGTCCGTAATGCTCTTGATAGAAGTTTGCCTGCCTTGTTCCCTGACTCGTAGTATTTTTTTTTTTTTTTTTAAATAACAAAACGTTTGGCTCTAGAGTCTAAGATCTGTTGTAGTTCTTTTCTAGTTTCTAGGAGTTTTGTGGCTGAATCAATGGAGAGAGATTACTTATGTAGTCTTTCTAACATGTTAATCTGAGTGATCAGTTTTTTTATGTTAGCTTCTCTCTTCTTCTTTCTTCTAGAGCCCATTGCAATCAGTACCCCTCTGATGGTGCACTTGTGAGCTTCCCAGATCATCAGAGGTACTGCTTCTTGAGTGGCATTATTTTTAAAAAATTCTGTCAGGTTGGTGGTCAACTCTGTAAGGAGTGAGGGGTCAGTCAGCAGCGATGCGTTCAGTCTCCAGGTCGGCTGTTGTTGTATAGGGTTCAGTAAATTTATAGTGAGGGAGGTAGGAGCATGGTCTGAAATTGTTTGAATGCCCACTCGTGCGTCCGTCACACGGGAGAGAATAAATAATCTAGCCGTGCATATCTTGAATGAGGAGTGGAAAAGTGTGTAAAGTCCCTCCCGCCTGGGTTCAGAAAATGCCATGTGTCTATCAGCTGCAGGGACTGCAAGAGGGATTTGATCTTTTTAAGAGTTTTGTAGGAAATACGTGACTTTCCATTTGAGAGAGAGGGTTTAGCGGAATGTTGAAGTCCCCTCCCAATATTATACATCCTGATGCAAACCCCGCAAGCTTCCTGACAATTCGTTGGCAGAACGGAACGTGTCCTCTATTGGGAAAATAGACGTTTGCTAAAGTTATCGGGGTACCTCCATAGGTTCCCATGACAAAGACAAACCTACCCTCTGGGTCACATATTTGTTCAGTTAGTTCAAAAGGGGCCTCTCTGCTGATCAGAATAGAGACTCCCTTTGACTTAGAGTCGGGGTTTGAGGCGTGGAATGCCCTTGTAAAATATGAGTTGGTAAAATTTGGTGTATGTTTCGTTTTAAAATGGGTGTCCTGAAGGTAGACAAAATGTTGCTTACCCTTCTTGAGCTCTCTCAAGACAGTGGAGCGATGTTCCGGTATGTTAAGGCCTCTAATGTTGTGGGACAGACTGACGGACAGCCTCCCAGAGAAAAGTACGCCATGGTTGGAGGTTAGGAGGAGGTGCTCGGGTCACCAGACTGCAGAGGAAACACAACTTTGACACAGAGATTAATGTTTGATTTGGACACTCGAAACAACAATCTTACAATACTGCTAACGAGCACCAAGTATAAGTTTGTATAGAAAGAGAGAGATGGAGAAGTAAAAAGAAAAGATATATAGGAAGATATGGATAGTACAAGGATAAAGTGTTGGAAGTCTGTCACCCGGGAAGAGCTAAATGCTCTGTTCACGAGCTGATCCAACCAACTGTGTGTAATGTATTCCGCGCTCTGATCAGGAGTCACAAGATACTCTGGTGGGTTAGTGGGAGGCACTAACAACCAGGTGTCAGCACACACTATTAATTCACAAAAATTTGTAAACGGAGTTATGGACTGAAAAGATTGTCCTATTTCCTGCACACGCAGCCAAAACTGATAAAATTAAACTAAAGCTCAAAAACAAAAAATCACACCCGACCAAAGTGTGTGTGTTAAACTAGCGTTAACTAGGGGATAACTTCACTCAACACTAGTCTGTGATCATTGTGGGTGATCTATTAATACCTCTTTACGCATTAATATGCTAACTTAAAATTGCACAAGAAAAGTGGGTAAGTTGTCCTCAATTGCTTATACAATATATGAAACAAAACCGGTTCTGACTTTTGTGAGGCAGGTTCCCAATAGTCTTGAGTGGATTTCTACCCTCCCTGACAATGCTGAGTATGTTCAGTCATTAATCCTGGATGATCACAAAGAAGATCAGGTTTTTTGTCCATGCAGCCATTAGGTAACTGGATTAGAGGTAGTTTCCAGTTCAGGGTTTAGCCAGTACGGGTGATTAGGCAGAAATCTGGGACAGCCGACCTATGTGGTCTCATAGGTATCTAGGATTTTACTGTTCCCATTAGAGAGATGTGCCCATGTTTTAGTGTCCGGAATTTATGTGAGAACAGGGCAAGATGGTCCCTATGCAATAGGGACATTTCAAGCGGAAGTCAGTTTTGTTGCAAAGTCTGAGGAGACAGGTATTCTGTAGTCACGTAAAGAGGTATACCCCCATTGAGCTGCAACACATAATGTCATGAAATGATGCCATAAGTAGATTAATGAAGTAGAGATATGCAAGGCAAAGGAAGTTCAGTGGTGTTATATTATTCATCATCTGGTTCTCTGGCGGCTTCATTTAACCTCTTAGGGGTTCCTGCCTTGAAACTGCTTCCACGATTGTATCTGGGTTTCTTGGGCTGTCTTGTCTTTTGAGGCAAAGGGTGAGGTTGGCGGGGTCCTTTCTAGTGGAGGTTGAAGAAAGTAGGCGTACCACTCTGGCACAAAAGGGTAGAAAATACCGCGCCAATCAGAAACGTAGAATAGCAGCCAACACTCCAATAAGACCAAATTGTGCAAAATACATAAACATAACCAGTGTAGCGCTAAAATATAAACCTCTATATAAAAAATTAGTTTCCAAAAGGAGAAAAAATTATTCCACAGTGAAGTAAAGAGTAATCTTATCTCGTCTCCAGATTACATATTTTTGAAAAATAAATATCAAATGTGTAGTGTAACAGCATATGAAAACACTCATTTATCAGTGAAGATAAGGGAAATATAAATGGTGAAATACAATAATAAAAAATAACGTGATAACTTAAAGTGTCCACATTCCAAAAGGAATATAAATAACAAACTTAGGTGATAATAATAGTAAAAATGTCCAAAATTAAAATAGGAGGTGTGGCCACCAAATGGGTCTGGAAGTAATCTAGTCCCAATGATATATCATGCAAATAAGGCGGATTCCATACAATGCAAATGATCCATAAATATCTCCTCCGTAATGATCTGAATCAACATAAGGGATAAGGTACTCTTACCAACTTTGGTGGACTCACAGGCCGTTGGCGGTGAGTCAAAAAGGCTTGCACTGTCTTAGGGTGGAGGACAGTATGGGAGCAGATCATGTGCTGGTAAACCTCTTCCTCCAAATGGGGGGCCAGAATCCTGCCCGGATGGTCTACACGATCTCCGTCTTGGTCAACATTGGTAACCATGTATAAAGAAAGAAACAAGGAGCCTCCACAAGGTGTAAATCCAAAAATTCAATTGGCATTTATTTGATCAATCACGATCATCAACAATCCATAAAAGTATAAAAAAGGTATAATAGAATCGATTCCAGTAGTAAAAAAGGCAAGCGTGGTGTGGGTGGCTGGGTACAGCAAGGAGACCCAGGGTTAGCGCTACACTGGTTATGTTTATGTACCACTCTGGCAGATTGATCTGGTCCAAGTCCAAGGCTTTGCAGAAATCTGGGATTTCTGCTGGCGTGCGCAGTATGTACTGGTGGCCATTGTGGGTGACCGTGAGGGCGAATGGAAATCGCCATGTATATCTTAAGTCCTTTTCCCACAATTTCTCCAGTAGGGGGCATAAAGCGCGTCTGTTTCTCAGCATGATCTGAGATAAGTCCTGAAAGAGAATCAACGTCGCTCCATTAAAAATGATACAACTTATTACTCCTGGCTTTGCGCATTATTTCTTCTTTTAGCCCAAAGCTTTGTAAGCAACAAATTACATCTCTCGGGAGAGCTGTATCTGGCCCTTTAGGTCTAAGCGCTCTGTGTGCTATTACAAAGTCAATGTCTTCCTGTCTTTCAAGGAGGCTGTTAAATACCCTCCTTAATGCTGGAACAATTTGATCAGCTTCCACTGACTCAGGGATCCCCCTTACTCTGATATTGCACCTCCTTCCTCTTATCGAGGTCCTCAATGTGACTATTCATTTCAATGAAGTGCTGTGCTTGTGTGACTGTGGTCTTCTCCAGTTTATGAATAGCCCAGTCTCTGCATTTTCCCTCAGCCTCTGTCACCGTCATTTTCTCATTATGGACAAACATGCTTGTTTTTAGGTCAGTGACCGCTGCTGAGAAAGTGGCTTTGATGTCCGCAGCGAACATCGACATATCAGAGAATATTAGGGGATGATCCGGTCTGGACTTACGCCTGCCTGTGCTCTCCGGGGCCGACTGAGAGTCCTCACTGCCTTCATCTTCCTGATATGTCGGCGCCATCTGGGGCCTTGTCACACTGCGTCGGGCTGCCGCCTTAGATATAAAGATATCCGCGATGCTTTGATTCGCCAGAGACACCGAATTGTGGCGTGGACGAGATTGTGGTGTTGGGTGTAGCTTTTTACCAGACATCTGGGCGCTGTGGGTCAGGTAATGGTTCCTTAAAGTGGAGTTCCACCCACTTTTACAACTCTTCAGCATCCCTCACTAAACTGTGCACTGTAAACAAATTGGATATTTTTAAATTTTTTTCTCAACACCTACTGTATATCTGCTGTATTCATTTTTCACTTCCTCCTCCTTGGCCGCGTCCCATCGCATCATTTCCTGTTTGCAATGCCTTCTGGGAAGGGGCGGCAACTTCCTCTGAAACTGCCGTTGCTATGGAAACCTGACCTGAAACCTATTACACTGCTTGTGCTGCACTGAGCATGTGCGAGATCTGCAAGAGATCCAGGAAGAAATACAGTCTGGCTTCAGATGTCCACACTTAAGATGGCCACGGCCTGCTGTAAGTTTATAAAATAACAAACTACTGCTATAAACTAACAAAACAGACCTTAGTTTACAAACTAACTTTACTAGAATACATTAAGCTTGTGTATTATAGGGGTATTTTTATTTAAAAAGTATAATTTCACCTGGAACACTACTTTAATGGCCGTGTGTGCTGCGGAGCTCCTTCACTGTGCTGCCATCTCCATTGCACGCCAAGCCACGCCCTCGCTTTATTATTTCTTGTGATCTCATGAATAATCTTTTTAATTTTTTCACCAGATCTCCAGAATAATGTTAATAATTTTTGTTTTAGAGTAATCTCCTTTTTTTTTTTAAATCAATTTTTTTTTTCTAGTGATCTCCATAATATTTTTTCTCATTTTGTGTGTCAAGTTACCACAACACCATTAGTATTTTTAAACCTCAAGAGATTGGTTGGTGTTGGTGTCCCTTGTTAATTTGACATTGTATTTTTGAAATGTACCTGCCTACTTACAAACTGTCCTTTCTTAATTATAACACATAGCCAATGATTTAAGAAAAAATATGTAGATTTATTAGGGGTCATAACAAAATAAAGAGGAAGGCAACGCTGGATAAACTGGTGAAATTAGTGAAGTCTTTGTACCCCAGGGCACACATCAACTATTTGACATGCAAACTTGGGAGCCTGAGGAGTCCATTTAATAGGGAGCACAATCTGGTCCAGGACTCCGAGAAATCAGGAACAGCAGTAGGTGACATATGTCCCCAGGCTGTGGTCTGACAACAGCCTGTGTCTTTTGTCAGACCAGACTAAACCCAGGCCTTCACTCTCTTGTCTTCCTTACACGCTTCCTTCCAGGCTGTGGCTCTGGTGTTGGAGTTGTGGCAGGAGGTGGAGGAGGAGGAGGAGGAGGAGGATGGTCCAACTCACACAGGTGGGTTGTGCTTGTGAGTTCGCCCCTCAACCCCTTATTTAGGGCCATATATATCACTTCCTTACAAAAGAAGCATTGGCCCACCTCCATTTCCTGCATTTTGTAGGTAGCCATGCAGGCATAGACCTCAAAAAGACTGGGGGGGTTCTGAGGGCCACAGAAGCCTGCTGAATTAACCCAAGTGCTGACTCCTCCATGTTCCTCCCCTTCCTGGGCCTTTTTTGTTGAAGGCGGAGGGGAGGGACCTGGGATTCGGTCAGGCTACTGGGCCCGGCCACCTCCTGGCTGCCACTTACCCCCACCACCTCCTGGCTGTCACTTACCCCCGCCACCTCCTGGCTGCCACTTACCCCTCCACCTCCTGGCTGCCACTTTCCCCTGCCACCTACTGGCTTTCCACAGCCTCCTCCTGGCTGAGTGTTTCCTGTGTATAAAAAAGGGACATCGTTTTAGTTTATTGTTCATCAATCACACACAATTTTGAGAAATATGTTGAACAATGCTATACCTGACTCAAGCTGGGCTCCTCCACATCATCTTCCTGGGTGGAAGGCCCAGGTTGGATGTCGGAAGCCTCAGTCTGGTCTGACAAAAAACGTAGTCTGTCGTAGTACCACAGCCTGGGGACAAACGTCATCTGCTGCTGCTCCTGATCTCTGGGAATCCTGGACCTTCTTGAGCTCCCTATTATAAGTGCTCCTCAGGCCACCAATTTTGCACTTCAAATAGTTGATGTCTGCCTTGGGGATCTGCGGCTTCTCAAATTCCAGAAATGTATCCAGTGCTGCCTTCCTCTTTATTCAATTTGTATAAAAGGGGTGTTTTGTCTGCCACAGCCAGGGCAGCTCTCTATACAAATAAATGAATTGGGGGAGGAAATTATGATTGTTGAATCGATCCATTTTATCTGAAAGACACAACACAAGACAAACCCTAATGTCAGGCTAAACTCGCATAATCTTGACACAATATAGGCATCAATCTATAAGCAGTAAAGGCCACTGATGCCCCAAGTAAAAACTGCATCTTTGTTAGAACGATCGGCGCTTCCGCTACTCCGTCCTCCGCTCACAGATCATACATATGATGCACGCGTATTACGCTTTATTTACACTGCGTATGCGTGAAACTCCACCTGCCCCTGACCTTCTTTAGAGTATATTTCCCACCCCTTCTCTTTCAGAGCAGTGGGAGAGTACATGGCAGAGAAAGAACAAGTGCATGAAGACAGCAGCAGCAACGACGAAAGCCCGGAGCCACGAACGTCAGTGCGTTCTTGACGATCGGAATTTCTGACAACATTTGTGCGACCGTGTGTATGCAAGACAAGTTTCAGCCAACATCCATTGGAAAGAAATCCCAGGATTTTTTTGTTGGAATGTCTGATCGTGTGTACGCAGCATAAGAGGTCTGACCAGTTGTTATGCTGGTCAGATTTATAGCAATGTAGGAATTGCTCCAAGGACTGATTGGCTTGTTCTGTGGCCCCAATAGACTGTGGGTGAGAGGAGAGAGTAAGTTGAATTCCCAACTGTACACAAAAGGCTTGCCAGAACCGAGACACAAACTGACTACCCCTGTCCGAGACACTCACCCTGGGTAGCCCATGTAAGCAAAAGATCTCCTGAGCAAAAATGGAAGCCAGTTCCTTAGAAGTGGGCAACTTCTTAAGTAAAATACAATGAGACATTTTTGAGAACCGGTCAACCACCATAAGGATAACTGTGTTGCCCTGGAAGTTGGGTAACTCCACAATAAAATCTATAGACAGGTGGATCCAGGGCCTCTCTCTATTGGGTATGGATTGTAGGAGGCCCACTGGAAGATGTCGTGGAGTCCTACTCTGAGCACACACGGAACAGGCAGCTACGAAGGTGGTTACATCAGCACATAGACTAGGCCACCAGAATTGTTGGGAAATGGCCCAAAAGAGTTGATTATTCCCAGGGTGGCCAGCAGCCTTGGGAGAATGGTAAGTCTGGAGCACAGCAGTACGGAGACTCTCTGGGACCATGCAGCGGTCACAAGGTTTCTCAGGAGGAGCATGGACTTGAGCAGCAAGAATTTTGTCACCCAAAAGAGAAGTGAGACCATTGCGAACAGGATGTGCCAACACAGGAGCAGAAACAAAGGCAGCCTTGAGACTCTCAAAGGCCTTAATGGACTCTGGAGAACAACTCTGTGGGTTACCGTCCTTTCTGGTCATATCAGTCAGGGGCTTGAGCAGAGACGAGAAGTTATGAATAAACTTCCGATAATAGTTGGTAAAAACCAAGAAAACGCTGCAGAGGACGTAAACCCACAGGTCGGGGCCACTGTAGGACTGCTGAAAGTTACTCTGGGTCCATCCAAAACCCAGCAATGGAAATAACATTACCCAGGAATTTAACCTGGAATTCGCACTTCCCCTATTTACAATAGAGATTGTTCTCTCTTAGTTTCTGAAGCACACGACAGACATCTGTGTGGTGGCTCTCCAGGGACTTCGAAAATATGAGGATATCATCGAGATAAACCATCACACATAACTGCAACAGATTAAGAGAGGTATGGACTCCAGAGAAAGAGATATCATTTTGCCCCTGTACAAATCATTAGTAAGACCTTATCTGGAATATGCAGTTCAGTTTTGGGCACCAGTTCTCAAAAAGGATATCAGGGAACTGGAGAAAGTGCAGAGAAGTTCAACCAAACTGATAAGAGGCATGGAGGAGCTCAGCTATGAGGAAAGATTAGAGGAAATGAATGTATTCACACTTCAGAATAGGAGATTAAGGGAAGATATGATCACCATGTATACATATATAAGGAGTCCATATAGTGAACTTGGTGTTGAGTTATTCACTTTATGGTCCACACTGAGGACAAGGGGGCACTCTTTACGTCTAGGGGAAAAGAGATTTCATCTCCAAATATAGAAAGGTTTCTTTACAGTAAGAGCTGTGAAAATGTGGAATAGACTGCCTCCAGAGGTGGTTCTGGCCAGCTCAGTAGATTGCTTTAATAAAGGCCTGGATTCTTTTCTAAATGTACATAATATAACAGGGTACTATCATTTATAGGTAAAGTTAATCCAGGGAAAATCTGATTGCCTCTCTGGGATCAGAAAGCTATTTTTTCCCCTGCTGTAGCAAATTGGATCCTGCTTTTCTGGGGGGGTTTTCGCCTTCCTCTGGATCAACTGTGGGTATATGGGATTGTATGATATTTTTTATTTTATTTTTTTATGGTTGAACTAGATGGACTTGTGTCTTTTTAACCTAACTAAGTAACTATCTCGGAGGACATGGTTAATAAATTGCTGGAAAACTGCTGGGGAGTTACAGAGGCCAAAAGGCATTACGAGGTACTCATAATGGCCTGTTCTAGTGTTAAACACAGTTTTTCACTTGTCACTCTTTTTAATCCTCGCAAGATTGTTTGCCTCTCTCAAATCAAACTTCTTGAAAACCGTTGCTTCCTTGAGGCAGTCAAATAACTTCATAATCAACAGAATCGGATAGGCATTCTTAATCGTGAAACGATTGAGACCCCTATAATCAATACAGGGTCTCAGTTCACCACTCTTCTTCTCCACAAAGAAGAAACCAGTACCAGCAGGAGACAAGGATTTGCGGATGAAACTTCGAGAAAGTGCATCTGCAACATACTCCTCAGTGGCCTTATCTTCCAAGACCGACAAAGGGTAAACCCAGCCATGGGGGGTATGGCACCAGGTTGAAGGTCAATTGCACAATAATATGACCGGTGTGGAGGCAAAATACCGGCTTGACCTTTGTGAAAGACATCGCTAAAATCGCGGTACTCCTCCAGCAGGGAGGAGAGTGAAGAGGTGCACAGGACCTTGGCTACCTTCTGAAAGCATGACTTACTGCATTGTGGTGACCAGGAGAGAACCTCAGCACAGAGCCAATCAAAAGAGGGGTTGTGCCCCTGTAACAAATGATAACCAATAGATTAGTGAAAAATGTAGCGCTAAAAAAAAATAACACAATAAACATTGAACAATATATCAAGTATTGTGTGTAAATAATAAAAACTTTGTGATAAAAATCAATCTCAAATATAATGAATATAAAACAGAACATGTATATAATGAGTAGAAACACAGGTGAGAAAGTCCCAAAAGGTGCAACAATCCTATGGTAAACATATATGGAGTCCACCATGAAAAGTTGTTGCTCAGAAGTGGGGTACAAAGGCCTCAGCAGGCATGTAGAACAGCAGGGATAGTGTGTCCTCCACCCAAGATAAGGGGTATACACTCTTACCGGAAATAATGGACTAGAATGTCAGAGACAACAAATCAATCAACCGAGGATAGCCGATCAGCAGATTTCCAAAGAGCAGGTTCTGGTTTGCAGGATTGTATGCAAGAGTTTTTGGCTTTCCAGTCTGGCTGCTTAACATCTGAGTTCCAGCCTCACGGTTACCTGCACGATTCGTTCTTGGAGCTCTTTGGATTTCCTGGATCGTTTTGGAAATCTGCTGATTGAGCTATGCTCGCTTGATTGACTCGTTGTTGCTGACATTCGAGTCCACTATTTCCGGTAAGAGTGTATACCCCTTTTCTCAGGTGGAGGATAAACTATCCCTGATGCTCTACATGCCTTCTGAGGCTTTTGTGCCCCACTTCTGAGCAACAACTTTTCATGGTGGACTCCACATATGTTTACCATAGGATTGTTTTACCTTTGGGACTTTCTCACCTGTGTTTCTACTCATTATATACATGTTCTGTTTTATATTCATTATATTTGAGATTGACTTTTATCACAAAGTTTATTATTCACACACAATACTTGATATATTGTTCAATGTTATTCATATACTTTTAGCGCTACGTTTTTCACTGATCTTTTGCATTGAATTTTTGTCACATTCTTATGTAGCAGCTGTTCATTTTTCTTCACTAATTGAGTTAGTGCAGTAAAATCCGCTACCCACAAAGATAACCAATAACCAGAGGAAACTTAGGCGAAGAAATAACTTAGAATTGGATTATCTCATGGTGAAGAGCCCCTACGGCCATGAACAATGAAACATTCTCATGAGTCACATGGGCAGGCTGTAGAGGTCTCCCATCAAGAGCCTCAATGGCAAGTGGAGTGTCACGCAGCTGCAGCAGAATCGAGTGCTTCGATACAAAGGCAGCATCAATGAACAGGCCTGCAGCCCCAGAGTCGATTAGAGTCTGTATCTCGACGGACGACTCAGCCCAAGAAAGGGTAACTGAAACCAAGGGCTTATCCTTCTGGATAACTGGGGATGAAACAATGCCACCTAAGGTCTGTCCTTGACAGGACCTCAAGGTTCGGGCGTTCCCTGGATGGGTAGGACAAGACTTCAAAAAGTTACCCGCCTGGCCACCATAAAGGCACAATCTCTCCCTCCTCCTACGGGTTCTCTCATCCGCAGAGGGACGCGTGAAGCCCAAGTGCATGGGTTCACCTTCACTGACCAACTCAGTACCAGGAGGCTTGGGAGGTGAGGGAGGCTAGGGTGGGACTGCAAAGCTAGGAGACAAATGTACAGGAGGCTTCTGCAAGCGCTCCTTAAAAGAGGGTCTTTCTCTGAGTCTGGAGTCAATGAGGATGGCAAACGTGATCAACTTCTCCAGCTCAGTGGGTATATCTCGGGCTGCTATCTCATCCTTGATGGTATCCGAGAGACCATGAGAGACTCATTGTTCCAAGCAACCTCTGCTGCCAGAGTACGGAATTCAATGGCAACAGTTCTCATACTTTGTTTGATGACATAAGGCACTTGGCAGCAAAAGCAGATACCCTTTTAAAAGAAGCCACAAACTCAGGGTAACTCAAGACAACAGGTTTTTGCATCTCCCATAGAGGGTTTGCCCAGGCCAAGGCTCTCTCAGAAAGCAAAGATATCACAAAACCTACTTTGTTTCTGTCCATGGGAAATGTCTGGGGCAGCATCCCAAAGTATAGCTCAACCTGGTTGAGAAACCCTTTGCATTGAACTGGATTGCCGCCAAATCACTGGGGAAGCAGAGCAGAACCAGACATACCTCTTATAGAAGTAATACTCAAGGCGGGTAGTTTCACAGAGACTGGAGCAGCAGCAGGGACGGCCTGCAACACAGGTTGTACTGGAGCAGCCACAGTGAGAGATTCCAGGTGAGCCGTGTGACACTGGAGCATTTGTAATGCCATGGCAAACTGATCCATGCTGTGATCCTGCTCATCCAATCTGGAAAAAAATTACCAACAAGTGGATTGACTGCATCTTTTGAATTCATGGACT
Organism: Lithobates septentrionalis; assembly: GCA_037952835.1. NCBI lineage: Eukaryota > Metazoa > Chordata > Amphibia > Anura > Ranidae > Lithobates > Lithobates septentrionalis. The sequence goes on along the minus strand of JBBDGP010000091.1, from coordinate 951,121 downwards.
TTGCCTACTGTAAGAAACCATGAATCAGTCCGAGAAAAAAGTACAGTTAAATCACACTTGTTTAATAATAAAAGTAAATAGAACAAACGTAGTCAAAACATAGGAAAACTTTGGTGACTGGAACATATAGTCAGACAAGCCAGAAAGTCAGGAAGCCAGAGATCAGCATAGTGGAACAGCAAGCAGGATCTGGAGCCAGAAGGAATGTCAGCCAAGCAAGTCTTTAACAGGAACGCATGAGTTAGTCTCTGCGATGTTGACCAAGGCGAAGGCAGAGATCATCTGGGCTGGACGACTTAAGTAGGCAGGACTGACGAGCAGGATATCATCAACAGGTGAGTCACTGTGGAGAGATAGGAGCTGGCAATTAGCCGACTGCTGAGCGGCCAGTTTAGAGGAAGGAAGGGCTGAGCCCAAGTGGTGCTTTTGTGGAGTACATAAAGCCATTCACATCAGTGACTACCTCAATTAGCTTATATTAAAATGTACCTACTCTACTCATTTTCTGTTAACAATTATGTTTGTGGGAGATTAAATCAGAGCACTCAGAGACACTATACAAACTTACAAAAGTATTCCAGCTGCTGTAAACAGTAGTCCTATGTTTGTGCAAAGCAAATACACATATTTTTTTCATCTGCCTATGCATTTTATTCTAAGCAGCTATTTCATGTGTCACTAGGCACAGGCACTTAATGCACTTCCTAGCTGGTGCCCTGGGTTTAAACCTTGTAGTGTCAATACAATTCTTCACTGATGGTTCAGCATGTAAAACGTATCCAATCTCATAAACAAAAGTTGTATACTGTATATTGCAGTTTACCAATCCTTAAATATGATGGTTGCATTAGATCACCAGCATTTTTTTAGGTTTTTCTCTTCTTTTTACCTGGTGATCTAGCCGGTGACACATTATATCTTAGGGTGGCTCCACTCTGTTGAGGAACAACAGAGCCACCCTTGGATAGCATAGCAGCATTCTCAACTTGTGGAGAGGGTAGTGTTGGATACACCAGAAAATTTAAGTGGTAACAGCAACATTTTTTTTTTCACTTTTGAGATAAAATTTTTGCATAAACAAATGGAAACTGACCACTGTAAGCATCCATCTCATTGTTAAATGTTTTGTTTTAACCCCCTAACTGCCACTTTTTCCTAGACAGTTTGTTTGTTAAAGGAAGCTAAGAAGTACTTTCTGGCTGGATCACTGGGTAAAAACAAAGGACAAAACCTAAAAATGGAAAACAAATGCAGCCACCACATTTACAAATTAATAAGCTGCATTATACAGTATTGCATTTTTGTCAAGTCTCTAACCATAGGTGTTACATCTTGACTTAAATATTATGCAGTGATGTATTTACTGTAATGTCTTTACCATGTAACGACAACACAGTAGTATTTGTAAAAAGGTGATGTATGAGATATGAGCTGGGATGTGTGGGTTTTTAATGTATCTGTATTGTAAAATATATTGAGAAACTAATGTTCTGGGGCCTGATTTATTTTTAATGTATTTCATTCTAAATAAAATTGCACATTTTTATTAGAGCTATGTATGCTCACATGACTGATAACATTCCAGTAGCTGTATATATGTATATCTGGGATGATGGTACCTATATAACCAATTTGATATTTTATGTTCATGTACTCTATTTATATTAAAAAAAAAACATTATTTTAAATGTATTTCACATTGTAATAGCCGACTACAAATCACCCACATGTTGTATCCTAGTTGGTATGAATATAAATGATCTGGTAAACACTTACCTTTATTAACACAGCATATCCACTTTAACCCTTTCATACCTCTATGACCTCTATAATAACTTTCCCTGGTCTAAAGCTACATGCTGAGGATATGGCCCCATGACCCTTTGTTTTAGAGCCAGAATAGCAGCCGACACTTTGTCAGTAATATGGTGATTACATGCAGTCTAGAGGCTCCATTGACAAAATTTAAAACCTTCAGCTTGCAGGTGAGCACTGCCAACCTCTGGTTGCAATGTGCATCTGCAATGCCATCCATTTAATATTGTCACCCTCAGATACATTTTCACTATTAAAAATAATAATACAGTAATTAAAAAATAGAAAAATTGTAAAACAGAAAACTGTATACAAAACAAAATACCTATGTATCCTTAAAAATTGAAAACAGGATTTTTGGTTACACATAATTAGCGAGTTAGTCAGACTGTAAAAGATACATGTCTATTGAGTTCAAATAATGGTAAAATGAATGAATAAAAAAACTGAAAACTTGCATCTACAGAGCCCTGAGCTTAAAGTTGATCCAGAAGAAGGCAGAAAACCCTTATAATGCATTGTCCAATTTGCTCCAGTGAGGAAAAAAATCCTTCCTGATACCCTAAGGCAATTGGATATTTACTGGATCAAAAATCTACAATGTTATTACAGTATATGCATTGAGGAACACATACGGCTTTTTTAACAACTAAGTTGTCCAGAACTAGCTCCTGTGGAAGTTTATTCCACATTTTCACACCTCTTAGGGCCATGTCAGAAAGGCAATTTATTTTCAGCAGTTCAATTTCTTAAGTGATTTTTTACTAAGGAAATCATAGTTATTTTCTATGAAACCACTAATTTACTTATTCTACAGCAATTTGTAGCTCAGTGACTCAGCGATTTAGTCTGTGCAGCATTTTTTATGTCAGCGACAAGATCATCAGCAACAATTGCTTTGCTTTCACCTCAATGGCTTAGCTACAAATCATTAAAGGAGAGTGAGCAATGTATTAGCTTGACCTGTAGCAGTGACAAATCTCATCTTAGCAATAAATTGGCAGAGACTGTAATGATTATATTGCTAGCTACAGATTTTTGTTAATCACTGGCATTACCGATTTGTAGCAGTGATTATTCACTGCCACAATATCGAAAGTTTGACATAGTCTTTACTATGAAGAAGCCATTTATATGTTAAAGTTGAACCCTTTTTCCTCCACATACAAAGAGTTGCCCGTTATTAGGGTTGTCCCGATACCGATACTAGTATCGGTATCGGCACCGATACCGAGCATTTGCCCAAGTACTTGTACTCGGGCAAATGCTCCCGATGCCTCCCCCGATACCTTGACTGTCAGCTGTGATCGGCGCGTGGGGGAGTTACAAGATTCTCCCCCCGCCGGCTTTCAGCTGCTTTAGTGACATACAGCGGTGATCGCTCACAGCTGACTGTCACTGCATCCTCCTCCATGCCCCCTCCTTTCCTCTGTCCCTCTCAGCTGTCCCCTCCGTTCTGCTCTTATCTGTCCCTCTCAGCTGTCCCCTCGTTCTGCTCTTATCTGTCCCCTCCGTTCTGCTCTTATCTGTCCCCTCCGTTCTCCCCCTCAGTTCCTCCGTCCTCCCCCTCCTCCTTCCTTTGTGTATGGATAGAGTCAGCTGACTCTGTCCATTCACATAACTGAAACATTGTAATCTTCTGTGATTACGATGTGTCAGTTTATGAATGGAGAGAAGCTGCGGTCTTCTCTCCATTCATTGTCAGTGCAGCTGACGCTGCAGAGAAAGGGACTGGGGAATCTCTATCCTCTGTCTCTTTCTATGTCTCAAGGGGGAGATATCAGAGGTCTGTTAAGACCCCTGATATCTCACCAAAGCCCCCCAAAGGGGCTGATTAAAAAAAAAAAAAAAAAAAAAAAAAACAATAAAGAATAAAAGAAATATTATTGTAAAAAATAAAAATTGTAAAAAAAAAAAAAAAAAAAAAATAACACACACATACAACGTTCACCCCCTCCCCCCCCCCCCCCCCAAAAAAAAGCAAGCACTGTTAAAAAAAAAAAAGAAAAAAAAAAACCACTGTCACGTGACATTAAAAAAAAGTATCGGTAATCGGTATCGGCGAGTACTTGAAAAAAAGTATCGGTACTTGTACTCGGTCCTAAAAAAGTGGTATCGGGACAACCCTACCCGTTATCATTTGCAATGACCTTGAAATGAACAACTTTTCACCAAATTTACTATATGGACCATTTATGTATTTGTACAAAGTGCCAATATCCCTTCTTAGCATGAATATGAGAATATGATGCACTTTTTTCTGAGTGCTGTAGTGTTATATCACTTTTAATTAAAGTGATTTTAAAGTCATTTTTTTTTTTAAATAACAAACATGTTATACTTATCTCCTCTGTGCAGTTGGTTTTGGTCCCCCTTTTCTGCTCCTGACCCTTCCCTCCTATCGAGTTTCTCCACAGTCTGCAGCTTCATATGGGGGCACTGGAGCCGATTCACAGCTCTGTGTGTCCATTTAGACACGGAGCCCTGACCCAGCCCTTCTCTCCCCTGATTGGCTGACTGACTTTAATTGACAGCCGTGGGAGACACTGGCACCGCTACTGTGTCTCAGCCAATCAGGAAGAGTGTCCCGGATGGCTTAGATATTTGTGGACATCGCTGGAGAGAGATGGGGATCAGGAAAGTATTAGGTGTTGCTGGGGTGGCTGCTACACACAAAAGGTTTTTTATCTTAAAGCATAGAATGCATTAAGATAAAAATACCTTCTGCCTTAACATTTTTTAATGTATTAGTCACAAAAAGTAAAGCAATGTTTCCAGCCTCTATATCGCTCCTTCAACAAACATCAGTAACAACATTAAAACCAGTGCTGCTTCATTGCTCTACATATGGTGGCATGTCCACATTTCCAAATTTTTTGGAAAGAAGGTCACCGCATCACTGCATACATCACATCCTATGATCTGAAACTGTCCCCGACCCAGTTTCTCCTACACCACACGCATCTACCTCACCTCTCCTACCACAAATCACTAGCAATGCATATGATCAACGCGGCAAAGCAATGCATCCCTGTCCACTGGAAGATCCAAACCATCCCATCACTCAAGGAATGGTTTGGAAGAATCAAAAAAATTGCTGAAATGGAAGAACTCATTCAAAGTGCATGAGACACTCCAAAGAAATTTGGAATTAAGTGGGCCTGCTGGACACACTTTCAAACAACGACAGAATTTTCCGGATTAAATGCTCTACCAACTTAAATACTAGTACATTAGGGCGCTTGAAATAATGATTCAGAAAAGACACACTCCCCCTTTACAATTTCTTACAGGAATACTGGAATCCCACTACAAGGAAGACCGCTCCTCCCCCACAAGTCTGAAAAGTCAAAATGATCACCCAAAATAAAATTAACCTCTTGGGGAGGGAAGCAAGAGTTGGTCACTAATACCATTAGCATAGACCTTTACCCCCACCCCCTCTCCTACACCCCCCCCCCCTACCTGCCCCCCCTCTCCACCCCTTCCTCACTACCTAGATGTCCCCCCACCTGCTCCCTCCCCTCGCCAACATCCCCTCCCAGTTTCTCTCCCTACTCCTTAAATTGACATTCTCAATATCATCAAACAATTGTTAACGAACACACCCCGCATACCCTACATAGGAACTCATCACGACGTAGCACACAGACCCACAAAAGACTACACAATCTTATTTTACAGAGAGGGTCACTAAACAAATTTGAGCACTTTCTCATAGGCTCTCCTAGCTGAGTGCCAGTCCCCGATAACTCCCCCTGAAATATGCTTTGTTACACCCAGTGGTATAACGACTCTGCATATTATCTGATACCCTACATATTGCACACTCGACTATAAAATGTGAGATCTGTCCTAATATGTCAAGGAATATGCTGGGCTCTCTGTATTGGATATTGGTTCTTTCTAAAATGCTTTAAACCAATGTTGACGCAACGTTTATGATGAAGCAATCTGTACAATGTAAACCGTACCATGTTACTTTTTTTGATTTTATCAATAAAAAAAAGTTTGAAAAAATAAATAAAAAAAAAAGTTTGGCTGAAAAACCAGTGCTGCTTGTCTTTTTCAAATATTTTATTTAACCACAAAAAGGCAAGTCCAGGTTCTCATCTGAGTCAAATTTACACAATGACATAACAAATACATTGAAGGAGTCAGGCATTAATTCACATAATAATCAAATCATACATAACATCTTCTATAGTTGTATACATTTTCTATGACCAGTGCTGCTTAAATAGACCATACAGTCAATCAAATACATGATGGTTCCAAAAACATTGGATTGATAAAATGCTTAGGTTTGAGTGCAGTTCAAGAAAAAAAAAAAAAAAAAAAAGGACTTGATGCCAATAAGCCAGTGTTTGCACATTTCGCTAAGAAATTGGATCAAGTTAATGAGTTGTTGGGCAAGTTGATAGAATAACTTCCAAGGTCAATGGTGAAGGGGGAAGGTGTTACCAGACCCTTTGAGACTGGTATAGATTTTACAGGAGTATACCATAAGACTATAAAATCCCCACCTCCGCATGTCCTCCACATGTTGGGGTGCCTTTCCAGGGGGACCCCCTGGCAAAGAACCTTATCCCCATATTAAACAGGGTTGTGCATGTAATTATGGGGATCTGTGGGTGGGGAACCTTTAAAATGTACCCTTGCTCGTTGACACAAAAAGAAAATGTAACCTAGAAATAAAGTCACCCAATTGTTTGATAAGTCTTTAATTAAAAGAATAAAAAACACAAAAAGTGTCTCTCATTGTAAATATTTTGACAATTTCGTTGCCCACCATCAGCCAACTCAACAAAATAAAAAACCTGACAAGCCCAGCACACAAGACTAATCCCAATGATATTACTCACTGATTAACATCTAGCATAACTTCCATCAGCTATAAAAGGGAAGGGGTGGGGATAGTGGTGACATCATCGACCATGTTTATTGACCAATACATGTTGGAAAGACTAATGTTCTCTACAAAAGACTGTTCTCTTAGCAGCTCTTCGTCAGTGTGTTAAAATCTAGGTAGAGTGAGGCAAAGCTAACTGTGCTTTTAAGAAGATAGTTAATGTTGTATGCAACTAAAGAGCTATACAGTACTGCTATTGCGTGCTATACCATATTGTCAAAAGTATTTAGGGCGCCTGCCTTTACACACACACATGAACTTTAATGGCAGTCTGTTGGGTTCAATATTGAGTTGGCCCACCCTTTGCAGCTATAACAGCTTCAACTCATCTGGGAAGGCTGTCCACAAGGTTTAGGAGTGTGTCTATGGGAATGTTTGACCATTCTTCCAGTAGCGCATTTGTGAGGTCAGGCATTGATGTTGGATGAGAAGGTCTAACTCGCAGTCTCCGCTCTTATTCATCCCCAAGGTGTTCCATCAGGTCGAGGTCAGGACTTTGTGCAGGCTAGTCAAGTTCCTCCACCCCAAACTCACTCATCCATGTCTCTATGGACCATGCTTTGTACACTGATGCACAGTCATGTTAGAACATGAGGGGGCCATTCCCAAACTGTTCAAACAAAGTTGGGAGCATGACATTGTCTTGTATGCTGATGTCCTAAGAGTTCCCTTCACTGGAACTAAGGGGCCAAGCCCAACCCCTGAAAAATAACCCAACGCCATAATCCCCCATCTACTAAATGATTTGAACAGTGCACAAAGCTTTAATGTCCATAAATACATGAATGAGCGAGTTTGGGGTGGAGGAACTTGACTGGGCTGCACCGAGTCCTGACCTCAACCTGATAGAACACCTTTGGGATGAATTAGAGTGGAGACTGAGAGCCAGGCCTTCTCGTCCAACATCAGTGCCCGACCTCACAAATATGCTTCTGGAAGAATGGTCAAACATTCCCATAGACACACATGGACGGCATCCCAAAAGAGTTTAAGCTCTTATAGCTGCAATGGATGGGCCAACTCAATATTGAACCCTACAGAGTTATGCCCTGTACACACGGTTGGATTTTCCGACGGAAAATGTGTGATAGGACCTTGTTGTCGGAAATTCCGACCGTGTGTAGGCTCCATCACACATTTTCCATCGGATTTTCCGACACATAAAGTTTGAGAGCAGGCTATAAAATTTCCGATCGTGTGTACACAAATCCGACGCACAAAGTGCCACGCATGCTCAGAATAAATAAAAGAGATGAAAGCTATTTGCTACTGCCCCGTTTATAGTCCTGACGTACGTGTTTTACGTCACCGCGTTCAGAATTATCAGATTTTCCGACAACTTTATGTGACCGTGTGTATGCAAGACAAGTTTGAGCCAACATCCGTCGGAAAAAATCCTAGGATTTTGTTGTCGGAATGTCCGATCAATGTCCGACCGTGTGTACGGGGCATAAGACTGGGGTGTCATTAAAGTTAATGTGCCTGTAAAGGCAGGTGTCCCAGTATTTTGGACAATATAGTGTATACAGTATATTGCCACTGATACAATATAGGGAATTTCAGCTTGTGGGGCTAGGCAGAGTTGGGTGTAATCCCACTTGCATTCACTGTGATTTAAATAATCCCAACAGTCCTTTTAAGACCTTGATTTGGGCTTGACATGAATGTCAAGGGGGGGGGGGGCAAACATAAAAAATACATACCAGACTCTTATCCTTGATGAGGATCTGGTATGGATGTCAAGGGGAACTCTTGTCAAGGGGAACAAAAAATAAAAAGTCAATTCTCACTACATGAATGAGTAAGGGGTAAATAACAATACTTAGAAACTGGTAAGCATGACTAAAATTACTCTAAATTTGCTCTTATTTTGCTGTTCTGCATGTTTGTCTGGGACCATGACTGGATTATTTGCATTATGGTAGAGTAAAGTCATATGCATACAAATTTCCACCACTCACAGCAATTAACATACCTTGGTTAATTAAAGTGCAATTCATTTTTAATGACACCCCAACACACTTTCATATGCACCACAACAGTTGTGAGTTTAGTTTAAAAAGCAAAAGGTGCAGGTGCATCAACAGGTAATTTGTGGTGCATTGGCAGCTCATTCAAAATTAATGGGCTTGTTTACCATAGTGCACAATAACCTGCAACATAACATTAATGTGCATGCCAGTTACTATAGCTGGATTATATATTTTTATTTTTTAAATGGCATTAAAAACATCAACCCTAGCATAAAACTATTGCTATCCTTTTTGACAGCATTACAAATATTTTTAAAAAAGAATGTCTAGATTGAAATATTGAAGACAAAAAGGGTTGACAGCGCTCAGGAACTGAATTGGAATTGATGGGTAATGGCTGCAATGAACCACCTGTACACTCAAAAAGTTTGCTGGTGATTTATTCCAAATATTAAAACAGTACACATTTGAATGACAATGTTACCACGAGGCTGTAAGGCTGGCTCAGGCACTGATGGATCACTAGGACTGACCTGGACAACCAACCAACGGACACCGTCCATGGAAAGCCACAGGGACATGCCGGCTGCAGTGTGTGGTGTGTATAGCCGGACCCACCGGCAAGGGAAGATGGTGTCACTGACACCGGCAATACGAATAAAGCCAAGCAGCTGACTGTGTCCAGGGGAAAAAGTTCCGTGATGAGTGTCAAAAGGCAAAAGTGCATCACCGAACGCAAGCCGGAACTGAGGTGTCGGAGAAGGAACCAGCCATGGCCAATGTGGAGCAAGGCGTCTCTGTTGCCTTGACTACCAGTTTTGCATGCTTGCTTGCTTTGTCAAGTCACTGGAAAATTGCTAACAGAGGCAATGTAACACCATTGTAGGGGTAGGGCTAGTCAAAGCGAGAATGGAGGTCTGCACTAATTGATCAATCAGTGCCCTTTATCCATTGAGAACAATTATGGACTATTAACTCTTGTATTACAAGTCCCGTAGACATTCTAAAAATTAAAAAATTAAAAAACTGCAAGAATAAAAACAGCAAAAATAATGAAGCACTGCCTATATATATCTGTATATTATATGCATCTACACACATGAAGACCTAAAATCCTGTGTCAATTATTAATTATAAATTTATTATATTATATTAATTTAAACTCTATAAATATTACATATGAATTTGCTATGATGCTTATACATGCATATATTATATAGATATACACAGCAAGTGCGCAAAACCGATAGTCACGGCAACAGAGATGTCTTGCTCCATGTTGGCCAAGGCTGGTTCCTTCTCCGACACCTCAGTTCCGGCTTTTCTTTGGTGACGCCCCTTTTCTTTCGACGCTCACCACAGAGCTTTTTCCCCAGGACACAGTCAGCTGCTTGGCTATATTCACATCGCCAGTGTCAATGACACCATCTTCCCTTGCTCTACACACCACACACTGCAGCTGTCATGTCCTTGTGGCTTTCCATGGTCGGTGTCCCTTGGTTGCTTGTCCCGGTCGGTCCTAGTGATCCATCAGTGCCTGAGCCAGCCTTACAGCCTTGTGGTATCATTGTCATTCAAATTTGTACTGTTTTAATCTTTGGAATAAATGGCCAGCAACCTTTTTGAGTATACATGTGGTTCATTACAGCCATTACCCATCAATTCCAGCTCAGTTCCTGAGCGCTGTCAACCCTTTTTGTCTTCAGCATTGCAGCATCTGTTCCTTTGCCATTAGACAGTAGCATGGTTCAGCTCAACATATATTGCATTATGTGTTTTTTCCTGTGATTAACGCCTGGGACTCAACCTTTCTTTATATTTAAATACTGAACAACTTTTACATGCTTTGTGAAAGCCAAATCCTCTTTTTTAAAATAAAATACAATATACTTTTGTAGTAATAAATACACATGTCACGTCCACATGTATGTGACCCTGTCTGAATTCCTTTCAACCCATCTGAAAAATAAATCGCAGATGTACTTTGAATTCATTACAGTGCGTATTGCTTCAAACACATTTTAATGAAGAACATCAAAGACCCACCTTATTTACTTCCATTAAAGATAATTTTGTGAAACCTAATTTCAAATCTAGTTACTATTGAAGATTATTTTATTCTTTACAATTTCATTCAATGCTGATCATTCAATCAACTGTATTAATATTCAGACTATAAACATTAGGCATTATAATGTTCTTATTATTATCAGAACAAAGTTTGATAACCTATTTCTGTTATTCATTTTCTATTTCCATTAGAATGTATCTAGTTTTTCACCAGCTTTTGGATCTCTAACGCAGTTTATAGAAATACTGTACAACAACACCTATTAATACTGCAACATTGTGGTTATTTATTTTATACATATCAGTTTGTCCTTATATAATATTTTGTAAATACAGTGGGGAAAATAATTATTTGATCCCCTTGTATGTTTGCCCATATACAAAGAAAGGAAGGGTCTAAAATTTGTATTTTAAATGAGAAGGAAAACAAACAGAAGGCACCTCCAAGTGCAGAAACACAAAGATGTTTAATGCCAAAGGATTAAAAACACTTACTAGCTAAAAAGACAAAAAAGGCTCATCGTATATGGATATGTCCAAAGAGTCCAGCAGTGGTGATCCCAGGGGTTGTCCGGTCTGCAGCTGGATGAAATACGTCCAGACTGTCCAGCTGAAGTAGGCCGCAGGGAGAGGAACCAGGAAGGACAACCATACTGTGGGGACCAGCGTCGAATGCTGTATCCGGGTGAGACATCAGCGAAAGAGTGAAAATAGTGTTGACCACGCTACCCCATTATCATAGCATTGAATACACCACTCTTGTTAAACCGTGAAATAAATCATATAAATGACAAAAAAATGGGATATAAATTGTGCACAATGGTATATAATCATTATCATATACCATCAATCCTTATCTTTATCATAAAAACTAACCCTAAATATACTTCAACATAACACCAATATAAACGTCCAATATCTGTGTATTTAATTCTAAATTATAATGTCCAATTATTATTGATATTGCGCGATGTGCAAATTTACACAGGGAATCCCCGTGTAGACTATCTGCTGTGAGTCCTGATGACGCAATTACTATTGTGAAATGCATAGAGGCTGCTGAGAAAATACACTATGTCACTCCATCACTCCGGCCGGACGAAAACAAGGTCTGAACCGCAAACCAAGTGAAAACGAGCTTGCACTGCACGCCAGCATAGGAAGCTCACGGCGACACTTTTCATCCATTCCAACTGCTGGATAAGCTTGGTGCCGGCCCCTTCCTAGGGGTAGATTTCATCTCACTTCCTGTTGTCTCCTTCCGTTTGCAAGTAGGAGTCCTTTGTAAGTTGGATGTTTGAAAGTAGGGGCCTGCCCTATATACTCTGCAGAAATTGGGGGCCTTAGGTGTTGCCACAACACTGTAAGCCCTCACAGTTACTCTTGGTGGGCGCAGGAACAGGCCCTGCTGTGAAATATTAGATCAAGAATTGTAAATACATGCCATTGTTGAACAGTGGTAGAAAAATTGGGCCTTTGGTGTTGGTGGTGGTGCCACAACACTAAGTCCTCACAGTTACTCTTGGTGGGCGTTGGAACGGGCCTGCTGTGAAATATTAGATCAAGAATTGTAATTACATGCACCTGTTGAACAGGGGCAGAAAAATTGGGCCTTTGGTGGTGGTGGTGGTGTTGCCACAACACTGTAAGCCCTCACAGTTACTCTTGGTGAGCACAGGAATGGGCCCTGCTGTGAAATATTAGATCAAGAATTGTAATTACATGTCCCTGTTGAACAGGGGCAGAAAATTGGGCCTTAGGAACTGGTGCCACAACACTGAAACCCTCACAGATGCTATAGTTGGAGCGCAGAAATGAGCCCTGCTGCAAAGTATTGCATCAAAAATTGTATCTATACGCCCCTGTTATACAGGGGCTGAAAATTTGGGCCTTGGGCACTGGTGCTGGTACCACAACACTGCAACCCCTCACAGATACTCTAGTTGGAGCGCAGGAATGAGCCCTGCTGCAAAGTATTGCATCAAAAATTGTAATTACGGGCCCCTGTTAAACAGGGGCAGAAAAATTGTGCCTTAGCCACTGCTGCCACAACACTGCAACCCCTCACAGATGCTATAGTTGGAGCACAGGAATGAGCCCTGCTGCAAAGTATTGCAGCAAAAATTGTAATTAAATGCCCTGTTAAACAGGGGCTGAAAAATTGGGCCTTGGGCACTGGTGCTGGTGCCACAACACTGCAACCCCTCACAGATACTCTAGTTGGAGCGCAAGAATGAGCCCTGCTTCAAAGCATTGCATCAAAAATTGTAATTACATGCCCCTGTTGAAAAGGGGCAGAAAAATTGGGCCTTGGCCACTGGTGGCGGTGCCCAGAACCAAAAATGTTCTCACAAGCTATCAGCATGAAAATTGAGGAGGAAGAGGGTTGTGACTCAGCATAACAGGATAGTCACTCATCATCAGCATAGGCAGTCTTGAAGGGATCTCACATTAAAAAAAAAAAAATCAATCGGTTACATCAGCATCAGGTGCTTGGTGATCCAAGACTGATTCATTTTTATGAAGGTCAGCCGATCGACCGATTCGGTGGAGAGGCGCACCCTGTGATCGGTTACAAAGCCTCCAGCAGCACTGAATGTGCGTTCCAAAAGAACGCTGGATGCAGGACAGGCCAGTAGCTCAATTGCATACTGTGCAAGCTCTGGCCAGTGATCCTTCTTCAAGACCCAGTAACCCAGAGGATTTTCAGTGGGAAAGGTGTCCAGGTCTGATCTTGCCCCTAGGTATTCCTGCACCATGTGAATCAGACGCTGGCGAGGGTTGCTGGAACCAATCATACCTTGGGGCTGCAGACTAAAAAAATTGTCTGAACGCATTGGTCAGACAGCCACCTTCTCCACCGCTCCTTCTGTGACTGACCGAAGCCTCAGCAACACGTTGTCCAGGAGGACCAGGAAATTGTAACCTCCCAGGCTCTGGAAATGCATTGCACAAACCTTTCTGCAAGGCCTCCCAAAGATGTTTCATCCTCGGCTCCCTCTGCAACGACAAGATTAGGTCTGCAACATTAGCCTTGTAACGTGGATCAAGGAGGGTTGCCAGCCAGTAATGATCCCTCCCCTTGATACAATGAATGCGAGGATCCTTCCGCAGGCTTTGCAGGATCAGGGAGGCCATGCAGCGTAGGTTTGCTGAGGCATTCGGCCCAGAGTCCTCTGGGTCACTAAGGACGACATGATCTGCAGCCACCACCTCCAGGCCACGTACAAGTCCATGGGTTTCTTCAGACTGTAAATGATCCCTTGAAGACTGCTGCTGATGCTGAGTGCCAGGCTCCACCTCCATGCTGACACAATCCTCCTCCTCCTCTTCCTGTCTGGATAAAGGGGGCCTTGAGAGGTAAAGAAGTCCTCCTCTTCCTCCCTCTGATCTGCCTCAAGTGCCCTGTCCATTATTACATGCAGCGTGTGCTCCAACAGTTGGACAAGAGGGATAGTGTCACTGATGCATGCACTGTCACTGCTCACCATCCTTGTGGCCTCCTCAAATGGTGACAGGACAGTGCATGCATCCCTGATCATAGCCCACTGGCGTGGGGAAAAAAAAAACAAGCTCCCCTGACCCTGTCCTGGTGCCATAGTCGCATAGGTACTCATTGATGGCCCTCTGCTGCGTGTGCAGCCGCTGCAGCATGGCCAAAGTTGAGTTCCGCCTGGTGGGCATATCACAGATTAGGCGGTTCTTGGACAGGTTAAATTCCTTTTGGAGGTCAGCCAGCCGAGCACTGGCATTATATGACCTGTGGAAATGCACACATACTTTCCTGGCCTGCCTCAGGACATCCTGTAAGCCCAGGTACCTGCCCAATAACCGCTGCACCACCTAGTTAAGGACGTGAGCCAAACAGGGCACATGGGTCAGTTGTCCTTGTCGGAGGGCGGAGAGGAGGTTGGTGCCATTGTCGCAAACCACCATACCTGGCTTAAGCTGGCATGGCGTCAACCACCTCTCCTCTGAAGCTGCTCCTGCAGAGCTGACAGAATCTCTGCCCCAGTGTCGCTCCTGTCCCCCAAGCACACCAGCTCAAGCACCGCATGACATCTTTTTGCCTGCGTGCTTGCGTAGCCCCTTGAACGCCTACGGAGCACCGCTGGTTCAGAGGACAAATCAGCACAGGAAGAGGCCATGGAGGAAGAAGAAGAGGAGGGGGTGGAAGAGAGAGGTGTGGCAGAATCACCACTAGTAGAATTTTGGAGGCGTGGTGGCGGAACAACCTCCAACACTACTGCACCCTGCCCTGCATCCTTCCCAGCTGCCAGAAGAGTCACCCAGTGCACGGTGAAAGATAGGTAATGTCCCTGTCCATGCCTGCTGGACCATGAGTTAGTGGTAATATACACCTTACTGCCCTGTCCAGCGAGGCCAAGACATTGCCTTCCACATGCCGGTAGAGAGCTTTGGCCAATTATGGCTCTCTGTACAGACGGCGCTGTGATTGGCAAAGCATGCGGGTCATAGTGCATACTTGGCCAATCATCAGCCAGCAATGCACTGCGATGCCACAGTGAATTATGGGCCATGACGCGCCACTCGAATTTGGCGACAAAAGGCCCATAACGTACGCAGTTCGACGCATGGTCGAACAGGCGATGGTCGAGTCTAGCATGGGTTTGACTCGAACTCGAAGCTCATCCCTAGTCACAGTCCATCTAAGTACTTATCACAGTTCATCTGAGTGCTTGAGTACCTGTCACAGTCCATCTGAGTACCTGAGTACCTGTCACAGTTCATCCGAGTACCTGAGTACCTGTCACAGTTCATCTGAGTACCTGTCAGGAAAGGGTCCGTCCGCGTGTAAGATATATCATTTGGCGTGCAGTACTGGGGTCCACCAGCAGGTGTCTCCTGGCAGTTTGGAACTGTCAGGGCAATCTTTCCCTGCTGGTGTTATTTCATCTTTTGACAGCAGTACCGACGTCCACCAGCGGATGAATCCTGGCAGTATGGAGCAGACAACATTCCCTGCGCTCAGGTGTTACATGAAGACAATTATTGTCAGTCCCATAAATACCAGGCAAGCCCTCACAAGCTTGCCTTGGTATCGCTTTCCTTGAGCCCTGACCTGCAGCCTGCATCCTGTTTACCTGATTCCTGAAACCTGATTCCTGTTCCTGAGACCTGATTCCTGTTGTTCCTGTTCCCTGTCTGTTTCCTTGCTCTGGACCCTGAGCCTGGTATCTGACCCGTCCCTCCTGTGGTCCATCCATCCTGTCTTGTCCTGTTTGTTTCCCTTCCCCAGCTGCTGACCTCCCGTTGACGACCCTGGCCTGGCTCTGTTTATGATCTCGGTATTTCCCTTACTTGTATATATTTGTTCTGTTATTATTATTATTTGTGGGGTTATGTTTTGTATTGGTTGTGGTGCACTGAGTGATATTGGAGGTGGTTGTGTTATATTTATTCATTCATCTTTAATAAATCATTTATATTTTCACTTATACACGTCTGGGTTTCCTCTGTTGCAGTCCACACAGTTCTGGTCTTATCTGGTACATGACAGTACCTGTCACAGTTCATCTGAGTACCCAAGCACCTGAGTAACTGTCACAATCCATATGAGTACCAGAGTACCTGTGTACCTGTCACAGTTCATCTGAGTACCCGAGTACCTGTCACTGCCCTTCAGAGTACCCAAATACCAATCACCAGCCCATCAGAGCACCCGAGTACCTATCTGTAGCCCATCAAAGTAACCGTGTACCTGTCACCAGCCCATAAGAGTACCCGAGTACCTGTCTCCAGCCCATCAGAGTACCCAAGTACTTCTCTGCAGCCCATCAGTGTACCAGAGTACCTATATGCAGCCCATGCCTCATAGAATAGATGTGGGGGTGTTTGCTTTCCAAAATGGGGTCATTTTGTGAGTAATTCCACTGCCCTGGTGCTCAAGGACCTTCAAAAGTGTGATAAGTAGAAATGAAATGAGATGTGTAATTTATGCTCCTAGAACACCTGAAGGTACTACTTCAATGTTGGGCCCTCTGTATGTGGCCAGGCTGTGTAAAAGTCTCACACATATGGTATCACCATACTCGGAAAGAGTAGCAGAATGTATTTTGGGGTGCAATTTTTGCTATATACATGCTATGTGTTAGAAATATCTTATAAATTGACAACTTTGTGTAAAAAAAAAATGTGTTTTTTTTTTTTTACACATTTTCCAAAGACTCATTATGCCTCATAGATTATACGTTGGGGTGTTTGCTTTCCAAAATGGGGTCATTTTGTGGGCAATTCCACTATCCTGGTGCTCCAGGGCCTTCAAAAGTGTAATAGGTGGTTGAGAAATGAGACGTGTCATTTATGTTCGTAGAATTCCTGAAGGTGCTACTTAAATGTTGGGCCTTTGTATGTGGCCAGGCTGTGTAAAAGTCTCACACATGTGGTATCACCATACTTGAGAAGAGTAGCAGAATGTTTTTGGGGTGTAATTTGTTATATGCATATGCTGTGTGTGAGAAATAACCTGATAATATGACAATTTTGTAAAGAAAAAAAATCTTCATTTTGCAAAGAATTGTGGGAAAAAAATACAACTTAAAAAAAACTCACCATGCTACTTACTTAATACCTTGGAATGTCTACTTTCTAAAAAGTGGTCATTTGGGGGGCATTTGTACTTTCCTGACTTGTTAGTGTCTCAAGAAATGAGATACACCTGATGTACTGAAGGCCTGATCAGATGTGATCAATTTTCAGTGATTGACACCATAGTTTGTAGACCAGGGATATGCAATTAGTGGACCTCCAGCTGTTGCGGAACTACAAGTCCCATGAGGCATAGTAAGACTCTGACAGCCACAAGCGTGACACCTAGAGGCGGAGGCATGATGGGACTTGCATATCCCTGTTGTAGACTCTGTAGATAACTTTCACAAAGACCAAATAATATACACTATTGGGTTATTTTTAACAAAGCTATGTAGCAGTATAAATTTTGGCCAAAATTTATGAAGAAAAATTACTAATTTGCTAAATTTTATGACAGAAACAAAGAAAAAGGCATTTTTTTCACAAAATTTACGGTCTAGTTTTATGTAAACTAGTGATTAAATATCACCAAAAGAAAGTTATATTTGTGTGAAAAAAGGATGCAAATTTCATATGTGTACAGTGTTGCATGACTGAGTAATTGTCATTCAAAGTGTGAGAGCGCTGAAAGCTGAAAACTGGTCTGGTCAGGAAGGGGGTATTAGTACTCTGTATTGAGCATTCTTAAAATCACTGCTCCTGAAAAAAGTTTTTTTGCATTGATACATGTCCCCTGAGGCAGGACCTGGGTCCCCAAACACTTTTTATGGCAATAACTTGTATATGCAATAGTCATCAGTTAGGGAGTACTACAGCAATATGCATGATAGTTAATTATTAACCACTTCAGCCCCGGAAGGTTTTAACCCCTTAATGACCAGGCCATTTTTTGCGATACGGCACTGCGTTACTTTAACTGACAATTGTGCAGTCTTGAAATGCTGTACCCAAATAAAATTCATGCCCCTTTTTTCCCACAAATAGAGCTTTCTTTTGGTGGTATTTGATCACCTCTGCATTTTTATTTTTTGCGCTGTAAACAAAAAAAGACCGACAATAAAAAAAATATAAAAAAAATCAAAATTCTTCATCAATTTAGGCCAATATGTATTCTGCTACATATTTTTGGTAACAAGAACACAAGATCACTGTGTTATTCCATGTCAGAATGGAGATCTGTCTTGTTTACATAGGTAGATCGCCATTCTGCCTCTTTGGGGAGAGATCGCAGGGGGGCGGCAACCATTGCGCCCACCGGACCTGCTTATTGGCTCCCCCTCTGGCCAATCAGCATGCGCTGTCTATTGCACAAAATGATGTACAGGTACATCGTTTTGCACAATAGAGCTCACCTGCTGCAGTGTATGTGCTGTGGCTGGTCAGCAAGTGTTAAATAAATACTTCTCTTACACAGAAATAAATATATTACCACAGAATTTTTTAAGGAGATGTAAATTTTCATCTATTGAATATTGTTTTCTTTAATAGAACTCTACTGTATAAACAATGCTCTAAATTACTTTTTGTGGTCATGTTTACCTTTGGTCATATAAATACTATCTTTTTCTATGAAGTGACTGAAGAAGGGATGTCGGCAGAAGACAACAGCAGTACATTGTCTCTTTTCCGTTGGTCTTAAACTCACAGCAGCGGTTTGAGCATGTATTACTGCTGTAGGCAAAGTGAAGGAGGGAACTAACATCACCATGCAGGCATGTATTCAGGTGGTGGAGTTGTGGGGAAAAAAACTTCAAATACTGTATAACATTTAACGACCCAAACACAGTCTACAAGAGAAAGAGTCCTAGGTACAATAAAATGGCAAGTTTAAAAGGTATGTTGAATAGTCAAGAAAAACCAAGAATGAACTAAGGGCATTAACCAAATTTGGTCCAAGGTCATGCCTATTAACCTTCCTATACCTCAATGTGAAGCTCTTAGGTCAGCTTTTACTTTTATGTGGACTAATACATCTATCTCATACTTTGAAATAACTCTTACCCCAAACATACATTTTCGGGTACGGCGTGATTGACGATGAATTTACATCAGGGGACACTATTTTTTATCTTTTCATAATGGAATTGTGGTGTTTTTATTACTTTTTGACGCTTTTTTAGTGAATAGTAGGGGTACTATGTACCCGATACTCATTCACATAGGGCTCCGATAGGCCCCCTGCCCAGAGACCCCCACAACCACTGACCACAGTTGAGGGAATGAATGATTTGGGGTTTGGGGGGCAGAGCACCCACCTCCTCATGTCGAGGGAATGTGGCCTGGTATGGTTTAGGAGGGGGCGCGTTTGATCCCCCCCTTTTCCTGACCTGCCAGGCTGCATGCCTGGATAAAGGCCTGTTTTTTTTTACCTGCAATTTTTTTTTCTTACTCAGCCCTCAGCGGGGAAACCCATTGACAGCTGATTACTCATTGGTTGTTAAGGTCACAGCTGCCTGCTCCGCTCCTTAACAACCAGGGCAGAAATGCACTGTGCAGTGCGCAGTCCATTGCAGGACGTTTGGTGGGCCAAACACCCCCGAACACCCTGAAAATGTGGGTTTTCCCCAAGCGGGGTGAACAGCCAGTGTATGGCCAGAACTGATGCTTGGCCCAAACTGTTAGCCCAACTTTACCCCAAATGTAGACAGTGTGAGTTCAGGGACATATATCCACATTGATGTCAGATTGGGAGCAGTGGCTGTGTCCATGTAGCCACTGTCTCCCAATTGACATTAATGGGACTGCCCGCATGGGGAAGCAGGGAACACCTGTGCATCCCTGTGCAACAAAATACAGTAGTATGCCCTGCATGAATGAGTCCTTAGGCCTTGTTTAGACTTGCAGTTGGGAGCGGCAAAAATGCACGGTTGAGCTGCATTTCTGTCGTCTGCCAACTGCCCCCCCCCCCCCCCCTTGAGCTGCAATAGGCAGCAGAAAGGAATGTTTACATGCTGAGTTGATGCAAAGTTACCCCAACTTGTAGCAATGCCACCTGCCGAACACTACACTCTCAAGTCAATGGGGAAGGGCTACAAACGCACCACAAAGGCGTGCAATGCATGAAGTTGTAGCACATTTGTCAGCAAAAATGGGGTTACAACAGGTCGTTAGGAGGCGTCATATCGCTTTCTCACTGCCTATCAGTCACTTCTAGAGAGTGATCCAAACACAGATCGGGCTTTAAAGGCAAGGGAGATTTAGACACATTTTTTTTTACAATTAGATTTTTTTTGTACAGGTACAATGTTATTTTTAATATGTTTTACATTTTTTTTACAATGCTTCAGTGAGGAATGAATACAGAAGGAATCGGTTCTGATTGCTAAACACATGTTTACCAGGCCCCCTGCTCTCAATCCTGACAGCAATCTCCCACCCCAGCAGCAGGTGGAAGAGGGATCAGGGAAAGCCAGCCAGCAGCTTCAGGGAGGGAGCGCCCAGCTTTCAGTGAGTTTGGGGACACTTAAAGGGGGTTCAGAAGAGTGGGGGGCTCTATTTGGACAGATATATCTATCTGTGGCTGCCCTAAACTTAGCAGAAAGGCAGAAAAAGGAAGCTTGCAGCTGCAGGGTAGCAAAAAGGGGATGGGGTTTGAGAGGGGGGAGAAAATCAGTGCAGTGGGTTTAAAGTGGCAGGAAAAGGGGGCATTTCAGATGTCAGCAAATGTGTCTGTAGGGGAAAATACAGGGAAGAGAAGAAGCGGAAGCTCACAGAGGGGGAGTCCTATTTTTGGGTAACTAGCTTAAATCAGTGGCTTAAGGGCCACTGATCAGAGCTATCAATTTGTTCAGCAGAGTCTGCTGCACAGTTCTGCTATAAGTTCATGGTTGCTGACATGACCATGGACTTATAGCAGAAGGAGGAATGTCAGGTATGTATGGTGTACCTGGCAGCTAAAGGGTTAAACAATGGGTCTTGTACAAACATAAGTACTCTTTGATATCATTATGTAAGGATGTTATTTCACTACATAGCTTGGTGTCATCTGCAAACACTGAAATGGTACTTATACAGTGTACTCTATATCATTTATAAATATATAAAAAATCTTGTAGTACACCACTGATAATCTTAGACCATTCAAAGTAAAAATCAATAATGACTACTCTAATGCCAAAGGAAGATATTTTTCATACTTTACATAACTCAATGCTAAACTTTAATGAAAGATGGGATCCTTGGTATGCCTATCGACACTCTTTTTTTTACGACTGACATAACATTTTAGCATCCAGCCCTTACTCTACTTTTTACCTTTTATCATGGTATTTATTCTTTTTTTTTACTCAGTGAATGTTTATTAGATTTTACATTTCAAGAATACAAAAGCATTGACAATTGTACAGAAAATTATTTCTGAATAGCCATTGTAAGAAGTACAGTATGGTATTTACGTACAAAGGATATAAATAAAGTAACATTATATATTCAAATAAAGGTCATAATAAAGGTTTACCCTAAAAAGGTAGTCTCCTGTTAATTGTAGAGGTAAGTGGTAAACGTCATAGATTACACTTACCGAGGAAGAAAATAAGCAGCGCTAGGTAAACGCTGAGTATTTTCTATTGCAGTTAAGATGTTGCAGTTAAGAACAAACTGTGAACTAGCTGAGAAATTGAACTATACCTCAGGTATGAGGTATGTACATCAAAGATTTATTATTCGCCCTTCAATCCATGGTCTCCACATACAAGATGTATGCTCTGCTTTACCAATGCTTTGTGCTAAAACTTGTTCATAGCAGTAGTGTAATTGAGTCAAGTCTAACACTTATAAAAAGGTAGGAGGATTGGGGCTTCCAACAGTACAAAAATTAGCCAGGTGGGTAGTGAGTGTCCTGGAATATAGGAGGATTCTATATTGCCCCATAGTGTATTGGGGGGGAGGGTAGGTAAGCTGATTTTGTGTTCTTGGGATGCACTAGAGATTCCAAAGATTTTTCTGTTAGTCCTGATGTGCTCAGCCAGAGGTTCCATTAGTAATTAAAATATTAAGGGGGGAAGGGGCCACCCCTGTCTCCTGCCATTTGAGATTTTGAATGGGCATGAGTGCTGAGGGGATAGAGGATAAAGCCATGATGGCATTAAAAATTTGTCCTTGGAACCTGAATTTAGTTAACAGTGAGGAAAGATAGCTCCAATGTACCCTGTCAAACGCCTTCTTTGTATCCAGAGAAAGGAACAGTGAAGGCGTTCTAGAGTTCTCAGTGTGTTGGATAACATTTTGTCATCAAAATTAATGTTATGGAGCTGAAATGTGTGCAGATAGCATAAAAAATTTATAAGAACCAAAGAGGACCTCAACACATAAAGTATCTAAATATTAAACTTGGCGGAAGGTTGTTCACTTTGTTGCTATTGCAAAAAAACAATGCACACTCTCTGTGGCTGTAGAAAAAGAGGTTTAACCTTCACATATAAAAATTGAGAAAAAGCTATGAAATGGGGAATAGTCTTCCACAGGCTTCTAGGCTTACTAAGTAGGCTCAAACAATATACAGCACTATACTTTAAATTAAAAAAATATTCACAAAAATTAAGCTTATTGCAGTGCTATATTTCTATATCATCCCAATGCTATGTAAATAAATAAACCAATATCAGTACAAAAAATGCTACAGTGCAAACATTGCATGTGACAGATCCTTTAACCAATCAGTAGCATGTCTGTTATCAAAACAAGGGTAAAATCCTGTACATACAGACAGAATGTGGGGATACATTTGCCATTACAAAAAATACCCATGGATCTTCTGCCCGTGAAAAACCATCAGTCCCCTTTCCTTACTGTACCAGATCTTGCTAAAATAATCTTATCCAGACCCTTTAGTTTTTATAGCTAAATGGGAGAGGGAGTTGGATGGGTCCCCTGAGCATTTGAATTGGGACAAGCATCTGGCACTGACATACAAAATGTTGATTCCTTCTTTAGCCCAAAAGTGTAACTACAAGATTGTGTCCAGATGGTACCATTACCTTGAGCTCCTGCATAAGATAAACCCATCTATCCCAGATAAGTGTTGGAGATGCCTCCAGGCAATGGGCACTATGACCCATATTTTGGGCACCTGCCCCAAGATTACTCCCTTTTGAGATTAGATACTAAAGCTGTATGAAAAGTTGGTAGGAGACAAATTTCCAAATATGCCTCAAATTACTGTCCTCTCTATGCTCCATTGTACTTACAAACAAATCAAGAAAAGCTTGATACGACACTTTCTGACAGCTGCACAGTCTGTGATTGCCAGACACTGATGGAACACTAAACCTCCTTCTCTGGCTGAATGGGCATGCGAAATGGACAAAATTGACCACATGGGACATATGATTGCTAGGGAAAATGATAAGCTGAAGTCATATAAACTCATGTGAATGGTATGGTCCCACTTTGTGTCCTGAGCATAGGTTGGGGTAGCCTAAAGAGACAATCTCTGTGCCCAGGAGAATGGATAGCTGCACACCTCCTTCCCCTTCTCTTTTACCTCTGTCTCCCCCACTTCTTTGTTTTTTTTCCTTTTTTCCCCTCCTTATTTTTCATTCATTGAATTTATGACTAGTGTATAGGTTCACGGTTTGGTTTCACTGCTTACACTATTCACCAAGCAGACCTCATGCTTCCTAGTGTATGATGTACTATATAATTGTTAGCAGTGTTCAAATGATACTAGATATGTCTGCTTTTTAGATATTCAACTATTGTCTTTAACTGCAGCGTCATGCTATGACTATCTTCGTATACCTTCATGTGTATGAGGATTCTGTACTTGCACTCGATCTGACTTCTGATACTTGTTCACTTTTTCAAGCCTTGTATTGTACTTGTTATATTTGTTTTCTGGTAGTATATTTAATCAATTCTTTATGTCATATACTATTTTGTACCAAAGATCAAGATAATGGGAAATGGTAATGATGGTTAATAGGGATGAGCCGAACACCCCCCGGTTCGGTTCGCACCAGAACCTGCGAATGGACCGAAAGTTTGCACGAACGTTAGAACCCCATTGACGTCTATAGGACTCGAACGTTCGAAATCAAAAGTGCTCATTTTAAAGGCTAATTTGCATGGTATTGTCCTAAAAAGGGTTTGGGGACCCGGGTCCTACCCCAGGGGACATGTATCAATGCAAAAAAAACTTTTAAAAACGGCCGTTTTTTCGGGAGCAGTGATTTTAATGATGCTTAAAGTAAAAAAAAAAACAGTGAAATATTCCTTTAAATAAATATTGTACCTGGGGGGTGTCTATAGTATGCCTGTAAAGTGGCGCGTGTTTCCCGTGTTTAGAACAGTCCTTGCACCAAATGTCATTTTTAAAGGAAAAAATCTCATTTAAAACTGCTTGCATGTCGGGTCCTGGCAATATGGATGAAAATCAGTGAGACAAACGGCATGGGTACCCCCCAGTCCATTACCAGGCCCTTTGGGTCTTGTATGGATATAAAGGGGAACCCCGCACCCAAATTAAAATAAGGAAAGGTGTGGGGCCACCAGGCCCTATATACTCTGAACAGCAGTATGCAGGTGGTGCAAACAAGACAGGGACTGTAACTTTGTTGTTAAGTAGAATCTGTTTGTAATTTTGAACGGGTACATTTTTAACATGTTTAGCTCCAGCCAAAAAATCTTTTTTAAGCTTTTTGGAAAACATAAGGAAGGGTTATCACCCCTGTGACATTTGTTTTGCTGTCTTTCCTCCTCTTCAGAAGATTTCACCTCACTTTTGTCCCAATGACAAATGTTTTTTGAAAATTTGCATTTTTTTGTGGAACAAGGATTGGAAAGCATCAGTGGAAAGGAGAAATGTTTTTCCCATATTAACTCTTACAGGAGAGAATTTCCCTTCCTAGGGGTAGATTTCATCTCACTTCCTGTTGTCTCCTTCCGTTTGCAAGTAGGAGTCGTTTGTAAGTTAGATGTTTGAAAGTAGGGGCCTGCCCTATATACTCAGCAGAAATTTGGGCCCTAGGTGTTGTTGTGGCCACAACACTGTAAGCCCTCACAGGGCCCTGCTGTGAAATATTAGATCAAGAATTGTAATTACATGCCCCTGTTGAACAGGGGCAGAAAAACTGGGCCTTTGGTGGTGGTGGTGCTGGTGCCACAACACTGTAAGTCCTCACTCGCTCTTGGTGGGTGCAGAAATGGGCCCTGCTGTGAAATATTAGATCAAGAATTGTAATTACATGCCCCTGTTGAACAGAAGATGAAAAATTAGGCCTTAGGCACTGGTGCTGGTGCCACAACACTGCAACCCCTCACAGACACTCCAGTTGGAACGCAGGAACGAGCCCTGCTGCAAAGTATTGCATCAAAAATTGTAATTACACGCCCCTGTTAAACAGGGGCTGAAAAATTGTGCCTTAGGCACTGGTGGTGGCGCCCAGAAACAAAAATGTTCTTACAAGCTATCAGCGTGATGATTGAGGAGGAAGAGGATAATTACTCAGGGATAGTCACTCAGCATCAGCATAGGCAGTCTTTGAAGGGATCTCACATTAAAAAAAAAATATTCGGTTACATCAGCATCGGGTGCTTGGTAGCTGGTGGTGATCCAAGACTGATTCATTTTTATGAAGGTCAGTCGATCGACCGAGTCGGTGGACAGACGCACCCTGTGATCGGTTACCACGCCTCCAGCAGCACTGAATGTGCGTTCCGAAAGAACGCTGGATGCAGGACAGGTCAGTAGCTCAATTACATACTGTGCAAGCTCTGGCCAGTGATCCATCCTCAAGACCCAGTAACCCAGAGGATTTTCGGTGGGAAAGGTGTCCAAATCTGATCTTGCCCCTAGGTATTCCTGCACCATGTAAAACAGACGCTGGCGATGGTTGCTGGAACCGATCATACCTTGGGGCTGCGGACCAAAAATTTGTCTGAACGCATCGGTCAGACGGCCACCTTCTCCACCGCTCCTTCTTTGACTGACCGAAGCCTCAGCAACACGTTGTCCAGAAACAGGAGTTTGTAACCTCCCAGTCTCTGGGAACGCGTTGCACAGACCTTTTTGCAAGGCCTCCCGAAGATGTTTCATCCTCTGCTCCCTCTGCGATGGCAAGATAAGGTCCGCAACCTTACCCTTGTAACGTGGATCAAGGAGGGTTGCCAGCCAGTATTGGTCCTTCTCCTTGATACCACGAATACGAGGATCCTTACGCAGGCTTTGCAGGATCAGGGAGGCCATGCAGCGTAGGTTTGCTGAGGCATTCGGTCCGGAGTCCTCTGGGTCACTAAGGACGACATGGTCTGCAGCCACCTCCTCCCAGCCACGTACAAGTCCATGTGTTTCTTGGGACTGATCCCTTAAAGACTGCTGCTGATGCTGAGTGCCAGGCTCCACCTCCATACTGACACAATCTTCCTCCTCCTCCTCCTCATCCTCTTACTGTGTGATCGGCGGGCACGCAGGAACACTGTCTGGATAAAGGGGGCCTTGAGAGCTAAGGAAGTCCTCCTCTTCCTGCCTCTGTTCTGCCTCAAGTGCCCTGTCCATTATTCCACGCAGCGTGTGCTCCAATAGGTGGACAAGGGGGACAGTGTCACTGATGCATGCACTGTCACTGCTCACCATCCTCGTGGCCTCCTCAAATGGTGACAGGACAGTGCATGCATCCCTGATGATGGCCCACTGGCGTGGGGAAAAAAAACCAAGCTCCCCTGACCCTGTCCTGGTGCCATAGTCGCACAGGTACTCATTGATGGCCCTCTGCTGCGTGTGCAGCCACTGCAGCATGGCCAACATTGAGTTCCACCTGGTGGGCATGTCACAGATTAGGCGGTTCTTGGGCAGGTTAAACTCCTTTTGGAGGTCCGTCAGCCGAGCACTGGCATTATATGACCGGCGGAAATGCACACAGACTTTCCTGGCCTGCCTCAGGACATCCTGTAAGCCCGGGTACCTGCCCAAGAACCGCTGCACCACCAAGTTAAGGACGTGAGCCAAACAGGGCACATGGGTCATTTGTCCCTATCGGAGGGCAAAGAGGAGGTTGGTGCCATTGTCGCAAACCACCATTCCTGCCTTAAGTTGGCGTGGCATCAACCACCTCTGAACCTGCCCCTGCAGAGCTGACAGAACCTCTGCCCCAGTGTGGCTCCTGTCCCCCAAGCACACCAGCTCAAGCACCACATGGCATCTTTTGGCCTGCGTACTTGCGTAGCCCCTTGAATGACTACGGAGCACCGCTGGTTCCGAGGACAAAGCACAGGAAGAGGCCATGGAGGAAGAAGAAGAGGAGGGGGTGGAGGAGAGAGGTGTGTCACAATCATTAGCATTTTGGAGGCGTGGTGGCGGAACAACCTCCAACACTACTGCACCTTGTCCTGCATCCTTCCCAGCTGCCAGCAGAGTCACCCAATGCGCCGTGAAACTTAGGTAACGTCCCTGTCCATGCCTGCTGGACCATAAGTCAGCGGTAATATGCACCTTACCGCTGATCGCCCTGTCCAGCGAGGCATGGACATTGCCTTCCACATGCCGGTAGAGAGCCGGAATCGCCTTCCGTGAGAAAAAGTGGCGTTTGGGTACCTGCCACTGAGGAACCGCACATTCCACAAACTCAAGGAAGGGGGCAGAGTCTACCAACTGAAAAGGCAGCAGTTGAAGTGCTAGCAATTTTGCCAAGCTAGCATTCAACCGCTGGGCATGTGGATGGCTGGGAGCAAACTTCTTTCGGCGGTGCAGCAGCTGGGGCAGGGAAATTTGCCTGGTACAATCTGACGTCAGTGTACCAAAAGCAGATTGCCCACAAGTACTTGGCTGTGACACACCTAATTCTACACCTTCATTCCTCTCAGTGCAGGTCTCAGAGAGGACTGAAGGTCTAGTGGGGTTGGAAATCTCAGCTGATGAGGAGCAAGGAGAGGTCCTCTTTGTTCTTTGGTGCAGGTCTTTTAGATACGCTTGCCAACGAACTGCATGGCAGGTCAACATATGTCTGGTCAAGCATGTGGTACCCAAGCGGGAGATGTTTTGGCCACGCGAGATACGCTTGAGACATATGTTGCAAATAGCAGCGGTGCGATCTGATGCACTCGTCTCAAAAAAGGCCCACACCAAAGAACTTTTTGAATAACGCGCAGAGACTGCAGCGCCCTGCACATGTGGAGCTTTGAGGTGTGATGCAGTCAATGTGCTGCCCTTAGGCTGGCCCCTGGAGGGCATCCTGCCTCATTGGTGATGTGCCGCCTCCTCCTCCTCTCTCCTATCAGGCACCCACATTGAGTCAGTGACCTCATCATCCCCTCCCTCCTCATCACTGGAGCAAATCTGGAAGTATGCTGCAGCAGGAGGAGCATGACTGCCAAATTGCTGTCCTTCTTGGGCACCCCCTCTGTCCGTGCTCATGTTACTGCCTTCATCGAGCTCAGTATCATCATCAGAGCCTTCCAAACGCTGGGCATTCTCCTGGAGTATGTACCCAACACTGTGGTCAAACAGTTCGAGGGACTCCTCAGGAGGACATGGTGGGGCTAGGGAAGGAGTCACTGATGACATTGAGCCGAGGGAAGAGGCCGCTGCTTTGCCAGACAACCCTGGGCATGGGTGAGAGAGGATGAGGAGGATGAGGACGGCTTGGTCATCCACTCAACCAAGTCTTCCGCATGTTGCGACTCAACACGGCCAGCTGCCGAAAAAAAGGCCAAGCGTGTCCCACAGCCACGTGCTGATGAGGATGCACCGTCTCCACGACCAGCACTAGACACAGAGCCTGCTTGCCCTCTCTTATTGGCTTGTGACTGTCTGCCTCTCCTTCTTGGCCTTCAAGACATACTAATGGCCTGTAGCTGCACTAAGCTGGGATAGAGATATATATATATATATATATATATATATATATATATATATATATATATATATATATATATATGTACTAATACTGCAGCTAGCAAAATCAACTGCCTGCCTGTAGTATGAGAACACCACCAACCTTCTACAGGAAGCTTTAGCTGAACACTGTGAGCAGGACGCACCCCGCTAACTTGTAGGTTTAGCAGAACACTGTGAGCAGGACGCACTGCACTAACTGTAAATAGTCTAGCTGCCTGACTGTGGTACTAATAGGATCAAAAGAATACCAGTAATTTTCTTCAGGTAGCTGTATATACTGTAACAAGACAAGCCTGCCTGTCAGTAAGAAGATAACAGGAACGGATCTAGCTGAACACTGTGAACAGGACGCACCCCACTAGCTTGTAGGTTTAGCAGAACACTGTGAGCAGGACGCACCCCACTAACTTGTAGGTTTAGCAGAACACTGTGAGCAGGATGAACTGCACTAACTGTAAATAGTCTAGCTGCCTGACTGTGGTACTAATAGGATCAAAAGAACACCAGCAATTTTCTTCAGGTAGCTGTATATACTGTAACAAGACAAGCGTGCCTGTCAGTAAGAAGATAACAGGAACGGATCTAGCTGAACTCTGTTAGCAGGACGCACTGCACTAACTGTAAATAGTCTAGCTGCCTGACTGTGGTACTAATATAATCAAAAGAACACCAGTAATTTTCTTCAGGTAGCTGTAAATACTGTTACAAGACAAGCCTGCCTGTCAGTAGGAAGATAACAGGAACAGATCTAGCTAAACTGAATACAGTGTATGTATATATATATATATATATATATATATATATATATATATATATATATATATATATATATATATATGCAACACCTGGGATGCATATATATACACAATACACTATAAGTGCAGCTAACTGACTGACTGTTCTGCCTAATCTATCTAACTCAAATCAAATGTCACTGTCTGTCTCTCTCTCTCTCAATGAACGCCGGAACACACACTACACAGGGCCGCCGTGCAGGCGGCCTTATATAGTGTGGGCCGTGTACTAAATCCCCTGAGCCATAATTGGCCAAAGCCTCCTTGGCTTTGGCCAATTACGGCTCTCTGTTCAGGCGGCGCTGTGATTGGCCAAACATGCGGGTCATAATGCATAGAGAAGATATCTTGCGAGCCACAATGATCCAATAAAGTTAAATGGAGAACCAACTAAATTAAAATATAAATGCCCAGCTGCAAACGCAGATCACGTATTCATAGCCGTGCAGTAAACATAAACAGAAAAAACTTGCGCTGCGCTTAGGTGTGTGTCATTGTGTACGTTCACCCTAATAGTGCCATGTACACTCAATCAAAAAGTGCAATGTGCAAATGATGCAGATCTGTAATCAATTATGCATGTATAAATCAATACACCAAAAAAGTGCAACAAAGTGCCATATACAATAAATTCAAAGTGCAATGTGCAAATAATAAAGAACTAAATAAACTCTGCATAAATAAATAAATAAATAAATAA
Organism: Lithobates septentrionalis; assembly: GCA_037952835.1. Taxonomy (NCBI): domain Eukaryota; kingdom Metazoa; phylum Chordata; class Amphibia; order Anura; family Ranidae; genus Lithobates; species Lithobates septentrionalis. Next base: position 920,475 of record JBBDGP010000091.1, on the reverse strand, counting down.
ATGCAATAAACACTAATTAATTGATGACTCAATAAAAATAAAAACGTGCACTATAAATATCACATGCAAAACTTCAATGAGATCATGTAAGTGACAAGTGATAAGGAAATATATATATACATATAACCATATAAGTGATATGTGATGCTTGAGACAACTACCGGTAATTGTCCTTATTTGTGAAAAATCCTCCAACATAACATCACACAGCAATGTGCAGTGAAAAGTTCCAAAGAAAACAATGGTGCATGAAGCGTTCCACAGGAAAAAATCCAATAGCTGAATCAAAGTGCCCAGATCATGCCGTGATGTGCCTCGGTGACCCCCAAAGTGGTTGCGCTCACCTTAGATCGTGTGACACAGTGTTCAGCTGCGTCAATACACGCTATGGAGCCGTCCCTGGGCTCAGTGATAGATAACAGATGATCTCCCAATAGGCTCTCTATGGCTCCACAGGCATCATACCAAGAAAATAAAAAGACTATATAGTGTGATATCGCCACATACTTTATTAAAAATAATCCAATCCCCACACTGGGGTACTCACATTTTACAGGTGCTATTGTGCACCAAACAATACAGGTCAAAATAGCGCTAATCGGTGTGCTGCGGGGTGTAAGAAATCCTCAGCCCAGCTCTGTGCTGATCGCTCCGTCCTGGCCCCTCCCCTACGCGTCTTCGACACAGGGAGTCACGTGTCTTCATCAGGGGGATATGATTGGACGGATGCTCTTCAGTTTAAATACACTAACGGCGGCCATTTTCCCTAAGACCGCAGACCTATATGTGTTGGGCTCCGCTCCTCTATTTACAGCACCGCAACTAACATAGAACGTTCTCTCACTGTAACCTTTCTAATTATGTTAATCCTAGGGTGAAAAGAATATTAAATACAAGTACATACCCAGGACGGAGCTCGGAGGGGAAACAAAACACCGCACAGCACTCCTATAGCCAATATTAAACAAACTAAAAACGATCTCATATACATTGATCATCATTCACACCAGTCTGTATTAAAGCTACATAAAAATGCTAAAAAGATGTTCTGGGACTTAAAGGGCTTTTTTGGCTGCGGGAGATGTTACAGTTGTTCAAGAGTACCATCTAATATCAAGAAAGTCATAGAGTTTTATAACCCCCATAAAGGGCAGACACACACTATAAAAGGATTTTGTATCTTGCGACACCATTGGAGTGGTGTATGCGATTCAATGTCCTTGTAACTTATTTTATATCGGGCGCACTATCAGGGCCTTGAAAGACCGGATGGAGGAACACGTTAGGAACATACGCAATGGATCTGACAGCCATTACCTTTATGTGCATTTTAAAAATGTGCACAACCAAAATACGCAGGGCATGAGGTTTTGGGGATTGGAGGCTCCAAAACGTAACTGGAGAGGCTCTAATTATGTCAGAGATATCAGCAAGCGTGAATCCTGGTGGATATACCAGTTTGGCTCTTTGTCACCTGGTGGGTTGAATAAAGAGTTTGATCTCACATGTTTTTTGAGTAATTTTTGACCTTTTATACTGTAAGATATGTGACTAATTCCTTTACATACCAGTTTGGCTTGGGTCAGCTGGGAGATTGATTTATGCCGCTTTATACCCTTGATCTATCCCGTAAATATCATGTACACTTTCTATTAATTTTATTTTTTATTTTTATTTCTATATATATATTTTTATATTTCTTTATTTTTATTTTTATTTATATTTATTTTTGATGCTTTATCCATAGTGAGGCTGATCTGATGTTTTTATCATATAGATTCAATATACAAATATTTGGATATATTCTACGAGTCCCACATATTGGGGTTTTTCCTCTTATCCCCCCTCTTTGAAGTATATAGGCTCCACTTTAGATGGGAGTAACCCCCTTTTTTGAGGATACACAATAGGTATATATAGCTGATTTTTTAAGGTTTATATAATTTTATTATATATATATACACATTTTTTATATTTTATATAAATTTAAACATGTTTTTTCCATACATTAGGTATATTTAATGTTTTTTCTACATAAGATGTATATTTATGGATATGGGGGTATGTTTTACCACACATACCTGTATACGCCATTCACTTCACCAATAGGAGAGATATAGGGTTTGATGGAGGGCTGTATATAGGTATCATTCTTTATATAGCCAGCTAATTCACTACTAGAGACTTTTTAGCATTTTTATGTAGCTTTAATACAGACTGCTGTGAATGATGATCAATGAATATGAGAATGTTTTTAGTTTGTTTAATATTGGCTATAGGAGTGCTGTGCGGTGTTTTGTTTCCCCTCCGAGCTCCGTCCTGGGTATGTACTTGTATTTAATATTCTTTTCACCCTAGGATTAACATAATTAGAAAGGTTACAGTGAGAGAACGTTCTATGTTAGTTGCGGTGCTGTAAATAGAGGAGCGGAGCCCCACACATATAGGTCTGCGGTCTTACGAAAAATGGCCGCCGTTAGTGTATTTAAACTGCAGAACATCCGTCCAATCATATCCCCCTGATGAAGACACGTGACTCCCTGTGTCGAAGACGCGTAGGGGAGGGGCCAGGACGGAGCGATCAGCACAGAGCTGGGCTGAGGATTTCTTACACCCCGCAGCACGCCGATTAGCGCTATTTTGACCTGTATTGTTTGGTGCACAATAGCACCTGTAAAATGTGAGTACCCCAGTGTGGGGATTGGATTATTTTTAATAAAGTATGTGGCGATATCACACTATATAGTCTTTTTATTTTCTTGGTATGATGCCTGTGGAGCCATAGAGAGCCTATTGGGAGATCATCTGTTATCTATCACTGAGCTCAGGGGCGGCTCCATAGCGTGTATTGACGCAGCTCAACACTGTGTCACACGCTCTAAGGTGAGCGCAACCACTTTGGGGGTCACCGAGGCACATCACGGCATGATCTGGGCACTTTGATTCAGCTATTGGATTTTTTCCTGTGGAACGCTTCATGCACCATTGTTTTCTTTGGAACTTTTCACTGCACATTGCTGTGTGATGTTATGTTGGAGGATTTTTCACAAATAAGGACAATTAGTTGTCTCAAGCATCACATATCACTTATATGGTTATATGTATATATATATTTCCTTATCACTTGTCACTTACATGATCTCATTGAAGTTTTGCATGTGATATTTATAGTGCACGTTTTTATTTTTATTGAGTATCATCAATTAATTAGTGTTTATTGCATTTATTTATTTATGCAGAGTTTATTTAGTTCTTTATTATTTGCACATTGCACTTTGAATTTATTGTATATGGCACTTTGTTGCACTTTTTTGGTGTATTGATTTATACATGCATAATTGATTACAGATCTGCATCATTTGCACATTGCACTTTTTGATTGAGTGTACATGGCACTATTAGGGTGAACGTACACAATGACACACACCTAAGCGCAAGTTTTTTCTGTTTAGGGTCATAGTGCATGCTTGGCCAATCATCAGCCAGCAATGCACTGCGATGCCGCAGTGAATTATGGGCTGTGACGCGCCACACGAATTTGGCGTGAACGGCCCATATCGTTCGCAATTCGGCGAATGGGCGAACAGACGATGTTCGAGTCGAACATGGGTTCGACTCAAACACGAAGCTCATCCCTAATGGTTAATAAACTGACATTTTATATTTTCTGATATAGTCATAACCAGATTAATTCTTTTTTCTTTGTAAAGGTGAAATCTATTTTTGATGACATACAATTTCAGAGTAAAGGAAATAAATTATTTACTTGATTCAAATTTTTAGTAATTTTATTTCATTGTGTTTACCTAAAATTGTATAATAGGAGACTTGGTAGCATTAAAAGGAGAAAAATTGGTCAACTTTAAATGAGGCAATGATCTTGTGGAATCATATGCCTCCATCCCTTTCTATATGAAAAAGGAGATGGGGTGGGACTTTAGATGAAACACACGGTTACAATTAATTTGATCAATTATTTATAATAATGTATATTATTATGTATCAAATGCAAATAGTAGTATATATTAAAGGTAAAATGTCTCAGTGGATTCATATACTGTATATACATACATATATTGATGGTAGCCCATGACAGTTGTAAGGAGTTGCAAGCCATTGCATTCTCTATACCATATTACATAATGTAAAAGTAAAACTTGCATATTTTAAAATTTCATGTAAATCCTATAACCACATGATTCATATAGGGAAAATGTGCATACAAGGTCTTATAAACTCATGATGGAGTATAACACGGCATGTATAAAGCTATTATACATTTTACTTTTACATTATGTAATATTGTAAAGAGAATGCAATGGGTCGCAAATCCTTACAACTTTCATTTAATTTGAATAGCTGATTGTTAAGCAGCGGGCCAGGAAGCTGGCCGCCGCGTCCTTAACAACCGATGACTCATCAACTGTCAGTGGGTTTCTTCTAATTTTAATGAATGGCCATGTGTTTTATTAAACTCCCATCCACAGAAAAGTGTTATCCCTATTGTGGGGTCACCAATACAGTATTTGTAAATTGAAATCATATCCCCTCTCAAGCATCTCTTCTCCAGAGAGAATAAATTCAGTGCTTGTAACCTTTCTTCATAATTAATATCATCCAGTCCCTTTATTAGTTTTGTTGCACTTCTTTGTACTCGCTCTATTTCCAGCACATTTTTCCTGAGGGCTGGTGCCCAGAACTGGACAGCATACTCCAGGTGCAGCCGGACCAGAGTCCGGCTGCAGAGTGTTTATACACCTGTTTTAAAATTTTCCATCTTAAGCGTGTTGATCATTCAGGTTACCTGTTCCAATAGCAGCCTATGCATCAATGTTTTCTAAAAAGAATCTGACAGTGTAAATACGTGGAAGATGCCATAATTAACTTGATTTTATAGGTTCATACTCTGAGGGCTTTCAGCCTGGCTGTACTACTTAGCAAGTCACTGATCTGGAACAAGCATATGCATATCAGGTGTCAGGACCTCAGCATGGATAATCTTCTGCTATTAGCTGTCTTTTGCTTCTTATACCTCTAAATGGAAAATAAAATGCTATAGGTTTAAATAAGACTTTTAAATCCTGTGCACTCTGTAATTTAAACAATTATCCAGGAACTATAATCAATCAGTACAACTTGCTGTGCAAACATACTTAGGAAAGTGTGTATGATGTTGAAAATGTGCATGGTTATTAACATAATTACAAGCATAAAAGTTAGAATGAAGCCACTTAATGTACTTTGAATTATTCCTTACTTGTTGCATGCATATATAAGAATAATTTGTTCTGAAACTGCAAACTGTAGAAATGTTAATAGTAAAGCAAAGTAAAGCCATGTATGTTCATATACTATAGAAATAATAATGGCAGCCCTTCTAGGTAATTTATAAAGCCAGCCATACAAAGACAAGTCTTTTTGTCAAATCATTAATATTTATAAAGAATTTGCTGTTATATTTTCCTCATATAAATTGGGCTAACTGGGTAACATTTACCATAATTACTGTAGAAGGCATTTTCACAGGAAGAGGGAGAGCCTGCAATAAGTAGAGCTACATGTGGGGTCCATTCTTTTCATGGGTCATTTGAATACTGACTCACCTCATGTTAAGATAGAAGAGAACCTCTTAAAACCCTAATGCTTGTGTTGTTTTGACAGTTTCCTTGTTCCATACTGGGTGAACGATTAAAGACACAAAACAGGTGGTGTCAAGCGGTATTGAAGGTCGAAAAGGTCCTTAACCACTTGCTTACTGGGCACTTAAACCCCCCTCCTGCCCAGACCAATTTTCAGCTTTCAGCGCTGACGCACTTTGAATGACAATTGCGCAGTCATACAACACTGTACACAAATGAAATTTGTATCATTTTTTTCCCAAAAATAGAGCTTTCTTTTGGTGGTATTTAATCACAGCTGGTATTTTTATTTTTTGCTAAACAAACAAAAAAAGATGGAAAATTTTGAAAAAAAAAAAAAATCATGTTTCATAGTTTGTCATAAAATTTTGCTAACAGGTAATTTTTCTCCTTCATTGATATGCGCTGATGAGGCAGCACTGGTGGGCACTAATAGGCTGCACTGATGGGCACAGATGGGCGCTGATGGATGGCACTGATGGGTGGCACGGATGGGTGGCACAGATAGGTACCACTGAGGGGGGGCAGTGATGGGCGGAACTGATGGGGGGCACTGATGGGCAGTGATGGGTGGCACTGATGGGCACACTAATGGGCACTGATAGGTGGCACTGATGTGCAGCACTGTTGTTGTGGCACTGATTGTGGGCACTGATGGGTGGCACTGTGGGCACTGATGGGTGGCACTGGTGGGCACTGATGGGTGACTCTGGTGGGCACTGGTAGGCAGCACTGCTGCCTATTGCTAGGTGTCACTGGCAGGGGCACAGATGATCACCGTGATGTGATGTCCCTCTCACGGCCGCCGGTGATCAGCTTTTTTTTTCCTCCTCACGCTGTTAGCGCGAGGAGAAAAAAAACCAATTACCGGCTCTGTTTACATCACATGATCAGCTGTCATTGGCTGACAGCTGATCATGTGGTAAGGGGTCGGGACTGACCCCTTACTCCGATCTGTGATCAGGCGAGTCTCATAGACTCACTGATCACTGAGTGCACCACACGCGCCCTGCAGGGGGCGCGCAGGCTGCTCGTGCACGGGACAACGTCAATAGACGTCGTCCCGGCAATGTAGGTCCACGCTGTTGCCGTCATTCGGCAATAGCGCGGATCTGAAGAGGTTAATCCTGTATGGGAATTGTACCATACATTAACAGATATTGACCTCTATGTTCTGGGGTCCACCCTCCTTGTAAGCCTTCAATTTAAATCCTATGGTGGTTTTCAAATTGGCACATATTTAAGTCTCACTTCTGATGTTGACTTTCTCAGCAAGTTTATTGGTGAGGTTATAAGGAGCACTGTATTTTGTTTGAAACACAGTGGTGGAAGATTAATTATTATATGTTTTATGTACAGTGCCTTAAAAAAAGTATTCATACCCCTTGAAATTTTCCACATTTTGTCATGTTACAACCAAAAACGTAAATGTTATTATTGGAATTTTATGTGATAGACCAACACAAAGTGGCACATAACTGTGAACGTTTTGCACTCCTGTGACCCGTTTCCAGCAGAGAGTGGTCTGAAGTCTGCTTTCTGCTGACATCACCAAGATCAGTTCAGGCACCGCATCATCCCAACTCTGGAAGTCTGGATCCGCCAGGTGCCTGGACTGAGCGAACCACTGAAAGGCTGAGATGGCCGCTTTTCGCCCTTCCACAGCTCAGCGCTCCAGTGAGCATGGAGGAGCAGAGCAGGAGAGCTGCTGATTGACAGGCAGCAGCTCTCTACTCGGGGAGGTGAGAGAACCGATCCATCGGTGGTGTTCTGTGGCTCGGTTCTCAGTGAAGAGGCTCCAGGGGACATCCACCTACCAAAGTATGATTATGGGATAAAAAATACTTGTCTTTTAAAAGTATTCAAAATGCCAAAATCTGTGTTTTGGAGTACTGATTTTTTTAAAAATTGGCATCGCTGGCAGCCAAATAAACTGGAAGTGATGTTGTGACGTGGCTTCTGGGTTTTTACATCAGAGACCTGATCAAAGTCGATTACAACTTTGGGCCTTCCGCCCGGGTCTCCCATGTCCATCGACTGGCCGGAGACCCAGGCGAAAGGCGATGGGAGGGGGGACGTCCACTCCCATGTCTTGTGATAACGGACAAGCAGCTGCTCAGTCACATAGGTTGTTATCGCTAGAAAGCCGGCCGCCAGCTGCAGGCTTCATCCCGGTACAACCACTTTGTCAAAGCGGTGTACAGGTTTGTTGATTTGCAAGAAGTGGTTAAAGAAATAAAAAATAATAATAAAACCCCAACCCCTCACTAGAAATGAGCCCAGGTATCTTCAGACACAAGTCCAAATGCACCTGAGCTATCCTGTCAGGAAGCTATCACTGCTGGCAACCAAGCATAAGTGGCTTAGGCATTCCTCACCCTTCAGCCACACATATAAAGGGGGCATGTATACATGCAGCTGCAAGGCATGGAATGACTAAACTGCTTACAAATTTCAGGGGTCAGTAGTAAGTGAGGCAGAGTTCAGAGGTCAGTATTAAGTAAGGCAGAGTTCAGGAGTCAGTAGTAAGTGAATTGGACTTCAGGAGTCAGTAGTAAGTGAGGCAGAGTTCAAGGGTCAGTAGTAAGTGAGGTGAAGTTCAGGGGTCAGTATTAAGTGAGGTGAAGTTCAGGGGTCAGTATTACGTAAGGTAGAGTTCAGGAGTCAGTAATAAGAGAGGTGGACTTTAGGGGTCAGTAGTAGGTGGGCAGGGTTCAGTGATTAGTAGTAAGTGAGGTGGAGTTCAGGGGTCAGTAGTAAGTGAAGCAGAGTTCAGGGGGTCAGTAGTAAGTGATGCAGAATTCAGAGGTCAGTAGTAAGGCAGAGTTTAGAGGAGATTAGTAGAAAATAGGGAAGAGTTCAGAGGTAAGTAGAAAGTGGTGTTCAGGAGTCAGTAGTAAATGAGGCAGAGTTTTACAGGTTGGTAGTAAGGGAGGCAGAGTTCCGATCTGGGGGCCCAGGGTTGTTGGCAAAAGGTCCTTGTCCCTAACAACATGGGGACAAGGTGTTTTGGGGTGCGGGGTCACCCATGTTGAGAACATGTGGCCTGAAATGCTTCAGGAGGGGGGCTCGCTCGCCACCAGCCCTTTCCTGACCTGCCGGGCTGCATGCTCCAGTAAGAGTCTATTATGGATTTTGGGGGACCCTGACAGTATTTTTTAGTTGGTGTGGGGTCCCCTTAAAACAAATAGTAGACCCAAAAAGCCTGGTATGGATTGAGGGGAACCCCCACGTTGTTTTTTTTTTACATTTTTGTATTGCAATGGTATTGTGTTGCCGGCAATGTAAGTAATGTTTTTTTTCCTTTATAAAATGTTAATTTTACTGCAGCAGGTTCTATACACAGTACAGATTTTTATTGTTTCACTTTAAGCATCTTTAAAATCACGGTTTCTGTAAAAATGATCTTTTTAGAAATTCCTTTTGCATTGATACATATCCCCCAGGCAAAACCCAGGACCCAATACCCTTTTTATAGCCAATAACTTGCATATAAGCCTTCAAAATGGGGAATTTAGATTTTTTAACAAAATAAAATTAATGTATAATTGTGCTACTACAAAAATGGTAAAATGATAAAATAATAGCTGCCAGCATCAAACAGTGTGGTAAACTGTGCAGTGAAAAGGTAAAACTTGTAAAAAGTTCATCAATATATGCAAAGTAGTGTTCTTTGAGTGAAGATAAACAAATGTGAATGGTGCTTCTGGATCAGTACACAATCTTCATATATTCAGAATCTATATAAGAGTAGCGGAAGTGGGTACGCTTACAGGAGGAGATGAACACAATCACCATACGGTGGAGTGTCGTACGGGCTTTAGGGATCAATCTGTCCCAAGGGTATTTTGCTGAAAGGCACTGGTGGTGGGTTCCATCTGGAGCAGATCCACATTGGATGGATGGAAGGATGGTAGATGTTCAGATCCACAATGGATGGATGGATGGCGTTCAAAGGAAACAGACCACTAGGGAAAGCAATTCCACCCCATGGAAATGCAGTTCATGAGAAAAAAAGAAATTCTCTCGCAGACGGTTCTTGAAGTTGGAGAGAATTTCTTTTTTTCTCATGAACTGCATTTCCATGGGGTGGAAATTGCTTTCCCTAGCGGTCTGTTTCCTTTGAACGCCATCCATCCATCCATCCGTTGTGGATCTGAACATCCGCCATCCTTCCATCCATCCGATGTGGATCTGCTCCAGATGGAACCCACCACCAGTGCCTTTCAGCAAAATACCCTTGGGACCGATTGATCCCTAAAGCCCGTACGACACTCCACCGTATGGCGATTGCGTCCATCTCCTCCGGTAAGCGTACCCACTTCCGTTACTCTTATATCAATTCTGAATATATGAAGATTGTGTACTGATCCGGAAGCACCATTCACATTTGTTTGTCTTCACTCAAAGAACATTACTTTGCATATATTGATGAAATTTTATATCACTATGGACAATTTTGTCAGTCTTTTGAGACTGCCTTTTCGCTATGTTTATTTTTGTTTATAAATATTATCTTTAGCAATCACCTTGCACAACACATGTATACAGGGTGTGAGTTCCATCATCCTGTCATTTATCCCATTTAGCGCTGCATCTGTTAACAATTTTTACCTTTTGATTTTTTAAGTTCGGGTCCCTTAGACTTTAACCACTTAAGGACCGCCTCACGCCGATGTACGTCGGCAAGGCGGCACGGGCAGGCAAAATCACGTACAAACACGTGATTTGCCTCCCGCGGGTGGGGGGTCCTATCGGACCCCCCCTAGTGCCCGAGGCCATCCTGTTTTGTCCCCCGGCGATCGGAGGTGAGGGGGAGGCCATCTGTTCGTGGCCCCCCCCTCGCGATCGCCGCCAGCCAATGGGAACATTCCTTTGCTGCTGTATGCTAAACAGCAGCAAAGGAAATGATGTCATCTCTCCTCGGCTCGGAATTTTCCATTCCGGCGCAGAGGAGAGAAGACTGAAATGTGAGTGTAAAACACAAACACACACAGTAGAACATGCCAGGCACACAAAACACCCCGATTGCCCCCCCGAACACCCCCCGATCATCCCCCAATCACCCCCCCCCCGTCACAAACTGACACCAAGCAGTTTTTTTTTTTTTTTGTTTTTTTTTTTCTTATTACTGCATGGTGTCAGTTTGTGACAGTTACAGTGTTAGGACAGTTAGGGTTAGCCCCCTTTAGGTCTAGGGTACCCCCCTAACCCCCCTAATAAAGTTTTAACCCCTTGATCACCCCCTGTCACCAGTGTCGCTAAGCGATCATTTTTCTGATCGCTGTATTAGCGTCGCTGGTGACGTTAGTTAGGGACGTAAATATTTAGGTTCGCCGTCAGCGTTTTATAGCGTCAGGGACCCCCATATACTACCTAATAAATGTTTTAACCCCTTGATTGCCCCCTAGTTAACCCTTTCACCACTGATCACCATATAAGTGTTACGGGTGACGCTGGTTAGTTCGTTTATTTTTTATAGTGTCAGGGCACCCGCCGTTCATTACCGAATAAAGGTTTAGCCCCCTGATCGCCCGGCGGTGATATGCGTCGCCCCAGGCAGCGTCAGATTAGCACCAGTACCGCTAACACCCACGCACGCAGCATACACCTCCCTAAGTGGTATAGTATCTGAACGAATCAATATCTGATCCGATCAGATCTATACTAGCGTCCCCAGCAGTTTAGGGTTCCCAAAAACACAGTCTTAGCGGGATCAGCCCAGATACCTGCTAGCACCTGCGTTTTTCCCCTCCGCCCGGACCAGCCCAGCCCACCCAAGTGCAGTATCGATCGATCACTGTCACTTACCAAACACTAAACGCATAACTGCAGCGTTCGCAGAGTCAGGCCTGATCCCTGCGATCGCTAACAGTTTTTCTGGTAGCATTTTGGTGAACTGGCAAGCACCAGCCCCAGGCAGCGTCAGGTTAGCGCCAGTACCACTAACACCCACGCACGCAGCATACGCCTCCCTTAGTGGTATAGTATCTGAACGGATCAATATCTGATCCGATCAGATCTATACTAGCGTCCCCAGCAGTTTAGGGTTCCCAAAAACACAGTGTTAGCGGGATCAGCCCAGATACCTGCTAGCACCTGCGTTTTGCCCCTCCGCCCGACCCAGCCCAGCCCACCTAAGTGCAGTATCGATCGATCACTGTCACTTACAAGACACTAAACGCATAACTGCAGCGTTCGCAGAGTCAGGCCTGATCCCTGCGATCGCTAACAGTTTTTTTGGTAGCTTTTTATTGAACTGGCAAGCACCAGCGGCCTAGTACACCCCGGTCGTAGTCAAACCCGCACTGCAGTAACACTTGGTGACGTGGCGGGTCCCATAAGTGCAGTTCAAGCTGGTGAGGTGGAAAGCACAAGTAGTGTCCCGCTGCCACCAAAAAGACAAACACAGGCCCGTCGTGCCCATAATGCCCTTCCTGCTGCATTCGCCAATCCTAATTGGGAACCCACCGCTTCTGCAGCGCCCGTACTTCCCCCATTCACATCCCCAACCAAATGCAGTCGGCTGCATGAGAGGCATTTTCTTTATGTCCTCCCGAGTATCCCTACCCAACGAACCCCCCCAAAAAAGATGTTGTGTCTGCAGCAAGCGCGGATATAGGCGTGACACCCGCTATTATTGTCCCTCCTGTCCTGACAATCCTGGTCTTTGCATTGGTGAATGTTTTGAACGCTACCATTCACTAGTTGAGTATTAGCGTAGGGTACAGCACTGCACAGACTAGGCAAACTTTCACAGGGTCTCCCAAGATGCCATCGCATTTTGAGAGACCCGAACCTGGAACCGGTTACAGTTATAAAAGTTAGTTACAAAAAAAGTGTAAAAAAAAATAAAAATATATAAAATTAAAAAAAATAGTTGTCGTTTTATTGTTCTCTCTCTCTCTCTATTCTCTCTCTATTGTTCTGCTCTTTTTTACTGTATTCTATTCTGCAATGTTTTATTGTTGTTATGTTTTATCATGTTTGTTTTTCAGGTATGCAATTTTTTATACTTTACCGTTTACTGTGCTTTATTGTTAACCATTTTTTTGTCTTCAGGTACGCCATTCACGACTTTGAGTGGTTATACCAGAATGATGCCTGCAGGTTTAGGTATCATCTTGGTATCATTCTTTTCAGCCAGCGGTCGGCTTTCATGTAAAAGCAATCCTAGCGGCTAATTAGCCTCTAGACTGCTTTTACAAGCCGTGGGAGGGAATGCCCCCCCACCGTCTTCCGTGTTTTTCTCTGGCTCTCCTGTCTCAACGGGGAACCTGAGAATGCAGCTGGTGATTCAGCCAGCTGACCATAGAGCTGATCAGAGACCAGAGTGGCTCCAAACATCTCTATGGCCTAAGAAACCAGAAGCTACGAGCATTTTATGACTTAGATTTTGCTGGATGTAAATAGCGCCATTGGGAAATTGGGGAAGCATTTTATCACACCGATCTTGGTGTGGTCAGATGCTTTGAGGGCAGAGGAGAGATCTAGGGTCTAATAGACCCCAATTTTTTCAAAAAAAGAGTACCTGTCACTACCTATTGCTATCATAGGGGATATTTACATTCCCCGAGATAACAATAAAAATGATTAAAAAAAAAATAATGAAAGGAACAGTTTAAAAATAAGATAAAAAAGCAAAAAAAATAATAAAGAAAGAAAAAAAAAATAAAAGCACCCCTGTCGCCCCCTGCTCTCGCGCTAAGGCGAACGCAAGCGGCGGTCTGTCGTCAAGCGTAAACAGCAATTGCACCATGCATGTGAGGTATCACCACGAAGGTCAGATCGAGAGCAGTAATTTTTGCAGTAGACCTCCTCTATAAATCTCAAGTGGTAACCTGTAAAGCCTTTTAAAGGCTTTTAAAAATGTATTTATTTTGTTGCCACTGCACGTTTGTACGCAATTGTAAAGCATGTCATGTTTGGTATCCATGTACTCGGCCTAAGATCATCTTTTTTATTTCATCAAACATTTGGGCAATATAGTGTGTTTTAGTGCATTAAAATTTAAAAAAGTGTGTTTTTTCCCCAAAAAATGTGTTTGAAAAATCGCTGCGCAAATACTGTGTGAGAAAAAAAATGAAACACCCACCATTTTAATCTGTAGGGCATTTGCTTTAAAAAAATATATAATGTTTGGGGGTTCAAAGTAATTTTTTTGCAAAAAAAAATAACTTTTTCATGTAAACAAAAAGTGTCAGAAAGGGCTTTGTCTTCAAGTGGTTAGAAGAGTGGGTGATGTGTGACATAAGCTTTTAAATGTTGTGCATAAAATGCCAGGACAGTTCAAACCCCCCCCCCCAAATGACCCCATTTTGGAAAGTAGACACCCCAAGCTATTTGCTGAGAGGCATGTCGAGTCCATGGAATATTTTATATTGCGACACAAGTTGCGGGAAAGAGACAAATTATTATTATTTTTTTTTGCACAAAGTTGTCACTAAATGATATATTGCTCAAACATGCCATGGGAATATGTGAAATTACACCCCAAAATACATTCTGCTGCTTCTCCTGAGTACGGGGATACCACATGTGTGAGACTTTTTGGGAGCCTAGCCGCGTACGGGACCCCGAAAACCAAGCACCGCCTTCAGGCTTTCTAAGGGCGTGAATTTTTGATTTCACTCTTCACTGCCTATCACAGTTTCGGAGGCCATGGAATGCCCAGGTGGCACAAACCCCCCCCAAATGACCCCATTTTGGAAAGTAGACACCCAAAGCTATTTGCTGAGAGGTATAGTGAGTATTTTGCAGACCTCACTTTTTGTCACAAAGTTTTGAAATTTGAAAAAAGAAAAAAAAAAGTTTTTTCTTGTCTTTCTTCTTTTTCAAAAACAAATGAGAGCTGCAAAATACTCACCATGCCTCTCAGCAAATAGCTTGGGGTGTCTACTTTCCAAAATGGGGTCATTTTGGGGGGTTTTGTGCCACCTGGGCATTCCATGGCCTCCGAAACTGTGATAGGCAGTGAAGAGTGAAATCAAAAAACAACAGAGTAGAGTAGAATAGAACAGAAAGAATATAATAATCATACTATTCTAATCTATTCTTTTCTATTTAAATTCAAATTGATTCTATTTGAATTTTGGGAACTGGTTATACAATTTTTTCTATTCTATTGTTTTTTTCTTTGATTCTCTTTTTATGTATTCTTTTCTATTCTATTTGATTCTATTCTTTTCTCTTCTATTATTTTATTTTCTATTCAAATTTATTCTTTTCGAAATTAGAATTTTGGAAGATGGTTATATTTTTTCTATTCTATTCTATTTTATTGTTTTTTTTTCTATCTATTTGTTTGTATCCTATTCAAATTATTACTATGTAACTATGTAAGTTTTTCTATCCTATGCCATTCTATTGTTTTTTTTCTAGTCTATTCTTTTCTATTCTTTTCTTATGTATTCAAATCCAAATTTATTCTATTTGAAATTTGAATTTCAGAAGATGGTTATGTTCTTTCTATTGTATTCTAGTCTATTTTTATTCTATTGTATTCTGTTCTTTTAATTTTCTATTCTATTTTATTCTCTTTAGATATTGGAAAATGATTCAAATTCAAAAACTTTTTAAATTCAAATTTGAATACTATTTGAATTAGAAAACAATTTGAAATTGATTTGAAAACAAATTACTAAAAACAAAAACAAAAAAATTGTTATTTCGGATGCATTTAAATTCGGTACTATTGTAATTTGGAAATTCAAATACATCCGAATTTCCGAAAAATGGAAATTCGGCCAAATTTTAATTTGGAAAGAAACAAATTGCACATGTCTAAGGCAGAGTTCAGGGGTTAATAGTAAGTGATTCAGCATTCAGATGTCAGGGATGAGCTTCAAGTCAAACTCATGTTCGACTCAAACATAAGCTGTTTGCCAGTTCGCCGAACAGCGAACAAGTTGGGGTGTTCGCGGCAAATTTGAAAGCCACAGAAGACCCTTTAAAAGTCTATGGGAGAAATCAAAAGTGCTCATTTTAAAGGCTTATATGCATGGTATTGTCATAAAAAGTGTTTGGGGACCTGGGTCCTGCCCCAGGGGACATGGATCAATGCAAAAGGGGGCGGGGTTATGTAACAGGTGACCCCGCCCCCTCTGACATCACTGGGAATGCCACAGGGAAGTCCCCATCAAGTTCCCATGCGTCAGAGGGGGGCGGGGTCACCGGGTGCCCCCCCCTGTTATTTAAGAACATCAGAAGAGGAGAAGCGTCACACCGCGGGAGCCTCCCATCATGCCATCATGGATGCGGAGCGGCCCGAGGAGAAGAAGGGAAGAAGACGCCGTGGAGGAAGATGCCAGACGAGAACACCGGAGGATGAACCAGAAGAAGATGGAGGAAGAAACCGAAGGAAGATAGAATATAGAAAAAAGAAGATAGAAGATAGAATAAAGAAGAAGCATTTAAATAAAGGAATTGTCAAAAACTGTCTCTTATCATTTTTAACATTTTTGACAGTTTTTTTGTGAAATGGTCGGGGTACAAACCCTTACCATTTCACACAGGGGGAAGGCCAGGATCTGGGGGTCCCTTTGTTAAAGAGGGCTTCCAGATTCTGAAAAGCCCCCCGCCCGCAGACCCCCACAATCACCGGGCAAGGGTTGTGGAGATGAGGCCCTTGTCCCCACCAACATGGGGACAAGGTGTTTTGGGGGGCTACCCCAAAGCACCCTCTCAATGTTGAGGGCATGTGGCCTGGTACGTTTCAGGAGAGGGGGCACTCTCTCGCCCCCCCCTCTTTTCCTGTGGCCTGCCAGGTTGTGTGCTCGGATAAGGGTCTGGTATGGATTTTTGGGGGGACCCCACGCCATTTTTTTTTACATTTTGGCACGGGGTTCCCCTTAAAATCCATACCAGACCTGAAGGGCCTGGTATGGAATTTAGGGGGACCCCCACGTTATTTTTTTTTTTTAAATTTTGGTTCGGGGTTCCCCTCTGGGGAATTCCCATGCCGTTTTTATCAATGAACTTTTATGTGTATTGTCAGACCGACAATTCATTAATAGCCGCGAGTAGTTTTAAATTCCTTTTTTTCCTTTGAAATGTCATTTTGCTGTCAGACTGTTCTAAACACGGGAAACATGCGCCCCTTTACAGGCATACTATAGACACCCCCCAGGTATGAAATTTAAAGGAATATCACACTTTTATTGTTTCACTTTAAGCATTATTAAAATCACTGCTCCCGAAAAAACGGCGGGTTTTAAAACTTTTTTTTGCATTGATTCATGTCCCCTGGGGCAGGACCCAGGTCCCCAAACACTTTTTATGACAATAACTTGCATATAAGCCTTTAAAATTAACACTTTTGATTATTAATGTTCGTGTCCCATAGACTTTAAACGGTGTTCGCATGTTTGAACAAATTTTTTGCCTGTTCGCAAGTTCTGTTGCGAACCGAACAGGGGGGTGTTCGGCTCATCCCTAGTCAGTAGTAAGGAAGAGTTCAGAGATCAGTAGTAAGTGAAGCAAAGTTCAGTATTAAGTGAAGCAGAATTCAGAGATCAAAAGTAAAGAAGAGTTCAGAGGTCAGTAGTAAGTGAGGCAGAGTTCAGGGGTCAGTAGTAGGGATGGGCCGAACGACCCCCTGTTTGGTTCGCACCAGAACTTTCAAACATTGCGAAAGTTCGGAACCGAATAACGAACCCCATTGAAGTCTATGGGACCCGAACTGGAAAAATCAAAAGTGCCCATTTTGAAGGCTTAGATGCAAGTAATTGGGCATATAATGGTTATGGGGATCTGGGTACTATACTGAGGACATGTGTCAATGAAAATAAGTCCCTTCGGGTCTGGTATATATATTAACGACTTGCCTACAGGGCACTTACACCCCCTTCCTGCCCAGGCCATTTTTCAGCTTTCAGCACTATCGCACTTTGAATGACAATTGCGCAGTCCTGCCGCACTGTACCAAAACAAATTTATCAATTTTTTCTATTCACACAAATAGAGCTTTCTTTTGGTGGTATTTAATCACTGCTGGGTTTTTTTTTTTTTTTTTTTTTAGTAAAAAACAAAGACCAAAAATTTTGAAACTAAAAAATTTTACTTAGTTAGTGTCGGTAAATGTTGTTACTAAGTAATTTTTCTTCTTCACTGATGTGCGCTGATGAGGCAGCACTGATAGGGAATGATAGGCTGAACTAGTGGGCATTGATGAGGTGGCACCTATGGGCACTGATTAGGTGGCACTGATGAGGAGGCACTAATATGCCACACTTATGGGCACTGATAAGTGGAACTGATATGTAGCACTGATAGGTGGCACTGGTGGGCACTGATAGGCGGCACTGGTGGGCACTGATAGGCGGCACGGATAGGCGGTACTGATGGGCATTGATGGGTAGCACTGATGGGCGACACTGATGAGCATTGATCGACAGAATTGATGGGCATTGATGGGCAGCACTGATAGGTGGCACTGATAGCCAGCACTGACTGGCACCACTAATGGGCACTGGTTGGTGACACTTGTGGGCAGTGGTGAGCACTGATTGCTGCCACTGGTGGGCAATGGTGGGCACTGATTGGTGACACTGTTGGTGCTATATTGTAATCAGGGCACTGATGATCATTGCCCTGATTACATTTGTAGATGCCCCCATGCATGGAGATGTCGCCGATCGGCTCTCCTCGCCACACACTCTGTCAGTGTGAGGCGAGGAGCACTGATTACTGGCATCTCCATGTTTACACAGCCGATCACATGGTTAAAGAGCCGCGGATGCAACTCTTTACAGAGATCAGGGATGCGTCATGTCCTAGCAACACAGCGCGGCTGCAATCGGCGCACTGTGCACCGCCACAGGCGCGTGAGAGTGGCTGTTCTGGAACGGTGTCCCAGAACAAGAGCCACACCGCCCTGCCGTCATTTGATGGTGGGCGGGCGGCAACTAGTTAAGGTGAACTCCACGCCAATTTTTTTTTTAAACGGCATGGAGGTCCCCCACAAAAGCCATACCAGATCCGAAGGGCTTGGTATAGACAGGGGAACCCTTGATGTTTTTTTCTTAATTCTGTCATAGGGCTCCCCTCAACAACTTCAATACACTATATTATATATTGTACACTGCACCATATACCCTGCACTGTATTATATATACTACACTGAGGGCACTATATACTCTGAACTACAGTATATATACACTATATGGACTGCACTATATACTTTTCTGAAAAATTGGGCCTTAGGTGTTGGTAGAACACGGTAACCCCTCACAGTTATAGGGCGTACACACGGTCGGACTTTGTTCGGACATTCCGACAACAAAATCCTAGGATTTTTTCCGACGGATGTTGGCTCAAACTTGTTTTGCCTACACACGGTCGCACAAAGTTGTCGGAATTTCCGATTGCCAACCACGCGGTCACGTACACCACGTACGACGAGACTAGAAAAGGCCGGTTCAGAACCAAGCGCGGCACCCTTTGGGCTCCTTTTGCTAATCTCGTGTTAGTAAAAGTTTGGTGAGAGACGTTTCGCGCTTTTTCAGACTCGTGGCTTTCAGATCGTTTTCTGCCGTTCAGTTTGTGCTTGTGGGTTTGTATCTGCTCTTCAGTGCGTGCAGCAAGTTCCGCGTGACTTTAGGTAGTCATTGTATTCTTGTTCGTTCGTTACTGGTTTTCAGGTCGCTCTTCACAGGCCTTGCTGTTCTTCAGTGCGTTCTGTTACTTCGTTCTGAGCAGCCGACCATTTTCTAGCCATGTTTCGTATGCGTACTCCTCGTAGAGTTTGTGCTGTGCGGGGGCTTGGTGTTGGGGTCCTGACCTTGACACAAGTCCAATCCATGAACAGGGTGGGGAGGAGTTCATGGACCAAGATTTGGTTGCTTCAGCGTGACCAGTTCTGTCATATGCCTTTGCTCCGTGAGATCCGTGAGAATAATCCTGATGATTTCAGGAACTTTCTCAGGATGACGGACCCCGTGTTTCACCGTTTGTTGGCTTCGCTGACCCCCTATATCAGCAGGCAGGATACCTGCATGAGGCAAGCCATCACTCCGGAGCAGAGGTTGGTCGCTACCTTGCGGTATTGGGCCACAGGGAGAAGCCTGCAGAAGTTCTCGACAGGCATCTCCCCCCAGGCTCTGGGGATCATTATCCCAGAGACCTGTTCTGCCATCATCCAGGTCCTGCAGAAGGAGTATATGAAGGTAAGATTTTTATCCTTTAATATCACATTTTATTGTATTGAATGTTTGCTAATATATTGTATTTCTTTCCTCATTCCCTAATTACCATGATTGTAATATGCTGTGAATGTCCCCTTTGTCCTCATGCATGCTGGATTTTTATGTAATTATTGTTTTAGGTCCTTCATACATATTTGCCCTTCAATAACCTCCCCAGCATGGTTCTCCTGGCCTATAATCACCTCATGTAGTCACTTAACAATGTATTTTATCCGCTCCATAGTAGTGCTTTACCCCAAACACCCCCTAAAATGTTTGGTAATGTTATTTTTGATTTAAATTCAGGCAGAGTGCCAGAGGCTTTTTTTTGTGGTGTCCATAAAATTTTTTAGTAACCCTCCCTCCCCCCAACTGCTAAGTCAGCTGATCCCAATTCTCTATCCTCAATCATCTATCTGCTGACTTTGCCAATCCCATACACACTATACCCATCTCTTTACTGGTCAGATTTATGGATGAATTCCCCAAAGCATGTAGTGCAAGGGCCTGCCTGTATAATTTCCAATGGTACTGTTTAAAGTTTTTGTATCCTATTATTATCTTGATAGGTAATAGCAGAATGTTCAAATGTCCTCAAATGTGTACAGTGTGTATTTATATCTCTGTATTCAGACACTTCTTACCTGTCCAGTGGTCTGCCAATAGTGTAACTAAGGAGGGGCTGTTCCAAGTAATACCCATTATTTAGGCATTCATCTCTCAATGAAGTGAAGAGGGTTACCTGTCCAAGAGTCGTCCCCCCCTATAATGTTAGAAATGGCCCATGAGAGGGGGGGAGGGGGAATATGATAGGTGTACCTTATACTTTGGTGTTGTTAAATTCCCCTTAATAAATGCTATCTGGAGGTTGCCCCATAATGTTTTTGTCTAATCTGCTTGCCATGTTTCTGTGAAAAAAATAGTAATGTTTATTGTTTTTTCCTCAACAGTTTCCTTCAACGCCACAGGAATGGCAGACTGTGGCCTCCCACTTTGCCCAGCGGTGGGACTTTCCTAACTGCGGAGGGGCAATTGATGGGAAACACGTCCACATAGTCCCACCACCCAACTCGGGGTAATTACAAGGGGTTTAATAGTATAGTGATGTTGGCGGTGGTGTCGGCTAATTACGAGTTCCTGTATGTGGACATGGGGAAGAATGGCCGGATGTCCGATGGTGGAGTCATCACCCAGACGGAGTTCTACAGGCGTCTCCAGAATGGCAGCTTGGACTTGCCAGCTCCAGAGGACAATGTTGAAGGTCTCCCATTTGTGTTCATTGCTGATGAAGCGTTTGCGCTGGGGGACCACCTGATGCGGCCATTCCCGATGAGGACCCTCACCCCGGAACAGAGGGTTTTTAATTACCGGCTGGCCAGAGCCCGAAGAGTGGTGGAGAACACATTTGGAATCCTGGCCAGCCGGTTCCGACTATTTCTGACACCCATCCATATGGCGGAGTATAAACTGAACCATATAATACTTGCCTGCTGTGTTCTCCATAATTTTTTAAGAAAACATTCAGCCAACTATGCTGACTCAGTTGGGCCTGAGGCCGGAATCCTACATCCAACAACACTGACGGCGCTTGAAAGTGGCCGTCCTGGCTTGCCCTCCCTGAATGCCCGTTATGTCCGGTTACGATACCTGGAGTTCTTTGCGGGTAGGGGGGCTATCAATATGCTAGACAATATGTGAAACCTTTTTTGAATAAAAAACAACCAAAATAAATTCTTTGTGGACATTTACTGCTTGTGTTTGTTTTAGGTGACCCTGACAGAAATGTGTTGAGTGCAGAAAATGTCGTGACTGGGTAACCTTATAGAAAACACTGTTGGCTGGTACTTCCTAAATGTAAAAACACATTTCACTACAAGTGCACTTGCAACTGCACTGAAACTGCACTTGTAGTGCAAAGTGTATTTGCCCTTAGGAAATAACCCCCATGTTTGCATAAAACAGCAATTACATCACCCCAAAAGTGTTGTAGCGTTGAGACAATAATCCACACATTCTTGAGTAACCAACTTTTTTATAGCTGCACAATCACATGTGCATTTACCAAAGGTTTTTAAAACAAACCAACATGTTTGTTGTATAACAATTTTTGCTGTAGCATAATCAAAAATCGAAATGTCCTTTTCAGATAAAACAGGCCTGTTTTATCTGAAAGACAAAAAACTTGAACTTACAAAGTTCACATATGGTAAAACCTGAAGGCTATATCAGACATGAGTATTTAGGAACTGTGTTTGATATAGCGTTCAGATGGGGGGAAATCACCCCTGGAAAAGCCAAATTTGGAAGATGCACACCAAGTTCAGAATGTCAACATGTGCTATCTGCCATCACGGGGGATCAAGGGACGTGTTTTGGGGGAGCAAGCCCTTCCTCACCGCTACTTTATAATTGAGGAAGGTGTTGCACCCCCAAAACGCGTCCATTGATCTCCCATGATGTCAGATAGTACATGTTGGCACACTGTTTGCATCCTCCAAATTTGGCTTTTCAAAACATTGCAAAAAGATTTAAAAGATTGGACCACAATCCAAAAAGTGATTTTGTGGGCTTTTAAATTCGCCCCAAAACATCAATGATGTTATTATTTTTTTTAATAACATCACTGATTTTTTGCTGTATGTTGTGCAATTCGAGATTACACCCCATGATCTCCCCGATCAGGATCTGGGCACTTTCTGAAGTAAAGCGTTCTGGATCCCTCACATCATGATCACCTAAAAAGAGATAAAGAAAACAAAAACACGTATCAAAAATCTGCCACCATCCATCTCTTTTACCTGAGCCTGTGGTCGCAGACACTCACCTGTTGTGGTGCCAATCTCCACCACATCTTCTTCTTCCTCCTGCTCTTCTTCTTGGGTTGGGGGTATTTCACCTTCTTCCATAGGTGGGGGGGTTTGTGGTCTCCTGGGATGAGGGGTGTCCTCCGAGTCTTTTCTCCCCTATGTAAAACAAAAATGGTATACTTAGCACACAGATATTTGATGGCAGAACTAGAAATAGGAAACATTGCTTGGAAGTGGGGTACAATTATCGATTTTAGCCGAGTTCCAAGATGTAATTTTCTTATTGCCCTTTCTCAAGCTGCAATACTTTACCGGTTTAGTACAAAGTTCACAGATGGAGACCCCCCTATAGTATACACTGGAGCACCTGTGTGGCCCCCCTAATAAAAATGGTGTTCTTGTGTCCCACACTAGTGCTCCAGTGTCCAGATGTGAAAACAGCTGCTCAGTGTCCTCTCCTTACACACAATCTAGTTGGCATTTCATTCTAGTAACAAACCCATCTACACAAACAAATATTTGGCATCCAAGTAGGCCCAAAAAAAATTTGGGAAAATGCATATGGCCTAAACAATGGTGTTTTAGAGGCCCAAAGAAAAATGTTTGATACGAACGAATAATGGGCCCATGAACATTAAAGTTGCCCTTTTAAACGTTACAATTACTAAAAGCATATGGAGCAGAACGAATGGAATAAAGACAGAAAGAATAGGAACACAGCACAACTACTTACTTTTTTGCAGCACTCTCCGGATCTTTCGGTACTGCTCTGGCTCTCTTAATTTGAGGTCCGACCACCGCTTCCGGAGCTGATCTTTTGATCTTCGGACCCCGAAATTCCTCTCAAGACTCCTGACCACTTTCGCCATGATCTTGGCCTTTCTAATGTTGGGGTTGGGGTAAGGCCCATACTTCCCGTCATAGTCGGACTTCTTCATGATGTCGACCATCTCCAACATCTCCCCAAAGGACATATTTGTGGCCCTAAAACGTCTCCTTCTGGATCGGGACGTGTCCGGATCCGGGCTTTCCTCCTCCTCCTCCTCGTTCCCGCAATTAGCACGCACCTGCTGTGACTCCGCCATGTGCTCTTCCCCCACTGTGCCGAATGAAAAGGGGTGGGGAATAGACTAGAAAGAACGTCAGGGGCGGGCAGAGTTACACGCATGCGCAGTGTATATAAAGCATAACACGCGTGCGTATTACGTACGATCTGTGAGCGGAGGAAGGAGCATTGGAGGCGCCGATCGTAAGAACGAAGGTAAGAGACAAACTTGTGCCTATACTGCTTCTACATTGAGGCCTATATTGTAACAAGATTAGGAGAGTTTTGTCTGACATTAGGCTTTGTCTTGTGTTGTGTCTTGCAGTGAACATGGATATGGTACTCAAAGATAATGACTTCATGTCAGTATTCATAGATATGCTAAGGGAGCTGCCCTATATGTGGGAGATTAAACACCCCCATTACAAGAACCAAGCAAAGAGGAAGGCAGCACTGGTGCAATTGTTGGTAATTGTGAAGCAGGTGATCCCCACGGCAGACATCACTTATTTAAAGATCTTAATTGGTGGCCTGAGGAGTACATATCTGAGGGAGCGCAAGAAAGTCCTGGATTCACAGAGATCCGGAGCAGCAGATGACATCTATGTCCCCAGGATGTTGTACTACGACAGGCTGCATTTTCTGGCAGACTGAACCCAGGCCATCCCTCTCCAGTCTTCCTTCCACGCTTCCTTCCCCCCTGGCTGAGGCTTCTGATGCCCAACCTGGGCCTTCCAGACCACATGTGGAGGAGCCCAGATTGAGCCAGGTATAGCATTCTTCTAAATATTTCTGTTTGTCCAATCAATGATGTTAACTAGATGTTAGTTGAGAGTACTAATTTATGATTGTGATTGATGAAGCAAAAACTAAAACCATGTCCCTTTTTCATACACAGGGAAGTCTCAGCCAGGAGGTGGCCGGGCCGAGCCGGCTGGCTGATATCAAGGTCCCTCCACCCCCCCTGAAAAGAGAAAGTGGCAGGAAGAGGAGTACCCTAGAGGAGGCTACCGGAGGACTCTTTTGGAGGGCTACAGAGGTCCTGGGAGCACGACAGACCGTGGAGGAGGACATTGCTGCCGTCATTGCATATAAAATGCAGAGGATGGAGGAGGGCCAACAAGTAACGTGTGAGGCCCTCATATCGGAAGCTCTGGAGAAAGGTATGAGTGGGCAAATTACACCTGAGACACACCTTTGTGATGGTCCTCCTCCTCCTCCTGCAGGTCCTCCTCCTCGTCCTCCCTCTCCTCCAGGTCCTCCCAGTCCTCCTCCTCCTCCAGGTCCTACTCCTCCTCCTGCCACCTCTCCAACAGCACAGCCACAGCCGGGAAGGAAGCGTGTAAGGAAGACCAGAAAGTGAGGACCCTGGATCCAGTCTGGTAGGCCAAAAAAATGCAGCCTCTTGTGGTACCACAGCCTGGGGACACACATGTCATCTGCTGCTATCCGGATCTCTGCGAATCCCGGACCAGACTGCCCTCCCTTACATATGGACTCCTCAGGCCACCAATTTTGATGTTGAAGAATTGATGTCTGCCGTGGGGGTCCCAGGCTTCGCTAATTTCTCATGTTGATCCAATGTTGCCTTCCTCTTTGTTTGGTTCTGATACCTTAATAAAGGATTTTTGTTTTGAATTATACCCTCCTATGTGTTTTACTTCAAAAATGATGGTTTGTTTGTGAGGATTCAGGTACATTTCAAATATACAATGTGAAATGAACAAGGGACACCAACACCAAACAATCTCCTTGAGATTAAATAATACAAGATATCAATGGTGTTGGGGTAACTTGACACACAAAACACACACAAAAATATTCTGGAGTAAAAATAAAAACATTGAACAAAGATCAGCCTTTGAAAAAATCCAAACATTACAGAAAAAAAAAAAGGCGTAAAAAAAACAAACAAAAAAATATATAAAAAAGAAAACTGTCAGATGTGACAACTAATAACAATATATTGAGGGAATCCCAATAAAAAAAACACAAATAAAAGTTTGTGAGAAGTGTGTGTGAATATGAGCAGCAAAACTACTTCATTCTTGTCACATTATAAAGAAGAAGAGAGTGCGCTGTATTAAACCATTTTTAACATTGCAGCGTGACGAAAGTGCTGTATCCATTGCGAACGCTAAGTTTACCAGAACGAGCTGTCCCGTGTCGGAATTTCTTCTGAGCATGCGTGGCACTTTGTGCGTCGGAACAGGCCACACACGGTCGGAATTGACGCGATCGGATTTTGTTGTCGGAAAATTTTATCTCCTGCTGTCCAACTTTGTGTGTCAGAAAATCCGATGGAAAATGTCCGATGGAGCCCACACACACGGTCGGAATTTCCGACAACACGCTCCGATCGGACATTGTCCATCAGAAAATCCGACCGTGTGTACGGGGCATTACTCTTGTTGGGCACAGGAATGTTCCCTGCTGTTAAATATTATTTAAAAATTTGTAATTACATGCCCATGTTAAACAGGGGCAGAAACATTGGGCCTTAGGTGTTGATGGTGCCAGAACACTGTAACCCCTCACAGTTGCTCTTGTTGGGTGCAGGAACGATCCCTATTGTTAAACACATACATATATATATATATACACATACACACATATATATATATATATATATATATATATATATATACACACACACACACACACAGTGGGGACAGAAAGTATTCAGACCCCTTAAAATTTTTCACTCTGTTATATTGCAGCCATTTGCTAAAATCATTTAAGTTCATTTTTCATTCCTCATTAATGTACACACAGCACCCCATATTGACAGAAAAACACAGAATTGTTGACATTTTTGCAGATTTATTAAAAAAGAAAAACTGAAATATCACATGGTCCTTAGTATTCAGACCTTTTGCTGTGACACTCATATTTAACTCAGGTGCTGTCCATTTCTTCTGATCATCCTTGAGATGGCTTTACACCTTCATTTGAGTCCAGCTGTGTTTGATTATACTGATTGGACTTGATTAGGAAAGCCACACACCTGTCTTTATAAGACCTTACAGCTCACAGTGCATCTCAGAGCAAAGGAGAATCATGAGGTCAAAGGAACTGCCTGAAGAGCTCAGAGACAGAGTTGTGGCAAGGCACAGATCTGGCCAAGGTTACAAAAAAAATTCTGCTGCACTTAAGGTTCCTAAGAGCACAGTGGCCTCCACAATCCTTAAATGGAAGACGTTTGTGACGACCAGAACCCTTCCTAGAGCTGGCCGGCCGGCCAAATTGAGCTATTGGGGAAGAAGAATGTTGGTGAGAGAGGTAAAGAAGAACCCAAAGATCACTGTGGCTGAACTCCAGAGATGCAGTCGGGAGATGGAAGAAAGTTGTAGAAAGTCAACGATCACTGCAGCCCTCCACCGTGCAAGGCACATGAAAGCCCACATGGAGTTTGCTAAAAAAAAAAACACCTGAAGGACTCCAAGATGGTGAGAAATAAGATTCTTTGGTCTGATGAGATCAAGATAGAACTTTTTGGCCTTAATTCTAAGCGGCATGTGTGGAGAAAACCAGGCACTGCTCATCACCTGTCCAATACAGTCCCAACAGTGAAGCATGGTGGTGGCAGCATCATGCTGGGGGGGTGTTTTTCAGCTGCAGGGACAGGACGACTGGTTGCAATTGAGGGAAAGATGAATCCGGCCAAGTACAGGGATATCCTGGACGAAAACCTTCTCCAGAGTGCTCAGGACCTCATACTGGGCCGAAGGTTTACCTTCCAACAAGACAATGACCCTAAGCACACAGCTAAAATAACGAAGGAGTGGCTTCACAGCAACTCAGTGACTGTTCTTGAATGGCCCAGCCTGAGCCCTGACTTAAACCCAATTGAGCATCTCTGGAGAGACCTAAAAATGGCTGTCCACCAACGTTTACTATCCAACCTGACAGAACCGGAGAGGATCTGCAAGGAGGAATGACAGAAGATCCCCAAATCCAGGTGTGAAAAACTTGTTGCATCTTTCCCAAAAAGGCTCATGGCTGTATTAGATCAAAAGGGTGCTTCTACTAAATACGGAGCAAAGGGTCTGAATACTTAGGACCATGTGATATTTCAGTTTTTCTTTTTTAATAAATCTGCAAAAATGTCAACAATTCTGTGTTTTTCTGTCAATATGGGGTGCTGTGTGTACATTATGAAGGAAAAAAATGAACTTAAATGATTTTAGCAAATGGCTGCAATATAACAAAGAGTGAAAAATTTAAGGGGGGTCTGCATACTTTCCGCCACCACTGTATATATATATATATATATATATATATATATATATATAAATAAATCAAATACACTGCCTGTACTGACTGAATATAGAATTTACACTGTATATATAGGCTAAGCTGACTGCAGAGTATATATATATATATATATATATATATATATATATATATATATATATACACATACATACACACACATACATACATACATACATACACACACATATACACATATACAGTGGCTTGCGAAAGTATTCGGCCCCCTTGAACTTTTCAACCTTTTGCCACATTTCAGGCTTCAAACATAAAGATATAACATTTTTATTTTTTGTGAAGAATCACCAACAAGTGGGACACAATTGTGAAGTGGAACGAAATCTTTTGGATTTTTGAAACTTTTTTAAACTAATAAAAAAACTAAAAGTGGGGCGTGCAAAATTATTCGGCCCCCTTGCGTTAATACTTTGTAGAGCCACCTTTTGCTGCGATTACAGCTGCAAGTCGCTTGGGGTATGTCTCTATCAGTTTTGCACATCGAGAGACTGAAATTGTTGCCCATTCTTCCTTGCAAAACAGCTCGAGCTCAGTGAGGTTGGATGGAGAGCGTTTGTGAACAGCAGTTTTCAGCTCTTTCCACAGATTCTCGATTGGATTCAGGTCTGGACTTTGACTTGGCCATTCTAACACCTGGTTACGTTTATTTGTGAACCATTCCTTTGTAGATTTTGCTGTATGTTTGGGATCATTGTCTTGTTGGAAGATAAATCTCCGTCCCAGTTTCAGGTTTTTTGCAGACTCCAACAGGTTTTCATCCAGAATGGTCCTGTATTTGGCTGCATCCATCTTCCCCTCAATTTTAACCATCTTCCCTGTCCCTGCTGAAGAAAAGCAGGCCCAAACCATGATGCTGCCACCACCATGTTTGACAGTGGGGATGGTGTGTTGAGTGTGATGAGCTGTGTTGCTTTTACGCCAAACATATCGTTTTGCATTGTGGCCAAAAAGTTCGATTTTGATTTCATCGGACCAGAGCACCTTCTTCCACATGTTTGGTGTGTCTCCCAGGTGGCTTGTGGCAAACTTTAGACGAGACTTTTTATGCATATCTTTGAGAAATGGCTTTCTTCTTGCCACTCTTCCTTAAAGGCCAGATTTGTGCAGTGTACGACTGATTGTTGTCCTATAGACAGACTCTCCCACCTCAGCTGTAGTTCTCTGCAGTTCATCCAGAGTGATCATGGGCCTCTTGGTTGCATCTCTGATCAGTCTTCTCCTTGTCTGAGCTGAAAGTTTAGAGGGACAGCCAGGTCTTGGTAGATTTGCAGTGGTCTGATACTCCTTCCATTTCAAAATGATCGCTTGCACAGTGCTCCTTGGGATGTTTAAAGCTTGGGAAATCTTTTGGTATCCAAATCCGGCTTTAAACTTCTCCACAACAGTATTACGGACCTGCCTGGTGTGTTCCTTGGTCTTCATGATGCTCTCTGCGCTTTCAACAGAGCCCTGAGACTATCACAGAGCAGGTGCATTTATACAGAGACTTGATTACACACAGGTGGATTCTATTTATCACCATCAGTCATTTAGGACAACATTGGATCATTCAGAGATCCTCGCTGAACTTCTGGAGTGAGTTTTCTGCACTGAAAGTAAAGGGGCCGAATAATTTTCCACTATAACACACTATACGGGCACTGTGTAAGCAGCCTTATATCGTGTGGGGTGTGTGGGGCAGGGTGCCTTTGGCCAATTATGGCTTTCGCTGAGGAGCGTGCTGTGATTTGAGTGCTCTAATATGGTGGTTTGGGTGGAGAAGGTGGTCCTCTTGGGTATATGAGGATAAAGATGGTGGCCGGAGGTTTCTAGCTCCTGAGGGTGACAACAATGTTTGATGACAAAACACGTAGGGCAGTACTTATGGCTGACATCACATACAGAACCTGAAGCTTTTTCCAAGTTTCTAAAGGTAGATTAATGTTTTATATCAATGTAAGTGCAATAACATGTATTTTTATGAGGAATAAAAATATACTTCCCTTATGTATGCAACACAAAGAATAAATCCTGAGCTGTATTTGGGGGGGTTGTTTACTTATAGAAAAAAGCTGGAGGAAGATCTATGGGAGAATTTGAGCCACATTACCCCGGTCCTGTGTGTACATACCATTTTGACTCATTGACTAACACAAGGGGTCAAAGCCATCTGGTGAGTGTTATGCCGCAGACACACGATCAGAATTTCCAACAACAAATGTTCGATGGGAGCATATGTAGGCTCCATCAGACATTTTTTGTCAGAATTTCCGACAACAAAAATTTGAGAGCTGGTTCTCAAATTTTCCGACAACAAAATCCATTGTTTGAAATTCAGAGCATGTGTAGACTAGGGAAGAGCCGAACACCCCCCTGTGCGGTTCGCACCAGAACTTGCGAACAGGCAAAAAATTTGTTTGAACATGCGAACACCATTAAAGTCTATGGGACATGAACATGAATAATCAAAAGTGCTAATTTTAAAGGCTTATATGAAAGTTATTGTCATAAAAAGTGTTTGGGGACCTGGGTCCTGCCCCAGGGGACATGGGTCAATGCAAAAAAAAGTTTTAAAACGGTCATTTTTTCTGGAGCAGTGATTTTAATAATGCTTAAAGTGAAACAATAAAAGTGTAATATTCCTTTAAATTTCATACCTGGGGGGTGTCTATAGTATGCCTGTAAAGGGGTGCATGTTTTCCCTGTTTAGAACAGTCTGACAGCAAAATGACATTTCAAAGGAAAAAAAGTCATTAAAACTACTTGCGGCTATTAATGAATTGCCGGTCCGACAATACACATAAAAGTTCATTGATAAAAACAGCATGGGAATTCCCCACAGGGGGAACCCCGAACCAAAATTTAAAAAAAAAAAAAATGACGTGGGGGGGGTCCCCCTAAATTCCATACCAGGCCCTTCAGGTCTGGTATGGATATTAAGGGGAACCCCGGCCAAAAAAAAAAATGGCGTGGGGTCCCCCTCAAAATCTATACCAGACCCTTCAGGTCTGGTATGGATTTTAAGGGGAACCCTGCGCCAGAATAAAAAAAAAAACATGGCGTGGTGTCCCCCCAAAAATCCATACCAGACCCTTACCTGAGCACGCAACCTGGCAGGCCGCAGGAAAAGAGGGGGGACTAGAGAGCGCTCCCCCTAAACCGCACCAGGCCACATGCCCTCAACATTGGGAGGGTGCTTTGGTGTAGCCCCCCAAAACACCTTGTCCCCATGTTGATGGGGACAAGGGCCTCATCCCCACAACCCTTGCCCGGTGGTTGTGGGGGTCTGCGGGCGGGGGGCTTATCGGAATCTGGAAGCCCCCTCTAACAAGGGGACCCCCAGATCCCGGCCCTCCCCCCTGTTTGAAATGGTAAGGGCCTACCATTTCACAAAAAACTGTCAAAAATGTTAAAAATGACAAGAGACAGTTTTTGACAATTCCTTTATTTAAATGCTTCTTCTTTGTTCTATCTTCCTTTGGTTTCATCCTCCATCTTCTTCTTCTGATTCTTCTGGTTCTTCCTCCTGTGTTCTCGTCCGGCATCTTCCTCCGTGGCGTCTTCTTCCCTTCTCCTCGGGCCGCTCCGCATCCATGATGGCATGATGGGAGGCTCCTGCTGTGTGATGCTTCTCCTCTTTTATTATTATTATTATTATTATTATACAGGATTTTTATAGTGCGACAGTTTACGCAGCGCTTTACAACATTAGGGCAGACAGTACAAGTACATTACAATTCAATACAGGAGGAATCAGAGGGCCCTGCTCGTTAGAGCTTACAATCTAGGAGGGAGGGTCAAGTTATACAAAAGGGTAATAGCTGTGGGGGATGAGCTCATGGAGAAAATAGTGCAGTTGTTAGATGGAGGCAGGATAGGCTTCTCTGAAGAGGAAAGTTTTCAGGGATCGCCTAAAAGTGGATAAATTTGGAGACAGTCTGACAGATTGGGGTAGGGAATTCCAGAGGATGGGCAAGGCTCGGGAGAAGTCCTGAAGGCGGATATGGGAGGAGGTGATGAGGGAGCTAGAGGGCAGGAGATCTTGGGAGGAATGGAGATGGCGATTAGGTTGGTATTTTGAGACTAGGCTAGTGATGTAACTGGGGGCAGAGTTGTGGATGGCTTTGTAACTTATTGTTAGTATTTGTGACCCCGCCCCCTCTGACGTCACAGGGAATTCCACAGGGAAGTCCCCATCAAGTCCCCGTGCATCAGAGGGGGCGGGGTCACTGGGTGGCCCCGCCCCCTGCTATTTAAGAATCGTCAGAAGAGGAGAAGCGTCACACAGTGGGAGCCTCCCATCATGCCATAATGGATGCGGAGCGGCCCGAGGAGAAGAAGGGAAGAAGACGCTGCGGAGGAAGATGCCGGGCGAGAACACCGGAGGAAGAACCAGAAGAAGATGCCGGAAGAAACCGAAGGAGGATAGAAAATAGAAGAAAGAAGAAGCATTTAAATAAAGGAATTGTAAAAAAACTGTCTCTTGTCATTTTTAAAATTTGACAGTTTTTTTGTGAAATCGTAGGCTTACGATTTCACACAGGGGGGAGGGCTGGGATCTGGGGGTCCCCTTGTTAAAGTGGGCTTCCAGATTCCGACAAGCCCCCCGTCTGCAGACCCCCACAACCACCGGGCAAGGGTTGTGGGGATGAGGCCCTTGTCCCCATCAACATGGGGACAAGGTGTTTTGGGGGCATGTGGCCTGGTATGGTTCAGGGGGGAGCTCTCTCGTTCCCCCTCTTTCCCTGCAGCCTGCCAGGTTGCGTGCTCAGGTAAAGGTCTGGTATGGATTTTTGGGGGAACCCCACGCCATGTTTTTTTTTTTATTTTGGCGCAGGGTTCCCCTTAAAATCCATACCAGACCTGAAGGGTCTGGTATAGATTTTGAGGGGGACCCCACGCCATTTTTTTTTAAATTTTGGCCGGGTTCCCCTTAATATCCATACCAGACCTGAAGGGCCTGGTATGGAATTTAGGGGGAACCCACGTCATTTTTTTTTTTTTTTAATTTTGGTTCGGGGTTCCCCTGTGGGGAATTCCCATGCCGTTTTTATCAATGAACTTTTATGTGTATTGTCGGACCGGCAATTCATTATTAGCCGCGAGTAGTTTTAAATGACTTTTTTTCCTTTAAAATGTCATTTTGCTGTCAGACTGTTCTAAACACGGGAAACATGTGCCCCTTTACAGGCATACTATAGACACCCCCCCAGGTACGAAATTTAAAGGAATATTACACTTTTATTGTTTCACTTTAAGCATTATTAAAATCACTGCTCCCGAAAAAACGGCCGTTTTTAAAACTTTTTTTGTATTGATCCATGTCCCCTGTGGCAGGACCCAGGTCCCCAAACACTTTTTATGACAATATCATGCATATAAGCCTTTAAAATTAGCACTTTCGATTTCTCCTATAGACATTTAAAGGGTGTGTCACGGCTTTCAAATTTGCTGCGAACACCCCAAAGAACTGGTGAACAGCCGATGTTCGAGTCGAAAATGAGTTCGACTCGAACTCGAAGCTCATCCCTAGTGTAGACAATTCCGACGCACCAAATTCCACACATTCTCTGAATCAAGTATGAGACAGAAGCGCTCGGTCTGGTAAAACTATAGTTCGTAATGGAGATAGCAAATTCGTCACGCTGCAAATTTAATAATCTTTTAATGCAGTGCATTCTCTTCTTCTTTATAATGCTAGAATAATGAAGTTGTTTTGCTGCTCATATTTACACAGAGTTCTCACAAACTGATTTCTTTATTATTTCTCGTGATCTCCTGAATAATATCTTTTATTTTTTACATCAGATCTCCATAATAATGTTTCAATTTTATTTTTATAGTGATCTTTTTTAATTATTTTTTATCAGGATCTCCTTTTTTTTTCTAGTGATCTTCATAATATTTTTTGACATTTTGTGTGTCAAGTTACCACAACACCATTATTATCTTGTATTTTTTAACCTCAAGGAGATTGGTTGGTGTTGGTGTCCCTTGTTAATTTGACATTGTATTTTTAAAATGTATCTGCCTACTCACAAGCAAACTGTCCTTTTTTTTAATTAAAACACATAGCCAATGATTTTTGTAAATAAAAATATATTTATTAAGGGGTCGTAACAAAATAAAGAGGCAGGCAATGCTGGATAAACTGCCCAAAGGCATGCATCAACTATTTGACATGCAAAATTGGTAGCCTGAGGAGTCCATTTAATAGGGAGCACAATCCGGTCCAGGACTCAGAGAGATCAGGAACAGCAGCAGGTGACATATAGTCCCCAGGCTGTGGTCTTCCCACAGCCTGCTTCTTTTGCCAGACCAGACCGAACCCAGGCCATCACTCTCTTGTCTTCCTTACCCACTTCCTTCCACATTTGCTTCCAGGCTGTGGCTCTGGTGTTGGAGTTGTGGCAGGAGGTGGAGGAGGTGGGGGAGGAGGAGGATGGTCCAACTCACAGGTGGGATAGCATGCTCGGGAGGTTAGTGAAGGCAAATATGCATGAAGGACAAAAAAAAGGAACTTTAAAAACTTCCAGCATGCATGAGGATAAAGAGGACATTCACAGCATATTACAATCATGGTAATTAGGGAATGATGGAAGAAATACAATACATTAGCAAACATTAAAAACATAGAATGTGATGTTAAAGGAGAAATCTTACCTTAATATAGTCCTTTTGCAGGACCTGTATGATGGCAGAACAGGTCTCTGGAATAATGATTCCCAGAGCCTGGGGGGGAAGATGCCTGTCGAGAACTTGAGGTCCTGCAGACTTCTCCCCATTGCCAAGTACCATAACATGGTGACTAGCCTCTGTTCAGGATTGATGGCTTGCCGCATGCAGGTGTCCTGCTTCATAATAATATAAGGGGACAGCAAAGCCAACAAACGGTCAAAAACGGGGTCCGTCATCCAGAGATAATTCCTGAAATCTTCAGGATTATTCTCATGGATCTCCTGCAACAAAGGCATATGAGAGAATTGGTCACGCTGGAGCAACCAATTCTTTGTCCATGAACTCCTCCTTGCCCTGTTTATGGACTGGGCTTGGGTCAAAGTAAGAATCCCAACACCAAGCCCCATGCACAGCACAAACTAACAGAATGCACTGAAAATCAGAAAGGCCAGAGAAGAGCGAGCTGAAAATCAGAAACGAGCAGACAAGAACGCACTGAAAATCAAATACGTAATATAAAAAAAGCACTGAAAACCAGATACAAACTGACTACATGCACTGAAAACCAGATACAAACCCACAAGCACAAACTGAAGATGATGTGAAAAGCACGAGGCTGAAAAGGCCGAATCGTCTCTCACCAAACTTCTACTAACACAAGATTAGCAGAAGGAGCCCAAAGGGTGGCGCACTGGCTATTGAACTTCCTTGTTATAGTGCCGTCGTATGTGTTGTATGTCAGCGTGTTCTTGACAATTGGAATTTCCGACAACATTTGTGCGACCGTGTGTATGCAAGACAAGTTTGAGCCAACATCCGTCGGAAATAAATCCCAGGATTTCATTGTCGGAAATGTCCGATCGTGTGTACGCGGCATTAGACAATTTTGTTTTGTTTTATTTCATTTTCATTCCTAAAATACATAATTGCGTTCTGTTATATTTGTTACGTTACGTTCATTTTTTTTTTTGGATAATTCGTTATTTCTGCATAGATTTTCGTTATACTGAATTGGTTTGTTTTATTGTTTAATTGTTTTGTTTTGGATAATTTGTTATTTATGTATATACATTTGTGAAAACAACTCGTAATTATGAAGTTGTTTGTCATTGTGTGAGTGTTAATGGATTCAATAAACAATGGGGGTTATTTACGAAAGGCAAATCCACTTTGCACTGCAAGTGCACTTGAAAGTGAACTGAAAGTACACTTGGAAGTGCAGTTGCTGTAAATCTGAGGGGTAGATCTGAAATGAGTGGAAGCTCTGCTGATTTTATCATCCAATCATGTGCAAGCTAAAATGCTGTTTTTTATTTTCCTTGCATGTCCCCCTCAGATCTACAGCGACTGCACTTCCAAGTGCACGTTCAAGTGCAAAGTAGATTTTCCTTTAGTAAATAACCTCCAATGTCTCTTCTGCTGCTTCTCAAAACTAATTTTCTCTGCTCAAATGCAATACAACACCCTTCTCAGGAATGCAGTTTGCCAGTGGTTGTGCTGTGTCATTGCCACTGGTACCAGTAGAAACCTGATGTTTAGAGCTTGAATCCATTAGCACACACACACACACATACAACATCTCTTCTGTTGCTTCTCAAAACTTGTCTCTTCCGCTAAAATGCAACACCCTTTTCACTCAGTTCTCAGGAATGCACTTGGCCAGTATTATTATTATTTTTTTAATTTTTTTTATTGCAGTATTTCAATTAAGGTACTGAATAGAGCCTATTGGGCATACCCAGGCCCGAATGTACAAACAGCAGACATAACTAAAACAAAAAACTAAACACAACCAATAAAAACTTGGACCACCTATGCAATTTGAAACACATGTTTTTCCAATTAAACTTCAGAGCCTAGCTCACTATGAAGATAGATACTCTCTCAGACATTAGCTACCCAGAAAATTCTCTGACAAGTGTAGCAAGAATTCAAAGTTCCTTTAACTAAGAATGGTTAAATTATTGTACGGAATATTTACTAGTCACTTAAAGAGTATCCATTTGTAGACGGGGTTCCACCCATATGTCCCACATTTTGGGGAATTTCTTAGCACATCCTCTAGACAAGTAAGTGGCCTTATACAACGGGGGGCAGAGTTAATTATCGTATTTATCGGCGTATAACACGCACAGGCATTTAACACGCACATTCATTTTAAGAGGGAAGTTTCAGGAAAAAAACGTAAACTTTAAATAAGGAACTTTGAAGCAAAACAAGGGTCAGTGCACATCTGCAGCCTCACCATTGCCATCAATGCAGCCTGATCAATGCCCATCTGCAGCCTCACAAGTGCCATCAACGCAGCCTCATCAGTCCACATCAATGCAGCCTCACAAGTGCCATGAATGCAGCAGCCTCACCATTGCTATCAATGCAGCAGCCTCACCATTGCCATCAATGCAGCAGCCTCACCATTGCCATCAATGCAGCAGCCTCACCATTGCCAATAATGCAGCAGCCTCACCATTGCCAATAATGCAGCAGCCTCACCATTGCCAATAATGCAGCAGCCTCAACATTGCCAATAATGCAGCAGCCTCAACATTGCCAATAATGCAGCAGCCTCAACATTGCCATCAGTGCAGCCTGATTGATGCCCATCTGCAGCCTAGAGGGGACAGGGAGGGGGGGGTGGGACGAGTGCCGACAGATTACATACAGTGAGAATCTCCTATTATAGACAGAACAGTGGTCGAATGGCGGTCCAGGAGACAGGACTCTGTGCCGCTCATCGTCTCATACAGCCCCTCCTCCTGGCTGGGGAACTTTAATAGACAGATCACCCATCCCAGGATTGGACAGGTGATCTGTCTATCAAGGTCCCGGGAGCAAGAGGAGGAGCTGTATGTAACAGCGAGTTACACAGCAATTGAAATGAAAGCTGTTGTTATCGCTGTGTTCCCCACGCTCTGATCATCTGGGTGGCTCTCCTCTCTCTTTCCCTCCACGATCGCTGGGAGAAGGATTACAATTTAACCCAGGCTGCCGGCGGTGCTCGCCCCCCTGCTCCCAGGCAGCCCTTCCTCGCTAGCCCTCAAATTCTACTCGCAAAAAGCGAGCAGGCAAGCGGAATCTTTGAGGGCTGTATTAGGTAACAATTCTTTGTATATGTTGGACAGAGGCTTGGTTATAGATCTGTATATATTCTTTGTATATGTTGGACAGAGGCTTGGTTATAGATCTGTCTCTGAGTAAGTCTTCTGTCTCGTACACACAATCGGATTTTCTGACAACAAATGTTGAATGTGAGTTTGATGGCTGAAAATCTGACTGTGTGTATGCTCCATTGAACATTTGTTGTCTGACTTTCCGCCAACAAATGTTGGCTAGCAGGTTCTCAAATTTTCCGCCAACAAACGTTTGTTGTCGGACTCTCCCATCGCGTGTACACAAGTCCATCGGACAAAAGTCCACGCATGCTCAGAAACAAGTACGAGCCAGAGATATAACTAACGTTCATAATGGAGATATCACGTATGTCTTGTACGTCACTATGTTCGTAATGTCATGTCTGAGTCATCTAGGCTGTCTAAAGGGATTAGTTAATTAGCTCATGTTAATTAGGTTTCTGGTCACAGGTGTATGTTCGGATTAATATGAGCAGGAGGTATACACCCCCTCTTTTACTGTATAAAAGAGCCTGTATTTTTCAATGAAAGAGATTCCTGGTTGAACTTACATACAGCCTGCCTGGTGTTTGTTCTGAGCTACACAACTGGATTAGAACGGCACATAGCTGTAGTTCTAGTCCCGGAGCATCGGATGAACGAAACCATCAGATGTTGCGATCTGCAATCTGATTCTATAGTGTCGGGAGAGTGGAACCGAGCGAGCAGGGGCTCGTTACACCCAAATATAAGGATCCGGAATTGACATAAACTCCAACAGTGACTGGTTAAACCAAGGGGGATTATGTGGTGAGATATGTCCAGAATCATGGGGTGCAGAGAGAGAGCCGCTGACCAC
The DNA here is from genome assembly GCA_037952835.1 of Lithobates septentrionalis. Taxonomy (NCBI): domain Eukaryota; kingdom Metazoa; phylum Chordata; class Amphibia; order Anura; family Ranidae; genus Lithobates; species Lithobates septentrionalis. The sequence goes on along the minus strand of JBBDGP010000091.1, from coordinate 881,882 downwards.
GCCCTCAAGACAGTTTGCATAGCTACTGTCAGGTGAAAAGGTGCAGAGGGTCCACAATAGATTAAGTTCCGCAAAGCCTCATAGGAGCCCAAACATGCTGCCTCCAGAACCACTGCTGCGTTGTACTCATTAGAAACTAACCAATTGTGTGCGTGTGACAACTGGGCTGCCAAGAAGTATTTATGTAGGTCAGGACAAGCCAAACCTCCCTCTTCCCAAGGTCTCTGCAACAATGCCAACTTAAATCTAGGCCTGCCTGTGCCCCAGAGAAAAGCAAGCAGGGTAGTATTTATTAAAGCGGTTGTATACCCGCGTTTTTTTTTCCTATACCTGCAAGGGAAAAGGCATAATGAGCTAGTATGCACCGCATACTAGCTCATTATGATATACTTACCTTAGAACGAGGCGCCGGCATCTCATCCTGTCCACGCCGAGGGAGCTGACATCTCCCCTCGGCGTGTCTTCCGGGTATCGCGGCTCCGGCACTGTGAGTGGCTGGAGCCGCGATGTCGTCACTCCCGCGCATGCGCGCAGGAGACTTCTGCCCGGCAAGCTCCGGAGTTTGCCGGGCTGTCAGCCGAGAATCCCCTGTGCGCATGCGCCGCTGGAGTCAGCGGCTCATTGCGAGGGGAATATCTCCTAAACCGTATAGGTTTAGGAGATATTTTTTTTACCTACAGGTAAGCCTTATTATAGGCTTACCTGTAGGTAAAAGTTAACAAAAAGGGTATACAACCACTTTAAGTGGGACACCTTTTAGGGTATCCACACAGGGGAATGTCTAAGAACATAGAGAAAAGCAGGCAAGAGCTTCATCTTGAATACATCGATTCGCCCAATCAGGGAAAGGGGAAGATGAGCCCATGCTTTTGGTTTAGCTTTCATATTTTGTATCAATGGAGCTAGGTTCAATGTATAATAGTTGGCAGTAGATGAGGAAATGTAGATACTCAGGTATTTAATTTTGTTGGTCCATATTAAGGGGAGATTAGGATCTATTAAAGATTTTGCCACAGTGTCAATCGGCAATATTTGGGATTTGTCCCAGTTGACTTTGAGTCCTGAGCAGTCAGTAAAACCAGAGAGGATGCCTAGAGCTGCTTGAAGAGAAGGGCCTGGGTCATTCAGGAATAGAATAAGATAGTCCAGGTACATGGTTAGTTTTTCATGTATGGAACTGACCCGAATGCCCTTTACCATGTTCGCCTGTCTAAGGGCCTAGGCAAGTGGCTCCATCACCAAGGCAAAGAGTGTCAGTGATAATGGGCAACCTTGCCTCGTACCTATGCCAATTGTGAAGGGGTACGAGAGGGCGCCACCTAGTTTAACCCATGCTGTCGGGCACCTATATAGAATTTTAATCCACCTGAGGAATTCAACCCTAAATCCCATGACCTCCAGAGCTGAGGACATATGGCCAAGCCACCAAATCAAATGCCTTTTCTATGTCCAATGCCACCAGTACCTTAGTGTTCTCAGAAGATGGTAATTACAAGTGAGTGAAAACTCTGCATAAGTTGATGTCTGTTGATTCTTCTGATATAAACCCAGTTTGATCAATGTTGACCAAATATGGGAGAATCGTCTGTAATCAAGTTGCCAAAATTGTGGTTAATATCTTTAAGTCATAATTTAGTAAAGAGATCAGTCCGGAATGAGGCACAATGGGATTTGTCCTTACCCGGTTGAGGATTTAAAACAATATGAGCCTTGTACTAAGAAGGGGGGGAAGGACATCTGTTCTTTACACTCAGCATATACCTGTAAAAGTTTCAGTGCAATTAGTGATGCATATATTTTGTACCAGTCGGCAGGAAGGCCATCTGGACCTGGTGTTTTATTTGCCTGGAAACCATTGGATCACTACTTCTATTTCCTCAGCAGTAAAATCCTTATCCAGAAACTCATAATCTTCCTGCGATAGAGTGGGTAAATGTAAGGATGTAGATATCCTGTAATCTGCTCATCAGGCCAATTAGGGAGTTCTGTGTAGAGTTTCCCATAGAAATCTTTAAATTCATTCAAGATTTGATCGGAATCAGAGACGATTCCAGAGGGGCATGGTCAGAGAGGCCCGCAAGTAGGTACAAGACCTCCCCAACTGCCACCAAAGCACAGGTGTTGCCAAAGACCAGGTTGGTTCTGGATCCCGATTTATGAGTAGTGGAGTGAAAGAAGTAGGCCCTATTATTTTGGTGTTTCTCCAAATTTCAGTGTTGTTAAAGGCCTGTGCACAGTGGAGTAAATAAGGCAGATAAACTCTATTAGGATTAGGCAAGTCTAAAGTGGAATTGAAATCTCCCGCTATATAGAGCCTGGTGAATTGTAGGGTGGCCAATTTTTTGTATACCTTGTACAAGACCCGCTGGTTGAAAGGAGGAGGAACATATACATTGATCAGAGCATACACAATCGCCTTAATTTCCAGCAAGAGAATAATATAATGACCCTTCTGGTCAGTCACCAACTGAATAACCTTATATGCAAGGGACTTGGCCAGTAATATAGCCACTCCCCTTGCATAGCTAGAGTAAGTTGCATGAAACGACTGCTGTACCCAGGGCCTACAGAGGGCAAGAATTTTCTTGCAAAAAATATAAAGAAAAAAGAACTTTAGTGCTAACCAGACAAATTAGATAAAATGAAATATTAGGTGCAGCTGCTAGTGTTAGTCAAAAAAATACAAAAGACCCTAATACAATACATATATAGTGACAAGCGCGCATCCTGACACAGTGTGTATTATACAGTGTGTGTAATCCTTAATGTTTTGAACCCTATAGGTGTGATATTGAATAATAAATATCCAAAATAATTTATGTGAAAAAAAACGTATTGAAGAACTTGTTATAGTTCAGCTAAATATTGAATTACCATGCTCCAAACAATATTGTGAAAATAATATAGAAAAAAATGTTGGTATAGTGACACCAGCCACAATGTTGCTAAAAAAACTTTTTGGTCAGCAACAATGTAGCATCCAATCATTACTCAAAATAATATTGTGAACATCATATGGTGAAATATAGTGGTATAGTGACACCAGCCACAATGTTGCAAAAAGACTCTTTGGTCAGCAACAATGTAGTATTCACTCCACACCTCAAAAATAGTGCTAGAAAAAAATAGCCTGTCAGTGAGAACTTCTTCCCCCTGAATATCCTGTGTAAGGATTTAAACAATAAAAAAAATATGTATTCAAACTCAGTCCTCATAGAAATATAGATTATGCTGATGGTGAAATAAATCTTCTACTGGAATACAGCAATGAACTTCCTATTCAGAAAATATAGTAGAAGAGGCCGCTTACCGGATCAGATGGATCTCTAGTTAGGGAGATCAAACAAGCTTGTTGCATTAGCCTGCCGGCTTCCCTGATTATCACCTGGATGTCAGTTGTAGGATCTTCATCCACTTTACCCAATCCACAGAACAGGTATCCTCTGTTTTTGGTATACAGGATTTCCACAACTCCAGAATGATTTTAAATCTTTGAATTATCCATAGTATAGCCAAACACCTCAGTGGGAACAAAGCTGGAGAAACTCCATAGTGCAGATGTGTATTTCAAAAAATGTATTTTAAAAAACTTTTTCACAGTCACTTCAACAAATTCCACTGCAGTTGATCACAGCAATGACACACAGCACTCTAGGAACCGCAAATCAACAACTTCAAAAGTGCACAGCAAATGGGAACCAGATAAAAAACAGCTAAAAAACAGCTAAAAAGTTCAACTGCAAATTTTAGCAGACATGCAGCAAGGGAGCAAACCGACTGACTGCATGGGGAAAAAAAACTAAAAAAATGTGATGGCATCACAACCTCTAGCTCCACCCGACATGTTTCCCCTAAACAGGCTTCCACTGGGAACGGAGACATGGCTAGATATTGACACATCACGTTTATATACTCACAAGGCAGGAGAGACACCAGAAGTAACATTTCCACACTTCCTACTTGTTGTCACTTAATATGTGGTCATTTTCTTTCTGGATTTACTTTAAAAACTAAAAAATTATTATACTTCATCATCCCATATGAGGAAAAAGGGGAAGACGAGACTGGAAATTACTATTAGAAAAAAAGAAAAAATATTTTTCCTCAAACAACCCTTTTTCTGGAAAAAATCTCATTTTTTAAAAACTCTTTAAAAAAGGATAAAACATTTGAGGATGTGGAGAATCTGTGCATCAGGTGAATTCAAGAAGTGGAAGATCCTTATCTCAAAGTGGTCAGCCAGTTCCACCGGATTGTCAAAGAAACTAACCATTCCATCAGGCTGGACCCAGAGGTGACTGGGATAAAGCATGCTCTACTTAACCACTTCAATACATGGCACTTCCCCCCTTCCTGCCCAAGCCAATTTTCAGCTTTCAGTACTGTCGCTGTTTAAGTGACAATTGCACGGTCATGCTATGCTGTACCCAAACACAATTTTTATAATTTTCTTCCCACAAATAGAGCTTTCTTTTGGTGGTATCTGATCACCTCTGTGTTTTTTATTTTTTGCTAAATAAAATAATTTTGAAAAGAAAAAATGTTTTCTCTGTTTCTGTTATAAAATTTTGTAAATAAGTAAGTTTTCTCCTTGACTGATGGGCACTAATGAGGCTGCACTGCTGGGCACTGATATGGTGGGACTGATGAGCACGGGTGAGGTAGCACCAATGAGGTGGCACTGATGAGGTGGCACTGATGATGGGCACTGATATGCGAAACTGATGGGCACTGATAGGCTGCACTGATAGGTGGCACTGATATACAGCACTGATGGGCACTCATAGGCGGCAGAGATGGGCACTCATAGGTGGCACAGATGGGCACTAATAGGTGGCACAGATGGGCACTCATAGATGGCACAGATGGGCACTCATAGATGGCACAGATGGGCACTCATAGATGGCACAGATGGGCACTAAAAGGCAGCACTGTTGGGTACTTATGGGTGGCACTGATGGGCACTGATAGGTGGCACTGATGGACACTAATGAGTGACACTGATTGACACTGATAGATGGCACTGATTGGCATCACTGATTTGGAGGCACTGGCAGGTATTGCTGGTGGGCACTGATTGGCATCATGTGTGGGCACACATTGCCACCCATGTCCACCAGGGATGCCATACCTGGTGGTCATCAGTGGTGGCCATCCCTGGTGGTCCTGGTGGCATCCCTGGTGACCCTGGGTGAACATCTAAGGTGGGGCTGAGCTGATAAACAATCATGATAAACAGCTGATAAACAATGTCAGACGCGAATGAGGAAAATCCTATAAATGGTTCTTCCTGTTTACATCGTGATCAGCTGTGATTGAACACGTCAGAAACTCTTTATCTAGATCGGAGTTGCGGTGTGTCAGACTGACACACTGCAACAACGATCACCGCGATGCATGCCCCCAGGACTGTGCAGCAGCTTCCTATCCTGACCACATCATATGACATCAGGTCAGGATATCTCAACCACTTTGCCAATGTCATTTTGCTATATGGCAGGTGGCAAGTGGTTAATACCTTTATCTCAGAGCCGTCATTGAAGGTCATTGAAGGTTTTTCTCTTCCTCTGCAGCTCAACCAAGAATTCAGGGAAGAGGGGAACAGAGTCATTGCCGTATTTGAGGGCTGAATGCTTGCAAGCTTCAGAAAGGATCCTATCCCTGTCGCGGTAATTAAGAAACTAGATTAAAAAGGGTCTAGGTGTGTGATGGAGATATTGGATATCATATTTATATCAATGAGATTCAAGTGGACCATTGCAAGGACTCCAATTTAAACTGCCTTGCCCCATAGGATGTATATGTGTGTATATATATGTATATACCTTTTTTGCCACATTTCAGGCTTCAAACATAAAGATATAAAATTTTTATTTTTTGTGAAGAATCACCAACAAGTGGGACACAATTGTGAAGTGGAACGAAATCTATTGGATTGTTGAAACTTTTTTAACTAATAAAAAAATGAAAAGTGGGGCGTGCAAAATTATTCGGCCCCCTTGCGTTAATACTTTGTAGAGCCACCTTTTGCTGCGATTACAGCTGCAAGTCGCTTGGGGTATGTCTCTATCAGTTTTGCACATCGAGAGACTGAAATTCTTGCCCATTCTTCCTTGCAAAACAGCTCGAGCTCAGTGAGGTTGGATGGAGAGCGTTTGTGAACAGCAGTTTTCAGCTCTTTCCACAGATTCTCGATTGGATTCAGGTATGGACTTTGACTTGGCCATTCTAACACCTGGATACGTTTATTTGTGAACCATTCCTTTGTAGATTTTGCTGTATGTTTGGGATCGTTGTCTTGTTGGAAGATAAATCTCCGTCCCAGTTTCAGGTCTTTTGCAGACTCCAACAGGTTTTCATCCAGAATGGTCCTGTATTTGGCTGCATCCATCTTCCCCTCAATTTTAACCATCTTCCCTGTCCCTGCTGAAGAAAAGCAGGCCCAAACCATGATGCTGCCATCACCATGTTCGACAGTGGGGATGGTATGTTGAGTGTGATGAGCTGTGTTGCTTTTAAGCCAAACATATCGTTTTGCATTGTGGCCAAAAAGTTCGATTTTGGTTTCATCGGACCAGAGCACCTTCTTCCACATGTTTGGTGTGTCTCCCAGGTGGCTTGTGGCAAACTTTAGACGAGACTTTTTATGGATATCTTTGAGAAATGACTTTCTTCTTGCCACTCTTCCATAAAGGCCAGATTTGTGCAGTGTACGACTGATTGTTGTCCTATGGACAGACTCTCCCACCTCAGCTGTAGTTCTCTGCAGTTCATCCAGAGTGATCATTGGCCTCTTGGCTGCATCTCTGATCAGTCTTCTCCTTGTCTGAGCTGAAAGTTTAGAGGGACAGTCAGGTCTTGGTAGATTTGCAGTGGGCTGATACTCCTTCCATTTCAAAATGATCGCTTGCACAGTGCTCCTTGGGATGTTTAAAGCTTGGGAAATCTTTTTGTATCCAAATCCGGCTTTAAACTTCTCCACAACAGTATTACGGACCTGCCTGGTGTGTTCCTTGGTCTTCATGATGCTCTCTGGGCTTTCAACAGAACCCTGAGACTATCACAGAGCAGGTGCATTTATACAGAGACTTGATTACACACAGGTGGATTCTATTTATCACCATCAGTCATTTAGGACAATATTGGATCATTCAGAGATCCTCGCTGAACTTCTGGAGTGAGTTTTCTGCACTGAAAGTAAAGGGGCCGAATAATTTTGCACGCACCACTTTTCAGTTTTTTATTTGCTAAAAAAGTTTAAAATATCCAATAGATTTCGTTCCACTTCACAATTGTGTCCCACTTGTTGGTGATTCTTCACAAAAAATTAAAATTTTATATCTTTATGTTTGAAGCCTGAAATGTGGCAAAAGGTTGAAAAGTTCAAGGAGGCACTGTATATATATATATATATATATATATATATATATATATATATATGTATGTATGTATGTATGTATGTATGTATGTATGTATGTATGTATGTGTATATATATATATATATGTATGTATGTATGTGTGTATATATATATATATATATATATATATATATATATATATATATATATATATATATATGTATGTATGTATGTATGTATGTATGTATGTATGTATATATATATGTATGTATGTATGTGTATATATATGTATGTATGTATATATATATGTATGTATGTATGTGTATATATATATATATATATATATATATATATATATATATATATATATATATATATATATATACAGTGCCTCCTTGAACTTTTCAACCTTTTGCCACATTTCAGGCTTCAAACATAAAGATATAAAATTTTAATTTTTTGTGAAGAATCACCAACAAGTGGGACACAATTGTGAAGTGGAACGAAATCTATTGGATATTTTAAACTTTTTTAGCAAATAAAAAACTGAAAAGTGGTGCGTGCAAAATTGTATGTATGTATATATATCTACGTGTATATGTGGGTATCAATGTATGCTATCTTAAGCCTACCTTGAGGAGTTCCGGCGTGTTCAAGAAAGGAAGAGGAGGCCGCAGTGGTGGTGGGGAAGGGTCGGGGCTTCTGGGCTGTTGTGGGTGGGTGCAAGATCATTGAAGGAGGACATAAGTTCAAGAATGAACTTCAGGGGGAAATGTGATGGAGATATTGGATATCATTTTTATATCAATGAGATTCAAGTGGACCATTGCAAGGACTCCAATTTAAACTGCCTTGCCCCATAGGATGTATATGTGTATATATATATCTACGTGTATATGTGGGTATCAATGTGTGGGTATATATATATTTTATATATGGGAATATGTTTCTTAATATCATGATAGAATATAGCTCAACTTAAGGAAGGTAGTTACATGGATGTGAACCCGAGAAGCCCGACAGATGTTGATTAGATCAAAGGGTATTGGCAGACCTTAAGGCATCCATTCTTCAGGGGGCCATTAACATGCTTCCAATACACTGGTGGTCCCAAGGCGTTATTTGAATCAACTCACCAGGGGGCCATTAACATACTACTGTCGGGACTGTTTGGGCTGGGAGATCAAAGGAGATTGTTCATTAATTCATAGACTGATAGGCACCGGGGGGGGTCGCACTGTAACAGCAATGTCCGAGCATGAATTAGCAAAGGAGCTTCAAATGTAGCCAACCAGACTTTGAGACATCTCTGACCCAATCAATATGTTGCATCTGTTGATTGGTGGAGAATGCATATAAAAGGGAGAGGGCTAAATGGTTACAAAGAGTCCAGTCCGAGAACATCTGAGGGATATGCTGTCTGCGTAAAGTATATTGGAATCTATGTCTATCTTTCTTTCTAACCTTTTTGTATCCTAGGATTTGTCTTATGACTTTGTATATCTTGTACATGTCCATTGCAAACATTTATGAGTTCGGCCTAAATTAACTTTGCAGCCTAGAGCAAACACTGTACTTATGCCATCACTAGAGATGTATGATAAATTCTAATTATTCTAACTTTCTTTTTCTGTGTAAATAAATGTAATTGTTTATCTTTTTTTTCCCTGTTATTGCTTGTTTTTATTCTTATATAGACAAAGGTTTAATCACCTATATTTGTATCGTTAATCGTTTAAGTGAGGTATAAATATTTCCAAAACATATGGTGCCCCAACGTGTGAGGAAGCTTCACGTTTGAGTGATTTTGCAGGTGGAGGACAAGTCTAACTCCAGAAACGGTAAGCATTTTTATGTCTTTGTTTGTATGTCTGTCTCCCCTGTATGAACACCCAAACTAGCAAGCTTCTTTGAACATTGTTTATATATATATAACCTTTTGTCTGTACTAATACTTTGATGAGACTGATATGAACAGTATAAGTGAAATAAAATTGTACTGAGAATGTATGAGAAGGCATCCTGCTCGGTTGGGCCAAAACTGCAGCAGGGTGTCTGCGTGAATGATAAGGGGTTCTGATTGGACGTTTGAAGGCAGTGGAAAGAATTAGGATCTGGGCCTTTCTGCCAACAAGCGCTTCTGGTTGACCCTTGCATGAGTCTAGGTCAAGACGCTTCCCGGTCTTTGAGATCGAATTGCACCTGTGGGCCTAGTACACACTGAATGATCTTCGATGTATGTATCTATCTTTCTGTGTAAACTACTAACTGGGGATCGTAAGCTTTGTGATTAGATCTGTAATGTTGTAACTCCTACAAATGGTATTGCAATTAGGTGTGCATCAGTTAACTACCTCCTGTACTACAAGCACGCATAGGGTCCTAATTATCCAAGTTCGTGCTAATAATTCTTGATATAACAGAAGTAAAAGCCTTTCGTTAAGCATTTCTTTTAGAGTACTTCAAAAAAGTCCACGGGGGGATTAAACTATTATGTCGTTTGGGAAATCTCCAGGTTAATTTTTTGAAGGACTATAGCCAGGACAGGGAATTGGCCTGACAAGTAGTGAAAAAAAATCGGCAAGGGTGACAGGGGCGGTACCTGTCAACCCAATTCTTGGTCAGAGAGTAGCTACCTCTGAAGTAAAGGCAACCTGTAAAAAGATTGGGGGAATCAGTTCAAGGTCCGGAGTCCGTAAAGGATGGGTAATCTAATCGCTTCAAAGAGGGGGTGTGAATGGGGTAAACCCTATCAAATGACCCCAAGGGAAGAGATGATAGATAAATATGGACCTTGGGTTGTGAAATATTTGCAAGATTGGGATCGTTGGACTGGGAAGAAGTATTTTAAAAGAGGTACTTTTAAGCCAAAAGTTTGGGAAGATCTGTACCGTGCTCATCACAGAAAGATGACACGACCATATGAAAAAGATACGTTATTTATATGGATGCTGGAGTCAGCGAATAAAACAGAGGAAGTAAATGTTATTACTATGGGATTTAAGGAGAAATCATTCCAAACAATGCTTGAACGTAGGGACAAGCGTAAACCATCACAACCCCCAACAAGGGGTGACAGTGATTGTCAGGGAGGCAAGGAGCAGTTGTCAGGACTTGGGCCTTATGCAGTTGCCCAGTCCTTGTCAGCTGAATGCTCATGGGCTGACATAAATTGTCACCTTTCAGTGGTGGACAAAAAGGTAGAGCCACAACACAAGTCTGATACCTCAGTAAAATGTGGATTACAGGGGGATGGGGAGGTACAGGAAGAAGAAGGCAGAGTAGCAAGACAAGGAGACGAAATGGTCATGCTGGCATTAAGGGAGGAAGATCTCCAGGCAGAAGGGACACTTTCTGCCCCGCTGACGGGAGAGGATGTGAAATTAAATCTCACTGAAAGAAGCTGTAATAAGCGCATGGGAAAACCGCCGCTAATCTTTGCGGCCAGGTGGTTAGCAAAACAGTATGAGCATTTGAAAGTGCAAAACACATCCCTAAAAGAAGAGCTAGAAATCACCAAAGGTAACATCAGTACTTTAGAAGCTTCCATGTCAAATTCAGAGGCTATCCACCAGCAATTAGTACTAGAAAACAAAAGATTACAGGAGGACATTCTCCAGTTGGGAAAGAGACTGAAGGATGCAGAAGGTGGGGTGAAACCATTATCTGTCAGCTGCCAGGAGCCGTTGGATCAGTTTTCAGATAGAGAAGATAACCAGGTAACTGATTTGGGTAGGTCTGAATTCAGGGGGCATTAACAAAATAACAGCAAAGCTGCTAAGATGACCATAAATACATTCACTCTCTGTTAGTAATGATATTATAAAGTGTTTGCTGCCTCTCCTCTAAATAAGAGTTTCTAGCCGTAGCCAATTGCATATACATATATAATGAAAATTCTATCCCTAGGGTGGTCTATGAGATAGGCCTCCCAGGGACAGGATAGACAGCTACTTCTGGTCAGAAAGGGCACTCTACACACTTATATAAAAAGTTTAGTAACACATTTTATTATGGTGATATTCACCCGAATTGTTGATTTAAAAGACAGTCAAGTTGCTTCCTTTAAAGCTGATACAATAGTATCTTCTAACAATATGTTATACAAAACTATACTGACACTTTAACTATGTTGCAAGTGACTGACATCCGACAAACAATACTCACAAAAAACAATCAACAAAAAACATATATTGCAGGCGCCTGAAGTTTACCACTACTGTTCGGCAATCCCAGTGGGCCAATCGCCTCTATGTTTTAATTTTAAATAAATTCTTATTGGATCAAATCCAATTATTTAGTTAGTTACGGGGGTGCTGAGCAGTAGTGATCCCCGGGGATATGATTTAAGTTCACTAAGTTGGCCAGGGTTTTAGTTGGGAGAGCGGGGGGCGGTAATTGGGGCGGTAAAAAACCAATGGTATTAATAAATTGTCTTAGTTCGTACTGGGTCCTCTAAATTACAATGGGGAGTCCTCTTGGAGCTGATCCATGAAAGGGAGAAAGTAAGTATAGGTATGTAAGGGATTGCTCTAAGTTCAGATCCTCTTTAATCTCTGTTGTTGCCGTAATTGACTATTATCTTCATGGGAGCGGAATGCTGTAATTCCAATATTGAACGGGTGAAGGTGAGGCTTAATTGCCTTGACTGTTGCTAATTACTGAAGGATTCCCTGGAAAGTTCATTCAAAACCCATCCGTGAATGAATGCAAGTGATTATATAAGAAATTAATTTAAATTCAAATCACTTTGACTCGCTGGTTAGATAAAATAGATGTGCTACCTTTACCTTTTACCTCTACCTTTACCTTCTACCTTTATGTGACTATTCAAAAATAAAGAGAGGGGCATTAAATTATTAGTCCCCTATTTCTCTGATCATATAGGTATTTAACACAATCTATAAATGAAGCAGAGTATCGGTGGGTAAATGTCAACATTGGATATGGATAGCCATAGTTGTCCTTCCTGTCCTAGACTCCTTGCGTACCTTAACTAGTGGTCTGTGTCCAGCATGACAGGAAGACCAGTGCCCCATAAGGTGTTCAGCCTCTATAAAGAAACTTGTGTACCTGGTGGCAGGTGGTTTTCAATCCGGGTATTTTGACTATTTCCCATCCTTAGGAAAGAGAGGCTTAATGGAGACTGTCTTTGGAGCTGGAGGTGGGGCACTGGGTACCTTAAAGCACTATGGAGCTGGAGATATTCAGGATCACATGGGGGGAGTCTATAGTACACCTCCTCTGGCCCGTGGCATGGATATAGCAGGAACACTGGGTTGTACCCCGATCACCCCTGAAGAAAGGTTTTATAGCAAACCTGACATCCCCTTACACCTACAGAAACTTCCTCTGGGATTTGGGGCTGAGTTAAAAGCTTGGCTGATGGATTTCGGACAACAGGATGAAATATTAAATGTACTAAGAGATGCTGAAAAACAAGCCACCATACGACTCACCCATGATCAAAATAGATTGATCCAAGTATCCAACGCTTTAGACGCAGACGCTAAGATTTCCTGGTGGGAAAGTTTATTTGGGTATAGTCCGAAAGCTACAGCTTTCCTAAACATTTTGCTCCACGCTGTTGTTGTCCTAACCGGTGCAGCCTTATTGCTTTTCCTGATGCAGGTAATAATGTGCGTTACTATCAGGAGAATGCATGACAAAGCTATGAGAATGTGTGTACCTCAACAAGGTATCTTCTCTCAAGGGACAGAAAGGCCACTAACTCAGAAACAAATCTCTGAGGAAGCCAGATCCAATCCAGACCAGTACAAAGAAGTTGCGCATTTAAGAGAGGACCCTAGAACTATATTTTTCTTGTTCCGGGGATAAGCCTCTTCAATTTTTAGTAATAAAGTGCAGTCAGGTTTACCTAAATTCCAAATGTTTTAATCATTTTTTATTATTTTTTTTATTTTTTATTTTTCTCTCCCTTTTGTTGTTAATATCTGTGTACCTGACCTGCAAAAATACTGTTAATGGGAGAGGAGTTTTTTTTTTTTAAGAAAAACATTTGTGTTGTCCCGGTGGTGGGGATGTGACGGTCCGGTGGTGGGGATGTGACGTACACAGGTGTAGGGGAGGGGCTCGTCAGTGGGGTGGAGGAGGAAGCGACTGTTCCGAATGGAGGCAACGCGGGACGGAGAGACAGAGGTTGGCCAGAGCAGATGCTGCCGATGGTAAGACAGTGAAGGCACCGCGGAAACCGAAACTGACAGCCAGTAGCAGGAGACCTGTTCCCGAGGAGAAGGAGCCGCGGGGAACCGTAGCCTAGGCGGGTAATACTGCTGCCTGGCAGGACGCACACGCCGGGAGACGGGAACCTGCAACGGACCCCTGAAGTCCCAGAAACCAGATTAACCCCCCCTTGGTCCTCGCCCCCCCACCGCTCAGTAGCCCCCCCGCAACCCACGAACACACTGGGAGCTATCAAGTGTTCCCCTACCCTTCACGGAGGAAGCGCACTCAGCTGGCATAGCAACCTTCCAGAGAAACGGCAGTGTGGAGGTCAAAGGGCGGCAGCAGGAGACAGGGCTGCGAAATACAACCCAGCTGGATAAAACAGCACAAGCACAAAACACTCTGAAGTGAAACCGGAGAAAGCAGCCCCACCAAGACCCACAAAACCCTTCCAAAAGCGCAGAGCCATCCCTGAGTAAGGACAACCTGCCAGCTAAACAACAGAAGAGACCCCGTCCGATAAGTCGGTGACCCGTGAGTCTAAAGTGGCCTAAGGTAGGACTAATATAGACTGTTTGTTATCTTTGGATTTTTACGTTTTGCCGACCTTTCCTTACCGCTTGGAAAACATATGCTTGATGCTTGATGCACCTCACGGGGGGCCACAGGAGGGGCGGTTATAGTGAGGCTCAGAAGTAAAGCAGATATATTAAACCCGGAAGAAAAGTGATGCGGGGTGGACTCTGAGTGGAGGGGGGAGAAAAGAATATGAAAAGCCGCTCCAATAAAGCATCAGAGCCGAAAAAAACAAGAGATAGCTTAAACACCAGCACTATACAAAAGTATTTAAAAGATCCACCAACGAAAAGTCCTGCTATGGAAAATAAACAGCAAAGTGTTAAAGATAAAAAGAAAGATTCTCAGAAAAATAAAGGGGCTGTTGGGGGGAGCTCTAGAGGAGACATATCTCCAGAACATGATATGGACTTAAGTTCAGACCCAAGTATAGAAGTTTTACCAACGAAATTGGAGATTCAAGAGATGTTTGGAAGGTTGGAAAATGTCTTAAAGGCAGAGGTACTGAACTTGAGGACAGATATGGGGTACCTCTTGAAAAGGGTGGAAGTGGTGGAGGAGGTTACTGAACAACATACGGTCAAGATGGAGGAACTAAAAACTCAAATTCAAATCCTCCAGAAGGGGCAGCGGGAGGTACTTCTGAAATTGGAGGAACAAGAAAACCAGAATAGGAGACAGAATCTCAGGATTAGAGCCATACCCGAGGGAAGAGGGGAAGATCTATTCACCACAATGAGGGAGATTTTTAACCCGCTGCTGAGAAGAGATAAAAAGGAGGACTTAAAAATAGATCGAGTTCATAGGGTGAGAAAACCTCCCAATATGAAAGAGGAGATACCAAGAGACATTATAGTAAGATTCCATCAGTATGAGGACAAGGATAAAATCTGGAAAAATCTGAGAGGCGCCCAGCCAGTGAAATATAATGACAGCGACATACAGATCTTCTCTGATCTCTCTCCCAGAACGCTCGCAAGAAGAAGACAATTAAAACCATTACTGGAGGTGTTAAGAAGGGCTAACCTGAAATACAGCTGGGGGCATCCTCTGGCGTTAATGGTGGTAAAAGAGGGGAGAAGTTGGAGATTAAATCAGCTGGAGGACTTACAAGACTTTTGTAGAAATTTGAATGTAGAAGTTCCGCAAATTAATGGAGAGGTGTTCGGTTGAGGGGGAGGGCAGGGGTTGGGGGCTTGGAGGGGGAGAGGAAAGTAGAAAAGGGGGCACTGAATACGTACTTAATGGTTTAGTTAATGTTCTTCACCCTCCCTAAACCAGAATAAGGGGGAGGGGGGTGGAGAAAAGATCCGCTTCCACTGGCAGAGCCAAACCCTAATGTACAGGGACCCGGTGGCACGATGGAAAAAACACTAGATGCCACGGTCCGAAGGGGGGGGGTTGTTAGGGAGGGAGGTGGTGGGGGGAGGGGGGGATTGGGGGAGCGGGGCGGTCGGTGGGGAGGGATGGCAGGGGGATGGGGGGGAAAGGGGACAAAACCACTGCAGACGTCACCTTCTCTGCTTAATTTTTTATTTGTGTCACCCTGTGGCCTCTCTTTCTCGACTTGGCGGAGTGTGGGGGATAGCCCGGGCAAGATCTATAGGATAAAGGGGAGAGGGAATAGAAAGAGTCCGGAGAACGAAGAGAAGAAGCCCAAAAAATAAATAACAATGGAAGTCAAATGTTTATCGTATAATGTAAAAGGTTTAAACTCACCTGGGAAGAGAAATATGGTGTTAAAAGAAATACAAAGATATGGTACAGATATAATTTTTTTACAGGAGACACATTTGGTTCATGAGGATGGTATTAAGCTTGAGTCAAGGATGTACCCCACCTGGATATATTGTGATTCACCAACCAAAAGGGCGAAGGGAGTAGCTATCGGGTTGGCACAACGGATAATAATTAAAATCGTGGACAGGAGGGTGGATATAGAGGGGCGATTTTTGTTTATAAAAATACAACTATGGGGCAAGATTTATACTCTGGCCAACATATACAGCCCAAATAAAGACCCAACCAGATATCTCTCCCGGACCTTGAACAGGTTGGTGGAATTCAGTCAGGGGGAAGTGATACTGGCAGGAGATTTGAACATGTGTATGGATCCGGTCTTGGATAGGTCATCTGGAACAGGAGGGGAAGTAAATAAACAGCTACTGAGGCTCAGGAGGAAACTATACGATAACCATCTGGTGGATGTCTGGAGAATCCAACATCCTAAGGAGAGGGACTACACTTTCTTCTCCCCGGTCCTTAGGACTTATTCAAGGCTGGATTATTGGTTGGTCGATCATTCTTTGTTAGAGTCAATAACGGGATCGAAGATAGAAATTATGACCTTATCAGATCATGCTCCAGTAACAATCACACTAAGATTAGAGGGCCAACAGAGGAACCCCTTCACATGGAGGTTAAACGAAAAATTACTTGAGAAGGAGACTATTGTGGAGAGAGTTCAGGCAGAAATTGACGAATTCTTTCGCAATAATGACTCTGAGAAGATCCCTGGGTCGATAATATGGGAAACCTTCAAAGCTTATATTAGGGGGGTCCTTATCTCGATAGGTGCAGGTGAGAAAAAAGAAAGGAAAAAAAATATAGAAAACCTTGTAGCAAAAATACACCATTTAGAACAAACACACAAAGCCAGGGGGAAAGAGGATAAGGAGGTATGGGCAGAATTAATGATAAAAAGAGAGGAATTAAGAGAAGTAATAGCAGAAGAATCCTGGAAAAATAGCAATAGACACCTTAAAAATATGTACCAGGGAGGGAACAAAGTAGGAAAACATTTAGCAACAATGGTTAAGAAAAAGAAGGAGGAAAATTACATTGAAAAGATCAGGAATAGAAAGGGGGAAAGCAGATACACTACTAAGGAAATAGGGGAGGAGTTCAGACAATACTTCTCATTGCTCTACTCAGTGGGGAAGAAGGAAAAAGGTAGGAAAGAAGAGGCAAAGATGAGGGAGTTTATTAAAGAAGCAGACTTACCAACACTTACAGAAGCAGAATCAGCGGAATTAGAGAGACCAATGACACAAGACAAGATAATACAGGCACTCGAAGCAACCCCTACAGGGAAGAGTCCAGGGCCTGATGGCTTCACAGTGAGTTTTTTCAAAAAGTTTAAGGAGACCCTGATCCCCAGACTATGCCAGTTGTGGAATACGATAGGGAAACAGGGGGAACTAGGCAGGGATGCTTTGTTGGCGTCAGTGACATTGATACCCAAGGAGGGTAAGGACCGTACCTTGTGTTCAAGTTACAGGCCAATAGCATTATTAAATACTGACACAAAATTATATGCCAAAGTGCTTGCCCTCCGATTAAAAGAGAGAATGCCTTACTTGATCCACCCAGATCAGGTGGGATTTGTTCCGGGGAGAGAGGGCAGAGACAACGGGGTTAGATCCCTTTTAGTAATGGAAGTGTTGAGGGCAGGCAGAACCCCAGCCGTTCTCTTGTCAATAGACGCCGAAAAGGCATTTGACAGAGTCGACTGGGGATTCATGTTCACTACGTTAGAGACGATGGGAATAGGGCCAACAATGTTAAAGTGGATTAGAACGCTCTATAACCAACTGACAGCGTATGTAAAAGTACATAACATGCCCTCAGCCCATTTCACCATGCAAAACGGGACAAGGCAGGGCTGCCCTCTCTCCCCGCTACTTTTTGTCCTAGCGTTGGAACCCCTCCTCGCCCGGATCCGGAAGAGCCCGGACGTGAGTGGGTATAAGGTCAACGGGGAAGAACATAAATTAGCCGCATTCGCCGATGACGTATTATTGTATATTTCAAATCCTAGAATCTCAATTCCCAATTTGTTAGCAATCCTGAGACAATATAGTGAGCTTTCTAACTTTAAAATGAACTTAGATAAGTCAGAAGCCCTAAAAATAAACATCAATAAATCAGAGGCCAGCGCCCTAGGGGAGGAGTTCCATTTCCCTTGGAAAGATAACATAAAATATCTGGGGGTAATCCTGGCAATTTCCAGGGAAAACCTGTACAATTTAAATTTTATACCCCTTCTGAACGAAATTAGGACAGAACTAAAAAGAATAAGCTATTGTCCGGTCTCATGGATAGGACGAGTAAATGTGGTGAAGATGGTCCTAGCACCAAAAATACTGTATAGGATGCAGATGCTCCCAATTCCCTTAGCACAAATTTTTTTCAGAAGACTGTCAGAATTAATAAGTAAATACGTCTGGGAAAAGAAAAAACCTAGAATAGCACATAAAGTATTGAGTAGAGGAAAAACACAAGGGGGGTTAGCAATACCCGATTTTAGGAATTACTTTAAAGCGATTATTTTAGCACGGGCACTAGAGTGGGAAAAAAGTAGAGAAAGCAAAAGATGGGTTAGTTTAGAGATGGAATTAAGTAACACACAGTTAAATCACATGATATGGAACCCACCTGGTCAGAGGAGGTTAGGGATAGGAATGCACTTTATCACGCTCTTTACACTGAAAATATGGGATCAGATTCACCAAAGCAACAAATGGGAGTACAATTCACCCTTGATCTTTTTGAAAAATAATATACTCTTCCCTCCCGGGATGGAAGAGGTGGGGGGAAATTGGATCCTAAAGAAAGAAGCACAAGTAAAAGATTTGATCACAAGGGGGAAAATACGTATACAACAAGAACTAGAGTCACAAAGGGATATATGAAAAAAGAAAAAAAAAAAAAACATTTGTGTTGTTTTTTATTTTTTTTATTATGTTTTTTTTAACCAATGTATTCGTTTTTTTAATACAGATTCAAGGCTCTTTAACAGTCATGGTTGGAGCAGCGTTCAATCTGTAGTTTTTTTCATTTTTTGTTCTTTTTTTTTCATTTCCACAATTTTTCCTGTTCATTTTCATTACTCACCTCTCTTCCATTCCTTTTTCTTCTTTAATATAATGCTCTCTGAGTTTTTCCTTTGGTTTCTATCATCTATCTTCTCAAGATAATGTAACTAAGACATCAGTCATATCATTTTTGTTTAAAAAAGACTTTGCCTGCCCACAAGTACCATATTTTAACTAAAGTATCCCTGGACATCCAGTTTTATGTCTTAATGTAATTTCCCCGTGAGCAGGTGTGGTGAATCCAGGGACCTGGAAATAACAGACAGTATTGTCTATCCCTACCATCAAGGACCATGGATGATACTGACTGTTGCTCAGACTCTGTACCCTGTGGGGAACGCCCTCTACTCATCCACATTACACCCTTTATGAGTATTTAGTCTTAATGGCCAACACTCTGCTCCTGTCCAGCATTTCTCCAATATCTGTACACTAACGTTCTCCTCTCTCTTTTTGTATTCATGCACAACTGTCCGGAGGCCCGCCCGACCCTACCTGAAGAAGCAGCGACCACCAAGTTATTTCTTGAGATAAATGTGTCACGAATAAGACTTTCCTGGGCTTTCCTTCACCATGCTGAAAAGTGCTGTCTCGCGGTCCGATCCAATCGATGCAACCATTACATGGTCTTACAAAGATACAGGACTAGATATGCCAGGATCCCGCCATCAATGTTGGAGTTCTGCTCTTCCAAGGCAGAGGGGCGATGAAACATTGCAATACAGACACTCATGGTTTGGATGTGAAGTCTCAAAAGCACCAGGATTTCTTTGCTATCTTAAGCCTACCTTGAGGAGTTCCGGCGTGTTCAAGAAAGGAAGAGGAGGCCGCAGTGGTGGTGGGGAAGGGTCGGGGCTTCTGGGCTGTTGTGGGTGGGTGCAAGATCATTGAAGGAGGACATAAGTTCAAGAATGAACTTCAGGGGGAAATGTGATGGAGATATTGGATATCATATTTATATCAATGAGATTCAAGTGGACCATTGCAAGGACTCCAATTTAAACTGCCTTGCCCCATAGGATGTATATGTGTATATATATATATATCTACGTGTATATGTGGGTAACAATGTGTGGGTATATATATATTTTATATATGGGAATATGTTTCTTAATATCATGATAGAATATAGCTCAACTTAAGGAAGGTAGTTACATGGATGTGAACCCGAGAAGCCCGACAGGTGTTGACTAGATCAAAGGGTATTGGCAGATTTTAAGGCATCCATTCTTCAGGGGGCCATTAACATGCTTCCAATACACTGGTGGTCCCAGTATTATTAATCCAACCTCCAGCACAAAATGAATCAGCTAATTGGGCTGTAAGATTTACTCCAAGTCAGCCTGTTGTTTCATTAGACCTCTAATGAATCAACAAATCATGCCGAATGAATTTGTTATTTTCGTAATTATTTCTTTCGTATTAGTTGAAATTCGTTATTTTTTTTCTTCGGACATTGGGATGCATCCAAATGTTCAAAAGATACAAAATTCGGCCAAATTTTGATTAATTACGAAATGAATTGCACACGTCTAGTGAGTGTTGTCTTTCTCTCTTGGCGGATCAATACTTTGGAGCACTTTTTCCTGGAGCATGATTGTGTGTCACTGTTTTGAAACTGTCACTAAGCACAGACATTTAAGACAACTCTTTTATGTTTTTGAATTATATTTATGCTTTTAAATTATATTTGTAATATAAATTGGAGAATATAATGTAGCACTGTTAGCTTGAGGTATTAAGGTGTTTAGATTTGGTATCCTAGGATTACATTGCTCACTCACCCTACTGTAGCAGAACAATAGAAACAGGATAGGGCTATAGCCCTCTTCTTTATCCCATACTATAGAGGGTTCTATGGACATCAGAGATAGCTGAGAGCATTGTCATTGATAACAGTCAGCACAAGCATAGAGCACAGGAAGTACACAAAGCTCACAGCTCTAACAAAACACTGTCAATGATATATTTATCAAACCAACGGAATTAAATAAGAAAAGTTTATTGTTAGGGTTTGTGTACCATTGATAATGTTTCACCTCTACTCACAAACATTATTTTATTTTATCTGCATATATTCTGGAAATTCTTTTAGCACTAAAGATGGGCACATCTCAGTCATTTCTGAGATTTGCATCCCTCGCAGATCTTTGCAATGTGCTTAGGATAGAGTAAACTAGCAAAGAGCTCCACTGGACCACTTACAAGCTCACTTCAGGAATGGCAGAGTGTATAGCTTGACCCTACAGTGATCATGAGAACCAGTGGAGATTTATCTTATATGTATTCTGTTTGTTTGCTTAGATCAATGGGTAAAATGTACTTCTCCCTCCATTATTACTGTACTACACTTCCTTATTTGAGTAGTGCCTAATGAAGAAGTGTTGTGTTCTCTTATTATGGTGTGCTTTTGCCTCCTGTGCATCCTCTGTGGGTAAATAAAAGCAGGATTCAGCTTGATCCTTCTGGCCTGGGATCCAGGTCCCAGGAGCATCTAGAACAGGGGAAAAAAAGGTACCCTCTGCCCCACAATTGTACAAAAGTAAAGAGTCATTAGAACGCTTTACTAATTCTGTGAGTAAACTAGTTTACTGACAGATCCAATCATCAAATAATGACAAACATTCAGTCACTATGTTTTTGTGAGATTTTTTGCAAGTACAGGTTAGTGCAAGGAGATCTGCTTGTGCTTTATTTAATAGCTTACTGAATAGTTACAGATCAAAAATTGTTCTGTCTCTCTGTAACAACCAAAAAACTACCTCTAAAGATGCTGTGCATTGGAGGTGGCAAAATGTTATCAACTTAGGAAGGATGGGAGGGGGAAATTCTAGGCTGTGAGGGGAATGAAGGTATGCTTATCTTCAAAACCAGGTATGAAGGTAGGCTTATCTTCATATAAAAGGAAATATGGTTGTATACGTACCATGATAAGCACATTTGCATAACAGGTGTTGATAATTACTACGCTGTGAACTCCATTTTCCGTTCATCAAATGTAATCGAGCTAGATTATGCTTTGAAATCAGTGGAGGTCAGTTTCAGATTAGTTTGTGCTTTTTTTTTCTCCATACAAGCCAGTGTTAATGCATAGCAAATGGGTTATAAATGCATGCAAATGCATCTCAAATACATCTCAAGCTTCAGTGTACACTAGGAAGCATATTTATAAAGCAGTAAATGTGACATTTATTAATAATTATATAAATGGAGGGGGGGCTCCTAATTCATAAGCAATTTAGATCCTAAAGCAGTATTAAACCTAAAAGCAAACTTTATATTACAGCTTACCAATTCGTAGATGTGATGGCTGTAATTGTTTTCTTTTTTAGGCTTTCTTTCTTCTAGTTTTTACAAACAAAAAATTGCTGCGCTAAAATGACAAAGAAATAAAGTCCCATAAATGTTACAGTCCAATTAGAATAAATACAATCCAATCATGAAACTAGTGGGTCAGAATGTGAGGGATTCAGTGTTCAGCATATATGAAAAAACACCTTAACAGTGAATATTGTATAAAAAGGTGAAACACCCAGGTGCGCCTCCACCATGTGATATGAGATGGTGCCCAAATGCAGCCACGTGTGCCCATCAAATACAGCCACTTGTGCCCATTAAATGCAGCCACTTGTGTCCATCAAATTCAGCCACCTGTGCCCATCAAATGCAGCCACTTGCCCATCAAATGCAGTCACTTGCCCATCAAACGCAGCCACCTGTGCCCACCAAAGATAGTCACTGTGCCCACCGACCACCTCCTCCCACCCTCGCCATAGGAATCCATGCATCTGGCATCCTGAAAGGGGCCGGGTGCATGGATGAGGGGGCGGCGTCCGTTCGCCCACAGTGCACGGACCGCCACTGAAGCTGCAATATATAAAATCTTTGCTTTTGGCCATAATACTGTGATAAGCAAAATAAATATAAGTTAAGGAATACTCTGACTACAAATATATAATATACTGGTCAAAGACCTATAAAAGCTTTGGCTAAATACATAACATAAACAATAGAAAAAAATATGGGAACAACTGTGGATAATGCTTTATTACTTTAAAAATAGTTACAGTAATAGCAACACAAAAGCCCCCTAAAACAGTTAAAAAAAACATGCAAACACACTTTCACAGGGACCTATAGCAGATATTGTGTATGAAAAGTCTGTAGAAATTATAGTGTATCCTTAATTGCTTCTGGAATGGCGGGTTAAAAAATAGGCTGAAGGAGAAAAACAACAATGGCGCCACTCTAAGTGCAGTATTAAAAACAAATTTAATGTATCTTTAAAATCAGGTACTCACAAGGGTACAAGTTAACAGGCGTGTAAAGAATGAGATAATAATGCCAGGTGTCCCAGATGAGGTATAGGATCACATCGTGCAGTGGCGTTCTATTCTTCTGACAGGCTGCGCTGCTGGATGCTTGCTGTGTCCTGCCGCTGGAACGCGCTGTGTACGATCCGGGGAACAGGGTCACTTCCGGGTCTGTGCAGGGATAGATGGATAGGCGACGCGTTTGCGGAGCTACGCTCCTTCCTCAGGCCTAACGTGACCCATGATTGGTCGAAACTGATGTAGTCTAAGATGGGCTCTGATTGGAGGGGAAAGAGATCTATCAAACTCGGGCATAAGCTGTGTGCTGCAGCTACGTGCTGTAGTGTCAAATAGGGAAGTGAATGAGATGTTGTAAGTAAGAGTAACTGATATGCTTGAAAATGCAAAGAAAAGATGAGAAACAGAGGAAAAGAAAGGAATGATATATGGATAATAATGAACGTGCAAATGCAAGAGAAATGCTAAAGAATAAGGAAAAAATAAAAATGACAATATTAATAATAGGAGTGCTGCTGATAATGATAATGGAAAAAATCATCATGGAAAAAATCGATGAATAGAGATATTGTTGAGAAAGAGAGAGAGTGAATATATTGGATCAGTAAAAAGATTGTATGGAAATATATATATATACATATATATATATATAACTATATACATACATATGTATATAGAGAGGGGATCTTATGTGGATGGGAAATAGTTGAAAAAAATTATAATAATAAGTACATAAGAATGAAAAAAAAAAAAAATATATATATATATATATAAAAAAGAATGGGTTCAGAGATGGGACAGGTAATAGGATGACATTAAATATGCACATTATCATGCGGAAAATGAAAATATATATTTAAATAGCTGTATATGCGTGTATAAAAATATAGCTATACAAATCAGGCGTAGCCCTGAAAATGGCTAAGTGGAGTTGTACGTGACTGTTGCATGATTTCCAGATCATGTTTATAAATTAAAATTGTATTGGGGAAAATGAAGGCGCAATGCATATATATGTATGTACATATATATATATACACACACACACACACTCTCTGCACATGTATATTCACCCACATATACACACACATACATGCGCGCACACCTAAGTATATGGACATACTTGTGTATTTCCTAATGGAAATTAAGAACTAATGAAGAATAATAGTAAATGATAATAATTACAATAAAGAATAATGTACTAGCTGGCTTAGAGGTGGTATTAAAGTGAAACATAATAGCAGCATCACAATAGGGAGAAACATGCAATGTGGTAATAACAGAATGCCCGACACAAACCTAAAAGATAATAAGAAATACAAGTGTGTGGAAGGTGTCAAACAACCAATAGAAGGTGTCAAACAACCAAAGGAAGTGTCAGAAGAACCGAAGCGTCACATGGCGGAAGACTGAGGCAGATCGTGCGGACGTAGTGAAGAAGCCAGAGGAAGATGTGGGACGAAAAGAGCGGAGGAAGAAGAAGATGGAGAAGAATGAGATGGAGGAAGAAGAAGAACACCGAAGGAAGACCAGAAGAAAGAAGATGGAAGAAGAAGCGGAAAGAAGAAGAAATTAATAAAGGACTTGTCAAAAACCATCTCTTGTGTTTTTTAACCTTTTTGACACTTTTTTTGTGAAATGGTAAGGGTACATTTGTACCCCATTACCAATTCACACAGGGGGGTCGGGATCTGGGGGTCCCCTTGTCAAAGGGGGCTTCCAGATTCCGATAAGCCCCCTGCCCACAGACCCCCACAACCACCGGGTAAGGGTTGTGGGGATGAGGCCCTTCTCCCCATTAACATGGGGACATGTTAAAAGCCTTTAAAATTAGCACTTTTGATTTCTCCCATAGACTTATAAAGGGTGTTCCACGGCTTTTGAATTTGCCGCGAACACCCCAAATTGTTCGCTGTTCGACCCGAACATAAAGCCCATCCCTACTGCTGGAGCCACCCCTTAAGCCAGCAGAAAGAATTCTCTGGAGCAGCATCCAGAAAAGGAGAAGACATGAAAAGCCAGAGGACCAGCTGCTATATTGTTCCCACACATAGTCAGGGAGCCCATGAAATTGGCAAGATCAACCTGGTAAATGACTGCTGCTTAAAAAATTCCTATTTATCAATCTCCATGCCATGTACCACTGATAATTGACACTGCTATTGCTCTATAGTAAATGATCTAGTATCCTTTAACCCCTTCGCGCCTAAGGGTAAAACAAATCTTAATGCTTAAGCACAATTTTGCAACTTTGACATGTGTTACTAAAACCGTATATATCACCACTACTACTTTGTGCATCCAGGTGGATTATACTGCATTTTTTTTAGGACAAATTAGGCTTTTATTTGGGGCAAAATGGTAATCTGGATATCTCCTGATTTTTTTTTTATTATCAAAGGAAAACTGGCTAAAAAAATGTTTTTTCTTTTAAATTTAGCTGTATATTTCTTGCTACAACCATAACCTTTCACCAAAGAACAAACAAAAATAAATTCTGGGGGCAAGATAAGCAGAAAAATTCTCACCGCACAGGCATAGATCCACTTCCAGGAATCAACTCAGTTGTCTCTCAGGATAAAGAGCCCCAGGTGCTGGCTAATGCTGAGTCATGCTGAAGAAAATGAGAAAATCCGGACAGCCGCACTCCAGGAAGATGTATTTCAAAAGTTGATTATTATAATAAATTCTTGAGCATACAGCATACAAAGCACTGTGGCAGAAAGTACAGGCAATCAGCTAACGCGTTTCGCGCTTATCCCAAGCGCTTACTCATAGCTATGAGTAAGCGCTTGGGATAAGCGCGAAACGCTTTAGCTGATTGCCTGTACTTTCTGTCACAGTGCTTTGTATGCTGTATGCTCAAGAATTTATTATAATAAACAACTTTTGAAATATATCTTCCTGGAGTGCGGCTGTCTGGATTTTCTCATTTTCTTCAGCAAAAATAAATTCTCCTGCTCCTGATGATCGCAGCAATACCACGTATGTGTATGTTAGTTGTTGAATGTACCTGTAATACAGCCCAGAAACAATAGTGCACATTTTGCTTTTTTTCATCCTACCTAAACACACTTTACTTGACACTTACTGACACTAATACCAATTTAAAAAAAAAAAACCTTTCCAAAAAAATACTGACCCTGACCTTTGATCTTTACCCAAACACTAACCCTGAGACTGACCTAGATCAAACCTTGATCTAGATTTTTTTTTGTATTTTTTGTATTTTATTTTTCATTATTATTACTATTTATGTATTTATTTATTTAAAATATGGGGACGGGCTTTAAAGTGACTGATCACTGTAATAGCCAATCAGAGGCTATCACGATCGATCAAGTGACCTGGAATGAGGAGTTCTGGTTCACGATTATTAGTACAGGGCCTGAGGCTCTCGGTGAGACCCCGGTCTCTGTGCTGGGAGCGTGCCATGTGGTACACAAATGAGATAAGATACACAACTATGCGGCCCCATGGAAAGAAGTCGAGTCCAGTGGGGCCGCATATTTGTGTAAGCTCAGTGCCAAGGGGTTAAAACTTTTCTATATTGCTTTCCTTTTGCTTTAATGATCAAAGAAACAATTATCTTTTATGACTTTGGCCTGTGTCTTTCATTTTAGTGTCTCTTATGAGTTTCTAATTAATCAGTTCACAAATGCTTCCCTGCCCCATCTTCCAATAAATTTAGATAAAAATTTAGATCATAAATTATGTGGAAGTCTCAGACAGGAGTCCACTCTCCACCCTGGAAAGACTGCAAGCAAATCAACATTTCCTCTTTTTTCTCTCTCTCTCTCTACTTTTCCTTCTCACATTAGTGTTCTCTGTCTTCCAATTCTCCTTACCTTGCCCCTTCTCTATACCCCTTAGCTTATATACTTTATATCTCCCTCACTCCTACCCTGTCCCTATTACTTCACTCATCACCTCTTGCAAATATTGATCCCACACGCTGACTTTAAAAATCAGGACAGTGAGGTATGGGTGCTCCTTTACATCCCACTCCCATCTTACTTTCTTCACCTTCCTTCTTCTCATAATCTCTGCGGACATTTCCCCCAATCCTGGCCCTCTAACTCAATCTAACTGCAACCCCCATATCCAGCACCATTCCTCCTCTGGCAACAGCCACAATCCACTCAGTTTAATTTATATTCCTCTGCTTCAAAAAATGGCCTCCTTTGCTCTGGAATGCCCAGTTTGGCAACTCACATCTGTGAATTACCTTTTAATCTCCAAGCCCTTTAACATGCTTGCCATTACTAAAACCTACAGTAGCTTCGACTCTGACTCTGGTTCTCCTGCTGCCCTCTGCCACGGTGGCCTCCACTGGACTCATTCATCCAGATCCAATGGACAGAAATAATTGGAGTTGAATTTCTTGTATTGCTTTCGGAGCACCTTTCAAGTCCTTCCTACTTCTCCCCCTCAATCCTTCTCTTCTTTTGAGGCCCACTCTATGTCCATGTTTTCTCCAATTTCTCTGAGGATTGCAGTGATTTACCAGCCTCCTGGACCAGTATCATGCTATTTTGATGACTTCTTTGCCTGGTTACTTTCTCTCCTCTGAAATACCTACTAATATTCTTTGCCACTTTAACATACCTGTTATAGTTAACAGCTAGGCTACATCTCAACTTCCCATATTCACTTAATCTTTTGACCTAATGCGGTGGACATACACTTCCAGTCACTTGGATAGTAGCACCCTTGACCTTGTATTCTCCCATCTCTCCAACTACTGGCAGCCTCATCAACACCCCCTTTCATTTCCTGAGAGATAAGGATTAGTTGGGCATTTCATCCTATGCTCTCTCACTCCCATTTACAAGTTCTCCAGTTCTCCCTCTCCACTGGCACCTTCCCCTCTCTTCTAAAGCATGCACAGATCACCCCAATACTTAAAAAGTCCTCAATGGTGTAAAAGTTAAATAAAGATTAAGAGTTATTAAAAAAGTCCTTGATGGACCTCACCAATGTAAACAACTTAAGAACTATCTCCTTACTCCCAATTACCTGTCTGAGCTCATACCTCACTGAAAGCAACCTTCTTGACCCTTACAGTATAGCTTTCACTCACACCACTCCATCAAAATTGCTCTATTAAAATTAACTAACAATTTACTAACTTCTAAACCAATGGCCACTACTTCATACTTTTAGATCTTTCTTCAGACTTTGATACTGTTTACCACTCACTCCTCTACAATCAACTCCACTGCTTTGGCCTCCAAGATTCTGTTATTTCCTTGTTCTCCTCCTATCTATCACAGCGCTCCTCCAGTGTTACCTACAACTCTGTCTCCACATCTCCACTTCCTCTTTCTGTAGGGGTCCCCCAAGGCTCTGTTCTTGGACCTCTTCTCTTCTCTATCTACACCCCCTCTCTTGGTCACTTGATAACCTTCCAGGGCTTCCAATATCATCTCTTTGCCAATGACACCCACATCTATCTCTTGACTCCTTGCCTTGCTCCTTTAGTCTCCTCTCATATTATTAACTTGAAAACTGACATATCAACATGGATGTCACACCATTTCCTCAAGCTAAATCTTTCTAAAACCAAGCTTGTAATATCCCCCTCCCTTTCCCTTGCGCCCTCCTCCCTGACTTTTACATAAAGATTAATAATACAACCATCAGTCCCTCCCCTCATGCCAGAATATTAGGTGTAATCCTAGAATTTGACCTGTCATTTTGGCTCCAAATCCAATCACTGTCAAAAGCATGTAGACTTCACCTCCATAACATCTCTAAAATGTGCCACTTCTTAACTAACAAAACCACGAAACTACTCTTTCACTCCCTTACTATCGCTCACCTTGACTATTGCTACTCCCTTCTCATAGGACTACCTCTACGCACATTATCCCCTCTTCTGTTTGGAAAAGGGTCAGACCAGGCAGCAGGCAGAAATGTGGTCAATAAACAGGCCAGAATTAATACAGGCAGCAGGTAGAGGCTACGTTGCACTGGTGTGGCAGTGATCATGGACACCATAACTGGTGTGGAGGCAATCAGGGACAATATGACTGGTGTGGTGGTGATCAGGGACACTGTTACTGGTGTGGTGGGGAGCAGGGACAATATGACTGGTGTGGTGGTGATCAGGGGCCCTTTACCTGGCATGGCAGTGATCAGGGACAATATGGTTGGTTTAGCAGTGGTCAGGGACACTGGGACTGGTGTGACAGTGGTCAGGGACAATATGTTTTGTGTGGCAATAATCAGGGACAATATTATTGGTGTGACAGTGATCAGGGACAAAATGACTGGTGTGGCAATGATCAGGGACAATATTACTGGTGTGACAATGATCACATACATGTCAATAGGTGGCAGTGGTTAAGGTCAATATAAGTGGTGTGGTGGTAATCAGGGACACTGGAACTGGTGTGGAAGTGATTAAAGATACTGTGACTGGTTTGGCATGATCATGGACACCATAACTGGTGTGGCGGTGATCTAAAACACCATACCCAGTGTGAGGGTGATCACGGACACTGCAGCTGGTGTGGTGGTGATCAAGGACACTGTAAATGGTGTGGTGCTGACCAGGGACACTGTAAACGGTGTGGCAGTGATTAGGGACATTTTGAGAGGGTGGCAGTTATTTGGGGACTTTTTTTAAACATTTTTAATTTTTTTGTACATTTTTTTTTTTACATACTGTTACTCTAGCAGTACAGTGCTACCATAGTGATACTGTAATACTCTGGGGGGTGATCAGGATTTTTTTTTGGCACTGTGATTGTTTTTACAGCCACGATGGATGTAAAAGCAACCATATCTCACTCTCTCTGGCTGCAGTCCTGCGGCCATTGAAAATTACTGTGATAGCAAAGAATTGCCACAGAAATCACATGGTACAAGGCTGCTGTGAATAGCAGAGATCACACAGTAGTGTGATGCCAGGAAATGACATATTGTTTATTACTAGTAATAAATTATACCTATTTACACACAATGGACTATAGAGGAATATGGAACAGTATATTTTGTGTGCAGCTGCTGTCATCAAGTAATATAACAAACATGATATATAAACATATAAAATTATAATAATGCGGTGTATCTCTACCCTCTCCCTCCTATTCTGTTTCCAATACTGTGGGTATGAAAAAAATATATGCAGTAAATGTGTATAAAACTGCATATAAAGTGCTGCAGAGGTGCATGTTAGTACCACAGCACTTTATATTCACTTTTTATACACTTTTATATATATTTTTTTCATACCCATTAGAAACAGAATAGGAAGGAGAGGGTAGCACTACACCGTAATCATTCAAATTGTTTACTACTGTCCATGTGATTGCTGATTGGCTACAGCAATCGCATGATACTAGGGTCACCCACAGCGGCCCAGAACACTGATCAATGTTCCTCTGTGAGGTGGAAACAACTCCCAGGGAGCACACACAAGTGGCAGATGTGGGGGAATGTATGGGTACGTCCACCCTCATTGGCATTGGCGCAGCTCCCGTCCAGATGTTTATGTACTATGGCCAGGCGAGAATCAGTTAAGATAAGGAGGACCCCAGATATTCAGCCCTACCTCCCTACATGAATGAGTAAAGGGCAAATAGTAGCCTTTGTTACTCATTCATAAAAAAATGTAAACTTACACACAATCATAAAAGTAATTTATTAAAATAGTTAAATAAACACTATCCCCCTAGTGTAAATCCAATGTCAATCACGTTACTGAATAATATAAATAGAACTTAAATCATGAAGACTTGCCAATTTGATCCTCTCTCATTGCACCCTCACCGTACAAAACAGCACCCCAGGTGGCTGCTGAATGTCAACAAACTGGTTGTGAATGCTTGTTGATGTCATTGACCACATATGGCCATGGACAAATGTGCTCAATGACATCACCCTGGATCCCCCAGCCACTTTGTTTTCAAAAAGAATCCAGCAAGGAAGTGGTAGTGTAAGAGGATCCTTGATTGGCTGACGGATCAGAATGATCAGAGGGTGATTTCAACTGGGAGTTTACTGAATAAATGTAAAATAGAAGACCTGGATTAACATAGGAGTGCCAGTCACCTGGCAACAGCTCACCTGCCCAGTCACTGCTGTCTCTTCAGGCACTGTCTCATTATGCAACAGGGGTGGGTGAGAGGGAAACCCCCCCCCCCTCACAATGGGTTGTGGAAACAGGGGATTGTGTGAAACAAAGTTATAGGAACCCACACCTGCAATTTTACATGACAAGTAAAGGTTCCTACTGCTATATTGTTATTTAGCAGCAATAGTTTTTTCTCAATGTCACTTTTGCGCCAGAGTACATCCTACAGGTGCATCTTCTAGGAACATTCACACAGTTTATTTTGTGATGATGTTCAACTCATTTAGTAAATCAACCCATTAGTATTACATCTTATAATCTAACAAGAGTTATAACTCCTCCAAAATAACATTTTTAACATTACCAGTTGAGCTATAGTTTTTTTTTTTTATTATTCTATAACACCAAAAGTGGCATAAAACGTCTGTGTTTATATTATTTTTCAGCAGAACCCTGAAGCTCTTCCAAGTATTAAAATGAACAAGGTAGACAAATAACAGCACTGCCTAACCTTCACATTTTCACTTGGATCTAATACTGAACCTGCAGCTATGATATGGGCAGATTGATTGCTGTAAATAGAGTTTATAGGGTTCATTAAAAAAATGCAGAAAGGACCTGAAGGGTTATGCCTCACTTTTTTTTCTAAAGTAAAGTCCTTTTTTTAACCACTTCACATCCCACCCATGTACATATGACGTCCGCAGGAGGGATCTCCCATCCAGGGCAGGCGTCATATGATGTCCTGGGCTTCACGGCCGTATAGGGGGGGTGCACGCCCACCCGCGCCGCATCGCTCGGGAGCCAATATGCGTGCCCGGAGCCCGTGATGTCCGCTGGGCACCCGCGATTGCCCGTTAACTGAGCAGGATCGTGGATCTGTGTGTGTCAATGTCCTGTCATGTGAGAGGAGACCGATGGTGTGTTTCCAGTACAGAGGAACACTGATCGGTCTCCTCCCCTTGTGAGTCCCCTCCCCCTACAGTTAGAATCACTCCCTAGGTAACACAGTTAACCCCTTCACCGCCCCTAGTGTTAACCCCTTCACTGCCAGTGACATTTATACAGTACTCAATGCATTTGTGTAGCACTGATCACTGTATAAATGTGAATGGTCCCAAAATGTTGTCAAAAGTGTCCGATCTGTCCGCTGCAATATCACTGTCAAAATAAAAATTGCAGATCACCGCCATTACTGGTAAAAAAAAAAAATAATAATAAAAATGCTATAAAACTATCCCCTATTTTGTAGACGCTAAAACTTTTGCGCATATCAATAAATATACACTTATTGCAATTTCTTTTTACAAAAAATATGTAGAAGAATACATATTGGCCTAAACTGAGGAAAAAAATTGGGATATTTATTATAGCAAAAAGTAAAAAAATATTGTGTTTTTTTTTTTTCAAACTTGTTGCTCTTCTTTTGTTTATAGCGCAAAAAATAAAAACTGCAGAGATGATAAAATACCACCAAAAGAAAGCTCTATTTGTGGGGAAAAAATGATAAAAATTTAATTTGGGTACAGTGTAGCATGACATTCAAAGTGCGACAGTGATTCAGTTAGCTGCAGTGTATTTAACCACTTCAGCCCCTGACCATTTGGCTGCTCAAAGACCAGAGAACTTTTTACAATTTGGCACTGCACTGCTTTAACTGGTAAATGCGCGGTCATGCAATGTTGTACCCAAATGAAATTTGTGTCCTTTTTTTCCCCACAAATAGAGCTTTCTTTTGATGGTATTTGATTGCCTCTGTGATTTTTATTTTTTGCGATATAAACAGAAAAAGACAGAAAATTTTGAAAAAATTATATTTTCTATTTTTTGTTATAAGAAAAATCCAATAAAGGTAATTTTAGTCATACATTTAGGCCAAAATGTATTCAGCCACATGTCTTTGGTAAAAAAAAGTCAATAAACTAAAAATAAACATTTATTGGTTTGCGCAAAAGTTATAGCGTCTACAAACTAGGGTACATTTTCTGGAATTTACACAGCTTTTAGTTTATGACTGCCTATGTCATTCCTTGAGGTGCTAAAATGGCAGGGCAGTACAACCCCCCCAAATGACCCCATTTTGGAAAGGAAATTACTAAGAGGCATGTTGAGCCCATTGAATATTTTATTTTTTGTGATTTATTTAAGTGATTGAATAATGACAAAAAAATTTTTTTACAAAAAGTTGTCACTAAATGATATATTGCTCACACATGCCATGGGCATATGTGGAATTACACCCCAAAATAAATTCTGCTGCCTCTCCTGAGTACGAGGATACCACATGTGTGGGACTTTTTGGGAGCCTAGCCGCGTACGGGGCCCCAAAAACCAAGAACCACCTTCAGGATTTCTAAGGGCGTAAATTTTTGATTTCACTCCTCACTATCTATCACAGTTTTGAAGGACATAAAATGCCAAGATGGCACAAACCCCCCCAAATTACCCCATTTTGGAAAGTAGACACCCCAAGCTATTTGCTGAGAGGCATGTTGAGTCCATGAAATATTTTATATTTTGCCACAAGTTGAGGGAAAATGACAAACTTTATTTTTTTTTTTCACAAAGTTGTCACTAAATGATATATAACTCAAACATGCCATGGGCATATGTGGAATTACACCCCAAAATACAATTGGCTGCTTCTCCCGAGTATGGGGATACCACATGTGTTGAACTTTTTGGGAGCCTAGCCATTTGCCGAGAGGCATGGTGAGTATTTTGCAGCTCTCATTTGTTTTTGAAAATGAAGAAAGAAAAGAAAATGTATTTTTTTTTCTTTTTTCAATTTTCAAAACTTTGTGACAAAAAGCGAGATCTGCAAAATACTCACCATACCTCTCAGCAAATAGCTTGGGGTGTCTACTTTCCAAAATGGGGTCATTTGGGGGAGGGGGTTTGTGCCATTTGGGCATTCCATGGCCTCCAAAACTGTGAAAGGCAGTGAGGAGTGAAATCAAAATTTTACACCCTTATGCTCCGTACACACGATAGGATTTTCCAACTGAATATGTTTGATAAGAGCTTGTTGTCAGAAATTCCAACCGTGTGTAGGCTCCATTGGACATTTTCCATCGGAATTTCCGTCACACAAAATTTGAGAGCTGGTTCTCAAATTTTCCGACAACAAAATCCGTTGTTGGAAATTCCGATCGTGTGTACACAAATCCGATGCACAAAGTTCCACGTATGTTTGGAATAAAGCAGAAGAGCAGCACTGGCTATTGAACTTCATTTTTCTCGGCTCGTCGTACGTGTTGTACGCCTCCGCGTTCTTGACATTTGGAATTTCTGACCAACTTTGTGTGACCGTGTGTATGCAAGACAAGTTTGAACCAACATCCGTCGTAAAAAAAACATGGATTTTGTTGTTGGAAAATCCTATAGTGTGTACAGGGCATTAGAAAGCCTGAAGGCGGTGCTTGGTTTTCGGGGTCCTGTACGCGGCCAGGCTCCCAAAAAGTCTCACACATGTGGTATCCCCGTACTCAGGAGAAGCAACAGAATGTATTTTGGGGTGTAATTGCACATATTCCCATGGCATGTTTGAGCAATATATCATTTAGTGACAACTTTGTTCAACAACAAAAAAAAAAAAATTGTCTTTTTCCCGCAACTTGTGTCACAATATAAAATATTCCATGGACTAGACATGCCTCTCAGCAAATAACTTGGGGTGTCTACTTTCCAAAGTGGGGTAATTTGAGGGAGGTTTGAACTGTCCTGGCATTTTATGCACAACATTTAGAAGCTTATGTCACACATCACTCACTCTTCTAACCACTGGAAGACAAAGCCCTTTCTGACACTTTTTGTTTACATGAAAAAATATATTTTTTTTGCAAGAAAATTACTTTGAACCCAAAAACATGATATTTTTTTCAAAGCAAAGGCCCTACAGATTAAAATGGTGGGTGTTTCATTTTTTTTTCCACACAGTATTTGCGCAGAAATTTTTCAAACGCATTTTTTTGGGCAAAAACACACTTTTTTTCATTTTAATGCCCTAAAACACACTATATTGCCCAAATGTTTGATGAAATAAAAAAGATGATCTTAGGCCGAGTACATGGATACCAAACATGACATGCTTTAAAATTGCACACAAGCGTGCATCAGTGACAAACTACATACATTTTTAAAAGCCTTTAAAAGCCTTTACAGGTTACCATTTTAGATTTACAGAGGAGGTCTACTGCTAATATTACTGCCCTCGATCTGACCTTCACGGTGATACCTCACATGCATGGTGCAATTGCTGTTTACATATGACGCCAGACCAACACTTGCGTTTGCCTTCGCGCAAAAGCAGGGGGGACAGGGGGTGCTTTTTTTTTTGCTTTTTTATCTTATTTTTAAACAGTTCCTTTCATTTTTTTTAAAATAATTTTTATTGTTATCTCAGGGAATGTAAATATCCCCTATGATAGCAATAGGTAGTGACAGGTACTCTTTTTTGAAAATATTTGGGTCTCTCCTCTGCCCTCAAAACATCTGACCACAACAAGATCTGTGTTAT
Organism: Lithobates septentrionalis; assembly: GCA_037952835.1. Lineage (NCBI taxonomy): Eukaryota > Metazoa > Chordata > Amphibia > Anura > Ranidae > Lithobates > Lithobates septentrionalis. Next base: position 845,952 of record JBBDGP010000091.1, on the reverse strand, counting down.
AAATTGCTTTCCCAATTTCCCAATTGCACTGTTTACATCCAGCGAAATCTAAGTCATGAAATGCTTGTAGCTTCCTGTTTCTTAGGCCATAGAGATGATTGGAGCCATTCTGGTCTCTGATCAGCTCTATGGTCAGCTGGCGGAACCACCGGCTGCATTCTCAGGTTCCCTGTTGGGACAGGAGAGCCAGAGAAAACCATGGAAGATGGTGGGGGGGGCATTCCCTCCCACTGCTTGTAAAAGCAGTCTAGAGGCTAATTAGCCACTAGGATTGCTTTTACATGAAAGTCGACCGCTGGCTGAAATGAAAGATACCAAGATGATACCTAAACCCGCAGGCATTATTCTGGTATAACCACTCAAAGTCCAGCAACATACCAGTACGTTGCTGGTCCTTGTTGGGCATATATTGTAATTTTTTTTTTCATGCAGCCTGTGGGCTGAACGAAAAAAAAGAGATTGATCGGTGGGTATGCCCACCATTAGAATACCTCCCTTCATCCACCCACTTCTAATGCTGGGCATACTTGCACCATTTATATATGCCAAAACATGGGGGCATCCGCCCGCAAAAGTTAGGAGCAAATCGCTCCTCTACCCCTGCTGCCCCCATGCTTCGGCATATAAGCTCTTTTTTTTAACTGTGGTGGTAAAATCACCTCCTACAGCGCTGGAGTCATGGCTTTATGTATTGTAGGAGCAAGCGCTGTTGCTGTCAAGATAAATAAATCCGCGCTGCAACTGAATGGCGTACCTGCTAAGCAAATGATGGTTAACAATAAAACAAAGTAACATTACAGTGTATTGCCCCATACACACGGTCAGACTTTGTTCAGACATTCCGACAACAAAATCCTAGGATTTTTTCCAACGGATGTTGGCTCAAACTTGTCTTGCATACACACGGTCACACAAAGTTGTCGGAAAATCCGATCATTCTGAACGCGGTGACGTAAAACACGTACGTCGGGACTATAAACGGGGCAGTGGCAATAGCTTTCATCTCTTTATTTATTCTGAGCATGCGTGGCACTTTGTCCGTCGGATTTGTGTACACACGATCGGAATTTCCGACAACGGATTTTGTTGTCGGAAAATTTTATAGCCTGCTCTCAAACTTTGTGTGTCGGAAAGTCCGATGGAAAATGTGTGATGAAGCCAACACACGGTCGGAATTTCCGACAACAAGGTCCTATCACACATTTTCCGTCGGAAAATCCGACCGTGTGTACGGGGCATAACAGTAAGACGTACCATACCTGCAAAGCAAATACAAAAAAAACATAGTAAAAAATAAAACATTTTTTAATGCAATCTGTGCCTAAAATATATATATGCCGAAGCATGGGGGCATCCGTCCCAAAAGGTAGGAGCAAAACGCTCCTCCACCTCTGCTGCCCCCATGCTTCGGCATATATGCTCTTTTTTTAACTGTGGTAGTGAAATCACCTCCTACAGCGCTGGAGTCACAGCTTTATCTATCATGGGAGCAAACGCTGTTGCTGTCAAGATAAATAAATCTGCGCTGCAGCTGAATGGCGTACCTGCTAAGCAAATGATGGTTAACAATAAAACAAACATTACAGTATAACATACCATACCTGTAAAGCAAATACAATAAAACATAATAAAAATAAAACCGAGAGAGAACGATAGATTTAGAACAATAGTGAGCGAACAGTAGAGTGGAAAGAGAGAGCGAACATAAGAGAGAGAACAATAGAGAGAGAGAGAAGAAAAATGCAACCACAAGTATTTTTCGCTTTTTTATTTTTAATTTTTTTTGTGTTTTTGTGTGTGTGTGTGGTTTTTTTTTTTACTTTTTTCACTTTTTATAAAAACTGTAAAAAAAAACTATAAACTGAACGTTGCAGATTAGGGTGTCTCAAAATGTGATGGCCATCACATCTTTCGAGACCCCAAGACCTTGTGTATGTGTGCCTATGACTGTGTAGTGCTGTACCCTATGCTATACTCATCTAGTGTGTGATAGCGTTCGAAACAGTCACTAATGCAAAGACCAGGTTGGTCAGGACAGGAGGGACAATAAAAGCGGGTGTCATGCCTAAATATGCGCTTTCTACAGACACAACATCTTCTTTGGGGGTTTCTTTGGGTAGGGGTACCAGAGAGGACATGCAGAAAATGCCTCTCATGCAGCCGGCTTACTGCATTTGCACTGGGAAGTTGGGCCAGAGCACCGTCTGGAAACAGAAGGGCTCTGATGATCTCTTCCTGGAATTTAAGGAAGGATATAGTTAATCCTGAAGCTATGTATAGCACATGAGCGTTCAGCAAAGCCAATTGAAATAAGTATACAGACACTGTTTTATACCAGCATCTGGCCTTACCGGCAATTAGGTATGGTGCCAACAACTGGTCGTTGATGTCCACCCCTCCCATATTTTGGTTATATTCGTGAACACAGAGGGGTTTCTCCAACACCAGTCACCGTAGTAATTTGGACAGTCGTGTCTGCATGAAGGGAGGTAAGAACAAAAACATTCTTATTATCCCTCCACTTCATAGCGAGCAAATTATTACATCTCAAGCAGACTCTCTCCCCCCAGCCTAAGACGGGAATCTACAAGCCGCTGGGGAAAGCCCCGGCGATTAGATCGCACAGTGCCACATGCGCCAATTTGATGATTAAACAAGTGACTAAAAAGTGGCAAGCTTGTGTAATAATTGTCCACATACAAGTGGTACCCCTTTCCGAAAAAGGGTGACACTAAGTCCCGCACAATCTTGCCATCGCTTCCTATGAATTCAGGGCAGTTCAGCGGCTCTACGTGACTATCGCTTCCCTCGTAAACCATAAAACTATATGTATAGCCTATGGCCCTGTCACAGAGCTTATACATCTTGACCCCATATCTGGCACTCTTGCTGAGAAGATACTGTTTGAATGACAAGAGGCAAGAAAACTTTATCAGGGACTCATCAACGCAGACAACTTGATGGGGAGTAAACAAGGCTGCAAAATGTTGCTTGAAGTGGTTTACGAGGGGCCAAATTTTGTTGAGCCAATCAAATTCAGGGTCACCCCGAGGACGACAGAGTTCATTGTCACTGAAGTGTATGAACCACAAGATCTGCTCGTATCGTGTCCTGGTCATGGAGGCAGAGAACACAGGCGTATGGTGAATTGGGTCAGTGGACCAATATGACCACAACTCCACTCTTTTTAGTTACACCCATGAGGAGGGATAGGCCCAGAAAGGTCTTAAATTTGGAGACCATAATTGGTCTCCAATCTCTGGCAAGGGTCAGCTGGGGATTAGCGGCGATGTATTGACCAGCATACAAATTGCTTTGGTCCACAATAGATCTATAGAGATCTTCAGTGAAAAACAGTGAATAAAAATCAAGTGACATATAATCAACTGTTTCCACCTGAATTCTGTGTTGGCCAGTGAATGGGGGAAGTATGGGTGCTGCAGAAGTGGTGGGTTCCCAATTAGGATTGGTGAATGCAGCAGGAAGGGCACTATGGGACCCGTCTTTGTCTTCTTGGTGGCAGCGGGACACTACTTGTGCTTGCCACCTTGCCAGCTTGAACTGTACTTATGGGACTCGCCATGACACCAAGTGTTACTGTAGTGCAGGATGTACGACCAGGATGTACTAGGCCGCTGGTGCTTGCCAGTTCACCAGAAGGAATAGCGGCACTAGTACTGGCTCTCTGCTCCATACGAGGGACCTGCGGTTCTTGCACCTCAATGACAGCAGAAGAAGATCGGGGTCTGGTACGCCTGACCTTGGCAGGGACCACAACTCTGTCGTCAGAGCTATCTGTCAGGGTGCCACTGTTGTCTACAGGATCGTATTCTGAGCCTGAATCTGACAGATGAGTGACTTCCTCTTCACTATCTGTCATGCTCAGAAACATGCAGGCCTCTTCACGAGTGTTTCTTTGATTTGCCATTTTGGGCTCTAAATTTATTGGTACGCTAGTGAGACTCACAGGTAAAAAAGCTTCTGACTGTCAGCGACTGTATCAAAATGCTACCAAAAAAAACTGTTAGCATTCGCAGGGATCAGGCCTGACTCTGCGAACACTTCAGTTAAGTGTGTTTAGTATTTTGTAAATGACAGTGATCGATCGATACTGCACTTGGGTGGGCTGGTCTGAGCAGAGGGGCTAAACGCAGGTGCTAGCAGGTATCTGGGCTGATCCCGCTAACACTGCATTTTTGAAAATCCTAAACTGTTGGGGACGCTAATATAGTTCTGATCAGATATTGATCTGTTCAGACACTATACTACTAAGGGAGACATATGGTGCGTGCGTGGGTGTTAGCAGTACTGGCACTAACTTGACGCTTGCGTTGGAGAAACCTAGAGACTAAGAAGATATTACACCGTGTATTGATAAGTGTTATCAATGTGTATCAACTGTGTACTGTCAAATAAACCAAACCAAAAATTACTTGAACACTGTGGTTTTGCATTAAAACTAAACAAAGTGTGTGATTCCTGGTGTAAAAAGTCAGTATATATAATATCCGTTAAGATAAAGGATAAAACACTAAACAAAATTGTGATTCATGCTGAAACAATCTAAGGTGCAATTGCAATAAATATGCTTGCATGAAACTTTCCACAGTGCTAATTATTAAACACCACCAAACGAGCAGATTTTCTAGATCTGCTATATTGTCCATTTTAAATAAAACAAATAGAAAAAAACCATCAAAAAGCCAAAATTGCGGGATAATAAAAAAATAAATAAAAAATAAAAATAAAGAATGAAAAAAATTGAAATAAAATAATAATAATAATAATAATAATAAATTTGAAATGAAAATGAATTATAAATTATAAAGTGCTCTTGTGCCCGTGAAGAAAATCCTCTTTCTAGTCAGATGGACTTTTCAGTGAGTGAACACACCGTGCATATCTTAGTTTGTGTTCCTATTACAGCTGCACTCACCAGATTCTTCTCCCCCTCCTGGGGTTAAAAGCATCCACAGTATGTGCCACTGTGTAGCAATATAGAAAGAAGACCGTCCTTAGTGCTGGTGATGGTAGAAGAATATGGATGTCCCTCAAAGATATACGACCTGGATGCAGATCTGTATGGTATGTATATATTATCCAGCAATTTTGGCTTTTCGATGATTTTTTCTATTTGTTTTATTTAAAATGGACAATAATGAAATGCAGATCTAGGAAATCTTGGTGGTGTTTAATAATTAGCACCGTGGAAAGTTTCATGCAAGCATATTTATTGCAATTGCACCTTAGATTGTTTCAGCATGTATCACAATTTTGTTTAGTGTTTTATCCTTTATCTTAACGGATATTATATATACTGACTTTTTACACCAGGAATCACTCACTTTGTTTAGTTTTAATGCAAAACCACAGTGTTCAAGTAATTTTTGGTTTGGTTTATTTGACAATACACAATTGATACACATTGGTAACACTTATCAATACACGGTGTAATATCTTCTTAGTCTCTAGGATTCTCCAAAGGAAGCACCCTATGCATTTTTATACCACTATGTGTTAGCATTAGAACAGCGCCATATCTACTTTGTTTTTATCATATGTCATTACTCCACTTATGCCGCGTACACACGGTCGGACTTTTCGGCTACAAAAGTCCGACGGACGCCTCCGGACCAAATCTGGCGGACTATTCGACCGTGTGTGGTCTCCATCGGACTTCCGACGGACCGTTTTGGTCGGAAATCCGACGTACTTTAGATTTGAAACTTGCTTCAAATCTTTACGTCGTAACTCCGCCAGACCTGACAGAAAGCCCGTTCGTCTGTATGCTGGTCCGACGGACCAGATACGACGGCGGAGCAGGGTACTGCATCTCGCGCTCGCAGCAATAGGAAAAACAAATTTTTCCTTTGCGGCGAGCGCGGGGGGCATCCCATCCCCCCAAAATCCATACCAGACCCCGATCCGAGCACGCAACCCGGCCGGTCAGGAAAGGGGTGGGAGCGCCCCCCCTCCTGAACTGTACCAGGTCATATGCCCTCAATATAGGGGGTGCTTTGGGGGAGGGGGTCGCCCTGCAGGGCCCCCCCACCACAAAGCACCTTGTCCCCATGTTGATGAGGACAAGGGCCTCTTCCCGACAACCCTGGCAGTTGGTTGTCGGGGTCTGCGGGCGGGGGGCTTATCGGAATCCGGGAGCCCCCTTTAATAAGAGGGCCTCCAGATCCCGGCCTCCCACCCTATGTGAATGAGTATGGGGTACATGGTACCCCTACTCATTCACCTAGGGAAAAAGTGTCAATAATAAAACACACTACACAGGTTTTTAAAGTAATTTATTAGACAGCTCCGGGAGGTCTTCTTCCGGCTTCGGGGGTCTTCTTCCGACTTCGGGGGTCCCTCCGTTTCCTCTTCTCCCGGCGTCCGGTTGGTTCTTCTCCGCTCCCTCTGGCCTCTTCTCCCGGTGTTCCAGTTCTTCTGCCAGCTCCTCCGCTCTCTTCATGCCGCTCTTTTGCCAGCAGAGGTTCGGACTTCTGGCCTGTGGCTTCTGGCCTTCTGGGCTTCTTCTCTTTTTCCCATGTTGACACGACGCTCTCTCCAGCTGGAATGCTCTCTGAGAGCTCCGATGTGACTTATATAGGCGGAGACCCCGCCCCCTTATGCCGACACAGTCCCTGGGCATGTTGGGACTGTGATGTTTTAGGGGGCGTGGTCAACATCACCCAGTGACCACGCCCCCTAAAACGTCACAGTCCCAGCATGCCCAGGGACTGTGACGGCATAAGGGGGCAGGGTCTCCGCCTATATAAGTCACATCGGGGGACAAGCAAGGAAAATAAAAAACAGCATTTTAGCTTGTATATGATTGTGTATATGATTGGATGATAAAATCAGCAGAGCTTCTCCTCATTTCCGATGTTCCCCTCAGATTTACAGTGACTGCACTTCCAAGTGCACTTGTTGTGCAAAGTAGATTTGCCTTTCGTAAATAACCCCCAATGTCTCATATATTTATATATATATATATATATATATATATATATATATATATATATATATATATATCCACTGCATACAGTTTAGCTATATCTCACTGCAGACCGTTCCTGGTGTACTGTTTCTAATATACTTCAGGCGGTGTACACAGTACACAATATTGTGCACCCCTAGTGCAGTTGCTACTACTTTTCTGGTGGTGTACACAGTACACAATACATACAATGCACCCATAGTTGCTTTTAGACTTCTGGTGGTGTACACAATACCGTGCACCCATAGTGCAGTTGCTACTACTTTTCTGGTGATGTACACAGTACACAATACAGTGTAGTGTGGTGTTGCAAAACAAAATCCCCATCATGTCCAGAAGGCCACCAAGGAGAGGCAGATGCTCACAGGCCACTAAAAGAGGGCAAGCAGGCTCTGTATCTACAGCCCACAGTGCTGGTCATGGACATGGTGCTTCTTCTGCAGATGGTCGTGGGGCACGCTTGTCCTTTTTTTCTGCTGCTGGGACAGGGGCAGAAAAATTGGGCATTTGGTGGTGGTGGTGCCACAACACTGTAACCCCTCACAGATACTCTTGTTGGGCGCAAGAAAGGCCCTGCTGTGAAATATTAGATCAGAAATTGTAATTACATGCCCCTGTTAAACAGGGACAGAAAAATTGGGCCTTAGGCAGTGGTGGTGGTGCCCTAAACCAAAAATATTGTTGGAAGTTAGCATCATGAAGATTGAGGAGGAATAAAATAGTCACTCAGCATAGGCAGTCTTCAAGGGATCCCACGTCCATATAAAAATCAATCAGTTACATCAGCATCAGGTGCTTGATAGCTACTGCTGATCCAAGACTGATTCATTTTTATGAATGTGAGTCTATCAAGGGAGTCTGTGGACAGGCGCACTCTATGATCCATTACAAACCCTCCAGCAGCACTGATTGTGCCTTCAGAAACAACACTGGATGCAGGACAGGCCAGTAGCTCAATTGCATATTGAGCAAGTTCTGGCCAGTGGTCCATCCTCAAGACCCAGTAACCCAGTAGATGCTCTGTTGGAAAGGTCTCCCAATCTGCTCTTGCCCCTAGATATTCCTGCACCATGTAATGCAGAACTGAACAGACCTTGTAGCTGAGAACTGCAAAATTGTCTAAAGGCATCAGTCAGCCGGCCACCTTCTCCACTGCTCTTCCTCTGACTGAACGAAGCTGTCATGGTTATGCAGTAATCTTTGTCTGGTCGCTCACCTCTCCTCCATGTGTTCACCTTTAGAGGCCTGCCACTCTCACCTGGCTACTTAAATAATCTCTCCTCAAAGCATGGCTCCACCCCAGCCCCTATCAGAGAACTCTATATTAACCTGTGCCCTGCAAGCCTAGTTGCTGATCAAACTTTGTGTGTTTAGCTTCCATGTGCATCTTGCTGTGTCTTCTACGTCTGATTCCAGTTACTGATCTTGGCTTGTTCTCAACTATCCCTGCCTGCTTGGCATGTTCTATGTTTATCCTTGTCTGCTAGTCGCCCCAACCTTTGGCTTATTCCCCTACTATCTCTGTCCTCCTGTAGCCTACTGTGGGCATGAGCTGGGAGACCCTGGGGGTCGTGACCTGGAGCCAGTTGCAGCCCAATCCATCCTCACCACTAGAGGCTTTGGTGAACACCTGCTGGCTCTTAGACTCCACGCCCTGGGGAATCTTACGATCTAGCCCCTGTGGGATCCGTGTTGGTGTGCCGGTGAACCTGCCTTCCTTAACCGCCTAGACTCCCATCCACAGCAGTCAGCCGTAGGGTCCACTACTTTTGCAGTGCACTCCTGACCCAAAGGTGTGCATCTGACACCTGGCCTCAGGTGACCTGACAGAAGCCTCAACAACACGTTGTCCAGCACCAGGAAATTGTAACCTCACAGGGTCTGGAAATGCATTGCATAAACCTTTCTTCAAGGCCTCCTGAAGATGTTTCATCCTCTGCTCAAGCTCCCCTGAACCCGTCCTGGTGCCATACTCACCCAGGTACTCATTGATGGCCCTCTGCTGTGTGTACAGCAGCTGCAGCATTAGACATTGACTTCTACCAACGTTGACTTCTACCTGGTGTACATGTCACAAATGAGGCGGTTGGTGGGCAGGTTGCATTCCCTTTGAATGTCAGCCAGCCGAACACTGGCATTGTATGACCGTTGGAAATGACTACAGACTTTTCTGGCCTGCCTCAGGAGATCTTGTAAGCCTGGGTAAGCCTGGGTAAGCCTGGGTACCTGCTCAAGAACCACTGCACCACCAAATTCAGGATGTGTGCCAAACATGGGTCAAGTGTCCCTGTCGGAGGGTGGAGAGAAGGTTGGTGCCATTGTCGCATACAACCATTCCTGACTGAAACTGGCATGGCATCAACCACCTCTAAGCCTGCCTCTGCAGAGCTGACAGAATCTCTGCCCCAGTGTGGCTCCTGTCCCCTAAGCAGTGGTTTAACCTTAAACTACGTAGAGGGTTCTTTATTGTAAGAGTGGCAAGGATGTGGAATTCCCTTCCACAGGCGGTGGTCTCAGCGAGGGGCATCGATAGTTTCAAGAAACTATTAGATAAGCAGCTGAATGACCGCAACATTTATACAATGTAATACTGACAAATAATCACACACATAGGTTTGACTTAATGGACTTGGGTCTTTTTTCAACCTCACCTATTATGTAACTATGTAACTCATGCACCGCATATCATCTTTTTGCCTGAGTGCTTGTGTAGCCCCTTGAATGCTTACAGAGCACCACTGGTTCAGAGAACAAATCTGCAGAAGAGGCCATAGAGGAAGAAGAAGAGGAGGGGGTGGAGGAGAGAGCTGTGGTAGAATCACCGCTAGCATTTTGGAGGCGTGGTGGGGGAACAAGCTTCAACAATACTGAACCCTGCCCTGCATCCTTCCCAGCTTCCAGCAGAGTTACCCAGTGCACTGTGAAGGAAAGGTAACATCCCTGCCCATGCCTGCTAGACCATGAGTCTGTGGTAATATACACCTTACTGCTGACCGCCCTGTCCAACAAGACAAAAACATTGCCTTCCACATGCCGGTAGAGAGCTGGAATGGCCTTCCATGAAAAGAAATGGCATTTTGGAACCTGCAACTGAGGTACAGCACATTCCACAAATTCACAAAAGGGGGCAGAGTCTACCAGCTGAAAAGGCAGTAGTTGCAGTGCTAGCAATTTGGCCAAGCTGGCATTCAAGCTAGCATTCAGACTGTGAGCATGTGGATGGCTGGGACAGAATTTCTTTTTACGGTTTAGCAACTGGGGTAGGGAAATGTGCCTGCTAAAATCAAATGGTGGTGTACTGCTAGCAGATTGGCTTGAAGTACTTGGGACACCTATTTCTATACCTTCATTCCTCTCAGTGCAGGGTTTGAGAGGACTTGAGTAGGGTTGGAGATCCCAGATGAGCAGCAAGGAGAAGTCCGCCTTTTTCTTTGATGTGAGTCTTTCAAGTGCTGTTGCCAATGGATATTGTAATTATGAATATATTTAATTTTATATTTAATTTATGTATATTTAATTAATATATTTAATTTAGCTTTTATCTATGTAAGGGGGAACATATTATCTTCACAGAAATCTCTGGTAGACCAGACAAGTCGGTGCCTAGGCTTGTGCATACAAACAATGGGATCCAAACCTCATTGTTTTACACATAATCACTTCAAAGGATCCCATGCTGGGATATGCAATGAAGGGAGGCCAACCCGTAATCAATACTTAACTTCCCGGGAAAATTCAAGTTAAGCTCCTGCTCAGACTAGTCACAAGGATTTGCATTAAAGGAGGCTGACTTATGCAAAGTATAGGGATTGGAGATGTAGCCAGTCCTTAACCAGGAATAAGGAAGCTCACCAATCAGAGCCATGCTATGCCAACCAATGAGGCATCAGCATGTAATGATATACACAGACTAGATGGGAGGGAAACACACACTTTTATGGGAGTGCAACCATCAGAATGGAACCTTGGTGCAAAGGGTAATTATGGGAAAGGTCTGCATTTTACTTGTAACTAAATATGTTTGCAGATTAATGTTTTCAGGAATATACTCTGTACTCCTTCATGCAATTCTCTTATTTTAACCTAATATTTTATTCCTTGGTGTAGACTATAGATAGATGGTTGTGTATTAGATAGACTTTCAACTACTCACCAATAAATGTTGTTATTGTGTTAAAGCTTTCACTCATGGTCAAAGAACTCTCATTTAACCCAAATCATATCTGAGAAATATTAAATCTCAAATATAGTATACAGGAAAAAGACTGCATGGGAGGTCATTATATGTCTGGTCAAGCATGTGGTGCCCAAGCGGCTGCTGTTGTGGCCACGCTTGATCTGCTTCAGACATAGCTTGCAAACAGCAACGGTGTGATCTGCTGCACACATGTCCAAAAAGGCCCACACCAAGGAACTTTTCAAAATCAGCGGGGAGTCAGCAGTGCCCTGCACCTGCGGAGCTCTGAGGTGTGATGCAGTAGCGTGGCTGCCCTTAAGCTGCCCCCTAGAGGACATCCTGCCTCGTTGGAGTTGTGCCTCCTCCTCCTCTATTCTTTCAGGCACCCAAGTAGAGTCAGTGACCTCATCATCCCCTCCCTCCTCGTCACTGGAGCAAACTTGGCACTATGCTGCAGCTGGGGGAACATGACTGCCAGTTTCTTGTCCTTCTTGGGCACCCCCTTACTCTAGGCTCACGTTACTCCCTATCTCAACTAGGGATGAGCCGAACACCCCCCTGTTCGGTTCGCACCAGAACATGCGAACAGGAAAAAAGTTTGCTCGAACACGCGAACACCATTAAAGTCTATGGGACACGAACATGAATAATCAAAAGTGCTAATTTTAAAGGCTTATATGCAAGTTATTGTCATAAAAAGTGTTTGGGGACCTGGGTCCTGCCCCAGGGGACATGGATCAATGCAAAAAAAAGTTTTAAAAACGGACGTTTTTTCAGGAGCAGTGATTTTAATAATGCTTAAAGTCAAACAATAAAAGTGTAATATCCCTTTAAATTTCGTACCTGGGGGGTGTCTATAGTATGCCTGTAAAGGGGCGCATGTTTCCCGTGTTTAGAACAGCCTGACAGCAAAATGACATTTCGAAGGAAAAAACTCATTTAAAACTACCCGCGGCTATTGCATTGCCGTCAATACACATAGAAGTTCATTGATAAAAACGGCATGGGAATTCCCCACAGGAAAACCCCGAACCAAAATTAAAAAAAAAAAAAATGAAGTGGGAGTCCCCCTAAATTCCATACCAGGCCCTTCAGGTCTGGTATGGATATTAAGGGGAACCCCGGCCAAAATTAAAAAAAAAAATGACGTGGGGTTCCCCCTAAATTCCATACCAGACCCTTCAGGTCTGGTATGGATTTTAAGGGGAACCCCGCGCCAAAAAAAAAAAAAAAACGGCATGGGGTTCCCCCAAAAATCCATACCAGACCCTTATCCGAGCACGCAACCTGGCAGGCCGCAGGAAAAGAGGGGGGGACGAGAGTGCGGCCCCCCCCCCTCCTGAACCGTACCAGGCCACATGCCCTCAACATTGGGAGGGTGCTTTGGGGTAGCCCCCCAAAACACCTTGTCCCCATGTTGATGAGGACAAGGGCCTCATCCCCACAACCCTGGCCGGTGGTTGTGGGGGTCTGCGGGCGGGGGGCTTATCGAAATCTGGAAGCCCCCTTTAACAAGGGGACCCCCAGATCCCGGCCCCCCCTGTGTGAAATGGTAAGGGGGTACTTACCCCTACCATTTCACTAAAAAAGTGTCAAAATATTTAAAAATGACAAGAGACAGTTTTTGACAATTCCTTTATTTAAATGCTTCTTCTTTCTTCCTTCATCTTCTTCTTCTTCTGGTTCTGGAGAGAGAAGGACAAGAAGTGAGAGGAAAGCCAAGAGTAGAATGAAAGGGAGAAGCAGACAGAAAGACAGAAGAGGGGGTCCAGGTGCAGCTACATTAATGGCCAGGTACTGAGGGGGAGATGTAAATCGAAGGGGTTACTAAAGGGGTAGTAAGGCAGAGATTTACATAGAGGTTCCGATGTGCTGGGCCCATGTTCCCAAATACATTTAAAGGATTCTAATTTATCCAGTATAGTGCTGGAGGTTTTCTCCTGGATCATAATCCAAGTAATTTTTTGCTTGGCTAAATGAAAAGATACTGAGGGGGACTTCCAGGCCCGCGCTATTGTTATTTTAGCACCCAGGAACATGAAATGTATCAGCCTTTGCTTATATTTCATGATATTGGGAATCTTCTTGTTCAGAAGGGCTATTGACGGGTCCTGGTTGAGCACTGCCCCAGTGACTGTGCGAATTAGGTTAAAGCTTTTGTACCAAAAGCTCCTGATCCTGGGGCACTGCCAAAGGATATGGAGGTGGGAGCCCAGGAGATCGCATCCTCTGAAACACAGGGGCGATGACTGAGGGAAAAATGTAAATAGTTGAGTCAGGACCAGGTACCAGCGGGTGATGACCTTAAGGTTTGCTTCTACTAGGGATACATTAAGGATTCCTTTGAAGGCTTTTGCAACCTGAAAGTTCCATGTGTCCAAATCCCACTCGATCTCAAGGTTGCACTCCCAGCTAGTGCTGAGTATATCAGGGAGATACCTCCCCGCACATCCATGGCTGTGGAGCACCACTGCTCATAAGAGGTGACTGCGAGGGGAGCACCTTCCTTGGGTGTAAGAGAGAGCAAGAAGTGTGATAGAGTTCAATTTATATAGGGAGTCACACAAGTTGAACGAGTGGGACAGTGTGGGAGAGAGGATAGGGGGCCTAGATTTAGGGGCCACAGAAGGAAATCTAAAGTGTAGTTAGGGACAGCTTGTTTTTCTATTCAGACCCAGTCTGGCTTAGGGCCTCTGGAGTAAATGGTGGAAAATTGCGTTAATTGGGCCACCAGGTAGTACCACCAGAGGTTAAGGAGTCTTAGGCCTCCTTTCTTTCTGGGTTTAAAAAGCGTCTGTTTGGGGAGACAGTGATTTAACTTGCCCCAAGTGAAGTGAATACCGGTAATTGCCGATTGGAGGTTCGTTATATGGAGTTTGGGGACTGAGATGGGGGGGGAGCAGAAAAGATAAAGGATCTTGGGGAGGAGGGTCATTTTAACTGCATTAATCCTGCCTAGCCAGGACAGATTGTAGAGTGACCATTGGTCAAGGTCGAACTTGAGTTTCCTGAACATGGGTGGGTAGTTATTTTTGTATAGCTGGTCTATGGAGGTTCTGAGGTGGACACCTAGATAAGGAATAAAGGAGGAACTCCAAGTGAATGGGAAGTGTTCTTTAAGTCTATCTAGCAGGGGAGACGGGATTGAGATATTTGCAATATCTGCAATATATTAGGGGTTGAAATGAGGGGGAAGGTTACAAAGAGGAGGGTATCGTCCGCGAAGAGTGCACATTTGTGTGTTGAAGGGCCACATTTAACTCCGTGGATGATAGAATTTTTGTCATGATCTTAGGATCGTTGTTGATTAGTGAAATTGGCCTATAGTTGCTGACTTGGCTGGGGTCTTTGCCTGGTTTAGGGATGACAGAAATTTAAGCAAGGTTTGCTGTTGTGTCTAGAGCCTGTCCCCTTCGAAGGGAATTAAAGAGCCGGACCAGATAAGGAGAGAGGACATCTGAGAAGGTCTTGTAATACTGATTCGAAAAACCATCTGGGCCCGGGGCGGAGCCTTTTTTAAGTCCTTTGATGACCTCCTTAAGCTCTCCTTCAGTGAAAGGGGAGTCCATAATAGATCGGTGAGAGTCGGTTAATTTAGGGAGAGGGATATTGTCCAGGAAGGAGTTTATATTAGGAGGGGAGCCAGGATTGGTATCCGCATAGAGGTTAGAATAAAAGGCGTGGAAGGCCTCTAAAATCTGCTTTGGGTTTTGGGTTAGCGAGCCCGAAAGTGATTTTATTTTGGGGAGAGCTCAAATTTTTTGTTTGGGGGAGAGTTTCGCTGCTAGTTTGGGGCCAAATTTGTCAGCAAGAAGGTAAAACTTGCCACTCACCCAATCGAGGTGTTTTTTGGCACTGGAGGTAAGGGCTAAATTCAGGGCTATTCTAGCTGCTTCTAGATTAGGGAGAGAACTAGGTGTCAGATTTTTCTTGTGTATTTTGCTTACGGACCAGAATTCCTTCTCAAGATTGAGAATATCCATTTGTGTCTCACGTTTAAGACGTGAGCATAGTTGGATGATTTTCCCCCTCATGACAACTTTGTGGGCTCCCCATAAGGAGTTGGGTGAACAGTCAGCATTGTCATTAAGGAGGAATGAACAGTCAGCATTGTCATTAAGGAGGAAATATTCCTTTAGGTCATTTGCTAAAATGGTGCAATGCACTGGGTTGGAGGGGCGCCATTGAGGTGGGCCCACTCGAGAGGGGAAGCTTGTGATTTTAAGTGTGACTATGGAATGGTCTGACCAGGGGACTTCGCAAATGGAGGATTGGGATGCCAAATGAATCTTGGATGTGTGTAAGAAGATGTGATCGATTCGGGAATAGGTCCCGTAGGGAGCCGAAAAGTGAGTATAATCTTTTGCAGAAGGATTCAATTCCCTCCAGGTGTCTATCATCCCTAAGGAGTGAAGTAGGCTGGCAATGTGGAGGCTCTGTTTGGGGGGTCTTTTGGAGATGGGGATACCTTTTGGCGATTTGTCTAGTAGGTGATCGAATGCTATATTCGAATCTCCACCCATTACTATCGTTCCTTCTAGGTGAGGGGATAGGGCAGTGAGCATAGATGCGAAAAAGGACGCCTGTTTCCTGTTGGGGGCATAGTAAGAAATCAAAGAAAAAAGGGTACCATTAATGTGTCCTTTGACTAGGATGTAAAAACCTTCACTGTCTCTAATGGTCTGGGAGTGGGTGAATGAAATGCGTTTAGAGAGGAGAACTGCTACACCTCTCTTTTTGTCATCCGCGTTGGCCAGAAAGAAAGTCGGGTAGCTGTGATGGAGGAGGGAAGGGGTGAAACTTTTGGGGAAGTGGGTTTCCTGTAATAGGAGAATTTCCAACCCTCTGGAGTGGTAGTTTTGCAAGGCTTTAAGCCGTTTGACCGGGGAGTTAAATCCCTGCATGTTATATGATGCTATTTTAAGGTTCGCTGTGAGTAAGGTGGGGTCAGCCATGGATGTGAGGGGGGGAGCGCACAAACAACAAGATAGATCCTACCTGGTATCGAGGAGTGGGGGGACTTGTCTTGAAGCGGCTGTTTGGGTTCAGCAACCTGGGAAAGTAAGATCGGCTAGCCATTAATGAGTGCACCTGGAGGGGGGAAGAAGAAGAAGTTAGGGAGGGTAGTGAGAAGCCAGAAAAAAGATTGAAGGGTAAAGAAAATAAGAGAACTCAGGGGCAGGTAAGAAAGTGTCCCTGTTTCCTGAGGGGTAGGGCTGGCATGCCAGGCCCTACTCCGAAACCCCAAAAAATTTGGATTTCGGTGAGGAGGCAACAAACAAGGGGGTTGCATTCCTGATGATCCTAGGCGAGAGGGGCTCGTCTAGAACCCAGCAGGTGGAGTGGCAAGTGGAACCGCTCCGGTCTCCTGGCCCCTTGTAAAAAATAGGAGAAATGGACCCAAAGATGAGAGTCAACACATTTTTTAACTAGGTATGTTAGTACAGTAAGACAATATAAAACATTGCAGTAAACCAAATGAGGAACAAAATAAACCAGAAATCAACAAAACTGTCTAGGAGGGGAGAATGCTTTTGTTGGTACCATGTCGAGGAACTATCTTTGGGAATACGGGGTTTTAGGGTAAAAGGGGAAGGATGGGAGGGGGTAAAGGGAAATGGATTTGGGGGGGAGGGGGGGCAGGTTAGGAAGGGGAGGAGGGAAGCAGCATAGAAAGTGATAATATCAGTCCGTTGGGTCCTGGACACTAGGTCAATATCCGCCAGTCTGATGATGTATGTCAGCGGCCCATATGAAGGTACCTGTAGAAATTTAAAACAAAGAACGAACCCCAAAAGGGTGATAACAGGGGGTAAAAAACATAGCAGCAAAAAAGGCCAAAAGGAAAGCGGACTGTTCTGGCCATGGTAATAGAGACCTAGGTGGGTGTAGAAATGACTATTACACCATCAGTAAGAGGAATGACCTCGGAAGTGAGAAGAGTGAATCAATCTCGGATGATCGAATCTCAGATTCATCACGGTGGGATAGAGTCTCTGAGTCTCTTTGTTTGTTGCTTAACCCAGAGGGGGGTGAGGGGGCTGGTCGGTGGGGGTCTCTTGGAGGTGTTCTTGGGGCGGCCTTCATCTTGGTGATGGGAGGATTCCTGAGAGATAAGTTGCAACAGAAGGCGTTTGCCATTTTGGATGTTAGTGAATCAGTAGGACCTGTCTCTATAGTGGAATTGGAGATGGAAGGGGAAGGACCACTGGTACTTGATCGAATTTCGGTTGAGAACGTCCAGGAGAGGTTTGAGGGATCTCCATTTCATAATCGTTGCAGGGGAGATATCAGCAAAAATTTGTATTTTATTGCCTTGTATGGCCATATTGTCCAGGTTGCGGGATTTCTTCATTATTTCTTCTTTCACCACATAGAAATGAGGTTTGACCACTATGTCACGTGGAAGGCCGTCCTGGCGAGGAGGTTGCAGGGCTCTGTGGGCCCTCTACAGTTCTAATCTTTGGTCTGGGATGACATTTTTAATGAAAGATTTGACGGTGTCCTGTATGTCGACGATCGACTCTGATGCGGAAATTATAGCATCTGCTCCTGTTCTCTAAATCATCGATCTTAGAGCCAGATCCAATTGTTCTTGCAGTGTTTGGATGCATGTGGTATTTTGATTAGTGCGTGCTGAAGAGTCGTCCACCGCTTGTTCAATAGCATACATGCGGGCGCCAAGGTTTTGTAGATCAGCTTTTATGGATGTAGTGATCTGCAGAGCAGTTTGTGCAAGCCCTGCAGCTAGCATATCAGAAAAAACTGCTGAGGAGATGAGCCATTTCATTAGGATGGTTTTGGATCAGGGGAGAGGCCTGCAGGGAGTCAGCCAGGCTGTTAGGGGTTTTCAATGAGGGAGAGAGAGGTAATCCCATCATGGCTCTGCCTATAAGAGATTCTGTGGAGGCTGGAGAGACTGTCAGGTCCTGTCTGAGGTGTCCAGGGAGAGAATCCATATTAGGAGAAGGTGGGGGGTCTGCTATGGAGTCCTGGGCTCCTAGGCCTGTGTATGAGGAGGCCGCAGCCGCCAACTTGGAGGGCTCAGGGGCTGCTAGGCCAAACTGTAATTGTCGGTTTACCTTCTTTTTAGATGGCCCCTCGACATGCAGGCGGGCACTCCGTTTTGTCCTTCGATCGGGGGGGTTCTCATCAAGGGGTCCCGCTATCGGTAGCTGATGTGGGGGCTTCAGAGGGACCGGAGCGGTGCGGAGCTCCGGACTAGCGCGTCTCTCCGGAGGTCCCGCGCATGCGCACTCCACGGTCGGAATTTCTGACAACAAGGTCCTATCACACATTTTCCATCGGAAAATCTGACCGTGTGTACAGGGCATTACACTCACAAAGTGACAAATGCATCAAAGGCACATCATACAAAAACAGCAACATCCAGTCCGCGATACATCATTTCATATGACAGGACACTTGGATATCCAACAGGCTAGCCCTGGGCTCTGTCCTGTCTGACCTGCCACATTGCCCTGCAGGGCGCTGGCCAGGCTAGTTTTGGACCAGCAATGCACAGTCACTGTGCATACCCCAAACTGTCCTGTGTAAATGAGGCCGTCGGTGCCTGTACACCTATCCAATCGCTGTCATGGATGGGGCTGACACCATTGCAGCCGGATATCAGTTCCTACATCCTACTCTGGCGGGTGTCACCCCCCGCACCCCCATCCCACTAAACACTGGGCATTTTGAAAATAAACCAGGAGATTATTATTTCATGTATGTCATTGTTCAAAACTAAATTTAATATTTAAACATATGTCATTAATAAGGGTTATGTTACATTTTGAAGTAAAGGTTGAAAGGTTGAATAAAATAGAACTGTACAAAACAGAATTATCTTACTACTAAGTTTATAAAACTGAACCAACAATGAATTTAAATATATACCAAGCTAAAAAAAACTTGTTAATACTTTCCTTTGATGGACTGTTCATGTTACTGCTTTGTGGATAAACTCTGGTTGAACTTTGTAAAGGCAATCATTTCCTTCAAGTATATTTTCACTTAATGATGTTGGCCCTGCACCAATGTGAGCCTTGTACAGATTTTTTTTCTCTCTTAGAACCTCTATATTTTGAACAATAGTTAAGCTTTCTTTGTTTCTAGGATATTATATGCTTTTCTGAGCAGAGTATTGGTTTAAGGAGAGGTAGATTTTGTATAGGATGATTTTGCCTTTATACTGGAAGTAACAATTTGGAAGGTAGCTCATTTTACTCTTTATATAGGTTCCTGTTAAATTTGGAAATCTCAGGGATCTGGTTCAGTGCTACTTGAGCAATGAGAGTTAATAGCCAACCTTGAAGCAGATCATACTATTTATTCCAATATTTACACAATATCACGCATTGAACTTCTTTATCATAGGCTGTATGTTTCTGTAAATTTATTATGATATACAGTACATATATTCTGCAGCACAACAAAGGAATTTATAGCAGAAGTTTTAACCACAAGCTGCCCAAGCTATTTCTGACACTGCTCTCATATATCTAAAAATCAAAATTTTTTTTTACTAGATAATTACTTAGAACCCCCAAACATTATGTATTTTCTGAAAGCAAAGGCCTAGGAGAAATGAATGTTGGCATTTTAAAAAAAAAAATACACTCAAATGAATTTGATACCTTTTATATTTTACAAAAAAGGGTATCTACAGTATCTCACGAAAGTGAATACACCCCTCACATTTTTGTAAATATTTTATTATATCTTTTAATGTGACAACATTGAAGAAATTACACTTTGCTACAATGTAAAGTAATGGGTGTACAGCTTTTATAACAGTGTAAATTTTCCGTCCCCTCAAAATAACTCAACACACAGCCAATAATGTTTAAACCGCTGGCAACAAAAGTGAGTACACCCCTAAGTGAAAATGTCCAATTTTGGCCCCATTAGCCATTTTCCCTCTCGTGGTGTAATGTGGCTCATAAGTGTTACAAGGTCTCAGGTGTAAATGGGAAGCAGGTGTGTTTAAATTTGGTGTTATCACTCTCACTCTCTTATATTGGTCACTGGAAGTTCAACATGGCACCTCATAGCGAAGAACTCTCTGGGGATATGAAAAAAAGAATTGTTGTGCTACATAAAGATGACCTAGGCTATAAGAAGATTGCCAATACCCTGAAACTGAGCTGCAGCACAGTGCACCGCAGCACAGTGGTTTAACAGGACAGGTTCCACTCAGAACAGGCCTTGCCATGGCTGACCAATGAAGTTGAGTGCACATGCTCAGCATCATATCAAGAGGTTGTCTTTGGGAAATAGACATTTGAGTGCTGCCAGCATTGCTACAGAGGTTAAAGGGGTGGGGGGTCAGCCTGTCAGTGCTCAGATAATATGCTGCTCATTGCATCAAGATGGTCTGCATGGTTTTCGTCCAAGACAGAAGCCTGTTCTAAAGATGATGCACAAGAAAGCCTGTAAACAGTTTGCTGAAGACAAGTAGACTAAGGACATGGATTACTGGAACCATGTCCTGTGGTCTGATGAGATGTTTCCAGACATAAACCCTATTGAGCATCTGTGGGGCATCCTCAAAACGAAAGGTGGAAAAGTGCAAAGTATCTAACATCCTCCATGATGTCGTCATGGAGGAGTGGAAGAGGACTCCAATGGCAACCTGTGAAGCTCTGGTGAACTCCATACCCAAGAGGCTTAAGGCAGTGCTGAGAAAAATTATGGTGGCCACACAAAATATTGACATTTTGGGCCCAATTTGGACATTTTCACTTAGGGTGTACTTACTTTTGTTGCCAGTGGTTTAGACATTAATGACTGTGTGAGTTATTTTGAGGGGACAGCAAATTTACACTGTTATACAAGCTGTACACTCACTACTTTACATTTAGCAAAGTGTCATTTCTTCAGTGTTGTCACATGAAAAGATATAATAAAATATTTACAAAATATGTGAGGGGTGTACTCACTTTTGTGAGATATTGTATTTACTCATTGTAACCTCATATATAGAGATGAGCTTGATGTTCAAGCACCGCGGAATGACACAAAATTCACTACGAGATCGCTGTATGATGTTTGGCCAAAGCATGCACCTGACCTGCATGCTTTGGCCAATCACAGCGCCCTCTGCTAAGAGAGCCATAATTGGCCAAAGGCAGGGTTCCTTTGGCCAATCATGGCTCAGGGAAACTAAGTTTACTCCCCACACTATAAAAGGCAGCTTACACGGCGGCTGTATATATATACTTCCCACCCGGTCAATGTACATAACTCTCCCTCAGAAGGAGGGGGATCGCGTGGGCCCACGCAGTGGTGCGATCCCGATGCGCTCGTGTCACCCGGACACGGCGCATCTCCGATCGGCAGGAGGGCTCTGTGATTGGCCCTCCTGATCACATGACATCTGTGTCCAATCACAGTCATCATGTGATGTAAACACAGAGCTGGTTGCTAGGCAATTGGCTCTCCTCTCCTCACACAGAAGTTGTGAGTGAGGAGAGGAGAGGGGATCGCTGCAGTCAGCTGGTGATCAGTGAGTATGAGCTGTTTTTTACTCACTGATCACCAACCTAGTGTCACCACACAATGTAAAACACACATCTCCCCAAATAATAAAAACACCTGTCCCCCACATATGTCCCACTAAAATCACATGTCAAAATGATTATCTGCACACATATGACCATGATCACCTGCGCACATCTGTACATGATCATTTGTGTACATCTATCCGTGATCACACAAACCAATTATTATACACTTAATGGAAATGTTTTTACCAAAAACATGTAGCGGAATACATTTTGGCTTAAATTTATGACAAAATTTGATTTTATTGGATTTCTTTTACAATAGAAAGAAGAAAATATTGTTTTTTTTTTTCCAAATTTCCGCTCTTTCTTCTCTTATATCGCAAAAATAAAAAACGGAGTCATGAATAAATACCACCAAAAGAAAGCTCTATTTGATATTTCAAAATGATAAAAATTTCATTTGGGTACAGCGTAGCATGACTGTGCAATTGTCATTGAAAGTGCAAGAGCGCTGAAAGCTGAAAATTGGTCTAATAATGTGGATATATACAGTCAGTCTAGTATATACTTATATATACTCTGCATTTTTTCTTCTTCCTCTATGGCCTCTTCTGCAGAAGTGTCCTCTGAACCAGCGGTGCTCCGCAAGCGTTCAAGGGGCTACGCAAGCAGTCAGGCAAAAAAATGCCATGCGGTGCCTCAGTTGGTCTGCTTAGGGGACAGGAGCCACACTGGGGCAGAGATTCTGTCAGCTCTGCAGGGGCAGGCTCAGAGGTTGTTGATGCCACACCAGCTTCAGCCAGAAATGGTTGTATGCGACAATGGCACAAACCTTCTCTCCGCCCTCCAACAGGGACACTTGACCCAGTTTCCATGATTGGCACACGTCTTGAATTTGGTGGTGCAGCTGTTCTTGAGCAGGTACTCAGGCTTACAGGATCTCCTGAGGCAGGCCAGAAAAGTCTGTGGTCATTTCTGCCGGTCATACAATGCCAGTGCTCGACTGGCTGACATTCAAAGGGGATGCAACCTGCCCAAAAACCTTCTCATTTGTGACATGCCCACCAGGTGTAACTCAAAGTTGGCAATGCTGCAGCGGCTGCACATGCAGGGGCATGTAATTACAATCTTTGATATAATATTTCAACACAGGGCCCGTTCCTGCACCCAACAAGCATAACTGTGAGGGCTTACAGTGTTGTGACACCGCCATGACCACTCAAGGCCCAATTTTAACAGGGGCATCTAATTCCAAATCTTGATATAATAGTTCACAGCAGGGCCGGTTCCTGTACCCAACAAGATTAACTGTGTGGGCTTACAGTGTTGTGGCACCCCCACCACCACCCAAGGCCCAATTTTTCTGCCCCTGTTTAACAAGGGCATGTAATTACAATTTTTGATATAATATTTCAATGCAGGCGCCATTCCTGCGCCCAACAAGCCTAACTGTGAGGGCTTACAGTGTTCTGGTACCACCACCACCAAAGGCCCAATTTTTCTGCCGCAGTTTAACAGGGGCATGTAATTACAATTTTTGATTAAGTTTTTCACAGTAAGGCCCATTCCTTCGCTCACCAAGAGTAACTATGAGGGCTTACAGTGTACTGGTACCACCAACACCTAAGGCACAATTTTCAGCAGACTATATAGGGCAGGCCGTATAGTATATATACTGCTGTTCAAAGTATATAGTGCCTGGGGGACCCCCACACCATTTTTTTTTATTTGGGTTCGGGGTTCTCCTTAATATCCATACCAGACCCAAAGGGCCTGGTAATGGACTGGGGGGGGGGGCTATGCCGTTTTTTTCAATGATTTTCATCTATATTCCCGGGACCCAACAATACATTACAGCCGTGAGTAGCTTTAAATGACATTTTTTCCTTTAGAAATGTCATTTTGCAATTCGCAGATTGCTGCCGTTACTAATAAAAAAAAATAATAATAATAAAAATGCCATAAGTCTATTTTGTAGACGCTATAACTTTTGCACAAACCATTCAACATACGCTTATTGCAAATTTTTTTTTACCAAAAATATGTAGAAGAATACATATCGGCCTAAACTGAGGAAAAAAAATTGTTTTTTTTTTATATATATCTTTTGGGGAAATTTATTATAGCAAAAAGTAAAATATATTGCTTTTTTTCAAAATTGTCACTCTTTTTTGTTTATAGTGCAAAAAATAAAAAGCGCAGAGGTGATCAAATACCACCAAAAGGAAGCTCTAATTGTAGGAAAAAAAAGGACATCAATTTTGTTTTGGTGTAATGTCGCACGGCCACGCAATTGTCAGTTAAAGCAACTTAGTGCCGAATCGCAAAATGTACTGTGGTCAGGAAGGGGGTAAAAGCTTCCGGGGCTGAAGCCATTATAATTGGGTATTTGTGTATTGACTATTTTTTTAATCCTTATGCTGCTAGCATTGGTAAATAGATAGGATATTATATCATATTTACTTATTTAAGCTTTTTGTTATATTTCTTCAGTTACCTAGACAAATGATGTCATACATCCCAAGAGTCTTCAGGAGGGGAAGATGGGTTTTCTCAGCTAAGCACACCCTCCTGCCTGCATTCCTGGGCCAAGGGCAAATTTATTCCAGAAATCATCTACCCTTACTCAAGATGGCCATGGCCAGAAATGCTAGGCGGTGTTTTTCAAACTGATTTCTCAGCAAAATAAAGCATGGAAACATGAATGGATTGAGGAGTTTGCTTTGAATATTAAAATTACTTTTATAGCCTTATTGATTTGTGGTGGTTAGATGCAGTGTAGTTCTGCTTTAATGATAAGTACATGCAATGTATTTGTCAGTAGATTTGTGACATTTTCTTTTTTTGCATCCATTGCGCTATAACATTACTATAACTATTTTGCATCCATTGCACTATAACATTATTTGGCCTTTCTGCAGCTTATTTGCATATCACATGTACCATATTTAGTAGTTCTTCAACTGTGCTGTTCACTTGAACACAAACACTTTTTTAACTTTTTTTTTTTTTGCCTGAAGCTTTAGGATTCAACATTTAGAATTTCAGACAAGCTAGATATTTAAATGCAGGCCAGTAACAATATCACTTATGTAGGAAATATTGTATATATTGTTAATATGCCCATGCTAGCTCTCCAAGTATTTACTTTGTTAAACAATAAATGTTCACATTTTGCTTGTTACCTCAGAGTACCAACAATACAATTGTATTTAAAGAGGAGCTTCAGACTTCTGTGAAAGAAAAAGTCAGCAGCTACAAAAACTTTACTTTAAAAAACAGCCACTCACCTGTCCCATGATTCAGCGGTGTGCTCACCCCAGCTGGTTTAACCAGCTGTCGTTTTTCCTCTGCGCCAGCATCTTAATTATAAGCACCCGGCTGTGACAGCCTGTGGCTTCACAGCCAGGTGCCCATTGCACATGCGCAAGCAGCGTGGCACAGCGTGAATAATCAAGCAGTCTTCCTGGACCTGTCACATGTCCCAGAAGACTGCAGGGGAGGAGGGAGAACTGGGGAAATGCCTAGGCAGTCAAAGCGGAAGTGGGAGCTGGTACCTGTCAAAATCAGGTAGCCCCTTCTTCAAGAGGAGTGGGGGACGAGTCCTTAAAACAGAATTTCACCTTTTGGGTGGAGCTCCACTTTAAGGAATTCAGCTCTTTTACACAGGAAGAGCTGCATTGTGTGTGAGAGGACAGGAGGCTCCACATAGATGAGTGCACAGAGTGTGCCAGGTGTGCCTGGGTACACCCTAATCATTCCATGCACATTAGCATCCTCACTCTGTGTGCCGGCAGGAAGATGGGAAAGATCTCCCTCTTACTGGCTCTGTCATAAGAGAAGTGTTTACGCACTTCTCTTTCACTGTGCCTGCAGGGAAATCACTGTGCTAGCAGGGAAATTAATGTGCCGGGGTCATATATATGTGGGGCTCCATTGTTTGTGAGTTTAAAGGGTACAGGCAACTGCATTGTTTGTAAGTGGGGTGAGCGGGGGAGGAGTGGATGTGGACATGAGTGGTGTTGAGGATGCAGGAATTGAGAGGTGGACAAAATGTTCAGTGGAGGCAGAGATGAATGGTACAAGAGGGGTGGGTTGATGGGATTACAGAAATACCATTCATGATTAGAAATCGTCAAGAAGAGTAGATCTGTCAGTGGGTCTGCATTTTTTTCTGGCTAGTCAGCAGGTGTCATTCATTGTGACTCATGTGGATCTATATCATAGGATGAAAAGATTGACAATGGTTTAAAACGGTGGGGCATGCTTTTTTAAATTTTTTAAAAGGACTTTTTCAAACATCTGGTCTGTTCATATACACTGTAAACAAACAGTATCTGGAAGACCCTTAATTTAAAGGGGACCTGCTGATTCTGATAGGTATCCCCCCGCAGATCCTCATTTCCACCATGCCAGAGATGTGGCAAAGAGTCCCTTGTCTTTATGGGGGACGTGGGGTCAAGGTGCTGTGCAAGGGAGGTTCCCTAGTCAAGGTAAAGGGTATGGACTAGTATGGTTTAGGGTGTGGGAGGGCACATGCTCATTGCCCCCTTTTTCCTGACCAGTTAGACTGCATGCTTGGATAAGAGAATGGTACAGATTTTGGTGGACCTCATGCTTTTGTTTCTTCATTTTGTGCATGGGATCCCCTTAAAATTCACACCATACCCAAGAAAAAAAAAGAAAACAGCATTTGATCATACCAAAATTCATACCAGACCCTTGAGATTGTGTTCGAGTACTCCACGCAAAAAAAAAAAAAAAAAAAAGCATAGGGTCCCCCACTCCAGCAAAACCATATTAGACACTCATCTCACTTTGCAGCCTGGCTGGCCAGGAAAGAAGGGGGCAGTAAGCATGAGCCCCTTCTCCAACACACACTTAAACCATGCCAAACCACACTTCCTCCCGATGTCTTTCAGCCCCCCTCATAAGTTGTCACAGCTTATGCTGGCAGTACTTTAGCCATTTGTTGATAGTATAAATTAAAGCGGTTGTATACTCAAATTTGCAACTTTCAATGTAATCACGTCTCCTAACATCCCCAATCTATTGCCATTATACATTTTTTGCCCACCTGCTTCCTTCTCGTACTATTGGTATATTCCCGACTAATGACGTGATACGCGCATGCGCCGTATCATCGATAATATCCGGCAACTCGAGACCCGGCCGGAAAGATTCTTGTGTATGTCGGGGCTGCGTCATTTCCTGTTGTAGACGTCAGCCCCGACATCCCGCGATGGTTCCTGAGATTTTTCGTCCCCAAGAGGATCATGGTTACCTTGTGACTCCTACGTCACAGGGTGAAGGAGACAGACGGCGAGACTTTCAAAGAAGAAGAACAGAGAGCTGCATGGCTATGTTAGTGCGCATGCACGGGAATACCACGACGATTAGGTACTGTGCGCGGAAGTATTTATCATAGCAGACGTGGAAGACCACAGTGCAGATGGCGCCAGCGAAGAGAGAAGATAAACGGGTAAAAAATAACATGTAACTAAAGTAAGATAAAGATTTTATAAATACACATAGTGATCAATCGTTTGGTAATTATGATGTCCTTTATGATATTAGTAAATTTTAAGTAATTTGGGAGGGTTTACTACCGCTTTAATAAAAATGTTTAAAACTTGCAGCCCTGACATCTCTAAAATGTAAAATAAATTTTGTTCATAAACACTATATGCAAATTCCTTCTGCTTTCAACCTTATGCCCCGTACACATGGTCGGATTTTCCGATGGACAATGTCCGATCGGAGCGTGTTGTCGGAAATTCCGACCGTGTGTGGGCGCCATCGGACATTTTCCATCGGATTTTCCGACACACAAAGTTGGAGAGCAGGAGATAAAATTTTCCGACAACAAAATCCGATCGCGTCAATTCCGACCGTGTGTGGCCTGTTCCGACGCACAAAGTGCCACGCATGCTCAGAAGAAATTCCGACACGGGACAGCTCGTTCTGGTAAACTTAGCGTTCGCAATGGATACAGCACTTTCGTCACGCTGCAATGTTAAAAATGGTTTAATACAGCGCATTCTCTTCTTCTTTATAATGTGACAAGAATGAAGTAGTTTTGCTGCTCATATTCACACACACTTCTCACAAACTTTTATTTGTGTTTTTTTAGTGGGATTCCCTCAATATATTGTTATTAGTTGTCACATCTGACAGTTTTATATTTTTTTATTTTTTTTTTTTTTCTGTAATGTTTGGATTTTTTCCAAGGCTGATCTTTGTTCAATGTTATTTTTATTTTTACTCTAGAATATTTGTGTGTGTTTTGTGTGTCAAGTTACCCCAACACCATTGATATCTTTTATTATTTAATCTCAAGGAGATTGTTTGTTGTTGGTATCCCTTGTTCATTTCACATTGTATATTTGAAATGTACCTGAATCCTCACAAACCAACTGTCATTTTTGAAGTAAAACACATAGGAGAGTATAATTCAAAACAAAAATCCTTTATTAAGGGATCAGAACCAAACAAAGAGGAAGGCAACACTGGATCAACATGAGAAATTAGTGAAGCCTGGGACCCCCACGGCAGACAACAATTCTTCAACATCAAAATTGGTGGCCTGAGGAGTCCATATATAAGGGAGGGCAGTCTGGTCCGGGATTCACAAAGACTCGGATAGCAGCAGATGACATCTGTGTCCCCAGGCTGTGGTGCCACAAGAGGCTGCATCTTTTGGCCGACCAGACTGAACCCAGGGCAATCACTGTCTGGTCTTCCTTCCACGCTTCCTTCCGGGCTGTGGCTGTGCAGTTGGAGATGTGGCAGGAGAAGGAGTAGGACCTGGAGGAGGAGGAGGACTGGGGGGACCTGGAGGAGGACTGGGGGGACCTGGAGGAGAGGGAGGAGGAGGAGGGGGACCTGCAGGAGGAGGAGGAGGACCATCCCAAAGATGTGTGTGAGGTGTAATTTGGCCCCTCATACCTTTCTCCAGAGCCTCTGATATGAGGGCCTCACACATGGCTTTTTGGCCCTCCTCCATCCTCTGCATTTTATAGGCTATGAAGGCAGCAATGTTCTCCTCCATGGTGTGGGGTGCTCCCAGGACCTCTGTAGCCCTCCAAAAGAATGCTATAGCCGCCTCCTCTAGGGTACTCCTCCTACTGCCACTTTCTGTTTTCAGGGGGGGTGGAGGGACCTGGATGTCAGCCAGCCGGCTCGGCCCGGCCACCTCCTGGCTGAGACTTCCCTGTGTATGAAAAAGGGACATGGTTTTAGTTGTTGCATCATCAATCACAATCCTAAATTAGTACTCCCAACTAACATCTAGTTAACATCATTGATTGGACAAGCAGAAATATTTAGAGGAATGCTATACCTGGCTCAATCTGGGCTCCTCCACATGTGGCCTGAAAGGCCCAGGTTGGGCGTCAGAAGCCTCAGCCAGGGGGGAAGGAAGCGTGGAAGGAAGACTGGAGAGGGATGGCCTGGGTTCAGTCTGGCCTGCCAGAAAGTGCAGCCTGTCGTAGTACAACATCCTGGGGACATAGATGTCATCTGCTGCTCCGGATCTCTGCGAATCCAGGACTTTCTTGCGCTCCCTCAGATATGTGCTCCTCAGGCCACCAATGAAAATCTTTAAATAAGTGATGTCTGCCGTGGGGATCACCTGCTTCACAATTTCCAACAATTGCACCAGTGCTGCCTTCCTCTTTGCTTGGTTCTTGAAATGGGGGTGGGTAATCTCCCACAGACAGGGCAGCTCACTTAGGATATCTATGAATACTGACATGAAGTCAGTATCTTTCATTAAGATATCCATGTTCACTGCAAGACACAACACAAGACAAAGCCTAATGTCAGACAAAACTCTCCTAATCTTGTTACAATATAGGCCTCAATCTAGAAGCAGTATAGGCACAAGTTTGTCTCTTACCTTCGTTCTTACGATTGGCGCGTCCAATGCTCCTTCCTCCGCTCACAGATCGTACGTAATACGCACGCGTGTTACGCTTTATACACACTGCTCATGCGTGTAACTCCGCCCGCCCCTGATGTTCTTTCTAGTCTATTCCCCGCCCCTTTTCGTTCGGCGCAGTGGGGGAAGAGCATGATGGCGGAGTTACAGCAGGTGCGTGCTAATTCGAGCAACGAGGAGGAGGAGGAGGAAAGCCCGTATCCAGGCACGTCCCGATCCAGAAGGAGACGTTTTAAGGCCACAAATATGTCGTTTGGGGAGATGTTGGAGATGGTCGACATCATGAAGAAGTCCAACTATGACGGAAAATATGGGCCTTACCCCAACCCCAATATCCGAAAGGCCAAAATCATGGCGAAAGTGGTCAGGAGTCTTGAGAGGAATTTCGGGGTACGTTGATCTAAAGATCAGCTCAGGAAGCGGTGGTCGGACCTGAAGTTGAGAGAGCCAGAGCAGTACCGAAAGATCCGGAGAGTGCTGCAAAAAAGTAAGTAGTTGTGCTGTGTTCCTATTCTTTCTGTCTTTATTACGTTCGTTCTGCTCCATATGCTTTTATTAATTGTAATGTTTAAAAAGGTCAACTTTAATGTTCATGGGCCCATTATTCGTTCGTATCAAACATTTTTCTTTCGGCCTCTAGAACACCATTGTTTAGGCCATATGCATTTTCACACATTTTTGGGGGCCTACTTGGATGCCAAATATTTGTTTGTGTAGATGGGTTTGTTACTAGAATGAAATGCCAACTAGATTGTGTGTAAGGAGAGGACACTGAGCAGCTGTTTTCACATCTGGACACTGGAGCACTAGTGTGGGACACAAGAACACCATTTTTATTAGGGGGGGCACACAGGTGCTCCAGTGTATACTATAGGGGGGGCTACATCTGTGAAGCTTGTACCAAACAGGTAAAGTATTGCAGCTTGACAAAGGGCAATAAAAATATACATCTTGGAACTCTGCTAAAATAGACAATTGTACCCCACTTCCAAGCAATTTTTCCTATTTCTAGTTCTGCCATCAAATATCTGTGTGCTAATTATACCATTTTTGTTTTACATAGGGGAGAAAAGACTCGGACACCCCTCATCCGAGGAGACCAGAGACCCCCCACCTCTGGAAGAAGGGGAAATACCAACCCAAGAAGCTGAGCAGGAGGAAGAAGAAGATGTGGTGGAGATTGGCACCACAACAGGTGAGTGTCTGCGACCACAGGCTCAGGTAAAAGAGATGGATGGTGGCAGATTTTTGAGACTTTTTTTTGTTCTGTATCTCTTTTTAGGTGATCGTGATGTGAGGGAGAGAGAACGTTTCACATCTGAAAGTGCCCAGATACTGATCGGGGAGATCATGGGGTGTAATCTCCAATCAAACATCCAGCAACAAATCAGTGATGTTATTAAAAAAAAAAATAATATCATTGATGTTTTGGGGCGAATTTAAACCCCACAAAATCACCTGTTTTATCGTGGTCCAATCTTACCAAAATTTTTTCTATGTTTAGAAAAGCCAAATTTGGAGGATGCACACAGTGTGCCAACATGTGCTATCTGCCATCACAGGAGATCAATGGACGCGTTTTGGGGGTGCAACCCCTTCCTCAATTATAAAGTAGCATTGAGGAAGGGCTTGCTGCCCCAAAACACGTCCCTTGATCCCCCCTGATGGCAGATAGCACATGTTGACATTCGTAAATTGGTGTGCATCTTCCAAATTTGGCTTTTCCAGGGGTGATTTCCCCCCATCTGAACGCTATATCAAACCCAGTTCCTAAATACTGATGTCTGATATAGCCTTCAGGTTTTACCATATGTGAACTTTGTAAGTTCAAGTTTTTTGTCTTTCTTGTTGGTTTTAACCAGGCCTGTTTTATCTGAAATGGATATTTCGATTTTTGATAATGCTACTGCAAACATTGTTATACAACAAACATGTTGGTTTGTTTTAAAAACCTTTCGTAAATGCACATGTGATTGTGCAGGTATAAAAAAGTGCCTTACTCAAGAATGTGTGGATTATTGTCTCAACACTACAACACTTTTGGGGTGATGTAATTGCTGTTTTATGGAAAAATGGGGGTTATTTCCTAAGGGCAAATACACTTTGCACTACAAGTGCAGTTTCAGTGCAGTTGCAAGTGCACTTGTAGTGAAATGTGTTTTTGCATTTAGGAAGTACCAGCCAACAGTGTTTTTTATAAGGTTACCCAATCACGACATTTTCTGCACTCAACACATTTCTGTCAGGGTCAGCTAAAACAAACACAAGCAGTAAATGTCCACCAAGAATTTCTTTTGGTTGTTTTTTATTTGAAAAAGGTGTCACAGATTGTCTGGCATATTGATAGCCCCCCTACCCGCAAAGAACTCCAGGTATCGTAACCTGACATCACGGGCATTCAGGGAGGGCAAGCCAGGACGGCCACTTTCAAGCGCCGTCAGTGTTGATGGATTTGGATTTCCGGCCTCAGGCCCAACTGAGCCAGCATAGTTTGCTGAATGTTTTCTTAAAAAATTATGGAGAACACAGCAGGCAAGTATTATATGGTTCAGTTTATACTCCGCCCTATGGATGGGTGTCAGAAATAATCGGAACTGGCTGGCCAGAATTCCAAATGTGTTCTCCACCACTCTTCGGGCTCTGGCCAGCCGGTAATTAAAAACCCTCTGTTCCGGGGTGAGGGTCCTCTTCGGGAATGGCCGAATTAGGAGGTCCCCCAGCGCAAATGCTTCATCAGCAAGAACACAAATGGGAGACCTTCAACATTGTCCTCTGGAGGTGGCAAGTCCAAGCTGCCATTCTGGAGACGCCTGTAGAACTCCGTCTGGGCGATCACTCCACCATCGGACATCCGGCCATTCTTCCCCACGTCCACATACAAGAACTCGTAATTAGCCGACACCACCGCCAACATAACTATACTATTAAACCCCTTGTAATTATAATAGTAGGACCCCGAGTTGGGTGGTGGGACGAT
The DNA here is from genome assembly GCA_037952835.1 of Lithobates septentrionalis. Classification (NCBI taxonomy): domain Eukaryota; kingdom Metazoa; phylum Chordata; class Amphibia; order Anura; family Ranidae; genus Lithobates; species Lithobates septentrionalis. Next base: position 813,354 of record JBBDGP010000091.1, on the reverse strand, counting down.
GTGGACGTGTTTCCCATCAATTGCCCCTCCGCAGTTAGGAAAGTCCCACCGCTGGGCAAAGTGGGAGGCCACAGTCGGCCATTCCTGTGGCGTTGAAGGAAACTGTTGAGGAAAAAACAATAAACATTACTATTTTTTCAAAGATACATGGCAAGCAGATTATACACAAATTATGGGGCAACCTCCAGATAGCATTTACTAAGGGGAATTTAACAACAACAAAGTATAAGGTACACCTATCATATTCCCCCTCCTCCCCTCTCATGGGCCATTTCTAACATTATAGGGGGGGGGACTCTTGGACAGGTAACCCTCTTCACTTCATTGAGAGATGAATGCCTAAATACAGGGTATTACTTGGAACAGCCCCTCCTTAGTTACACTATTGGCAGACCACTGGACAGGTAAGAAGTGTCATAATACAAAGATATAAATACACACTGTACACATTTGAGCACATTTGAACATTCTGCTATTACCTATCAAGATAATAATAGGATACAAAAACTTTAAACAGTACCATTGGAAAGTATACAGGCAGGCCCTTGCACTACATGCTTTGGGGAATTCATCCATAAATCTGACCAGTAAAGAGATGGGTATAGTGTGTATGGGTTTGGCTAAGTCAGCAGATAGATGATTGAGGATAGAGAATTGGGATCAGCTGACTTAGCAGTTGGGGGAGGGAGGGTTACAAAAAATTTGGGGACACCACAAAAAAAGCCTCTGGCACTCTGCCTGAATTTAAAGCTAAAATAACATTTACAAACATTTTAGGGGGTGTTTGGGGTAAAGCACTACTATGGAGCTGATAAAATACATTGTTAAGTGACTACATGAGGTGAATATAGGCCAGGAGACACCATGCTGGAGAGGTTATTGAAGGGCAAATATGTATGAAGGACCTAAAATAATAATTACATAAAAATTCAGCATGCATGAGAACAAAGGGGACATTCACAGCATAATACAATCATGGTAATTAGGGAATGAGGGAAGAAATACAATATATTAGCAAACATTCAATACAATAAAATGTGATATTAAAGCATAAAAATCTTACCTTCATATACTCCTTCTGCAGGACCTGAATGATGGCAGAACAGATCTCTGGGATAATGATCCCCAGAGCCTGGGGGGAGATGCCTGTCGAGAACTTTAAGCCCTGCAGACTTCTCCCTGTGGCCAAATACCGCAAGGTAGCGACCAACCTCTGCTCCGGAGTGATGGCTTGCCTCATGCAAGTATCCTGCCTGCTGATATAGGGGGTCAGCGAAGCCAACAAACGGTGAAACACGGGGTCCGTCATCCTGAGAAAGTTCCTAAAATCATCAGGATTATTCTCACGGATCTCACGGAGCAAAGGCATATGAAAGAACTGGTCATGCTGAAGCAACCAATTCTTGGTCCATGAACTCCTCCCCACCCTGTTCATGGACTGGACTTGTGTCAAGGTCAGGACCCCAACACCAAGCCCCCGCACAGCACGAACTCTACGAGGAGTACGCATACGAAACATGGCTAGAAAACGGTCGGCTGCTCAGAACGAAGTAACAGAACGCACTGAAGAACAGCAAGGCCTGTGAAGAGCGACCTGAAAACCAGTAACGAACGAACAAGAATACAATGACTACCTAAAGTCACGCGGAACTTGCTTGCACGCACTGAAGAGCAGATACAAACCCACAAGCACAAACTGAACGGCAGAAAACGGTCTGAAAGCCACGAGTCTGAAAAAGCGCGAATCGTCTCTCACCAAACGTTTACTAACACGAGATTAGCAAAAGGAGCCCAAAGGGTGCCGCGCTTGGTTCTGAACCGCCCTTTTCTAGTCTCATCGTACGTGGTGTACGTGACCGCGTGGTTGTCGATCGGAAATTCCGACAACTTAGTGCAACCGTGTGTAGGCAAAACAAGTTTGAGCCAACATCCGTCGGAAAAAATCCTAGGATTTTGTTGTCGGAATGTCCGAACAAAGTCCGACCGTGTGTACGGGGCATTAGTGTGCAGCTTTGCAAGTAGCTGCAGTCACTATCAAACATATGGTTCACGCCTGAGTCTCTTAGCTTGCATACAGTTCTGGAGAGACTCCCTGCAAAGTTGCTCATTTATAATGATTGTGTAGAGATTGTAAACAGGAGTAACTTGCTGATAGTATGAATTAATGAACAAACTTTTTTTTAATCCAGCTCTGAAGAAACTGTCTCTGGAGCTGTCAAAGCTGCAAGAGGAAAAGAGAATAATCTGTCCATACTATCAGAAAGTTCCTCAAGCCACTAGGGGAGCTGGAAGATAGTAAGATCTGAGACTCCCAGAGGTGTCTCAGAAGATTCTGAAGATTTCTGAAGGTAAGAGCAACAAATTATAAAAATGTCATCTATTATGCTTCATGCTTTTTAAAAAGTGTGTAAAAAGGAGGGTGAACTGGTGACAAGGGGGTTTATTTACGAAAGTCAAATCCACTTTGCACTAAAAGTGCACTGCAAGTGCACTTGGAAGTGCAGTCACTGTAAATCCAAGGGGGACATGCAAGGAAAATAAAAAAACAGCATTTTAGCTTGCACATGATTGGATGGATAAAATCAGCAGAGCTTCCCCTCATTTCAGATCTACTCCTCAGATTTACAGCAACTGCACTTCCAAGTGCACTTGCAGCGCACTTGTAGTGCAAAGTGGATTTGCCTTTCGTAAATGACCCCCAAGGTCTCTTTAAAGCATATTTTGTGGGTACAAGGACTGTGGCATATGTGTGCTGTGTATGAGTATGTACATGAGTGTGTACATGTGCATGTACATGAGTAGGTTCAGGTTCTATTAACTTATGACCATTTAAACCCCTCCCACTGTCAGGGCAGCATTACAGCATCCACATCCATTTGCCATGGCATGTGTAACGTGCCTCATCATGCTTCTTGTTTCAATGCCTGGAGGTGTCTCAGGTATTTTACAATCTTAGCAATACCCCAATACTGTAGGCTTTAAATGTATTGAGTACAGATACAGTTTAAATGTAAACAACATTTCACTAGTCCCTGCAGTATTCACAGTGAGTAAGTGCACAATCCACTGTACCTGTATTACACATAATTACTTTGATTGGAAAAATAAAAAAAGGATACAAGTCTAACTAATATTCAGCCAATATTAAAAAAAAATAGAAAACCTTCAAATACACCATCCTATACCCACAGTTGACTCAGAAGAAGGCAAAAAAAAAAAATTATCCAATTTTCTCCAGTAGGGAAAAAAAATCCTTCCTGGTCGCCCAGGAGGCAATCAGATATTCCCTGGTTCAACTAACCCTGGTGTTATTATTATCTATAAATGTTAGAATTCAGTTATATTTTGTACATTTAAGAATGCATCCAGGTGTTTTTTTTTTAAACTATCTACTGAATTGACCAGGACTATTTCTTGAGAGAGTCTATTCCACATTTTAAATTGGAGGTTAAATCTCTTTCTTTCCAGATGTAAAGATAGCCCTCTTTTCCACTGCAATGACCAGAAAGTAAATAACTCACCATCGAGTTCACTGTATAAACCACTTATGCATGGTGATCATATCTCCCCTTATTAAAATGAAAAATGTGACAGCGCTGCATCCACTGATTAATAAATGTAAATATTGACAATATCAATAGTCCTGTGCATACTGTGATAAATTAAATGTAAATGTCCAATAATGTTGAAAATAATAATGTGTGCAATGAAATAATAATTATTGACATGCACAATGAAACATGCAAAAAAAGCCAAAATAAAGTCCAAAAAAACAAAGTGGAAATCTCCTCTGATACACAAAGAGATGCAGAGTATTTCTCTACTCCACACAGCCTCCAAGTGAAAAAGTGCTCCCGCCACCACATACAGTAGTCTCTCACTTCCTTGCAAGACCCTGAGGGGGTCAAACACACCTTGCACAATGTGCAACAATCCTTCCAAAGGGAACTCCACTGCTCCTTGCTGGTTTTAAGTTAGACCTTCATGAACCCAGAAAATAGTATAAGACTGATAGAGATACCTCCCACTGTATTAATTCCAACTCAGATCCAAAGAAAGATCCACAGTGGCCAACGATGGTTTCAATAATACATGAAGAAAAAGTGCCTCCAATAGTGCAATATCATTAAGGATTATAAATGATCCTCTCCACCCCAAGCTATTATAGAACTCACATTTATTTAAAAGGTTAAAAGCATGTATGTTTTATCAAAAGTCTCACTCATTAAGGATAAGGTTCCACCGCCAGGCTCCACCTCTACTACTTTCACCACCTCATACGTGGCTTCATCAGGAGGAATCTCCCCTTAACCGTCTTTTCGCAAGAGAAAATAAATTCAGTTCAGTGAATCTCTCCTCATAGTTGAGCTCCTCAATGTCTCTCATCAGTTTGGTTGCCCTTCTCTGCACTTTCTCCAGTTCTCTAATATCCTTTTTGTGAACAGGTGCCCAAAACTGAACTTCATATTCCAGATGAGGCAACATAATGTCTCTTTCTCTCTGGAGTTTTTTTCTCATTAAATACAAGAAAGTATTTTGCTAGCTTTAGAAACTGCACCTTGGTATTGCAACACTAATAACCATGTACCATTCAGAATATGAATTATTAATCGCTACTGTCTGAATTTGTTTTTAGCCTGTTTTCTATCCATTTACAAACTGTGTATTAGACATTTTAAAAACAAACCCCCACCTTCTCTTTTCATACTAATATACAATTAATTGGCAGGCAGGGAGATGTACACTGTGTAAAATGAAGATTACATCAAACTGTTTGGCGGGCTTCAGCCACCGCTTCAGATACAATGAAAAACTAAATAAGGACCGGGAGCAAAATGCAAATAGTAGAACGTTTCTTTTTATTCTTACAATTTCCTTACATGATAATTAAGGACTTTGAGAATGATAGTTTCAGACGCCCCTTCCTCAAGTTCAATGGTGTGTCAGCAATCATGGTAAGTAAGTACACATAAATAACAGAGAACAGGAAGCACATCATTTCTACAAACTATCCAATCACTTTTAAGTGCATAATTACCCATGATATAACCATAGAAAACCTCTAAATTATACCACACATGTTATCCCAATGAACAGAATGAATATAATATGTGACAGGGTTTTGCTATTTAAGAAAAAAAGAAAAATTAAGTTTGGTGGATTCACCTTTTGTCATCTTTACATTCAACCACCCTAAATAAGGATTTTGATCTACATTTATTTTTATAGGGATTGATCTAGTACTAATGTGTAAAAAGCTGACATGCACTATGAAGCTACATTAAGATGGATTGTGAGCTTTATCTTATTAACTGATGAGAGCATTGGATACTGTTTTAGCTCCCTATTTGGCATTATTGATGTTGAGGTAATCATTTTTTTTTACATTGCGTTTACTCTACAGATCTCTCATTTGGGAGTCTGTCACTGAGGATATCTGATTGGGAGCTACAATATGTAACTTTACTTTGAATGTATTCATTCTGTATATAGATGTATTGGGGAAAATGTGCATTATCCTTAAGGGGTTAACTGTGTTCACACAGTGGGTTAATTACGAATGAATAAAAATAATGTTCAGTCTCCCTGTATGCAAAATTCTTCAAATTAGCTCAAGCAAGCCTCCCTTGATTTCTAAAGTGCATCTGAGTCTTGACTATAGACCAGTGTTTCTCAACTCCAGCCCTCAAGGTGCCCCAACAGGTCACGTTTTCAGGCTCTCCATTATTTTGCACAGGGGATTTGATCAGTTTCACTGCCTTAGTAATTACCACAGCTGTTTCATCTGAGGGAAATCCTGAAAACATGACCTTTTGGTGCGCCTCGAGGACTGGAGTTGAGAAACACTGCTATAGACAATGGGTTTACGTAGTAGGTAAGGTTGAATAAAGGCAATAGTCCATTCAGTTCAACCTGTGTAGGTGTATGTGTGCCAGTGTCTATAATTATTTCCCATATCCCTGTATGTTGTGTTCTTTAAGATGCACATCCAAAAGTCTTTTAAAAATAGCCATACTCTCCGCTGCCACTTCCAATTTTGGAAGAGAGTTCTACATCCTTATTGCCCTGACAGTGAAAAACCCCCTGCTTAATTTAAGGTTAAACCACTTCTCCTCCAATCTCATTGTGTGGCCCCATGTCCTCTTACACTCCCTGAGACTGAATGAATAGTTGTTTTCCTATGCTGGGTTCACGATTGAGGTACAGTGGAAACTCGGATTATGAGCATAATCCATTCCAGGAGAATGCTCGTAATCCAATGTACTTGCATATCAAAGCGAGTTTTCCCATTGAAGTCAATGGAAATGAAAATAATTCGTTCTGCATTGACTTCAATGCGCCGGAGAGCCTCTGAAATGGCCGAAAAGGCCCGAGCACACTTCAGCTGCCCTCGGCAAACCTTGGAAAGACTCCATTCACGAGCCTTTTCGAGGTTTGCCGAGGTCAGCCGAACTGTCCTCGGGCCTTTCCGTGCATTTCCGAACGCCGACGATCGGCGCTGTTTGGCTCCAATGCCCCCCACCTCAGGCCAAAAGCGGTACTGCACACCGCTTTTGGCCTGAATACTACTCATTTTGTGAGACAACATTCGCAAACTGAGTTAGGATTTTTAGAAATACAGTGCTTGTTTTTCAAAACGCTCGTTAACCGCGTTACTCACAAACCGAGGTTCCACTGTATTTGTAAATCGCTATCATGTCCCCTCTCAAGCGTTGCTTCTACAGCGATAATAAATTTAGTGGTTGTAGTTGTCCCTCGTAATTGAGGTCCTCCAATCCCCTTATTAATTTTGTTGCCCTTCCTGGACTCTTTCCAGTTCCAGCCCATCCCTCCTGAGGACTGGTGACCAGAACTGGACGGAGTACTCCAGATGTGGCCTAACCAGAGTTTTATAAAGTGGCAGGATTATCATTTTATCCCTGGAGTATATCTCTTTTTTTATGCATGCTAAAATTCTGCCGGCTTTGGTAGCTGCAGCTTGAGATTGCATGCTATTGCTCAGTCTGTCATCTACTAGGACCCCCAGATTTTTCTCCATCCTTGATTCCCCCAGCAGTTCTCCCCCTAGTAAGTAGGGATGAGCTTCGAGTTCGAGTCGAACTCATGTTCGACTCGAACATTGGCTGTTCGCAAGTTCGCCGAAGAGCGAACAATTTGGGGTGTTCGCGGCAAATTCGAATGCCGCGGAACACCCTTTAAAAGTCTATGGGAGAAATCAAAAGTGCTAATTTTAAAGGCTTATATGCAAGTTATTGTCATAAAAAGTGTTTGGGGACCTGGGTCCTGCCCCAGGGGACATGGATCAATGCAAAAAAAGTTTTAAAAATGGACGTTTTTTCAGGAGCAGTGATTTTAATAATGCTTAAAGTCAAACAATAAAAGTGTAATATCCCTTTAAATTTTGTAGCTGGGGGGTGTCTATAGTATGCCTGTAAAGGGGCGCATGTTTCCTGTGTTTAGAACAGTGAAATTTTGAAGGAAAAAACACATTTAAAACTATCCGCGGTTATTGCATTGCCGATAATACACATAGAAGTTCATTGATAAAAACGGCATGGGAATTCCCCACAGGGCAACCCCAAACCAAAATAAAAAAAAACAAATGATGTGGGGGTCCCCCTAAATTCCATACCAGGCCCTTCAGGTCTGGTATGGATATTAAGGGGAACCCCGGCAAAAATTAAAAAAAAATGATGTGGGGTTCCCCCTAAATTCCATACCAGACCCTTCAGGTCTGGTATGGATTTTAAGGGGAACCCCGCGCCAAAAAAACAAAAAAAAACGGCGTGGGGTCCCCCAAAAATCCATACCAGACCCTTATCCGAGCACGCAACCTGGCAGGCCGCAGGAAAAGAGGGGGGGACGATAGTGCGCCCCCCCCCTCCTGAACCGTACCAGGCCACATGCCCTCAACATTGGGAGGGTGCTTTGGGGTAGCCCCCCAAAACACCTTGTCCCCATGTTGATGAGGACAAGGGCCTCATCCCCACAACCCTGGCCGGTGGTTGTGGGGGTCTGCGGGCGGGGGGCTTATCGGAATTTGGAAGCCTCCTTTAACAAGGGGACCCCCAGATCCCGCCCCCCCCACCATTTCACTAAAAAACTGTCAAAAATGTTAAAAATGACAAGAGACAGTTTTTGACAATTCCTTTATTTAAATGCTTCTTCTATCTTCCTTCATCTTCTTCTGGTTCTTCTGGCTCTTCTGGTTCTTCCTCTGGCGTTCTCGTCCAGCATCTCCTCTGCGGCGTCTTCTATCTTCTTCTCCTCGGGCCGCTCCGCACCCATGGCATGGGGGGAGGCTCCCGCTCTTCTCTTCATCTTCTTCTTCATCTCTTCTTCCTTCTTCTCTTCTTTTCTTCTCTGGGCCGCTCCGCATCCATGCTGTGGCATGGAGGGAGGCTCCCGCTGTGTGACGGCGTCTCTTCGTCTGACGGTTCTTAAATAACAGGGGGCAGGGCCACCCGGTGACCCCGCCCCCCTCTGACGCACAGTGACTTGACGAGACTTCCCTGTGACGTCACGGGGAATGCCACAGGGAAGTCCCGTCATGTCCCGTTCGTCAAAGGGGGCGGGGTCACCGAGTGGCCCCGCCCCCTGTTATTTAGGAACCGTCAGACGAAGAGACGCCGTCACACAGCGGGAGCCTCCCTCCATGCCACAGCATGGATGCGGAGTGGCCCGGAGAAGAAAATGAAGAAGAGAAGAAGGAAGAAGAGATGAAGAAGATGAAGAGAAGAGCGGGAGCCTCCCCCCATGCCATGGGTGCGGAGCGGCCCGAGGAGAAGAAGATAGAAGACGCCGCAGAGGAGATGCTGGACGAGAACGCCGGAGGAAGAACCAGAAGAGCCAGAAGAACCAGAAGAAGATGAAGGAAGATAGAAGAAGCATTTAAATAAAGGAATTGTCAAAAACTGTCTCTTGTCATTTTTAACATTTTTGACAGTTTTTTTAGTGAAATGGTAGGGGTAAGTACCCCCTTACCATTTCACACAGGGGGGGGGGCGGGATCTGGGGGTCCCCTTGTTAAAGAGGGCTTCCAGATTCCGATAAGCCCCCCGCCCGCAGACCCCCACAACCACCGGCCAGGGTTGTGGGGATGAGGCCCTTGTCCTCATCAACATGGGGACAAGGTGTTTTGGGGGGCTACCCCAAAGCACCCTCCCAATGTTGAGGGCATGTGGCCTGGTACGGTTCAGGAGGGGGGGGCGCACTATCGTCCCCCCCTCTTTTCCTGCGGCCTGCCAGGTTGCGTGCTCGGATAAGGGTCTGGTATGGATTTTTGGGGGGACCCCACGCCGTTTTTTTTTTTTTTTGGCGCTGGGTTCCCCTTAAAATCCATACCAGACCTGAAGGGTCTGGTATGGAATTTAGGGGGAACCCCACGTCATTTTTTTAAAAAAATTTGGCCGGGGTTCCCCTTAATATCCATACCAGACCTGAAGGGCCTGGTATGGAATTTAGGGGGACCCCCACGTCATTTGTTTTTTTTAATTTTGGTTCGGGGTTGCCCTGTGGGGAATTCCCATGCCGTTTTTATCAATGAACTTCTATGTGTATTGTCGGCAATGCAATAGCCGCAGGTAGTTTTAGATGTGTTTTTTCCTTCAAAATGTCATTTTGCTGTCAGACTGTTCTAAACACAGAAAACATGCGCCCCTTTACAGGCATACTATAGACACGCCCCAGCTACGAAATTTAAAGGGATATTACACTTTTATTGTTTGACTTTAAGCATTATTAAAATCACTGCTCCTGAAAAAAAACGTTTTTAAAACTTTTTTTTGCATTGATCCATGTCCCCTGGGGCAGGACCCAGGTCCCCAAACACTTTTTATGACAATAACTTGCATATAAGCCTTTAAAATTAGCACTTTTGATTATTCATGTTCGTGTCCCATAGACTTTAACGGTGTTCGCGTGTTCGCACGAACTTTTTTCCTGTTCGCATGTTCTGGTGTGAACCGAACAGGGGGGTGTTCGGCTCATCCCTACTAGTGAGTAGTTTGCATGTTTTTGCTCCCAAGTGCATTACTTTACATTTCTCCACATTAAACCTCATTTGTCATGTAATTGCCCACTTCATTATTTTGTTCAGATCTTTCTGTAAAATTTCTATATCCTGTTGTGAAGTTATTGCCCTGCTTATTTTTGTGTCATCCACAAAAACTGGGATTGAGCTATTTATCCCATCCTCTATATCATTTATGAATGCATTGAATAGAATTGGTCCGAAGACAGAACCTTGGGGTACCCCACTAACCACTCCAGACCAGTCTGAGTACACGTTGTTTATCACCACCCTTTCAGCACACCCCTGTAACCAGTTTTTTATCCAAGAACAAACCTTATGGTCCATGCCTGTAAAACTCAGCTAGTAAATTAAGCATTTATGGGGAACTGTATCAAATGCTATTGCAAAATCCAGATACAACAAACTCACAGGCCTCCCCCTGCCTAAATGGCAGCTCACTTCCTCATAGAATGTTAGCAGATTTGTCTGGCAGGAACGACCCTTCGTAAACCCATTCTGAATACTACTAATGATACCTTTTTCTTAAGTAATATTTCCTTCATGGGCATGAAAAGTGCTAGGTGCTCATTGTTAAATATAAAGTTGGTATGCATTATTAGCGTGTTTCATGATATAAACTTTTAATAACAATATTTAAATGTCTAACATGGCAGGAAGTGGTTAATACTGGTAAAGTGGAATGCTTATGCTGTTAGCATTAGAAAATAGATAGGAAAGTATATAATATGTATATGTATATGTAATGTGTTACATTTCTTCAGTAACTTCCTGATTTTCAGGGGCGTGGCCTGACCTGGCATGAAGATGGCTGCTTAGTTCTTCAGCTCCTGCTCTCACACGACCTGAACTCAGCCTAACGGAGGATCACACGACCTAACACCGAGCCAAAATATGGGGACTGCTTCACGGAACACCTCCGCCTCGCGTTCCCGCTCCCCGAGGGAGCAAGCGGACAACACTGGACATAATATCCCTGAAATGTTCAGAACGAACAGGGGAAACATGGCGTCCTCCCGCCCAAGGAGCTCACAGGCCGCAACATCCTCACAACTGGGAGCGCAGTCTCTCACTCTCCCTGTTAGCCTGACGAACGAGAATGCCGCGGAGGAACAACCTCACCTCCCTCACTTAAACATTAACGACCTGCGGATGATTGCAGCGGATATAAAGGACACCCTTGCTGCCGCCATCTCGGAACTGCGCCTTGACCTTCGCGCCTTGTCTGACAGAGTCGCGGCAACAGAACAAACGGCCGAACAACAGGACTTACAACTGCGCAAAACTACCCGCCATGTTGATACCCATACTCTACAGATGAGAGACATGCAGAGGCATATCGAGGACCTCGATAATAGGGGTAGAAGATGTAATCTACGGATCAGGGGGCTCCCTGAGTCAATTGAGGGGGAACATCTGACGCCCTCTGTGACCAGCCTGTTTAATGGTATCCTACGCAGACCTCTCCAGACGCCAGTCGATTTCGAAAGGATTCACCGCGCACTGAGACCCAAAGGAAGGGACACAGACCCACCCAGGGATATAATCTGCTGCCTGACTGACTACAAGATTAAAGAAGATATCCTTAGACAGGCCAGAAGCATCCCACAAATAGTGCATGAAGGGAAGTCTGTCCAAATATTTCAAGATTTATCAGGCATAACTCTCCAGCACCGCAGAGATTTAAAACCCCTACTGGACACGCTTCACTCCAAAGGAATCACATACAAATGGAAGTTTCCTTTCTGTTTGGCAGCTACCTCGCAGGGTCGCAATGCATTCCTCAAAGTACCTGAGGATCTTCCCTACTTTTGTGAGGCGCTCAACATCCCACTGGTGGAAGTACCTAATTGGTATGCGGACTTTCGCCGCTCAGCAATACGCAGAGACCACCTCCCTGCAGAACCTATGGAGGCTGTAAGCTCAGGACACCGGAGGAGAAGGTCACCGTCTGCCTCAGCGCACCACGGCACACACCGCACCCATCATCGCAACTTTAGTGCAACCGAATCCCCCACCTCAAGAAGAGCCAAACGGGATTGCTGACTCCCTGGGAGGATTTTACAGTAGCCTGATAGTGCTGCCAAGACATGTTCTAACTTTTCTGTTGCCTTTTGCGGTTCCCCCGTCCTGATCTCCCCCTTCGTTGCTAGTACCTAACTCTCTGAAAGGGGAAAATATGAACTGTTTGCACTTCGTTTAATGACACTGGAAAAAAAATAGGGATCAATTCTTGGCTACCCCGCTACTGCCATCGGATTCTGAACACCTGTGAGACAAACTACAATCCCCAAGATGCCTCACTTGCACACTCCGGATATGCACGCCCACTCTTGTATATGAAGCGGAAGCCCTACACTCTACAGTCCATCGCTGTAGAAACTTCCGATCCATCAGCTAGGAGCGGTACGCCCACCACATGCACCAACGCTGCCCAGCCTTCGTTCCCGACGCCAGAGAACACATCCAAGGATCAAGATCAAGGGACATAGGTTATTGCACAGACCCACTTCGACTACTGTCCCGGATCGCTATTGTAACTTAACCCTGTCAACTCCATCACGCCGCGATGATCCGCACGCCCTCCGAAACTCCAGGGCTAGACCTACAAGGGACAACCATCCGCTGCCTACAGGACACCCCTACTATCCTGACACAGGCCCTCCAGGCTTACATGCTCCTCACCAACGGTACACTCGGCAGACTTTCAGAGGATCATCCCACAATGAAACCCTGAACTGCTGGTAACCCCGGAGTTGGACACCGGCACGGGCACATACCCCTCAAGGTACTTGCTATCGCACGCAGATGTCTGTGGTTAGAAGCTGTTATCCCACACGTACTCTATAATTTCATACACCACTACTGTACGTCTTAATTTGCCACTCTGAAGATAGATCTGCCAGTGGACAGGGACAACAATGCTCAAAGGGGTGAACTTTTTCACTTTTTCACTGTCATTAACCCTATGCAATATCTTGCAACAGTTCTCATTATACAGGTACTTCCCAGTTTGTGCCTCATCATGCACACTTATCTCACTGTTGTTCTGCTCAAATGAATATAATTTACTAATTGTTCCTTACATGTTTCTTATATTAAGTTTAAATGATCGAGGCATGAGATATACAGCCTTAGTGATCACTGACCGATTTGCGTGGTGCCTTGGCATTCGCGTCCTGTGGTTCCCGCCAGGGCCTTCTTTGGGCATGGCGGAGACCTCAGAGGTGCGAATCTAACGTGCACGGAGCTTGATACTGCGACTTTCGCTTCTGATACCCACATTGAAGTGAGCACTTACTGATGTTGTAGTGATGTATCATTCCTGCATATCCTACCCATTTTCTTACCCGCTCAACCTCGCCTCCCACACAAGATGTGCAGGTATTCAACACATGTTTCCACGACTGAAGGAATAGCAACACTTACACACCGCACATAACGTAAAAAGGTTGTGGGGGGGGGACAAACAAAAAGGAAAAAACAGTCACATGCACTCCTCCTTTCATACATTTCCAAGGTCGAGAGATAGCGTGAGATTCGCATATCTCACACAACCACTAGCTCTCTCATTCTGGTCTACACCAACCCCCACACAGTAAAGGTGCGGTGCACCTGCCTGTACACCACCGATCAATTTTCTTGATTTGAGAAAACGGGATAGTGAACCATCCCTATTACCTCATCGGTTACTCCGTGGCGCTCTATATATCACAATACAGACTGCCCTTATCAAACATAGAGCACCTATAACCCATTCCTACTCCCTCTAACCTGGTCCTCCCAACCCTGATGGAGGACATGGACACCCACCACGCACCAACAGCTGAAATGCACACACTCACGTCACTCAATCTCAAATCTATCAACATACGTGGTCTAAACACACCCGAAAAAGGATCTCTCCTACTTTCCTCGCTGCATAAATCCAAAGCCCACATTGCACTTATTCAGGAAACCCACTTTAGATCTGACGCAATCCCCAAATTACAAGACAAACATTTCCCGACAGTGTATCACGCGACTAATGACGAGGCTAAGTCCAAAGGGGTCCTCATATCTAAGAACTGCCCTCTCAAAGTCTCTTCCATCAACAACGACCCGTGCGGACAATTCATATTCATAAAAGGTACCCTACACGGACAACAAATCACTATTGCCAACCTGTACGCACCCAATGAACGACAAGTCACCTTTTTTCGCACCACACTTCAATTACTTATGACTTTCAGCTCCGGCACACTAATAATCGGAGGTGATTTTAACGTTCCCTTAAATCCTTCTCTTGATACGTCCAATGGTCACTCCTCTCTTACTTACAGAGCTCTTCGCGCCATCAAAACACTATTCAAAGACCTATTAGTGCACGATACCTGGCGCACACTGCATCCTGATGGTAAGGATTTCACCTTTTATTCTCCACCACATTCTAAATATACCCGCATAGACTATTTCTTTCTCTCCCAAAATGACCTCCCCCTGCTTAAGACGACTACTATTGAACCAATGGTCCTATCAGACCACAACCCTGTAACCTTGACCCTACACATGACCAATGCGAGGACACGTCCCCACATATGGAGACTGGACAATTCCCTACTCACAGATACAGCACTCGCCAGCACGATCTCCCAACAGCATACCAACTACTTCACTGAAAATGGAGTAGGCGACACCTCACCTGAAGTAGTCTGGGCTGCACATAAGTGCGTCATAAGAGGCACGCTCATCTCTATGGCTGCACAATGACACAAACTCAGAAAAGCTAAACTAGACGAACTGACTAACCGCATCACTAAGTTGGAACAAAAACACAAAAAATCCTTAGCATCGGAAGCACTCACAGAACTGACACAAGCCAGGAATGAGCTTTTGGAAGAATTACACAAAATTGTTAAACGTAAATACACATTGCAACGAAAATGCTTCTATGAGTTTGGTAATAAGTCCGGGAAACTTCTAGCCAGAGCTCTACAGACTAAGAAAGCTGCTCATACTATACACTCGATCAAAGACTCAACTGGTAAGACCTTTGCCTCATCGGATGCTATAGCTAAACAATTTGTACACTACTATACAGATTTATACAACTTCCGCTCCCCACAAACGACCGCTGCCAAAACTGACAGAAAGGAGGCAATTAGCAGGTTCCTTTCCCAATATGTCCCTAAATCCCTCACAACGGAGGAATCCACATCACTAGACTCCCCACTGATGTCAGACGAACTCATACTAGCCTTGAAACAAATGAAACCAGGTAAAAGTCCCGGTCCGGACGGACTCACGGTAGGGTACTACAGATCTTTTTCTAACATATTAATCCCGCCACTTGTCAAGGCTTTTAATAGTTTCGCTCCCTCCAGTATAGCCTCTAAAGACGTCTTAGAAGTACACATCACCCTCATCCCTAAACCGGGTAAAGACACGACCTTGGTCCCCAACTACCGCCCAATCTCCCTACTAAATGTAGACGTTAAAGTATATGCCAAAGCTATTGCCAACCGACTCTTACCACTACTCCCTAAATTAGTCTCTACAGAACAGGTCGGTTTTGTTCCCGGAAGGGAAGCCCGAGACAACACCACCAAAGCATTAAACATCCACCATTGGCTAACCACAACAAACTCACGCGGCTTCTTCCTGTCCCTGGATGCGGAGAAGGCGTTCGACAGGGTAGCTTGGGACTTTATGGAGGCAACCTTAAATTCTATAGGCCTTCCAATGCATTTAATCCGAATGATAATGGCTCTCTACACATCACCCACAGCTAAAGTGAGAGTGAATGGTCACCTGTCGGACGTCTTCTCCATATCCAATGGTACTAGACAGGGATGCCCCCTGTCCCCTCTAATTTTTATTCTTACTATGGAGCCTCTACTACGCAAACTTAGAGAGAACCCAGACATTAAAGGAGTGGAGATTAATCACAAACAATTTAAGGTAGCGGCCTATGCGGACGATATCCTACTATTCCTCACGGACCCAATTACGACCATCCCCAATCTCCTAAAAGACTTTGAGACCTTCAAATCCCTCACAAACCTACAAATAAACTTCTCTAAATCAAAAGCCCTTAACATTTCACTACCAAATGACATTGTCACACAATGCAAACAAAACTTTCCGTTTAGCTGGGAACCCACAGAAATCACATACCTAGGTATTAAAATACCCTCCAAACTGACAGATATCTTTAGACTAAACTTCTTACCTATCCTACAAACCCTCCAAAATGACCTACAAAAGTGGAGTTCGAGACCTTTTTCTTGGTTTGGTAGGGCAGCTGTCTTAAAAATGAACGTGCTACCTAGACTGCTTTACCTATTCCAAACCATCCCCGTACACATTCCTATATCCTTCTTTTCCACACTCAAAAAGCTATGTAGGAATTTTATTTGGTCTTCCAAACAACCTAGACTAAACTGGAATAGATTGACGACTCCCAAATCTCTGGGGGGACTACAAATACCGGACATACAAAAATATTACTGGGTCTGCCACCTTTCCAGAATTGTCGATTGGCATGTTAACAAAACAAATAAAGATTGGGTATCTATTGAAAACACATTCTCTCCAATACCGTTAAGACTCTTACCGTGGATTGATCAAAAGAAAATACCAAAGGCAGCCTCACTACACCCACTCATAAACTCCACGCTAAGAAACTTCATGGCGGCTAGCACACTGCTCCGATTGAAACCCATTCCTGGTCCCATGACACCCTTGGAAAATAATCCAGACTTTGAACCCGGAGTTCATCCCCGCTTCACCACATCAGACCCATATAGACCCAGACTCAAAATACAACAAATGTTCCATCAAAAATCCCTCATGACGTTCCAGGCCCTGACCACCACATTCCCGGACTACCACATACCATTCTACAAATACCTGCAGATACGTCACTTTATTCATAGCCTCGAATCCACCGCAGACATACACAGGGAACTTACACCTTTTGAACTCTTGTGCACTGCTCAAGAACCCCAAAGACATCTCATCTCATCCATATACGCACTGCTATTTTCCAATCATGAACTTAAAAAAGACAACTTAGTTAGACAATGGGAACAAGACCTAAATCACCGCCGAGGAGTGGACACATATCCACAATCATATGCATAAAGGTTCCCTCAACAACTCTACCCAGGAAAACAGATATAAAATCTTTGCGAAATGGTACAGGACCCCTGATAAAATTCATAAATTCAAGCCTACTATTCCTCCACTCTGTTGGCGGTGTAACGCAACCAAAGGTACACTACTGTATATATGGTGGGAATGCCCACTCATCCAAAATTACTGGGCTGAAATACACCGCCTGATCACTCAGATAACGACATACTCCCCTGACTTCACTCTTGCTCAATACTTAGTTCATCACACTTCACTCCCACAACGAACTTATAAAAAATCTCTGGTTCTACACCTCATTAATGCGGCAAATTTATGTATCCCAGTACATTGGAGAAGCACCTCTCCCCCCACTGTCCAAGACTGGATCCGGAGGGTAGATGGATTGGCCGAAATGGAAAACCTTATCCATCAATCATCCGACACTCCGTCCAAATACAAAAACATCTGGGCGTGTTGGTTTCATTTTAAATCAGCCCATGCCGAGAACACCTCAGCTGGTTGCCTTCCCTCGGAGCCCGAGGGACAAACGAACACATAAACACCTGCATATATACACCAATAAACATGTAACAGGCTGACAAAACCTCCGTCTCACCTTCCCTTCTCCTCCCCCCCTTACCCCTGCTCTACACTCCCCACAACCCTCAAGATTTATCTGCAAACGCTCCTTGCATTAGGAGTCTCTTCAGAAATATAAAGAACTTATTCGGATAGAACCAACATGTTTTAGAAATAGCTACTCTTACACTCCCCCTGCAGGGCACAGATAGTTCCCTATAGGGGTGCCCAGGAGGGGGAGTAGAGCTCATATGGTCGGTCAACATTAAACATTAAAAATTAATACTTATCTATTACAAATCATCAATCACAAAATCCAACCATACATATATACAGAGAAAACCTTACTGTTATAGGTACCAACGACTCTCCTCTTAGGTTACACCAGCATTATCATCGTATGCCACAGGGTTGGCGCTGACATTCGCACTCACGACGTATGAACTGGTCTTCTCTTCCTTCAGATACTAACCAGCGAAAAGCGCAGCTACAATTGTTGATACTATGTTCCATAAGGTACTGCTTTATCCCCTAGGATTTACTTGTTATATTCATTTTATGTTTCCTTATGACATATACCTCTGTAACTCCTGTTGTAATCTTGTGAAAACTCAATAAAATATCTTTAAAAAAAAAAAACTTCCTGATTTTCAGGCCTAGGCAAATTATGTCCTACATCCCAGGAATCTTCAGTAGGGGAGGATGGGTTTTCTCAGCTAAGCTCATCTGCCTGCATGCCTGAGCAAAGGGCAGATGGATTCCTGAAAGTAAATGCTACATAAATAACTGCCCTTACTCAAGACGGCAATAGCCAGGAATGCTGAGGGGGGGGGATGTTTTGTAAAGTGAATTCTCAGCAAAATAAAGCATGGAGACATATGGGTGAGTTTGTTTTGAATATTAAAAATTAATTAAATAATGATTTGTTGTGATCATATGCAGTGTAGTTCTGCTTTAAAGTGGTTCTAAATGTAGGATATTTTTTACCTTAATGCATTCCCTGCATTTTGGTAAAAAATGTATCAGCAGTAATATTGGCCCTTACTTCCCTATACACTTACCTGAATCCTATCTTGATCCAGCTCTGTGCCCATCTGCAGTGGCACTGGTCTCTGTTCCTCTCCTCACAAGACACAGAGGCAGCAGCTGGAGCCATTACCTCCTGCTGCTATCAATCAAATCCTGAAAGAAGGGACTGGGGGCAGGCCAAGCCACACTGTATGAGTCTCTAAATGCACACAGCCAGGCTCAGAGGCGAGCCCGCAGGTGTGCCCCAGAAGTAAGTAGCTTACTAAGGGGACACATACAGAAGAGAAGAAGCCAAGAGTTCCCGGAAGGGGACCCCAGAAGAGGATGTTCGATGCTGCTCTGTGCAATACCAAAGAGCAGGTAAATATACCATGTTTATTATTTTAATTTAAAAAAATCAGCTTTTGGCCGAGATTTCTTTCCCTCCTAGGTGTATTCTACTCAAATCCCTCGGCTAATATCCTTGTGTATGGCCGTAGGTCAGACCCCATCCAAGTTGAAAGGGGGACCAGACAGGGGTGGGTAGAATAGCAGCTGTTAAGATGACAGTCCTTCTTCGTGTTTTAAACTACTTCAGTTCGATACCAATCCCAGCATTTTTTAGGTAGCCCCAATCACTGATTTACAAATTTATATGGGACAATGGTGGCTCGGTCTATGTTATAAACCTCCAAGTGGAGGGGTGGCCTGGGAGTCCCACATTTTCTGCTCTATTACAGAGCCGCTCAGTTGGTCCAGCTGTATCAAATTTTCTCAAAAACACATCAACCTGACTGGGTTCGGTTGGAGGCACAAGCTAGTACCTCACTTACTAAGGACCTCCTGATGTGGCTCTTCCCACAGGAGTGTCGGGCTATCGTGAGCCTTTCGTATCCCACTCTCTACATCTTTGGGACAAGGCATGCAATTTAAATCCCATGAAATCTCCTCATTCTCTAATGGCTGCTCCTTTAAATAACCTCAATTCCCCCAGGACAGGATCCTCAACAATTTGCATGGTGGATTAACCACTTAAGGACCAGCCTTGTTTTGAATTTTAGGTGTTTACATGTTTAAAACAGGTTTTTTTTGCTAGAAAATTACTTAGAACCCCCAAACATTATATATGTTTTTTTCGAACACCCTAGAGAATAAAATAGCGGTTATTGCAATACTTTTTTTTGCAACGTATTTGCGCAGCGGTCTTATCAGCGCACTTTTTTGGAAAAAAATCACTTTTTTGAATACAGTAAAGTTAGCCCAATTTTTTTTATACTGTGAAAGATAATGTTACGCCAAGTAAATTGATACCCAACACGTCATGCTTCAAAATTGCGCCCGCTCGTGGAATGGCGTCAAACTTTTAAACTCAAAAATCTCCATAGGCGATGTTTAAAAAATTCTACAGGTTGCTCTACCGGTCGCGGCGATACCTCACATGTGTGGTTTGACCACCGTTTTCATATGTGAGTGCTACTCGGGTATGTGTTCGCTTCTGCGCGCGAGCTCGTCGGGACGAGGGTTTTTTTTTTTTTTTTAATTAATTTTTATTATTTATTTTACGCTACCGACGGATCCGGTAAGCGGCGGAGGGCACCGGATCGCGGCGGGAGGGGGGGGCCCTCTTCCGCCAACAAATAAAAGTGATCTTGCGGCGAATCCGCCGCAGGGACCACTTTTATCAGAAAGCCGGCCGCTGCACGAAAACGGGGATACCGGTGTTATGGCAGCTAGCTGCTGCCATAACAACGATATACCCCTTCAAAGTTTGGACGTACATCGGCGTACGGTGGTCCGGAAGTGGTTAACAAGGGCCTTCACAGGATAGCACATTTTATAAATCATAAAGGGATTATAAAGCCCCCTATTTTAGAGAAACATTAGAGATGCACCTTGTGAAACATTTTGCTTGTGTCAAATTACCCATTTACTTCAGTCTTTCAATAAGACCAGGTAGATATTAACAACTAGAACTTTATTTGAAAATAGATGTATATGTAGTCCTGAATCACGCAGAGGAATCTCGGAGCTATATCTCCTCTTTAGTAGCCAAAGTAGTAAACCATCATACCAAATGGAATGGGAATCAGACCTGGGTGAGAAGATAGAGGAGGTGGTGTGGGCGCAGTGGTCAACCTTGGTACATAAAGGAATACTCAATACCTCTTTAGTAGAAGCGAACTACCAGGTACTATCCAGATGGTTTCTTGTTCCTACGAGCTTGGCAAAAATCTATCCTGAGCCTCATCCCACTGTTTCCATGGATATGGTCTGGTGAGAGAAATGTTTCATGTTTGGTGGTCTTGTCCGAAGGCCCAAAGATTTTGGATCAGTGTAGTCAATTAAATTTATTCAGTGACGGGACAAAACATACCCAAAAAATCCCAAAATGGCTCTGTTCCCTGACCTCTCGGATGAGATCCTCAGGCACCTCAAAACCCTTATCTTTTTCATATTTACAGCAGCTAAAATTAAAATAGTGTGAGCATGGAAATCACCCATGATTAAAGTCACACTAGTTAAAGAAAAAATATCCTGGATTATGATTATTGAAAAATGAACAAGTATTCTTAGAGACAAGCAAACCAAAGTTGAGAGGGTATGGAACCCCTGGATTAACCACTTGCCGCCTGCCATATAGCAAAATGATGGCTGCAAAGTGGTTTCAATACCCTGACTGGGTGTCATATGGCGTCCTCGGGATATCAAGCCACTGCGCGCCCCCGGGGGCGCGCATCGTGGCGATCGATGTTGCGGGGTGTCAGTCTGACACCCCGCAACACCTATCTAGGTAAAGGGTCTCTGACGGAGACTCTTTACCACGTGATCAGCCGTGTCCAATCACGGCTGATCACGATGTAAATAGGAAGAGCCGGTGATCGGCATTTCCTCACTCGCATCTGACAGACGCGAGTAGAGGAGAGGCGATCGGCTGCTCTTCTGACAGGGGGGGTCTGTGCTGATTGTTTATCAGCACAGTCCCCCCTCGGATCCCACCTAGGACCACCAGGGAAGCTGCCCAGGACCACCAGGGAAGCCGCCCAGGACCACCAGGATGGCCATCCACACTGGACCCCCAGGCAAATACTAATCTGTGCCCAGGCAGCTGCCAATAAATGCCCAGGCAGCTGCCAATCAGTGCACACTCACAATGCCTACCACTGCCAGTGCCACCAGGGATGCCTATCAGTGCCTCATATCAGTGCCGCGTATGAGTGCCCATCAGTGCCACGTATCAGTGCCCATCAGTGCCCAGCAGTGCCGCCTATCAGTGCCCATCAGTGCCTCCTATCAGTGCCACCCATAACAACCCATCTTTGCAGCCTTTCAGTACTCATCAGTGCCACCCATGAGTGCCCATCATTGCTGCCTATCAATGCCCATCAGTGCTGCACATCAGTGCCGCCTACTAGTGCCCATCAGTGCCGTATATCAGTGCCCATCGTCCATGCCCGTCAGTGCCCGCTCATTGGTGCCACCTCATCGGTGCCACCTTATCAGTGCCTGTCAGTGCCACCTTATCAGTGTCCATCAGTGAAAGAGAAAACTTGCTTATTTACAAAAAATTTTAACAGAAACAAAAGCAAACCTTATTTTTTTCAAAATTTTCGGTCTTTTTTTATTTGTTTAGCAAAAAATAAAAACCGCAGAGGTGATCGAATACCACCAAAAGAAAGGTCTATTTGTGGGAAAAAAATGATGAAAATTTAGTTTGGGTACAGTGTTGTATGACCGCACAATTGTCATCCACACTGCGACAGCACTGAAAGATGAAAATTGGTCTGGGCAGGAAGGTGTATAAGTGCCCTGTATTGAAGTGGTTAAATACCTCCAGGCCCCCTAGGGGCTGGGATGCCCTACAACCTTGGACCTGGATCAAGGGGACCACTGTTTGCTCCCCCTCTTTTTTTCCCTTTATCTTTTTCTCTAATTCTTTTCCCCCCTTACTACTTACTGATGTTTTTATATGGATGCATATGGAGGATCCGTAGAGCCTCCCTCACTCCTAATCATTTAAGGAAGCAAGACATTGTGCCTTGAGGTACTGAACATAATCCCTGTCATTATAGCTCCCACGTTTCCTTGATTGTAGTTGTGTTACCATTTGACTAATTGCTAATGTGATGTTCTTTTATAGATATGCCTCCATTCTATATCTGTAATATAAATCTGAGTTTATGCTCTTAGTAAACGGATGCTTCATTAAGGCCCAGCCTTTTAAGCTCATTTATTTGGGTCCTGTCCATAACACTCGGGCCCTTGATTGTAATGGAGGGAGCACCCTTCCTTGATATTTCTCTAATCACATTGGTATGTCTGTACTTTGTTAAACTTCTGAATAAAAATCTATTGGAAGTAAAAAAATCAGCTTTTACAACCTCTTTTACCGTTGGCAGAAGGGCACGTACAGGCATACTAACGTACCTGTACGTTGCCCTTTAAGAAGTGGTTTGCGGGCACTCGCGTGCCCACCGCAAGCTCAGTGAGTGTGATCGCGAGTCCCGCAGACTCGATGTCCGTGGGGATACCCGCGATCGTCTCACGGAAGGAAGGAAGGAAGGAAAGAAGAACAGGGAAATGCTGATGTAAACAAGTATTTCCCCGCTCTGCCTAGTGACAGGACACTGGTCACAGCTCCCTGTAATCAGGAGTGGTGATCAGTGTCATGTCACACATAGCCACACCCCCCACAGTTAGAATTACTCCCTAGGACACACTTAACCCCTTCACTGTCCCCTAGTGGTTAACCCCTTCACTGCCAGTCACATTTATAAAGTAATCAATGCACTTTTAATCGCACTGATCGCTGTATAAATGTGGTCCCAAAATAGCACCAAAAGTGTCCGATCTGTCCGCCATAATGTCGCAGTCACGATAAAAACCACTGATCGCTGCCATTACTAGTAAAAAAAAATATTAATAAAAATGCCATAAAACTATCCCCTATTTTGTAGACGCTTTAACTTTTGCGCAAACCAATCAATATACGCTTATTGCGATTTTTTTTTTTTATCAAAAATATGTAGAAGAATACGTATCAGCCTAAACTGAGATAAAAAAAAATGTTTTTTATATATTTTTTGGGGATATTTATTACAGCAAAAAGTAAAAAATAATGCGTTTTTTTTTCAAAATTGACGCTTTTTTTTGTTTATATCACAAAAAAAAACGCAAAATGCCATAAAACTATCCCCTATTTTGTAGACGCTATAACTTTTGTGGAAACCCATCAATAAACGCTTATTGCAATTTTTTTTTTTTTTTATCAAAAATATGTAGAAGAATACGTATCAGCCTAAACTGAGATAAAAAAAAATGTTTTTTTATATATTTTTGGGGAATATTTATTACAGCAAAAATGAAAAAAATAATGCGTTTTTTTTTCAAAATTGATGCTATTTTTTGTTTATATCACAAAAAAAAATGCAGAGGTGATCAAATACCACCAAAAGAATGCTCTATTTGTGGGGAAAAAAGGACATCAATTTTGTTTGGGAGCCATGTCGCGCGACCGCGCAATTATCAGTTAAAGCGACGCAGTGCCGAATCACAGAAAGTGCTCTGGTCTTTTGCCAGCCAAATGGTCCGGAGCTTAAGTGGTTAAGGAACATTTTAAAAATATATACTAAATTCCTTTTACATTGCTGCTACTTCGGTTGCCTGAAAAACACCTCATGGCCCGTTTTAAATGTTTTCCCCAACAACTGTCAGTATACAGCTGTATTACATTTTCAGGTCACTTTATAGATTAGAAGAACCAATCCATCAAAGTGAATAAGGGGGCAATAGCTTTAGAAATGTTGTTATGCAGCCATGGTGGTCAGGTGGTTGAAAGTTTTACATCAATCAGGAAAGACTAATTTTGTTTGCATAGAAGTTGCGGTCTTCCAAGTTTAAGCAATGGCATGTTTTATTTCTATAAATATAAAGGACAGTAGCATTAGTGTGGTCAACAGTTTTTGTTTTTTTGTTTTTTTTTACTTAGTAAATCTAAAATTGATTTTTATCTATATTGGAGGAATTAAAAAACTGCTGTGCCACTTTTCTAAAATTAACCCCTCTTGTTATTGATAGTAATTATAAAATGAACCACTTTTACATTGTGGCACAATTGTGGCGCAATGCCTGCAGCAAATTCAAAATAAAATACCCACAGTTTGCATTCTATGAAATCTTTTTGCATACAGATTTTTCAAAAGTGTTTCATGTTCATCAAGTACCATATTCAAGTGCAAGTTCTTGACTGGTACTGTACATGATGTTGGCGCATGCTGTGCCACTTTTAGAATGCACCCGAGACACTTTTGCAAAATCTGTCTGCACCAGTCTTTATGAATTCCAGGGATTGTGTCAATCTACCATTTAAATCTTTATTCAGAATCTCTAAGCTTAGGTGTTGTGCCATTTCAAAACTTCAGAAAGTAGGGTGGGATTGCTTGGGGCAATAAGTATGGATATTATTCCTATATCATGAGGATTATCTGAACATGTATAGTATACTTTTTAAAATGTATATCATTACAGTACAGCAATAAAAAGAATAGTCCTAAATCAATAGTCCAGCTGGAATGGAGATTCCCAATATAATCAAATGTTTCCCAGACATTCCCAGATGCTGTGTAGAGGCTCACGTAAAAACCCACTCCACAGCAAGGTATTTTTTTTTAAAACTGTATTTTTATTGAAAAGTTTCAGAGAAATACATACAAACAATATATGTATGCTGAATAAGAGAAATCATACATTCAGTGGTAGAAGATAAAGGAAAACAAAAACAAATAAATCATATGTACAAATGTAGTAGGAGTTAGGACCAAGACAAAAAAAATACATGTTGATTATCAGGCAGTGAAGATCACTTGTAAAGAAGAAATCATGACCAGTAACAATTGGATGTAAATTGGACAGACACCCAGAGGGGGGAGATTAGGGGGGATGTACCAGTAGTGGATTATAATAAGTAAATATATATAAATATGCTGCGCTATCCAAAATATATGATCCAACACAAAGTGCTAAACGTGCTATACAATATTAAATAAAGTGCTAAGTAGCAATATATGCAATACTAAAGTGATAATGTGCTTATACATGCAATACGATAATAAAATAAAGTGCTAAATCTGCAATGTATGCAATATTAAAGTGGTACTGTGCATATATGTGAACCACTCTGTGATAACATATAATTATAAATAACTATGTTGTATATTGCATAAAATCAAAAATCGCAGAAAAAATGATAATCCCAAAATAGTACAAAAAAGAAATACATAACAATGAAATGTATTAAAAATATATAGAGTGCTATATATTAATGTGCCATATTTAGTGCATTAATAAAATTAGTCCATAAGTGCTCCAACAGTCCATGCGATTCAGTGAAGTGCAAAAAAAGATTGCTGTGTCCACACACAAGTGCTCCCCCCTAGGTGATATCTGCTCACCTTAGGGCGTGTGACCTTGCTATTAGGCTTTGTCAAAAAACACATTTGAACCACCAAAGGGTTCTATGGTGCATCCGGGATCCTGAGTTGATCATATGTCCCTGCGCTTCAAAGGAGTGCGACTTTTAACCTCGGTATACCAAATAGAGAGAGGGCTTCATGGTGTAGTATAAACACTTTTATTGAACACAGTAAAATCCCATGCAGGGTACTCACATTTACATGGCGCTTCAGGGCGCCACTCTAAACAGACACAATATAGTGTGATAAGCCAGCCGATATCGAGCTGGTATGCTGATCGCGTGCGTCAGGTCCTCCGCCCAGCGTTCTGTCCTGTCCCCATCCCCAATGTGTGTCGATACAAGGGGTATTACGTATCTTCCTCAGGGGGTAATTTGATTGGACGATAGAACTGTCAGTCATTAAAAGACGTCGTGGCCATTTTGTTGTAGCCTGAAGACGCTCTAGTAATATGTCAATATAATCCTATGGTGAAAGTGCCTATACTTGTACTAGATGGATACAAATGATGAATGTTAATGATATGGAGTCTCTATTTTGTCTATGCCATACGGTGGCTTAAATGAGACACCAAACATAGCAAATGGGATAAATGGAATAAATTAACATACCCAAAACGAACGTGGAAAGGTGAAGATCAGCATATCGCGCGTTGATCGGCTAACTTATTAGCTAAACCTAAATAATAATATATGTTTTCACTATATGTGTCAATAAAACGGAAAATTGTATCATACTTACCGTAATTTTCCTTTCCTGGTGCCTATCCATGGCAGCATACTACTGATAGAGCTCCGCCTCGACTCCTCCCTCAGGATCAGTGAATAGCATAAATTAAAGACGTAGTCCCTCCCCCAACATTCTCCGTTAAATAGAATACCGAGGGTGGGAGCGTATGCTGCCATGGATAGGCACCAGGAAAGGAAAATTACGGTAAGTATGATACAATTTTCCGTTTTCCTGGTGCCTCCATGGCAGCATACTAGTGATAAATAACTAGCTGACACGGGTGGGATAATGCTTAACAATAAATGTTTTAATTAGAATGGGACATTGCAGCCTGAACTGCCCTTCTCCCGAACTCAACCGTTGTGAGAGCTCCTGGGTCGATATGGTAGTGTCTGAGGAAAGTATTGCGAGAAGACCAGGTGGCGGCCCTGCACACCGTCTCTAGTGACACGTTAGCCCTTGCTGCCCAGGAGGTTGAGACTGCTCTTGTAGAATGAGCATTCACTCGGGATGGAGGTTCCATATTCTTCATCCTGTAGACCTTCTGGATTAGTTTTACCACCCAAGATGCCAGGGTTCTGATGGAAGCTTCCTTGCCCCTGTATTTAACGAATGGAACAATAAAAAGTCTTTCCGAGCTCCTGAAGGATCTAGTGGCCTCTAGGTAGGCTCTGAGCACTCTGGAAACGTCCAGCTCATGACATGATCCCGAATCTGCTTCAGCAAATACTGGTAGTGCCCAAGGCTCCAAAAGGTGACTTGGAGTAGCGAATTTGGGTGTGAACCCCCGAAGGGGGCGAAGCTCCACTCTATCGTGGAAGAAAGAGATGTGGTCATCACCTATCCCGAACGAGTGGAGTTCTGAGATCCTTCTACCAGATGTAATGGCTAGCAGGAAAACCGTTTTTAGTGTTATGTTCCATATTGTCAGTTGTTCCACTGGGGCAAATGGATGGTCAGGGAGGACTTCAAGGACCAGGGATAAATCCCACTTGGGAAAAGAGCGTCTGACAGGTGGACGAATCTTTGACACCCCTCTGAGGAAAGTGACTACTAAGGGCTCTTCTGCCCATCTTTTATTTGTTGCGGCAGAAATTGCTGCTACTTGGACTTTGAGGGAACTTAGGCCCAGACCCAGATCAAGTCCTGATTGGAGGAAGCCGAGAACACCTGATGTAGAAGGAGAGATTGGATTAAACTCATTTGAGGCAGCAAATGACAAGAACTTGTCCCATATTCTTGAATATATAGCATTGGTTGCTGGCTTCCTGGCTCCTAGGAGGGTTGTTATGACCCCTGGGGATCATCCTAGGGACTCAAACCTTCGCCTCTCAACTGCGACTTGGGCTGTCGTCATCGTGGTGCCTTGAGGATTTTTCGGTCCTCTTGGAGTGGACAGGGCTATGATTTTAAGAAAAATCATGTCAGGCCAGCGAGCGTACTTTTTTTTTTTTTTTTTATACTCACGTATAGGTGGTCCCATACCTAACGGAGGTGTGAGGATCTTTGTTGTGAGATGAATGGCTCATTTCGGAGTTGGGCATAAGGATCAGCTGCAGAAAAAAATAGCAAGAAAGATAAGGAAAGAAAAGAATGATATATTTTTTTTTTTTTAAGAGGCACATAATTCACTTTTTTTTTTTTTTGAATGCTTACCACAGAGCAGCTTAGAGAGACCTTAGCAGGGCAAAGCTGAGGTAACTCTGACCACCAGCCCCCAAGGCCGATCCTAAATAGCCTGAGGGTGGGTGGGGTAGAACCCATGAACCCCCAGTCACTCTGCCCCCCTTTTTTTTTTTTTTTTTAAGTTTTTAGAGGAAAAAGGGCAAAAATTGGACCTTTTTCCAGAAACAAAGATGGCCACTGCGGCTTCGAGAGACCGCGCATGCGCAGTAGAGCCGACGCCGGGAAGCCGAGAAAAACACTCGACAAGCGACGGCTGTTAGCTTCCCGGATCGCGCATGCGCAGTAGGACGAAGGGGACGCCGAGCCACGCTACCTACAAGGGAAGGCAAAGAAAACACAACACAGCCCCACAGTAACAGGGCGATGGATGTCTCTCCTGATACAGCAGCCTGTAAACCTCACAGGTATTTAACAAATGTCTTACAGCCTCTTATATTTATACTTTCTTTGAAAGGGAGGAAAAAGGAATGATGCAGAAGGGAAAGGGGGGGGGGGGGGAATACAAATGCAACTTTCTTTCTCTTTTTTTTTTTTTAAATGGAAACAAAAAAATGTAAAATCACAAGCCTGGCAGAATGGAGCTGATCCTTTTGCGACTCCTTTGCCTTCATCATAGGATATGGTGGCAGACTGCGTTCCAGTGAGGAAACTCTGCAATAAGACCCCAACAGATCCACAGAGGGGTTCCCAGTCTTATCAGCGCTGTGAGCGGCCCAAGAACAGGGACTGCGCACGGGAAAGGCTAAACCCAGCGGACGCAGACGACTGCAGAGGTATGGACATACTGCTACTCTTCACCAGCACAAGAGGTATGAGGAAAAAAAGGAGAATGTTGGGGGAGGGACTACGTCTTTAATTTATGCTATTCACTGGTCCTGAGGGAGGAGTCGAGGCGGAGCTCTATCACTAGTATGCTGCCATGGAGGCACCAGGAAAAGTGTTTTATACTACACCATGAAGCCCTCTCTCTATTTGGTATACCGAGGTTAAAAGTCGCATTCCTTTGAAGCGCAGTGACATATGATCAACTCAGGATCCCGGATGCACCATAGAACCCTTTAATGGTTCAAAGGCGTTTTTTGACCAAGCCTAACAGCAAGGTCACACGCCCTAAGGTGAGCAGATATCACCTAGGGGGGAGCACTTGTGTGTGGACACAGCAATCTTTTTTGGCATTTCACTGAATTGCATGGATTGTTGGAGCACTTATGGACTAATTTTATGACTGCACTAAATATGGCACATTAATATATAGCACTCAATATATTTTTAATACATTTCATTGTTATGTATTTCTTGTTTGTACTATTTTGGGATTATCATTTTTTCTGCGATTTTTGATTTTATGCAATATACAACATAGTTATTTATAATTATATGTTATCACAGAGTGGTTCACATATATGCACAGTATCACTTTAATATTGCATATATTGCAGATTTAGCACTTTATTGTATTATCTTATTGCATGTATAAGCACATTATCACTTTAATATTGCATATATTGCTACTTAGCACTTTATTTAATATTGTCTAGCACGTTTAGCACTTTGTGTTGGATCTTATATTTTGGATAGCGCAGCGTATTTATATATATTTATTGATCTTGTACATGGTTTATGTGACATGTGTAACGCTAGCAGATAATTCAATATAGAGTTATTGGTTTTGAGACCTGTGTGGTCCATTCATTAGTGATGGCTCACATGATGTAGTATTAGCTTATTTTGAGGGTTATAATAAGTAATTAGGACCACAAAGGGAGCTAGGAGTTGGTCGATGACAAGGGACTACATATTCCAAAGAGGTAAGCCATATACCGAGTTATCCCAAGAAGCCCATATCTTTTCAAACCCGACAACCTTATCCTCTACCGTAGCCATCATGTGCTCCATTCTGCGTATGTCCTTGATACCTTGTAGAAGCTGAGCTTGGGTTGAAGGTTGAGTGGGTAACCAACATAAAGGTATGGCCCTTTTCGCTGCTAGTATGATATAGGAAGCAAGTTTGTTTGAGGCCTTTCCCAAACCAGGGAGTGGGAGACCCAGAAGGAGATGTAACGGGTCCAGTGGGATAGGGTTTCAAAAATCTGCTGAAGCATTGATAATACCAGTTCACATTGCCAAAAAATGTGGTATTGAGTCCCTATGATTTTCCCACACCTCCAACAGAGAGGCGAGAAAGAAGGGTCATAATGATGTAAAACCTCAGGGGTCCTGTACCACAAGTATAACACTTTGTATGCTGTCTCTCTCTGTGCCACATATCTGGATATTTTGAAGCTTGAGGACCATATTTTAGCCCACTGAGGGTTTGAGATTTGTTGTTATGTGAGTTGAGACCATTTGCGCATGTAGGAGTGAGACTCCGTGGAGAGTGGGAGATTCCCCTGGAGTATTTGATATATAACAGATATTAGTCGCGTTTGGTAAGGTCCCTGGGAGCAAATGTTTTCAAAGGATGTTGGTTTGGTGAGGGTAAGGGAGGGAGAAAGTTTTGATAGAAAGTGGGTTATTTGGAGATATGAGTACAGCATGTGATTTGGAATTTGGCTTTTTGTTTGGAGGTCTTGAAAGGAATGAAATTTGCGTGTGACTGAATTCACAAAATGGAGGAGTTGGAACAAACCCTCCTGAGCCCAGGGGAACATTCAGAGGTGTGAAAGACTGTCAGGAATTAAAGGGTTAAACAGTACGTTAGAGAGGGGAGGACATGGGGATGAAAGGGGAAAATTTGGTGAGGCAAGAGCGCCATATCCTGAGTGAGAACAGCATAGGGCCCAGACAGAGGTCTTGGAGTTTGGGGTCAGAGAAACAGGGAGCCCATCTCTGTCTCTGTCCATCGATTCGGGGGCCTCAGGCTAGACCAGGACACCACCACACGGAGGTGAGAGGCCAGGTAGTATTTATGAATGTCTGGAGCTCCCATGCCTCCCTGACCTCTGGGGGAAAAGATAACCGAGCTGGCCACTCAATGCGCCCCGCCTCTCTAAATAAATTTGAAAAACCACCTTTTAAGCATTTTTAGTTGGGCCATTGGGATAGGGACTGGAAGTGTTTCAAAGAAGTATAATAATTTCGGCATAATGGACATCTTCAACACGTAATCCTACCTATCCAGGAAATCGAGAGGGGGTTCCAACTAGTCAACATGGCATAGATAGACTTGAACAAGGGGAGATAATTGGCCGAATATAGGGAGGGATATGATGGTGTAAGGTGTACCCCTAGGTACTTCAGAGATGAGGTGCACCAACGGTAAGGATATGAATTTTTAAGTAGTAGGAGATCTTCGGGAGGTAGGTGAAGGGGCAGGGCTTCTGTTCTTGTCGTGTTAACCTTATATCCAGATAGTGAGCTAAACTGAGATAATAGAGCACGCAGGGATGGGAGAGATGTTTGAGGGTTAGTTGGGGTAAGAAGTACATCATCTGCAAATAGGGACCGTTTATACTCCCTTTGAGGCATGGGTCAGAGTGGGATCTGATAGCCTCTGCCAAGGGCTCCAGGCAGAGGATAAAGAGGAGTGGGGATAGAGGGCAGCCTTGCCTGGTACTGTTTGATATGGGGAATGATCGGGATGTGAAGGAGGCTAGTTGAACCTGTGATGAGGGGTTAGAGTGGAGGGATTTTAGTGCCAGGAGGAAGGGACCATGAAGCCCAAATTTAGTAAGGGTTGAAAACATATAGGGCCAGCTTAATCTATCAAATGCCTTTTGGGCATCAAGGCTAAGTATCAGGACTCTAAGTTTCAGGACTCTATTCAGCATCTCAATAAGTTCGATGGTTCGCCTGGTGTTGTCTCCCGCATGTCTAGTGGGGACAAAACCCACCTGATCTCTGTCAATTTGTTTTGTCAGAAATTGGGAGAGGCGGTTGGCTAGAATTTTTGTAAAAAGCTTGTAATCTGAGTTTAAGAGTGCTATTGGCCTGTAGTTGTCTGGGAACGAAGTATCCTTGTCCGGTTTAGGTATGACTGTGATGAAGGAGTGGAGGAACTGTTGGTGGGGGGATTTACCCTGAAGAAGTGAGTTATATAGGGATACCAGATGAGTGAAGAGTAATGGAAGGAAGGTCTTATAGTAGGAATATGGAAGGCCATCCGGGCCAAGGAACTTATGGGACGGGAGGGTCTTGACCGTACTAGTCAGCTCCTCCTCATTAATGGGGGCATTTAATGCTTGTACATCTGACTCTGATAGCTTAGGTAGCCTCAAGTCTGACATAAACATCTCAGAAGCTGCAAGGTCAAATGGGGGGTTGTGGTTGGGGGTAAGACAATTGTAGAGTTTGTCATAAAACTCACCAAACACCTGAGTCATAGTCTGTGGGCAGTAGGTGGGAGTATCGTTGGGCATTTGAGGTGGTCCGGGAAGGAGAGAGAGGGCCTAGGATTAAGCCTAGAGACTAGCATCTTGTGTGGCTTGTTTGAAAATTCAATAGAATTTTTGTTTAGCCCAGAGGAGCGATTTATCTATAGTTGACATGTCCAGAGATTTTATTCGGTTGAGTAGGGAGGTCACCGTGCGCAGCCGGCCCACCGTGGGAGAGCGAAGCAGAGAATGTTCAGCAACTAAAAGTTCAGACAATAAACAAGATTTCAAGAGGGCTGAGTTTTTCTTTCTTTGCGAGCCAACAGATATACACTGTCCTCGAATGAATGCCTTATGGGCCTCCCAGAGGGTGGACAGGCTGGACATGGAACCTGTGTTTAATTGAAAGTATTCAGTTAAAGCGGCAGAAAGTTTATTTTTGGTTTCGGGATAATTTAGCAAGGATTCATTAAGACTCCAATGACATTTCCTGGGGAATGCAGCAGAGAGGCATAGATCTAAGGTCAGTGGAGTGTGGTCTGACCAAGTAATGGGGCCCAAGTTGGACGACACTATGTGGGACAGCAAAGGGGCTGACATGAGGAAGTAGTCTAGTCTAGAGAACATCTTGTGAGGTGGGAGTAGAACGAATATTATCCACCTGTGGGGTGCTTAATCCACCATGTGTCAAACATGCGGTGGGTTTGGGTCAATTTTCGGAAGGTAGTGGCCAGGGATTGCGAAGCGGGGGATGACATGGCATTATACAGAGATTTCAAGTGGGAGAGAGGACAGCATTACAGTCTCCCCCTATTACCATAAAGGATTGGGAAAATCTTTGCAAGAGTTCAAAGGCATCAGTGAGGAATATAACCTGGCCCGCACTGGTGGCATAGATGTTCATGAGCATTATAGGATTAGACAAGTAAGTGCCTTGAAAAAATATATACCGCCCATGGGGGTCTAAGTGGGTAGACTTGATCTGGAGAGTACAAGAGCATTTTTATCAGTACTGCTATACCAGCCTTTCCAGAGGGGAAGTGTTTAGAGGCAAATTTCAGGGAACCTCCGGCTCGAAAGTGCATCTCCTGAACCAGGATTACATCCGCGCCCGAGGCCCTGAATTCCTTTAAAGCCATCCATCTTTTCTTTATAGAATTCAAGCCCAGCTATATCTACACATATATGTAGCCAGGTGACAGATGCTAATTTGCCATGGAACTTATAGTAAGAGAGACAATCAACATTAAAACTAAAAGTAATAATAAAAAAATAAAAGTAAGAGTAAGAATAAGAGCAAGAGTAAAAATAAAGAGAAAATAATAGTAAAAAAATGATGAAAGATATAACAGTCCTGTGAAAAGTGTCAAAAAAGAGACCATTGAAGAATATGTAGCATAACAACAAAAAGGCCAACTTGGCCCAAAAATGAGAACAAAAAAGAACTTCAAAAAAAGGCCTGAGAGGCAAGTGCATCAAAAGGGTCCTCGGCCGCAGCCTAAGGACATATGGGGGAGCAAGGCAGTCTCCAACATGGGGAAGGATGTGCGACATCCTGTCGCGATGATCCGCTGATGTTGTTAACAGTTCAAGCATTCCTCAAAGCTTCCGGATTATGAGCAACTGGAGGAGAATCCAAATAGTTCAAAAAGTAAGAAAATAAACAGTGCAAAAAAAAATGCAAAGTGCCTCCCTGAGAAGGCAAGTGGTAAGGCAAAGCAGTCCCTTATAGGGGTCGACTAGGAGTCGAGTTCCCATGTGGGAAGGAAGAAAGAGGAAGAAAAACAGAAGGGTGACCTTCAGCATATCAAGTGGGTGGCCTGGAGCATTGAGAGCCCTGAGGTGTGGAGTAGGCCCTCGATGCTCTTCCTCTCACCGGTGTCCAAATCCTGGATGGGGCCGAGAGGTGTCACGGGGTGGCAGGAGAGGCCTGGTCAAACTCTGCAGGGAGCGGGGTAGGCCTAGGCGCTTGAGGAAAGCATCTGTCTCCTGAGGGTCATGTAGGATGTATTGGACCCCTTCCATAGTGACATTTAGGCGGAAAGGGAAGCCCCAGTAGTAAGGGATCTTGTGCTGTTGTAGGTGGGAGGAGATGGTGCCTTAGAGAGCGACGTTTTGCCAGTGTGATTAAAGAGAGGTCACTGAATAATTGAATTTTATCTCCTTTGTATTCAATATTGGACCTGTTGCATGTGGCCCCGGTCAGAGACTCTTTACTTTCATCTGGCAGGGGGTTTAGGAGCCAAGGACTTATGGGCTTGGTCCAGGCTCCAATCTATGTCCACAATTTCAGGTGCCAGGGCATTGAAGAGGCCTAAGAGGTATGGCCTTATGTTGTTGTCTGCTACCTTTTCAGGGACACCAGGGATTCTAAGGTTTTGGCGCCTTTCCCTGTTGTCAAGGTCCTCTTGCTGCAGCTACAGCTGGGATACAGAATTCTTTAGGAGAGCATTCTGCTCTTCAAAAGCCTGTACATATTGCAAAGTCTCGTCAAATTTTGTTTCCAGGGTTGCTGTGCACTCACCGAGCGTGTCTATTTCCCCTCTGAGTTCTCTAGAAATCTTCTCCATCTCCTGAACAATGTCCCTGGTAACTTGTTGGGCCAGGACCTGTAGTTTGAAATCCATCAGCTCAGGTGTTAGTATTGGCTGAGGAGAGGGGGGTATGTGTAAGGGGAGAGCCTGCTGGTGAGTATCCTCTGCTATCAGGGTACTGACATAGTCCTCCGGCTCTCCCTGTGTAATTGAGGCCAGGGATTGGGGCCTAGCCAGGAAGTGATCCATAGTAGAGGAGGCTGCGGAGGTTGTGTGGCTCGATAGAAGGATTGCTGGTCCCCAATTTTGCCCATGAAGTGCCAGGGGGGATTGAGGAGACATAGAGGCTTACCCCTGGATCGATTGGTGGCTGTTGAAGCTGGTCAGGGGCCGGAACAGGATCGGAGCTCAAGAGTCACGCGTCCGCCATCTCGGAAAGCTGTGCATGCGCCTGCAAGGTATTTTTTGAAATACAAAAAAGCTGAATGTACTCACAGGAGTCAAAATGAACAAAAAAATGGTATTTGATATTGGTAGCTAGAAAGAATTTCTGCAGACTTAAAATAAATATATTTAGTGAAACACTTGCACATGAGCATTAAGTAAATCCTTACCTCTGCATTTAGATACCCAGTGTAAATATTACCTTACTTAAGATGCTTATTACTTTTCAGTTCTTTTCATCTTTGATAGTTGTTATATTAAAATGCACAATTTACAGAAAATAATGGAAATAGTTAGTAAATATATTTATAGTAATATATAGTAATATTCAAGCACACAACACTGTGTCAAGGACACAGTGTTGTGTGCTTGAAATAAAAAAAGGAGCATTGAAAGCTGATTCTTAGCCAGTTCATATTAATGGAGAGCCAAAGGTGTATAGCAAAAGGAAATTATTGTTGGGACTTTATATGAGACCATGACCATCCAGTACACAGGTCTCCATCCCTATTAATATGGAAAGAAGAGAAAATGGGGACAAAGGGGGTAATGGGACTTTGTATGAAACAACACACTAGGGTAGAATGAATCAATCAATAAGATAAATAGGATATAATATGACATATATAATAACATAATTGAGCATAGTACAATGCATGGTAATTATAATAAATCAATAAGTATGTTACAGAGTAAGATATAACATGATTGTTAAATCACATAAAAATATAATTGATAGCATAGTATACATAGTAACACATGATTAATGATGAAACCAGCAGTATAACCAAAATATGTACAAACATGATAGGTTTTTAAAATAATTGATGATTCAGCTTAATACCCTTATGCTTATTATCTTACAATTATTATTTGTTACAGAAGCCTATTGGGCCCATACATATCACTGTAGCTGTGTCAAGTTTTATCTTTCTTATGGATTACGTTTTCACTCCTGGTTATCGGGCTCCCCCTGTCGCCACATTGCTGCCACCTCAGCTCCTGGGGGGCAGCAATTGTAAGATAATTTACCAATCATGTTTTATCTTACTCTGTATCTGTAACATACTTATTGATTTAATATGATTACCATGCATTGCACTATGCTCAATTATGTCATTAAATATTATATCCTATATATCTTATTGATTGATTCATTCTATCCTAGTGTGTTGTTTCATACAAAGTCCCATTACCCCCTTTGCCCCCCCCCCCCCCTTTGTCCCCATTTTCCCTTCATTCCATAATAATAGGGATGGAAACCTGTGTACTGGATTGTCATGTACTGATTCATTCTACCCTAGTGTGTTGTTTTATATAAAGTCCCATTACCCCCTTTGTCCCCATTTTCCCTTCTTTCCAAAGGTGCATAGCAAACAGCATAAATGCTCAAAGCAATTACACATATTTTTTTAAAAATAACACCTTGAATTCTTCTAAGTATCACTGGCACTGATAAGAACATACATCCTTACATGGAATTAAAAATATAATTTGCATAGATAAGGAACATTCGATGTAGTACAATTTTTGTTGTGAACTATATTGCAAAAAAAAAAAATGCTCAGCTTAATCTATTGTGTCTTTCTTTTTCTTGCATTTAAAATAAAATAAAGAATTACCAAATGTGAATGAAGATTTGTATATTTAGTGCAGGACTGGACTTAAAAAAAAAAACAGGCACAGGGGCGTGGCTAGCCAGTTGAGTGAATGGATGCTCACTGAGAGAGCTCCTCTCTGCCACGGGCCAGCGGGGACTATAACACCGACTGGGAGCCTCGTTTCAGGGCACCGACAGCACCACAGGATACAGGGGCACTCCAAGATGCCATCCAGAAAAAGAAAAGAGGACACACAACCGAGTAAACTCCCAGACTACTTCATGCTGCAGCGCTGTTATACAGATCAAGATGGTGGCGGCAAGCAGGGAGAGCACACATGCGGCTCTCATACACAGAGCAGCGCGGCACCAGTAATGAACTCCGGCCGCTTCAACAACAAGCCAGGTAAGAGGAACTACACTCCACCTCCATCAGCTTCATCTAGCCCAGCAAAAGCAGGCAAAAGTTGGACTGTACTGAGGGAGAAGACGTGGAGGTAAGCCTGGATTTATCACTAGATGATACCAGGGAACTAGAGGATTCTATAACTGACTTTCCCACTGCTAATACCCCAGTAATGGATACCACTCTAAAGGATATGTTAGTGTCCCTGAGATCCACTTTGCATGCAGATATCTTAGCATTGACCCGGCAATTTAAGTCAGAAAATTTCCACAGTGAATAAGAGAGTATCGCATGTGGAAGCAAAAAATGGGTGAATTCGCCTCCACCTTTAATGATTTAGTGGATGCCCACAATGACAGGGAAGATGACATGCTGCAGATGAAACTCAAACTGGCAAATTTAGAGGACAGATCTAGGAGGAACAATGTTAAAATAAGGAGGATCCCTGAGACAGTTAAACCTCTAGATCTGAAGGGTTATTTCATCCAAATTATGAAAACGGTTCTCCCCGATACATCCCAGGAAGAATTCATTATAGACCGCATCTACAGGTTACCAAAGCCAAAGCATATTGCCGCACACCTGCCAGAGATACTACTGTCAGAATCCACTTTTACCATACTAAAGACCACTTTATGGCAGCAACTAGGCGCCGAGATTCACTACCACCAGACCTGCAGGATCTTTCCTTCTTTGCAGACTTGTCGGCCTTAACCATGCAGCAATGTAGACAACTGGCCACCATTACAAAGCCCCTGAACAACCACCATATCACCTATCACTGGCTTTACCCAACGAAGCTGCTGGTAACAAAAGATGGCACCATACATTTAATCTCCAATATGAAAGAAGGCCTCCGTCTCATGTGGGAATGGCAAATCATTGCTTCTGACACCACAGATGAAACCAACCTCTGCTCACCAATATCAACCAGCAATAAATAAGTCACCGAAATAGGCTGAATTACTTTGCATGAGTCCCATACTCCTAAACAGTTCCCTGATGGCCCAGGGGATAGCCGCATTCTCTGTTTTTTTTTCAGTTACCCCCACAAGTTGAGCAGTTGTTACTACCGCACAGATTCTCCCCAGAATCACAAGTTGTTATACTGTTATCTTTCTTTGAACCTTACATAACTGTTTTTTCTAAAGGTTTTTCCTAAGGACCCAACCATCCTTGTGCACTATTATGGAGGACTGCTTCTCATCGTCAAACGACCATCTACCTACCAGGATCATCTCACCCAGAACCAGGTAGTTTGACACCACATTGGTACCCACCACTCAACCATACACTGACACTAAAATCAGCTCAACATGCCAATCAAAATGACATCCTTCAATGTTAAAGGACTGAACAGCCCTCATAAGAGGCAAATGGCATGGAAGGAAGCCAAAAAACTCCACAGTGATGTAATGTTTCCAAAAAACTCACTTTGCTTCTCACAAACCACCTACCTTCCAACACCGCCAATTTCCCCACATTTTTCAAGCGAACTGCGCTTCAAAAAAGAGGGGAGTGACAATAGCCATCAAAGACTCCATCCAATTCCAAAGCTTAGACGTTCATTTGGATGAATCAGGAAGATATCTAATCCTTCTTTGTGAACTCAACAATACCAAATACACATTGGTCAATGTGTACTTACCCAATACTAAACTTTCTTTTGTGAATAAGATTTGGAAAAAAGTCTCAGCAATGAGACAAGGACATGTTATCGTGTGTGGAGACTTTAATACAATCCCTGACAAAGATCTGGACTCATCCAGTGATACAAGAAACCAACAGCGCAGAGCAACTCTAGATGCTTTATCTCCTCATCAGGTCTTTATGACGTGTGGAGATGCCAACACTCGACATAAAAGGACTTTACGTTCTATTCCAGTGTACATCACAAATACTCTCGCATAGACCTGTTTTTGGTAGACAAATTTATTTTACAACAAGTTGTAAAGTCAGAACTTCATTGTATTACATGGTTGGACCATGCTCCGATATCCATTGGTGTGGGGGATCATCGTACCGAGACCAGGGCTAACAGGTGGCGTAATGACATCTACATCCTATCTCAACCTCACAATTCAGAACAAATTGAGAAAACACTTAAAGAATTCTTTGCCATCTCCCCCTTGGTCGATGATTTCTTCATATTGTGGAACACCCACAAAGTCTACATTAGAGGCTTGCTCATACAGATAAGCGCAAAAATAAAGAAGCAAAGGTCAGAACATCTAAATGAATTACTAACAAGAATCCATCATTTAGAAAATCTCAAGCAGAAATCCACACAAAAAATCAGGGACTCACTGTTCAATACTAGACAGAGTTACGAACCCACCTGATAATGCAACACGACTAATAAATACCTTCCAGCAAGAACTCTCTAGAATCCAAAACTTCTTCCTAACCTGGTCTGATCGTTTAGCAGCGTACAAAATGTTAATACTTCCAAAATTAATATACTTCTTCAGAGCTTTGCCAATTCAAATACCTACCTCATTTTTCACCACAATGCAAAAACAAATTTCACATTTTGTGTTGGTGGGGAAGTGGGCTAGATGCTCATCTAAATTGCAGAGCAAAAACAAATCCGTGGGAGGTATGGGTTTACCATTATTAAAAGACTACCATACAGGCAGCTGTCTTAGACCAACTCAAAAATTGGTTCACCAACCCAACCATAAAACCCT
Source organism: Lithobates septentrionalis (assembly GCA_037952835.1). Taxonomy (NCBI): domain Eukaryota; kingdom Metazoa; phylum Chordata; class Amphibia; order Anura; family Ranidae; genus Lithobates; species Lithobates septentrionalis. The sequence continues at coordinate 772,747 of JBBDGP010000091.1, read as the reverse complement.
GGTGTCAAATAGAATTAGCATGGTTAAACAATAAATCTCCACTATCACTTCTTATGGCTTCCAATGTAGCTAAAAATAGCGAAATATCAAACCACCCTACTATACAAGCAACAGTTCAGGCCTGGTCTGAACTTAGATTAAAAGGGAATTCTACCCGACGACTAACATCCCAATCCCTCTGAATCACTCCAGTGGATAATCCCCAACATACAGCTCCACAAATGGTTAGAAAAAAACATCCTAAATGTAGCAGATATCACTATAGGAGATGCATTGCTGCCTTTCACAACCATACAGTACAACAGAAATTAAACATTCCAAACTCAGAATTCTTGACTTATACCCAGATTTCCTCCTACTACCATAAGACGAAGACCACTCATATCTCGATTATAGAAAAAGTATGGACTTATACCCACTCATGTAACCCCAAACTGAAGGGCATAACACTAATTTACAATTCACTGAAATTAAAAGACGCATTCACTAAGTACAAACCTTTAGTGAATTGCGAAAAAGAACTTGGTAAAGAATTCTCAGATCTCCAGTGGAAAAATGCAATCAAATGTAATCACAAATTCTCTAGATGCTCAAATTATGAAGAATTAACACAAAAACTTATGTTGAGGTGGTATTTTACACCATACATAATGGCTAAATTATCAAAGGAGAACTCAAACCTGTGCTGGAGGGGATGTGGACAGGTGGGAACCCTGGTACACATACTGTGGTCATGTCCTAATCTCTGGCTTGAAATTTAAAACTTATTATCAAAGATAACAGAAAGCCAGGTGAAACCGAACATAAAACAAGCTATCCTCAGTTTAAATATGAATCAATACCCAACCACGTTTAAATCTATAGCTACACATATCTTACTGGCAGCTCATTCAGCAATAGTGTATAAATGGAAATCTATGGATATCTCTAACTTAAGGGACATCACAGCCAAAATAAACACAATAGCTGAATATGAACAGATATTAGCATATAGAGATAGCAACTCACTCAAGTTGAAACTAACTGGTCCCCATGGAAAACCTTTTCTTCTTCTTTTCACACCTTAGCTACCTAAGTAGTAGTTTAAGCTTTCCTGAAATTCATTCTTTTTTATCTTTAAGGTGATTTAAATGACATGTATTCACTATATGCTGTTACTTTTCAAAGTAATTGACCACATATAGAGTTACAAATAAGATTGGGGGGTTTCCCTCTGAGGGCACAGCTAGGTTCCACGGGGGTGCCCAGGAGGGAGACTACTCTCTGTTCATATATTCGTTATTGTAACATTTAGAAGTATCCAGAAAATGTTGATTAATAAAGAGGAATGGAACAATTATTATACTATATAGATTGCTGTAGTTTACTACGCATATTAGGCATCATTCTCACGAGGCGGATCCGCTGCCTCGGAGTCCGCCTCTGTCCGCCAGCTCAGCAGGGATCTCTCCGTTGATCTCCGTTGAGCTGGCAGATGACAGGTCCCTCTCTGCTCACTGAGCAGGCAGGGGCTTGTCGAGCGCCGCTAGTTACTATGGAGATATCGGTCGAAAACAGACAGCATGTCTGTTTTCATCAGATCTCACCCGATCCACCAGGGAGAGATGCAAATGTAGGGGCATCTGTCTGATTTTAGCGAATTGGACCAGGTCAGATGTCAGCGGACATGTCACCGCTGACCTCCATCGCTCCATAGACTAGCATGGAGTGCCCATTCAGGTCCGCCGACAAAACTGACAGGTGGACCTGAACGGTCCGACAGTGTGAAAGGGGCCTTTATATAAAAAAAAAACAGGGACTTACCAGCTTCTAGTGCTTGTCTATTGATAGTCAAAATCGTATGACTTAAAACAAAAATGCACAAATAATGGTACATGTTTGTATTTAGCATTTGCAATGCCTTCACTTCTTTTCATCACCACTGTTAGGATGAAAGAATGGAGCTAAGTTAAAGGCCGGTTTGCAGCCTACTGTCAAAGACGTGCATTGGTTTCTAGACATTGCCATGAGGACTATGTTAAAAAAACAAAACAAAAAAAAAACAAATACCATTCAGCTAAGGAAACAGTCTTTTTTTTTTTTTTTTTCTTTTTTTTGCCACATCAGAAAACCTTTTCAGGGGTCTTAAATCAACTTTGCAGTTCATTTTCATTTAAAAAAAACCCACCAGAGTCTCATCATCGTGGCCTTTGCTATATCAAAAAAAAAGGGGAACACAAGAATAGTATAAACATAGTATAAAAATGCTATTCCGTATCACGCCCATTAATATACTTAACCACGTCTCTATTCCTAGATTTAACTCCCATTTCCTTTTACTTCTATTTCCTCCCTCCCCATCCCCTCCTACCCCCTCCCCGGGTCCCCCCCATCCCTCCTCTCCAAGGTCTATTTTTCTTCTAACCTCCTTTAGTCTAATGCTGGCCATACACTATACGAACAATCGGCCGAAAAATTTTTCGTATAGACACTTCGTTCGTTTTTCGGCAAGTTAATGGGTACAAATCGATAATCGTTTGTGATGTTTTTGGGGTAAAAAAACGAATGGGAAGTTTGGTAAATTTCTGCTGAACATACGATAAATTGCAAGGTTAATGTGTTTCCCGTCCGAACTTTCTGCACTAGGTATATGTAAAAAAACGAACAAAAAATTATTTATTCATGTCCACTGAACAATTTATCGGTCATTATATGATGGCAGGATCGTTTGCGGTCACGGTCGAACGTTCGTTTTTCGAAAATGGGTTCGGCCGATTTTCTGTATAGTGTATGGCCAGCATTAGGCTTTGAATTCTTTGGCATAACTCCATGTTTTTTTTTATTTTTTCCAGCGGTCCCACCTACCCATGTTCCCACTTCCTGTTTCCTCGAGCAAGCTCCCCAAGGTCTCCATATTGCAAGTCTCCTCTACAGCATCGAACCACTCCCATATCTCTGGGGACTCTCTCCTCTGCCAATTCCTCTGTATCGTTCTTTTTGCAGCATTCAGTAGCTGCGGTACCAGTGACTGTTTATATTTTTTTGAGTCTCTTGTTCCCCCATGGAACAGGACCTTCCAAGGGTCTTCTACCACCTCTATTTCCGTGATCTTTTTAATTAATTCTAGTATTTTACTCCAGAAGTTTTTAATTTTGGGGCAGCTCCACCACAGGTGACCCATTGTACCTACTTCTTGGCAGCCTCTCCAACAATTGGCTGACCCTTTCTGGTATTTACTAGTTATCTCTGGAGTGAGGTAGCTTCTACTAATGCATTTGTAGTTCATTTCTACCGTTCGGGTGTCCATTGCTTAATGAGCGATCATTTTCAAGATTCTTTTAATTGTGACTAAATCCTTCTTAGTGCCAAAATCTCTTTCCCATTTGGCTATAAATGGCGGTATCTCCAATTTTTCTGAGGTCATCAAAATTTTGTATATTTGAGAGATTGTATTTTTTGGGACCTCTTTATCACACAACCTCTCAAAGTCTGTCAATTGATCCCCGACCTGATCGGGTGTGGTAACGTATTGATAAAGTGACTTAATTGGAGATATCGCCATCTCTCTAATCCCCGTGGTTCCCTTCCGTGTATAAGTTGTTGGAGTGGTATAATTTTCCCTTTGTTCATTATTTCTCTTAGTTGTGATTTCCCCCAAAGTGCTTCTTTTCCTCTAATATTCTCCATCCCTGGTGCGAAAAAATTGTTATCTATTAGTGTGATCAGTGGTGAATTGTAATTCCCATTAACTTTCTTATATACCCCATCCCATATTCTAAGCACATTTCAAGTTATGACATGTGTACTGTTATCTAATAATCTAAAGTGTGGGGGATTCCATATAATAGTGCCTAGTTGTGCATTACTAATATTTTCCTCTATTTTCACCCATTTTTTTAACTTTTCCTTCCTCGTCCATTCTACCACCCTTGATAGTACTACAGCTTTATAATACATCTGCACATCGGGTACTGCCAGGCCGCCATCTGTTTTCCTTTGTTTCAATATCTGAAACTAGACTCTGGGGTTTTTGTTTTCCCAAATGAAGGTCATAATTATTTTTTTTAACTTTCTCAGGTAATACTGGGGTAGTGGCACTGGTAGCATCTGGAAGTAATATATAATTTTGGGTAATAGAACCATTTTGATGACATTAATACGTCCGATCCATGACAGGGCCTTGCCGGAGAATCTCTTACAGTCTAATCTGACAGCATCCAGAAGCGGTAAATAATTACTTGTGAATATCTTTTGGATTGTGTTAGTTAGCTTGATACCCAGATATTTTAATTCCTTAGTCCATTTAAAACGAAATTCTTTTTTCAAAGTCGCTTCCTCTGTCTTACTTATATTTATATTTAATACTTTCGATTTGTTCATATTTATTTGGAAGTTAGATACCTCTCCATACTTCCTCACTGCTTTTACTAGTTTGGGTATAGTAGAGATCGGGTCCGTTACATAAAACAGCACGTCGTCCGCAAACGCTGTGACTTTGTGCTCTTCCTCTCCTACCTTCACACCTCTAATATCGGGGTCTCTTTGTATTGTTGCCAAGAGGGGTTCCATAGCTAGGACGAAAAGCAGCGGGGACAGGGGGCACCCCTGTCTCGTGCCGTTTTCCATCTCGAATGGTTGAGATATTAACCCATTGATTTTTACTACGGCAGTTGCATGATGGTAAAGAGTTTTAATCCTCCGGATCATTTTAGGAGCTAGTCCCATAGTCTCCAAGGTCTGGATCATGAACCCCCAGTCTACTCTGTCAAATGCCTTTTCAGCGTCGATTGACAGAAGCAGTCCTGGGGGCCCACTCTCCTTCATTTTTCCCAATAGGAGAAGAGTCCTGACCCCATTGTCCCTCCCCTCCCTATTGGGAACAAACCCTACTTGGTCTGGGTTAACTAACGAATTCATAAATTCCTTTAATCTCTCTGCCAATACTTTTGCATAAAGCTTTGTGTCATTATTCAGCAAAGAGATTGGGCGATAGCTCGAGCATAGTGATTTCTCTTTACCTTCTTTCAATATAATTGTAATAGAAGCTTTTAGTACCACCCTACTCATCTCAAAGCTGTCCCCCAGACCGTTTATGTAGCGACATAGCCTAGGTACTAATGTTTCTTTAAATGTTTTATAATAAAGTATTGTTAGGCCGTCCGGGCCAGGGCTTTTCCCGGATGCCGTTGCTGCTAAAGCTTTCCTGATTTCTTCTTCTGAGATTGGTCTTTCTAATATTTCTCTACCTTCCTCTGAAATCTTGGGAAGCGCTGCCTTTTTTAGATAGTTGTTATATCTTAATCTCCTATTTTTTAAAGAGGTGTCTTGCCTGGGGACTGAATATAGGTCTTTATAGTAGTTCTTAAAGATCTCCGCTATACTTCTAGTTGAATATTCCATATGGCCTTCTTTGGTCTGAATTTTTTCTATAAAGTTCCTGGCTTTCTTCTGTTGGATAGCAACATGGTTTAATATCTTACTTCTGGTATTTCACTTCCTGTTTGACACAGCCAGGTAGGAATGAAACACATCAAAGCTCTGTGATCAGAAGAACAATGCCTTGGCTCAAGCCCACCTGCTGTGACATGTGGGAATACAAGTTTCAAAGAGACGCTGGCCCTGCTGGACAATTTAGCATGCTTCCTGGAGAATGGGCAGACATTTGGGAGGGATACCTCCTCGGCAATGTGTATTGGATAAAGGCAAATGGGGGTGGCTACGAGTGGGCGTGTATGTTTGAATGAAAGGAACACATAGGCTTTTGATCTTTCTCTTTTGGCTGCTGAGAAGCCTGCTGTAAGGTCATCCCTTTTGCTATCTTGGGACCTTGCTCTGACCGAGGGCTTGGGCATATATTCCATGAGGCCCAGACCCCTTTTACATCCAGAACCCGCAGAGGAAACCATGTATGATAAGTATCTTTGATATTTCATTGTTGTTATATGTTGTAGAGATGTGCTGTTAGTATAGTGTGTTCTGATTGTAGGCTATGTAACATTGTAATACTCTTTTAGTACTTTTATGATAGTTTCCTAACTCCTTGGGAAATAAAAATAAGATATTGTTTACTAGCAGCACCGTGTGTTTGGTTTCATAGCTAACCTGGTATTATTGTGATATTAACAATAGCATGTGCTCAGAGTTTAATAGACCAACTAATGATAGGGACTAGACAAATTAATACGCAGATATAATATTAATAATTTATATCGATTTCTACATCTTCTTTTGTACTATTTTTGCTAACTGTTTGCTGGGTTTATTACCCCATCTAAATCTCTCCCAGGCTATCTTATTAAATGTTACTCTTGACTCCTGCTCCATCGCGGTTTTCAGCTCCGATCTTTTAATAACCATCTGCTGGTGTATCTCTTGGGGGAGCTGGCACGCTTGTTTTTTATGTTTTTGTTCTAATCCTGCCAGGTTAGCCCTTAGTTTTTGAATTTTGGCCCGTCTATCCTTCTTCCTCGCCCCCATTTCCACCAAGACCCCCCTGATATAGGCTTTATGAGCCTCCCATAGCGTAGCTCCCGACACTTCCCCCGTGTCATTTACCTCAAAATAGTTTTCTAATTCCTTTCTAATTCTATTGACACCCTCCTCCTTCTTTATCAACTCCTCATTTAGCCTCCACTGCCCCCTATCGGCCTGACCTCTACCAGTTGTCCTTTCCATGGTCATAGGTGCGTGATCTGAGTAGGTTATATTTCCAATCTTGGACTCTACTATCTTATCAATCGCCCGATATTCGACTAGTCCCCAATCAATCCGGGAGTAAGACCTGTGTTACAGGGGAGAAAAACGTATAGTCTCTTTTGGTTGGATGTTGAACTCTCCAAATATCCACCAATTGGTAGGTGGAGAGTTTTTGCTTTAACTCTTTCAAGTGGACGCAGTTTCTCCCCTGTGTTCGGGCCGTACTGTCTAAATCCGGATTAAGACAAAAATCAAAATCACACATTAGTATTAGATGTCCTCTCATAAACTTCATTATTTTCCCCAAAATATTAGCTAAGTACTTCGTCGGATTCTTGTTTGGAGCATAAATGTTGACTAATGTATATTCTGCTTCATTTAGTCTACCTCTGAGGCACAGATATCTACCTTCTGGGTCCACTAATCTTTCCTCCAGCACAAACCTTGTTTTCTTTGCAAAGCCAATGGCCACTCCCCGTGCCCTATTAGAGATGGTATCTCCTTGGTACCAGACTGGGTATTCGTTTGAGAACAATCTAAGTCTCGATTGGAGTGTAATATGTGTCTCTTGCAAGAACACCACATCTGGGCCCAATAATTTTAACTCGTTAAAGATATCCCATTTTTTCTTGGGAGTGTTAAGGCCTTTGATGTTGTATGTTTTAAATTTTATTGTGGCCATGACCCTTTTTCCATTCTCCTAAATTCTCTCTTTACCCTAGACCTTGGAGAGTTTTCCCTCTTTCTTGATATTGAGATTGGACGGGACCCCTTCCCTCTACTCCCCCTCCCTCTCCCACCTTCTCCCCCCCCACCACCCCCCCATCACCCCCACCACCTCCCCCCTTCTCCCACCTCCCCCCCATTGGTCCTCTCAGGACCCTTAGACCAGTGAGGGTCACTTGTATTGTGTCCCACCATTGGTCTCCTTCTCTAAAGGTGGAGCTCTAGGTGTGTCATCCCTCCAGTCCGTGCTGCCTTAGTGACCGGACACACTAGGTTTCTACTGACGGGTCTTTTTCACTAATATTGTGGATTAATTTTGGTCCTAACCCACCCCCTCCCCCCCGCTCCCTCCCCCCACAGATCCCCCCCACCTCCGCTTGTCCTCTCACATCTGGACTACACTCAACTCAATCCAACTTTCATTAGACCAGTCCAGCATCTGGGGCACCTGCAAGCCCAATTTCTCACAGAACTCCTCTAATTCTCCCGGGAATCTTAGTCTTGCAGATCTCCCGTCCTTGCTACCCACCAGGCAGGCTGGAAATCCCCATGTGTATTTTATATTTTGATTTATCATTTGCTCCAGTAGGGGTTTCAAATGTCGCCTTCTCGCCAGTGTGTCTTTGGCCAGGTCCGCAAAGACTTGAATTCTTGCCTCTTCAAACTGTAGTGGGGTATGCCCCTTCAATTGAACCCATATCTTTTCCTTGTCCTCATAGAACCTGAATCTCACAATAATGTTGCGACTTCTTTCTACCCGTTTGGTATCTAGCCTACCCACCCGGTGCACCCGTTCGATTTTTGGGAAGTCTTTCCCTCCCAGTCCCAGAATTGGGCCAAAGATAGTTGCTACAGTCCTCCTCAAATCCTCCCCCCTACTTTCCGGGACCCCTCTGAGTCTCAGATTTTGTCTTCGACCCCTGTTTTCCTGATCTTCCATTCTGTAGCAAATTTTTATCTGATTTTGTTGAGTTGTTTTAAGTTGTTCTTTTAATTCGGAGATTTCCCGTTCCTGTTTGACTGACTTATCCTCAGCTTCTTCCACTCTGGTCAGAAGGTTGCCCAAATCTAACCTCAACATACCAATCCCTGCTTTGATAGAGGTTTCCAGGGCTTTAAACATTTCTGCTAATTCGTTTTTTGTGGGCAGTTGTAGATCCTGTCTATGCTCTTCTATTCTAGATGCCTCCAGCGTGTTGTCGGCTAGTAATTCCTCTCTTGAATGATCAGGAGTCTGGTCTTCCCTCTCGTTTAGACCCTTCTTCTTTTTGTCTGCCATATTTGATTTTTGGGTTTCTTGATGGGCGCTCCCCGGGCTCCCCCCTTGACCAAATATTGCTTAATAGTACTTCCAGCAGCGTTCCCTGGTAGATTATCTTTTGGGGTTTTCGGTGGTCCCCCCTTCCCGGTTTTAGATGCGTTCCGGCTCATGCTATTTTCCTGCTGAGCTATCTTAGTTTGATTTTAATCTGTGTGTCCAACACTCTCAACAAATAGTCCCGGGTACAACTCTCCCCCGCTAATTAACCAATAGATCTGAGGTTGTCAGTGTAGATACAAGTGTGGCAGTAGTAAGCTATTAGCGACTTGAATGAGACTCTATGGTACTGAGTTTAGCCCCGTGTCGCAGTGTCTGGCAAGCATGTTTCCAGGCTATTTTCTGGTATACCAGTATTGTGATACAAGGAACTCACAACGGTAGCTTATGAGTGTGTTAGACATAGTCTACCTAGCCTGAGCCTAGCTTCCCATGCTGTAGGAGTGAATATAGTGTACAGGTACAATGCTGCAATTCCACAGAGCGAGTTAGTTGCAGCTTTGGTTGTATCTAAAGCACTTTTTTTTCTCATTAAGATTTTTATTTAGGAGAAAGTAAGGTTAATAACATGTAAAGTCCGTACGCGCAGATGCAACTGCGGATGTTTTGATTTTCAATACATCATAAGAAAAAACAAGGAAGATATCAAACCTTGAACCATAGATTGGCTATAAGTCTAAACAAACATGTATCTTATAGTATGGTTACAGTACTTGTATTTGATCAGCAAAAAATTTAAATGCAGACTTATAAGGAGTCTTACTGACCACTTTTCATTAATTTCACGCCGTTCATCGTTAATAAGTACAGAGTGTCCGTATTATTATCACATGCTATATATTCATCGCATCCGCTTAAATTTTAGTGTCTAATGTATAGATGAAGAGGAGTAGAGAGAAAGGAAGGGAAAAAAAGATAAAGAAGAATAAATGTAGAACCAATGTGCCATTCTTAGGTTTACTTTAAATCACCGTTATAGAGACCGTGGAATGTATTCTGATCTTACCTATTCCCTCTGTGTCTACGAGAGTCTGTTATTTGCAATTTCCCTGTAAGTTTGAGAATACCTGAAACTTAACCATGGTTGCCATGTCTTATGAAATCTTTCCACATTACCTCTTTCCTGGGCCAAGGTGTCCTCCATCTCATAAATCTCACGGATTTTCAGCAGCCACTCCGAGATGGAGGGAACCCTGGGTGAATTCTAGTGCAAAGGGATTAGTGATTTTGCTGCGTTAAGCAAGTGTTTGGTCAGGGACTTTTTATATCTCCTGAAAGAGAAGTTAGTCACATGTAATAGGCAGCATGCCGCATTCAGATTCAGGCTTGTGTCTGTAATCAGTTTGATTAAGTTTCGGACTTTTTCCCAGTAATCTTTGATCAGGTTACATTGCCACCAGATATGTGTCAATGTTCCCGTTTCTTGTTGACACCTCCAGCACATCTCTGATCTCTGATTGTCCCATTTATGAATTCTGTCAGGAGTATTGTACCAGTGCATTAATAATTTGTAACTAGTTTCTTGCTGTCTCGTGTTCATAGAGCATTTATGTGCCATTATGCAAGCATACCTCCATTGTTTCGTTGAGATCTCTGTCTTCAGGTCCTCCGACCACCTCCTCCTGTGTTCATCCTCCGCCATGCCTTTCAGATTTTGTAGCCACGAATAGGCAATTGAAGTGGCCCTCTCCAAAGGAGATTTGCTGTGGCAAACCGATTCTAGTTCAGTCAGGGGTCTGAACAGGTCGCTAGGGTGCGTAAATTTTTTTAAGTAACTCCTAATCTGAAAATATGTCCATTGTCGAAGGAGGGGGAGATTACTTTCTGATTTAATGGATAGCCAGTCTTTAAGTTTATCTCCCTGGAAACAATCGCCTGCAATCAGGGGACATCTGTCGGTTGTGTTTAATAGGGAGGAATTTTGGTCACCTGGGGGAAAGTCAGGGTTGTCCTTCAATGGTGTTAATGGGCTGGGGAGTGTTGTAATGTCTTTTTGTTCTGCTAAGATATTTGTTATTTCTAAGGTGGTTCCTGTCAAGGGGTGATTTTTCAGTACGTTTGGATATTTTTTTCGTGGAATCCAGGGTAAATAGATTAGAGGGATGGGACTTAGGTCTGCTTCTAAAGAGACCCAATCTTTCGCTTGTGCATGACAGTGCCAGTCAATGATCCTTGTTATATGGGACGCGTAATAATAGTGTTTGAAGCTTGGTAATCCGATCCCTCCAAAATCTTTGGGTTGTGTTAGTTTAGATAATTTTATCCTAGGTTTCTTATGTTGCCAGATGAATCCCAGTATGGCGGAATTCAAAGTTGCAAAAAATTTCTGTGGTATTTTCACTGGCAGAGTGCGCATAAGGTAAAGAAATCTAGGTAGTATCACCATCTTAATAATGGCTGCTCTCCCAAACCACGAAAAATATCCTAAGTTCTAATCTCTGAGGTCCCTCTCGCAACTTCTAAGGAGTGGTATATAGTTCCTCTCAAATATAGATTGCAACTGAGGTGTCAACCAGGTTCCTAGGTACTTCAATGCTGAGGGTTCCCATCTAAATGTTGAATTTACAGTGGTTTGTTTAAGAATCTTGTCTGGTAGTGAAATGTTTAGAGCCTCGGATTTGGTGTAGTTGATTTTCAGGTTCGACAGGTATCCGTAATGTGAGAAATATTTTAGTAGGTTAGGGAGGGATATCAATGGATCAGTCAGGAAGAACAATAGATCATCGGCATAAGCTGCCACCTTAAACTCCCTGTCCTTCACCTTAAATCCATGGACCGCCCCGTTAGATTTAACTTTTCTGATAAAGGGTTCTAAAGCAAGGATGAATAATAAAGGTGATAGAGGGCAACCCTGTCTGGTTCCGTTTGTAATGTGCACTTTCCTTGACAGCGTACCATTAATTTTCAATTGTGCTGATGGGTTGTGGTATAACGTGGAAATCCACGACATCATGCGTGGTCCCAACCCTATGTGTCCACATACTGCCAGCATGTAGTCCCATGCTACTGTATCGAAGGCCTTCTCCGCATCCGTGGAAAGGAGAAGGCCCTCGATATTTCGCGTTTTTGCTGTGTGGATCAAAAGTAAGGCCTTGATAACATTATCTTTGGCTTCTCTGCCTGGAACAAAGCCCACTTGCTCCAGTCCTATCAGCCCTGGGAGGAGGGGACCCAACCTTAGTGCAAGAATTTTCGCGAATAATTTAACGTCGAGATTCAGCAAGGATATGGGTCTGTAACTAGCACATTCCCCAGGGTCCTTTCCCTCTTTTGGCAAAATCGCTATGTGTGCTGAGAGAAAATCGGGTGTTAGTCCCCTTGGTGATGACATGGAGTTCAATGCATTTCTGAGAGGATCTGTGAGAATGTCAGTGAAGGTTTTGTAGTAAATTGCAGAAAAGCCGCCTGGTCCTGGGCTTTTACCCGGCATGAGTTGAGCTATAGCCAATTTCAATTCTAGGGATGTGATAGGTTCTTCTAATAGGTCAGAGTCAGAGGTGTTAAGAGTTGGTAAGCCACTTTGGGTGAGGTATTCTTGGATAATATGTGCCCTATCCCCTGTCATGTGAGGTTGTTTGTGTTGTTTTGGTAGATTGTATAGTCTGGTATAAAAGGCGTGAAAGTGTTCCGCTATCGCTTCCGTTGTTACGTCGAGTTTTCCGTTTTTGTTTTTAATACCTGCTATGTGATTGTTCCGCTTATGATCTCGCAGTGCTCTTGCTAGGTATTTGCCTGTCTTATTTCCCGATTCATAATAGATTTTACGCTTGAAAAACAGCATTCGTTTGGCTGTTGTGTCCAGTATCTGTTGCAATTCTTTCCTATTGTCTAGAAGTTTCGTGGCTGAATCAGTGGAAAGGGATTGTTTGTGCAGTCTTTCTAGAGCGTTGATCTGTGTTATCAGTGTTTTAATTTGGGTTTCTCTCTCTCTCTTACACTTAGAGCCCATCTGAATCAGTTTCCCTCTTATAGTACACTTATGGGCCTCCCATACCATCAGAGGATCTATAACTGGTGTGATATTTTCTTCGAAAAACTGTGTCAGATTGGTGTTTAGTTCTTTTACCAAGGACGGGTCAGTTAGGATTGACGCGTTCAGCCTCCATGTCGGTTGTCGTTTTGTGGGGCCTAGTAAATTCATGGTGAGAGAAATGGGTGAATGATCTGATATCGTTTGGACACCTATGTTGGCTCCCGTCACTTGGGCAAGGTCTCTCTGTGACAAAAAAAGGTAGTCCAAGCGGGCATATCTTGAGTGTGGTATAGAGAAATGTGTATAATCTCTTCCGTCAGGATTTGCGAAGCGCCATGTGTCTATCAGCTGCAGGGATTGCAAAAGGGATTTGATCTTTTTAAGGATTTTGTATGAGATGCATGTCTTTCCATTGGAAGTATCTGCTAGAGGATTCAATGGTATATTAAAATCTCCTCCCAAGATCAGGCATCCCGATGCAAACCCCGCAACCTTTCTGACAATGGTTTGGCAAAAAGGTATGTGTCGTCTATTAGGGAAGTAAACGTTGGCTAGTGTCAACGGAATACCTCCATAGGTTCCTTTCAAGAAGACAAATCTGCCTTCTGAGTCGCACAATTGTTCCGTTAGTTCAAAGGGGGCTTCCCTACTAATCAAGATGGAAACCCCCTTTGATTTTGACTCAGAGTTAGTGGCATGAAACGCCCTTGTAAAGTATGAGTCCGTGAGTTTTGGTGTCTGTTGAGTTTTGAAATGGGTTTCTTAGAGATAAACAAAATGAGGCTTACCCTTTTTAAGTTCTCTTAAGGTGGTGGAGCGTCGTTCTGGTATGTTGAGTCCTCTGATATTGTGCGAGATTATCAATGGGCAGTGTCCCAAGGAGGAATAGGCCATGGCTGAAGATTAGGAGGAGATGCTCGGTCCACCCTTCTGTAGAAAGAACACAACTTCGGCACACGAATCAGTATTTAATCGATCACCTGGCACAACAATTGTACAATAACCTTACTGTCTACTCAGTACTGTGATGAATAGTAATAGTTAAAGTATTAAAGGAATAGAAAAGAGGGAGAAAGATATAAAAGAAATATGGAGAGTCTGAGCGAGGTATTGGGAGACCGTCCCGCAGAAGAGTTAACCACTCTATCCACGGGCGCAGTCTGCCAATTCTATATGTTGTAGCCCGCGTCCTTTTTCAAGGTCGCAAAGGCACACTGTGGGGTTCGAGGGAGGCGCAGACAACCAAGTGCCAGCACACCTATGTAAAAAAAGAAAAAGGCGAAAAATAAAAGAAAAAACTCGTCCTGGATGCTGCACACGCAGCCGAACTGTATTAATGGAGTATCACAGAGCTTAAAGGAAAATCACACCCGACCCTGGTGTGTATATGAAACTTATATTAACTTGTTAAATATATCGGTCATCAAACCAGTTCTGCATACGTTTTAAATGGACCAGGGATAATATCCTATGTAATAGTCTACTGTCTCTAAAGCGAGTAATATGAACCTATAAACATATAGTCTTATAATCATATAATTTGCTCTCATGTCCATAAGCGATACCTGAACCTAAATAACACAAAATATGATTGAAGTATAGTCTTTGGATCAGGAGGTAGTTTTGTTCATATCTTGTCAGCTACTGAGCACAGTTCTAATGCCGCGTACACACGAGCGGACTTTACGGCGGACTTTTCCCGGCGGATTTTTCGACGTACTTTCCGACGGACTTTCTGAATGAACGGACTTGCCTACACACAATCCACCAAAGTCCGTCGAATTCATACGTGATGACGTACGACCGGACTAAAACAAGGAAGTTCATAGCCAGTAGCCAATAGCTGCCCTAGCGTGGCTTTTTAGTCCGTCGAACTAGCATACAGACGGCGGACTTTTCGACCGGACTCGATTTCAACGGATAAATTTTAAACAAGTTTCAAATCTAATTCCGTCCAACTTTTGAGAAAACAAAGTCCGCTGGAGCCCACACACATCGAATTGTCCGACGAAATCCGGTCCGCCGGGCAAAGTCCGCCGTAAAGTCCGCTCGTGTGTACGCGGCATAAGATGTACCCATATATCCATCAGGCCATATATCAAGTAAATAAGGTTATGGGTGGTGTCCCGACCGTGAGTAGATCAATTATAAGACATAACTGGAAGCTGAACAGGTCAGTTGGGAGTAGTTCCTGCAGAGGTAATAGGGTTTTATGATTTAGCTGTAACCAGTGAGATATGGCTTATGTCTCAGTGAGAAGATCAGCCAACCAAGTTGGGGCCATGGATGATTAAAAGTCACATTTGACTAAGTTTGGTGGGTACGTGTAAATCAGAGTCATGGGTAACCGTGCTCATCTGTAGGAGTCCTGCACCGTCAAGTGAATGATCGTTATATGTGTCTTAAATTCTACTTTACCCAACCAAGGCACGGGCTCCTGTAGAGGTGCTGGATGTCGAGAGCAAACTGGAAGGAGATCCCTTAGTCAACGGTAAAACATAACTTTACAGAATAAGGACCGAATGAGCTAAAGATTTAGTATTATGCGAGGCAGAGAAGTTTGAGTACGGTGAAATCACTCATCTTCTTGATCCCTGTTGACCCCTATCAGTCTCTGTGGAGTTCCTTGTTTGGAGCTGCTGCCACGGTGACTTTTATATTTTTTAGACAGCCTCTTGTCTGGCGTGGTGGATGGCGAAGACGGAGGAGTTCGTTCCAGTGGGGGCTGTATGTAGTCGGCATACCACTCTGGAAGGCTAATCAGGCCTAGATCTAATGCTGCACAGAAGTCTGGGAGGTCTGTTGGGGTACGTAAAGTGTGCTGGTGACCATTGTACGTGACCGTAAGAGCGAATGGGAAACGCCAGGAGTATCTCAGATCTCTTTCCCTCAGCTTCTCCAACAGGGGACGTAATGCACGTTTGTTTCTCAACGTGATCTGAGAGAGATCCTAAAAAAGCATCATTGTCTCTCCATTGAAAATGATTTGATCATTTCTCCTTGCTTTGCGCATTATTGCTTCTTTCAGCCCAAAGCTTTGCAGGCAGCAAATCACGTCTCTAGGTGGCGCTGTGTCAGGTCCCTTAGGCCTGAGTGCTCTGTGTGCCCTTACAAACTCAATTTCAATGTCCTCCTGCCTTTCGAGTAGGCTGTTAAATACTCTTTTTAGTGCTGGTACAATCTGGTCAGTGTCTACCGATCAGGGATCCCCCTTACTCTTATATTGCATCTTCTGCCTCTGTTATCGAGGTCCTCGATGTGTCTACTCATCTCTATAAAGTGTTGTGATTGTGTAACTGTGGTTCTCTCAAGTTTGTGAATAGCCCGGTCTCTCTTTTCCTTCTGCCTCAGTCACCGCCATTTTCTCATTAAGGACAAGCATGCTCATTTTAAGGTCCGTTATAGCGGCTGAGAAAGTAGCTTTAATGTCAGCTGCAAACACTGACATATCTGAGAATGTTAGGGGGTGATCCACTCTGGACTTACCCCTGGCTGAACTTTCTGGAGCTGACTGTGAGTCCTCACTGCCGTCGTCCTCCTGGTAAGTCGGCGCCATTTTAGACCTGGTCCCGCTGTTACGGGCCGACGGCTGATTTCTAAAGATCTCCGCAATGTTCGCTGAAGACCCCCAGTAGCGGCGTGAGCAAGACTGCGGGGTCGGATGAGGCTTCCTGCTCGGCATTTGAGCGCTGTGGGTCGGGTGGAAAGCTGTGAACGGCCGCGTGTGCTGCAGAGCTCCTTCACTGTGCTGCCATCTTCATTGCGCGCCAAGCCACGCCCCCCCTAAAGCACTTTTATATTTCGGCAATATATGATGTCTCAAGCTTCATCCGTAGTCAACCAGTACTCAAAGGTTAACGAACTTTAAATCACATTTCCTTATCACTGGCCAAGTTCGTGCTGCATAGTATACACGGCAGAGATACCCACCACCCCTTCACTACATATACCCCTAAGCTACAGGGTGAGCATACAGGTGTAGGGAATGTATTAGTATCATAGGCTTGTTTATTATATCCCAGCCTTCCCTCCAATGTCAGTGTGGATACCGTGGTATAGGAAATCAGTTGCAGCTTTGATCGTATCTATAGGCTTTTGTATTTCAGCAAGATATAATGCCCCTAGTTTCATCCGCAGTGTATCAGTGTTCAAAGGTTAACGAGTTTAAACAACATTTCCTTGCATTTGGCAAATCTCATGCTTCATAATGTATACAGTGGAGAGACCCACCACCCCTCCACTGTCTCACCTAGTTTAATAGGGACAGCAGGAATTACCATACACACGTTGCTCAGCAGATTTCCTAGCTTCACAATCTACAGTCTTACTTCTCCTGGCGTGCTCCTTATAAACTTTACACTCTTACCTTTGGAGATGAGTATTTTTAGTGAGTCTCTTGCCACCATTACTTGTACTTCTACCTTCTGTTTCAAACTATTTCATACTTCCCCCAACTGGAGTCAGATGGATTCAGCTGTCAGGCTTGCTTGCCGCTATCAGGGCTCTGGATCTCCCAGCTTATATCTTTCACTTCAGCGTTCAGTCCCGGTCCTGTCTCGCATGCTGCCAGTACTCAGTGCGGGGGGGGGAGCGAAGAGCTCCGGTCTGTTAATCGAGGCCATCACCACAGCTGTTTCTCTCTGTCCTCCGTGCACGGATCTAAATCATCTCTCCGTTGATCTCCGCTGAGCTGGCAGATGACAGGTCTCTCTCTGCTCACTGAGCGGGGAGGGGCTTGTCGAGCGCCGCTAGTTACTATGGAGATATCGGTCGAAAACAGACAGCATGTCTGTTTTCATCAGATCTCACCCGATTCACCAGGGAGAGATGCAAATGTAGGGGCATCTGTCTGATTTTAGCGAATTGGACCAGGTCAGATGTCAGCGGACATGTCACCGCTGACCTCCGTCGCTCCATAGACTAGCATGGAGCGCCCGTTCAGGTCCGCCGACAAAACTGACAGGCGGACCTGAACGGTCCGACAGTGTGAAAGGGGCCTTATACTTGACATGACGGCAATACTGAATATGTTACTGTTTGTAAAACATTTTTTTATAAATGCTTAATAATAATGATTGAAACAAAAAAAAAAACTGGGACTTACCAGCTTCTAGTGCTTGTCTATTGATAGTCAAAATTGTATGACTTAAAACAAAAATGCACAAATAATGGTACATGTTTGTATTTAGAATTAGCAATGCCTTCACTTCTTTTCATCACCACTGTTAAGATGAAAGAACGGAGCTAAGTTAAAGGCCAGTTTGCAGCCTACTTTCAAAGACGTGCATTGGTTTCTAGACATTGCCATGAGGACTATGTTAAAAAAACAAAACAAAAAAAAACAAATACCATTCAGCTAAGGAAACAATCTTAATGCAACTTAGGGCAACTTTGAAATTACACAGATCCTTAAATTAAAATGCTTGGGAGATGTCTCAGAGCCACCTGAATTTAGGAAGCAGTAGAATGTAGTCACTTCAGTATTAGCCTGTAAAACCCCGCCATTACCAACCCATTTTCAGTTTACAGTGTTGTGATCAATTTTTTTTTAAACAAAACTGTTTATTGAGAGTATACATAACATTTTTACAGGGTTACAGAGAATGACAATACAATAATTCTACATATGAATAAGATTTTGATAGGACAGGATATAAGTGCAGCATGTACACAAGTTGTATGAATAACTATACATCACCTATACATATACATCACCTATACATAATATACCATAGCTGAGTGCATCCCAGTATTTTATCCCATCTGGCACAGGAGATAGAATATTACAATAAACAGGAAACAAAAAAGAAGGGGAGGATGAACTAAAAAAGAAAATCAACATCCTAGTATCAGAAACTGATATTATGTAAAGGATAACAGATTAGTAGCATCAACTGTCAAAACTACACTTCAGCTTTTATGACCTCTGTTATGCCCCGTACACACGGTCGGATTTTGTTCAGACATTCCGACAACAAAATCCTAGGATTTTTTCCGACGGATGTTGGCTCAAACTTTTTTTGCCTACACACGGTCGCACAAAGTTGTCGGAATTTCCGATCGACAACCACGCGGTCACGTACACCACGTACGACGAGACTAGAAAAGGCCGGTTCAGAACCAAGCGCGGCACCCTTTGGGCTCCTTTTGCTTTTGCCTTCTCGTGTTAGTAAAAGTTTGGTGAGAGACGATTCGCGCTTTTTCAGACTCGTGGCCTTCAGACCGTTTTCTGCCGTTCAGTTTGTGCTTGTGGGTTTGTATCTGCTCTTCAGTGCGTGCAAGCAAGTTCCGCGTGACTTTAAGGAGTCATTGTATTCTTGTTCGTTCGTTACTGGTTTTCAGGTCGCTCTTCACAGGCCTTGCTGTTCTTCAGTGCGTTCTGTTACTTCGTTCTGAGCAGCCGACCATTTTCTAGCCATGTTTCGTATGCGTACTCCTCGTACAGTTCGTGCTGTGCGGGGGCTTGGTGTTGGGGTCCTGACCTTGACACAAGTCCAGTCCATGAACAGGGTGGGGAGGAGTTCATGGACCAAGAATTGGTTGCTTCAGCGTGACCAGTTCTGTCATATGCCTTTGCTCCGTGAGATCCATGAGAATAATCCTGATGATTTCAGGAACTTTCTCAGGATGACGGACCCCGTGTTTCACCGTCTGTTGGCTTTGCTGACCCCCTATATTAGCAGGCAGGATACCTGCATGAGGCAAGCCATCACTCCGGAGCAGAGGCTGGTTGCTACCCTGCGGTATTTGGCCACGGGAGAAGCCTGCAGGACCTCAAGTTCTCGACAGGCATCTCCCCCCAGGCTCTTCTTTGTGGACATTTACTGCTTGTGTTTGTTTGAGCTGACCCTGAAAGAAATGTGGGGAGTCCAGAAAATGTTGTGATTGTGTAACCTTACAAAGCACTGTTGGCTGTTATTTACTAAATGCAAAGACACTTTGCACTACTACACTGAAACTGCACTTGTAGTGCAAAGAGTATTTGCCCTTAGGAAATTACCCCCATTTTCTCATCAAACAACAATTACATCACCCCAAAAATGTTGTAGCGTTGAGACAATAATCCACACATTCTTGATGAACAATCTTTTTAATACCAGCACAATCACATGTGCATTTACCCAAGGTTTTTCTGACAAACCGACATGTTTGTTGTATAACAATTTTTGTGGTGCCATTATCCAAAATCAAAATGTCCATTTTATAGAAAACAGGCCTGTGTAAAACCAACAAGAAAGACACAAATCTTGATCTTACAAAGTTCACATTTGGTAGAACTGGAAGGCAATATCAGACATGAGTATTTAGGAACTGTGTTTGATATTGCGTTCAGATGGGGTGAAGTCACCCCAGAAAAAGCCAAATTTGGAAGATGCACACAAATTTCACAATGTCAACATGTGCTATCTGCCATCACGGGGGATCAAGGGACGTGTTTTGGGGGAGAAAGCCCTTCCTCACCGCTACTTTATTATTGAGGAAGGGGTTGCACCCCCAAAACGCGTCCATTGATCTCCCGTGATGGCAGATAGCACATGTTGGCACACTGTGTGCATCCTCCAAATTTGGCTTAGGGAAAAATCACAAAAACATTTAGCACATTGTAGCACACAAAAGAAGAAAGTGATTTAAACTCGCCCCAAAACATCAATGATGTTTTTATATTTTGGAATAACATCATTGATGTTTTTCTTGATGTTTTCCAATTGTAAATTACACCCCATGATCTCCCCGATCAGGATCTGGGCACTTTCGGATGTGAAAGGATCTTCATCCACACCCTCACGATCACCTAAAAAGAGAGGAACCACAAAATAAATTAGGTTTGCCAAAAAATGCCGCCATCCATCTCTTATCTGAGCCTGTGGTCGCAGACACTCACCTGTTGTGGTGACTAGTTCCACCACGTCTTCATCCTCCTGCTCTTCTTGTGTTGGGGGGATTTCCCCTTCTTCCAGAGGGGGGGGGGGCTCTGGTCTCCTCGGATGAGGGGTGTCCTCCGAGTCTTTTCTCCCCTATGTAAAACAAAAATGGTATAATTTGTACACAGATATTTGATGGCAGAACTATAAAGATGAAACATTGCTTGGAAGTGGGGTACAATTGTCTGTTTTAGCCGAGTTCCAAGATGTAGCTTTTTTAGTGTCCTTTGTCAACCTGCAATACTTTACCTGTTTGGTACAAGCTTCACAGATGTAGCCCCCCCTATAGTATACACTGGAGCACCTGTGTGGGCCCCTAATAAAAATGGTGTTCTTTTGTCCCACACTAGTGCTCCAGTGTCCAGATGTGAAAACAGCTGCTCAGTGTCCTCTCCTTACACACAATCTAGTTTGCATTTCATTCTAGTAACCAAGCCATCTACACAACCCAATTCTTTGAAGACAAGTATAGGGCCTCAAAATGGTGGCCAAATGCATATGGCCTAAACAATGGTATTTTATAGTCCGAAAGAAAAATGTGTGATCCGAACGAATAATGTGCACATGAACATGAAAGTTGCCATTTTAAACTGTACAACAATTCCTAAAAGCACATGGAGCAGCACGAACGTAATAAACACCAAAAAAATAGGAACACAGCACAACTACTTACTTTTTTGCAGCACTCTCCGGATCTTTCTGTACTGCTCATGTTCTCGTAATTTCAGGTCCGACCACCGCTTCCTGAGCTGATCTTTCGATCGTCGTACCCCGAAATTCTGGTGCAGACTCCTGACCACTTTCGCCATGATCTTGGCCTTTCTGACATTGGGGTTGGGGTAAGGCCCATACTTTCCCTCATAGTCGGCCTTCTTCAGGATGTCCACCATCTCCAACATCTCCCCAAAGGACATATTTGAGTCCTTTAATCTCCTTCTGGATCGGGACGTTTCAGGCTCCAGCCTTTCCTCCTCCTCCTCCTCGTTGCTACAGTTAGCACGATCCTGCTGTCTATCCGCCATGTGCTCTTCCCCCACTGCGCCGAACGAAAAGGGGCGGGGAATAGACTAGAAAGAACGTCAGGGGCGGGCAGAGTTATACGCATGCGCAGTGTGTATAAATCGTAACGCGCGCGTCTTACGTACGATCTGTGAGCGGAGGAAGGAGCATCGGACACGCCGATCATGCTAACGAAGGTAAGATCTAAACTTGGGCCTATACTGCTTCGAAATGGAAGCCTATATTGTAACAAGATTATGGGAGTTTGGCCTGACATTAGGATTTGTCTTGTGTTGTGTCTTGCAGAGAAAATGGATGGCTTCAATGACCACAACTTCCTTCCCCTGTTCATAGACCAGTACAGGAAGCTGCCCTGTCTGTGGCAGGTGAGACATCCCCACTATAACCACAAACAGAAGAGGCAGGCAGCGCTGGAGAAACTGCTGGAGTTGGTGAAGCCGGTGGTCCCCACAGCAACCATCCCTTATTTGAAAGCTAAAATTGGTGGCCTGAGGAGCACATATCTTAGGGAGCGCAAGAAGGTCACAGATTCCCAGAGGTCCGGAGCTGCAGCAGATGACGTTTATGTCCCCAGGCTGTGGTACTATGAGAGACTGCGATTTCTGTCAGACCACACTGAGGTCAGGGAATCACTCTTCCTTCCACGCTTCCTTCCACCCCAGCTGAGGCTTTTGATGTCCAACCTGGGCCTTCCTGCCAGGAAGAAGTGGAGGAGCCCAGCTGGAGTCAGGTATAGCATTGTTCTACAGATTTCTGGGCAATAAATAAATGATGTTTATTAGATGTTATTATTGATCACTAATTGCTGCTTAAAAGTGTTTTACATATCAATAGACAGTAGTGGGCACCCAAAATTGGGACAAGAATGAAAAATGCTGGGCTCAGAAGGATAGTCTGTTATATTTGTTAACATTCAATTTGCAGCAGTGAGGAGGTGAAAATTGTGTGTGATTGATGAATAAAATACTAAAACTATGTCCCTTTTTCATACACAGGAAGACCTCAGCCAGGAGGAGGCTGTGGAATGTGGCAGTCAGGAGGAGGCGGGGATTAGTGGCAGCCAGGAGGGGTGGGGCTAAGTGTCAGCCAAGAGAAGCCTGGGACCAGTCGCAGCCTGACTGAGTCTCAGGTTCCTCCCCTCCGCCTGCCATACAAAAGGGCCAGGAAGGCCACTCCCAGTCCTGTGCAGGATTCAGCATACAGGCTGATCCAGGAGGCTTCGGCGTCCCTCCGAGCCTTCCCCAGTCCTGCAGAGGCCTTTGCCTGCATGGATGCCACAAAATTGCAGGGCATGCAGGAGGGCCAACGCAGGCTCTGTGAGGACCTGCTTTATAAAGTGCTTCGTAAGGGGGAGAGTGGGGAACTGACACCCAAGACGGATGTCATGGAGATGGACGATCCTCCTCCTCCTCCTCCTTCTGCTGCCACAACTCCACCACCACAGCCAAAGCCTGGAAGGAAGCGTGGAAGGAAGACCAAAGAGTGATTGCCCTGGGTTCAGTCTGGTCTGACAGAAGATGCAGTCTTTCGTATGACCACAGCCTGGGGACATAGATGTCATCTGCTGCTTTCCGGATCTCTGGGACTTCTGGACCAGACTGCCCTCCCTAAGATAAGGACTCCTCAGGCCACCAATTTTGCTTTTAAATAATTGATGTCTGCCCTGGGGGTCCCAGGCTTCGCCAATTTCTGCAGTTTCTCCAGCGTTGCCTCCCTCTTTGTTTTTTTTATAGTTGTGACCCCTTAATAAAAAAAATTTCGGGAAATTCTACTCTCCTGTGTGTGTTTTCATCCAAAAAAGACAGTTTGTTGGTAACGATTGAGGTACATTTCTAAAGTACAATGTGAAATTAACAAGGGACAACAACACCAAACAATCTCCTACAGATTAAATACAACAACATATAATGGTGTTGTGGGAACTTGTCACAAAAAACACACAAACATTTTCGGGAGTACAAATCAAAATCACCAAAAAAAAAATTAAAAATGAGAAACACAAAAAAAAATCTACATTAAAGTCAAAAAAAAAAAAAAAAAAAATATGTTGTCAGTTGTGAGAAATCAAAATATATTGAGGGAATCCCGATAAATAGTAACGAAAGAAGTTTGTGAGAAGTGTGTGTGAATATGAGCATCAAAACTACTTAATTCTTGTCACATTATAAAGAAGAAGAGAGTGCGCTGTATTAAACCATTTTTAACATTGCAGCGTGACGAAAGTGCTGTATCCATTGCAAACGCTAAGTTTACCAGAACGAGCTGTCCCGTGTCGGAATTTCTTCTGAGCATGCGTGGCACTTTGTGCGTCGGAACAGGCCACACACTGTCGGAATTGACGCGATCGGATTTTGTTGTCGGAAAATTTTATCTCCTGCTGTCCAACTTTGTGTGTCGGAAAATCCAATGGAAAATGTCCGATGGCGAACACACACGGTCGGAATTTCCGACAACACGCTCCGATCGGACATTGTCCATCGGAAAATCCGACCATGTGTACGGGGCATAATAATCTTAAATCAAGGGTATGCACATGAGTGGTGAACAGACCTCAAAATCCTCAACTAATGAAAATCTAGAAATCTAGACCCACATCAGCACAGAAAATCCCTTGACTCAGCAATCTGTCTCAATTTGTATTAAATTTAACTGGACAACCCATGCAATATATAAAATAGAGACATTTTGTATATGATAATGCAAAGTTAATGTCAGCTATCTATTGGTTCATTATTAAGGGCAACGTTGACATCCATTTCATAGCTATCAAATTCTGTGCAGCAAGTATTGTTTTCTGAGGAGAAATTGTATCATATCTATTCAATTCCAGGCTACCCATTAAGCCCCAAATACTTTTTTGATCAAGAGAGACAGGAGATCCCATCATATCATGTAAGAACTGTGTAATTTGTTTGCAATGAACCAATGTAACTGGACATCCCCACAACAAATGCCAAAGTATACCTATGGTTTCATGGCATTTAGGACTATGAGTAGGGTCATATTTTGAAAGAAATTGTGGAAATATATATATATATATATATATATATATATATATATATATATATATATATAAACAAACTTCAGGTGGGTTACCCTCTTCTCTTTAATCCTGTTCGATCAAAGCACCGTCAAGGTGGACTCCCAACCTTCCACCATAAATGGATAAAGAAAAGACGTGGATCGATGCTTGATGCAAAAAGTGTCCTTTACTGGAAATTTTTTTCAATCACATAATATAATGCAAGTCGCTCTTCGTCAGGCTTTTCACACAGCCAGAAAAGCCTGACGAAGAGCGACTTGCGCTCAGAACCGTACAGTGGCTTGCATTATATTATGTGATTGAAAAAAATTTCCAGTAAAGGACACTTTTTGCATCAAGCATCGATCGTCTTTTCTTTATATATATATATATATATATATATATATATATATATATATATATATATATATATATATATATATATATATATAATATATAAATTATATATACCGGTAGTATCTCACATTTTTGTACATATTTTACTATATATTTTCATGTGACAACACTGAAGAAAATGCACTTTGATACAATGTAAAGTAGTGAGTGTACAGCTTGTAGAACAGCGTAGATTTGCTGTCCCCTCAAAATAACTCAACACACAGCCATTAATGGAAGGGTCGAGAACTCCCGCTGACGTCAGCTGGGGAGGAGCGAGGAGAGAGAGCCTAGCGGTCATGTGAGCGCCGGGAGGCGCTCTGATATAAGGTGCAAATTGGCATCATTTTTATATAGCTCAGACACTGGGACACATATTGTTATTTAACAGAGGGGATGGGCTGAATAGATTATAGTTTTTATAGCAGCAAGAGGGGAGGGGCGGGCAGTGTCTTGAACTGACAGGCAGGGAGGGAGGGGGGAGAGGAGGACAGAGAAGGACAGAGCACGTAAAACTGACCACAGTGTTAGGGCTCAGCAGCCACGATAAACTGTGGTCAGTTTACAGGGGGGAGGGCAGAACCAGGCAGCATCAGCCAGGTATTTTAGATTATAGAAGGGGCTAAATGACACAGCACAAGCACTGCGCTGTTATACATGCTTTAAGGAAACAGAAATTTATTTTTAGGGTAACAAACACTTTAACCAAGGGAATCAGGGGCTCAAAATTCAAGGTTATATATTCAGCTGGATCTCTGGACACCATAACTCCCAAATATCTAAAATAACTAACTCTTTGCAAAGGAAGATACATCTGTCAAAAGTTGATGGGTATGGATTTGGACCATTTTATTCATAACCCTGAATAGCTGCCAAACTCAGTAGTTATATTTAATGCTCTAGTAAGAGAATACCCAGGGCAAAAGCATATCATTGACGCACAGACACATATTTTTTATAAAAGATTACCCAATGACAAATCACGTATATGTTCATCCTTCTGCCAAGGGCTCTACTGCCACAACAAATAGTAATGGGGATAGGTGACAACTATGTCTTCTTAGCATAGGGGAAGATTTGTGACCAGACATGCTATAAATCTGTTTCCAAATCCAAATTTCTGGAGCACTGCCCAGAGATAATCCCACTCTACAGAGCCAAAGGCTTTGGTCACAAAGGCTTGGTCTAAAGATACCAAGACACCAGATCATGCTGAGTTTGAAAATGTGAGAACATTTTTTTAGTATTAAAGGTAGTGTTTTCCCTGATATAAAACCAGTTTGGCAAGGATGATTTAAAGCCATAATTACTTTATTAAGATATAAAGATACAGCTTTTGCTATCATTTGTATATTGTTTTGTAATAGAGAGATTGGTCTATATAAATCCCAAGGGGAATGGTCATTATCTGATTTTGGTAGTGAGATGGCAGGGGCACAATTACCTCAAGAGCTGCAGAATAGACTTTCAAAAGTATAGGAATCAAACATTACTGATATTCAATATAAAATTCAGCTAGAGGCCCACCTGGGTCTGGGGCCTTTGATTTAACAAATTACATAAGAGTAAACTGTATTTCATCTATAGTTAAATGTACCTCCAGCTGTTGCATATGTTTTCATTAGAGTCTATTAAGGTCTATATGAAGCAGATAGGCAATGAGTTATTCCAAGAAGGATTAAAGATAGAGGAGTATAATTACCGGAAAAACTTATATTAGCTACATCCTGTTCGGGATCTGAGACAGTTTGGCCACCTGAAGAAGCTAGAGACATCACAACTGGGGGCTGAAGGTTGTAATGTGTCAAACTGGCCAATATCATATCACACCAATCACTATGTTCAAAGATACGTTGCTCTTGGAAGAAAAACTTTTTCTTTGCCCTAACTTAATGAAGTTGCTCCACAACTCTTGGTTGTAAAGGTTTCATGGTTTTAGAGGGAGAAGGATCTGCCACAAATTTTGAGATCAGTTCATTTAATAACCTTTCTGTCTTAGTGTCTTCCTAAAATTAGCACATTTTAAAGGAGTTAATAGGGGCTGACAATCTGGGTCTTGCATGAATTTTAAAGGCTTCCCACATCATTAGGATATTTGTCAAACCCAGATTGTATTCAGGATCACATTAAAGTCCCCTAACAATATAGATAGGATACAAAGAAATTGTGCCATAAATTGGAGGCCCTCCTGTAGGAAGGATGTAAAAGCTAAAGGAGGGAGAAGTGTAAAAAGCTAACAGTAGAGGTTTATTTTGATGTCTGACACTTACAAAGATGAAACGACATTGGAAATCTGAACTTAGGTCTACCAATTCAAATTGGACAGATTTTGGTATTAAAATATAAACTCCCCTGGATTGAGATGGATATGTGGAATGTTAAACCCATCTAATCCACAGCCATTTAATAGACACCAACAGGTGGCCCTCTAAATGTGTTTCCAATAGCTCAATGAAATGTGCCCTACACCATTTAGAGTACAGTAAGACCACCAATCATTTCATCTTATCGAGGATGCCCCACATGTTCCACATAACAAATTCAAGGGATGTCATAATTAACCTCCCTGGCGGTATTCCCGAGTCTGGCTCGGGGTGGAATTTCAGAACCAAAAGCGGTAACCCCGAGCCAGACTCGGGATCCAGGAAGAGCTTACTTACCTTGTCCCCTGGATCCTGCGATGTCTCCCTGCAGTGTGAGCGGTTCGTCCTCCGCTCAAATCATCACGGAGCCAAGCTCCTTTCCCTGCGAGCGTTGTGACTAGGGATGAGCCGAACACCCCCCGGTTCGGTTCGCACCAGAACCTGCGAACGGACCGAGTACCCCAGGGGACATGTATCAATGCAAAAAAAACTTTTAGAAACGGCCGTTTTTTCGGGAGCAGTGATTTTAATGATGCTTAAAGTAAAAAAAAAAAGTGAAATATTCCTTTAAATATCGTACCTGGGGGGTGTCTATAGTATGCCTGTAAAGTGACGCGTGTTTCCCGTGTTTAGAACAGTCCCTGCAAATGTCATTTTTAAAGGAAAAAATCTCATTTAAAACTGCTTGCGGGTTTAATGTAATGTCGGGTCATGGCAATATGGACGAAAATCAGTGAGACAAACGGCATGGGTACCCCCCAGTCCATTACCAGGCCCTTTGGGTCTTGTATGGATATTAAGGGGAACCCCGCACCTAGATTAAAATAAGGAAAGGTGTGGGGCCACCAGGCCCTATATACTCTGAACAGCAGTATACAGGCGGTGCAAACAAGACAGGGACTGTAGGTTTGTTGTTAAGTAGAATCTCTTTGTAATTTTGAACGGGTACATTTTTGACGTGTTTAGCTCCAGCCAAAAAATCTTTTTTAAGCTTTTTGGAAAACATAGGGAAGGGTTATCACCCCTGTGACATTTGTTTTGCTGTCTTTCCTCCTCTTCAGAAGATTTCACCTCACTTTTTGTCCCAATGAAAAATGTTTTTTGAAAATTTGGGTTTTTTTGTTGAACAAGGATTGGAAAGCATCAGTGGAAAGGAGAAATTTTTTTCCCATATTAACTCTTACAGGAGAGAATTTCCCTTCCTAGGGGTAGATTTCATCTCACTTCCTGTTGTCTCCTTCCGTTTGAAAGTAGGTGTCGTTTGTAAGTTAGATGTTTGAAAGTAGGGTCCTGCCCTATATACTCAGCAGAAATTTGGGCCTTAGGTGTTGCTGTGGCCACAACACTGTAAGCCCTCACAGGGCCCTGCTGTGAAATATTAGATCAAGAATTGTAATTACATGCCCCTGTTGAACAGGAGCTGAAACATTGGGCCTTAGGCACTGGTGCTGGTGCCACAACACTGCAACCCCTCACAGACACTCTAGTTGGAACGCAGGAACGAGCCCTGCTGCAAAGTATTGCATCAAAAATTGTAATTACACGCCCCTGTTAGACAGGGGCAGAAAAATTGGGCCTTAGGCACTGGTGCTGGTGCCACAACACTGCAACCCCTCACAGACACTCTAGTTGGAACGCAGGTACGAGCCCTGCTGCAAAGTATTGCATCAAAAATTGTAATTACACGCCCCTGTTAAACAGGGGCTGAAAAATTGTGCCTTAGGCACTGGTGGTGGCGCCCAGAACCAAAAATGTTCTTACAAGCTATCAGCGTGATGATTGAGGAGGAAGAGGATAATTACTCAGGGATAGTCACTCAGCATCAGCATAGGCAGTTTTTGAAGGGATCTGAGAAAAAAAATTATTCGGTTACATCAGCATCAGGTGCTTGGTAGCTGGTGGTGATCCAAGACTGATTCATTTTTATGAAGGTCAGTCGATCGACCGAGTCGGTGGACAGACGCACCCTGTGATTGGTTACCACGCCTCCAGCAGCACTGAATGTGCGTTCCAAAAGAACGCTGGATGCAGGACAGGCCAGTAGCTCAATTGCATACTGTGCAAGCTCTGGCCAGTGATCCATCCTCAAGACCCAGTAACCCAGAGGATTTTCGGTGGGAAAGGTGTCCAAGTCTGATCTTGCCCCTAGGTATTCCTGCACCATGTAAAACAGACGCTGGCGATGGTTGCTGGAACCGATCATACCTTGGGGCTGCGGACCAAAAAATTGTCTGAACGCATCGGTCAGAAGGCCACCTTCTCCACCGCTCCTTCTTTGACTGACCGAAGCCTCAGTAACACGTTGTCCAGAAACAGGAGTTTGTAACCTCCCAGTCTCTGGGAACGCGTTGCACAGACCTTTCTGCAAGGCCTCCCGAAGATGTTTCATCCTCTGCTCCCTCTGCGATGGCAAGATAAGGTCCGCAACCTTACCCTTGTAACGTGGATCAAGGAGGGTTGCCAGCCAGTATTGGTCCTTCTCCTTGATACCACGAATACGAGGATCCTTACACAGGCTTTGCAGGATCAGGGAGGCCATGCAGCGTAGGTTTGCTGAGGCATTCGGTCCGGAGTCCTCTGGGTCACTAAGGACGACATGGTCCGCAGCCACCTCCTCCCAGCCACGTACAAGTCCATGTGTTTCTTGGGACTGATCCCTTAAAGACTGCTGCTGATGCTGAGTGCCAGGCTCCACCTCCATACTGACACAATCTTCCTCCTCCTCCTCCTCCTCCTCGTCCTCTTCCTGTGTGATCGGCGGGCACGCAGGAACACTGTCTAGATAAAGGGGGCCTTGAGAGCTAAGGAAGTCCTCCTCTTCCTGCCTCTGTTCTGCCTCAAGTGCCCTGTCCATTATTCCACGCAGCGTGTGCTCCAACAGGTGGACAAGGGGGACAGTGTCACTGATGCATGCACTGTCACTGCTCACCATCCTCGTGGCCTCCTCGAATGGTGACAGGACAGTGCATGCATCCCTGATCATGGCCCACTGGCGTGGGGAAAAAAAAACCAAGCTCCCCTGACCCTGTCCTGGTGCCATAGTCGCACAGGTACTCATTAATGGCCCTCTGCTGCGTGTGCAGCCGCTGCAGCATGGCCAACGTTGAGTTCCACCTGGTGGGCATGTCACAGATTAGGCGGTTCTTGGGCAGGTTAAACTCCTTTTGGAGGTCCGTCAGCCGAGCACTGGCATTATATGACCGGCGGAAATGCACACAGACTTTCCTGGCCTGCCTCAGGACATCCTGTAAGCCCGGGTACCTGCCCAAGAACCGCTGCACCACCAAGTTAAGGACGTGAGCCAAACAGGGCACATGGGTCATTTGTCCCTGTCGGAGGGCAGAGAGGAGGTTGGTGCCATTGTCGCAAACCACCATTCCTGCCTTAAGTTGGCGTGGCGTCAACCACCTCTGAACCTGCCCCTGCAGAGCTGACAGAACCTCTGCCCCAGTGTGGCTCCTGTCCCCCAAGCACACCAGCTCAAGCACCGCATGGCATCTTTTGGCCTGCGTACTTGCGTAGCCCCTTGAACGACTACGGAGCACCGCTGGTTCCGAGGAAGAGGCTATGGAGGAAGAAGAAGAGGAGGGGGTGGAGGAGAGAGGTGTGTCACAATCATTAGCATTTTGGAGGCGTGGTGGCGGAACAACCTCCAACACTACTGCACCTTGTCCTGCATCCTTCCCAGCTGCCAGCAGAGTCACCCAATGTGCCGTGAAACTTAGGTAACGTCCCTGTCCATGCCTGCTGGACCATGAGTCAGCGGTAATATGCACCTTACCGCTGACCGCCCTGTCCAGCGAGGCATGGACATTGCCTTCCACATGCCGGTAGAGAGCCGGAATCGCCTTCCGTGAGAAAAAGTGGCGTTTGGGTACCTGCCACTGAGGAACCGCACATTCCACAAACTCACGGAAGGGGGCAGATTCTACCAACTGAAAAGGCAGCAGTTGAAGTGCTAGCAATTTTGCCAAGCTAGCATTCAACCGCTGGGCATGTGGATGGCTGGGAGCAAACTTTTTTCGGCGGTGCAGCAGCTTGGGCAGGGAAATTTGCCTGGTACAATCTGACGTCGGTGTACCAAAAGCAGATTGCCCACAAGTACTTGGCTGTGACACACCTAATTCTACACCTTCATTCCTCTCACTGCAGGTCTCAGAGAGGACTGGAGGTCTAGTGGGGTTGGAAATCTCAGCTGATGAGGAGCAAGGAGAGATCCTCTTTGTTCTTTGGTGTGGGTCTTTTAGATACGCTTGCCAACGAACTGCATGGCAGGTCAACATATGTCTGGTCAAGCATGTGGTACCCAAGCGGGAGATGTTTTGGCCACGCGAGATACGCTTGAGACATATGTTGCAAATAGCAGCGGTGCGATCTGATGCACTCATCTCAAAAAAGGCCCACACCAAAGAACTTTTTGAATAACGCGCAGAGACTGCAGCGCCCTGCACATGTGGAGCTTTGGGGTGTGATGCAGTCAATGTGCTGCCCTTAGGCTGGCCCCTGGAGGGCATCCTGCCTCGTTGGTGATGTGCCGCCTCCTCCTCCTCCTCCTCCTCCTCTCTCCTATCAGGCACCCACGTTGAGTCAGTGACCTCATCATCCCCTCCCTCCTCATCACTGGAGCAAATTTGGCAGTATGCTGCAGCAGGGGGAGCATGACTGCCAGATTGCTGTCCTTCTTGGGCACCCCCTCTGTCCGTGCTCATGTTACTGCCTTCATCGAGCTCAGTATCATCATCAGAGCCTTCCAAACGCTGGGCATCCTCCTGGAGCATGTACCCAACACTGTGGTCAAACAGTTCGAGGGACTCCTCAGGAGGACATGGTGGAGCTAGGGAAGGAGTCACTGATGACATTGAGCTGAGGGAAGAGGCCGCTGCTTTGCCAGACAAAGCACCCTGGGCATGGGTGAGAGAGGATGAGGAGGATGAGGACGGCTTGGTCATCCACTCGACCAAGTCTTCCGCATGTTGCGGCTCAACACGGCCAGCTGCCGAAAAAAAGGCCAAGCGTGTCCCATGGCCACGTGCTGATGAGGATGCACCGTCTCCACGACCAGCATTAGACACAGAGCCTGCTTGCCCTCTCTTATTGGCTTGTGACTGTCTGCCTCTCCTTCTTGGCCTTCCAGACATACTAATGGCCTGTAACTGCACTAAGCTGGGATATATATATATATATATATATATATATATATATATATATATATATATATATATGTACTGATACTGCAGCTAGCAAAATCAACTGCTTGCCTGTAGTATGAGAACACCACCAACCTTCTACAGGTAGCTTTAGCTGAACACTGTGAGGTGGACGCACCCCACTAACTTGTAGGTTTAGCTGAACACTGTGAGCAGGATGCACTGCACTAACTGTAAATAGTCTAGCTGCCTGACCGTGGTACTAATAGGATCAAAAGAACACCAGTAATTTTCTTCAGGTAGCTTTATATACTGTAACCAGACAAGCCTGCCTGTCAGTAGGAAGATAACAGGAACGGATCTAGCTGAACACTGTGATCAGGACGCACTGTACTAAATGTAAATAGTCTAGCTGCCTGACCGTGGTACTAATAGGATCAAAAGAACACCAGTAATTTTCTTCAGGTAGCTTTATATACTGTAACCAGACAAGCCTGCCTGTCAGTAGGAAGATAACAGGAACGGATCTAGCTGAACACTGTGAGCAGGACGCACTGTACTAAATGTAAATAGTCTAGCTGCCTGACCGTGGTACTAATAGGATCAAAAGAACACCAGTAATTTTCTTCAGGTAGCTTTATATACTGTAACCAGACAAGCCTGCCTGTCAGTAGGAAGATAACAGGAACGGATCTAGCTGAACACTGTGAGCAGGACGCACTGTACTAAATGTAAATAGTCTAGCTGCCTGACCGTGGTACTAATAGGATCAAATAGAACACCAGTAATTTTCTTCAGGTAGCTATATATACTGTAACCAGACAAGCCTGCCTGTCAGTAGGAAGATAACAGGAACGGATCTAGCTGAACACTGTGAGCAGGACGCACTGCACTAAATGTAAATAGTCTAGAAGATAACAGGAACGGATCTAGTTGAACACTGTGAGCAGGACGCACTGCACTAAATGTAAATAGTCTAGAAGATAACAGGAACGAATCTAGCTGAACACTGTGAGCAGGACGCACTGCACTAAATGTAAATAGTCTAGAATTTAACAGGAACGGATCTAGCTGAACACTGTGAGCAGGACGCACTGCACTAAATGTAAATAGTCTAGAAGATAACAGGAACGGATCTAGCTGAACATTGTGAGCAGGACGCACTGCACTAAATGTAAATAGTCTAGAAGATAACAGGAACGGATCTAGCTAAACTGAATACAGTGTATATATATATATGCAACACCTGGGATGCATATATATACACAATACACTGTAAGTGCAGCTAACTGACTGACTGTTCTGCCTAATCTATCTAACTCAAATCAAATGACACTGTCTGTCTCTCTCTCTATCTATGAACGCCGGAACACACACTACACAGGGCCGCCGTGCAGGCGGCCTTATATAGTGTGGGGCGTGTACTAAATCCCCTGAGCCATAATTGGCCAAAGCCTCCTTGGCTTTGGCCAATTACGGCTCTCTGTTCAGGCGGCGCTGTGATTGGCCAAGCATGCGGGTCATAGTGCATGCTTGGCCAATCATCAGCAAGCAATGCACTGCGATGCCGCAGTGAATTATGGGCCGTGACGCGCCACACGAATTTGGCCCATATCGTTCGCAATTCGGCGAACGGGCGAACAGCCGATGTTCGAGTCGAACATGGGTTCGACTCGAACACGAAGCTCATCCCTAGTTGTGACACACGGGGACGGAGAACGGCGGCAAATTCAAAAAGTGAAACACACACTATACATACAGTACACTGTAATCTTACAGATTACATTACTGTATGAAATTATTTCACATCCATTTTGTCCCTAGTGGTTTCTCTGGTGCCCTGCATGCAGTTTTATATTATAAAAACTGTTCTTTCTGCCTGGAAACTGGAGATTGTCTACAGCAACCAAAACTGTCCATTTAAATCAAAAGTGGTTTTAGACCAGCTAGAAAACAGCAATAATAAATTAGAATCACTTGCAGAATTGAGCGATATTGATTTGTGGGGAGATCCGTCATCAAACACTGAAAAGTAATGACAGCGACAATTCTGCAACTGAGCAAATTTCAGTGTTTTTGATTTGATTACATTATTAAATAATTTATTATTATTATTATATTATTTTTTGGTATAATTATTTATAGTTATTTATTATATTATAATTTATGATTTCGTGTTTCAAAATTTATCATACCCGAGATGTCTACTAGACTCTTGTTTGGATAGATTTAAGTGACTTATTCCTAAGAATTACATGCCTACAATATAAAACGCCAAATTTCCATGCAAAATAATTGTACCGCTTTCAGCATCAAAAATCTGAAATAATCAAACCACCAGGGAGGTTAACCAAAGAGTATATACAATGACAAAGGGGGTTCTCATGGTTACTTATAGACAGCATAGTCAATGGTTTACATATACAGATTCAAAGAGCTGGACACTGACTGCTATAAAATAGTGTAAAAAAATCTCAAATTTTGTCCTGTTGTCCTGTTGACCATATGAAACCAAAAATAGAGAGTTACAACAAAACAGAAACACCAAAAAAGGTAACAAACAAAAACAGAAAATTGCCTGAAGAAAATAATGTGGTAGGAGAAGTTGGTTCACTCTGGGTCCTCAGCTGTTGAATACAGCAAGGTCTCCAATGTGGAGGAGACAGGTCCATGTGGGGGAGGTAACTAGGCATGTACAGAGCACAGTTTACAGCATGCCGGGCATATACAGAAAAAAAAAAAATATATATATATATATATATATATATATTCGGTGTATACGAGGGATCGTAACCCTCAGGTAACCAGAAAGCCAAAAAAGCTTAAGTCCTCACCACTCTCAATATCAGTTGCATTAGTAATACAGCTAGAAAGGGAAAGGGTGGTGTGTCCTCCAAGGGCCTTGGAGAGTCTTGGATGGCAAAATACCCATGAGATCATAAGGAGACCATATAGACAGTGTTGGGGGGGCCTCCTGCAGCAGCCCCTTCCCAAGGATTGTACCCCAGGCCAAGAGGGATGAAAACAATAGGACAATTCAAACAGTGTCTCACATATATAAGTAGTATGTTAATCAGAACTGCACAGACAAGAAACTAGTGTTCCTGTAGAGGGGACACCTGTCGCTGACGATGGGGGGATCATTGAGAAACTGGTTGCCAGCTTTCTTGGCGTTGTGGCATGGGTATATCCCCTGATAATAGCCAGTCCTGAAAATCCACAGGTGGGAGCTCCAGTTGTTACAGAAATTAAGGCAAATAATCTTTGTTGTGAAGGACTGCAGTTTTCCTGTGTTTCCATGCAGTAAGTCAAAAGGTAAAATCCCAACGATAAGTCACACCTTCTTGCCTTAACACTGCCAGCAGCAGGCCAAAAGCCCTACGCATCATTAGCGTGCATTTGGAGGGATCAGGGAAAAGAGAGATGCACGCATGATCAAATCTATTGATTGCTTCAAACACATTGCAGTCACGATGGCTGCCTTAGCCGCATATTTTTACAGTTTATAGATAACGTCTCTGGGCATATTGATGTCCTGGAGTGGCAGAAGAAGGTCCCTGTGCACTCTATCAATCCCTACTAGGGCAGAGTCCCAAGATCGCTTGCAGAGTAGGCATCAAATCTTGAGCACGTGTAGGGTAAACCTCTGATGTGGATATTTTGCCGCCGTTTGTGATTTTCATAGTCATCCAGTTGTAGGAGGAGGGACACAATCATGGCGTTTTGTCTACAGGATGCATCCTCCAATTTTTCCACAATATGAGACAAGTCTTCCTGTCCATTTTCCAAAGTCTCAACATGGTTGCCTAAAGCAGTAGTCTCATCTGCGACTTTATCTATGGCTTTTTTAAAGGAGGTCCCAACAGTGGTTATGAGCTGCATAATATCAGCTTTGGTGGTCAGGGCTCTAATGTGTTCCCTTATGTCCCAGTCCCCCTCCAGATCACCCTGTACAGAGCCTGAAGTGGAGTTGCGTGCAGGTGAGTGTGAAAAAGCCGGGCAGGTCCTGCATACCTGCAGGGAGCAGTGATTTGTGGCTCCAGGATCCAAGGAGGGAGAGACAGCAGGGGAGGTACTGTGATCTGGTGCCATCTTGGATTCTCCAGAGCACAGTCCATGTCTCCTGGCAAAATAGGAATCCAGGGCTCACGAGCGGGTGTGCGGGGTTCTAGGAGGTTTTGAGGATGCACATTGTTTCTCTGGCATGTCACTATGTTGAGTCAGTGAAGAAAGGCTGGGAGAAGCTGGAGCTTTCAGGCTCTGCTTCCTCAGGCTTGCATAGCCAGACCACACCCCGACAGGCTTGCTGTTCTGAAGATTTTTCTAGAGGTGGTAGTTGGTCTTCTATTTCCCTTAGCCAGTGTTCAGTTTCAGAAACTCTATCCTGTACTATCTGCAGATCTTGTTGTATCAGTAAAATATCCACCTTCAACTTCTCAATCTTTGAGGTTAATGTAGTTTGAGAAACCAAAATAGCATCATGCACTTTTGAGTGTTTACAGGCTCAGTGACAGGAGATGATGGACTCTTATCCTCTGAAGCAGTTGCGGCACCATTTTTCTCCTTCTTCCCATACTGCATTCTGTTGCCATCTCTTTCCCAGGTAAGTGGCTCACATGCATCTGCCATGCAACAATGCTACCCCACCACTAATCCCTTTGTAAATGACAGATCCCCGGCCAGCAACTAATGGTAGTAGTGCTGCTGTCACTAAATGACAGATCCCTGGCTGGTTTGTTTACAAATGGAAGCCAACCAGAGATCTGTCATTTTGTGGTGGTTGTGTTACTCATGTATAACCCAAACCTGAAGCCCATGCCTAATCATTGCAACATTATTTCTTTAGTCATAATTCTACATATTAAATTATAGTTTACTTCAATACTAGCAAAAATAGGAAGAGGATTTCCTCAGGTGGGGTTTTTAGGCAGCGGGGTTTAAAATATTAGACCAATGTTGTATAAAAAGAATATGTTTATTATACAAAGAATACATTTACACAAGGATTGTTAAAAAGATGAGCTCTGATATAGAGTGTTTACAAAATTGGTAGAAGCAGACACGCATTTATACAGACATAATTTTTCATAACAACATCATATAGATATTATCAATATCGAAAAAAGGGAACTGACGCGTTTCCACCTATGTATTCAAGGTCTTCTTCAGAGGTCTGTCTGTTAAAAAGAATATACAATGAAAAAATCTTATAAAAGCTTGGTTGCATATACCAAAAGAAACATATCATATTCCATATAGCATAGTTACCCGATAGTGCGTGTCCCATAAGCGAAAAAACTTCCTATAGGAGAGGCCCCTTAAAATCAAAATGCCTGCTCACTCTCCCCAAGAGGTCCTGTAACGCCTCCACTAACACAGCCACCGGAGCCGGGGCAGAGGCCAGTGATGTGGCTTACGAGAGGTCACACTGAAGATCACCCCCCACCCGGACCACACGATCAGTCAGGGAGAAGGCAAACACCTGCAGCAGAAGCCCAAAGAGAGCATTTTTGAGAATCGTACTTACGATTTATATCCAAACATTGTATTTATTGTATTTTAAGTATATGCTTAATTATGTGAGAGGGTAAAGGTAAGACGTGAAAAAGTGAAAGTATCAGTCTATGCACATACCTCATATACAGACTGTAATTCTCTAGTATTGGATATATATGTATTTAGAAATAAATAGATCGTGCATGTTGTAGTGTGGGAGTATTAGGTGCTGGGACTTTAAAAGTAAAAGACTAAGTGTGCAGCATGTATAATAAATTATATACAACATTGGTCTAATATTTTAAACCCCGCTGCCTAAAAACCCCACCTGGGGAAATCCTCTTCCTATTTTTGCCTTCATATCAGGGGTGAGCAGCAATTTCTTTTCCCCTCCCCCAACTGTGTCTCCTTTTTTGCCAGACTTCAATACTAGCATACTTTATTGTGTAAAGGGCTTTTGTATTTATTTATGTTAATCACCTCTTAAAGAGCTGTCACCAGAACAGGTGTTCCTATTGAAAGATTTCCCCTTCTTTCCTGTTACAGTAATAACTGTAAATTGTTGGACCCATCAATTTCTTTCCCAGTGAGGGCAGTAACTAGGAAAAACAGAAAAGGCGTATCTACCCAACTGGAACGCAGACCACAAAAAAACATTGGCAGAGGAAACTATAAAGTTTTTTTTTATTTTCTTCTACATATACTTTAAAAGAGTCATATGCAGTAGCGGCTGGTGCTCAAAATTTTTTGGGGGCACAAACAAACTGAAAAGTTCTGAAAAAAAAACTCATTAATTGCAGCCTGACCATCACCATCAAACGCAGCCACTGTGCCATCAAACTCAGCCACTGTGCCCATCAATTGCCACCACTGTGCCCATCAAATGCAGCCACTGTACCCATCAATTGCCATCACTGTGCTCATCAAATACATCCTCTCCTATGATTGGACGCCTGATAGGTGTCCAATCACAGCCTCTGTCGTTTCAACCAATCAGATGACGGGTAACAGACCCGAGCACCGAATTGGAATATTCATTCGATTTTCTAACACAGCTGGGTGAACTGCGAGTGCCAAGCATGGCACTCGCTGTTTACCTTTTTTGACACCTATTAGCGCATATGGCTCTAATCGGGTGCTTCAAAAACACCCCTGCTGCTGTAATTTGGGCGCCCGGCGCCTGAAAAGGGTCTGGGCACCTGAATAGGGGGTGGCAGCGGCGGCCATGAATATGGCCGTGGATATGCAATGCATGAATCTATCTATTGGTGATAGAGGGGGTGGCTGGAGAGAGGGGGCGGCGCCCGTGCACCCTTATGGACGTACCGCCACTGGTCATATGACTCATCTCCATGTACTTTCCCCTTGCTCTTTATGTCTCCATGTCAGCTTGCAATTAAAGAGAGACAGTCTAACAAGAAACATCATCCTTTAGAAAACCTTTGCTATGCCATCAGTTCTCCTATTAAAAGCTGTTCTGTGCAATGACACCAATGCTATGGGTTAACTCTGTATAAATCAAAAACACGCTTACCTAAAAAAAAGGAAAATAAATCAAAACAACTTAAAATACTTAATGAGTAAGTGCAAATTCCCACAGGGGCAGCTTCAAAGTTGTCCAACTCTGAAGCCGCCCCATACAGCGCGACTTCAGCATGGCTTGCAAAACGACTTCTGTATAGAAGTCAATGCAAGCCTCTCCGAAGTCACTCCTATTAGAATGGTTCCATTGCAATGCATGGAGCATGACTTGTCAGGCGGCTAAGTCGCCTGACAGGTCGCCCCGTGTGAACCGGCACTAATAAGCTGCAGCATTAAAAGTATTTAACTTTCACAGAATAGTGCAACAATGCCATGCTAGTACATAATTAATATAGTGTTTCTGACCTGATGCCTCTAAGGAAAAGCTCTGCCCTATGCGTTGATGAAGTTGTAAATCAACATACTGCGTAGAGCAGAGCTATTCCTAATGCCGCGTACACACAACCGGACTTTCCGTCAGAGTAGACCCTGACGGTCTTTCCAACGGAGTTCCGCTGAAACGGACTTGCCTACACATGATCACACCAAAGTCTGTTCGTTTAGAACGTGGTGACGTATGATGGGACTAGAAAAAGCAAGTTCAATAGCCAGTAGCTAATAGATGCTCTTGCGTAGTTTTTGGCCGTCGGACTAGCATACAGACGAACGGTTTTCCTGATAGGTATTGAGTCCGTCTGAAAGATTTGAAACATGCTCTATTTCTAGGTCCGTCAGAATTTTAGAAAGAAAAAGTCAAATGAAGCCCACACACGATTGGAATGTCCGACGGAATGATTCTGTCGGACCTTTTCTGCCAGGAAGTCCGGTCATGTGTACGCGGCGTTAGAGGCATCAAGTCGGAGCAGAGGAGGGTGGTTCCCTCAGCTGCAGTCCAATCATCCCAGCACCTAAACTGTCCGCTAATAATAGCAGGGAGCAGTGTTTTGCAGGAATCAATCCCCCTCTGATAAACCTGTTTCAGATTGCTATTGTTAATGCAATTTTAGTGAAGACTATAAAATCTGTGTGTGAAATTTAAAACCGAGACCACTATCAGTTATTCTTCATGCGTTATATATCTTCATCGGAACAAGTGTTAGCCATGAGTAGCTGATCCCGGCTCTTAACCACTTCCCGTCCAACCTATAACAAGATGATGGCTGGGCGGCCCCTTGTTGATCTGGGTGGAAATCATATGATGTCCTCCCATAGCAGCACGATCTGTCACCGGCTGCATCCGCCAGACACAGCCAATGACTAATCAGTGTACCGACTCACTGACCAATCAAAGCAGGTCACATGACAGTTGTAAACAATGGATAGCTACCTTTCACGTCATCCATTGTGTAGCGATGGGCCGAACACCCCCCGGTTCGGTTCGCACCATAACTCCCGAACATGAAAAAAGTTTTTAAAGGAGCACTGATTTTAACCACTTGCTGACCAGCCGCTGTCATTATACTGCAGCAGGTCGGCACGTTCCCGAGCTATACATTGGCTTCTTTAAGCGGGATAGCAGGCGTGCACGTGCCCACTGCACTGCGGGGTTGTAAGTGCTCATGGCCGACTGTCACGATGACCGCTGGCCACGAGCCATCGCGGGCACAATAGGCAAGAACAGGGACATGTGTGTGTAAACACACAAATCCCTGTTCTGTTCTGTGAGGAGGGACCGATCGTGAGTTCCTAATAGCTAGGAACCATGATCTGTCATCCCCTCTAGTCACTCCCATCCACTACAATTACAACACACAGTCAGGAAACACAGTTAACCCCTTGATCGCCCCCTAGTGTTAACCCCTTCCTTGCCAGTGACTTTTCATAGTCACAATAAAAATCACAGATTGCTGCCATTACTAGCAAAAAAAAATAATAAAAATGCCACATATCTATCCCCTATTTTGTAGACGCTATAACTTTTGCGCAAACCAATCAATATACGCTTATTGTGATTTTTATTACTTTTTTTTGTTTATAGCGCAAAAAATAAAAACCACAGAGATGATCAAATACCACCAAAAGAAAGCTCTATTTGTAGGAAAAAAAGGACGTCAATTTTGTTTGGGTCGCACGACCGCAAAATTGTCAGTTAAAGTGACGCAGTGCCATATCGCAGAAAATGCTCTGGTCATTGAGCAGCCAAATCTTCTGGGGCTAAAGTGGTTAATGATGCTTAAAGTGGAACAATAAAGAAGAAAAATTCCTTTAAATATAGTGCCTGGGGGGTCCCCTTAGTCTGTCTGTGGTGCATCTGTTCCATGTAATGACCATGCTCAAGCAAAACTGACATATATATAAAGAAAAAATGGCATTTAAATACATTTTCCCAGCTGCAAGCTTTCTTGGAAAAAACAAACATTGCTGGCAATAGAAAAATATGCAAAAAAAGGCGTGGGAGTCTCCCCTCAAAATTTATACCTGACCCTTATCCAAGCATGCAGCCTGGAAGGCCAGGAAAGGGGGGGGTGAATGATCCCCCCCTCCTGAACCATACAAGGCCATTTTTTTTAAATGAGGTGCGGTCCCCCCAAAATCCATACCAGACATTTATCTGAGCATGCAGCCTGGAAGGCAGGGCGCTCGCTCATCCCCATCTCCTAAACCATACCAGGACACATGCCCTCAACATGGGAGGTGCTTTGGGGCAGGAGAGGCTCTGCCTCCTATCCCAGAGCACATTGTCCCCATGTTGATTGGGACAAGGGCCTCTTCCCCACAACCCTGGGCAGTGATTGTGGGGGTCTGTGGGCAGGGGCCTCATCTGAATCTGGAAGCCCCTTTTAACAAGGGGGCCCCTGATCTCGGCCCCCCATTTGAATTAGTATGGGGTACATTGTATCCCTATTCATTGACCAATAAAAAGTGTCAAAAAGAAATAAAAACACAGTTTTTGACAATTCCTTTATTAAAAATAAAAAAGAATGACAATGGATCTACATCAGGGGACAATCATGTGGCCTGCCGCACCACCAGACCCCAAAAAAAAAGAAAAAAGCTTCACCCATGACGTAGGCTAACTGCTGATTGCCTGCTCCACAGTCTGACAGTTCCTAAATAGGTAAGCGGTGGGGCCAGATTCCGATAAGGCCCCTGCCCACAGACCCCCACAACCACCACCCAGGGTTGTGGGGAAAAGGCCATTTTCCCCATCAACTTGGGAACAAGGTGCTTTAGGGGTGGGGGGCAGAACCCTCCTGCCCCAAAGCACCCCTCAATGTTAAGGGCATGTGTCCTGGTATGGTTCAGGAGGAGGGGACAAGTGAGCACCCTGCCTACCAGGCTGCATGCTCGGATAAGGGTCTGGTATGTATTTTGGGGGGACCACACGTGATTTTTTTTAAAACAATTTGGCATGGGGGGGTTCCTCTAAAAATCCATACCAGACCTAAGGGTTTGGTATGGATTTTAGGGGGGACCCCACACCTTAAAAAAAAATGGGTGTGGGGTTCTCCTTAAAAACCATACCAGACCCAAAGGTATGGAATGGGGGGACCCCCGTGCTGTTTTTATTTCTATTGCTGTCAGTGTTTTATTTTTCATTCAGCTGTCAGCAGGGAAGCCCGATGACAGCTGATGACTCATCAGTTGTTAAGGATGCTGCGGCCAGCTTCCTGCCCACTCCTTAACAACCAGCAGCTATTCACTGTGCGCTCAGCGGGACAAACTGAATGAATCAATTTCATTCAGTAAAATGCTTGCTTATAACAATGTAATGCACTGCTATAAGCAATAATAATGGTTAAAAAAAACAAAAACAAAATCATGATCACTTCCCTAAAGTAATACAATGTTACTATGGTAACACACAGTGTGTTAAACAAATCTTAAAAAAAAAAAGAAAAAAATGTAATAAGAACTAAAAAGCTAAAAATAATTTGAAAAAAAATCATAATTTTTTTTTTTATTATTGTCACCAGTCAGCGTCCCTGATCACTGCCACGCCAGTTATATGATAACGCTGTACTGCACTAGTGACAGTAAGTGAATTTTTTTAATATTTCTTAATTTTCCAAAATATTAGGACAAAAAAATGACAACTTCAAAAAATGGCCATGCCTCTTGCACTTTGGCTTACATTTATCAAGAGAAATTATTTATTTACAAAATTTTATAACAGAAATGAAGAAAAACTTTTTTTTCAAAATTGGCAGTCTGTTTTCATTTTTTTAACAAAAAGTAAAAAACCCAGTGGTGATTAAATACCACCAAAAGAAAGCTCTAGTTTTGTGAACAAAATGACAAAAATTTTGTTTGGGTATAGTATTGTATGACCGTGCAATTGTCATTCAAAGTGAGACAGCACTGAAAGCTTGGCCTAGGCTGAAAGGGGGTAAAAGTGCCCGGTATTGAAGTGGTTAAAGGGAAAAAGGTATTTTTTATTTAAAAGTCCAGATTTGAAGGTGAGTGTACATCTTTTGCTTCTCTTGGTGATGGAGTTCCTCTTTAATCTTCACTGTGAAATTCACAAAATTTGTGATTAAAGATTTTATGTCACAGACTTATGACATGGATTTTACATGTGGATGAACGTATTTATTTACTAATGACTTATTGTTTTATTATAGAAGCTATTAATTGAGAATATTTCACTTTTTTGGTTGGAGGAAAGTTATTATCACTTGTAACACATCCAGGATCAGAGGATTTACACGCTTTATTAATATAATATAAATCAGGTAATTGTAATTTTCTTTTAAATTGTTATCCCTTCACATTTGGGTTAAAAAGAAATAAGCAAAGTAGCTGCATTGTTTTGCTAACATGACAGCCTAGTCCTAAACACAAGCCTCTCCAGTCAATGTCCAGTTAATTTAGTTTTATGATTTAGTTGAGATTATTACACATTAAACTAATCATATTGGTTAGTTTCCACATTAGAAAAAGTATTTATCAAAATGATGGTAATAGATGTTGATGTTTTGCTGCCAGACTGATGACAAATAAACCTCATATTTGGCCATATCAATAAACAAAACCCAAAGTCTTGTTTGTTTGCCAGTTATGTTTTTCACAAGCTGGGTATATAGACCCATTCATAAAATCCTCAGAGAAATGAAAAATATGATCTATTACAAAGCTCTAGCTCTAATTGCATTACCGTTGACATTTATAGTCTCAGGTGCTGAAAAAAGACCTTGGTTTTATATAGAGCATAGTTTGAATTGCAAAAGAAAATCAATACAGCACTGGACTGAAACCTTTTAAGTTCATATTGTACAATATGCTCTCAAACTGGAAAGGGTTATGATAAATTACAAACTGTGACCTATATGTACAGTATATTAAGATTGTTTGTGTTACCAACACAATTCTTTGCTACCTATATATACTGACACTAATAAACATAGAGTATTAGCTTTATTTGTGGTATTGTTAGAAAATGTATTTAATCGTTTGAA
This sequence comes from Lithobates septentrionalis, assembly GCA_037952835.1. Classification (NCBI taxonomy): domain Eukaryota; kingdom Metazoa; phylum Chordata; class Amphibia; order Anura; family Ranidae; genus Lithobates; species Lithobates septentrionalis. The sequence goes on along the minus strand of JBBDGP010000091.1, from coordinate 727,769 downwards.
AAAAAAATGTAAGCTTTTTTATTTTCTAAATGAAAAGAAGGACAAGAAGAAGCATTTACTCTTTAATGATGTTTTGTGGTGTTAAGTTACAAAATGAAAATTAAACATATTTAAAAAAAAAGGACAAGAGTTTAACCATTTAGATGTTTATCAGGTATAGTTCAACAGGATGACAGTCAAATGCCTTATTACTCCAGCCTTCAAATTGTCATTTTATTTTATGACTAGGATAAATTAATCTTAGGATTACCAAATAAAGTTGAACACAATCACTAAGTGACTCTGGTGTATGTTTATTAAACTGAGAAGTTTTCTCTCGGTTAAGTTCTCAGCAATTCTCAGAGGAAAATTATCTCCTCTGCAGCCTCTTTATGAAGCTGATAACTTCAGAGAGAGAACAGAGGAGAAGTTTTTCCTATGAAAATGGCTTAGATCATTGTAAAAGGGGGTGGGCTGCCTGTAATTTCATGAGATATTGTGAAATTACAGCGCAGCCAGGTTTAAAAAGAAGATAATAAGCATTATGCACTGTGTAAATATATATATATATATATATATATATATATATATATATATATATATATATATATATATACATATATAGAAACTTCAGGTGGGTTACCTTCTTTTCTTTAATCCTTGCTCCAATCACAGCACCATCAGGGTGGACTCTCAATCTTCCACCATAAATTGATAAAGAAAAACGTGGATCGATGCTTGATTCTTTACTTGATTCTTTTACTTTCTTTACTTGAAAGTTTCAATCATACAAACATGGAAAGTGCAGACGTGCAAGCCACTGTACAGTATCGAGCGTGAGTCGCTCTTCATCAGGCTTCTCTGGCTGTGGGTGGAGAGCCCAACATCATTACCTTCTCTTATCCACCCCCAGCATATCCTCACACATGTGTCAAATCAAACAATTAACAATACCAATTGCCCAAACTAAAATGATTAACCCATACCCTATAGCAATGTATGGTAAAAGACCATACATCTCTATACTGCAAAAATATTTACACATACTATCATCCTGCCATATGTCATCTTATACTAAAAAAGAGTATAGAACCTCTCTCATTGCTACAAAGTTTCTATCTATGCCTTATTTAGTCAATAATCATTACAATTCCTTGATACTCTCAATATTTTCTCAGATTTCATAATACGTTCCAGTTGTTATTTCTGTTAACTTGTTTTCCCAAACGGGAGTTCACTCCACTGAATCTGAAAGGGATACAATATGCAAATCACAATTAGAATTATTATACTCTCCTGTATCCAAAATTCTATAGAAACAGATATAAATCATAATCCTTATTCATTCCATCCGGATAAAGAGTTAGGACTTTTTAACCGTGGTTTATCATTTTGTCCTAAAAGTCATTTAGATCCATTTAAGTTGGATCAAGATTTATACGCCTATTCTGCAGTATTAGATGGAAGGTTCATTTCCTTCATAAACCGTTTACCCAGAATGAAACAATGGAGGGGAGATTGTAAAAGCACTGGGGTTGACAATGAAGTCTAAATCTGTTCCCCCCACCACTTATGTACCGGTTGAAATGTTTGTGCAGGAGGTTACCCGTGATGTGAAACATCTGATACAACAAGTGGATTTTAAGGATCATGTACCTAATAATCTTTCCCCTCAAGAAAGAATAGCGTTACGGGAATTAACTAAACGGAATGACATTGTTTGCAAACCTGCGGATAAAGGGGGTTCGGTGGTGATCATGGACCCCCAGGCATATGAGAATGAGATCAAACGCCAATTGGACGATCACACAGTGTGCAAACCCCTACATTCAGACCCTACATGGAGTATTAGGAAGATTCTAGAGAGTATTGTGAAACCAGCAGTCAAGGAAGGGTTAATCTCACAAGACCTATTTGAATTTTTGTTACCGTCACATACCCGTATCCCGTTCTATATATACTACCAAAAATCCATAAAGATAATCATTCCCCACCAGGACGCCCGATTGTATCGGGGAGAGAATCTATTTTTGTCCCTATGGCTAAATTATTGGATAAGGTATTATCACCTTTGGTGAGAAATACTCTATCTTACATCAAAGACTCTGGTGACTTTCTATCCAAAATTAGAGATCTACCACAGATTGATGATGACCTTATCCTTGTAACTTGGGATGTAACAAGCTTATATACATAGATTCTGCATAAGGCAGGCATTAAAGCAGCAATCAAATTGATCAGAGATTGTCATGAATACTCAGAAGCCCAGATTTCTTTTTTTAAAAAATTATTTAATGTGGTTTTGCATAATAATTATTTTCTTTTCAGGGATCAGTACTATATACAGTTGACTGGAGTTGCTATGGGCTCCAATGTTGCCCTGCCATATGCATGTTCATTCATGCATGATTTTGAACAAAAATATATTTTTGTTAATGAAAGTTTTCGGAAGTGCTGCGCCACCTGGTGGCGCTATAAAGATGATATTTTTGCTATATGGCGGGGTAACATTGAATCGCTTAAAGCCTTTGATGAAATCATTAACAGCTTTTCTCCCAATATTCAATTTAAAATGCAAATTGGTGGTGGTTCGGTTCCCTTTTTGGATGTACAAGCCTACATTAAACAGGGACGGATTGAAACAGATATATACACTAAACCCACAGATAGGAACCAACTTCTAAGGTTTGATAATTACCACCCCCCCCCCCCCCATGTATTTGGCTCCATTATTAGAAGCCAACTTTTTAGAGTAATGCGGATTGTGAGTGACACCACACTAAGAGATAACAGATTGGATGATATGTGTTGTAAATTCAAAGAGTGGGGCTATCCGGAAGGTCTGATTAGACAGGAACTGAATAAAATTTTAAAGCCAATCAGTACTTGTAATCATAAAAAATATCGATCAAATAAACCTAGGATTCCTTTTGTTTTTCAATACAATAGTTACAGTGACAAGATTTTCAATTTAGTGAGGAGACATTGGTCAATTTTGAGACGATCATATCCACAGATAGAAGAATTTCAGCAAATCCCTATGAAAGCTTATTGACGCAATAGAACTTTGCGCGATTCTTTGGTACGATCGGAATTTAGACCTGATACCCAGGAAGAAAAAACAACTTTTCTGGGTAAGAAAAGAAAGGGTTGTTACCCATGTCTAAATTGTATCCAATGTAACTTAATGCTCACAGGAAACCATTTTATTCACCCTACAGATAAGAATAGAATAACAGTGAATGGCTCCTATACATGTCAATCATCATATGTAATCTACGTCCTCATATGCCCATGCAATCTCCTTTATGTAGGTGAGACCACCCAGAAAATAAAGGATCGCATTGCACAGCATCGCAGCACGATCCAACACCCACAATCAGGTCTCCCTGTGTCGCGTCACTTTTCTGAGATGGGACACAGGGATACTGATTTGCGATTCATGGTACTGGAGGAAATTCCTTGTGATAAAAGAGGGGGGGACAGGATTCTAAAACTGAGGAAACGTGAAGTTTGGTGGATTAACAGACTGCAGTCTCTTTATCCAGATGGGATGAATAAGGATTATGATTTATATCTGTTTCTATAGAATTTTGGATACAGGAGAGTATAATAATTCTATTTGTGATTTGCATATTGTATCCCTTTCAGATTCAGTGGAGTGAACTCCCGTTTGGGAAAACAAGTTAACAGAAATAACAACTGGAACGTATTATGAAATCTGAGACGATATTGAGATTATCAAGGAATTGTAATGATTATTGACTAAATAAGGCATTGATAGAAACTTTGTAGCAATGAGAGAGGTTCTATACTCTTTTTTAGTATAAGATGACACATGGCAGGATGATAGTATGTGTAAATATTTTTGCAGTATAGAGATGTATGGTCTTTTACCATACATTGCTATAGAGTATGGGTTAATCATTTTAGTTTGGGCAATTGGTATTGTTAATTGTTTGATTTGACATATGTGTGAGGATATGCTGGGGGTGGATAAGAGAAGGTAATGATATTGGGCTCTCCACACACAGCCAGAGAAGCCTGATAAAGAGCGACTCACGCTCGATACTGTACAGTGGCTTGCACGTCTGCACTTTCCATGTTTGTATGATTGAAACTTTCAAGTAAAGAATATTTTTGCATCAAGCATCGATCCATGTTTTTCTTTATATATATATATATATATATATATATATATATATATATATATATATTTATTTATATACTGTATGTGACACCCCGGTGTTTAGGCAGGGTTGTTCCTAAATTTACCTGCCAGGTATAGCTACCTTGGCTAATTGTTGAGGATCAATTGATTTCACTCTAATGCCCCATACACACGGTCGGACATTGATCGGACATTCCGACAACAAAATCCTAGGATTTTTTCCGACGGATGTTGGCTCAAACTTGTCTTGCATACACACGGTCACACAAAGTTGTCGGAAAATCCGATCATTCTGAACGCGGTGACGTAAAACATGTACGTCGGGACTATAAACGGGGCAGTAGCCAATAGCTTTCATCTCTTTATTTATTCTGAGCATGCGTGGCACTTTGTGCGTCGGATTTGTGTACACATGATCGGAAATTCCGACAACGGATTTTGTTGTCGGAAAATTTTATAGCCTGCTCTCAAACTTTGTGTGTCGGAAAATCCAATGGAAAATGTCTGATGGAGCCTACACACGGTCGGAATTTCCGACAACAAGGTCCTATCACACATTTTCCGTTGAAAAATCCGAGCGTGTGTATGGGGCATTAGTCTGTAATTGCTGCACTTCACTCTTTTGCTGCTAGGTGGCCAGGCACTTGGTGGCATTAGATAAGACAAGGGCAATGCAAGGTCAGATTATGAGTGTATGGGGTATCTCAGCCAATGGGCAGGGGCTTTCTTAAATCCCTTGGCCTGCTGGGAGAACCTATATATTTGGGTGGAGTCAGGTGATCACGGTTCTGTGCCACCTGGACAGCTGTCTGGGTGGAAGTGTGTTGTATTGCCCGAGCTGCTAGGCAGGAGGTTGGGCCTATCCCGGGCACATCTGGCTGCTAGGCTGTCTGAGGGCCTATTCAGAAGCAAGAGAGCAGTGCAGGGTTGGGATTGCAGATTGCAGTCCAACCATAAGTGACGGTTCTGCCGGCTGGGGAACCTGTCTTGGTTGGAGGTAGAGGGGAAGCTGTCCCCACTAAGGAACCAACCACCTTATTACCAGGGACCACAGTGAGTAGCTGAAGCGAGCACCGAAGTTTCCTAAATCTTCACTGTCCCCCCACAACTGGGGACAGTGAAGAATTGGGAAACTTCAGCAGATATCAAGCCAGGGACCCAGCCAGCTGAGGTGACGCTTGCAAAGCAGCCTTAGGTGTCAAGCCAGGGACCGAGCAAGTCAGTAGGGTGAATTGTGAAAATTATCTGGTGTGCCAAGCTAGGGACCCAGCAGAGAAGTGGGAGTGATGCTTGAGGAAGATACTACAGTGAAGATTGGAGGAGCTCAAGGGGTTCAGTGGAAGTGAATCATCTAGTCTAGTGAGAGAGACTGGCAGCTCAATGGGTTGAAGAACTACAAGAAGTGATTGTAGTGGAAGTGAAGGAACTGATACTGTATATAGGGTATCAATTTCAAATACATCGAGGTCTTTTAAATCATTAGATATTTAAAAATCAGTTATTGCTGAGGCTTCTGCAAACTATCAACAAACTTTAACCAGGTAAATAAGAATTGTTTGCCCTAGCAGGAGATCCAGTTTCTAATTTTAGAGAAGTGTCCTTAGCTTGCATTTATTCCATAAGAAAATACTTATTAAATGTGAGGGGATCCTTCTGCAACAGCGTGCTTTCACTTTGTTTGTGTGTCCCCAGCTGCCCTTTTAACTTAAGAAGCTATTTGTAGTTCGCCACTAGGTGTCCACTGTCCTGTGAAAATCTGATGTTGGTTTTCTCTACTCCTCTATATAAGCTCCCCACTAGGGATGAGCTTCGTGTTCGAGTCGAACCCATGTTCGACTCGAACATCGGCTGTTCGACCGCCCGTCGAATTGCGAACGATATGGACCGTTCGCGCCAAATTCGTGTGGCGCGTCACGGCCCATAATTCACTGCGGCATCGCAGTGCATTGCTGGCTGATGATTGGCCAAGCATGCACTATGACCCGCATGCTTGGCCAATCACAGCGCCGCCTGAACAGAGAGCCGTAATTGGCCAAAGCCAAGGAGGCTTTGGCCAATTATGGCTCAGGGGATTTAGTACACGCCCCACACTATATAAGGCCGCCTGCACGGCGGCCCTGTGTAGTGTGTGTTCCGGTGTGCTGAGAGATAGAGAGAGAGAGAGACAGTGTCATTTGATTTGAGTTAGATAGATTAGGCAGAACAGTCAGTCAGTTAGCTGCACTTACAGTGTATTGTGTATATATATGCATCCCAGGTGTTGCATATATATATATACACTGTATTCAGTTTAGCTAGATCTGTTCCTGTTATCTTCTAGACTATTTACATTTAGTGCAGTGCGTCCTGCTCACAGTGTTCAGCTAGATCCGTTCCTGTTATCTTCTAGACTATTTACATTTAGTGCAGTGCGTCCTGCTCACAGTGTTCAGCTAGATCCGTTCCTGTTATCTTCTAGACTATTTACATTTAGTGCAGTGCGTCCTGCTCACAGTGTTCAGCTAGATCCGTTCCTGTTATCTTCTAGACTATTTACATTTAGTGCAGTGCGTCCTGCTCACAGTGTTCAGCTAGATCCGTTCCTGTTATCTTCTAGACTATTTACATTTAGTGCAGTGCGTCCTGCTCACAGTGTTCAGCTAGATCCGTTCCTGTTATCTTCTAGACTATTTACATTTAGTGCAGTGCGTCCTGCTCACAGTGTTCAGCTAGATCCGTTCCTGTTATCTTCTAGACTATTTACATTTAGTGCAGTGCGTCCTGCTCACAGTGTTCAGCTAGATCCATTCCTGTTATCTTCTAGACTATTTACATTTAGTGCAGTGCGTCCTGCTCACAGTGTTCAGCTAGATCCGTTCCTGTTATCTTCCTACTGACAGGCAGGCTTGTCTGGTTACAGTATATAAAGCTACCTGAAGAAAATTACTGGTGTTCTATTTGATCCTATTAGTACCACGGTCAGGCAGCTAGACTATTTACATTTAGTACAGTGCGTCCTGCTCACAGTGTTCAGCTAGATCTGTTCCTGTTATCTTCCTACTGACAGGCAGGCTTGTCTGGTTACAGTATATAAAGCTACCTGAAGAAAATTACTGGTGTTCTATTTGATCCTATTAGTACCACGGTCAGGCAGCTAGACTATTTACATTTAGTACAGTGCGTCCTGCTCACAGTGTTCAGCTAGATCCGTTCCTGTTATCTTCCTACTGACAGGCAGGCTTGTCTGGTTACAGTATATAAAGCTACCTGAAGAAAATTACTGGTCTTCTATTTGATCCTATTAGTACCACGGTCAGGCAGCTAGACTATTTACATTTAGTACAGTGCGTCCTGCTCACAGTGTTCAGCTAGATCCGTTCCTGTTATCTTCCTACTGACAGGCAGGCTTGTCTGGTTACAGTATATAAAGCTACCTGAAGAAAAAAACTGGTGTTCTATTTGATCCTATTAGTACCACGGTCAGGCAGCTAGACTATTTACATTTAGTACAGTGCGTCCTGCTCACAGTGTTCAGCTAGATCCGTTCCTGTTATCTTCCTACTGACAGGCAGGCTTTTCTGGTTACAGTATATAAAGCTACCTGAAGAAAATTACTGGTGTTCTATTTGATCCTATTAGTACCACGGTCAGGCAGCTAGACTATTTACATTTAGTACAGTGCGTCCTGCTCACAGTGTTCAGCTAGATCCGTTCCTGTTATCTTCCTACTGACAGGCAGGCTTGTCTGGTTACAGTATATAAAGCTACCTGAAGAAAATTACTGGTGTTTTATTTGATCCTATTAGTACCACGGTCAGGCAGCTAGACTATTTACATTTAGTACAGTGCGTCCTGCTCACAGTGTTCAGCTAGATCCGTTCCTGTTATCTTCCTACTGACAGGCAGGCTTGTCTGGTTACAGTATATAAAGCTACCTGAAGAAAATTACTGGTGTTCTATCCCAGCTTAGTGCAGCTACAGGCCATTAGTATGTCTGGAAGGCCAAGAAGGAGAGGCAGACAGTCACAAGCCAATAAGAGAGGGCAAGCAGGCTCTGTGTCTAGTGCTGGTCGTGGAGACGGTGCATCCTCATCAGCACGTGGCCATGGGACACGCTTGGCCTTTTTTTCGGCAGCTGGCCGTGTTGAGCCGCAACATGCGGAAGACTTGGTCGAGTGGATGACCAAGCCGTCCTCATCCTCCTCATCCTCTCTCACCCATGCCCAGGGTGCTTTGTCTGGCAAAGCAGCGGCCTCTTCCCTCAGCTCAATGTCATCAGTGACTCCTTCCCTAGCTCCTGAGGTGTCCCTCAAACTGTTTGACCACAGTGTTGGGTACATGCTCCAGGAGGATGCCCAGCATTTGGAAGGCTCTGATGATGATACTGAGCTCGATGAAGGCAGTAACATGAGCACGGACAGAGGGGGTGCCCAAGAAGGACAGCAAACTGGCAGCCATGCTCCCCCTGCTGCAGCATACTGCCAGGTTTGCTCCAGTGATGAGGAGGGAGGGGATGATGAGGTCACTGACTCAACGTGGGTGCCTGATAGGAGAGAGGAGGAGGAGGAGGAGGCAGCACATCACCAACGAGGCAGGATGCCCTCCAGGGGCCAGCCTAAGGGCAGCACATTGACTGCATCACACCCCAAAGCTCCACATGTGCAGGGCGCTGCAGTCTCTGCGCGTTATTCAAAAAGTTCTTTGGTGTGGGCCTTTTTTGAGATGAGTGCATCAGATCGCACCGCTGCTATTTGCAACATATGTCTCAAGCGTATCTCACGTGGCCAAAACATCTCCCGCTTGGGTACCACATGCTTGACCAGACATATGTTGACCTGCCATGCAGTTCGTTGGTAAGCGTATCTAAAAGACCCACACCAAAGAACAAAGAGGATCTCTCCTTGCTCCTCATCAGCTGAGATTTCCAACCCCACTAGACCTCCAGTCCTCTCTGAGACCTGCAGTGAGAGGAATGAAGGTGTAGAATTAGGTGTGTCACAGCCAAGTACTTGTGGGCAATCTGCTTTTGGTACACCAACGTCAGATTGTACCAGGCCAATTTCCCTGCCCCAGCTGCTGCACCGCCGAAAGAAGTTTGCTCCCAGCCATCCACATGCCCAGCGGTTGAATGCTAGCTTGGCAAAATTGCTAGCACTTCAACTGCTGCCTTTTCAGTTGGTAGACTCTGCCCCCTTCCGTGAGTTTGTGGAATGTGCGGTTCCTCAGTGGCAGGTACCCAAACGCCACTTTTTCTCACGGAAGGCGATTCCGGCTCTCTACCGGCATGTGGAAGGCAATGTCCATGCCTCGCTGGACAGGGCGGTCAGCGGTAAGGTGCATATTACCGCTGACTCATGGTCCAGCAGGCATGGACAGGGACGTTACCTAAGTTTCACGGCACATTGGGTGACTCTGCTGGCAGCTGGGAAGGATGCAGGACAAGGTGCAGTAGTGTTGGAGGTTGTTCCGCCACCACGCCTCCAAAATGCTGATTGTGACACACCTCTCTCCTCCACCCCCTCCTCTTCTTCTTCCTCCATGGCCTCTTCCTCGGAACCAGCGGTGCTCCGTAGTCGTTCAAGGGGCTACGCAATTACGCAGGCCAAAAGATGCCATGCGGTGCTTGAGCTGGTGTGCTTGGGGGACAGGAGCCACATTGGGGCAGAGGTTCTGTCAGCTCTGCAGGGGCAGGTTCAGAGGTTGGTTGACGCCACGCCAACTTAAGGCAGGAATGGTGGTTTGCGACAATGGCACCAACCTCCTCTCTGCCCTCCGACAGGGACAAATGACCCATGTGCCCTGTTTGGCTCACGTCCTTAACTTGGTGGTGCAGGGGTTCTTGGGCAGGTACCCGGGCTTACAGGATGTCCTGAGGCAGGCCAGGAAAGTCTGTGTGCATTTCCGCCGGTCATATAATACCAGTGCTTGGCTGACGGACCTCCAAAAGGAGTTTAACCTGCCCAAGAACCGCCTAATCTGTGACATGCCCACCAGGTGGAACTCAACGTTGGCCATGCTGCAGCGGCTGCACACGCAGCAGAGGGCCATCAATGAGTACCTGTGCGACTATGGCACCAGGACAGGGTCAGGGGAGCTTGTTTTTTTTTCCCCACGCCAGTGGGCCATGATCAGGGATGCATGCACTGTCCTGTCACCATTCGAGGAGGCCACGAGGATGGTGAGCAGTGACAGTGCATGCATCAGTGACACTGTCCCCCTTGTCCACCTGTTGGAGCACACGCTGCGTGGAATAATGGACAGGGCACTTGAGGCAGAACAGAGGCAGGAAGAGGAGGACTTCCTTAGCTCTCAAGGCCCCCTTTATCCAGACAGTGTTCCTGCGTGCCCGCCGATCACACAGGAAGAGGACGAGGAGGAGGAGGAGGAAGATTGTGTCAGTATGGAGGTGGGGCCTGGCACTCAGCTTTAGCAGCAGTCTTTAAAGGGGTCAGTCCCAAGAAACACATGGACTTGTACGTGGCTGGGAGGAGGTGGCTGCGGATGTTGTCGTCCTTAGTGACCCAGAGGACTCCGGACCGAATGCCTCAGCAAACCTACGCTGCATGGCCTCCCTGATCCTGCAAAGCCTGCGTAAGGATCCTCGTATTCGTGGTATCAAGGAGAAGGACCAATACTGGCTGGCAACCCTCCTTGATCCACGTTACAAGGGTAAGGTTGCGGACCTTATCTTGCCATCGCAGAGGGAGCAGAGGATGAAACATCTTCGGGAGGCCTTGCAGAAAGGTCTGTGCAATGCGTTCCCAGAGACTGGGAGGTTACAAACTCCTGTTTCTGGACAACGTGTTGCTAAGGCTTCGGTCAGTCAAAGAAGGAGCGGTGGAGAAGGTGGCCGTCTGACCGATGCGTTCAGACAATTTTTTGGTCCGCAGCCCCAAGGTATGATCGGTTCCAGCAACCATCGCCAGCGTCTGTTTTACATGGTGCAGGAATACCTAGGGGCAAGATCAGACTTGGACACCTTTCCCACCGAAAATCCTCTGGGTTACTGGGTCTTGAGGATGGATCACTGGCCAGAGCTTGCACAGTATGCAATTGAGCTACTGGCCTGTCCTGCATCCAGCGTTCTTTCGGAACGCACATTCAGTGCTGCTGGAGGCGTGGTAACCGATCACAGGGTGCGTCTGTCCACCGACTCGGTCGATCGGCTGACCTTCATAAAAATTAATCAGTCTTGGATCACCACCAGCTACCAAGCACCTGATGCTGATGTAACCGAATAATTTTTTTTGAAATCTCAGATCCCTTCAAAGACTGCCTATGCTGATGCTGAGTGACTATCCCTGAGTAATTATCCTCTTCCTCCTCAATCATCACGCTGATAGCTTGTAAGAACATTTTTGGTTCTGGGCGCCACCACCAGTGCCTAAGGCACAATTTTTCAGCCCCTGTTTAACAGGGGCGTGTAATTACAATTTTTGATGTAATACTTTGCAGCAGGGCTCGTTCCTGCATTCCAACTAGAGTGTCTGTGAGGGGTTGCAGTGTTGTGGCACCAGCACCAGTTCCTAAGGCCCAATTTTTCTGCCCCTGTCTAACAGGGGCGTGTAATTACAATTTTTGATGCAATACTTTGCAGCAGGGCTCGTTCCTGCGTTCCAACTAGAGTGTCTGTGAGGGGTTGCAGTGTTGTGGCACCAGCACCAGTGCCTAAGGCCCAATTTTTCTGCCCCTGTCTAACAGGGGCGTGTAATTACAATTTTTGATGCAATACTTTGCAGCAGGGCTCGTTCCTGCGTTCCAACTAGAGTGTCTGTGAGGGGTTGCAGTGTTGTGGCACCAGCACCAGTGCCTAAGGCCCAATTTTTCTGCCCCTGTCTAACAGGGGCGTGTAATTACAATTTTTGATGCAATACTTTGCAGCAGGGCTCGTTCCTGCGTTCCAACTAGAGTGTCTGTGAGGGGTTGCAGTGTTGTGGCACCAGCACCAGTGCCTAAGGCCTAATTTTTCAGCTCCTGTTCAACAAGGGCATGTAATTACAATTCTTGATCTAATATTTCACAGCAGGGCCCTGTGAGGGCTTACAGTGTTGTGGCCACAGCAAGACCTAAGGCCCAAATTTCTGCTGAGTATATAGGGCAGGACCCTACTTTCAAACATCTAACTTACAAACGACTCCTACTTGCAAACGGAAGGAGACAACAGGAAGTGAGATGAAATCTACCCCTAGGAAGGGAAATTCTCTCCTGTAAGAGTTAATATGGGAAAACAATTTCTCCTTTCCACTGATGCTTTCCAATCCTGGTTCCACAAAAAAACCCAAATTTTCAAAAAACATTTTTCATTGGGACAAAAAGTGAGGTGAAATCTTCTGAAGAGGAGGAAAGACAGCAAAACAAATGTCACAGGGGTGATAACCCTTCCCTATGTTTTCCAAAAAGCTTAAAAAAGATTTTTTGGCTGGAGCTAAACACGTTAAAAATTTACCCGTTCAAAATTACAAAGAGATTCTACTTAACAACAAACCTACAGTCCCTGTCTTGTTTGCACCGCCTGTATACTGCTGTTCAGAGTATATAGGGCCTGGTGGCCCCACACCTTTCCTTATTTTAATTTGGGTGTGGGGTTCCCCTTAATATCCATACAAGACCCAAAGGGCCTGGTAATGGACTGGGGGGTACCCATGCCGTTTGTCTCACTGATTTTCATCCATATTGCCATGACCCGACATGACATTAAACCCGCAAGCAGTTTTAAATTAGATTTTTTCCTTTAAAAATGTCATTTGGTGCAGGGACTGTTCTAAACACGGGAAACACACGTCACTTTACAGGCATTCTATAGACACCCCCCAGGTACGATATTTAAAGGAATATTTCACTTTTTTTTTTTACTTTAAGCATCATTAAAATCACTGCTCCCGAAAAACGTCAGTTTTTAAAAGTTTTTTTTGCATTGATACATGTCCCCTGGGGTAGGACCCGGGTCCCCAAACCCTTTTTAGGACAATACCATGCAAATTAGCCTTTAAAATGAGCACTTTTGATTTCGAACGTTCGAGTCCCATAGACGTCAATGGGGTTCTAACGTTCGTGCGAACTTTCGGTCCGTTCGCAGGTTCTGGTGCGAACCGAACCGAGGGGTGTTCGGCTCATCCCTACTCCCCACAAGAAATTTCCAACTCAAAAGCTCATAAGCACATTCCTCTGTTTCAGTACTAAACTACTGTACTAAACTACTGTACCATTTGTTGTACTACCCTCCCTGAAGCAGGTCAACTCATGAGCTCTCCACTCTTGCCAGATTTATACTTTTTTCTTACATTGTTCAGCTACTTTGTGCTATGCCTTTCCCCTCCCTAATAACTGTATTGGAACTGCCTCCCAACATGTACACACATTGGATGTACATGAGTACCTTGGAACATACAATTGCAAGAGACTATTTTTGGCACATAAGTGCACAATATTTACAGTGCTATTTGCATCTGCTTGATATGTAGGGTGCAGAGGTAAATAGCATTTTCACATTTGTTTCAAAGTGCAGCACAGTACAAAGTGAAGGAAAGGTCAGATGTCTCACTAGGTCACTTAGGCCATGGCTTAGGGTGCTATGGTCATCAGGGTCACCATATAGTTTCCTAGGCCATTTTGTGTTTATGCTAGCTACTGCTAGTTATTGGCTTACAAAGGCTGCTAGGCAAACCTCCACACTCCTCTTTCTCCTGCAAACAAATTCATCCAAAAGCCAAGCTAAAAATGGTATATCAAAATATGTTTCTGGTCATGTCACTATGGTACTAATTGAGTCTCTGCAGACATATAGTTGGTTAAGACACTACAGTACTAATTGTGTCTCTGAATATATTTCTGGTGTTTTAGTAAGGTACTGTTGAATTTTCCCTGCATGCTTCCTTTTATTGTAAATATTGCAATTTGGACCCCCAAAATACATAAAGGACCCGACCAAAGAGGATGAGAGTCTGGTATGCAAAATTTACGAAATAAAGGAACCTTGCAGGGAAACAAGAATTAACAGATTTTTTCTATATGTCACTTTTGCTATAGATGTTTTTTTTAAAAAAAATTACATGAATCCCCCAATATAAATACCAGGCCTTTTGGATTTGATATGGATTTTGAGGGGGCACCTTTGTGAAAATAAAGAAAAATGTTCCTAAGCTGTTCCTAAGCCTTTCTATTTTTTGGACAGGCAAGAATATTACTTTGTAAGTATTTATTATATGAGACAATTGTCCCCCTTGCTCTACACTTATTTGAATCAAATATTCATTAATTTAGTCAATTAATTTTACAATGATTTTTTGTTCAATAGTTTTGCCCTTCTGTCCTCTATGGCCACAATTCTGACCGATTTCCTCAATCTGGGGTAGCTAGGGGAATTGTTGAGTCCGGCCTGGATTGCTGGTGGCTACTGTTGTTTGGGTGAGGGGCTTTATCTGTGGTGTTCTTTGGAGACTAAGCTCACCCATTATTATATTTTTTCATATAACTCATATGTTTGTTACAATAATTTCTTGTTTTCATTTTGTTTAGTGTTCTCATTTGAATCCTATCCTAATGTACTTTCTTTCGATTTTGAATTGATCATTCAATATGACCACCAAATATTTGTTATTATTGTGAAATATTTATTTTGTATCTTTTAACTTTGTAATAATAAAATGTATTGGTTATTTAATTCATGCATTTTTTTCTGTATTCTCATTGGCACCATTAAAATCCCCTCAACCTCCAGCTTTTCTCTATGATCATTTGAGATGAGGTGCCTGATTGATGGGTGTTGTACCATGAACCAGACCAACCTTCTGTTCAAAGAAAAATGCTGTTCCCCCCAAACACATAACAGACTTAATCTGAGCACACAACCTGGCAGGCCAGAAAAGGGGGGGGGGGCGCATTTGTGCTGCTTTTTTCCCCCAAATCCTTCCAGGCTACATGCCCATGTAGCCCCATGTTGATGAGGACAAGGACTCTTTCCCCACAAACCTGCCCTGATGGTTTTGGGGATGTGATGGGAACTTATTATAATCTGGAAGCCCTCCTTAAAATAGGATGGCCTCCTTATATAGCCCCCTCATGTAAATGGGTAAAGAATACATAGTGCTCCTATTCATTTACAGAAAAAGTAATATGTGAATAACACACACGTTTTTGAAAAATCCCTTATTAAAATATAGGACAATAGGAAAAAGAGCGATTGCAAATCCAGAGAGATGCAAATCCAGAGACCAGAATGTCTGGTCAACATTATCTTACAAAAGTGAGTACACCCCTCACATTTTTGTAAACATTTTATTATATTTTTTGATGTGACAACACTGAAGAAATGATACTTTGCTACAATGTAAAGTAGTGAGTGCACAGCTTGTATAACAGTGTAAATTTGCTGTCCCTTGAAAATAACTCAACACACAGCCATTAATGACTAAACCACTGGCAACAAAAGTGAGTACACCCCTAAGTGAATTGTCCAGACTGGGTCCAATTAGCAAATTTTCCCTCCCCGGTGTCATGGGTCATTAAATTCCTGGGAGTGCACATCTCAGAGGATCTTACCTGGACAACCAACATCATGTCACTAACTAAGAAGGCACAACAGCGCCTATATTTTCTCCGCCGCCTTAAAAAAGCCAGTCTCCCTCCACCCATCCTTACTACATTCTATAGGGGAACCATTGAAAGCGTGCTGACCAGCTGCATCATTGTCTGGTATGGGAACTGCAGTTCTGCTGACCGCAAGACCCTGCAGTGGCTAGTGAAGACGGCTGAAAAGATTATTGGTGTCTCTCTCCCCTCCATCCTGGACATTTTCCATACAAGGTGCTCCAGCAAAGCTACCAGTATCGTGAGGGATCCTACCCATCCCTCCCACAGTCTCTTTCAGCTCTTGCCATCAGGGAGAAGGTACCAGAGTATCAAAACCAGGACTGTCAGACTGCTCAACAGTTTTTTTCCCCCAGGCTGTGAGAGCCCTCAACTCCAATCCTCTTTGAAACCTTTTCTACAACCTATAAATTGTGACCAGGAATGTCTCACGTCCCCTCCTTTTTAATCTTGAATATGCACTAGACACTTTTATAAACACTTGCTGCTACAAAGACTTTTGGAAACATATAGTATATGTACAGTTTCGTAGTTCCCAGATGTGTATAGGCTTTTTTATTGGTGTTTTTATTCATTGTATATTTAGTTATAATTATGTTTAATTTGTATGTAGCACCGTGGCCCTGTGAGATGCGACATTTCGTTCTACTGTATGTTCTTATGTGTAGTAGAATGACAATAAAGCTTGACTTGACTTGAAACTGAGCTGCAGCATGGTGACCAAGACCATACAGCGGTTTAACAGGACAGATTTCACTCAGAACAGGCCGCTCAATGGTCTACCAAAGTTGAGTGCAACGTGCTCAGAGTCATATCCAGAGGTTGTCTTTGGGAAATAGACGTACAAGTGCTGCCAGAATTGCTGCAGAAGTTGAAGGGGTGGGGGGGTCAGCCTGTCAGTGCTCAGACCATACGCTGCACATTGCATCAAATTGGTCTGCATGGCCGTCATCCCAGAAGGAAGCCTCTTCTAAAGATGATGCACAAGAAAGCCTGCAAACAGTTTGCTTAAGACAAGCAGACTAAGGACATGGATTACTGGACCTATGTCCTGTGGTCTGATGAGACCAAGATAAACTTATTCAGTTCAGATGGTGTCCAGAGTGTGTGGCCATAACCAGGTGAGGAGTATAAAGACAAGTGTGTCTTGCCAACAGTCTAAGAGGGTTGTGGGAGTGTAATGGTCTGGGGTTGCATGAGTGCTGCTGGCACTGGGGAGCTACAGTTCATTGAGCGAACCATGAATGCCAACATGTACTGTGACATACTGAAGCAGAGCATGATTCCCTCCCTTCAGAGACTGGGACGCAGGGCAGTATTCCAACATGATAACGACCCCAAGCACACCTCCAAGATGACCACTGCCTTGCTAAAGAAGCTGAGGGTAAAGGTGATGGCTATGTTCATTCTCCACGGTCCCACTGTATGTTGGAACATCACCACCCTCTCTTACTCGAACCCAGAGTTTGACTAGGTACTACCGGTATGAACTATGGGCCATGGAATTTATAGTGTGTGTAGATCAGTGCCATTACTGCCACTAATGTACACTGCTCTTTCAAAAAAACGTTAGTGAGGAGGAAGAGGATAAGAAGGAGGAAGAGGCAGAAAAACAAAGTAGGGAACAATGTAATGAAAATTCTATTTCAAGGCCATTAAGTAATGGATGAGAATGGATTATCTTTGGAGAATAGGAATATAATTTAGTGTGACTTTAAAGGAGAATGCAAAGGGCTTAACATGATTCAGGCCATCACCATAGAAAAGGAGGATAAAGGGGGAACAGTTGTTGTGATGGATACAAATAGATACAAGTGGGCCAGAGGCAGCTGGCAAATGCTACTTACTATAAAAAAATGGATTATGATCTGATCCAGAATTTTACTAAGCTCAGGGTCTCATTAAAAGAATACTAACCCACTATATTCAGAACATATCAGTGTGATTCCTGATAATCCAGAAATTCTACATGCTGCCAAGATCCACAAGCCAGGAAATCCAGGCAGACCAATCATAACAGGTATAAACACACATACCAAAACAATCTCAGGCCTTGTAGAAAAAATGTTAAAACCATTAGTCATGAATACTGCTAGTTTCCTACAAGATACAACTGATTTTCTGAACAAGAGCAACAATATACAGAAATTACCACCAAATACACATCTAGTCACTATGGGTTTAGAATCTCTGTACTGTAGCATCCTTCACAAGAATGGGTTGGCTGCATGTCACAGATTCTTGTCATCCTCAGCAAACCATAAATACAGCACTGAGGATGTTACACAGCTCATTGAATTAATTCTTACACACAACTACTTTTCTTTCAATAATGACATCTGCTTCAATTTATGGGTACTGCTATAGGAAGTAAAATGGCATCCCAGTATGCAAATATATTTATGGCTGACCTGGAGGACAAATTCCTGAACGGCATATAACAAAAAACATACAGATACTATAGTGTTGATAGTTTTATCAAATGGGCAGAGGTGAAGAAAATCTAAAACAATTTTGCTCATTGATCAACACCTTTCACCCATCAATCAAACTAAAAATGGACTATTCAAATGCACATGTCAACTTCCTAGACACTACAGTACACATCAGAGATGACAAGCTTCACACCTCAATATACAGGAAATCCACTGACAGATGCAACTATCTCCATAGTTCCAGTTTTCAACCTCAACACACTACATGGGCCATCATACATAGCCAGACCATCAGATACCACCAAATATGCTTAGACCCAGAAGACAGAGTTTAACATCTCAAAACACTCCTTTCATAAGAAAGGTTACAAGGACAAAACCATCAATACAAGCATAAGCATGGCCTTGAAAACTCAAATAGAAAATCTATTCCAATACAAAAGAAAAAAAAACAAATAACCGTGAATTTCTAGTAACCATATACAATTCATCACTAGAAGGGATAAGAAAGATAATCAAAAATTTACAACCCATCATAACAGAGGATGAAACCCTGAAAGAAATATTCTAACAACCCCCAATACTGGCTTTCAGACAACCACCCAACCTCAGATATTAACCATTCAACAGGAAATTTCATTCTGATTATGAAGTCACATGAAGTCACAAATAATGGAAGCAAACCCTGCAAGCAAGCCAAATCAATCTATCAAAAGGTGACATACACTTAACCACCTCAATACCGGGCCAATTTTGACATTTCTCTCTTCCTGTAAAAATCATAATTTTTTTGCTAGAAAATTACATAGAACCCCCAAACATTATATATGTTTTTTTTAGCAAAAACCCTAGAGAATACAATGGCGGTTGTTACAACTTTTTATCTCACACGGTATTTGCGCAGGAATTTTTCGAACGCGTTTTTTTGGGGAAAAAAACAGTTTTGTGTTTTAAAAAAAAACAAAACAGTAAAGTTAGCCCAATGTTTTTGCATATTGTGAAAGATGAAGTTACGCCGAGTATATAGATACCTAACATGTCCCGCTTCAAAATTGCACACGCTCGTAGAATGGCGCCAATGTTTGATACTTAAAAATCCCCATAGGCGACGCTTGAAATTTTTTTACTGGTTACATGTTTTGATTTACAGAGGAGGTCTAGTGACAAAATTATTGCTTTTGCTCCAACTTTCGCGGCGATACCTCACATGTATGGTTTGAACACCGTTTTCATATGTGGGTGGAACTTACGTATGCGTTCGCTTCTGCGTGCGAGCACACGGGGACAGCGGCGCTTTAAATTTTTTTTTTTATTGATAATTATATATATATATATATATATATATATATATATATATATATATATATTTTTTTTTTACACTTTTTTGAAAAAAAAAATTTTTTGATCACTTTTATTCCTATTATAAGGAATGTAAACATCCCTTGTAATAGGAATATAACATGACAGGTCCTCTTAATAGTGAGATATGGGGTCAATAAGACCCCATATCTCACCACTAGGCTGGGAAGCCTGAAATAAAAAAATAAAATAAAACGATCGCCGCTTCCCAGCCGAAGCGGCGCCGTTTTTTTGAATGGAGAAGCCGGGCGTGACGTCATAACATCGCGCCCGGCCTCCGATGATCATAGAGACTCCGGCGACCATCTGGTCCGCCGGAAATCTCTATGATCTACATCCGGCGCCGGCGGATCCGCTCTCCGCCTCACCGATCGTAACGGTGAGTCGGAACAAGCACCGGAGGGCGGCGGGAGGGGGGGGACGTCCCCTCTCGCCTCCCATAGGAACGATCAAGCGGCGGAACGGCCGCTATGATCATTCCTATGGTGTAGAGATTCGCCGGCTGAAACCGGCAATATCAGAATGATGTCTGTAACTACAGGCATCATTCAGATATACCCGCTCAAAGCCCAGGACGTCATATGACGCCCGTGGGCGGCAAGTGGTTAAACAGGACCTTCATAATCACAGGATTACATAGCTGCATCTCCAGTAATGTTGTGTACGTCTTCCAATACAATAAATATAGCAAAGAATCTTATGTCGGCGAAACAGGACAGAAGTTGCAAACATAGATAAACTTGCACTGGTACACCATCAAAGAACATTAGGAAGATAGTTTATGCACACCTGTGGGACATAATTTCTCACAACTGGACCACACTATGGAAGACTTTAATGACTTTAAGACTTTAATGAATTTCAAAACTATTCAGGAAAGTAAAAACTTTGAACTAAGAGTAATAGTTCTATTTGACACAAAAGATAATGGCCTAAATCTAGACCTGAGTTTTCTAAATCACTATCCAACAGTTTTACGACCTCCCCAGTCTATACTGTCTGTCTTATCTCACTAACTATCCTAGTTTAATTACCATTGCTACATACATTTTGTTTTTGTCTTTTTTGTTTTGTTCTGTTTTTTTCTCTCAGAGATTGTCTTATTTTAACATTCTGTTAAAACTTTGTGTATTAGTACTCCAAGGACCTTGAAGAAGGGGGTACACCGCAAAAGCTTGTCCTGAAACTATATGTAAGTACTAATAAAAAAGTATTACAGACAACTACGTCCAGGGGGCATGGCCTGATGCGGAAGCCGGATGGTCGCATAATCCCGGAGCTCCGGAGACACAGAGACACAGCGGCTAAAAGCAACCCCACCTGGGATATCTATCACCCCAAAACCATGGTGGATCATCCTGAGACACCACCGGTATCATGCCTAACAAATGGCGCAGCGAGAGGAAGCCTCAGCGTCTCACAGACTTCTTCACACTGACTGCTAATGGAGGTAGGCAAGATGGCGCTGAGGCCTACTCTCCTCTGGCTGCTTCCTCACAGACAAAAGCCTCAAAGAAGGGTAATCACCCACCAAAAAGCAATTCCCCTGCTAGCCAGCACTCCTACCCTCCCTCCCTGTCCACCAACACCCCTGCCAAGTCCAAACCCAGGCTAGATGGCACTGGATTGAGCCCAGCGAGGAGCCCTACCTCAGAATCAGGGGAGGACACCAGGGAGACACCAAAGAATCCTTCCCCACACAGAACCAGCCTGTGCTGGATACTGTTCTAAAAGACATGCTTTTGTCTCTGGGGAGCACGATACAAACAGATATGACCACATACATGCAGAGATTTTACAGAGACATACAGGCAGTGGACCACATAGAAGCTAAGATGGAAGAGTATGCAGAAACCATTAATGATCTGGTTGATGCTCATGATGAGAGGGAGGGAGGAAATGAATGAATCAAGGCAAAGCTAGCTGACATGGAGGACAGGTCAAGAAGAAACAATCTAAAAATAAGGGGGATCCCCGAAACAGTCAACAATCCGACCTGAACCTCTATGCGGCGACACTGTTTAAAAACATTCTGCCAGTCTCACTGACTTAGATGTCACTATCAACAGGATTCACCATCTCCCCAAAGGTCCCACCTATCAGACCACATTCCCAGAGATGTGCTCCTACGCCTACATTTTTTTTCATGTGAAGGAACACCTTATGGCAGCTATGAGGAAACAAGATCAAATCCCCTCACAGTACCAAAGCCTACAATTCTTTGCTGATCTGTCACAATCCACGCTTCAGAAAAGGAAGAGTTTAAATACGGTGACAAAGGTACTCCGAAATCATAAAATTACATACAGATGGGGTTACCTCACAAAAATTACCGTTACCAAAGAAAACCACACTTATACAATAACCTCCTTAAAAAAAGGGATTGCTATACTGAAGGAATGGGGCATTCTCCCAGACCCAGATAGTGAAAACCCTACCACCAGTACTCCGAGAGTGGAAAAAAGTTACCGCAAAAAACGCCAAATCTCACGCATAAATAGGACCAGATGGTCTACTTTAGCGCCCTAGTCCCTGAAGAAACAGCGTCAGGGACTAAACATTTGAACTTAATCCCAAGTAATATCTAGCAGCAAAATGCTGTCTATGGGTGAATCTCACCCACTTCGCTTGTTGCACCATGTTAGGTGCTCATTAATGTTTTACATGTTATACTGTTTTTTTCTCTTTTATCTCAGATATCTCAGATATCTTGTCAGAATCAGGAAAACAGAAAAACCACCTTAACATAATGCGGTCTGAAGCATTAACACCTACAATGGGACTCTCCCTTGGGTAACTTTCAACACCACAGGAAGAAACCGCATCCCTCAATGTGAGTACATTACTGCATTTTTCAAATATTAATCCTTTTTTCACTCGCAGCGCTGGTTACAACCACTAGAGGGAGCCTACACTTCACAAAAGAGGACCCTTACCTTGCCCACAGCAATCACTATTATTTCAAGAAATTACACTAAATCATAGGTGTGCACACGGGGTGTGCAGGGTGTGCCTGGGCACACCCTAATGTGTGTCCAGAGATCTGCTGTAAGATGCTGCAAGAGACTGTATAGGAAGCTGCCTGTGAGAGTGTTTCCCATTGAGCAGTCAGGGAGGCATGTAAGAGCCGCTTAGTGCTTTAAAGTTTAATGTAATGTCACTGCTTGCAGATAGGAGCTGTCAAAGCTGGAGGCTGGAGTTGGGGGGGGGGCAGGACCAAACAGCTAGCCTATCAAACATGCTGATGTCGAGGGCTGGGCTCTGTGTATGTGGCTCCGCCCCTTTCTATCAGCTATTAAACACCAGCCAATGATTGGGCTGCTTAAGAAAAGGGGCAGAGCCATATACACGGAGCAGCCCGCCCAGCCCCTATTCTTTTGGCTGGTGTTTGATAGCTGATAGAGGCGGAGGTACATACAAGGAGCGGCCCGCCCAGCCCCTATCCGATTGGCTTGTGTTTGATAGGCTAGCTGTTCAGTCCCACCCACCCCCGACATCAGCTCTGAGTTCTGACAGCTCCTCTCTGCAAGCAGTGACATTACATTACAGTTTCACGCATTGAGAGGCCTTACATGCCTAGCTGACTGCTCAATGGGAAACTTCCTCTCTCCTAGATCAGTGCCAATCGGTGCCGCCTATCAAAGCCACCTAACATTGCCAACCAATGCCACCTATCAGTGCCGCCAATCAGTGCCACCTGTCAGTGCCCATCAGTGCCACCTGTCAGTGCCAATCAGTGCCCACCAGTGCCACATGTCAGTGCCCATCAGTGCCACCTGTCAGTGCCATTTATTGCTCATCAGTTCCACCTATCAGTGCCCACCAGTGCCACATGTCAGTGCCCATCAGTGCCACATGTCAGTGCCCATCAGTGCCCACCAGTGCCACCTGTCAGTGCCAATCATTGCTCATCAGTGCCACCTGTCAGTGCCAATCAGTGCCCACCAATGTCACCTGTCAGTGTCCATCAGTGCCACCTGTCAGTGCCAACCAATGCCACCTATCAGAGACAATCTTTGCCACCTGGCAGTGCCAATCAGTGCTGCTAGTCAGTGCCAACCAATGCCACCTATCAGTGCAAATCAGTGCCCAACAGTGCTTCCAATCAGTGCCACCTATGAGTGCTGCCTATCAGTGCCCATCAGTGCTGCCTATCAGTACCCATCAGTTTTGCCTATCAGTGCCAATCAGTGCTGCCAATGAGTGCCCATCATTGCTGCCTATCAGTGCCACCTATCAGTGCCAACCAATGCCATAAATAAGTGCACATCAGTGCTGCCTATCAGTGACCACCTGTGCTGCCAATCAGTGAAGCCTATTAGTGCCAACCAATGCCACCTATCAGTGCCAATCAGTGCTGCCTATCAGTGCTTCCAATCAGTGCCACCTATAATTGCCCATCAGTGTTGCCTATCAGTGCCCTTTAGTGCTGCCAATCAGTGTTGTCTATCAGTGCCATCTATCAGTGACAATCAGTGCCCATCAGTGCTGCCTGTTGGTGCAGCCTATCAGTGCCCATCAGTGCTGCCTGTCAATGCCCATAAGTGCCACCTATCAGTGCTGCATATCAGTGCCCATCAGTGCCGCCCATCAGTGCTGCCTATCAGTGCCAATCAGTGCTGCCAATTAGTGCCAATCAGTGCCACCTATCAGTGCCACCATGCAGTGCCAATCAGTGCTGCCAACCAGTACCGCCTATCAGTGCCCATCAGTGCTGCCAATCAGTGCTGCCTATCAATGCCCATGAGTGCTGCCAATCAGTGTCACCTATCAGTGCCAATCAGTGCTGGCTATCAGTGCTGCCTATCAGTGCCTATGAGTGCTGCCTATCAGTACTTCCAATCAGTGCCCATCAGTGCACTGAATGCAGGGATGGGCAGTTGAACTCAGGAGCTAGGCACATTGTCTATGGGGGCTGGCCTGGTGGGGCACAACTGAAATCTGTCTGTTTATTAATGCCACATGCCGATCTTTAGTATAATACGTAATCACCACACTACTAATTACAATAAACTACTGGAGGTAAATTACAAAAGTGTCAGTAAAAGGCCTGCCACTAAGCACTGTTATGTGTTCCCACACCACAAAAAATAAAAGTGCAGCGCTAACTTACTAATCAATAACTTAACAATAATTGTGGAACCCTCTAATGTATGGAAATCTCAATAAAAGTCAATTTTACCACAATACCGGTGATATGTAACATCACATATAATACACATCGAACTGAAAAAATAAATAAAAAATGAAACTTAGCAGGAATGGTGGAAACCCCTCCTATAGATATTTGCCATACAGAATAACTACAAGTGCAATAATTCCAGTGATATGTGATTTCACATGTAATTAAGATTAAGATTAAGATATACTTTATTGTCATTGTATACATACAACAAAATTTATAATGTATAATGCACATCAAAATGAGAATAAGACATCTTTTTTTAACTTAGCAGGGATGGTGGAAACCCCTCTACAGATAATTGCAATACAAATTAACTTCAAGTGCAACAACTTTTTAGTTGGGAGGTTCCCACCATTATAGCACTTCAGAATTTGTATTCTTTTTATTGTTACACTTCATTTTATATGTTTTAGTTACTAATATAATGTGAATTTTTGTGCTTGAAGTTAATTTTCCACCACCCTTGCTCAGTCCATGTCTTTATGGACCTTGTTTTGTGCACTGGTGTGCAGTCATGTTGGGGCAGGAAGGGGCCATCCCCAAACTATTCCCACAACGTTGGGAGCATGAAATAGTCTAAAATGTCTTGGTATGCTGATGTCTTAAGAGTTCCCTTCACTGGAACTAAGGGGCCAAGCCCAACCCCTGAAAAACAACCCCACACCATAATCCCACCTCCAACAAATGATTTGGACCAGTGCACAAAGCAAGGGCCATAAAGACATGGATGAGCGAGTTTGGGGTGGAGGAACTTCACTGGCCTTCACATTAAAGTGGAGACTGCGAGCTAGGCCTTCTCATCCAACATCAGTGCCTGGCCTCACAAATGCTCTTCTGAAAGAATGGTCAGACATTCCCATAGACACACTCCTAAACCTTGTGGACAGTTTTCCCAGAAGAGTTGAAGCTGTTATAGCTGCAAAGGGTGGGCCAACTCAATATTGAACCCTACGGACTAAGACTGGGATGCCATTAAAGTTCATGTGTGTGTGAAGGCAGGCATCCCAATACTTCTGGTAATACAGTGTATATGTTTTTATATACTGTATTTATTGGCGTATAACACTCACTTTTTCACCATGAAAATCGGGTGCAAATAGCGTGTGCATGTTATACGCCAATACTTCAATTTTAGCTGCCTCTGAGGGGACAGGGAGGGTGGCGGGATGAGCGCCATCAGATTAAATACAGTGAGAATCTCCTGTTTACTTGGCGGCATCTGTAATAGAAAGTCCCATCTCCTGGGCTGCCATTGGACCACTGTTCTGTCTATCATAGGAGATTCTCACTGTATGTAATCTGTCGGCGCTTGTCCCACCCCCCTCCCTGTCCCCTCTAGGCTGCAGATAGGCATCGATCAGGCTGCACTGATGGCAGTGGTGAGGCTGCTGCATTGATGGCAGTGGTGAGGCTGCTGCACTGATGGCAATGGCAAGGCTGCTACATTGATGGCAATGGTGAGGCTGCATTGATGTAGACTAATGAGGCTGCATTGATGGCACTTGTGAGGCTGCAGATGGTCATTGATCAGGCTGCATTGATGGCAATGGTGAGGCTGCAGATGGGCACTGACCCTTATTTTGCTTCAAAGTTCCTTATTAAAAATTTTAGTTTTTTTCCTGAAACTTCCTTCTTAAAATTAATGTGCGTGTTATACGCCTGTGCGTGTTATACACCGATAAATACGGTATATATATATATATATATATATATATATATATATATACACATGTGTGTTTGAGCTTTGGGGTGCACTTAACATTATGCACTTAATGTTCTATCTATTAATACCAAAGGGCTGAACCATCCTGTGAAATGCAACTCTTTATGGAAGGAGGCACTTTTGCACAATAGTGATATACTATGCGCACAAGAGACTCATTTCAGCTCACTAAACCCTCCTAAATGCTCTCATGAGAATTACCCCCAAGTTTTCACTGCAAATGCTGAATCTAAAACTAAAGGCGTCCTTATCGATATCAAAGTCTCAGTGGCATTTAAACTGCACGAAGTAGTGCGAGATCCCCACGGCAGATTCCTAATATTGCTTTGCGACATAAACTCCACTACATATACAATAATTAACGTGTGATCCCCCAACAAACACCAAATTTGCTTCTTCAACAAGCTGATGAAAAAAGTTAGATCCCACCAAAAGGGTCTACTGATAATGTGCGGGGATTTCAATGTTACCCCGGATCCATCATTGGACTCTAAATCCCACTCTAAACGTTCAATCCTGGCACAAAATCTTAAAGGGCACAGATATAAAACTAAAATCCCTTATATCATTCACCCAGGTACTAAGCAAAAAGAATATTACCCCCAAAAAATAGCAGACGCCTTTAGTTTTTATTACAGTTCACTATTCCCTATATAACCTGAAAAATGAGCCGAGGACAGTCAACCCCAAAAGCAATTAACAGTTTCCTCTCAACTTTATCCATACCAAAATTGTCACCTAGCCAACTACACTCCTTAAATGCACCATTTACAGAAGCAGAGATCTACTAAATCATAGACTCCCTGCCCCCAAACAAATCCCCTGGCCCAGATGGCTTCAGCGGGGAATATTACAAAGAATTTAAGACCCTTCTTTCCCCATATCTACACCAAATTTTCAAAATTGCTGCTGCCTCTGCCTCTTTCCCTCCTGAAATGTTGAAGCATTGATTGCTACTTTGCCTAAGCTGGGGAAGGACCCAGACTCTCCCTTAAACTTCAGGCCAATTTCATTGTTGAATATAGATCTGAAACTATATGCAAAATTGATAGCCTCATGTCTTGTTAACATATTCCCCTCACTTATTCACCCTGATCAAACAGGTTTTACCAAACATAGACAAACCTCAAATGCCACCCGAAGACTAGTGAATATCATTCACATGGCAGGGGTGCAGCAAAGGCCTTCTCTGCTCCTAACGCCAGAGAAGGCCTTTGACTGTAAACACTGGCTTTATCTGGTTAGGGTATTGGAATCATTCGGCTTTGAGGGGAACATACTATCAGCCATTATGGCTATATACTCCAAAGCATCAGCTCGAGTATACTTAGCTGGTATGCTATCCTCTCCATTTACCAGATCAAATGGAACAAGGCAGGGGTGCCCATTATCCCCCTTCATTTTCAACCCATTAATGGAACCCTTTTTTCTTTTTACATTAGAATGCATCCAAATATTAAAGGTTTCCCAGCAGGTGATAGTGATCATTCCATCAGCTTATTCGCTGATGACATTATCATGATCTTGACAGAGGTGGAATCTTCCCTGGCTGCGGCGCATGAAGCTCTGGCTACGTTTAATAAAATATTGTATTACAAGGTTAATGAATAGCAAATCTCACATATTGGGTTTTGAAATTGATGACTTTATTAGATCCAAGTTGAAAAAGCAATATCCGTATACCTGGAGCTCAACAGGAATAAAGTATTTAGGCAAAACCCTAACAGCAACCGTAGACCAACTAATAGATGCAAACTACATGTCCTTTCTCAGTAAACGCCACCCTAAACTATGTGACATAACTAAAACAGAACTGACCTGGTCTGGAAGATTGGCGGCCTTCAAAATGATTTTTCTACCCCAATTTATTTACTTATTTAGAGCACTTCCCATTCCAGTACACCAATTTTTATCTCAAAAGCCCAATCTATAATCAACACATACCTATGGCAAGGGAAAAAAGCTAGATGTGCTTTCTGAAAACTGACTAAGTCTAGGAAACTAGGGGGGTAGGCCATGTTCTACTTAAGGACTATTATTTAGCAGCCATTCTAGCCCAAGCGAAACAGTGGTTCCCACAAAACCAAACATCTAGATGGTTAGAACTGGAGAAATACCAATGCCCCAACAGCAAACCACATGACCTACTTCTGACCAGTGAATTTAAGCCCTGGATACCATGTGGAATATCACCTACTATGAGAGCCACAATTCAAGCCTGGAATACACTTTTAACCACTTCCCGCCCGGCCCATAGCAGATGACGGCTGGGCGGTGGTTGTGTTATCCTGACTGGGCGTCATATGACGTCCAGCAGGATAACCCGTAGCACGCGCCCGCGGGGGCGCGCAGTGCGGCGATCGGGGACGGCATGTGTCCCTCGGACACAGCGCTTTCCCGATCATGGTAAACAGCCAGTGATTTTGGCCGTTTACCACGTGATTGGCTGTGTCAACGTCACAGCCGATCACATGTCATAACAAACTCGGCGGGTGTGCCTGTGCAGTGCAGGGCAGGGATCGAGGAAGGCGGGTGTCCCTTGGACACAGCGCTTCCCCGATCAAGGTAAACAGCCAATGAAATTGGCTGTTTACCATGTGACCGGCTGTGTCCAATCACAGCCGGTCACAAATGTAAACAGAGGAGCAGTTACCATCTGATCTCTGCTCTCTCCTCACACACCGATCATGTGAGGAGAGAGCAGGGATCAGTAAGTGAGATATCAGTGTAGTGTTCTGTCTATATATACTGTATACTGTGCACAACACGACCCCCCCAATAAAGAGGACCTGTCACACAGCCCAGCCCATCTGTCAATCAGCCCATCTGTCAATCAGCCCATCTAATCAATCAGCCCATCTGATCAATCAGCTTATCTGATCAATCAGCCCAGCCAATCAGCCCATCTGTCAGTCACCCAATCAATCAGCCGATCTGTCAATCATCTGTCACAGGCCCACCGCTATTAGTACCGCCATTGGTACCGCCACACAGGCTACCAGTACCACCATTGGTACCACAGCCAGTCCTGCCATCAGGCCCACTATCGGTACCGCCATCAGGCCCATCGCCATCAGTATCGCCATTGGTACCGCCACACAGGCTACCAGTACTGCCATCGGTACCACCGCCAGTTCCGCCATCAGGCCCACCATCTATACCACCACACAGGCCCGCCACACAGGCCTGCTACCTGTACTGCCACCCGTACCGCCATCGGTACTGCCACCACCACACGTACCACTACCTGTACCACGATCAGTACCACCACCACCCGTATCACCACCTGTACCACAATCGGTACCGCCACACAGGCCCACCACTAATACCACATCGGTACCACCACTACCGCCAGCAGTACCATTAGTACCAGCCCGCCAAAAAGCACTACCAATAATGTCGCAAAGGGTTTACACACCTGAGGAGGCATATGGCCTTCTTACCATGTCGGATGATGAGAACAGCGGGGAGCTCCCATCATCCGATTCTGGTTCAGAATACGAGCCAGTGGAGGATAGTGGATCGGAGTCCGAGTCCTCGGCGGAAACCGTCGCTCCCAAAAGAATGAGATCAAGACCGAGATCAGGACCAAGATCAGGACCAAGATCAGGAGATCTGCCCACCACCAGCAGCGCCAGACCCCAGGAATAGGAGCCCAGTACAAGCACTGGAATCACACACCCAACCCGAAGAACCCACCCCAAGCCCTACCTTCCCAATGCCCTGGCAAACCCCTTATGGTTGCCTGCCAACTCAGGATCCGCTATCATCCCCCCTTTCACTGCACAGCCAGGTGTGCAGCCCGACACTACAAATTTTTCTCAATTTGATTATTTTTCTTTATTTTTCCCACAAGATTTGCTGCAGAATATGATGGATCAAACTAACCTGTATGCATCCCAATTTATTGCTGCCAACCCCAATTCTTCCTATGCCCGCATGTTCCAGTGGCGACGACTAACACTGGACAAATTTAAATTATTTTTGGGCCTTACGTTCAATATGGGGCTTACAAAAAAGAACGAAGTCCATGCATATTGGTCTACCAACCCCATCCACCACATGCCCATATATTCCGCTGTCATGTCCAGGACAAGATACGACATGATTATGCGTTTTCTCCACTTCAATGACAATTCACAGTGCCCTCCCCGAGATCACCCCAACCATGATAAATTGTACAAATATGCCCCCTAATCAATTCCTTTTCCCAGCGACTTAGAGACGTTTTTATCCCAGACCAAAAAATTTGTGTGGACGAGTCCCTCATACATTTCACGGGCCGACATCACTTCAAGCAGTATATACCAAGCAAGAGATCCAGGTGTCGGTTGAAATTTAATAAATTATGCGATCGAGCCACTGGATATGTCTTCACATTCCGGATCTATGAAGGCAAAGACTCCCATCTCCAGCCCCATGATTGCCCCACATATATTGGAACCAGTGGTAAAATTGTCTGGGAGCTGGCATACCCCCTGTTCAACAAAGGATACCATTTATATGTCGACAACTATTATACCAGCCTGCCCCTTTTTCGTCACCTTTATAGTAAAAAAAACCCCGGCCTGCGGTACTTTAAAAAAAAAAAACGGAAGGGATTCCCACAAAATTTGTTGATCAAAAAATTGCAAAACGGAGAATCAGCATTCATGAGGAACGAGGAGGTGTTGGCCATGAAGTGGAGGGACAAGAAAGATGTCCACATCCTCTCTACTATCCACAATGACACCGTGATGGAGACCCAAAGAAGAGGAGGCCCCATTGTAAAGCCCAGAATGTGTCCACGATTATAATATGTACATGGGGGGGTGGATTTAAACGATCAGATGCTACAGCCCTGTTTATCAACCAGAAAGTCCCGTTATTGGTATAAGAAAGTTGCGTTTCACCTATTTCACATGACCCTTTTTAATTTGTTTGTCTGCTACCAAAAAGCAACTCAAAACCAACAAATCACCTACCTGAAGTATATTGAAGATATCGTCACTGCCCTCATTTACCAACAAGGTCCCGCCCTAGTAAGCATTCGTTCTGATAGCGTGAGTCGACGTCACGAGCAACACTTTCCCTATCACATTCCCCCCACAGAATCTGGAAGAAGACGCCAAAAGAAATGCTGTGTATGCAGCAGAGGAGGAGTAAGAAGTGATACCAGCTATTATTGTCCCCAATGTCCCTCCCAACCTGGCCTGTGCATCGGAGATTGCTTCAAAAATTATCATACATCCATCCAATATTAGTTCCCCTTATTATTAACAGACTGCCATTTCCCCATTTGCCTGCTACCATGTTAATTAACTGACCCTGGCCTGTTTACCGACAATGTCTTTGCTTGCTGATTTAAACCACGTTTCTGACTTCCACATGCACCAACCTCAGCCTGTTTACCGACGATGCCTCTGCCTGCCAATTTAAACCATGTTTCTGACTTCCACGTGCACCGACCTTGGCCTGTTAATCGACCATGTTTTTGCCTGCCACTTAGACTGATCTTTTGGCCATCTACTTCAGTACACAGGGGTCTCACATATGTGAGGGGCTTCAGAATAGCGTTCTGAGTAGAGAAAAACAGTTTTTCGTTTTCTGTGCTCCCAGAACAGGGTCTGGTTGCCCGGAGGCTTCAAAGCGATTTTGGCGGGAGAAGCCTCTACCCTTGTCCCCCTGGCCCTAAGCTTGATGGTCCTTCCTACTGCCTGGACCAATACTTTGGCTGTGCTGACCATATTGCTGCCTGTAATGACCCAGAACATTATGGACCATGTTTCTTCCTGCTGCTTGGACCAATACTTTGGCTGTGTTGACCATATATCTGCCTGCTGCCTCTACTGACTTTGGACAGTTTCTGCCAGGACACCTCTGCCTGCTACCTGGACCTGTACTTTGGCTGTGCTTTGGCTGTGCTCTGGCTGTGCTTTGGCTGTGCTCTGGCTGTGCTGACAGTATCTACTGAACTATGGACAGTATTCCTGCCTGCTGCCTGGATGATTGCTTTTGCTGTCGCTGACCTCATTCCTGCCTGCTGCCTGGACCGATGCTCTCCTCTGTGGACCACTGCACTTCTAAAACCACAGGTAATCTTTTGTTATTTGGTATGTACCTGCTATGTGTTAGAAATATGAAGGGCCTTCAAAAATGTGATCGGTAGTCAGAAAATAATATGTGTAATTAATGCTGCTAGAATGCCTGGAGGTGCTACTTCACTGTTGGGCCTCTGTATGTGGCCAGGCTGTGTAAAAGTCTCAAACATGTGGTATCGCCATACTCAGAAGGAGTAGCAGAATGTATTTTGGGGTGTCATTTTTGCTATGTACATGCTATGTGTTAGAAATATCTTATAAAGGGACAACTTTGTGTAAAAAAAATGTATTTTCATTTTTTTTCCACATTTTCCAAAAACTTCTGGAAAAAAATTAAAAGTTCAAAAGACTCATTATGCCTCATAGATTATACATTGGGGTATTTGCTTTCCAAAATGGGGTCATTTTGTGGACAATTCCATTGTCCTGGTGCTCCAGGGCCTTCAAAAGTGTAATAGACGGTTGAGAAAAGATATGTGCAATTTATGCTTATAGAACGCCTGAAAGTGCTACTTCAATGTTGGACCTTTGTATATGGTCAGGCTGTGTAAAAGTCTCACACATGTGGTATCGCCATACTCAGGAGAAGTAGCAGAATGCATTTTGGGGTGTCATTTTTGCTATGTACATGCTATGTGTTAGAAATATCTTAAAAATGGACAACTTTGTGTAAAAAAAATGCATTTTCATTTTTTTCCACATTTTTCAAAACCTTCTGGAAAAAAATTAACCATTCAAAAGACTCATTATGCCTCATAGATTATACGTTGGAGTGTGTGCTTTCCAAAATGGGGTTATTTTGTGGACAATTCCATTGCCCTGGTTCTCCAGGACCTTCAAAAGTGTAATAGGTGGTTGAGAAAGGAGATGTGCAATTTATGCTTGTAGAACGCCTGTTGAAGTGCTACTTCAATGTTGGGCCTTTGTATATGGCCAGTAGGGATGAGCTTCGAGTTCGAGTCGAACTCATGTTCGACTCGAACATTGGCTGTTCGCAAGTTCGCAGAACACCGAACAATTTGGGGTGTTCGCGGCAAATTCGAATGCCGCGGAACACCCTTTAAAAGTCTATGGGAGAAATCAAAAGTGCTAATTTTAAAGGCTAATATGCAAGTTATTGTCATAAAAAGTGTTTGGGGACCTGGGTCCTGCCCCAGGGGACATGGATCAATGCAAAAAAAAGTTTTAAAAACGGCCGTTTTTTCAGGAGCAGTGATTTTAATAATGCTTAAAGTCAAACAATAAAAGTGTAATATCCCTTTAAATTTCGTACCTGGGTGGTGTCTATAGTATGCCTGTAAAGGGGCGCATGTTTCCCGTGTTTAGAACAGCCTGACAGCAAAATGACATTTGGAAGGAAAAAACTCATTTAAAACTACCCGCGGCTATTGCATTGCCGTCAATACACATAGAAGTTCATTGATAAAAACGGCATGGGAATTCCCCACAGGGAAACCCCGAACCAAAATTAAAAAAAAAAAAAATGAAGTGGGAGTCCCCCTAAATTCCATACCAGGCCCTTCAGGTCTGGTATGGATAATAAGGGTAACCCCGGCCAAAATTAAAAAAAAAAAAATGACGTGGGGTTCCCCCTAAATTCCATACCAGACCCTTCAGGTCTGGTATGGATTTTAAGGGGAACCCCGCGCCAAAAAAAAAAAAAAAAAAATGGCGTGGGGTTCCCCTAAAAATCCATACCAGACCCTTATCCGAGCACGCAACCTGGCAGGCCGCAGGAAAAGAGGGGGGGACGAGAGTGCGCCCCCCCCCTCCTGAACCGTACCAGGCCACATGCCCTCAACATTGGGAGGGTGCTTTGGGGTAGCCCCCCAAAACACCTTGTCCCCATGTTGATGAGGACAAGGGCCTCATCCCCACAACCGTGGCCGGTGGTTGTGGGGGTCTGCGGGCGGGGGGCTTATCGGAATCTGGAAGCCCCCTTTAACAAGGGGACCCCCAGATCCCGGCCCCCCCTGTGTGAAATGGTAAGGGGGTACTTACCCCTACCATTTCACTAAAAAAGTGTCAAAATAGTTAAAAATGACAAGAGACAGTTTTTGACAATTCCTTTATTTAAATGCTTCTTCTTTCTTCCTTCATCTTCTTCTGGTTCTTCTGGCTCTTCTGGTTCTTCCTCCGGCGTTCTCGTCCAGCATCTCCTCCGCGGCGTCTTCTATCTTCTTCTCCTCGGGCCGCTCTGCACCCATGGCATTGGGGGGGAGGCTCCCGCTCTTCTCTTCATCTTCTTCTTCATCCTCTTCTCTTCTTCTCTGTTTCTCTTCTTAATTTTCTTCTCCGGGCCGCTCCGCATCCATGCATGGAGGGAGGCTCCTGCTGTGTGACGGCGTCTCCTCATCTGACGGTTCTTAAATAACGGGGGGCGGGGCCACCCGGTGACCCTGCCCCCCTCTGACGCACGGTGACTTGACGGGACTTCCCTGTGACGTCACGGGGAATGCCACAGGGAAGTCCCGTCATGTCCCGTGCGTCAGAGGGGGTGGGGTCACCGGGTGGCCCCGCCCCCCGTTATTTAAGAACCGTCAGATGAGGAGACGCTGTCACACAGCGGGAGCCTCCCTCCATGCATGGATGCGGAGCGGCCCGGAGAAGAAAATTAAGAAGAGAAACAGAGAAGAAGAGAAGAAGGAAGAAGAGAAGAGGATGAAGAAGAAGATGAAGAGAAGAGCGGGAGCCTCCCCCCCAATGCCATGGGTGCGGAGCGGCCCGAGGAGAAGAAGATAGAAGACGCCGCGGAGGAGATGCTGGACGAGAACGCCGGAGGAAGAACCAGAAGAGCCAGAAGAACCAGAAGAAGAAGAAGATGAAGGAAGAAAGAAGAAGCATTTAAATAAAGGAATTGTCAAAAACTGTCTCTTGTCATTTTTAACTATTTTGACACTTTTTTAGTGAAATGGTAGGGGTAAGTACCCCCTTACCATTTCACACAGGGGGGGGGCCGGGATCTGGGGGTCCCCTTGTTAAAGGGGGCTTCCAGATTCCGATAAGCCCCCCGCCCGCAGACCCCCACAACCACCGGCCACGGTTGTGGGGATGAGGCCCTTGTCCTCATCAACATGGGGACAAGGTGTTTTGGGGGCTACCCCAAAGCACCCTCCCAATGTTGAGGGCATGTGGCCTGGTACGGTTCAGGAGGGGGGCGGCCGCACTCTCGTTCCCCCCTCTTTTCCTGCGGCCTGCCAGGTTGCGTGCTCGGATAAGGGTCTGGTATGGATTTTTGGGGGAACCCCACGCCGTTTTTTTTGGCGCGGGGTTCCCCTTAAAATCCATACCAGACCTGAAGGGTCTGGTATGGAATTTAGGGGGAACCCCACGTCATTTTTTTTTTTTAAATTTTGGCCGGGGTTCCCCTTAATATCCATACCAGACCTGAAGGGCCTGGTATGGAATTTAGGGGGACTCCCACTTCATTTTTTTTTTTTTTTAATTTTGGTTCGGGGTTTCCCTGTGGGGAATTCCCATGCCGTTTTTATCAATGAACTTCTATGTGTATTGACGGCAATGCAATAGCCGCGGGTAGTTTTAAATGAGTTTTTTCCTTCCAAATGTCATTTTGCTGTCAGGCTGTTCTAAACACGGGAAACATGCGCCCCTTTACAGGCATACTATAGACACCCCCCAGGTACGAAATTTAAAGGGATATTACACTTTTATTGTTTGACTTTAAGCATTATTAAAATCACTGCTCCTGAAAAAACGGCCATTTTTAAAACTTTTTTTTGCATTGATCTATGTCCCCTGGGGCAGGACCCGGGTCCCCAAACACTTTTTATGACAATAACTTGCATATAAGCCTTTAAAATTAGCACTTTTGATTATTCATGTTCGTGTCCCATAGACTTTAACGGTGTTCGCGTGTTCGAGCGAACTTTTTTCCTGTTCGCATGTTCTGGTGCGAACCGAACAGGGGGGTGTTCGGCTCATCTCTAATGGCCAGGCTGTGTAAAAGTCTCACACATGTGGTATCGCCATACTCGGGGGGAGTAGCAGAATGTATTTTGAAAAAAGGGGTCATTTGGGGGGTATTTGTACTTTCCTGGCTTCTTAGTGTCTCAAGAAATGAGATAGGCCTTCAGTACATCAGGTGTGATCAGATGTGATAATTTTTCAGTGATTGGCACCATAGTTTGTAGACTCTATAACTTTCACAAAGACCAAATAATATACATTAATTTGGATTATTTTTACCAAAGATATGTAGCAGTATAAATTTTTCCACAAATTTATGAAGAAAAATGACTTATTTGCAAAATTTTACAATAGAAACTAAAAAAAGTGTGTTTTTTTCAAAATTTTCACTGTTTTTTCACTTAGATCGCAAAAAATAAAAAACCCAGCGGTGATTAAATACCACCAAAAGAAAGCTCTATTTGTGAGAAGAAAATGATAACAATTTTGTTTGGATACAGTGTAGCATGACTGAGAAATTGTCATTCAAAGGTTGAGAGCGCTGAAAGCTGAAAATTGGTCTGGGCGGGAAGGTGCATAAGTGCCTGGTATTGAAGTGGTTAAACACCCCAACAATTTACACAAATTCTAATTCCATTTCCCTGCCTATCTCTAGTCTACAACTACTAATCCCAAATTTAAAAAGTGGGGCACTGGGCATCCAAGGGCATTACAACTGTAGAGGATATCAAAATTGGTCCATCACTTTTAGAGCAGTCCAAATCGAACACAGACTTGAGTTAAATGACCAATATGCCTGCATCCAAGTATCACACCTACTACTATCCATGCCTAACCCCTGCACTATACTACCTTGGAGAATATTTCTTTACCTCACAAACTCTAACACTTCTATTAACCACTTCGATACAGGGCATTTTCACCCCCTTCTTGCCCAAGCCATTTTTCAGCTTTCAGCGCTGTCGCACTTTGAATGACAATTGCGCGGTCATGCAACACTGTACCCAGATTAAATTGTTATAATTTTTTCCCCACAAATAGAGCTTTCTTTTGGTGGAATTTGATCACCTCTGCGGTTTTTATTTTTTGCGCTATAAACAAAAGAAGAGTGACAAGTTTGAAAAAAAACACAATATTTTTTACTTTTTGCAATAATAAATATTCATTTCTTTTCTTTAAAACAAATTTTTTCCTCAGTTTAGGCCGATATGTTTTCTTCTACATATTTTTGGTAAAAAAAATCACAATAAGCGTATATTGATTGGTTTGCACAAAAGTTATAGCGTCTACAAAATAGGGGATAGATTTATAACATTATTATTATTTTTTTTTTTTACTAGTAATGGCGGCAATCTGCGATTTTTATCGTGACTGCGATATTGTGGCGGACAGATCGGACACTTTTGACACATTTTTGGCACCATTCACATTTATACAGCGATCCGTGCTATAAAAATGCACTGATTACTGTATAAATGTGACTGGCAGAGAAGGGGTTAACACTAGGTGGTGATCGAGGAGTTAACTGTGTTGCTAGGGAGTGTTTCTAACTGTAGGGGGAGGGGACTCACTAGGGGAGGAGACCGATCAGTGTTCCTCTGTACTGGGAACATACCATCGGTCTTCTCTCCTCTGACAGGACCATGGATCTGTGTGTTTACACACACAGATCCACGGTCTTGCTGTGTTACCGGCAATCGCGGGTGCCCGGCGGACATCACGGCCCCTGGGCACGCGCATCGGGTGCCCAGTGACACAGCGGGCGCACACGATTGCCGTCGGCGGCACGCGCGCGCCCCCTGGTAGGCCGGGAAAGCGAGGCCATCATATGACGCCCGCCCGCAATGAGAGCTGCGCCGCCTGGCCGTCAATTGACAGCCGGCGGTCAGCAAGCAGTTAAAGGCATATCTTTATTTTAAAAATTCTTAAACTGTGACGTCATAGGGGGCGTGGTCATCACCCGGTGACCACGCCTCCTAAAAAGTCACAGTCCCAGCATGCCCAGGGATTGTGACGGCATAAAGGGGCGGGGTCACCGCCTATATAAGTCGGTTGCGGAGCGCACAGAGACCATTCTGGCTGGAGAGAGCGTCGTGTCAACATCTCTGGAAGAGAAGAGGGAAGAAGACGATCCAGAGGTCCGGACCACCGCTGGCAAAAGAGCGCCAGAAGATAGCGGTGGAGCCGGCAGAAGATGCGGACACCGGGAGAAGACGCCGGAGAGACCCCGAAGTCGGAAGAGGACCCCCGAAGTCGGAAGAAGATCCCGGAGCTGCCTAATAAATTATTTTAAATACCTGTGTACTGTATTTTTTATTGACGCTTTTTTCCCTAGGTGAATGGGTAGGGGTACCATGTACCCCATACTTATTCACATAGGGTGGGGGGCCGGGATCTGGGGGCCCCCTTATTAAAGGGGGCTCCCAGATTCCGATAAGCCCCCGCCCGCAGACCCCGACAACCAACGGCCAGGGTTGTCGGGAAGAGGCCCTTGTCCTCATCAACATGGGGA
This sequence comes from Lithobates septentrionalis, assembly GCA_037952835.1. Classification (NCBI taxonomy): domain Eukaryota; kingdom Metazoa; phylum Chordata; class Amphibia; order Anura; family Ranidae; genus Lithobates; species Lithobates septentrionalis. The sequence goes on along the minus strand of JBBDGP010000091.1, from coordinate 688,833 downwards.
CAAGGTGCTTTGGGGTGGGGGGGCCGCAGGGCGCCCCCCCATGCCCCAAAGCACCCACCCCCCCATGTTGAGGGTATGCGGCCTGGTACGGTCCAGGAGGGGGGGGGCGCCAGCTCGTCCCCACCCCCATTCCTGACCGGCCGGGCTGCATGCTCGGATAAGGGTCTGGTATGGATTTTGGGGGGGACCCCACGCCGATTTTTCGGCGTAGGGGGTTCCCCTTAGATCCATACCAGACCTAAGGGCCTGGTATGCCCCTGGGGGGAACCCACGCCGTTTTTTTCATTTAAAACTTGGCGTGGAGTTCCCCCTCTGGATTCATACCAGACAGCTGTCAGCACTGCCTGTCGCTCATCGGGAAAGGAAAAAAAAGTTTTCCTTTCCCGATCAGCGAGCCAGGCTTGTGCTTACAAAGTCGTGCTGAAGTCGTGTCTATATTATTCAGGCACGACTTGCATGCTACTTCAAGGTTTAACATTGAGGTCTATGGAGTACAACTCGCATAGAAGTTTGACCAAAGTAGTGCAGGGACTACTTTCAAGTCGGCACGACTTAAAGTCGTGCCAATATGAATGGTAGTCATTGAAAATCATGGAGAATGACTTGTCATACGATTTTGCAGTACAAAATCGTGGGACAAGTCGTGTAAGTGTGAAAGGGGCCTAAATGTCTTCCTCAACTTCAGAACAATGGCAAACCTCACTCACATCTACATATGCAGCCACTAAGAGCGTTCATTTATGAGAACTCTCTCAAAAAATTCTACTAAGGTGGTATTTAACACCTACGAGGATAGCTGGTTTTAATCCTCAATCATCTCCACTTTGTTGGAAACAATTCGGACACAGAGGTTCGTTGTTCCACGTATTTTGGACATGCCCATTACTGAGAATATTCTGGTCAGACGTTTTTAAAAGTATAGGAAAACTCACTAATTCACAACTCCCCAAAAATCCAGAGCTAGCTATATTGTCATTGGGAATAGAAGAAGTACCACCTTCCCTAAGGAATATAGTTTACCACATTCTTGTCAGTGCCGGACTAGAACTAGTTAAACGCTGGAAAAGCACCGAAGTTCCAAATATTGCGGATGTACTTAGAACCACTAACCTACATATAACGTAAGAAGTAACGTTCGCTACTTCCCAAGGAAACTACAACTCAAAGTATCCTCACTGGCACCCCTGGTTCGACTGGTATAAACCCAGTAAGACTAACACACCTAATTAAAAGCTCAAATGTCAAATCTCAAACTTTGAGCCTCATATACAGAGTTCCATATCCACATAAAGTTTTAAAGCTGCATCCAATTTTCATGTTATACTTCTTATCCAAGTTATCTCAACTTTCTCATATCTTTGAGTATGTGATGAACCAACAATACAAAGGAATCATACCTAATGTTATCTGTCGCATATTAGAAATGTCACAATGAATCATATTACTAAAAAGTATAAAGTGGCTTTGCTGGCTCCAAACAACAGACGCAGCATGATACCTATGGGGGCATCTGGTGACAGGAGCATCACAATGCTAGACCAATCAATAGTAGCAATCATTACTATAACCATCAATACAATAGACAGATTACCAGAAAAGTTATAATATTTACAACTCAAGAACATAATGACGATACACAAACCTATCTTTGTTTTCCTATATTATACTACGAAACTGTACTTATATGCTCAAATGACCTACAATGTGTTGTTCACAAGCTCATCATTGTTTTTCTTTTTCTCATTTTTCAATAAAAATTATTGAAATTAAAAAAGTATCACAGACAGTACTCAGCTGTTTTTGTTTGTTGGTTGAGCTGGATAGACTTGTGCCTTTTTTCAACCAGATTAACTATGTAACTATGTAGTATAATGTGCTTTTTGCAGACTAGATAAGTGTAGCAAAACTGCTGCTTGTCTGACGTTTGCTAACATCTACTAGGACATTTCACAACAGCACTGTTGAACTTTTTGATAAATGTAAGTGGCATTATGTTTGGAGAAAACACCAACATACTCCAATAGTAAGGGACCAATTAACACTATGCACTGCATTAGAGCAATGTGTGATCACACATCAAGGCATGCTTCAGTAGTGAAGCCGACGTGTTTACAATTTTTCCAATAGAATGGCACTGCAAGGCACCAATACCAAAGTGCTGCACCAAACACATGTTTTATCATATCCTCAAAACGTTTCCTACAACTCTACTTCCTTTTCTCCTCTTCCTTTCTCAGCTGGGGTCCCCCGAGGTTCTGTTCTTGGACCTCTCCTATTTTCAATCTACACATCCTCCCTGGGTCAGCTAATAGCCTCCCATGGCTTCCAATACCACCTCCATGCTGACGACACCCAAATCTATTTCTCTACCCCTCAGCTCACTCCCTCTGTCTCCTCACGTATCACTAATTTACTATCAGATATATCAGTCTGGATGTCACACCACTTCCTCAAACTCAATCTATCCAAAACCCAACTTATAATTTTTCCTCCCCCATATGCCCCTTCCCCTGATCTCTCTGTCAAAATCGATGGCACAACTATAAGCCAATCCTCACATGCCAAGGTTCTAGGTGTAGTCCTGGACTCTGAACTCTCCTTTAAGCACCACGTCCAATCACTATCCAAATCCTGCCGCCTCAACCTCTGCAACATCTTCAAAATATGCCCCTTTCTAACCAATGACACAACAAAGCTCTTAATTCACTCGCTGGTCATCTCTCGACTCGACTACTGCAACTCCCTTCTTATTGGCTTACCTCTACATAGTCTATCAACTCTTCAATCCATCATGAATGCTGCTGCCAGACTCATCCACCTTACCAATCGCTCTGTCTCTGCTACCCCTCTCTGTCAATCCCTCCACTAGCTTCTGCTTGGCAAAGAATTAAATTCAAAATACTAACCACTACGTACAAAGCCATCCACAATTTAGCTCCCAGCTACATCACTCTCTAAATACCAACCTACTCATTCTCTTCGTTCCTCTCAAGACCTTCTGCTCTCTAGCTCCCTCATCACCTCCTCCCATGCTCACCTCCAGGACTTTTCCAAAGCCTCTCCAATCCTACAAAAAACCCAAGCTGAAGGGGTGTAGGGATGTTCTAAAAGCAAGTGAACCCTCGTATGATATCCTGCCTAGAGTGTTCCTTCAAACCCATTCAGATCTGGAGACCATTCTGATGAAAGTTATGACACGCATACAAGACATTTCAGTTCTCAGAATGATCCGATCAATTTAATTAGACTGGAGCTTATATAAGCAAAATGACATCACAAAGAAAGTCCAACCCTTCTTATACAGTATATGGTAAAGATACAGACATATAGGCCATTCTACAGAATGTTCTAAGACAAAATAGAACATTTACTGAGCATGTGCAGAAAACAATATAACGCCCTATTAACTCATATAGAAACGAATAACAGGAAAGGACTTACATGTCATTTGAAAGAAGTTAGGCCATTTATAAGAAAACTAAACTTAACTTCTCACAAACATTAAAAACGGATACAGTCTTTTAAAATGGTGGACAGCAAGCTAAACTATCCTTTCAATCCCCTCTTTGATCATATTTGTATGATCTCTCTTCCTTGTCATGATGGTGCAATCAGTCTGTTTCTGATAATACATACTACAAGTGTGAGCATTTCTAGTAGAATTTCCTAAGTTAAAACACCAAGTAGGATTATGGCTTCTACTAATAATGTGAAAGGTAATGGTATTATTTGTTTTTCTACTGATATTTATGAGATCAAGGGGAATCTTTCCTTTAAAAAGGCATGGCCATTAATGGTATCCTAACAGTGCTAGGGTGCAATTTGCTACAAATCCAACATTTATGAAATCCTAATTTCTGAACATAAGCATTTTTAAATTTTAGCAAATGCATTTTATCAGCAAAATTATCCTCAATGTCTCTCTTGTTTCTAACTTGTATCACTGTAATGTTCTCCTGTGTATGTGTGTTCCCACAAATACTTTTAATGGCACCCAAATCTTCAGGGTGGTAAATACAGTTAGTGATGATCCAAGTGGGCAGGAACACTATCAGGGTGATCAGGAACAGGAGGCAAAATGCTTTGCCAGAAGTCTGTGGTGAAATAAGCGAGGTCATCTTCTCTGGCCGGACCTGCTTTTCCAGAAACTCATCCTTCATCTGCTTGGACTTCTGCTTGAGGGCCTCCTCTGTTTAGGATATCCTTCCTGCTCTTGGGGCTTTGGGCAACCTTTTTCACTCGGCTGACATGGATCCAGGACTGGCAGTTTTCCACCAGGATAGCTGTTCTGGTCACTGAAACCGCTGTGGTAGGAGGTCCAAAGGGATACTTCTTATTTCTGTTCAGCTGTTGGACCACCACGGTGTCTCCCTCCTTGAAGAGGTGAGTAGCTTCCTGTGAAGAAAAAGGAGAGGTGCGAGCAACATTTCTTTCGACTGTATCCAATGTTTCAACCAGTTTTCTTACAAATTCTTCCTGTATTAAGTCTAAATCTCCCTTTTCTACCATTAAAGGTGCTCTGGCCTATGGGGTGGGGAAAGGTCTACCCATCAAAACTTCAAAAGGTGAATACCCTGTCTTGGAAGGGGTTATTCCTATTTCTGCCAGGACTGCTGGGAGGACCTTTCTCCAGTTGGCAAAGGTTCCTCCTGTGGCCTTTCTTATCTTGTCTTTTATTGTTCTATTTATTCTTTCTACTAATCCTGAACTTGGAGGGTGGTAGGGAATGTGAAACTTCCATTCAATCTTGAGAGTTTTTACCAAGTCCTGGCAGACCCTGGCTATAAAAGATGGACCATTTGAGAACATGTCTACAATTATCAAAAGATATTCCTGTCTTTTGCCTAGTATGGGCATGTGTGTGAGATCAGCCGTGACTTGTATACCTGCATGGCCTATCCTGTGGTACTGTGAATGCACTTGCCGTAGGTATACATGGTTTCCCCTCTTTGCAGAGAAGTCCAGCCCTTGGATCTCTCTACACATCCTTTCCATTCCAGTCCCTTAACTCATGATTTGATGAATAATCCTGCATCAATTCGCACAGGACGCTAGAGCTCTGAGATATTCAGGCATGCCTTGAACCTGCACTGGGACCATCTTTAAGAAAAAACTACATGGCGCAGTCTCCCACCATGTTCCTGGGCCAGTACTCCCGCCATGGTTCTGCAATTTTCCCTGGCGAACAAGTGAAACATTTTGCCATATTCAAGGAGGCTGAGGCTCGGGCTGGTAACCATTGCACATTTCAACATGGCAAAAGCATTTAACATTTCATCAGACCGTTTTACAGTGTCAGACATTTCAGAAAGGGTTGCTTGTCTCAATATATTGTCATTGAAAGAGCAGTCAGGGATCCATTGGCGGCAGTAACCAATCATACCTAGGAAGGTGAGCATGTCCTTCCTGTTCAGTGGGTGGGGCAGACCCATCAGAGCCGCAGCTCTTTTGTGACTGACTCTGCTTTCTCATTTTGCGAGCACAAATATTCAACAATTTTTTTTAAATATCATTGTAACTTTTTCTTAGACACTTTGTGACCACATACATGTAACCATTTCAATAAAGATAGGCTATCAGCTCGGCAGTCCTCCTCTGAAGAACTACAAATGAAAAAATCATCAACATACTGCAACAGTACAGAACCATGAGGGGCAGTCCAGGGCCCAAGGGTGGCTTGGACTACAGTGGCCATGTCTCCTCGTCTACAGGAACGGGAAAAAATCATTCTTTAAATCAATCACAGTAAAATACTCTGCATCGTATGGTATGGCGGTAAGTATTGATGGCACATCAGGCACTATTGGGGCAATCGGTACCACTAGGCTATTGATGGCCCTTAGGTCTTGTACAAACCTATAGTCACCATTTGCCCTCTTTACCGAGTTAATTGGAGTATTGTAGGGCGAGACAATTTCCCTTAAGATTCCATTCTTTAAGAAATCCTCTTTTTCTCTATATGTAACTCCCTCTTTGTCCTTGCCCCTGCCTCTTTTTTATAAAAGTTTCCCCTTTGATTTCCTGAGAAATCATTTTGATAATGTGTTGGTACTGGTGTTTGTTTTGGGATGTCAAAACATCCTGCTGCATCTTTTTCAGTCAACGTTTTTTTGAAAGTCAGTCATACTCTTTGTAGCCCAGTCTAGTATCTGCTGTCTCACAGTGAGTGCATATTTAGAGACAAGGTTACTGAGATAAGTCTGTATTAAAAGACTGTGCATTTCATCTTGAGTGTTAAGTCCGACGTCTTGTGTCCAGACTTCTTGGAATCTCTTCCAAAATTCCAACACTGACTCTGATGATTTTTGTTTGCAAGCTACTGCAGTGGGGAGTGATGATTTGTTAGTGAAAGCTCTTTTCATTTCCTTCTCTAACTCTTCCCACATAGTATTCCTTCCATCAACAGTGTTTAGTGAATAAGCTACAATACAATAAGCAGCGCAGGTTACAATGTTTAACAATAAGTCTCAATGCACATTACAAAAGTCCTTTGAGCACTGAAAAGCTCCTCGTGAGATGTGTACGGTCTGTTGCTAGGGCAGCCTTATCAAGGGGGTGAAGCCACTCCAAATATGTAAGAAAAAGGAAAAACAGCAAAGGCGCCTCTTAGTAAGATCGCAAAATTTTAATGATACAATTCCATTAATACACTCACATGTGAAGACTGTATAGTCCGGCGTAGGTAGATACAGTAAAGGCCATGTCCGTGCTCACAGATACAAAGAAGAAGCCTGATTCCTCTACGCTGCCTGCTGGTGTAATGCCGACTTCCGGGTTTCGATCGTGGATCGTCGTCCAGAACGAGTCTTGGTCAGGCAGTCGAATGGAGGGGTGGAGCGCAGATTCGGTGGTGGCACTGTACTGCTGTAAAGCAATGCGTTTCAGAGCATGCGCATTGCAGCGTGCTCCTTTTTCAAGTTATGGGGAATTGATGTGTTTATGGCCTATTTATGTGCTCACCTAGCACTGCCGCCTAATGGACATAATGGGTAATCCAGAAATAAATTATAATATAGAAAACAATTAGGAGGAAGACATAATAGTATATAATTTAATATTATTATTATAAAAATAATATTATTAATTTTATAATTTAGTGAATAAGCCTCTGCCTTGGTGGTGGGTGCCTCCAAGACATTTATGGCAGGCACTTTAATCCAATCCCAAGGGGAGGTAGTTCCCACCAAACTATCTGTAATGAGCCTTATGTCTTCTTGCGTGTAATTTCTACCCTTACAAGCTTTCTTTAAATAAGCTATAGCTCCCAAAGCTGACGTTGTGGGTTTGGGGCAGTATTTAATAATACGATTTATGTCTTCAATATCAATAGGTTTCATTACCATGACGTCGCCCACAGTCATGAAAGGAAAACTTTGCATAACTAACTGCATAGTTACTTCCTCTTTTTGCTCTGTGTCTGCTGCCTGTTTTAAAACTGCGTATTTTGTACTCTGACCCTCTGCAGCATGTTCAGCCTCTAGGCACATGGTTCCTTCCCATCAACATTCTAGAAATTCAGGTGGAAGGTCTGGACAGACAGGCTACGAAACTGTCCTTTCTGGGTTCAATCCAACAATGCCACGGCAGTAGCCTATATCAATCATCAAGGCGGCACCAGGAGCCATGCTTCCCAGAGAGAGATAAACCATATTCTTTCTTGGGCACAAGAACATGTGCCCTGCCTATCTGCGGTGTTTATCCCAGAAGTGGAAAATAAACTTCTTAAGTCGCCAACAGTTGTTCCCAGGAGAATGGTCTCTGCACCCCGATGTCTTTCGGGCCATATGCCAAAGGTGGGGCACCCTGAACGTAGACCTGTTGGCATCCAGGTTCAACAAAAAGTTGGACAAATTTGTGTCAAGGGCAAGGGATCTGCTGGCTTGCGGAACAGATGCCTTGGTAACCCCTTGGGATCAGTTTTCTCTGATCTATGCGTTTCCTCCGGTTTGCTTGCTCCTGTGTCTTTTACGCAGATTAAAAGAGGAACGGAAACTTGTAATCCTAGTGGCTCCGGCTTGGCCCAGGAGATCCTGGTATGCGGAAATCATGAGGATGGCAGTAGGGGATCCTTGGACTCTCCCGTCCCACCCAGATTTGCTTTCACAAGGGCCAGTGTTCCATCCTGCCTTACAAATGCTAAATTTGACGATTTGGCTGTTGAGACCCTCATTCTAGAGCGTCGTGGGCTTTCAGGTCCAGTAATAACTACCTTGATTAGTGCAAGTAAACCAACCTCTAGAGCTATCTACTATAGGGTCTGGAAGGCCTACATCTCCTGGTGCGAGAGTAGGGGTTGGCATCCTCGCAAGTATGTCATAAGTAGAATTCTCTCCTTCCTGCAATCAGGAGTAGAGATGAAATTAGCCACAAGTACTATCAAGGGTCAAGTCTCGGCTTTGTCAGTTTTTTTCCAAAAACATCTTGCTTTTCATTCTTTAGTTCGGCCCTTTATTCAAGGCATATCACGTATAAATCCTCTGGTCAGATCACCTCTGTGTCCATGGGATTTGAATCTGGTCTTGTCGGTCCTTCAGGAACCTCCTTTTGAACCAATATTTGATACTCCATTGGTCCTTGTGATAAAGAAATTGGTATTTTTAGTATCAATAACCTCTGCAAGGAGAGTTTCTGAGTTAGCAGCCTTCTCTTGTAAACAGCCATACTTGATCATTCATAAAGATAAGGTGGTCTTACATCCTCGCCCATCCTTTTTACCTAAGGTAGTATCCAGTTTTCATGTGAACCAGGATATTTCTCATCCTTCATTTTTTCTAGAACCACGTTCTGCAGAGGAAAATTTACTACACTCCCTTGACGTAGTAAGAGTGGTTAAATTCTATCTGGAAGCAACAGCTCACATACGGAAAACTGACACTTTTTTTGTGCTACCAGGAGGTCCCAGAAAGGGGCAAGCAGCATCAAAATCTACTATTTCTAGGTGGATCCGTTAGTTAATTATTCAGGCCTATGATTTAAAAGGGAAAATTCCACCTTTTCGTCCTAGGGCACACTCTACCAGGGCAGTTAGTGCTTCTTGGGCAGTTCACCACCAAGCCTCCATGGCTCAGGTTTGCAAGGCCACAACATGGTCATCAGTACATACATTCACAAAATTCTATCAGGTGGATGCAAGTCAACAAGAGGATGCTGCCTTTGGGCGCACTGTTCTGCAGGCAGCAGTATAAGTCCTCCTCCAGTATAGGCCCTGCTTCTTGGGCAGTTCACCACCAAGCCTCCATGGCTCAGGTTTGCAAGGCCGCAACATGGTCATCAGTATATACATTCACAAAATTATATTAGGTGGATGCAGGTCAACAAGAGGATGCTGCCTTCGGGCGCACTGTTCTGCAGGCAGCAGTATAGATCCTCACGTCTGACGGCGGTCTGCATTGTTTTTTTGTGCCTCCCTTCCCTCAGATGGCATTGCTTTGGGACATCCTATACAGTTATTACTGGTGCTCTGTGTCCGTGATGTACGAAAAAGAAAATAGGATTTTTATAACAGCTTACCTTTAAAATCCTTTTCTTGGAAGTACATCACGGAACACAGAGGTCCCTCTCCTCTTTTTTGGGATATGTATGTATTGCTTTGCTAAAAAAACTCAGGCGCTCCCTGTGTGGGAGGGGTTATATAGGCAGGGGACTTCCTGTCTGTAATTAAGCCAGTGTCCATCACTTGAAGGTGGCGTATAACCCATACAGTTATTACTGGTGCTCTGTGCCCCATGATGTACTTCCAAGAAAAGGATTTTACAGGTAAGCTGTTATAAAAATTATATTTTTTACTTTTTACTTGTTCTTTTACTTGCCATTCCCAGCATACATTGTCATACCTATGGTACAGGATTTTGCTAACCACTTCAGCTCTCATACCTGTATACCCCTTATGGACCAGAGCAATTTTTAGTTTCCACTATGGGTCTTTTTATTTGGCAATACATTGTGCATAGTGAATACATTGTTTTAGAGGAAAAACTATGCTTTCTTTTGGCAAAAAATTTGCTTTAGCAAAACTTTTTTTTGTAAATTCTATATATAATTTTTTTGTGAAATCTATAGATGAAATTATGTAAAAAATGAACTAATGCATTTTTTGATCTGTTTAGATCAGTGATCATTTTATGAAAGAAGCTACACTGTAAATAAAACGTATACATTTTCTTGTGTGACAAATTGAATGAACAGAAAAATTGATGCTAAAAAATAGAAATGTAAAAATAAAAAATAAAAAAAAGGTACCTTATGGTTACCGAACCATAAGGAATAATGAGTTGAATAGGAGTAATAGGTATACATTTTATTGAAAAAAATATATCAGTCACTTGGGCCTTCAAATGTCGCAGAATAGCTCTCCCCACTCTCTTTACACATTGGCTACAGGGAGGCCTTGGAGTCCCCAATGTGGCTAAAATACTACTTGATGGCCTAAATCTCCCAGCTTACCATGCTCCATGCAACACAAGACTTTAGATGCTCCTCGAACTTCCACCCTACGCACCTACTCTAGATCGGTCTTGCTATGGCCACCACATAGATCCCACCCATCCCCCCTGAGCCCCCTAATGTCACTAAGCCTGCAACTCTGGGACTGTGCGTGCCTTTACGCACATCTGTTTACACTCTCCCGGGGCCTCAGGTACTATCTCAGCAATGTATTATTTTATGAGCGTGGTCGGTGCCCCTCAATCTTCCTCCTCCTACATCTCTCTTTGGGAACATGATTTGGAAAACCCTATTGACCCTGAGGAATGGAGCAAAGTCTGGTCTACTATTGCAAAAAACTCATCCAATACTGTTACCCTGGAGGCAGCGTATAAAGATTTACTAAGATGGTATTGGGTTCCAGCCTGTATAACACATGCAAATCCTTCATATAGTAATAGATGTTTTAGGGGCTATGGGGTATGTGGAGCTGTCCTCCATACTTGGTGGACTTGCCAGGGCTTAATTGGATTTTAGTCTAGGACTTTCGGACCCCTGCACACCTTATTCCATTCATCCATTTGCAAGAATGCAAAGTTGGCCTTAATGCACTGCCCTAGCCCAGGCCTATTTCCCTATTTGGTCTCCTTTGCAGCTGTGAAGGATTGTTTGACCAATATGATGATCATGAAAAGATGTCAAGCATTTTACGTGACTCCCACTCTAAATTCCTAAAAATATGAGAACAATGGCTATCTTATACTTTTCCCACACTACACCCAGCCAATTATGGCACCTTGTGACCCACTAGCCAACTAATACCATAGCCTGTGGAATCTCCCCCTCCCCTCCCACCCTGTCCTTTTTTTCCCTTTCTCTTCTTCCTCTTTTTTCTCCTTTTCTTACTCTGATCCCTCCCTTCTCTATCTCCCTTTCTGGCTCTTTCCTAACATTCTCCTCACACGCTCTTATTTTTGGGTCTCTTGACCCAGCCAGTTGTTCAGGCCAATGGCCCTCCAGTGTGGCCGTATTGTTCAATCTTGAAAACATTGTTAATTATACTGTCATGCGTACACCCACCCTTTTTTATAATTACTGTTTAGATGTGTAAACAATTCTCATTCATATGTGATCATACATGACCCCCTGCATGGGTGACCCCTGCAGTGTATTTCCTTTGATTTTTAATAAAAATTATTGTACCAGAATAAAAAGATCTGCATAAAGAAGACATTTACCTCCCCTTGTGGCAACATTTCAAGTGACCACATAGTCCATGGTGACTAGGGATGAGCTTCTAGTTCGCTGAACGGGCGAACACCAGATGTTCGAGTCGAACTTACATTTGACTCAAACATCTGGTGTTCGCTCGTTCGCCGAACAGCAAAATTTTATAGGGCATTCGCAGCAAATTTGAGCGCCCCATAATACAAGACCACAGTGTATTGCTGTATGATGATTGGCCAAAGCATACACATGACCTGCGTGCTTTGGCCAATCACAGCACGCTCCTCAGCGAGAGCCATAATTGGCCAAAGCTAGGGTGCATTTGGTCAATCATGGTTCAGGGGGACTAAGTCCACGCCCCACACTATATAAGGCTGCTTACACAGCGCCCGTAAACTATGTTATAGTGGACGGAGATAGAGAGATTGAGCTTGATTAGGCAGGCCTAATATATACAGTGTAAACTCTATATTCAATCAGTACAGGCAGTGAATTTTATATATATATATATATATATATGTATATATATATATATATCTATATGTGTGTATATATATATATATATATATATATATATATATATATATATATATATATATATATATATATATATATATATATATATATATATATATATATATATATATATATATATATATATGTATATGTATATATATATATGTATATATATATATATATATATATATATATATATATATATATATATATATATATATATATATATATATATATATATATACATACATATATATATATATATATATATATAAAATTCACTGCCTGTACTGATTGAATATAGAGTTTACACTGTATATATGTATGTATATATATATATATATATATATATATACATATACATATATATATATATATATATATATATATATATATATATATATATATATATATATATATATATATATATATATATATATATATATATATATATATATATATATATATATATATACATACATATATATATATACATATACATATATATATATACATATATATATATATATATATATATATATATATATATATATATATATATATATATATATATATATATATACACACATATAGATATATATATATATATATATATATATATATATATATACACACATATAGATATATATATATATATATATATATATATATATACATACATATATATATATATATATATATAAAATTCACTGCCTGTACTGATTGAATATAGAGTTTACACTGTATATATTAGGCCTGCCTAATCAAGCTCAATCTCTCTATCTCCGTCCATATACATACACATATATATATATATATATATATATAAAATTCACTGCCTATATATATATACTCTGCATTCAACGTAGCCTATATATACAGTGCATTCAGCGGTGTACAGTTTCTAATACAGTGCATTCGACGGTGTACGCAGTATATAATACAGTGTAGTGTGGGATACACATGCTCTTTTCATAGTTTCATAGTAGATGAGGTTTTATCAAGACAATAGTCCATCCAGTTCAACCTGTGTAGGGTCACGTGTGTCAGTGTCTATAATTATTTCCCATATCCCTGAATGTTGTGTTCTTTAACCACTTCAATGCCAGGCACTTTCCTCCCTTCCTGCCTAGGACAATTTTCAGCTTCCAGCACTGTCACAATTTAAATGAAAATTGCGCGGTCATGCAACACTGCACCCAAACAAACTTTTTTACATTTTCTTCCCACAAATAGAGCTTTCTTTTGGTGGTATTTGATCACCTCTTTTATTTTTTGCTAAACAAACTAAAAAAGACCGACATTTTTGAAAAAAAAAAGTTTTTCTTCATTTCTCTTATAAAATTTTGTTTTCTCCTTCACTGACGAGCACTGATGAGTAGGGATGAGCTTCGAGTTCGAGTCGAACTCATGTTCTACTCGAACATTGGCTGTTCGCAAGTTCGCCGAACAGCGAACAATTTGGGGTGTTCGCGGCAAATTCGAATGCCGCGGAACACCCTTTAAAAGTCTATGGGAGAAATCAAAAGTGCTAATTTTAAAGGCTTATATGCAAGTTATTGTCATAAAAAGTGTTTGGGGACCCGGGTCCTGCCCCAGGGGACATGGATCAATGCAAAAAAAAGTTTTAAAAACGGACGTTTTTTCAGGAGCAGTGATTTTATTAATGCTTAAAGTCAAACAATAAAAGTGTAATATCCCTTTAAATTTCGTACCTGGGGGGTGTCTATAGTATGCCTGTAAAGGGGCGCATGTTTCCTGTGTTTAGAACAGTCTGACAGCAAAATGACATTTGGAAGGAAAAAACTCATTTAAAACTACCCGCGGCTATTGCATTGCCGACAATACACATAGAAGTTCATTGATAAAAACGGCATGGGAATTCCCCACAGGGGAACCCCGAACCAAAATAAAAAAAAAAAATGATGTGGGGGTCCCCCTAAATTCCATACAAGGCCCTTCAGGTCTGGTATGGATATTAAGGGGAACCCCAGCCAAAATTAAAAAAAAAAATTGACGTGGGGTTCCCCCTAAATTCCATACCAGACCCTTCAGGTCTGGTATGGATTTTAAGGGGAACCCCGCGCCAAAAAAAAAAAAAAAAACGGCGTGGGGTCCCCCTAAAAATCCATACCAGACCCTTATCCGAGCACGCAACCTGGCAGGCCGCAGGAAAAGAGGGGGGGGACGAGAGTGCGGCCCCCCCCCCTCCTGAACCGTACCAGGCCACATGCCCTCAACATTGGGAGGGTGCTTTGGGGTAGCCCCCCAAAACACCTTGTCCCCATGTTGATGAGGACAAGGGTCTCATCCTCACAACCGTGGCCGGTGGTTGTGGGGGTCTGCGGGCGGGGGGCTTATCGGAATCTGGAAGCCCCCTTTAACAAGGGGACCCCCAGATCCCGGCCCCCCCCCTGTGTGAAATGGTAAGGGGGTACTTACCCCTACCATTTCACTAAAAAACTGTCAAAAATGTTAAAAATGACAAGAGACAGTTTTTGACAATTCCTTTATTTAAATGCTTCTTCTTTCTTCCTTCATCTTCTTCTTCTTCTGGTTCTTCTGGCTCTTCTGGTTCTTCCTCCGGCGTTCTCGTCCAGCATCTTCTCTGCGGCGTCTTCTATCTTCTTCTCCTCGGGCCGCTCCGCACCCATGACATGAGGGGAGGCTCCCGCTCTTCTCTTCATCTTCTTCTCTTCTTCATCTTCTTCTTCATCTTCTTCTTCATCTTCTTCTTCTTCTTCTCTTCTTCATGTCTTCTCCGGGCCGCTCCGCAGCCATGCTGTGGCATGGAGGGAGGCTCCCGCTGTGTGACGGCGTCTCTTCGTCTGACGGTTCTTAAATAATGGGGGGCGGGGCCACCCGGTGACCCCGCCCCCCTCTGACGCACGGTGACATGACGGGACTTCCCTGTGGCATTCCCCGTGACGTCACAGGGAAGTCCCGTCAAGTCACCGTGCGTCAGAGGGGGGCGGGGTCACCGGATGGCCCCGCCCCCCGTTATTTAAGAACCGTCAGACGAAGAGACGCCGTCACACAGCGGGAGCCTCCCTCCATGCCACAGCATGGCTGCGGAGCGGCCCGGAGAAGACATGAAGAAGAGAAGAAGAAGAAGAAGATGAAGAAGAAGATGAAGAAGAAGATGAAGAAGAGAAGAAGATGAAGAGAAGAGCGGGAGCCTCCCCTCATGCCATGGGTGCGGAGCGGCCCGAGGAGAAGAAGATAGAAGACGCCGCGGAGAAGATGCTGGACGAGAACGCCGGAGGAAGAACCAGAAGAGCCAGAAGAACCAGAAGAAGAAGAAGATGAAGGAATAAAGAAGAAGCATTTAAATAAAGGAATTGTCAAAAACTGTCTCTTGTCATTTTTAACATTTTTGACAGTTTTTTAGTGAAATGGTAGGGGTAAGTACCCCTTACCATTTCACACAGGGGGGGGCCGGGATCTGGGGGTCCCCTTGTTAAAGGGGGCTTCCAGATTCCGATAAGCCCCCCGCCCGCAGACCCCCACAACCACCGGCCACGGTTGTGAGGATGAGGCCCTTGTCCTCATCAACATGGGGACAAGGTGTTTTGGGGGGCTACCCCAAAGCACCCTCCCAATGTTGAGGGCATGTGGCCTGGTACGGTTCAGGAGGGGGGGGGGGCCGCACTCTCGTCCCCCCCTCTTTTCCTGCGGCCTGCCAGGTTGCGTGCTCGGATAAGGGTCTGGTATGGATTTTTAGGGGGACCCCACGCCGTTTTTTTTTTTTTTTTTGGCGCGGGGTTCCCCTTAAAATCCATACCAGACCTGAAGGGTCTGGTATGGAATTTAGGGGGAACCCCACGTCAATTTTTTTTTTAAATTTTGGCTGGGGTTCCCCTTAATATCCATACCAGACCTGAAGGGCCTTGTATGGAATTTAGGGGGACTCCCACATCATTTTTTTTTTTTAATTTTGGTTCGGGGTTGCCCTGTGGGGAATTCCCATGCCGTTTTTATCAATGAACTTCTATGTGTATTGTCGGCAATGCAATAGCCGCGGTAGTTTTAAATGTGTTTTTCCTTCAAAATGTCATTTTGCTGTCAGACTGTTCTAAACACGGGAAACATGCGCCCCTTTACAGGCATACTATAGACACCCCCCAGGTACGAAATTTAAAGGGATATTACACTTTTATTGTTTGACTTTAAGCATTATTAAAATCACTGCTCCTGAAAAAACGGCCGTTTTTAAAACTTTTTTTTGCATTGATTCATGTCCCCTGGGGCAGGACCCAGGTCCCCAAACACTTTTATTGACAATAACTTGCATATTAGCCTTTAAAATTAGCACTTTTGATTATTCATGTTCGTGTCCCATAGACTTTAACGGTGTTCGCGTGTTCGAACGAATTTTTTTCCTGTTCGCATGTTCTGGTGCGAACCGAACGGGGGGTGTTCGGCTCATCCCTACTGATGAGGCGGCACTGATGGGCACTGATGGGTTGGCACTGATGAGGAGGCACTAATATGTAGGATTGATGGGCACTGATAGGCAGCACTGATATGCAGCACTGATGGACACCAATAGGTGCCACTGATATGCAGCACTGATGGGCACTGATAGGTGGCACTGATTGGCAATGACAGGTGGCATTGATGGACACTAATAGATGGCACTGATGAGCAGCACTGATTGGGCAGGTAATGACAAGTGTTAATACAGGGCACTGATTGGCACTGTGATGGACACTGATTGGCACTATGGTGGGCACTGATTTGCACTGTGGTGAGCACTAATTGGCACTTTATTGGGCACTGATTGGCAGCTGATGGGTACATTTGATGGGGGCTGTGCTGATATTCAATGTGCTGATTATCAGCACTGACCCCCCCGATTGGCTCTCCCTGTCAGCACGAACCGAGGAATGCCGTTTACCAGCACTTCCTGGTTCATGCAATGATCAGCTGTGATTGGTCACGGCTGAACACATGGTAAGGAGACCCCGTCAGAAGCTCCTTACCATGATCGGAGATGAGGCGTGTCAGACTAAAACATCGCACTCGCGATCACTGCACGCCGGCATGTTATCCTGCTGGAGGTCATATGACACCAAGTCAGGATAACAGAACCACCGCCCGGCCGCCATTCCGCTATAGGCCGGGTGGGAAGTGGTTAGGATGCATCCAAGAGTCTCTTAAAAATATCCCTACTTCCCATAGCCACCACCAATTGTGGAAGAGAGTTCCACATCCTTGTTGCCCTGACGGTGAAAAACCCCCTGCGCAGTTTAAGTTTTAACCACTTCTTCAATCTCATTGTGCGGCCCGTGTCCTCTTACACTCCTTGAGACTGAATAGTTTTTTCCTATGCAAGGATCTCCATTGTATTGTATTTGTAAATCGCTATCATATCTTCTCCCATGCACCATTTCTCCAGCGAGACTAAATTTAGTGTTTGCAGTCATTCCTCGTAATTAAGGTCCTCCAAGCCCCTTATAAGTTTTGTTGCCCTTCTTTGGACTCTTTCCAGTTCCAGAACATCCCTTCAGAGGACCGATGACCAGAACTGGATGGAGTACTCCAGATGTGGCCTAACCAGAGTTTTATAAAGTGGCAGGATTATAATTTTATCCCTGGAGTATATCCTTCTTTTTATGTATGCTAATATTCTGCCGGCTTTGGTAGCTGCAGCTTGACATTGCATGCTATTGCTCAATCTGTCATCTAGTAGGACCCCCAGATCTTTCTCCATCCTTATTTCCCCCAGTGGTTCTCCCCCTAATGAGTAGTTTGCATTTATGTTTTTTGCCCCAAGTTCATTACCTTATATTTTTCCACATTAAACCTCATTTGCCATGTATTTGCCCACTCCATTATTTGTTCAGGTCTTTCTGTAAAATTTCTATAACCTGATGTGAAGTTTTTTCCCTGCTCTATTTTGTGTAGTCCACAAAAACTGAGATATTGAGCTATTTATCCCATCCTCTATATCATTTATGAATAAATTGAATAGAATTGGTCCCAACACAGAACCCTGGGGCATCCTACCTACCACTCCAGACCAGTCACGTTATTTATCACTACCCTTTAGACATGCCCCTGTAACCAGTTTTTTACCCAAGAACAAACCTAATGGTCCATGCCTATAGACTTCAGCTTGTAGATTAAGCACTTATGGGGGACTGTATCGAATGCCTTTGCAGAATCCAGGTACACTAAATCCACTGGCCTTCCCCTGTCTAGATGGCAGCTCACTTGCTCATAGAATGTTAATAGATTGGTCTGGCAAGAAAGACCTTTCGTAAACCTATGCTGATAACTACTTATGATTTTTCTTTCTTCAGTACATTTTTGAATATAGTCCCTTATCATCCCCTCCAATAATTTACCAACAATTGATGTTAGGCTGACCAGTCTAACATATTGAAGTAACATATTGCATCTATTATACCCTAGAGCTGCTACAAGGGATTTTGTTTATAGCTATTTCCACTGTGTTTGGAATACATTCAACACTGTGTATGAGACTAAATTCATCTGTTCATGTAGGTTTTTTTTTAGTGCTCATATTATATGGTTCATCTCAAGTAGCGATGCTTTAGTTATTGGGGTCATAGTGATACAGTATGTGGAAAAATATATTTTGGGTTCTGTTTTGAATGTTTTATATGTTTTGATTGGGTTATTGTGTGATTATCTAGGGGACTGTAAGCTAATAATGTTATATATTTTTGACATTTTAAGTTTTTTTGGATATTTATAGAGGGAGACCCAAAGCTCTTTTTCACTTAGTGTTTGCCATGCTAGATTTAAACACTTTCTTTTTTCCTCTTGAAAATAAATGTGAAGTAATATAACTACCTTTGTATTGTACTGTGCTGTAGGCCTAGAAAATCCACTGATTTCTGCTATTATTCTAAAAAAAGTGTGCTATTTTGGGGACTCCCATTCCCTACATTTTAACCACTTGACGACCGCCTCACGCCGATGTACGTCGGCAAAGTGGCACGGACAGGCAAAATCACGTACAGTGTACGTGATTTGCCTTCCGCGGGTGGGGGGTCCGATCGGACCCCCCCCCGGTGCCCGAGGCGGTCGTCTTTTGTCCAGCGGCGATCGGTGATGAGGGGGAGACCATCCGTTCGTGGCCCCCCCCTCGCGATCGCCGCCGGCCAATGAGAATCTTCCTTTGCTGCTGTATGCTAAACAGCAGCAAAGGAAATGATGTCATCTCCCCTCGGGTCGGTATTTTCCGTTCCGGCCCGAGGAGAAAAGACATCAATGTGAGTGCACCAACACACACACACACAGTAGAACATGCCAGGCACACAAAACACCCCGATCCCCCCCCCGATCGCCCCCCGATCCCCCCCCAATCACCCCCCCCCCCTGTCACAAACTGACACCAGCAGTTTTTTTTTTTTTTTTTTTTTTTTTTTTTCTGATTACTGCATGGTGTCAGTTTGTGACAGTTACAGTGTTGGGACAGATACTGTTACCCCCCTGTAGGTCTAGGGTACCCCCCTAACCCCCCCTAATAAAGTTTTAACCCCTTGATCACCCCCCCTCACCAGTGTCACTAAGCGATCATTTTTCTGATCGCTGTATTAGTGTCGCTGGTGACGCTAGTTAGTGAGGTAAATATTTAGGTTCGCCGTCAGCGTTTTATAGCGTCAGGGACCCCCCTATACTATCTGATAAATGTTTTAACCCCTTGATTGCCCCCTAGTTAACCCTTTCACCACTGATCACCGTATAACCGTTACGGTTAACGCTGGTTAGTTTGTTTATTTTTTATAGTGTCAGGGCACCCGCCGTTTATTACCGAATAAAGGTTTAGCCCCCCGATCGCCCGGCGGTGATATGCGTCGCCCCAGGCAGCGTCAGATTAGCGCCAGTACCGCTAACACTGACGCACGCAGCATGCGCCTCCCTTAGTGGTATAGTATCTGATCGGATCAATATCTGATCCGATCAGATACTATACTAGCGTCCCCAGCAGTTTAGGGTTCCCAAAAACGCAGTGTTAGCGGGATCAGCCCAGATACCTGCTAGCACCTGCGTTTTGCGCCTCCGCCCAGCCCACCCAAGTGCAGTACCGATCGATCACTGTCACTTACAAAACACTAAACGCATAACTGCAGCGTTCGCAGAGTCAGGCCTGATCCCTGCGATCGCTAACAGTTTTTTTGGTAGCATTTTGGTGAACTGGCAAGCACCAGCCCCAGGCGTCAGGTTAGCGCCAGTACCGCTAACACCCACGCACGCAGCATACGCCTCCCTTAGTGGTATAGTATCTGAACGGATCAATATCTGATCCGATCAGATCTATACTAGCGTCCCCAGCAGTTTAGGGTTCCCAAAAACGCAGTGTTAGCGGGATCAGCCCAGATACCTGCTAGCACCTGCGTTTTGCGCCTCCGCCCGGCCCAGCCCACCCAAGTGCAGTATCGATCGATCACTGACACTTACAAAACACTAAACGCATAACTGCAGCGTTCGCAGAGTCATGCCTGATCCCTGCGATCGCTAACAGTTTTTTTGGTAGTATTTTGGTGAACTGGCAAGCACCAGCCCCAGGCAGCGTCAGATTAGCGCCAGTACCGCTAACACCCACGCACGCACCGTACACCACCCTTAGTGGTATAGTATCTGATCGCATCAATATCTGATCCGATCAGATCTATACTAGCGTCACCAGCAGTTTAGGGTTCCCAAAAACGCAGTGTTAGCGGGATCAGCCCAGATACCTGCTAGCACCTGCGTTTTGCCCCTCCGCCCGGCCCAGCCCACCCAAGTGCAGTATCGATCGATCACTGTCACTTACAAAACACTAAAAGCATAACTGCAGCGTTCGCAGAGTCAGGCCTGATCCCTGCGATCGCTAACAGTTTTTTGGTAGCGTTTTGGTGAACTGGCAAGCGCCAGCGGCCTAGTACACCCCGGTCGTAGTCAAACCAGCACTGCAGTAACACGTGGTGACGTGGCGAGTCCCATAAGTGCAGTTCAAGCTGGCGAGATGGCAAGCACAAGTAGTGTCCCGCTGCCACCAGAAAGACAAACACAGGCCCGTCGTGCCCATAATGCCCTTCCTGCTGCATTCGCCAATCCTAATTGGGAACCCACCGCTTCTGCAGCGCCCGTACTTCCCCCATTCACATCCCCAACCAAATGCAGTCGGCTGCATGAGAGGCATTTTTATGTCCTCCCGAGTACCCCTACCCAGCGAACGCCCCCAAAAAGATGTTGTGTCTGCAGCTAGCGCGGATATAGGCGTGACACCCGCTATTATTGTCCCTCCTGTCCTGACAATCCTGGTCTTTGCATTGGTGAATGTTTTGAACGCTACCATTCACTAGTTGAGTATTAGCGTAGGGTACAGCATTGCACAGACTAGGCGCACTTTCACAGGGTCTCCCAAGATGCCATCGCATTTTGAGAGACCCGAACCTGGAACCGGGTACCGTTATAAAAGTTAGTTACAAAAAAAGTGTAAAAAAAAAAAAAATATGAAATAAAAAAAAATAGTTGTTTTATTGTTCTCTCTCTCTCTATTCTCTCTCTCTATTGTTCTGCTCTTTTTTACTGTATTCTATTCTGCAATGTTTTATTGTTATTGTTATTATGTTTTATCATGTTTGTTTTTCAGGTGTGTAATTATTTACACTTTACTGTGCTTTATTGTTAACCATTGTTAACCATTTTTTTGTCTTCAGGTACGCCATTCACGACTTTGAGTGGTTATACCAGAATGATGCCTGCAGGTTTAGGTATCATCTTGGTATCATTCTTTTCAGCCAGCGGTCGGCTTTCATGTAAAAGCAATCCTAGCGGCTAATTAGCCTCTAGACTGCTTTTACAAGCCGTGGGAGGGAATGCCCCCCCCCCCCCACCGTCTTCCGTGTTTTTCTCTGGCTCTCCTGTCTCAACAGGGAACCTGAGAATGCAGCCGGTGATTCAGCCAGCTGACCATAGAGCTGATCAGAGACCAGAGTGGCTCCAAACATCTCTATGGCCTAAGAAACCGGAAGCTACGAGTATTTCATGACTTAGATTTCGCCGGATGTAAATAGCGCCATTGGGAAATTGGGGAAGCATTTTATCACACCGATCTTGGTGTGGTCAGATGCTTTGAGGGCAGAGGAGAGATCTAGGGTCTAATAGACCACAATTTTTTCAAAAAAGAGTACCTGTCACTACCTATTGCTATCATAGGGGATATTTACATTCCCCGAGATAACAATAAAAATGATTAAAAAAAAAAATATGAAAGGAACAGTTTAAAAGTAAGATTAAAAAAGCAAAAAAATAATAAAGAAAAAAAAAACAAAAAAAAAAACACCCCTGTCGCCCCCTGCTCTCGCGCTAAGGCGAACGCAAGCGGCGGTCTGTCGTCAAACGTAAACAGCAATTGCACCATGCATGTGAGGTATCACCGCGAAGGCCAGATCGAGTGCAGTAATTTTTCCAGTAGACCTCCTCTGTAAATCTAAAGTGGTAACCTGTAAAGGCTTTTGAAGGCTTTTAAACATGTATTTATTTTGTTGCCACTGCACGTTTGTGCGCAATTTTAAAGCATGTCATGTTTGGTATCCATGTACTCGGCCTAAGATCATCTTTTTTATTTCATCAAACATTTGGGCAATATAGCGTGTTTTAGTGCATTAAAATTAAAAAAAGTGTGTTTTTTCCCCAAAAAATGCGTTTGAAAAATCGCTGCGCAATTACTGTGTGAAAAAAAAAAATGAAACACCCACCATTTTAATCTGTAGGGCATTTGCTTTAAAAAAATATATAATGTTTGGGGGTTCAAAGTAATTTTTTTGCAAAAAAAAAAAACTTTTTCATGTAAACAATAAGTGTCAGAAAGGGCTTTGTCTTCAGGTGGTTAGAAGAGTGGGTGATGTGTGACATAAGCTTCTAAATGTTGTGCATAAAATGCCAGGACAGTTCAAAACCCCCCCAAATGACCCCATTTTGGAAAGTAGACACCCCAAGCTATTTGCTGAGAGGCATGTCGAGTCCATGGAATATTTTATATTGCGACACAAGTTGCGGGAAAGAGACAAATTTTTTTTTTTTTTTTTTTTTTTTGCACAAAGTTGTCACTAAATGATATATTGCTCAAACATGCCATGGAAATATGTGAAATTACACCCCAAAATACATTCTGCTGCTTCTCCTGAGTACGGGGATACCACATGCGTGAGACTTTTTGGGAGCCTAGCCGCGTACGGGACCCCGAAAACCAAGCACCGCCTTCAGGCTTTCTAAGGGCGTGAATTTTTGATTTCACTCTTCACTGCCTATCACAGTTTCGGAGGCCATGGAATGCCCAGGTGGCACAAAACCCCCCCAAATGACCCCATTTTGGAAAGTAGACACCCCAAGCTATTTGCTGAGAGGTATAGTGAGTATTTTGCAGACCTCACTTTTTGTCACAAAGTTTTGAAAATTGAAAAAAGAAAAAAAAAAATGTTTTTTCTTGTCTTTCTTCATTTTCAAAAACAAATGAGAGCTGCAAAATACTCACCATGCCTTTCAGCAAATAGCTTGGGGTGTCTACTTTCCAAAATGGGGTCATTTGGGGGGGTTTTGTGCCACCTGGGCATTCCATGGCCTCCGAAACTGTGATAGGCAGTAAAGAGTGAAATCAAAAATTTTCACCCTTAGAAATCCTGAAGGCAGTGATTGGTTTTCGGGGTCCAGTACGCGGCTAGGCTCCCAAAAAGTCCCACACATGTGGTATCCCCATACTCAGGAGAAGCAGCTAAATGTATTTTGGGGTGCAATTCCACATATGCCCATGGCCTGTGTGAGCAATATATCATTTAGTGACAACTTTATGAAAAAAAAAAAAAAATAAAAATAAAAGTGTCACTTTCCCGCAACTTGTGTCAAAATATAAAATATTCCATGGACTCAATATGCCTCTCAGCAAATAGCTTGGGGTGTCTACTTTCCAAAATGGGGTCATTTTGGGGGGTTTTGTGCCATCTTGGCATTCCATGGCCTCCGAAACTGTGATAGGCAGTGAAGAGTGAAAGCAAAAATTTACACCCTTAGAAATCCTGAAGGCGGTGATTGGTTTTCGGGGCCCCGTACGCGGCTAGGCTCCCAAAAAGTCCCACACATGTGGTATCCCCATACTCAGGAGAAGCAGCTAAATGTATTTTGGGGTGCAATTCCACATAGGCCCATGGCCTGTGTGAGCAATATATCATTTAGTGACCACTTTTTGTAAATATTTTTTTTTTTTTTTGTCATTTTTCAATCACTTGGGACAAAAAAAATAAATATTCAATGGGTTCAACATGCCTCTCAGCAATTTCCTTGGGGTGTCTACTTTCCAAAATGGGGTCATTTGGGGGGCTTTTGTACTGCCCTGCCATTTTAGCACCTCAAGAAATGACATAGGCAGTCATAAACTAAAAGCTGTGTAAATTCCAGAAAATGTACCCTAGTTTGTAGACGCTATAACTTTTGCGCAAACCAATAAATATACGCTTATTGACATTTTTTTTACCAAAGACATGTGGCCGAATACATTTTGGCCTAAATGTATGACTAAAATTTAGTTTATTGGATTTTTTTTAGAACAAAAAGTAGAAAATATCATTTTTTTTCAAAATTTTCGGTCTTTTTCCGTTTATAGCGCAAAAAATAAAAACCGCAGAGGTGATCAAATACCATCAAAAGAAAGCTCTATTTGTGGGAAGAAAAGGACGCAAATTTCGTTTGGGTACAGCATTGCATGACCGCGCAATTAGCAGTTAAAGCGACGCAGTGCCAAATTGGAAAAAGACCTCTGGTCCTTAGGCAGCATAAAGGTCCGGGGCTCAAGTGGTTAATTATGTGTTTTAGTAATACTATGCATTCTATTTCTATATTCAGAGAAGTGATTGAACAGAAACTAAACTCTAAAGGGATATTAATTTTGTTACATTGCACCTTGTTATGTGTACAGTGATAATTAAAGTAATTTTAATGAAATAATATTAATAATAATTAATTGATAAGGCAGAGACATACTGTATTTCCATGTTTGCACTCTTGAAAATATTATTGTTTACTTTCATAATAAGTATGTTTCTGCTTAAGTTGATCTCTTCCTTTAAAGCGTATAAGTCAGAATTGTGTTGTTTTAAAACACCTGTCAGTTTATTATTTGCTGTCTGAGTCCGGTCTGGGACACTTCCCTTCACTTCCTGTTTCAGAGGTGCAATAGGAAGAGAGAGACAATTCCCTCAAGTTAAGGGGTATTACCTTTTTAGACAGTTGACTCTGGAAAGGGTGCCCCTATTGAAAAATGTATTCTCACATTTTGTTTTAGTGACAACTCTAAATATAAAGTTAAATTCCAACTCAAATTTACAAGGTGAAACTGTTAGCAAAAAAAAAAGAAGAGGGTTTAACTGTTCCCCACTGTATGCAAAACTAGTCCATCTAAATCTACTAGTACTTCTAGCACTACCTTCTGAAAGCTCTTGTCTAAAGCTGGGTTCACACTTATGCAAATTGGATGCAGGTTTCCCCGCATCCAATTCACATAGTTGGAGATTGTGACTGGATCTCTATAGAACTGG
This sequence comes from Lithobates septentrionalis, assembly GCA_037952835.1. Classification (NCBI taxonomy): domain Eukaryota; kingdom Metazoa; phylum Chordata; class Amphibia; order Anura; family Ranidae; genus Lithobates; species Lithobates septentrionalis. The sequence continues at coordinate 663,118 of JBBDGP010000091.1, read as the reverse complement.
TTCACACATCTCCGCAACTGCTCCAGTGCGAGTTGCACAGGAGTCCTGTGTGTCTTTTGGTCCATTTCAGGTCCGATTTCAGCCTAAAATTTGGGCTGAAATCAGACCTGAAACTGTGAATGGAGACGCACCGGACTCCTGCTGTGAGCCGCTGCATGTTCTAGTGTGAACCCAGCCTAAAGGTGTCTCTTTAACCAGAAAGTGTGTTACTTGGCAGGTCAGTTGGTAAAAATAAAAGGAAAAAGCTTAAATATGAAAACAAATACAGCTTCCACATTTAGCCCCATTCACATTGGAGGCAGGTTTAAAGTCATGCAAGATCAGCTAAACTTGCACTATTTCAAACCCGCATTTCATTGCGAGTTTGGGGGCGATTTGAAAGACATCTGTGCGGGTTCATGCACAAATACCTATTAAAATCACCCCCGAAGTTGACAAAAGTAGTGCAGGAACTACTTTTGGAAATCATTGCGATGCCGCAAAGTTTGCATGTTCTCCCTGTGTCTGTTTCCTCCAGGTACTCCAGTTTCCTCCCACACTCCAAAGACATGCTGGTAGGTTCATTGGCTCCTGTCTGAAATTAGCCCTAGTTTGTGTATAGATGTAAATTAGGGACCTTAGATTGCAAGCTCCTTGAGGGCAGGGACTGATGTGAATGTATAATAAATATACAGAGTCTACAAGACTCTGGTCCGGCTGCACCTAGAGTATGCTGTCCAGTTCTGGGCACCAGTCCTCAGGAAGGATGTACTGGAAATGGAGCGAGTACAAAGAAGAGCAACACAGCTAATAAAGGGTCTGGAGGATATTAGTTATGAGAAAAGGTTGCGAGCACTGAACTTATTCTCTCTGGAGAAGATACGCTTGAGAGGGGATATGATTTCAATTTACAAATACCATACTGGTGACTCCACAATAGGGAAAAAACTTTTTTGCGGAAGGGAGTTTAACAAGACACGTGACCACTCAATAAAATTAGAAGAAAAGAGGTTTAACCTTAAACTATGTAGAGGGTTCTTTACTGTAAGAGCGGCAAGGATGTGAAATTCCCTTCCACAGGAGGTGGTCCCAGCGGGGAGCATTGATAGTTTAAAAAAACTATTAGATAAGCACCTGAACGACCACAACATACAGGGATATACAATGTAATATTGACATATAATCACACACATAGGTTGGACTTGATGGACTTAAAGTTAAGGTTAGGATCTGCATCACTGGCAGAAGCGTAAGAGAAATTGTGTTCCTAGGTTTATCTTAAAGTACCTCCAGGGCAATTAATCTGTACATTGCTGACCAGATAACTCATTCATGTTCACAATTGCAAAAGGTTCACTTTGTCAATGTATCTGTTCTTCAGTCACAGTCTTTCTCTTCTGATTAAAATTGACACAAAATGGCAGCATGGACTAGTGAAGACATGTTCCTCTATAGCACTCCTCTATACAATGCAGGTAAAAAGCAGGGACACCAAAAAAAGGGCACTTTCTGCTATCTCTTGGGAAATCACAAACTCCAACTGTAGTGGCATATAGGATTTTTTCCAACAATCACAACTACCCTACATAATGCACACCATGGAGGACCCAGATGCTGCCTAAGTCATCTACAGCCTGAGAGTCTGTGTGCCCTCATTTGTTCTAAGTACTGGAGAAGTACAAGCACTATTTCATTCCATGACCGATGTCTGGGACATGCGGGTATACATTGGATTCCTTCTGATGAGAAAAGATCTTGAGAAGAATGTGCAAAGGCTTGATACTATGTACAAAACAGAGCTCAGCACTCTCAAATTGAACCTTAAGCATAGTTCTGAGTAACCACGGCTTTGATTTACCACCCTGAATGGTGGGTGCACCACATGAGTGCTTAAACTCCTAGAAAGCCAAATATACAACTGCCTGAGCTGCTATCTCACTGATATCAACCTTCTTGACCCCTTAAAATCCAGCTTTCACTCACAACACTCCAAAGAAAATTACTTTTTAAAGCTCACTACTGGCTTACTGACTGCTAAAACCAATAGTCAATACTTAGTACTCTTCTATTAGGCCTTTATGCTGCCTTTAACACAATTGACCAGCTGCTCCTCCTAAAAAAAAACACTCCCTTGGCCTTCAAGAGACTTCTCTCTCTGGTTCTCCTCCTACATATCAAAACACTTCTTTAGTGGGGTCCCCCAAGGCTCTGTCTTCAGACCCCTTCACTTTTCTTATGTACGCCTCTTCCCTTGGTCAGTTAATAACTTTGCCTAACTTCCAATACTATCACTATGCTGACAACACCCACATCTACTTTATCTCTCTACTACTCACTAATTTACTAACTGACATATTAGTATGGATATCAAACCCCTTCCTAAAACTCAGTCTTTCAAAAACTGAACCAATAATAATAAAATTGGCAGTGACAGACAGATTCTGTAAACAATATACTTATTGATTATTACTTATATCCTCTATTGATGACCTGGAAAACAGAAATTGAATAAACAGTGATAAAGTCAGAGGTCTATTTGATACTGCAAGCAATATTTATTAACCTCTTGGGCTGCCCTCAGGAATCTGAACCCACAGGGCTCTTGACCCTGGCCCTTGCAACCATGACCCAAGAAAACCCAGAGTGTGTCAACTATTTTCACCTCGAACAGGGAATAATGGGAAAAACATTGTTAAAATGGACATTTAGCCAAAAATACTCAATCAACTCCAAGTGGTGCAAATGATCACTTTGTACCCTTCATAATCCCTCTATGCAAGATTTTATCTTGTGCCATAAAAAGTCCCGAATTCATAGACAGACACTAGTTAGACCTAAGGATAGAGGGATGTTGGCCAATATTACAGAATAGTCTTAAAACCCCCTTTTACATAAGGGAAGAGGAGGACTTACCCTTCCCAACATAACCCTATAATATAATGCAGGCCACCTTACTAGGTTGATTGGTTTCAAAGTAGGCATAAAAACTCAGGGCTGATCAGGAGGTACAGCTGGCATTTTGGAACCTAAAGGTACTCTTATGATTGAACCCAACCTCTTAAACGAATTTAGACTCTATGCTCAACTTGACTGCCGCCACCCTGATTCATGAGACTATCTTGTAAGGAAGGGCCATCTCTCTCTAGACTGCATGCTTTCTTTCAGTCATGTTGCAAAATCTTAAGCTGACATATCACCTCTTACTATTCTGCAAGTTACTCCCTACAGAGACTATCCCAGATAAACCTACACATTGTACTTATGCTGAGAAATGGGAATCAGAATTACATATGCACATTTCTCTAACAGCCTGGAACAAGGCTTTTGCCCTCTCCCAGAAAATTACTCTCTAGCAGGCTTCAAGAACTCTAAAAAGAATAATAAAATTGTATACTCCCTTGAGCAAAGCCCTCTGAAGACTCTTGTATTGCATCATACTGTATTGTAACTGTACTGTCTCCCTTTATTTTATAAAGTGCTGCAAAATCTTGGTACTATATAAATGTTGCATAGTAATATAACTAATTTTGAGATGTTATCAATGCCCCATGGTAATCCATGGCTATGATTCCACAAATCTTGACACCTGTTGGAGATGTCAGAAAGAAAATGGGCATTTTCTCCCTCATATTGTGTGAACAACTCCCCATGTTGTATGTTGGAAACTCGGTATTAGCTCTATATGCAGAATTCAGTTACATTCTGCTCTGTTTAACAAGTTTAACCTGTAAGCCATCTATGGACTAGCTGTTTGAATACATTAAGTTTTTAATCGAATCAGACATATCAATTTGCTAGCTGTGCTGTTGCTACTTTTTTGCTTTTAAGTAGTAATGGGGAAGAAAGGAGCTAAAACAAACCAAGCGGAAGGTGCGGGTAATAATTCTATGAAATTATACTTAGTCCAGGATAAAGCAGATCAAGCAGCAGAGGGTATTGATGAGATAACCTCACCCCCAATAGAACAAACAAAAAAGAGAACCCGTATGGGAGAAAAAGAAGGATCTCTAAAAAATCAACAGCAAAAAATGGAAAAAGACACTGAAAAATTATTAACACTTCCTACAAAGCAAGATATGGCATGTATGATGTCTCATTTAGAACACAAGATTAAAGGAGAACTGAATGCAACAAGGAAGGACATACAGAATGTACTACAATGGGTAGAAGAAACTGAAGAACACCTAGACGAGCATAAAAAGGCCATTATGGATTTACGAGAAAGAGCAGAAATGGAATGGTTGGAAGTTAGGAATATTCGATATAGGCTTGAAGGCAAAGAAAATAGAAGTAGACTAAACAACTTGAGGGTTCGGGGTCTCCCAGAGACTAATAAAGATATTGATCTAGGAGATGCGATTGGGGGGTATTCAATAAGATACTGAAAAGAAAACTCACCTCCCCCATTCGTTTTGAAAGAATTCATAGAATGTAGAAAATAAATAAATCCTCAACAGACAGCCCTAGAGATGTAATTGCAGGATTCCATCATTATGAAGAGCTAGTGGCACAGGGCATGTGAGATTCGGCATCCATCAATTTTAATGGAACTAAATTACTTATTTTGACATATCTATCACCAGAAATGCTTGCCCATAGAAGGGGATTGAAATCATTAACAAGCCAGTTACATGCCAAAAATATCATCTATAGATGGGGATTTCCGGCTTGTCTAATTGCCAAGAATCAGGGTATATCAGCAACTCTGCGAATCCCAGAAGACTTAAAAGAATTCTTCAGTAAACTTGGTCTTCCATGTATCAATCTGGAGAACTGGGAAAAGAAACTCCTGGATTGAGGGAAGTTAAAGGATCGGGTGGGGAAAAAAGTATAGAATGTAGAAATTCATTAAAATAGGAAATCAAGTTATAGAAAGGTGCTGATTAGATGGGACGGAATGGGAATCAGTTTAGAAAAAGGAATCACTCAGGGGGAGCATCAAGAAGTGGCTATGCCCACCTGATCCTCCAGAACCATTGCCAAGATTATTTTTATTGGTTTTGGTGGTTATTAGTAGAATGGTGTATCCCGAGAAATTGGGAAGAAGCTCACTCCCTTTCTATTGCCTTTGCTTTTTCTTTTTTTGAAATATGGCCCCTTTGAAAACAATTACTTATAATGTTAGAGGTTTGAATAGCCCTAGTAAAAGACATCATATATTTCAGGAATTGAAAGGATTTTCTACCAATATAGTTTTTCTACAAGAAACTCATTTAAAATGGTCTTCTAAAATTACTTTAGTTTCTAAGAAATTTCCATTATGGTTCTATGGTTACTTCCCTAATAAAAGATCTAAGGGAATAGCAATTGGGTTCGATACGAACACACCATTTATATTGAAAGCATTAGAGTCGGACCCCGAAGGACGATATTTATTTATCAAAGGCTCTTTATTTAATATTAATTACACACTGGTAAAAATATATTGCCCCAATATTTGTCCCTCTCTTTATTTGAAGAGGGTCATACATAAATTGGAAGGTTTCAGAGAAGGGAAACTGATTATAGCAGAAGATTTTAATTTTGTCTTTGAGCCAATCCTTGATACCCAACCTTTTTCTTTACGGTCGGAAGGAAGACATCTTAAAGTAATTAAACGGAAGCTACATCAGCTGCAGCTTGTAGAGGCATTGAGAATTCTACACCCTAGGGGTAAATATTTTACTTATTATTCTCAAGTACACTCTTCATACTTAGGAATTGATTTTATTTCTTTATATCATCAGCTTTTAGAAGGGTTGTCAAAGGCAAAAATAAAATCAATAACCCTCTCAGACCATGCTCCAGTTTTGGTTGTCTTTGAATTGAGGGACATACCGACGAAGCAGAGGTCTTGGAGGTTAGAGGAGAGTCTTTTTCATGACCCTAGAATAGTTGGGGACATGGAAGGAGACTCTGAATTCTTTAAAGAGAACAACATAGAAAATATTAGCCTGTCAGTCCTTTGGGTAACACATAAAGTATTTATGAGAGGGAGATTAATAGCAGAAGGGGCGAAAAGAAAGAAAATATGGCTAACTCAGAAACAATCCCTTTGACAGGAAATTCAGTATTTGGAACAGTTACACAAAGAATCAAATGAAGTTCAAGTAATGGTTGTATTAATGGGAAAGCGGAAGGCATTAAGGGACCTGATGGAACAAGATACAAAACGAACATTTAATAGAATTACTAGAAGACAATATGAAATGGGAAACAAACCAGGTAAAGTGCTGGCAGGGCTAATTAAACCTGGAAATAATTCAAATTATATAGGGAAAATTAAGGATAAGAAAGGAGAGTTGAGCGACTCTATGAGCGACTTTGTTAAAATCTTTCAAGAATACTATCAATTACTATATGAAGTGAATAATGTTCAAAACCCTGACAATATACAGTTAAGAAGGAATAAAATAGAGCAATATCTACAGAAAGTAGATCTTACAGCCATATCAGAGGAGGATTCAGAAGGTATTGCCGTATGGCAGATGAATAAAGTTTGTATATTTTTCTATAATTCAAGTATGTGTATTCTATTTTTTATTATACTCCCCTGACATAGTCACATATCAGAGGAGGGTTCTATTAAGTTGGATAGTGGCATCTCCAAAGAAGAAATAGAACAGTCAATCAAAGGTACTAAGGTTGGGAAAAGTCCAGGTCCAGATGAGAATACGTCCCTATATTTTAAAAAAGTTTATTGGAATTTTAATTCCATATTTTCAGACTTATATGAAGACCATATGGGGAGATTTGGAGATATGTAAGGAACCCCTAGGGGCTTATATATCACTTCTTGTAAAGGAAGGGAAAGATCCACTATTGTGCTCCAGCTTCAGGCCAATATCTTTAATAAATTAAGATATTAAAATGTACACAAAGATATTGGCTGAGAGGCTGAAGCCTTTTATGCCAAAATGGATTGAGGAAGATCAGGCAGGTTTTGTCCCTGTAAGGGAAGCGGGAGATAATATACTAAGAACTAGGGATGAGCCGAACACCCCCCGGTTCGGTTCGCACCAGAACCTGCGAACGGACTGAAAATTCGCACGAACGTTAGAACCCCATTGACGTCTATGGGACTCGAACGTTCAAAATCAAAAGTGCTCATTTTAAAGGCTAATTTGCATGGTATTGTCCTAAAAAGGGTTTGGGGACCCGGGTCCTACCCCAGGGGACATGTATCAATGTAAAAAAACCTTTTAAAAATGGCCGTTTTTTCGGGAGCAGTGATTTTAATGATGCTTAAAGTAAAAAAAAAGTGAAATATTCCTTTAAATATCGTACCTGGGGGGTGTCTATAGTATGCCTGTAAAGTGGCGCGTGTTTCCCATGTTTAGAACAGTCCCTGCACCAAATGTCATTTTTAAAGGAAAAAATCTCATTTAAAACTGCTTGCATGTCGGGTCCTGGCAATATGGATGAAAATCAGTGAGACAAACGGCATGGGTACCCCCCAGTCCATTACCAGGCCCTTTGGGTCTTGTATGGATATTAAGGGGAACCCCGCACCCAAATTAAAATAAGGAAAGTTGTTGGGCCACCAGGCCCTATATACTCTGAACAGCAGTATACAGGCGGTGCAAACAAGACAGGGACTGTAGGTTTGTTGTTAAATAGAATCTGTTTGTAATTTTGAACGGGTACATTTTTAACGTGTTTAGCTCGAGCCAAAAAATCTTTTTTAAGCTTTTTGGAAAACATAGGGAAGGGTTATCACCCCTGTGACATTTGTTTTGCTGTCTTTCCTCCTCTTCAGAAGATTTCACCTCACTTTTGTCCCAATGACAAATGTTTTTTGAAAATTTGGGTTTTTTTGTGGAACAAGGATTGGAAAGCATCAGTGGAAAGGAGAAATGTTTTTCCCATATTAACTTTTACAGGAGAGAATTTCCCTTCCTAGGGGTAGATTTCATCTCACTTCCTGTTGTCTCCTTCCGTTTGCAAGTAGGAGTCGTTTGTAAGTTAGATGTTTGAAAGTAGGGGCCTGCCCTATATACTCAGTAGAAATTTGGGCCTTAGGTGTTGTTGTGGCCACAACACTGTAAGCCATCACAGGGCCCTGCTGTGAAATATTAGATCAAGAATTGTAATTACATGCCCCTGTTGAACAGGGGCAGAAAAACTGGGCCTTTGGTGGTGGTGGTGCTGGTGCCACAACACTGTAAGTCCTCACTCGCTCTTGGTGGGTGCAGAAATGGGCCCTGCTGTGAAATATTAGATCAAGAATTGTAATTACATGCCCCTGTTGAACAAGGGCAGAAAAATTGGGCCTTTGGTGGTGGTGCTGGTGCCACAACACTGTAAGTCCTCACTCGCTGTTGGTGGGTGCAGAAATGGGCCCTGCTGTGAAATATTAGATCAAGAATTGTAATTACATGCCCCTGTTGAACAGGAGCTGAAAAATTAGGCCTTAGGCACTGGTGCTGGTGCCACAACACTGCAACCCCTCACAGACACTCTAGTTGGAATGCAGGAACGAGCCCTGCTGCAAAGTATTGCATCAAAAATTGTAATTACACGCCCCTGTTAAACAGGGGCAGAAAAATTGGGCCTTAGGCACTGGTGCTGGTGCCACAACACTGCAACCCCTCACAGACACTCTAGTTGGAACGCAGGAACGAGCCCTGCTGCAAAGTATTGCATCAAAAATTGTAATTACACGCCCATGTTAAACAGGGGAAGAAAAATTGGGCCTTAGGCACTGGTGCTGGTGCCACAACACTGCAACCCCTCACAGACACTCTAGTTGGAATGCAGGAACGAGCCCTGCTGCAAAGTATTGCATCAAAAATTGTAATTACACGCCCCTGACAGATCAGTCGATCGACTGAGTCGGTGGACAGACACACCCTGTGATTGGTTACCACACCTCCAGCAGCACTGAATGTGCGTTCCGAAAGAACGCTGGATGCAGGACAGGCCAGTAGCTCAATTGCATACTGTGCAAGCTCTGGCCAGTGATCCATCCTCAAGACCCAGTAACCCAGAGGATTTTCGGTGGGAAAGGTGTCCAAATCTGATCTTGCCCCTAGGTATTCCTGCACCATGTAAAACAGATGCTGGCGATGGTTGCTGGAACCGATCATACCTTGGGGCTGCGGACCAAAAAATTGTCTGAACGCATCGGTCAGACGGCCACCTTCTCCACCGCTCCTTCTTTGACTGACCGAAGCCTCAGCAACACATTGTCCAGAAACAGGAGTTTGTAACCTCCCAGTCTCTGGGAACGCGTTGCACAGACCTTTCTGCAAGGCCTCCCGTAGATGTTTCATCCTCTGCTCCCTCTGCAATGGCAAGATAAGGTCTGCAACCTTACCCTTGTAACGTGGATCAAGGAGGGTTGCCAGCCAGTATTGGTCCTTCTCCTTGATACCACAAATACGAGGATCCTTACACAGCCTTTGCAGGATCAGGGAGGCCATGCAGCGTAGGTTTGCTGAGGCATTCGGTCCGGAGTCCTCTGGGTCACTAAGGACGACATGGTCCGCAGCCACCTCCTCCCAGCCATGTACAAGTCCATGTGTTTCTTGGGACTGATCCCTTAAAGACTGCTGCTGATGCTGAGTGCCAGGCTCCACCTCCATACTGACACAATCTTCCTCCTCCTCCTCCTCCTCTTCCTGTGTGATCGGCGGGCACGCAGGAACACTGTCTGGATAAAGGGGGCCTTGAGAGCTAAGGAAGTCCTCCTCTTCCTGCCTCTGTTCTGCCTCAAGTGCCCTGTCCATTATTCCTCGCAGCGTGTGCTCCAACAGGTGGACAAGGGGGACAGTGTCACTGATGCATGCACTGTCACTGCTCACCATCCTCGTGGCCTCCTCGAATGGTGACAGGACAGTGCATGCATCCCTGATCATGGCCCACTGGCGTGGGGGAAAAAAACCAAGCTCCCCTGACCCTGTCCTGGTGCCATAGTCGCACAGGTACTCATTGATGGCCCTCTGCTGCGTGTGCAGCCACTGCAGCATGGCCAACGTTGAGTTCCACCTGGTGGGCATGTCACAGATTAGGCGGTTCTTGGGCAGGTTAAACTCCTTTTGGAGGTCAGCTGAGCACTGGCATTATATGACCGGCGGAAATGCACACAGACTTTCCTGGCCTGCCTCAGGACATCCTGTAAGCCCGGGTACCTGCCCAAGAACCGCTGCACCACCAAGTTAAGGACGTGAGCCAAACAGGGCACATGGGTCATTTGTCCCTGTCGGAGGGCAGAGAGGAGGTTGGTGCCATTGTCGCAAACCACCATTCCTGCCTTAACTTGGCGTGGCGTCAACCACCTCTGAACCTGCCCCTGCAGAGCTGAAAGAACCTCTGCCCCAGTGTGGCTCCTGTCCCCCAAGCACACCAGCTCAAGCACCGCATGGCATCTTTTGGCCTGCGTACTTGTGTGGCCCCTTGAACGCCTACGGAGCACCGCTGGTTCCGAGGACAAAGCACAGGAAGAGGCCATGGAGGAAGAAGAAGAGGAGGGGGTGGAGGAGAGAGGTGTGTCACAATCATTAGCATTTTGGCGGAACAACCTCCAACACTACTGCACCTTGTCCTGCATCCTTCCCAGCTGCCAGCAGAGTCACCCAATGCGCCGTGAAACTTAGGTAACGTCCCTGTCCATGCCTGCTGGACCATGAGTCAGCGGTAATATGCACCTTACCGCTGACCGCCCTGTCCAGCGAGGCATGGACATTGCCTTCCACATGCCGGTAGAGAGCCGGAATCACCTTCCATGAGAAAAAGTGGCGTTTGGGTACCTGCCACTGAGGAATCGCACATTCCACAAACTCATGGAAGGGGGCAGAGTCTACCAATTGAAAAGGCAGCAGTTGAAGTGCTAGCAATTTTGCCAAGCTAGCATTCAACCACTGGGCATGTGGATGGCTGGGAGCAAACTTCTTTCGGCGGTGCAGCAGCTGGGGCAGGGAAATTTGCCTGGTACAATCTGATGTCGGTGTACCAAAAGCAGATTGCCCACAAGTACTTGGCTGTGACACACCTAATTCTACACCTTCATTCCTCTCAGTGCAGGTCTCAGAGAGGGCAGAAGGTATAGTGGGGTTGGAGATCTCAGCTGATGAGGAGCAAGGAGAGGTCCTCTTTGTTCTTTGGTGTGGGTCTTTTAGATACGCTTGCCAACAAACTGCATGGCAGGTCAACATATGTCTGGTCAAGCATGTGATACCCAAGTGGGAGATGTTTTGGCCACGCAAGATACGCTTGAGACATATGTTGCAAATAGCAGCGGTGCGATCTGATGCACTCGTCTCAAAAAAGGCCCACACCAAAGAACTTTTTGAACAACGCGCAGAGACTGCAACGCCCTGCACATGTGGAGCTTTGGGGTGTGATGCAGTCAATGTGCTGCCCTTAGGCTGGCCCCTGGAGGGCATCCTGCCTCGTTGGTGATGTGCCGCCTCCTCCTCCTCCTCCTATCTCCTATCAGGCACCCATATTGAGTCAGTGACCTCATCATCCCCTCCCTCCTCATCACTGGAGCAAACCTGGCAGTATGCTGCAGCAGGGGGAGCATGACTGCCAGATTGCTGTCCTTCTTGGGCACCCCCTCTGTCCGTGCTCATGTTACTGCCTTCATCGAGCTCAGTATCATCATCAGAGCCTTCCAAACGCTGGGCATCCTCCTGGAGCATGTACCCAACACTGTGGTCAAACAGTTCGAGGGACTCCTCAGGAGGACATGGTGGGGCTAGGGAAGGAGTCACTGATGACATTGAGCTGAGGGAAGAGGCCGCTGCTTTGCCAGACAAAGTACCCTGGGCATGGGTGAGAGAGGATGAGGAGGATGAGGACGGCTTGGTCATCCACTCGACCAAGTCTTCCGCATGTTGCGGCTCAACACGGCCAGCTGCCGAAAAAAAGGCCAAGCGTGTCCCACGGCCACGTGCTGATGAGGATGCACCGTCTCCACGACCAGCACTAGACACAGAGCCTGTTTGCCCTCTTTTATTGGCTTGTGACTGTCTGCCTCTCCTTCTTGGCCTTCCAGACATACTATTGGCCTGTAGCTGCACTAAGCTGGGATATATATATATATATATATATATATATATATATGTACTGATACTGCAGCTAGCAAAATCAACTGCCTGCCTGTAGTATGAGAATACCACCAACCTTCTACAGGTAGCTTTAGCTGAACACTGTGAGCAGGACGCACCCCACTAACTTGTAGGTTTAGCAGAACACTGTGAGCAGGACGCACTGCACTAACTGTAAATAGTCTAGCTGCCTGACTGTGGTACTAATAGGATCAAAAGAACACCAGTAATTTTCTTCAGGTAGCTGTATATACTGTAACAAGCCAAGCCTGCCTGTCAGTAAGAAGATAACAGAAATGGATCTAGCTGAACACTGTGAGCAGGACGCACCCCACTAGCATGTAGGTTTAGCAGAACATTGCGAGCAGGATGCACCCCACTAACTTGTAGGTTTAGAAGAACACTGTGAGCAGGACGAACTGCACTAACTGTAAATAGTCTAGCTGCCTGACTGTGGTACTAATAGGATCAAAAGAACACCAGTAATTTTCTTCAGGTAGCTGTATATACTGTAACAAGACAAGCCTGCCTGTCAGTAAGAAGATAGCAGGAACAGATCTAGCTGAACACTGTGAGCAGGACGCACCCCACTAGCTTGTAGGTTTAGCAGAACACTGTGAGCAGGACGCACCCCACTAGCTTGTAGGTTTAGCAGAACACTGTGAGCAGGACGCACCCCACTAACTTGTAGGTTTAGCAGAACACTGTGAGCAGGACGCACTGCACTAACTGTAAATAGTCTAGCTGCCTGACTGTGGTACTAATAGGATCAAAAGAACACCAGTAATTTTCTTCAGGTATCTGTATATACTGTAACAAGACAAGCCTGCCTGTCAGTAAGAAGATAACAGGAACGGATCTAGCTGAACACTGTAAGCAGGACGCACCCCACTAACTTGTAGGTTTAGCTGAACACTGTGAGCAGGATGCACTGCACTAACTGTAAATAGTCTAGCTGCCTGACTGTGGTACTAATAGGATCAAAAGAACACCAGTAATTTTCTTCAGGTAGCTGTATATACTGTAACAAGACAAGCCTGCCTGTCAGTAAGAAGATAACAGGAACGGATCTAGCTGAACACTGTGAGCAGGACGCACTGCACTAACTGTAAATAGTCTAGCTGCCTGACTGTGGTACTAATAGGATCAAAAGAACACCAGTAATTTTCTTCAGGTAGCTGTATATACTGTAACAAGACAAGCCTGCCTGTCAGTAAGAAGATAACAGGAACGGATCTAGCTGAACACTGTGAGCAGGACGCACTGCACTAACTTTAAATAGTCTAGCTGCCTGACTGTGGTACTAATAGGATCAAAAGAACACCAGCAATTTTCTTCAGGTAGCTGTATATACTGTAACAAGACAAGCCTGCCTGTCAGTAAGAAGATAACAGGAACGGATCTAGCTGAACACTGTGAGCAGGACGCACTGCACTAACTTTAAATAGTCTAGCTGCCTGACTGTGGTACTAATAGGATCAAAAGAACACCAGCAATTTTCTTCAGGTAGCTGTATATACTGTAACAAGACAAGCCTGCCTGTCAGTAAGAAGATAACAGGAACGGATCTAGCTGAACACTGTGAGCAGGATGCACTGCACTAACTTTAAATAGTCTAGCTGCCTGACTGTGGTACTAATAGGATCAAAAGAACACCAGTAATTTTCTTCAGGTAGCTGTATATACTGTAACAAGACAAGCCTGCCTGTCAGTAAGAAGATAACAGGAACGGATCTAGCTGAACACTGTGAGCAGGATGCACTGCACTAACTTTAAATAGTCTAGCTGCCTGACTGTGGTACTAATAGGATCAAAAGAACACCAGCAATTTTCTTGAGGTAGCTGTATATACTGTAACAAGACAAGCCTGCCTGTCAGTAAGAAGATAACAGGAACGGATCTAGCTGAACACTGTGAGCAGGACGCACTGCACTAACTTTAAATAGTCTAGCTGCCTGACTGTGGTACTAATAGGATCAAAAGAACACCAGTAATTTTCCTTAGGTAGCTGTAAATACTGTTACAAGACAAGCCTGCCTGTCAGTAGGCAGATAACAGGAACAGATCTAGCTGAACACTGTGAGCAGGACGCACTGCACTGACTTTAAATAGTCTAGCTGCCTGACTGTGGTACTAATAGGATCAAAAGAACACCAGTAATTTTCCTCAGGTAGCTGTAAATACTGTTACAAGACAAGTCTGCCTGTCAGTAGGAAGATAACAGGAACGGATCTAGCTGAACACTGTGAGCAGGACGCACTGCACTGACTTTAAATAGTCTAGCTGCCTGACTGTGGTACTAATAGGATCAAAAGAACACGAGTAATTTTCTTCAGGTAGCTGTAAATACTGTTACAAGACAAGCCTGCCTGTCAGTAGGAAGATAACAGGAACGGATCTAGCTAAACTGAATACAGTGTATATATATATATGCAACACCTGGGATGCATATATATACACAATACACTGTAAGTGCAGCTAACTGACTGACTGTTCTGCCTAATCTATCTAACTCAAATCAAATTTCACTGTCTGTCTCTCTCTCTCTCTCTCTCTCTCTCTCTCCTAATGAACGCCGGAACACACACTACACAGGGCCGCCGTGCAGGCGGCCTTATATAGTGTGGGGCATGTACTAAATCCCCTGAGCCATAATTGGCCAAAGCCTCCTTGGCTTTGGCCAATTACGGCTCTCTGTTCAGGCGGCGCTGTGATTGGCCAAGCATGCGGGTCATAGTGCATGCTTGGCCAATCATCAGCCAGCAATGCACTGCGATGCCGCAATGAATTATGGGCCGTGACGCGCCACACAAATTTGGTGCGAACGGCCCATATCGTTCGCAATTCGGCGAACGACCGAACAGCCGATGTTCGAGTCGCACATGGGTTCGACTCGAACACGAAGCTCATCCCTACTAAGAACCATACTTTTAATGCATGGAGCCAAAAAGGGGAAAAAAAACAGTACTTTTTCTTTCAGTAGATGCTGAAAAGGCTTTTCACAGATTGGACTGGGAGTATATGCTTTCGACATAACGATACTTAGGTATAGGCCCTCGTATGCATGGATGGATAGAGGCATTATACTTCAGTCCAATGGCTCAATTTCGGTTTAACGGGACCCTGTCAGAACCTTTCTTGCTACATAATGGCACATGCCAGGGATGCCCACTTTCCCCTCTGCTCTTTGTACTATCTTTAGAACCTTGGTTGGGAACTATACGGGCAAAACAAGCAATTGAGGGTATAGAGGTAGTTGGACAAGAACATAAGGCCCTTTAATGCCTCTTTCAGGTACACACTTTTTCCTGCCGGGCAAGGAGAATAAGATGTATTTAAGATGGACCTACACAGATTGTTTGAGAATAAAGGACGCCCTGAATGAGGATGTCCTTTGCTCAATATCAGAAATACAAGATAGATATGGTTCTTCACCATGGGATACCTGGAGGTATGGACAACTCCAACATTTTGTAGATGCTCTCCCAAAACCTCTTTGCTCTATTAGTGAGGTTAGCTCATGGGAAAGACGTGTGGACCAGGGAGGAACAAACAAACATGTGATATCCAGTATATACAGTATAACAAGTTGATTTCCCTCCCCGACCATAGGTCTCTGCGTCTTTTGGAGAGTTGGGAATCTGAACTTAACCATTCTCTTCCAGAAATAATGAAAGGTAAAGTTATTGACTAAGTTCACTCCACTTCTATAAATACAAGGACAACATAAATAAATTATAAACTGTTAACTAAGTGGCATTATGTTCCATCAAAGCTTCACAAGTTCAATTCTGATGTTTCATCTTTGTGCTGGGGGGGAATTCGGGGGTAAGGGAACACATGCCCACATATGGTGGCAATGCCCTTTAATTCACCCATACTGGAAAGAGGTATTGTATTTAGTTAAGAGGATTAGTAATGATGAAATTGTGCAAGATCCTTGCTACAGATCCATGCTACAGATATATCAAGGAAAAATTACAAAATAGCCATTACCCCATTTTTATTAAGTGCAACAAAAGCATTAATCCTGAAATATTGGACACTAAAGAAAATACATACAATAAAACACTGGTTTAGGGAATTAGTTAGGATTAAGTTAATGGAGGAATTAATACATCTGCATAATGATACTGGACCAAGATTTTTTAAAACCTGGGAAAGTTGGTTGGAATTTATCAGGTCAAGTTTTATTTTAAAATATTTTTATTGAATTTTTTTTTTTCAGACATAACAGTAACAATTGTGCATAACAGTGCATGTTTTGTCAAGTAGCCAAAAGTTCCAGTACATCAATTATAAGGCAGTTATAATGAAAAGGGCATATGAACTTTATATCATCCATTGGTTAACTCAAGAGGTAAGGGTAGGACTGTCAGAGAGCCCTACAATGGAGCGATGTCTCAGGGGACTTCCATTTCTACTAAAGGTGTTGGCTCCAAAACCTGCCACACTGTATCAGGATAACTGACAGATGGAAACTATCCCATGAGGCTCCACGCACACCACCCATTTGGGAACTCTATGTGGAGGTGCGCAGTACCCCTCGAGGACCCACGGCCATCCCCCTTCCTAGACTCGCCGTTGGCCCTCTAGTAAATGCTATTGAAATGAAGCCCACCAGATCAGGGGTCAAAACAAGTGTTGCTGATTGTCGCTTGTAAAATAATAAGGGAGACCAGACCCTGGCATCCTGACTAATAACAATTACTAACCCCCCTTCAGGGTAGCGATGGATCTTGCTTAATGTGAAAGGTAAATGGGATCAGATTGGTCCAGGGATAGGTCACTGCCAGTCTGGAGGGGACGTAGTACCACCTAGTCAGTACTTTTAGACTAGCTTCGATGAGGGATATGTTAAGCTTACCTTTATAAGCTCGTTTTGATGCGCGGAACCAACCTGAGGTGGTCCAAGTGCTGCCCGTGTCCTCCTCCCAGGCCCGAGCACAGGTGGGCTTGTCCAGGTTTGTCACCAGTGCTGTATAGATCAATGAGATCCCTCCCTTCTGATCCGCAGTGCTTGAGCACCAATGTTCGTAAGGTGTTATTGTGGGGAATTCTGTTTTGTTAGTCCAGATGGAGTATAGGAAATGGGAGATTTGGGAGAATCTAAATAATTCCGAATCGGGCATTTCCAGTGTCTTCCTACAGTGTGACAGGGTAAGCGGTCCCGCCGGAGACAGGAAATGACCAATTCTATAGAGGCCTTTATCTGTCCACCATTGGAACGCTTTAATGTTCATCCCCGGTGTGAAGTTAACGTTATGAAACAAATGTGCTAATGGCTTAATCGGGGATATCAGGGAGTGTTGTGAGTAAAGCTTGGAGCATAGGGCAATAGAATGAGAGAGGGTAGGGAACATTATAGCTGGCCTAATTTTTGGGTCGCACCAAAGAAGATAATCAATGGTATTCAGGGGGCTTGTCTTTCCATGGAGAGCCATTCAGGCTTCGGGCCCCTAGATTAAACCACTGAAGTTTGTGTAAGTTGTGCAGCCTGGAAATATCCCCACAGGTTTGGTAGACCCAGCCTGCCCTGAGATTTCAGGTGGAGAAGTATTCCTGAGGGACACCTATAACCTTTGTTACCCCATACAAAGCGAACTATATCCGACTGGAATTTATTAAGGAATTGTTTCTTTATCGGAATTGGGAGAGAGTGAAATAGGTATAAAAAACGGGGGAGAAGGGTCATCTTAACTGCGTGAACTCTGCCCAGCCAGGATAGGCCACCCCCTGACCACCTCTCTATGTCACCTCTACATTTATGTAACATAGAGGGGTAATTTGCTTTAAAAAGGTTATTAATGTTTGGCGTTAGTTTGATTCCTAGGTATGGAATTGCGGTGGAAGCCTATGAAAAGGCAAAGTTGCAAGAAAGCTGTTTGAGCAGGTCCAGGGGGACTGTTATGTTTTAAAGCTGTCGATTTGTTCATGTTGACCCTCAAGCCAGATACCTCACTGAAATCCCGCAATATCTTATATACCATAGGGGTAGATGTAAGAGGAGAGGTGGTAAAGAGGAGGAGGTCATCGGCATATAACACGCACTTATGCTCCTGATGCCCACAAATTACATCCTTAATGTCAGGGTTCAATCTGATTGCCATGACCAGCGTTTTGATAGCCAAAGCGAAGAGGAGGGGAGAGAGTGGACATCCCTGTCTGGTGCCCCTGCCTATTGAGAAGGAGTCCGAGTATCTGCCCATCAGGCGTACCTGCGCCATTGGGGTTGAATAAAGAGATTGGATTAGGTTCAGGAAGTAAGGGCCAAAGCCCCATCTCCTTAGGATATCCCACAGGTATGCCCAATCTACTGAAAGGCCTTATGTAGATCTATAGCGAGAAGAAAGCTTTTTTGAGGGGGTCCCCCATCCCACTGTGATTTGAAAAATGAGATAACGTCAATGGTCCTTCGAATCTGGTCCAGTCCCTGTCTCCCGGGGATGAAGCCCACCTGATCTCTATGGATGTATGCAGGAATAAAACTCGCTACTCTTTTTGCGAGGATCTTAGTCATTATTTTAATGTTGTTATTAATAAGCGAGATCGGGTGATAATGACCTACCTCGCTCGTATCCTTGCCCAGTTTGGGGATCACTGAGATATATGCGGAGTTGAGATCAGTACCAAGAAGGGGCTCCATCCCTGAGAGAGTTGAACAGACGAGCCATGTGTGGGGCCAGGCAGGGGCCACATTTTTTGTGATAACCAGTGGAAAAACCGTCTGGTCCAGGCGAGGAACCTAGTTCAAGGGATTAAATAGTGTCCAGTATCTCCTCTTGGGTGAACAGACTCTCAAGGAGGTCTCTATGGTCCTTAGACAGTGTGGGCAAAGGGAGATCATCAAAAAATTTGTCCTGTAGAGGTCGGGGGGGAGGTGGGATCGGTTTGTATAGATCAGAGTAGAACTGCAGAAAAGCTTCCATTATCTTGGTTGAGTTCTGTGTCAAGTCCCCCAAGGCAACCAAATTTTAGGGAAGGGTAGGCAACGTTGTTTAGGACTCAGCTTTACAGCTAGTCTGGAACCAATCCTGTCCTTTTGGGAATAGAATTTAGCCCACCTGAGGTGCTTTTCTGCTGCTGTCATCAGAGTCAAGTTAAGGAGGGCACAGGCTTTGTCTAGGATTGCTAGAGATTCTAGCGTGGTGCTTGTGTGTTTTCGCTAAAGAACAAAATTCCTCTGTAAGCTTTAGTGTATCTGCCCTGTGTTCAGCTTTAAGTTTCGATGCCAGCTGTATGAGTTTCCCCCTGATGACCGACTTATGCGCTGCCCAGATGGTGGGTGGGGAAACGTCGCTCGTCTCATTAATAAGAAAATATTCTTTAATAGCCTTCTCCAGTATGGTGCATTGGATTGGGTCGCTCAGGAGGGATTCCTGCAAATGCCAGCGAGGGGGGCCCTAGATCCTGAAGTTCTCTGCATGGTCAAAGTGACCATCGAGTGATCTGAGGGTATAGAGGTAGTTGGACAAGAACATAAGGCCCTTTAATGCCTCTTTCAGGTACACACTTTTTCCTGCCGGGCAAGGAGAATAAGATGTATTTAAGATGGACCTACACAGATTGTTTGAGAATAAAGGACGCCCTGAATGAGGATGTCCTTTGCTCAATATCAGAAATACAAGATAGATATGGTTCTTCACCATGGGATACCTGGAGGTATGGACAACTCCAACATTTTGTAGATGCTCTCCCAAAACCTCTTTGCTCTATTAGTGAGGTTAGCTCATGGGAAAGACGTGTGGACCAGGGAGGAACAAACAAACATGTGATATCCAGTATATACAGTATAACAAGTTGATTTCCCTCCCCGACCATAGGTCTCTGCGTCTTTTGGAGAGTTGGGAATCTGAACTTAACCATTCTCTTCCAGAAATAATGAAAGGTAAAGTTATTGACTAAGTTCACTCCACTTCTATAAATACAAGGACAACATAAATAAATTATAAACTGTTAACTAAGTGGCATTATGTTCCATCAAAGCTTCACAAGTTCAATTCTGATGTTTCATCTTTGTGCTGGGGGGGAATTCGGGGGTAAGGGAACACATGCCCACATATGGTGGCAATGCCCTTTAATTCACCCATACTGGAAAGAGGTATTGTATTTAGTTAAGAGGATTAGTAATGATGAAATTGTGCAAGATCCTTGCTACAGATCCATGCTACAGATATATCAAGGAAAAATTACAAAATAGCCATTACCCCATTTTTATTAAGTGCAACAAAAGCATTAATCCTGAAATATTGGACACTAAAGAAAATACATACAATAAAACACTGGTTTAGGGAATTAGTTAGGATTAAGTTAATGGAGGAATTAATACATCTGCATAATGATACTGGACCAAGATTTTTTAAAACCTGGGAAAGTTGGTTGGAATTTATCAGGTCAAGTTTTATTTTAAAATATTTTTATTGAATTTTTTTTTTTCAGACATAACAGTAACAATTGTGCATAACAGTGCATGTTTTGTCAAGTAGCCAAAAGTTCCAGTACATCAATTATAAGGCAGTTATAATGAAAAGGGCATATGAACTTTATATCATCCATTGGTTAACTCAAGAGGTAAGGGTAGGACTGTCAGAGAGCCCTACAATGGAGCGATGTCTCAGGGGACTTCCATTTCTACTAAAGGTGTTGGCTCCAAAACCTGCCACACTGTATCAGGATAACTGACAGATGGAAACTATCCCATGAGGCTCCACGCACACCACCCATTTGGGAACTCTATGTGGAGGTGCGCAGTACCCCTCGAGGACCCACGGCCATCCCCCTTCCTAGACTCGCCGTTGGCCCTCTAGTAAATGCTATTGAAATGAAGCCCACCAGATCAGGGGTCAAAACAAGTGTTGCTGATTGTCGCTTGTAAAATAATAAGGGAGACCAGACCCTGGCATCCTGACTAATAACAATTACTAACCCCCCTTCAGGGTAGCGATGGATCTTGCTTAATGTGAAAGGTAAATGGGATCAGATTGGTCCAGGGATAGGTCACTGCCAGTCTGGAGGGGACGTAGTACCACCTAGTCAGTACTTTTAGACTAGCTTCGATGAGGGATATGTTAAGCTTACCTTTATAAGCTCGTTTTGATGCGCGGAACCAACCTGAGGTGGTCCAAGTGCTGCCCGTGTCCTCCTCCCAGGCCCGAGCACAGGTGGGCTTGTCCAGGTTTGTCACCAGTGCTGTATAGATCAATGAGATCCCTCCCTTCTGATCCGCAGTGCTTGAGCACCAATGTTCGTAAGGTGTTATTGTGGGGAATTCTGTTTTGTTAGTCCAGATGGAGTATAGGAAATGGGAGATTTGGGAGAATCTAAATAATTCCGAATCGGGCATTTCCAGTGTCTTCCTACAGTGTGACAGGGTAAGCGGTCCCGCCGGAGACAGGAAATGACCAATTCTATAGAGGCCTTTATCTGTCCACCATTGGAACGCTTTAATGTTCATCCCCGGTGTGAAGTTAACGTTATGAAACAAATGTGCTAATGGCTTAATCGGGGATATCAGGGAGTGTTGTGAGTAAAGCTTGGAGCATAGGGCAATAGAATGAGAGAGGGTAGGGAACATTATAGCTGGCCTAATTTTTGGGTCGCACCAAAGAAGATAATCAATGGTATTCAGGGGGCTTGTCTTTCCATGGAGAGCCATTCAGGCTTCGGGCCCCTAGATTAAACCACTGAAGTTTGTGTAAGTTGTGCAGCCTGGAAATATCCCCACAGGTTTGGTAGACCCAGCCTGCCCTGAGATTTCAGGTGGAGAAGTATTCCTGAGGGACACCTATAACCTTTGTTACCCCATACAAAGCGAACTATATCCGACTGGAATTTATTAAGGAATTGTTTCTTTATCGGAATTGGGAGAGAGTGAAATAGGTATAAAAAACGGGGGAGAAGGGTCATCTTAACTGCGTGAACTCTGCCCAGCCAGGATAGGCCACCCCCTGACCACCTCTCTATGTCACCTCTACATTTATGTAACATAGAGGGGTAATTTGCTTTAAAAAGGTTATTAATGTTTGGCGTTAGTTTGATTCCTAGGTATGGAATTGCGGTGGAAGCCTATGAAAAGGCAAAGTTGCAAGAAAGCTGTTTGAGCAGGTCCAGGGGGACTGTTATGTTTTAAAGCTGTCGATTTGTTCATGTTGACCCTCAAGCCAGATACCTCACTGAAATCCCGCAATATCTTATATACCATAGGGGTAGATGTAAGAGGAGAGGTGGTAAAGAGGAGGAGGTCATCGGCATATAACACGCACTTATGCTCCTGATGCCCACAAATTACATCCTTAATGTCAGGGTTCAATCTGATTGCCATGACCAGCGTTTTGATAGCCAAAGCGAAGAGGAGGGGAGAGAGTGGACATCCCTGTCTGGTGCCCCTGCCTATTGAGAAGGAGTCCGAGTATCTGCCCATCAGGCGTACCTGCGCCATTGGGGTTGAATAAAGAGATTGGATTAGGTTCAGGAAGTAAGGGCCAAAGCCCCATCTCCTTAGGATATCCCACAGGTATGCCCAATCTACTGAAAGGCCTTATGTAGATCTATAGCGAGAAGAAAGCTTTTTTGAGGGGGTCCCCCATCCCACTGTGATTTGAAAAATGAGATAACGTCAATGGTCCTTCGAATCTGGTCCAGTCCCTGTCTCCCGGGGATGAAGCCCACCTGATCTCTATGGATGTATGCAGGAATAAAACTCGCTACTCTTTTTGCGAGGATCTTAGTCATTATTTTAATGTTGTTATTAATAAGCGAGATCGGGTGATAATGACCTACCTCGCTCGTATCCTTGCCCAGTTTGGGGATCACTGAGATATATGCGGAGTTGAGATCAGTACCAAGAAGGGGCTCCATCCCTGAGAGAGTTGAACAGACGAGCCATGTGTGGGGCCAGGCAGGGGCCACATTTTTTGTGATAACCAGTGGAAAAACCGTCTGGTCCAGGCGAGGAACCTAGTTCAAGGGATTAAATAGTGTCCAGTATCTCCTCTTGGGTGAACAGACTCTCAAGGAGGTCTCTATGGTCCTTAGACAGTGTGGGCAAAGGGAGATCATCAAAAAATTTGTCCTGTAGAGGTCGGGGGGGAGGTGGGATCGGTTTGTATAGATCAGAGTAGAACTGCAGAAAAGCTTCCATTATCTTGGTTGAGTTCTGTGTCAAGTCCCCCAAGGCAACCAAATTTTAGGGAAGGGTAGGCAACGTTGTTTAGGACTCAGCTTTACAGCTAGTCTGGAACCAATCCTGTCCTTTTGGGAATAGAATTTAGCCCACCTGAGGTGCTTTTCTGCTGCTGTCATCAGAGTCAAGTTAAGGAGGGCACAGGCTTTGTCTAGGATTGCTAGAGATTCTAGCGTGGTGCTTGTGTGTTTTCGCTAAAGAACAAAATTCCTCTGTAAGCTTTAGTGTATCTGCCCTGTGTTCAGCTTTAAGTTTCGATGCCAGCTGTATGAGTTTCCCCCTGATGACCGACTTATGCGCTGCCCAGATGGTGGGTGGGGAAACGTCGCTCGTCTCATTAATAAGAAAATATTCTTTAATAGCCTTCTCCAGTATGGTGCATTGGATTGGGTCGCTCAGGAGGGATTCCTGCAAATGCCAGCGAGGGGGGCCCTAGATCCTGAAGTTCTCTGCATGGTCAAAGTGACCATCGAGTGATCTGACAGGGGGGTATCTATAATCTTAGAGCCTCTGATTAGAGGGATTGTTAAGGAGCATGTGAAAATGTAGTCTATCCTGGCAAAGGGGTTGTGAGGAGCTGAGAAGTGGGTATAGTCCTTCGTGTGCGGATTGGTCTCTCTCCAAATGTCAATCAACCCTGCGGAATGAAGCAGTTTGGCTATTTTAGCGCTTTGTTTTGAAGGGCACTTGGGTTTCGATTTCCCGTCTGCTGATTTGACAAGTGAAGAATTGAAAGCGGTTTTAGAGTCTCCACCAATGAATACTGTCCCCTTCAAGTGAGCTTGCAGTTTGTGTAGCAGGGATTCAAAAAAGTAACCCTTATTGGGGGTATAGTATGAAACAAAGGTGTAAGACTCCCCATCTATGTGTCCAGAAACCAAAATGTAGCAGCCCAGGGGGTCAACTATAGTCCCTGGTTGAGAGAGGTTAATGTGTTTTGCAAAACAGATGGCCACTCCCTTTGTTTTGTTATCTGCTGATGCAATGAAAAATTGAGGGTAACACTGATGGAGGAAAGTGGGTTTAAATGTGGACGGGAAGTGGGTCTCTTGTAGCAAGAGTATGTCAGCGTGCATGGAATGATTAACTTGAAAGAGTTTCCTACGTTTGATGGGGGAGTTAAGTCCTTGAGTGTTGTGTGAGATAATTTTGAGGGTAGGTGAGGAGTGATTTGTGTTAGTCATGGATCAGAGATGAGGGAACTACTCGGGAGATCTGAGGCTTACCTTTTCTTTGAGAGAAATACTTACGGAGGAGCCCGGAGAGCAGAGATTTCAATGTCCTAGGACCTGGGACGGGAGGCCAGAGAGAACTGTGGAACCTGGGAACACTCAGACGAGCATTAGCAAGGTAGAGAAGTAAAGGGGTAAAAAAAGAGATGAAAAAAGAGAAGGGAGTTATGCTCCTAAGGCAGCTTTCTAAAGTTCATAGGGTAATAACAGAAATACTGAACCTGGGGGTCCCCGGACCCCCACACCCATGAGGTGGGATGGACTTGCCATCGCCTACCCCTTAATCTGAGAGGTCTGGAGTTTCCTGACTGCAGGGAAACCGGTAAGAATCCAAGGGCACCAGAGGTGCTCCCGGATCCTACTGTAGGTGCACTGGTGTCCTCTGCTGTGTGAGAGCCTCGTGGGGCAGCCGCCATCCTGGCATAGTTGATCAGTCCCGCCATGGCAGTCATCTAGCTTGATAGGTTTCTCCTTGATTGCAGTCATCGGAGGGTTTCCTCAACTTATGTAAGGCTTATGGGTAGTGAGGATACCCTTTAAGAAGTAAGCGGGGGGAACGGAGGAAATCTTCTGGGAAATCTTTTGAGTAAGAAATAGAGGGATGGAGAAAAGATTGGTTTAAGTTTTGATCTGATATAGTATCCATTCCTTTGGCCCCACCAACCCCCCCTCCTTTGTTAACCTGTTCACCCCCTCCTTTTTTTTTTTGTGTGGTTTGCAGTGGGTTGATTGGTTGGAAATGAGTTGTAGTGGGTTGATTGATTGTAAATCTAGAGAAGAGGGAAGGGGTTTTGATTTTGGAAATAGGGGATAAGAGTGGTAGGTAGTAGTAAATAATTTCACCTATTCCCCTAAAGTTAGGGGAATCACATGGTAACTAAGAGGGCAGCTATATGCTGTCGTCTTTATATTTAATAAATGGAGACAATTTTCTTTTTTTTGGCACTGTAATAACAATGGAGTCGGAATGGTGACTCCATCCCTTAAAACAAAATAATTAACCATTCACTCTTAAACATTAGGTTCATTTGGTAAATTCATGGTTGGTAAGAGGGAGGAGGCTTGGGTTGTTTTTTCGCCCCCTCTTTTTTAGGTGGAAGGGGGTGGCAGTAGTTGTGGGTTGAAGGGCGGGTTTAGAGAACTGTAGAGAGAGACTAAAATATGTTCAAAAGAAATTTGAACATATTTTGGAGGATTTTTAAAAAAATGTTTTATAATATGCATATTCTAGGAATGATACGCGTTTGTGAATGTTACACATGTTTGTGAATGTTAGGTCTTTTTATATATCTAAATTTAATAAAAAAGAGTAAAAAAAAAGAAGCAAGAACTGGCCTTGCTGTAAAAAAATAACTCTGAGGCCCCTGTCAAACAGTTGCAGAAAAAACGGTCTTTGGGTGTTGTTGGTGCCTTCACCCTGTAATCTTCTAGAGGTACTCTTGATGAAAGCAAGAATAGACCTTGCTGTAAAAAATTGACATTTGATGCCCCTGTCACACAGTTGCTGAAAAATTGGTATTTGGGTGTTGGTGGAAACTTCACTCCAAAACCTTCTAGAGGTACTCTTGATGAAAGCAAGAATTATCCTTGCTATAAAAAAATTGAAACTTGATGCCTCTGTCAAACAGTTGCAGAAAAATTGGTCATTTGGTGTTAGTGGTGCCTTCACCTTGTAACCTTCTATTGGTACTCTTGATGAAAGCAAAAATTGGCCTTGCTGTAAAAAAATTGAAATTTGATGCACCTATCAAACAGGTGTAGAAAAATTGGTCCTTGGGTGTTAATCGTGTCCATGAAACCTATACCAAAAAATTACTTCAAGATAAAATCAACTCCCACAAAGCTAGGCAGCCTAGACAATCTTTCAGAGATTCCAGATCCCAATAACACTTAAACAGCCTCATCGGCATCAGGGTCTTGATAGCTGCTGCTAATCCAAAAAAAGATTAGAGGAGGAAGAGAAGAGGACAAAAAAAATGTTGAAAAGCATCACTGAGCCGGCCCCCTTCTTCACCGTTCCTCCTTTGACCAACAGAAGCCTCAAAACTAGCTTTCCCATGAGACTGTAACCTACCAGAGTTTGGAAAGGTGGTACATAAACTCCTCTTTAAGGTGTCCTCAAGATATTTCATCCTGTGCTCCCTCTGCAAGGGCAGGATGAGTTCAGGGATTTTCCCCTTGTAACGGTGGAAAATGGGGGTTGCTAATCAATAATGATCCTTATCCTTGATGCCACAAATTCTCGGGTTCTTTTGCAGGCTTTGAAGAATAAGGGACCCCCTGCACCCCAAGTTTACGGAGGCATAAGAAGGGTCACTGAGGAATACAGTATCAGGAACTGCCTCCTCCCATCCATGTACTACTCCCAGGGTTCTGGGGACTGAAAACCATCTCTTAAGGTTTGAGGTATGTCTTCCTCTGCTTCTATGCCTCCAAAATTTCCAAAATCCTCCTCCTCCTCACTTTCCTTTTGTGTGTTCTGTGCAGTGGCATCTCCAGCTTTCATATTTAGGGGGGGCACATGGGGGGACAGGGACAAAAGTAGGGGGGCAACTATAAAATGCAATTTATATATCCTGGGGCCCTTTACTATGATACCACAATGGCCCTTTCACATTTTCTGCAGTGAGCTCCCTTCCTACTGTATTGGGCCCCCCCCCCCCCCCAGGGTGGCAGAAAACAAGAGATATATGTCACCAGCATACTAAGAAAATATAAGGGTCCAAAGCAGTGGGAGAACTATCAGGATTGCAAAGGTTGTCTTGCCACTGGGCCCTGATGTTCTGCCCCTGTGGGGTTCCCCAGCCTCCTCTTGCTGTCCTGCCCCTGCTATTGACAGCGCTGGTCTGGCATCTCTTGGAATTTACAGGCTGGTTCTTCTGTCCTAAGGATGGGAGAAATCAGTTTTTTCAGTAACTGAGAGTCCTGGTGGAGTCCTTTCTGCAACTCGCTCTTCTCTCTGCCAATGAGGATGCAGGGGAAGGAGCAGATCGGGCAGCCCCCTCCCTCAGCAAGCAGAGGGAGGGGGAGGAATCACTTGCAGGAGCTGACTGGGGACTCTCTCCCTCTTAGACATTGCCTTTTTTGTAAAAAAAAAAAAAAAAATTATTGGGGGGGGGTTGGGGGTTGGCACATGGTGGGGCACAACATAATGTTGGGGGGTCAGGGCCCCCTCTGCCCCCCCCCCCCCTAGGGACGTCATTGGTTCTGTGGCATCGCAAGAATGGTGTCTGCATAAAGCGGGCCTTGAGCGGGCCTGCTGCTCTGCCTCGAGTGCCCTGTCTATAATGCCACACAGAGTTTGCTTCAGCAGGAACACAAGAGGAATAGTGTCACTGTTACATGCATTGTCACAACTCACTATCCTTGTTGCCTCCTCCAATGGTGACAGTACAGTACATGCATTCTTTATCAGCAGCCATTGGCACATGTGTCAACTTTCCCTGTGGAAGGGCGGACATAATGTTAGTGCCATTATCACACACCACCATTCCTGGCTCAAGCTTCAGTGGCATGAATCACCTCGGGGGCTGCCACTGCAGAGCTTAAAGAAATATCTGCTCCGGTGTGACTCTTGTCCCCTAGACAGACCAGCTGAAGCACTTCATGCCATCTTTTAGCCTGACTTATTAAATGGCCCCTTGAATGCTTAGAGAGTACTGGTGGTTCATAGAAGAGCAGAGGAGGGCATAGAGGAGGAGGTGGGGAGGGTGGATGTCACGTACCTGGTAGGTTGTGAGCCTGAAGTGCAGAGAAGGACCTCCCTTACAGCTCCCACTCCTGTTCCTCTGGAATGGAGACAGAAGGCCAGAAGTGAGGAGTGGTATGGGTGCCTGGCAGGATCGACAGTCACCGGAAGTTCAGGAGTGGTGACACCCTCTGGGTCCAGAAGCTGAAGAGGACGCTGGATCGCAGAGAGGACCCGGAGCCACAGCAGATAAGGAAGCAGGTAAGTAAGCAGGTAAGTAAGCAGGACTGGAACCAGGAACAAAGCAGCAGGTAGTAGCCTGGAATGCTGGACTGGAACCTGGAACAACAGCAGGTAGTAGCCTGGAACGCTGGACTGGAACCTGGAACAAGCAGCAGGTAGTAGCCTGGAACACTGGACTGGAACCTGGAACAAGGCAGCAGGTAGTAGCCTGGAACGCTGGACTGGAACCAGGAACAAGGCAACAGGTAGTAGACTGGAACGCTGGACTGGAACCAGGAACAAGGCAGCAGGTAGTAAACTGGAATGCTGGACTGGAACCAGGAACAAGGCAGCAGGTAGTAGACTGGAACGCTGGACTGGAACCAGGAACAAGGCAGCAGGTAGTAGACTGGAATGCTGGACTGGAACCAGGAACAAGGCAGCAGGTAGTAGACTGGAATGCTGGACTGGAACCAGGAACAAGGCAGCAGGTAGTAGACTGGAACGCTGGATACAGGTGTCAGACTGAGGGGTGGTCAAACAAGCCAGAGGTCGGTATCGGTCGATCAGCAGAGGTACCAGGGACAACACAGAGGGATGGTCAGGCAAGCCAAGAGGGTCTGGTGCAGACGGATAGCAGGATGGTCTAACAGGAAGCCGGGTCAGATAGCAGAGTACACAGGTCAGATCAGGTTAAGGCACACGGAAGGCTGTAGAGCAGACAGCGGGGATGGAGTGTGACAGGCCGGTTTAAATAGCCCGCCTGGCACTAGCGGGAGTGCGCGCGCGCGTGCCCGTGCGTGACAGCACCCGTGAACGCGCGCGCATGCGCAGTGGAACCCGCGGCCGTGTCCCCCTGCGTCTGGATCGCTGATTATTGGCAGGATCTTCATGACAGTGGAGCTGACAGATCTTACATCATCGCCGCTAGCTGTAGGGAGATGTGGTGGCAAAACAAGCTCCAGCACTGAGCCCTGTCCTGCATCCTTCCTAGTTGCAAGCAGTTTTACTGTCAGGTCACCTGAGGCCAGGTGACAGATGCACATCGCTGGGGTTAGGAGCACACCGCTAAGGTTGTGGACCCTTCGGCAGACTGTTATGGATGGAGCTCTGGGTGGTTCAGGAAAGCAGCTCCACCTGAACACCGTCAAGGTTCAAACAGGGAGCTAGAGCGTAAGATTCCCCAGGGCATGGAATCTAAGAGCCAGCAGGTTTTCCCCAGAGCCACTAGTGGTGAGGATGGATTTGGCTGCAGCTAACTCCAGGTTGCGGCCCTGGGGTTCCCAGCAGTTCAGGGTTAAACACAGGATAGTCAGGAGAACAAGCCAATGTCGGGGCAACTAGCAGACAGGGATGGTCAGGAAGGCATGCCAAGGCTGGGGAAACTAGCAGACAGGATGGGTTATAAGGCACTTCAAGGTCAGGGCAACTAGCAGACAGGAATGGCCAGAAGGACACGCCAAGGTCAATACATGGAAGTCAGAGATAAACATACAGCAGGATGGCACACAGGGGATAAACACAACTGTTGCTCGGGCAAGGCTGGCTTGCAGTGCGTGGGGTAAATAGTGTTTCCTGTTAGAGACTGGGGTGGAGCCATGCTAAGAGAAGATTACTTAAACACACAGGTGTGAGGGCACGGTCCTTAAGCTGATACACAGACCAGAGAGGTAAGCAGATAGATAGGGCATGAAACATTACTGCAGATTCATGACAGTTACCCAGTGTGCTGTGAACAAAATATATCATCTTTATCCATGCTTGCTGGACAATGAGTCAGCAGTAAGAGCTCACTGCCTTGCCCAGCGATGACAAATCATTGCCTTCCATGAATGGCCTTTACATGCAAATAAATAGCTACTGGAAACCTGCCATGGTGATACTTCAAATTCACTGAAGGTAGCAAAATCCACCAGACAGAAAGGCAGGAGTTGTAAAGTCAGAAATTTGAACAAGCTGGAATTTAGACACTGGGCATGTGGGTAGAAGGGAGTGTATTTTTTTGCTGCTGCAGCAGCTGGGGCAGAGAAATTTGCCTGCTGTACTCTACAGCTGGTGGCGTGCTACTGGCAGACATGTTGCAAGGACCTGCGACACCCTTTGCTATACCATCATCCCTGTCAGTGGAGGCTGCTGAGTGGTCATCATGAGATATAGCGGGGGTGGACATGAAAGGTGAGGAGTGAGGAGAAGAATTGTGTTCCTTGTGTGTGGCTTTCAGGTGCTCTTGCCAACGGGCTTAGTGGTGGGAGGGTAAATGCCTTGTCAAGTATGTGGTACCCAAATGGCTGGTGTTTTTGTCACACTTGATCTGCTTGCGGCTTGTAAATTGCAACAGTGCGATCGACTGCATATGTGCTAAAACAGGTTCACACCGCTGAGCTGTGGGAAGTGGGCCGAGAGTAGGGATGAGCCGAACATCCCCCTGTTCGGTTCGCACCAGAACATCCGAACAGGCCAAAAATTTGTTCGAACACGCGAACACTGTTAAAGTCTATGGGACACGAACATGAATAATCAAAAGTGCTAATTTTAAAGGCTTATATGCAAGTTATTGTCATAAAAAGTGTTTGGGGACCTGGGTCCTGCCCCAGGGGACATGGATCAATGCAAAAAAAGTTTTAAAAACTGCAGTTTTTTCGGGAGCAGTGATTTTAATAATGCTTAAAGTGAAACAATAAAAGTGTAATATCCCTTTAAATTTCGTACCTGGGGGGTGTCTATAGTATGCCTGTAAAGGGGCTCATGTTTCCCGTGTTTAGAACAGTCTGACAGCAAAATGACATTTCAAAGGAAAAAAAAAGTCATTTAAAACTACTCGCAGCT
This sequence comes from Lithobates septentrionalis, assembly GCA_037952835.1. Lineage (NCBI taxonomy): Eukaryota > Metazoa > Chordata > Amphibia > Anura > Ranidae > Lithobates > Lithobates septentrionalis. Next base: position 631,957 of record JBBDGP010000091.1, on the reverse strand, counting down.
ATTAATGCATTTCCGGTCCGACAATACACATAGAAGTTCATTGATAAAAACGGCATGGGAATTCCCCACAGGGGAACCCCGAACCAAAATTTAAAAAAAAAATGATGTGGGGGTCCCCCTCAATTCCATACCAGGCCCTTCAGGTCTGGTATGGATATTAAGGGGAACCACGGCCAAAATTAAAAAAAAAAAATGTTGTGGGGTCCCCCTTAAAATCTATACCAGAGCCTTCAGGTCTGGTATGGATTTTAAGGGGAACCCTGCACCAAAAACCCCCCCAAAAAAACGGTGTGGGGCCCCCCTAATAATCCATACCAGACCCTTATCCAAGCACGCAACCTGGCAGGCCGCAGGAAAAGAGGGGGGATGAGAGAGCGCCCCCCCTCCTGAACCATAATAGGCCACATGCCCTCCACATTGGGAGGGTGCTTTGTGGTAGCCCCCCAAAACACCTTGTCCCCATGTTGATGAGGACAAGGGCCTCATCCCCACAACCCTGGCCGGTGGTTGTGGGGGTCTGCAGGCAGGGGGCTTATCGGAATATGGAAGCCCCTTTAACAAGGGGACCCCCAGATCCTGGCCCTCCCCCCTGTGTGTAATGGTAAGGGGGTACTTACCCTACCATTTCATTAAAAAACTGTCAAAAATGTTAAAAATGACAAGAGACAGTTTTTGACAATATCTTTATTTAAATGCTTCTTCTTTCTTCCTTCTTCTTTCTTCTATCTTCTATCTTCCTTCGGTTTCTTCCTCCATCTTCTTCTTTTTCTGGTTCTTCTGGTTCTTCCTCCGGTGTTCTCATCCGGCATCTCCTCCGCGGCGTTGGCGTCTTCTTCCCTTCTTCTCCTCGGGCCGCTCCACATCCATGATGGCATGGAGGGAGTTTCCCGCTCTTCTCTTCATCTTCTTCTCTTCATCTTCTTTTCGGGCCGCTCCGCATCCATGATGGCATGGAGGGAGGCTCCCGCTGTGTGTGACGCTTCTCCTCTTCTGCCGGTTCTTATATAAAGGGGGATGAGGCCACCCGGTGACCCCGCCCCCCTCTGACGCATGGTGACTTGACGGGACTTCCCTGTGACATCACGGGGAATGCCACAAGGAAGTCCCGTCAAGTCACCGTGCGTCAGAGACCCCGCTCCCCCATTATTTAAGAACAGTCAGAAGAGGAGAAGTGTCACACAGCGGGAGCCTCCCTCCCTCCATGCCATCATGGATGCAGAGTGGCCCGAAAAGAAGATGAAGAGAAGATGAAGAGAAGAAGATGAAGAGAAGAGTGGGAGCCTCCCTCCATGCCATCATGGATGTGGAGCGGCCCGAAGAGAAGAAGGGAAGAAGACGACGACGCCACGGAGGAGATGCAGGACGAGAACACCGGAGGAAGAACCAGAGGAACCAGAAGAAGAAGAAGATGGAGGAAGAAACTGAAGGAAGATAAAAGATAGAAGAAAGAAGAAGCATTTAAATAAAGGAACTGTCAAAAACAGTTTTTAACATTTTTGACAGTTTTTTAGTGAAATAGTAGGGGTACTTTTGTACCCCCTTACCATTTCACACAGGGGGGAGGGCTGGGATCTGGGGTCCCCTTGTTAAAGGGGGCTTCCAGATTCCGATAAGCCCCCCGCCCGCAGACCCCCACAACCACCGGCCAGGGTTGTGGGGATGAGGCCCTTGTCCTCATCAACATGGGGACAAGGTGTTTTGGGGGGCTACCCCAAAGCACCCTCCCAATGTTGAGGGCATGTGGCCTGGTACAGTTCAGGAGGGGGGGCGCTCTCTCGTCCTCACCTCTTTTCCTGCGGCCTGCCAGGTTGCGTGCTCGGATAAGGGTCTGGTATGCATTTTTGGGGGGACCCCACGCCATTTTTTTTTTTTAATTTTGGCCGGGGTTCCCCTTAATATCCATACCAGACCTGAAGGGCCTGGTATGGAATTTAGGGGGACCCCCACGTCATTTTTTTTTAATTTTGGTTCGGGGCTCCCCTGTGGGGAATTCCCATGCCGTTTTTATCAATGAACTTTTATGTGTATTGTCGGACCGGCAATTCATTAATAGCCGCGAGTAGTTTAAATGACTTTTTTTCCTTTGAAATGTCATTTTGCTGTCAGACTGTTCTAAACACGGGAAACATGCGCCCCTTTACAGGCATACTATAGACACCCCCAGGTACGAAATTTAAAGGGATATTACACTTTTATTGTTTCACTTTAAGCATTATTAAAATCACTGCTCCCGAAAAAACTGCAGTTTTTAAAACTTTTTTTTTGCATTGATCCATGTCCCCTGGGGCAGGACCCAGGTCCCCAAACACTTTTTATGACAATACCATGAATATAAGCCTTTAAAATTAGCACTATTTATTTCTCCCATAGACTTTTAAAGGGTGCTCCGCGGCATTCAAAAGCTCATCCCTAGCCGGGAGATAGCAGCTCCACAATCTGATGGAATAGGGTGGCTGCTCTCTACTCTTCCATGATGGCTGCCTCTGAAGGACTTCCTGCATCGTTGGGCTTGATTCTCCCCCTCACTTTCCTCCTCTACTCTATCCGGCACCCAAGTCGTGTTAGTGACCTCATCATCATCCCCTCCATCCTTATCATCACTGAAACCAACTTGGCAGCTGGGGGAACATGACTGCCAATTTGTTGCTTATCACTGTTCTCCCCTCTCTGTAAGCTCATGTTACTCCCTTTCTCTACCTAAAAAATAACATCACAATCAAGTAATGTCCGTGCATCCTCAAGAAGAAAGTGGCTGATGTTGTGTTCAAATAATTCAGCTGACTCCTCCATGCATTGTGCTGGGGCTATGGCAGGAGTAGCTGTGGACAAGGAGGCAGTATAAGCCCCCCTGGCAGTTGCGGTGAACTGCACACTATTGTCAGCTTGGGTCAGAGAGGATGAGGAGGATGAGGATGGTTTAGTAACCCAGTCCACCACCTCCTCTACATTCTGTGGCTGGATAGCATGGGCAACATCACTAAACAGAGACAAATGTGCCCTGCCTGAGGATGGACCATGTCCACCTTTGCCTGTTGACACAGATGCTGCTGGCACCCTCATAGTGGCATGGGAACATCTGCCTCTCCTTGTTGGCCTCCCAGACATGATGGGGGCTACCCAAATTTAATAGAAACTGTGAAATGCGTGATTCAGTGCACTTTTTTGAGTTCACTTTAAATTGAGGACTGACGCTGACAGAAATGTAAAAACTATAACAAAAATAACAAAATAAAAAAGGTAGAACTCCAGCGTCGCAGTCAGAAAAACTGTGGCTAAAACTTTAAAAACAGGGCAGGCAGGGGACAAAAAAATAAAAAAGACAAAAAAGAAATGCAGCAACCGAAAAAAAATAAAAAGGTATACAGCACTGTATACAGCACTAAATGGTATGTAATGCTGTGTTAAACACTGAACTACACTAACACACTACACTATACTCACACACTATACTCACACTACACGAACAGTCTACACTCAGAATCAAATGTTATGTAAAGCTGTGTTAAACACTGCACTACACTAACTCACCACACTGACATACTATACTCACACACTATACTAACATTACACTAACACTCTACACTCAGAGTCACAATAAGTGAACACACAAACTCGCTAGTAGCAAACTATCCCCACTCCATCACATTGCAAAATATTTCTATAGAATGTTACCTTTTATAGTGTGGGGTGGGAATATGAGCACTGAGCCATCATTGGAGAAAGTCATCATCATTTTTTCAAATCAGGGCTCTTATTATGCTAATTGGTGAAGCCTTGCACTTGGCCAGTGGTCAGGTGCAAGTCTTCATCCAATTAGGGCCCTAGAATGCACTGTGAAGCATGCAGTCAATTGTGGGGCGCTCGATTGGCGAACATCCCGCCAAGCTATCTGCAAATTCAGGTGTTCGCTGAATGGGCGAACAGGCGATGTTCGAGCCAAACTTTTGCTCGGTTCGAACAGTTCACCCAGCACTATTTCCTAAGTCTGAAAAGTCTGTGGTAATTAACGTACAATACAACTAATGTCCCTCTCCCCTTTCCCTTCTGTTCCAAAGATAGAGAGTATCCAGCAAATGTATTTTTATTCAAAAAAACATGGGAAGTCTCCATTTGTCCATATTCGTTTAATCCAGTTTTGACTAGGGGCATGTTTCACCCTTCTTTCTGCTGGAAATCTGGAACAAAAGCTAATAAAGACCGTGCCATTGGCTTTAGCACACTTTGGTGCTGCAATTGCCAGTTGTTAGGGACAGCAACCATCCATCACTGAGCCGAGGAGCTGAAATGATCAGCTTCATGATTGTACAAATAGATACGATTAGGGGCTTTTTAGGCACTTCACACAAAATATTATAAAAATACAAATGTATTCATCACAAAAATTCAATAAACTCATCATATAAAATTAACAACTGATCAACCACAAAGATATATTTACAGAGACCATCCCAACATCCATCAGTGATAATAACCACATGTGAATAGATAAACTCCAATAAGTTTCAATTAAAAAAAAAAAAATCACCAAGTCATTCTGGAATGTGAATACAGAGATAAAATAACATCCTCCAACATATAATAACAGAAATTGAAAAAACATGGTTATCATGACAGTATGTGGTAAAAGCTTTACTTTTCTTTAATTTATACCTGTTTATGATGTGCATTAAAACAATTTGCAGGTGTGCATTGACCAAAGTACCCTCAGAGTGGGGTTTAACAAATTCTTTTATGTCTAGACCTGACTTCAATCCTAATAAATAATGCTGTGGCATGTTTTGAAGCTGGCAAATAAAACAAAACATCTCAAAAATATACTGAAATCTGAATACAGGAAAGAGCCAAAACATTTCCTATAAGATAAGAAGCATGTAAATGTTCACCTTAGACACAGTTGTTGGTCATTTAATAACAATTAGGTCACTGAGTTTAAATATTTAAAAACAGATTCTGCTTGTCTGCCCATGGGTTCATAATCCATGTCTATGGTGAGGCTTTGCAATACATTTTGCTATTGTAGTACTTGAATTTACATATATTCCTTATTATAGTAGGCAAACGTGTGCTGAAAAAATGTATTGATTTCTCCATATTTGCCAGATGTGGTAAAACATTAATCACACGACTGATTGCATCAGCTTCATATCCTTGCAAGATTCTCTCCTTATTTTCCACCTATCCTTTCACAACAGATTTTGATCTGTATATACCTTAAATTGTCATCTTAGCATAATTACTTTATAGGTCTTTTTTAACATTTTATTATGCAAGAAGAAATTACATTATACATCTAAATGCATCCCTCTCATTTCAAGTGCATAAAACTGTCTCTTTGGACTCTGTTTTCATTCACAAGCAGTATGCATTCCAAGTTCTGGTCATCATTTGCATTGCATAAACTAACAAACATTCAGTAAATCAGTGGGAATGTAAAAATCAATTAACTAAGCAAACCATGCATAGCACTCCAAAGATACAGATCCAGTGTTGTTTAGCTGAATCTCCATGCTGTTTACTTAGATAAGAAAATCAATCTATAAGCCAAAAAAGCTCTACTTTAGCTAAGTTAATTATATATAGTTGTATTTCTATTAAAAATATGATGGTATTGTGTGTGCTTAGTCAACAGTTCAACTAAAATGAAAATGTTTGTGAATTTCTGTTTTAAAGTGTATTATACAGACATACCAAGTGCATGATACTGTATATAGTATAAGTATAGTATATATGGGTGGGTGGTCCCAAATAAGGAAATGTATTGATGTCCTATCGGGACAATAGCAACCCAGGAAGCGAGGGAACCTATTTGAAAATCCTCATCATCCTCTGTCTCAGAAGCTTACACTGCATGATGTAGCACAAGTTTTTTTTTTCAGGGAATTAGAAGGGAGTCTTTGAAAAATGAATGGGTTCCTTGGCATAGGAAGGGGAAGGATACAGAGAACTATGAAGAGTCACAGAGAAGCAGTAGATACTAGAAAGGCAGATCCCCTTTGACGTGGAAGGAAATTGGCTTAGAGAGCCTGTTTGTTCAGAGGTGAGGAGAGCCCTTATGCCGCGTACACACGAGCGGACTTTACGGCAGACTTTGCCCGGCGGACTGGATTTCGTCAGACAATTCGATCGTGTGTGGGCTCCAGCGGACTTTGTTTTCTCAAAAGTTGGACGGACTTAGATTTGAAACATGTTTTAAATCAATCCGTTGAAATCGAGTCCGGTCGAAAAGTCCGCTCGTCTGTATGCTAGTTCGACGGACAAAAAGCCACGTTAGGGCAGCTATTGGCTACTGGCTATGAACTTCCTTGTTTTAGTCCGGTCGTACGTCATCATGTACGAATTTGACGGACTTTGGTGGATTGTGTGTAGGCAAGTCTGTTCATTCAGAAAGTCCGTCGTAAAGTCTGTCGAAAAGTCCGCCGGGCAAAGTCTGCCGTAAAGTCTGCTCGTGTGTACGCGGCATTAGAAGAGCAGGGGTGTAGGGCCTAAGGATCCACCAGGTATTCCCCAGAACACATGGAAAGGGGTGATGGGTTTTGTGGCTAATGGCTCCCTGGTCATGACCTTCTAACTCACCCAGACTGCTGAGAGCAGAATACCTGAGAAAGCATAGATACACTAGAAAGAGTCTTTTGCGGCACTGGGGTGTTAGGAACACAGGAGTGGGAGAGACTTCAGTCTTGCAGGTTGAGTGCACAGGTTCACACAGGAACACTGTATGCAAGCTGAGTACTTGGAGTCACACATGAACACAGGATGCTATCATAGAAGATGCCGGGGGTTACAGGAGTACAGGATGCAGGCGAGTATGCATGGGGTAACAGGAGCACCTGATGCAGGCAGGGGTGCATGCAGTCACAGGAGCACTTGGGACAGTGGATAACACTGGTGATTCCAGGAGACATGGGGGGAGGGGAGTCCAGATACTATAGTGTGGATGCACTGCTCGAAACCTATACACTCTCTGTGACTGACTGTGGTGCCATCGGGAACCTGAAAGATGGCAGTCTTACATAGAGAGGAAGACCTGGTGCATGAAACAAGTGAGTATGGCAAGTTCCTTCATATTGCTTTCTTAAAAACTGTGCCAGTCGTCTTACTTTACTTGAACTTTGTTCTGCCAAACACAGGTCAGGTATTGTTTATCCTCCTTACATGTCCTTTTTGGTCCACCCAAATATATGAGCTTGATGTCCCTTTTTCTCACTGGATATCTTTCTCACTTCACTTCTAAACATGGTCGGGTGTTGCTTTTTCTGCTCACATATGCTTCTCACTCAAGCTCCAGACATAAGTAAGGTGTTGCTTGTTCTCCTCATGTGTCTTTCTCAATCCTCTTCTAATGTTTGCGTAGGTGCCCATTTAATTTGTCTTCTTTGGAATGGTCGTTTGACCTCTGTGGAATGATTAGCGTTTCTTCTCTTCTTGTTGTCCCTTTCCTCATTCACCTACCTGCAGCTCAGCCATACTTGTTCTCTTTTCAGCTATTCTTCTAATATTTCCTTCTCCTCCTGCTCAGCTGTATTTCTCCACTGTGCTCCCCAGCTCAGCTTCTCCTGCCTCCAGCTCAGGGTTGTCAGGAAGAGGCCCTTGTTCCCATCAACATGAGGACAAGGTGCTTTAGGGTGGAGGGGCAGAGCCCCCCTTGCCCGAAAGCACCCACCCCCCCATGTTGAGGGCATGTGGCCTGGTATGATTCAGGAGGGGGGCACTCGCTCATCACCTCCCTTTCCTGATCTGCCAGGCTTCATGCCTAGATAAGGGTCAGGTATGATATGGACTGGGGGTGACGGCAATTGTAACCGTGAGTCATTTTAAATGGGATTTGACTTCTTTTGCTTTTTTTAGAAAAGTCATTTTTGCTGCAGTATGTTTTGCGCACTTTATGCATGTTTCAGATGCGCCACTTTACAAGCACATTAAGGGAACCCCCCCAGGCACTATATATTTTTTTTAACAGAAAAGTTTTTATTAATCTCCATCAGAGAAAGTTTTCAGTACATTATACAATTAATAAACATAAAAAAAGAGGAAAATAAAATCAAACATGACAAAACAGCAGATATCATAACAAAGCGTAAGACATAGTAGCCAGCGTGTTATTTACATGTATTTCTCAGTACATAGCCTCAGTATTGCTTTCTTGTGTAAAAATGGGGGTAGGGTTATCTTTAATTCAAAGGATAAGATGTCATAGGTATGAATAGTCCTATCCTATTCCAACCATATGTAGCAATAATGGAATTGTGAGGGCTTTCTTTGGGGGGTGAGAGGAGTGGGGGGGGGCACCGAGGGTCCCGAACCTGATCCGCCCAGCTGTAAAGACTGGGACACACTGGGGTCCTTTCTCAGTATAATCAGGATTTTAGTTGTCAGCCCAGACACCCCAGATCTTCTCAAACTTTTTAGGGCATTTACGACTCATATACGTAAGTTTATAAAGCGGAAGGGCAGAGTCAATAAGCTTTTTCCACTGCCCAACCGTCGGGGGTTCCGGCTGCTTCCATTTAGTTAGGATGGCCTTCCTGGCGTAGAACGAGGCATAGAAAATCAGTAACCTTTTGTAAGTGTTTGTGGTGATATTGTCACAGACACCGAGTAAGAGGACACGGGGGGTCAAGTCCTATGGTCAAGTTCCCAATCGAGTTGATAGATTGCACCACTTCCTTTCAGAATTTTTGGATAAGAGGACAAGACCACACCACATGGTAGAATGTTCCCACTTCAGTATTGCATTTTGGACATTTGTCAGATTGGGTGGGGTATATCCTAGCAAGCCTCTGGGGTGTGTAATATGCCCTGTGGAGGAATTTCAGCTGAATGTACCCATCCCCGGCGGATATCATTAAAGGTATATACTGTTGGATACCCTCTTCCCAGTCATCATCTCTCAGGGAAGGCACATCCACCTTCCATTTATTAAAGAGCCCAGTCCCTTGGTCATCAGTCCCACAGGATATCCGAAGGTACAGGGCAGAGAGGATACGGTCCACATTGGCTGAAATAAGAAAGCGCTCCACCATATGTGATTCCAAATGAGTGTCAGTGGGAAATTGGGCTTGTACGGCATGACGCAGTTGTAGAAAAAAACATCTTCGCTGGAAGTTGGAAAGTGTGTTTTAGTTCATCATATGAGAGGAGCGTGCCTGTTGGCATGATATGTTGTAAAATTTTAATATCATATCTAGCCCAGATAGCTAGATAATAGATGTGGTAACCTAGGGTTGCCCCACAGTGGCGTATAGGGGGAGAATGTGTTAGGTGGGTTGAGTTTAGCAGTCAGTTGTTCCCAAACCTTGACCGTCATGCACATGGAGACTGTCATTGCGGCCTGTGCTCTTGGGCTCCTGAACACTAGGTTACTCAGTGCCGAGTACGACCCCAGGATAGCTGCCTCCAGGTTAACTTCCGGATTTATTTTGTGACTGGGTGAACCACCAGTGTACTGTTACCAGCACCGCTGCCCAGTAATACTGTTTAAAGCACGGCAGTGCCAATCCGCCTGCGGAGAGGGGAAGTTGTAACACCGTTTTAGCCATCCTAGGGGTCAGCCCTGCCCAAATAAAGGAGTTGATGACCTGGTCTAGTTTTTGGAAAAAGGAGGTAGGGATGGGAACTGGAGTATTTATAAAGACATAGAGGAACTTGGGGAGAAATGTCATTTTGAGAAGGCTAATCCTCCCTACCGGTGTTAATGGGAGGGACTTCCAGGTCAGGCATCTGCGTGTGAGTTTGTGTAGAATAGGGTAAACATTATCCGCTAGGTAACAGGAAGGCTCCTTCTGTATTTCAATGCCCAAATATCTGAATTTAGAGACTGACTGTAGTGGTATATGGGGAGGAGGGAGGAGGGGCGGCGGGACAATGGGAAGAGTATGGATTTGGTCAAATTAATACATATCCCGGAGAAGGACCCAAACAGATCAATAACCCGCAGGGCCTCCTCCAGGGAATTTGAAGCATCAGGGAGATAGAGGAGGGCATCAGCTGCATAGAGGGAGATCTGTTCCCTCAGTGGGCCCACCTCCATCCCCCTTGTGGCCCCAGATGACCTGATGAGGATAGCCAGGGGTTCAACAGCCAGGGAAAATAATCCCGGAGACAGTGGACAACCTTGTCTGGTTCCCCTGTGCAAACTAAAGGGGGGCGAGAGTGTGCCATTGGTTCTGACCCAGGCACTATATTTAAAGGAATTTTTCATTTTTAGTGTTGCACTGTAAGCATAATTAAAATCACTGCCCCTGCAAAAACAATTCTTTAAAAAAAAAAGATAGATGTCCCCCGGGGGAGTACCCAGACCCCCAAGCCACTTTTATGGGCAATTACTTGCATATAAGCCTTCAAAATGGACGCTTTCGATTTTTCCTGTTTGGCTCCCATAGACTTCAATGGGGTTCGCCATTCAGCTTGGAACATTTCCCCTGTTTAGGAGTTCTGCTGCGAACTGAACAGGGGGGTGCTCTGCCCATTCTTATTCATAAATATAGAATCCTTTCAATCAGTGGTGGCTGGTTGTTTTTTTGTGGGGGGGCGGAAAAAACCCCCACTCCCCTGGGCTGCCGGTGGAGCAGCACTAGCACAACTTCCAGCTACCCCCCATGGCGCGGCATGGCACTAACACCCCCCCTCCACCACCCGCTGTTCTTACCATGGATGCGGGTGGTCGGAGCTGATGTGGACAACTTACAGCGTGGTGGGCTCCGGTGTCCTCACCTGGAGTCCTCTCCACGGTGCGTGACGTCTCCTCTCTCCTCCTCCCGACCCTAGGCATCCAATAGGATCGCCTGATGTTTTGGCCAATCTGGAAACAGGTTTCATACCTGCTTCCCGATTGGCCAGGAGGAGGACCAGTGTTGCTGCATGGCTGCATGCTCTGCTACTGGTGCCCACGCTATTTTGAAGCCTATTAACCTATTAATCAGCCCCTAACCTGTCCACCTTTAGGAGATCCCTGAAAACTCACTTATTCAGGGAAACCTATCCCACACCCACCTAACAACTGTCCCCGTGCCACCTCCATCAAATCATTGCTATTACCTTTTTGTACCAACACCCCCTCCCTTTAGAATGCAAGCTCTACGAGCAGGGCCCTCCTGTCCCTTCTGTATTGAATGGCACTGTAATTGTGCTGTCCCACCTCTACATTGTAAAGCACTACGTAAACTGTTGGCACTATTTAAATCATGTATAATAATAATAATATTAGAGCCTATGGCTCTAATCTGGTGCTTCAAAAATACACCCCCGCTGCTGTAATTAATGTGCCCAGTGACAGGGGCTGAACACATGAATAGGGAGCGGCCGTGGCGGCCATGGATAGCTTCTATTCACTGCATATAGAGCGTGGAGAGGAGAGAGGGGGCGGCGGCCGGGTGCCTCTAATGGACAGGCCACAACTGCTTTTGATACAAACATATATATGAAAGGAATGGTGAAGATATGAGACAAATCCCCAAAAAATGAATCTGTTCAATATAACAAGTATGACAAAACTAAATTCTTAAATTAAGGTATGAAATGAAAACTAAACAAAAATGTCAGCCATGCACAAGTCTAGTAAAACATTTAGCTGTGATGTTTTGTTCTGTATGTTATTATATTAATATAACAAACAAGATATTATGAATATGAAATCTAAATACATTCATACAAAATAGCAAATACCAGATGTACACTGACTTAAGAGAATAGGATAGCTGACATTTTTTATTTATGTATATTATGAATCCTATTATAAATTAATTTTACAATTAACACAAAGCATCCACATATAAAAGGGGTGTCACTCTCACTTCTTTTTTCCTGTGTGGGTTTTTGTGTTAAATTTGCATAACTTATGCATCTACAGTATAATCCCATCAATCTGATGTAACACATCAGAAAAGTATTAAATACACAAATGAAAGCCTAGCTGTCCTCTCAGTCCACAACACACTCATACACACATACTTACTAGAGCTAATTAAGTTATATTATATGGATTTAATCCTAAGAATGCTCAGTACCCAGATTGCTATATTGATTTTGATATAAAGTATTTGAAGACAAATCCAATGCTTTACATATTGAAGTTTTTTATGTTGCCTTGCTGTAGGTTCTGGCAAACACACATACCACAAATCAATGTTAATCAACATCCTTGGCTCAGTGCTGGTTTGCCCAAAATCTGCAATTTCAGACCATATAGACCTCCCCTAACTTCCATGCATAGCTAAGCAACATATAATGTAATAGCACATTGAGCAGGGGCCCTTGTGGTGGGGGAGAAGACTGGAGAGCAGGTAAACAGTGTAAAAAAATATTGTTTGGTCTAGCATGTGTCTAAATATAACAACTGTTTTTGATGTCATCAGATTTAGTGGCCTGCTAGATAATTAACTCTAGTATAGGTCAATGTGGCTGCATACAACACCTTTTTTACTCCCAATTATTTCAATATGCCCTACCTATGTGAACATGAAATGTTCCAACAAAAATCATAATATTTAACTGTACAAATAATTTTGATGTTTTTGTTGCTGTTTGTTTGTAGAACCTAATATGTGTTGATTTTACGACATAAAAATATTATTTAATACAGTATAAGCAACAGTTGAAATACTTCATCAGCTACAGAAACCATAGCCTGAAATGTACATTATGAAGCAAAAGGGAGCCCACTGAATATCTAATTGAAGATAAATACCCTTTATTGAATATGTGTACATACCACTACAATATCTGAATAATAAGAAACGTAGTTATTATACAGCGAGTATTTAAAAACTACGGTGAAGGTAAATTATTTGTGAAAATGCTTTTCAGTATTAGTTGACATTTGGAGCACTGTAAGATAGTATGGGCTTCATCTCTTAGTTACAAATTATTTCAGATGGGTGCTTGCACCCGTCCTGCATACAGCCTGCCTTGTTTTGGCGTCGGCATCTGCCTCGAGCTGGTAATGACTTTCCCTGAAGGAAGTTAATGTCATGTACCTGTCACCTAAAGTTCCCCTGTCACACTCCTGAAGAGTCCTGAAAGTGGAGTTCCACCCACTTTTACAACTCTTCAGCATCCCTCACTAAACTGTGCACTGTAAACAAATTGGCTATTTTAATTTTTTTTTCTCAGCACCTACTGTATATCTGCTGTATTCATTTTTCACTTCCTCCTCCCTGGCCACGGCCCATCGCATCATTTCCTGTTTGCAATGCCTTCTGGGAAGGGGCGACAATTTCCTCTGACACTGCCGTTGCTATGGAAACCTGACCTGAAACCTATTATACTGCTTGTGCGGCTCTGAGCATGTGCGAGATCTGCAAGAATGAGATCCAGGAAGAAATACAGTCTGGCTTCAGATGCCCACACTTAAGATGGCCACGGCCTGCTGGAAGTTTATAAAATAACAAACTACTGCTATAAACTAACAAAACAGACCTTAGTTTACAGTCTAACTTTACTAGAATACATTAAGCTTGTCTATTATAGGGGTATTTTTATTTAAAAAGTATAATTTCGGCCGGAACACCACTTGAAAATTGAAATACCAATATTTTGTTAGTTGATAACTTGACCTTGATAATGTGACATGCTGCATCATCAAAGGATCAGGTGGAATTCCTGTTTTCTAGAAGCAACTGTGCTTCACCTCCAGGAACAGAGGAACAATGCCTGGTCCAGCAGTAGGTTGCAGCATAGTGACCAGTGGATTGAATAACTAAAAATAAGTATTATTATACACTGAGATGGTCAGTAGAGCAGGGAGCAACTTTGGTTAGCAGTTTCATTGTAGTGTAGCTGTTCTCTTAATTAAATTTGGTTTAAAGCCGGGGGGCGTGTCCAAGATGGCGCTGGGAGCAGACGTCTTTTAACTGAGCTCCCGTCTCCGGCACTGAATCCTACTGTAATCCTGGTGATAAGGATCGGAAAATCAGCCATCCTTCAGCGGAATCTCCGCGGGGAGACCGGGCGATGCCAGCGGGCAGAAAATACGGTAAACCAAACAACGCTGTGACATCTGCAAACACCCGGCCTACATTGCGGACCAAGCCTAACGAGGCCCGACACATGGAGGCCCAGACAGACCCGCCACCTGACGGAGGGATCCAGGCCGGATCCGCGGCCTTTGATGCCCTAATGCTGGCGATTACAACGTGCCAGGCTGCACTCACCACAAAAATAGACCATGTGCAGACGGAAACGGCCCTCATCCGTAGGGACATGGACAAGTTCCGCGAGCGAGTGTCTGAGGTAGAGAGACGAGTCTCCGAGACAGAAGACTGCCAGAGGGAACATCACGCAGATCTCCAGGCCCTGAAACTGCAGGTTAAAAATCTAGAAATTAGAGCCGAGGACGCAGAGAAACGTAACAGGCGTAACAACCTGCGGGTCCTCGGCCTGCCGGAGGGAGTGGAGGGGGCTGACCCGGTGGCCTTCATGGAGGAGCTATTGCCGTCCCTGTTACCCAAGGCTAAGTTTTCTCCTCACTTCTCCATAGAGCGGGCTCATCGCATCCCGGCGTCCAGGGGACCCCCGGGGGCCCCCCCCGCGCACTTTCATATTTAAATTGTTACACTACCGGGACCGAGACACAGTGCTGAGGGCGGCCAGACTACAGGGAGAGCTTAAATTTGACAACACGAAACTCCTCATCTTCCCTGACTATACAGTGGAGACGCAACGTCAGCGAAAGGCTTTTGACCACGTCAGAGGTATGCTGCGCCAAAAGGGAGTGAAATACAGCATGCTTTTTCCAGCGAGGTTGAGAGTCCAGGATGGGGAGAAAGTTCATTTCTTCACCACGCCCAGGGAGGCTGCAAGATGGGTCGAATCACTCCCCAACTAACTTCTCAGCAGGTATGCTGCACTTCAGAACATGACTCTGAATCTCCCCTTTCTATAATTTGCTTGCTTCCTTCTGCGGTAATTGCCTCCTTACCCGTCCGGTCTGGAAGTGCTAGCCACACATCCAATATGCTCCCACCTACTCTGGACTGGCGATACTGGAGACTTGCCCCCATATTACAAGTACTGACCCCACTGTACCCGCTGCCCTGGTTGTGTACGATGGGGGGGGAGGCAAGGGGGCGAATTGGTGTATGCGGGGAGACCAGTTCTCTCTAAGGTTCGCGATGTTACGATCCTTCCCCGGGGTATCTCGGACCACGCTCCGATCCTTTTAGACTTAAATGTCTCCACGGCCCAGACAGACAAACTCTGGCGTCTCTCCAGATATTGGGTTTCGGATGTAGAGGTAGAACCGAAATATAAGGACGAGCTGTAGTCATACTGGCAGTTAAATCCGGGCTCCGCCTCGCCCTTCTCGGTTTGGGATGCTTTCAAAGCGTACTCCAGGGGACAGTACCAGACCATTATAGAGCAAGTCCGGGGGTCGCGCAGAAGAGAGCTCTCGGGTATTGAAGCAGAGGCACAGAGGCAGGAAGCTTTATATATTAGATCCCCAAACCCACAAACCTACACTAGGCTACAATCTCTTCTGGGAGAGGCTCTGTCTTTGCGGACGGCGCTGACGCAAAAGAGGCTCCTCCACCAAAAACAGAGAATATTTGAACAGGGAGAGAAGACGGGGCACCTATTGGCATGGCTCTCCAAGGAGCAATCAGTGGGCATGACCATAGGCCAAATTCAGGTTGGAGATGGCACTCTCACCTCCACACCGGAAGGAATTAACGACGCATTTGCCTCTTACTATCAAACATTATATCAATCCCAGACCTCTCATGCTCCAGAAGACTTACTAGCCTATCTTGAAAAGATTGACATACCGACCCTCACCCAGACTTATGCTGATAAATTAGATGCCCCCATCAATATAGAGGAAATCCAAAAGGCGCTTAAGATGATGCAGACGGGAAAAACACCGGGACCGGACGGCTTTCCGGTGGAATTTTATAAAATGTATGCTGAACAATTAGCCCCCAGACTTCAATCCCTCTTCGCTCACTCCTTTCAGGAAGGTCGCCTTCCTGACTCCATGCACGAAGCGGTAATAGTAGTCATCCATAAGCAAGGAAAAGACCCAAAGCTCTGCTCCTCGTACCGTCCCATCTTTCTCCTCAATGTGGATGCAAAAATAATCGCAAAAATCCTGGCCAATAGGCTCAATACTGTCATCACGGCCCTGATACACCCGGACCAGACGGGATTTTTTGCGGGGCAGGGGGACGGACATAAACATCCGCAGACTACACACTCATATAGCTATCGCCTCCCCCGACAGACCGGGAGTAGTGGCCTCACTCGACGCGGAGAAAGCGTTTGATTCGGTCGAGTGGGGCTACTTATGGGCGGTTCTCTCCAGGTTCGGGTTTGGACCGCGCTTCCGAGCCTGGATCCAGATGCTCTATGCCCAGCCAAGAGCATGCATCCGCACTAATGGGGTCCTCTCAAAGGTGTTCCGGTTGGAGAGGGGCACCAGGCAGGGATGCCCCCTTTCTCCGGCCCTATTTTCCCTAGCACTTGAGCCACTGGCCATACTCCTTAGAGCAGAAGAACAAATTAAGGGTATCAGGGTGGGCGTGTTGACAGAAAAAGTTTCACTGTACGCAGATGACACTATCCTTTATTTAGCAGATGCCTCTACATCCCTCAAAACAGCCCTTGCCATGTTTGATTATTTTGGCCGATTTTCGGGAATCCGAATAAATTGGAATAAGTCGATTCTATTTCCCCTCTGCCAGGCGGTGTCGGAGACGGAGACTGGTACCCCGTTGAAATGGGTGGATGAGTTTACCTACCTGGGAATCAAAATAGGGAGAGCGCTGCCGGGCTTCCTGGAAAGGAACGTACTTCCTCTCTTAAACCAGCTTCAGCAGAAGTGCTCCGCCTGGAAGTCTCTTCCTTTGACCCCGGTGGGCAGGGGGAACCTTTTAAAAATGGTCTTTTTACCGAAATTTCTTTATTACTTTAGAAACACCCCGACTCCTATCCCCAAGTCCTTCTTTAGCAAACTAGAGAGTGTAGTCATCTCCTTCATTTGGGCAGGCAAGCCCCCAAGAGTAGCAAAAAACACACTTTACCTCCCATTGTCCGGTGGAGGTCTGGCGCTGCCTAACTTCCTGATGTATTACTGGGTCGCAGTAATGGTGACAGTGAGGTGGTGGTTCTCACAACCTAGACAGAACCCTGCAGTCATGCTGGAGGCGGCCCTACTGGGATCCTATGCAGCGTTATCCAATCTGCCTTACAGGGGACCGAGAGCTGATCCTGCAGTGACAGGCCCTATGAAAACCACAATCCAGGTGTGGAAATCATCTAGAGCATCCCTCATACCACAGTCACAAGTCTCCCCACACACTCCATTATGGGCTAACCCCATGCTTCCCCATCTTTTCACTGTCCCGGATCCAGCAATCTGGGCCAAGAGGGGTATTACTACTATAAAACACGTCATGCCACGGGGTGACATACTTTCCTTTCGTGAATTACAAGCGACATACCATATACCAAGGTCTTTCCTCTTTAGGTACTGGCAGTTACAACACGCACTGAAAGCCCAATTCCCCGCCCAGATATCACTGGAGCCTGACCCCATTGAACGCCTTCTGACCTCGGGGATGCTAGATAAACCCCTTTCCTCCTTATACCTTTACTTAACAGTCTCACATGAGGTTAAGAATAACAAATCACTTACCAAATGGCAGGGAGACATTCCTGCCTTGGGGGAGGAAGAGTGGGAGGAATGCCTCACGACGTTTATACCTTCTATGATCGCTGCGAAGGATAGATTTATCCAACTGAAATTTATACATAGGGCCTATTATACGCCGGAAAGACTTGCAAGAATCTATCCTACTCTTACCCCTACCTGTGCTAGATGCGAATTAGATACGGGCACCTTTTATCACATGGTCTGGTCCTGTCCCAAGCTTCATCCCTTCTGGAGATCAGTCGCAGACACCCTTGAGAGAGTTTGTGGAATTGAAATCCCACTTAACCCCTTAACTTTCCTTTTGAGCCACCTGGAAGACATAGCTGGAGACCGATACACTAAACTATTCCTAACTTACTCGCTCTTTTATGCGAGAAGGGAAATACTCCTCAAATGGAAACAAAAAGAAGCCCCGACTAAAGAGACTTGGCAAAAGGCGATAAATAATGTGCTACCATTATACCGTATTACTTATGAGAGCAGAAACTGTCCACAAAAGTATGACAAGGTATGGTCAAGCTGGATCGACGCATGTGGCTAATCCCATATAGACCCCTGACCTATTTATAGGCCGGGGGGTTGACCCTCTGGTTTGGTGGACGTGGGGGCTTGAAACCCCCCCCCCTTTTTTTTTTTTTTTCCTTTCTCTCTACGGAGGGGGGACGGGAGCCTTGCAGATAACCTGAGGGAAGAGTCTGCTCCCATTTTGAGGTGACCTGGAGAGGGCCGCCCCTAATCAGTATTAATTGTGCAAATATGGTTTGATATATTCATGCTACCTCTAATAATCCGTACACCACTCAGCAGAAATAATCTAACCCTTATTTCTCTATTATTTTTGTCACTAACTATGTACCCTATGTCCAAACCTTTGTGTATTTAGTACCATGATATACTGTCCTGTTATTTTTTATTTTATTTTTGTTTTGTGTTAAGGAAATAATAAAACTTCTCTGTTAAAAAAAAAAATTTGGTTTAAAGCCCAAATCTGGGTTCTGAGCCCCCCTTCCCAGGACATATTTAATGTTTAATAAAGAAATAAAAAGAGAAAAGGGCGCACCAGCCATGTGCATTATCTTTTGTAAAACATTTATTGAGTAAAATGATAAAGGAAATTACTCACAAGCAGTAGTAAATCATGTGCCGTAAACCTTGGACATCAACTAACAGCAAGTGGTTAAAATGATGAACGAAGCCTTCCAAAGGTCTTTTAGAGGAATATATAGCACTGCTTGCTAACGCGTTTCGAAGGGCTCGTCCCTTCTTCATCAGAGCTCAGCAGTGAACCCTCCTTCAGTAGGCCCTGTATATATAGTGAATGCCAAAAAGGCACAATCAATGGATGGGGCAGGGGACATAGGGCTCCTCCCTCTCTGGGAAATCCTCCCTCCTACACTCTTCGCCTGTACAAGTGGATAGACCATAATTGATTAATTAGTTGATGAATAAATTGATGAATAAATTCATTCATTAATAAATATAGTGTAAAAACTGATGAGTATCGCTGTGGTGTAATACAGTTGAAACTCAGCAGGGGCTAACCATAGGTGTACATGATAAGCAGTGATAGATGAGAGAGAGAAAAAAAGATAAAAAATAGTTGGGGGCAGAAAGGTGCAGAGTGGCACGGGATGAATGCATCTATTGGCAGGGAAGGAAGTACCATAGTTAGTAGGCTGACATATATAGATGGACACTATACCTTTAGTGTCCAATTCGATCCGATCGCTGTGTAGCTACAGTGTATGTGAGCGGCCCGCCGATCCTATCCGGATGTGCAGTCAGTGCTGGAACGCACGCAAGTGCGTTTGCGTTCCAGGCAGGAGGAAGGGGCGGTGCGCGTCACTTCCTCTGTGCCCGCTGCCGCTTACCGATGACGTAAGCGGCAGGGGATAGCGCGGCGCCATATTGCTAGAGGCAGACACTCGAGGAGACGAGGCCGGCACAACATAGGTCACGGGTCTGCCCTGCAGACAATAGCTGCGCAAGCCACAGTACCAAGGAAGCAATGCATAAATCAACAGGCTGTCGCACGTTGAATCACAGGGGCCACTGCATACTGACAAACAGTGAACATACGTACATATCTCATATATTTACCAAAAGTTAAGCCAATAGTGACTAGTGGATGGTATATAACTTGTATAATATTATACTGAATAGCATTAAGATTGTCAACAGTACTAGTAATACATATATACACATATATGTGTGTGTAGATAAACTCACAATATTACAAGGTGCACAACCCATATGCCAATCTGCACATAACGTGAATGCCCATATCACTGAGTGCCATGAGACAACCGAGGTTGCAAAGGAAAGTTGTGTAGATGAAGGAATAATCCAGGCCAGACCAAAATGTAAGAATTTTTTAAAAATATATAAAAATAATACAAATTGTGTAAAAGAATAAGAATTAAAAATTATTCTTAATACGTATAAAAATGATGATTGGATACACCGGGATGGTACTAAAGGAGTGGACACATGTGGCACGAACAGTAACTAGCATAATGACTACTTAGTGCTAATGTGCTCATGATAGTCATCGTATACCCCACAACGGGGGGTGGGGGGATGAAAAAGATATATATGTATATATATGTGTAGTATTTTCCAGGCTAAGAGCCAGGTGGTCCCTTCCTCATTACTGTGTGCAACATGTGTAACGTGACAAACTTGTCACTAAAAACAAAGGAGATACCTATATCATAGATGCTAAACATGTCACTAATGGTAACACAATAATAACATAACCACATTTTAATAAAAATTAGTGATAGATTTGATTAATCATAAGTCACTAAGAGAATGTGAAATATGATACACCAAATAAAACTGAAAAGATCTCTCATCTATTACTGCTTATCATGTACACCTATGGTTAGCCCCTGCTGAGTTTCAACTGTATTACACCACAGCGATACTCATCAGTTTTTACACTATATTTATTAATGAATGAATTTATTCATCAATTTATTCATCAACTAATTAATCAATTATGGTCTATCCACTTGTACAGGCGAAGAGTGTAGGAGGGAGGATTTCCCAGAGAGGGAGGAGCCCTATGTGCCCTGCCCCATCCATTGATTGTGCCTTTTTGGCATTCACTATATATACAGGGCCTACTGAAGGAGGGTTCACTGCTGAGCTCTGATGAAGAAGGGACGAGCCCTTCGAAACGCGTTAGCAAGCAGTGCTATATATTCCTCTAAAAGACCTTTGGAAGGCTTCATTCATCATTTTAACCACTTGCTGTTAGTTGATGTCCAAGGTTTACGGCACATGATTTACTACTGCTTGTGAGTAATTTCCTTTATCATTTTACTCAATAAATGTTTTACAAAAGATAATGCACATGGCTGGTGCGCCCTTTTCTCTTTTTATTTCTTTGTTTGCTAGGATTCCCCATCCTTGAGGGCAGCAAGGCCTGTGTCTCCCTTTCATCTATTTGGTCGACCACTTGTGTGCAGGAGTCATTTTCTGTTTTTGTATCGGCATATTTAATGTTTTCTTTTAATACTTACATTTTCAAGATATCTTGATATTTGTATGTAAATTAAAGCCTGAAGAAAATAATTTATTCTATAGAAAGGGCTCTGTTTAATATATGTGTTTTTTTCTGTAAAAGGTAAAATATTACCTTCTGTACAGTATCTCAAGTACAAGAAAATAAAGCATCATTAACTGATTAGTTGTTAACTTCCACTACTATGAAAGAACTGTGTGTACTTTAGTAAAAGAAGAAGCTAGGCTGTCAATAATCAGACTGTCATATATTCTGTGAGAGGCTATACCCTCTCCCTTGGTAATTAGTACGCAGGAATAGGGGTTCTGATTTGTGGCACACTATGACAAATAGGACCCGTTTTCTAATCCACTAGAGCTTGCATAAACAATCCATTCAAGTTATTATAAACAATAAAGTTGGTCCTACTCTACATATTTGTTGGTGAGTCTAAGGGATATTATACAATAAGATTGTGTGGCCAATATCCGCAAACCAGCATCATGTGAATAAGAGCTCATGGTTTGTTTCTAGTTCCTATTTTTGGTTTTACTTGTCTTTTTTCTGTTTCCTGCTTCAGAACGTGCGGAAATATGGTTGCTCACATAATGGTCATTTTGCACATAGCTGCTAATAAAGACAAATGATCCACTTTTATCTGTCTATGAAAAAGCATCTGTCCTAAATTAGCTATGTCCACAGAGGAGTCATTATTACACAGATATCAATGATGTTGGTGCATACATTTATCTCTCTGCTAGTTATGAATCATTAAATGAGTGGAGAGCAGACAGCACCAGTCCTTTGGTTTATACTTAAATGGGAAAATAATTTTGCTAATAGTAAAAAATTTTACTTTAAAATAATAGTAATCATGTAAACAACATCTATCATGTCTAATGTTAAAGCTAGTTAGATCGCTATATCTGCTTAAAACTTTTGCAGCCACTTATGGAGCTAGGAGTTGGAATAATTAACTGAACAAGATTCAAAGTTAGTAAGAGGCATGCTATCCCATCTAGATTTAAGAGCATAAAAACTTCAGAATTTGAAAGATGATTTACTTTATACATATGTGTAAATCTGGGCTATTTGCACAGCGGTTTGTGCTAAATTTCTGTGCCATTTCAAAGTTGGAATGATGCTTTGCAGGTGCTTCTATGATGCTTGCTTTGCAACCCCTGCAAGAGATTGTATTGCTTAAAGCGGAGTTCCACCCAAAGGTGGAACTTCCGCTCATCTGATTCCTCCCCCCCTCCAGTGCCACAATTGGCACCTTTCGGGGGGAGGGGGGTGCAGATACCTGTATTAGACAAGTATCTGCACCCACTTCCGGGAATAGACTCCCGCAGGAGTCACGCCCCCTCCCGCACCCCCTGCTGTCTCCTGGGAAACACACAGGTCCCAGGATAAAGCGGGACCACTTAGGACGCGCACCGCGACTCGCGCATGTGCAGTAGGGAACCAGGAAGTGAAGCCGAAACGCTTAACTTCCTTATTCCCTCACCAAGAATGGTGGCGGCAGAAGCCGAGAGCTGAGCTATTGCTTGGCTTTGGCTGCCGACATCGCTGGACTCCAGGACAGGTGTCTGTTTATTAAAAGTCAGCAGCTGCAGTATTTGTAGCTGCTGGCTTTTAATTTTTTTTTTCAGGTGGACTCCCTCTTTAACATTAACTTCTATGTATGCATTGCAGAAACATAGTAAGTACACTATAACGTAGGTCCATAGTGAGTTATATCTCAGTGCTACTCAGAGCCTTTAACACCAGTTACATTGCTTGCTAGGCTAAATTCACACTATAGCATTGTGAAAATGTGGTGTTAGTGTGCATTTTGTTCATTTTTAAACACAGTATTTTTTTTTTATAAAGCTACTATGAATCCAGCTAACTATCCTTAGAGATAAAATGAAAATCAATTATTCCGCGCTTAGGACAGAGGAAAAGGAACTGCAGCCCCCCCAAAAATTAAAATCACCAAAGTGATATCCAAGAAAACAAAATACTCTGATGGGGGAATTGGCGCTGTTCAAGAAATATATATGTACAAGTGTGTATAAAATAGGGAGTGTGTGTGCGTAAAAATACACCAAAAATTAAATAAAATCCTATAAGATGCTAAGACCTAAAGAATGTGTATATCAAATGAACTGTAATACACGAAAAATCAAAATAAATTAAACATCAATTGACATGTATTAAAATCTCAACCACTGTAAAAGTCCCAAAAAAGTGGTAATCAATATAAACAGTGTTACACAGTGTATCAGATAGCATCTGTTGGTGCTCTCAACCAATATATAAAAAATGACAAAGAAATTGACAAAAAATCCCAAATAGTGATAGTGGGTGTATGAGTAAAAAGCAAAAAAATTGTGAATAATGAAAAAAACTGGTACAGTGTCCTATATATGTGACAAAAGTCTGCAATGAAGTAGTAATGTGTTCATCCAAATAATCCAATAAAGATCTTGGTATAATGCTCCAGGCTGGAGAGTGTTCCTACTGCTTGTGTGGAAGGAAAGGAGGGACTGTCTCAGCATGTTTGAAAGGGAGAGCAACTTCTATCCCTGTCTGTGTTGAACTTGACGTTTATTCTATCAGGGCATGTGTCCAGAGACCCAGAAAAGGGTGCTCTGGGTCTGATCTGGTTTCTTCTGTGTCCTGTGGCTGCTCGCCACTCCCAGGCTGCTGGCTGAGCTGCTATATAAAAAAGACCCCCGCACAGCTCAGAAGTGAGATCACAGCTCTGCACGACTACTGGAAACAGTCTGCTTTGAGGACATCAGTGGCATATTGGGAAAGGAGAGAAGGACACCGCTGAGAGGAACATCGATCGCCAAGGAACATCACTACTGGATCCACATCTACATGCCTATTACCCCTGCAGGGGTTGGGCGCTCTGGTGAGTGAGGGCACGAGTGGGGGTACAACAGAAGACGGGGAACACTAGTCACAGCATTATACCAAGATCTTTATTGGATTATTTGGATGAACACATTACTACTTCATTGCAGACTTTTGTCACATTTATAGGACACTGTACCAGTTTTTTTCATTATTCACAATTTTTTTGCTTTTTACTCATACACCCACTATCACTATTTGGGATTTTTTATCAATTTCTTTGTCATTTTTTATATATTGGTTGAGAGCACCAACAGATGCTATCTGATACACTGTGTAACACTGTTTATATTGATTACCACTTTTTTGGGACTTTTACAGTGGTTGAGATTTTAATACATGTCAATTGATGTTTAATTTATTTAGATTTTTCGTGTATTACAGTTCATTTAATATACACATTCTTTAGGTCTTAGCACCTTATAGGATTTTATTTAATTTTTGGTGTATTTTTACGCACACACACTCCCTATTTTATACACACTTGTACATATATATTTCTTGAACAGCACCAATTCCCCCATCAGAGTATTTTGTTATCCTTAGAGATAGCTAAGTTTCTTTCAACTTCCATCACTGGTTAAATATAATGATCAATCCTTTTTATCACCATTTTATCACCACGGCATAAACGTCTAACTAATCTAGCTAACATTTTCTCACTATTACTATGTCACAATTTTTCTCCAGACAAAAAAAAAAAAGGTCTGAATTTCCATGCATACGCCACCTTTTTTGAGGCAAACACACATTTTGAATGGTGTCTAAATTATAATAGGGAACAGGTAAAAGTGTGTTTTTTGCAGGGTGTCATGGTTTTCCAGATGTGAGTACTGGACTGGACAAAGAGGCCAACATATCAAAGTGGACAAGAAAACCTTACCACTTGCCGACCAGGCTATAGCCAAATTACAGCTACAGCATAGTTGTACAGTTCTGGGAGGTCTATTGATGTCCTCCCAGAACTGTGCCACCCATATGCCCGCTGTGGCATGCACCCAGCATACTCTGTGATCACTGTGTCCTTTGGACACAGCTGATCACAGTTTGGGGTAAAGAGCCAATCTTTCCCATGTACCCATCATTGCAGCCTCTTCAGTGCACATCAGTGAAGGAGAAAATGGCCTATTTGCAAAGTTTTATAACAGAAACTAAGATAAACATTTTTTATTTCAAAATTTTTGTTTTTTTTTCATTTGTTCAGCAACAAATAAAAAACCCAGTGGTGATTAAATCCAGCCAAAAGAAAGTTCTATTGGGTACAGTGCTGCACAACCCTGCAATTGTCATTTAAAGTGTGACAGCCCTGAAAGCTGAAAATTTGACTGGGCAGGAAAGTGGTGAAAGTGCCCATTAGGTAAGTGGTTAAAGGAGCCCAAGAAGGGGGGCGTGGCCTGGACCGGCATGGTGTGAGGAGCGCAGCACGGGAGCTCCGCTCGAGGCAAAATCCTACACTTTTAAGTAGCTTTTCTATCACTACAAAGCTGGATATTCTCCTTCAAACATATCGCTACCATGTCGCCTACAAAAAAAACGGCAGAATCAATCGCTAAACTCGACAAATACTGGCTAAAGGAGAAGGGGAACTCAGGTGAAAATGGCGCCGATGCACCTTCCTCCTCTGAGCCAGCGACGGATGACACAGCCCGGGTGCTAGAGGCAATATCAGACTGCAAAAGTTCCCTAACCTGTAAGATCGAGGAGGTGAAGATTGATGTGTCCCTCATAAGACAAGACCTACAAAAGCTCAGGGAATGTGTCACTGAAACGGAGACTCGAATCAGCAGAGTGGAGGATGAAATGCCGCCATTACAGCATGCTACAGATCACATACAGCAACAACTCCACACCATTCTTTCAAAGCAGGACGACATGGAGAACCACTTAAGGCGATGTAATCTCCGCTTTGTAAGCCTGCCGGAGGGTGCGGAGGGTTCTGATCCCCCGGCATTTTTGGAAAACCTCCTCATTTCTACCTTTGGGCGACCAGAATTCTCGACATCATTTGTAGTAGAATTAGCGCACCGTCTAGCGGCAAAACCTCCACCGCAGGGTGCACCCCCCAGGACATTTATAGCAAAATTCTTGAATTTCAGGGACCGTGATGCTATCCTTCGCCTTACAAGACTAAAAGGCAACATCCCCTTCAGGAATTCCGAAATAAAAGTGTTCCCGGATTTTTCAGCAGAGGTACAGAAGAAAAGAGCGCTCTTTACTGAAGCGAAGCGCCAACTCCGGATTCGTCACTACACGTACGCCATGTTATTCCCTGCCAGTGGTGGGGGATGATCGCACCTACTTCTTTGACACACCGGATGCGGTATTCGCATGGCTAGACAACCGAGCTGCTCCTAACCGCCCACCACGGGGAGAATAGCAACCTATGCTGACCCTCTTGTCACAGCCGTGTTGAAGACATAGAACTTTCTCCTCTAATGGATCACTTTGACTGGCTTCAGGATAAGGTACTTTATCTTCTCTCACAACACCCCTACATACACCGTGTTGTTCCCCCTCTGGCTCTGGGCGGTGGGGGAGGCTGGAACACTCCTATTTACCGCACCGGAGGCGGTATTCGTACAGCTATACAACTGGGTTGTTTCTTGCTGTTCACTGCCAAGAGAATAGTATCCTTTGCTGACCCCATCAGCACAGCCGTGCTGAAGACACAGAACTTTCCTTTGCAA
The DNA here is from genome assembly GCA_037952835.1 of Lithobates septentrionalis. NCBI lineage: Eukaryota > Metazoa > Chordata > Amphibia > Anura > Ranidae > Lithobates > Lithobates septentrionalis. The sequence continues at coordinate 605,205 of JBBDGP010000091.1, read as the reverse complement.
GAAAGGTCATTATAACAGTCTCCAGAATAAGGCTCGTAGTCATCTTTCAGACTTCCCTCCCCCCTATGCCCAGAATGTGCAAGCCACTTTCACCTCCCCAGATTCTTACTTATCCTACAGACTAACACTGTGACTGTCGAATCCCTAAGCTATCCTCGAGTCATTTCCCACCTAGAAGTCAAATGACTGGGCATGCAGTTGCTATCTTATGCTTCTTTATCCTACAATATTATTTTGTAAGCCTGATCCTGAAGGTAGCTCTCCTTGCACTATCGCTGGCTCTTCAGCGGATGTTCGTCCCACAAGTCGCGGGAGCCTCACTAGACCCAGCTTTTTCAATACAGGTTCATACTGTTAATGTTTCACAAAATGAGTTTCCCTGGTCTGTCTGGGAGCACATTCCCCGAATACATTTGTGCGGAAGGTGTGACGAGCCCAGCCAGGCCGGTGTATTGGTTCATAGTAATGTTTTGTTTGGTTTTAAGTTTATCGTTCTTATTGATTTATTCATAATACATGGTAATCTACAGTGGTATATCGATCTTGCAAAAGGATGTAGAGATATATATGCTAGACCTGTCTGCATGCTTTCAGATTGTTTAGTAAATATCTCCCAGCATTACTGTACGAGCACGCTCTGTTACTGGGACAAGCTGATACAAAATGGGAGCTATGCATACACATTGACCACAATGCTATGTCATCTCTAAAATGCTTAGCATGGAATGTTCGCGGCCTTAGAGATAAATCTAAAAGGAATCCAGTTATGGCGTATCTTAAAGCACAACAGGCACAAGTGATGGTCTTAGTAGAAACTCATTTAACTGGTCAATTAATGCTATCGCTTAAAAAGCCATGGTTGGGGTGGGTTTATCAGGCTCCATACTCAGTCTATTCTAGAGCGGTGGCGATATTGGTGGCCAAAACTACGCAGTTTGTTATGCTGACATTGAGATCTGACCCCCAGGGTAAGTTCCTATTTATACACTGCAGACTGAATGGCCTAGAAGTACTTCTCCTGGCAATATATATACCTCCTCCATTTCAGTTCAGTGTTATTAATGAGGGATTGGAGTTTATGGCACAATTTCCCACAATTCCAGCTATGTGGATGGGAAATTTCAATACGGTACTGGACAATCACCTAGACAGAACATCCCTGACATCCCTGATTGACAACACACCCTCCCCCACGCGATTCGGGAAACTAGTAAATGAGATAGGTCTGCAGGATGCTTGGAGATCCCGCCATCCATTGGTAAAAGCATTTACATGCTTTTCTGCGACACATAACACCATGTCGAGAATTGACTTAATCTTGATATCCAAGTCGCTGGCACCAAACCTCAAAAAAGCAGGGATGTCCCCCCGTATTCTCTCGGATCACGCCCCCTGTTGGATAGAACTTGAAGTGGGCCCCCCCTCCTCTTCTTATACATGGAGGCTTAACCCCTTTTGGCTCTCAGTTGTCCCTGGGTTAGATGGTCTGGGGGAGGAATGGGAGTTCTTCTTCCGCACAAACACCGACACAGCCCCTTTTGACTTAGTCTGGGACATGTTTAAAACTCATGCCCGCATGCTCTTGTCACAAAGAATAGCCAGATATAAACGTACTTCCAATGACATTATCCAACAGGCAGAATTAGCAATGGCAGAGGTAGACAGAGCCTTCTCAGAACACCCATCCACTGAAACAGCGAATCAGGTAAAACTACAAATGCACATAGTGAATGGGCTTTACTTTGAAAGAGCAGAAAGAAAAATATTCTATATCAAACAAAAAGTGTACGAGTGTGGGGAACACACGGGACAGTTACTGGCCTACTTGGCTCATATGGAACACAAGCCACCCACTGTTGTTGCCCTACAAGATAATACGGGAGCTCTGATACAGGACCCTGACAAGGTGGTTGATGTGTTCCGTTCCTTTTACGCTTCTCTATACTCGTCCACGACTAACAAATCAAAACAAGAAATAGCAGATTTCCTATCTAATGTAACCTTCACACAATTAACATGCTCCCAAATAGAAATGCTGGAGGCACCTATCTCAAAAGATGACGTTGCAGAAGCCATGTCCCGTCTCGCCTCTTCAAAAGCTCCTGGGTCCGATGGTCTCCCACTGGAGTTTTATTTTTTTTTATAATCAAAATTTTTTATTTTTTATTATACTTTTCACAATTCACAATTATACATCCTTAATTTCATACTTTACAGTAACTACACAAGATTAACATATTAAACATTAACAAGAGACCAACTGGTTACATCGTTCTCTTACGACTGACCCTATCCCCTCCCAAAAAAAAAAAAAAAAAAAAAGGGGGGGGGGGGGTACCGCTGTCTGTCTCGACCCCCTCCCACACCCGACATGTGTTCAACAACCAAGTATATCTTGTGACTGATGAAATTCCCAGTAATTGTGCGTATCAATCTGTGTATCCAATTCCTCATTGACACTCCCAACACCTACAAACCAACACGTTAAAGAAACCTAAAACACGCACAAAAAAACCCCCACAACCCCACCCATACATTCCCTGTGATTATTATTGTTATTCCATAATTGTTCCTCACTTCTAATAAAAAAAAAAAAAAAAAGGAAAGAAACCCCCACCCCACCCATACACACCCTGTGGTTATTATTAGTTATTCCATAATTGTAAATATTGGCCATTCATGGCCTTGTTCCTCACTTCTAAAAATGAGAAAAGAAAAAAAAATTGTGATAAGAAAAAGAAATAATTATTTCAAGTGATCCAATTAAACCTAAAAATAAAAAATCCTTCTCCTACCTCTATGTGTTACCAAACCCCCTATAATGTAAGAGGCCACTAACGGCCATATTAAGTATAACATCTATATATATAAAAAAAAAAAAAAAAAAATTCCCACCGCCCCGCCCACACTCACCCTGTGATCTTAGCCTAATTCCTCACTTCTAAAATGGAAGAAAAAAAAATGTGACTAGCATAATTCCCATTGATTGTGTGTTTCAATCTTCATATCCCCTTTCTTAGTGACATTCCCCACACCAACGCCTTCAAACCAACACATTAAACAAACCCTAACAGCATACAAGGGGAGAGAAGATGATAGCAAAAAAAAAAAAAAATTTCAGCTTACCACCTCCCTCCCCCCTTTCACCAGGTCGGGTATCTCATTATACGGGTAAAAGAAAAGGGGAGGGGGAAAGAGACATTAGAGAAAAAAAAAGAAAAGAAAAAAAGAAAAAAAAAAACCACTTCCTTCCTTTTCCTCCCTGGCTAAACCCCTATGTCCTATGTGACTATTCCAAGGTCTTTATATGGCCATGGCTCCCAACACCTTCTCATTTCGTGTTTCCCTCTTAATCTATCCCCTGTACACACTGTATCCAGCCTGCCCATATGTCCTTAAATTTCCCTTTTTTATCTTTTACTACATGAATCCATCTTTCCGCTTCCATTATCCGGTTGACCTCCCTTTTCCAATCTTCTAATGTCGGACAGGCGGTCTGCTTCCAGAATCTCGGAATTAATATTTTGGCTGCATTTAATAAATGTGGTGTAATGCTCCTCCTATAGGCCTTAATTGGGCCAGTTGTTCCATGAAATAGGAAATCCAAAGGTGCACACTCTATAGGTCTAGGGGCTAACCTCTCGAGCCATGGTGCAACTGCATCCCATAATTCCTTAAACCTGGGGCATTCCCACCACAGATGAAGAAATGTACCCCTTTGCTCGCACCCTCTCCAGCACCGGGCATCTGCTGTTGGATATATCCTATTTAATCTTGCTGGTGTCCTATACCACCTTGTCAAAAATTTATAGGCCATTTCCTGAGCATACGAGCTTATGGACGTTAAATACGTTGATTGGATCATTTTTTTAATTTGTTCATCTGACAATACTTTATTTAGTTCTCTTTCCCATTCTCTGACAAAGTATGGGGTTGTTTCCTTTTGGGTACTAAGTATCAGGCTGTACATCTGGGACAACATATGTCTGCCTTCCCCCAAGTGTACTCACCGGTTCTCAAACCTAATTATTGAATTTAATGGTCTTAGAGGGGGTTTCATCTTTTTAAAAAAACTTATCATTTGGTTATATCTCCATCCTTATGTGGATATATTCCCTAGTGCTGTAACCAGCTCTGAATAAGTTGCTAAGGTCCCCCGCGGGGCAAACTTGCCACAAGTGACATCTCCATCCCTCCCCCATGCCCCCAGGAATCCTCCTCCCTCCCCCGGTGGGAACCATGGGAAACCCTCCAGTGGAGCTAAGGGGTACACCCGTGGGGAGTACTCTCCTGTTCTATTTAGATTATCCCATGTTGTCAGTGCGTTCCAAGTCAGGGGGGACGTCCATTTCGAAAGTCCTCTTACCGTGTTCGGAATCCAGGGAGCTCCTGCCAGGTTCCTCCCCGCTATAGCTTTCTCTAGTGGGACCCACATTTTACTAGGGGAATCGTGACACCAATTCAAAATACGGACCAGCGACATTGCCTTATAGTATGTTGATATATCAGGTAGGCCCAATCCTCCTTCAGCCTTACTTCTACACAGGATGTCATATGTCAGCCTTGGCCTTTTATTATTCCACACAAATGCTATAAAAGCCCTGCGTATCTGTTTAAAAAAGATTCCTGGTAACTTAATCGGAACTGTATGTAGCATATAAATAATTCTAGGTAGTATACACATCTTAATGGCACTCACTCTTCCAAACCATGTTAAGTGTTGTCCTGTCCATTTCTTTAAATCCTCTTTTAACCCAGCTATTAGGGGAGTATAATTAAGATCATATAACATTTTTTGATCTGAGGTAACATGAACCCCTAAGTAAAACAGTGAATCTTTCTTCCACACAAAGGAGTATTCCCTCTTCAACATCTCAGCCATCTCTTGAGGGACATGACTAGGAAGAAGTATTGATTTTTCATAATTGATTTTAAAATTATACCGTATTTACCTACTTCCTGCATGAGAGACACTAAGGAAGTCTGAGGTGCTGAGAGGTAAAACAGCAGATCATCAGCATATGCTGATATTTTATGCTCCACGCCCCCCACACCTATTCCCAATATCTCCCCATTACCTCTAATCTTACAAAGAAATGGTTCTAACATTATATCGAATATTAACGGGGAGAGTGGGCACCCTTGCCTCGTTCCGTTTCGTATATTGAGATAGTCAGAGATTGTACCATTCACTTTAACTCTTGCTCTTGGATCTGCGTATAGGGCCATTATCCATCCCATCATACGGTCACCTAGACCCACTCCCTTCAGAACTTCCTTCATAAAGCCCCAATTCACCCTATCGAAGGCCTTTTCTGCGTCCATCGATAGTACGATCCTTGGAGTTTTCTCTGGACCATGTTGTATCCAGTGGAGCAGATGAAGTGCCCAGATGGTATTATCCCTTGCCTCACGTCCTTTTACAAACCCTGTCTGATCTGGATGCACCAAATCCCCTATATGTTCTTGCAGTCTCATAGCTAAGATTTTAGCAAGTAATTTAGTGTCTGAATTGAGCAGAGAAATAGGCCTATAGTTGGCGCAATGCTGAGGGTCTTTCCCATCTTTAGGGATTATGGTTATGTACGCCACCAGGGCTTCTGGGGGTAAAGAATTAACTGCATTAATAGAGTTAAAATAGTTACATAACGGTTTTATCAACTCCAAAGAGAATTTTTTATAGTAAGCATTTGTCAGGCCGACCGGGCCAGGACTTTTCCCCGCTGGTAGGGCTGCTATTGCTCTGCTCAACTCATTCACCGTAATTGGATGGTCCATTTCCGCTTTAATCATCTCAGATATGGTCGGCATAGATGATTCCCTGATATATTCTCATATTTCCTCCCTTCTTTGATCTTCTTTATTTCCTAATTGGGCTGTCTCCGGTGTCTGAATGTTATATAGGGTCTCGTAGAATTTATGAAATTCTTTCGCTATGGCCTGTGTTTCCATTACTTTCCTATTGTGAATTAGTAGATTATGAACATGTCTAGATTCTTGCTGCTTTTTAAGTTGTTTAGCCAATAGTCTCCCGCATTTGTTACCCTGCTCATAAAACCTATGGGCAAAATATCTATATTTATTGTTTATTTTTCTAACTAGACATTGTGCAAGTTCTGTTCGAAGGTTCCCTAATTGTTGGATATCTGAGGGGTCTAAGTTTTTTTTTATGTTTAAGCTCTAGTATATTAATTTTCTCCAATAGCTCTGTCACTTCCCTTTTCCTTTCTTTCTTAATATAGGAGCCATAGGCTATTAATTCTCCCCTTATAACTGATTTATGAGCCTCCCACACTGACTGCTCTGACACCTCTACTGGCGTATTCCATTCAAAGTATTCCCGTATTTTTACTATTAACTCTTCAGTTATCCTTTTGTTATCCAGTAGCGATTCGTTCAATCGCCAGGTTCGTTCTATATACCTTGTCTAGATCGGGAAGAATGTTAACGTTATTGGGGCGTGATCCGAGTTAGTTATAGCCTCAATAGTACAATCCACTGGAGTTTTATGATACCTACAGTGAGATCTTAACCCCCAAACTCCACGCGATATTTACCTATATATTTAAATCTGGTTCCCTCCCAAAATCAATGAGCGAGGCATTTATTGTACTTATACTAAAACCGGGTAAAGACCCAACACTCCCAGAATCTTATCGCCACATCTCTCTACTACAACTAGACATAAAAATATTGGCCAAGGTCCTGGCACTGCGTATGAATAAGGTGATTCTGAGTCTTATACACCCCGATCAAACCGGATTCATGCCGACAAAAAATATGGCGTTTAATTTACGTAGACTGTATATGAACTTACAGGCCAGACATGACCAAATGGGCACCAGAGTGGTGGTGTCCCTGGACACTGCTAAAGCGTTTGACTCTGTCGAATGGGAATATCTTTGGGAGTGTTTGGCCAGGTTCGGTTTCGGACCTAAATTTATTCGATGGATTCAGCTTTTGTACCAGGCTCCAAGTGCTAGGATCTTGGTTGATGGCAAAACGTTGCAGGCATTCCCACTAACCAGGGGCACACGTCAGGGCTGCCCCCTTTCCCCTATACTGTACGCCCTGGCGGTGGAGCCCTTGGCGACATCACTGAGAGAACATCCAGGGGTTAGGGGTCTGGGCCACCTGGTCGAGAAAATCAGTTTATACGCGGATGATATGCTCTTATATCTAGAGGATTCAGGACACTCCCTGTTAACGGCCCTTGAAATTGTCAAGCAATTTGGGACCTACTCAGGTTTAAGGATCAATTGGGAGAAGTCTCAGATACTCCCTGTGGATCTTGGAGCCCCATCAGAGACACAGGCATCCTCCCCATTGATGCGAGTTAGTGAAATCACATACTTAGGTATAAAAATTACTCATAACCCAGAGGACTATATTAGACTAAACTTGGAACCGCTATTTCAAATATTAAAAACTAAAACACAGCTATGGTCCAGACTACCACTGGGAGTTATGGGTCGAGTAAATTTGACAAAAATGATACTGTTGCCCAAATTTCTATATGTCTTCTGGCACGCGCCTGTCTATATACCCCTGAGATTTTTTAAATCTATAGAAGTGATCCTAAACACGTTTGTGTGGGGTAAAACACGACACAAATTGTGGCAGGTGCTGAAAAACCCCACTGATTTAGGGGGCACAGCACTGCCAGACTACAATTTGTACTATCTGGCAGCACAGCTATCCCATTTCTTCCATATAGATAAAGGAGATAAGGAGTGGTTCATGGTTTTAATAGGCTCTCAAGCCACAAGAATACACACCCACCCCTTTCAGCTCATCCTTAGAGAGAATAGAGAACGTGGTAAGCTAGACAATCATAAAGGCAAAGGCCTGTTATACAACTATTGCAAGATATGGGAGATTGTTGGACGCAAACTTAAGATCCCCTCAACACATAGTCAGACACCATTGTGGAATAACCCAGGCCTATCCGAATGATTACATCTACCTGATAATGAGTTATGGATTTCTAATGGGGTTGTTTACCTAGTAGACATGTACATTGGAAACATTCTCAAATCATTTCAACAACTGAAAGACCAGTTTGGTCTTCCCAATTCTATGCATTTCCGATACCTCCAGCTGCGCCACACTCTCCAGGCCCAATTTTGAGACTCCCCACCAAACTTGGAGCAATTGGATATTCTGGCTGTGATAAATAGTCCAGATCAACAAAAGCTAATATCCATATTTTACTCATGCTTACTACGCCCTAATGCGGTAACAATCACCTATAAACTAAAAGAGCGCTGGGAGGGAGACGTGGGTGAGATGGAGGATGAGGAATGGGAAGAAGTGCTAGACGCCCGCAAAAAAATCTCACATAAACTATCAGACCGTCTCACACAATTGTTTATCTTACATCGAACTTATCTGACCCCCCTACGATTGGCCAAATTTAGAATTAACCATAGCTCACTTTGCCCTAGATGTGCAAGTCCTCAGGGAACATTTTTTCACCTCCTTTGGCTATGTCCAATGATACAGGACTATTGGGCCCAAATAGTTAAATTTATCCACGATAAAATGGGCTCCCCTCTAACTCTATGCCCGAAACAGTGTCTGTTAGGGGTATTCCCAGATCCCGAATCAGATACATTTCATCACATTTTTCTACAGGAAACATTGTTCATTGCCAGAGTGCTCATTGCAAAGAAATGGATTAGAGCAATGCCGCCCAATATCAAGGAATGGGTTGCATTAGTTAATGCTGTTCTGCCATATAAAAAAGAAATTTCTGCTCACAGAGGCTGTCCCACAAAGTATAACAAGATCTGGGATACTTGGTTAAATGAAGCCTCCACATGTGATGTACTAGATGCCATACCACCTGACAGAAATAGGGATAAAGAACTAACAATGCTAGTAAATTGTAACAATTGAGATTACTGATGTGGATCAAGCAAGATTATATGTATAAATATATCTGTTGTGTATCCATCACTTTGCCTTTAAAAATTGTAAGGCCTCCATACAACTGTTATCCATAATATACTGAATACACCTGTTATCTGTACCACGAAATTAATGAACTGTACATATGTAGATTGTTTCAATAAAGAACGTAATTTGTAAAAAAAAAAAGGAGCCCAAGAAGAAGTGTCTGTATGTAGACTAATGTTCACCAGTGGCGTAACTAAAACCTTCAGGGCCCCGATGCAAGAAATCATGAAGGGCCCCCCTGACCCCTGGACAGCGCTTTACCTAGGCGGATGTCTGATAAGAGGAGGAGCCGCGAGAGCCGCCGAGGGACCCCAGAAGTCGGTGTTCGGGGCCACTCTGTGCAAAACTAACTGCACAATGAAGGTATGACATGTTTATTATTTAAAAAAAAAAACTTTACAATCACTTTAAGGGGTTAAAACAGGTGGTCAGGAGGCAACATATTGCCTCTTTACCGGTGGTCAAATGCCTCTGAAAAGTGATCTGAGCATGGATCGCTTTTCAGAGGAACAGCATTTTGTTGCTGGTACTTTGAACGAGCAAGAAAAAAAAAAATCAGTCCTGATTGTACACATATAGGGTGTCAGGATTAAACGTGCATACATAAAACATGCATACATAAAATGTGCATACATAACATCTAAACAGTGGCGGCTGGTGCTCAAAATTTTTTTGGGGGCGCAAACATTTTTTGAAAAAAAATCATCAAATGCAGCCACTGTGCCATCAATTGCAGCCACTGTGCCACTTAAATGCTGCCAGTGTGCCATCAAACACAGCCACTGTGCCCATCAAACGCTGCCACTGTGCCCATCAAACGCTGCCACTGTGCCCATCAAACGCTGCCACTGTGCCCATCAAACGCCACTGTGCCCATCAAATGCAGCCACTGTGCTCATAAAACGCTGCCACTGTGCCACTTAAATGCTGCCAGTGTGCCCATCAAACGCTGCCAGTGTGCCCATCAAACGCTGCCAGTGTGCCCATCAAACGCTGCCAGTGTGCCCATTAAACGCTGCCAGTGTGCCATCAAACGCTGCCACTGTGCCCATTAAATTCTGCCAGTGTTCCATCAAACGCAGCCACTGTGCCATCAATTGCAGCCACTGTGCCAAATGCTGCCACTGTGCCCATCAAACGCAGCCAGTGTGCCCATCAAATGCTGCCTGTGTGCCCATCAAATGCTGCCAGTGTGCCCTTGAATGCCCCCAGTGTGACCCCCGACCGCTCACCGGCACTTACCCTGTCTTGGTGGGGCAGCGGGTGACTGCGATGAGTGGGGTCCTCCATGCGTCTCCTGCTGTCCTCATCTCCCGTCCGCTCCTCCTGATAGGCGTCCAATAGCGGCGCCTGTCGTTTTAGCCAATTAGGTGATGGGTAACAGACCCGAGCACCTGATTGGCGGAGAGGCAGTTTAGTGTTAGTAGAGCGAATAGTCATTCGCTTTTCTAACACAGCTGAGTGACCTGTGAGGTCACCTTTTTTGATGCCTATTAGAGCCTATGGCTCTAATCCGGTGCTTCAAAAACAACCCCTGCCGCTGTAATTCAGGTTCCCTGTGCCCAAAAAGGGGCTGGGCGCCTGAATAGGGGGTGGCAGCGGCGGCCATAGATAGATTCATGCAATGCATAAATCTATCTATTGGTGATAGAGGGGTGGCAGGAGGGGGGGGGGTGGCGCCAGTGCGCCCTTAATGCACGGGCCATCACGGCATCTAAACACACACATAATATACACACATATACTGTATATACACACACAAACACATATACATATATAAATACACACATAAACACATATACATATATAAATACACACATAAACACATGCAAACACATACATGAACACTCATATAAACACACATATAAGAACACACACTTACAGAAAGCCTTTTCAAAAACGGCAGTGCTTTACCTTACCTCTTCCTGCTGGGTACTGCACTGTAGGGGGAGACAAAGAGCACAGCACACACTGCTTTCACTGAACAGTGTGACAAGCTCCCCGCACAGTGCCGACTACAGTTCGGCTGACGATGGGGAGATCGATCTCAGCCGCTCATCCTTACAGGATAAACAGGGGGGCCCTCAAGGGCCCCCTGCAGCATGGGGCCCAGTCGCCATGGCGACCTCAGCGACCCCTATACTTCCGCCACTGATTTTGACTATCCCCTTATAAAAGTACTGTTGTAATTTTAGAGAATAAACAACCAAATATTAGCATACTTTTCACCCAGGATTCAGACATTTGCCTAATTGAATTCAATTGTATGAATCCTGATTGGGATTGTAACAAAAACTGTCCAGGAGATGCAGACAAGTTTAGCATGCCTGCATAGCTTTACTTCCTTTTCTGCAAACTAATGCAAGCATCTCTGAGTCATACAAGAATAGATTTAGTTTGGCATTGTTTGCTTACTTATTTAGCCCTATTAATACTGATCTTCAATATATATTGATCTTCAGTTAGCTTATAGCTACATTGTGAATGTTCCAAGACCCATTTAATTGGCAATAGGGTCCCAGGCACATTAATCTCAGGAAGTGATTCCTTTCTCAGGATGAAAGAAGGGTGGACAGTTTTTTCAAAGCTAAACTTGAACAGATTTTTTGCATGGAGAACAGGAAAGTGGTTGGAAGGAGCACAGGATCCTGAAATTATATCCTTCCGGAAAACAGTCTTTAATCTTTAGCACATTCTTCAAAACTCTATGGATCTCTCTCTTACAAGGCTTTGATGACTAGACACTTACCTTAGGATGTGGCAATTTAGGTTCAACTGGCTACTCAATATTTATGTTCCAATACAGGATAGCAAGGGAAGATTTATATGTACACTTTTCAATCAACTAGCCTCTCAGCTCCTTTCTTTTGAAGGGCAGTTACAGCTTGCTTCCATATGGCTAAAACAGGACACCTCTAAAAAAATAGTGATGAGTAATCTGAGCAATGGTTGGTTCACTAGACATTCATAGAACACTTTAAAAAAATTGGCAAATACCAAACATAGAGCCTGAAGCTGATAGAGGTCTATGGGAGACACATTTTTTCTGGCCTTTTCAAGGTCAATTTGCAATATTTTTTTAAAGGGAGGCCCTCCCCTGCATGGCACTTTGTCTCCAGGATCATGGGAACAAGGACCTAATCCTCATGTCCCTAACCCAGTGAATGTAAGATTCTTCAGGGGATATAGAGGAAAACCTCTAACCTCTGGAAACCCCCTTTGAAAAAGAGGTCCCCGGTTTTTTTAGCCCCCTTCACCGTGCAAATAAAGTGGTACATAGTGTGCCTTGTTACTCCTTCAATAAAAAAATGTACACAGTAAGGCTGCATTCACATCTGAGTGTATCGTTTTCAGGCGTTTTTTGGGGCGTTTTTCCTGACATTTTTTCTGATTTTTTTTCTGATTTTTTTGGGGGCGTTTTTGCAGCGTTTTTGTACAGGTCGAAAGGTCACCAATGTAAAAAGCAGAAAAATCTGTAATCTGCCTAAAAAGAAGCTTTTTGAGCTTCAGGCGTTTTGCTTCAGATGTGAACAAAGGCCATTTAAATTAATGGGATTTTGCTTGTTGGGCATTTTGGATCTTTTAAGATGAGCGTTTTGCTAGCTGAAAATGCTTAGGTGTGAATGGGCCCTTAATAAATATCCACACCGCTGAAAAATAATTTATTTTTAAGAAGGCAAAAAACATGCCTTACAATGTAAATCTATCTAACATTAATGGTGTTGTTAAGCAATGAAGAATGCCCCAATGACACAAACACAACCTTAGCATAATAATCCTCTCCTGCTGGACTCCTGATGCAATTGCCAGTTCCTTATTGCCACTGGAATGTAAACACTAGCATCATGATATCTGGCAAATGTGATTGACCAAATATGGTTATGACCATGGTTAGTCAATGACATAAACTGCAATGTATGGCGGCTTGTCTACATTTTGAAGTGGTGGAAAGCCTTATTTATTGGCAGTTTTACTGCCTCCATTAAATTAATGACTTCTAGCCATAGCAGCTTGAGGTTTGAGTTTGTGAACTGGCAACATCTGGCTATTTAGTTTATCCATTTGATGAACTGCAAACAGCTCTGGTTTGGTTCAAATGGTTTAAAAAAAAAAACTTAAAAAAAAAGCTGCACAAAATCCTACAAGGTTTATATATATATTAATTAAAATACATAAATGGATGTACAAAAACAACATGACACACAATATAATATAAAATATATATCCTGCTGCCCCAGTTCCACTGGAATAACTCAACACTATATATTAAAGTGCTGCAAAAAGTGTGCACAATATATGTTATATTAAATATTAATAACTGTAGGTGGCCACCAAACAACTATTAGATGCTGTAAACGTCAACCAGTGAGCATTCAGAGTATGATTGAAAATGTAGTAGTTCCACATTAGAAGTATGAGGCTGATCACTCAGAAGGGCCTGGTGACTCATTTGGAGGACGCACCCAAATCTGAAAATGTGTTTGCAGTGTTGCTGAGTCAGCTTAAATGTTCTGACACTGTGAAGCTGTACTTTGTTCTGGATCTAAAAACGTGCTTTCAGTGTTGTCTTGACACCGAGGAACTAATTCAGGGGCCCTTTTCACACCGTACATCCTTCTGTTTCAGATCAGAAATGGGGGCGCCCATGCCATCTGCCGTCCAAGCTGCCCCTGCCTTGGCTCCTGACTCTGCCAAGCCAAATTCCTGGGAGACCAGATTATCACGCTGTAATCAACAGCCCTCAACTTCAGTTGTGTGTAACATCCATATTATCCGTGAAGGAACGTTTTGCACGGAAGGCATGTCTTCAATCTATCCCAACTGAATAGGATTTTCGACAACTGATCCAGGTAGTCAAGAAAACCAGTTGAAACCAAATAAAAGCCCTACAAACTGATTTCATCAACTCGCCAATAGAGTGGAAGATGTGGAGATAGACCTCCAATTTACTAAACTGGCAGTCCACTAAGTTCAAACTCAACAGTTTGATGATTGCCACATCCTTAGTGATATGTAATGGCATTTGAGGACTTAGACCAGGGGTCTTAAACTGTTGGCCCTCCAGCGAAATTACAAGTCCTATGAGGCATTGCAAGGTTGACGGTTACAAGCATGACTCCAACAGGCTGAGGCATGATGGGACTTGTAGTTTTGCAACAGCTGGAGGGCTGCCAGTTTAAGACCCCTGACATAGACAATCGCAATCGCCACAATATTAATGTGTGCCCTCCCATCTGAAGATTTTAAGGATATTCTGCAACCACTGTTCAATGACCTCTTAGGAGAGCCACCATCTCATCATATTGAAATGGACAGAGCCTATTGGGCCTTGAAACCTAAATTCTCTCCATCCAGACCATGGGATGTTATTTGCAGAATTTATTCCAATAACTTGAAAGAGGAAATTATGAGAAAAGCGTGCTCGGTGTGCCCTATCCTTTAGCTATCCAGCTATTGCCTGATCTCTCTTGGCTGATGCTCCAAAAATACAGGTTGCCCCAACCACTTCTAGCTAATCTGCATGATGATTAGGCCAACTTGGCCCAAATGAACTATGTCCCCCACTAACATGTGGGTCCACTGGAAGTGTGGTATAAACTGCATGAAGCTGTGGCTACATACAGCATATCGCATTGTGTTCTGGGCTCAAGCTGAGACTTCTTGTCTCATACCCATAGGCGTGCACACAGGGTGTGCCAGGTGTGCCTGGGCACACCCTAATCACCCTGTGTGGTGCAGATTTCCCCTGTTAAGACCCCTAATATTTCACCAAAGACCCTTAAAGGGTCCAAAAATGTTTTAAGATAAAGCAAAAAATTGTAAAAAATAAAAACTACTGCAAGCAATCTCTTCCCTACTGACACCGTCAGTATATATACACATGCAAATGTGTTTGATTTTTTGGGGGTGCACACCCTACTGCAATAGGCTGCACACACCTATGCTCATACCCAGCAAACAGTAGAGTCTACCATGGCAGTGCTCAGCCATTCAGAGAAAGCAATGTATTCTGCAATTGAGTACAGAGCTTCCTCTGATTGGCTGAGGCAGAGGTTGTGACATCATCAGCCCGCCTCTCTGACTCAGCCAATCAGAGGAAGCTTTGTATTTATTGATAGAATACGTTACTTTCTCTGAATTACTGTCGGTCGATCCATCACTTACTTTCAGGTTTATTTGATTTGAGTTTTCCCTTTCTACCCAATAGGGATGAGCCGAACACCCCCCTGTTCGGTTCGCACCAGAACATGCGAACAGGAAAAAAGTTCTTTCGCACACGCGAACACCGTTAAAGTCTATGGGACGCGAACATGAATAATCAAAAGTGCTAATTTTAAAGGCTAATATGCAAGTTATTGTCATAAAAAGTGTTTGGGGACCCGGGTCCTGCCCCAGGGGACATGGATCAATGCAAAAAATTTTTTTAAAAACGGTAGTTTTTTCAGGAGCAGTGATTTTAATAATGCTTAAAGTCAAACAATAAAAGTGTAATATCCCTTTAAATTTCGTACCTGGGGGGTGTCTATAGTATGCCTGTAAAGGGGCGCATGTTTCCCATGTTTAGAACAGTCTGACAGCAAAATGACATTTTGAAGGAAAAAACTCATTTAAAACTACCCGCGGCTATTGCATTGCCGACAATACACATAGAAGTTCATTGATAAAAACGGCATGGGAATTCCCCAAAGGGGAACCCCGAACCAAAATTTAAAAAAAAAATGACGTGGGAGTCCCCCTAAATTCCATACCAGGCCCTTCAGGTCTGGTATGGATATTAAGGGGAACCCCGGCCAAAATATAAAAAAAAATGACATGGGGTTCCCCCTAAATTCCATACCAGACCCTTCAGGTCTGGTATGGATTTTAAGGGGAACCCAGCGCCAAAAAAAAAAAACGGCGTGGGGTCCCCCCAAAAATCCATACCAGACCCTTATCCGAGCACGCAACCTGGCAGGCCGCAGGAAAAGAGGGGGGAAGAAGAGAAGAAAAGAAGAAGAGAAGAGCGGGAGCCTCCCCCCATGCCATGGGTGCAGAGCGGCCCGAGGAGAAGAAGATAGAAGACGCCGCAGAGGAGATGCTGGGCGAGAACGCCGGAGGAAGAACCAGAAGAGCCAGAAGAACCAGAAGAACCAGAAGATGAAGGAAGATAGAAGAAAGAAGAAGCATTTAAATAAAGGAATTGTCAAAAACTGTCTCTTGTCATTTTTAACATTTTTGACAGTTTTTTAGTGAAATGGTAGGGGTAAGTACCCCCTTACCATTTCACACAGGGGAGCGGCCGGGATCTGGGGGTCCCCTTGTTAAAGGGGGCTTCCAGATTCAGATAAGCCCCCCGCCCGCAGACCCCCACAACCACCGGCCAGGGTTGTGGGGATGAGGCCCTTGTCCTCATCAACATGGGGACAAGGTGTTTTGGGGGCTACCCCAAAGCACCCTCCCAATGTTGAGGGCATGTGGCCTGGTACGGTTCAGGAGGGGGGGCGCACTCTCGTCCCCCCCTCTTTTCCTGAGGCCTGCCAGGTTGCGTGCTCGGATAAGGGTGTGGTATGGATTTTTAGGGGTACCCCACGCCGTTTTTTTTGTTTTTTTTGGCGCGGGATTACCCTTAAAATCCATACCAGACCTGAAGGGCCTGGTATGGAATTTAGGGGGACTCCCACGTCATTTTTTTAAAAAAAAATTTGGTTCGGGGTTCCCCTTAATATCCATATCAGACCTGAAGGGTCTGGTATGGAATTTAGGGGGAACCCCACGTCATTTTTTTAAAAAATTTTGGCCGGGGTTCCCCTCAATATCCATATCAGACCTGAAGGGCCTGGTATGGAATTTAGGGGGACTCCCACGTCATTTTTTTTTTTAATTTTGGTTCGGGGTTCCCCTTTGGGGAATTCCCATGCCGTTTTTATCAGTGAACTTCTATGTGTATTGTCGGCAATGCAATAGCCGCGGGTAGTTTTAAATGAGTTTTTTCCTTCAAAATGTCATTTTGCTGTCAGACTGTTCTAAACACGGGAAACATGCGTCCCTTGACAGGCATACTATAGACACCCCCCAGGTACGAAATTTAAAGGGATATTACACTTTTATTGTTTGACTTTAAGCATTATTAAAATCACTGCTCCTGAAAAAACGGCCGTTTTTAAAACTTTTTTTGCATTGATCCATGTCCCCTGGGGCAGGACCCAGGTCCCCAAACACTTTTTATGACAATAACTTGCATATTAGCCTTTAAAATTAGCACTTTTGTTCGCTGTTCGGCGAACTTGCGAACAGCCAATGTTCGAGTCGAACATGAGTTCGACTCGAACTCGAAGCTCATCCCTACTCCCCAATGTATTTTTGCTTGGCCTACTCCCACCTACTCTTTCTAAAACTGGCAAAAAACTGGCAAATCCCATTCTTACTGCAACAAGGTGTTTTGTGGCACTCCACTGGAAAAAGCATGAACCCTCTTCTTCTTTTGAGTTAAATGCCAAGAATGTGGAATTAATTAAATCCTTTACGGCACACCTCACTAATACCCTTGAAGGACATAATAAGATTCGGGAGCTCTGGCATCTTATTAAAGACCTACAGTGTTAGGACTGTCTGCTTAGTTAACAGTTCCTGTACATTGGAGGGACACTGCAGTCCTTCCAATTTAAATGCAATTTATTACCTACTTCTTTTGTAAAATATAAAAGATGATGTTGTGCCGAGTAAATAGATGACCATGTCAAACCTTAAAATTGTGTGCGCTCACATATAACATTAG
The DNA here is from genome assembly GCA_037952835.1 of Lithobates septentrionalis. Classification (NCBI taxonomy): domain Eukaryota; kingdom Metazoa; phylum Chordata; class Amphibia; order Anura; family Ranidae; genus Lithobates; species Lithobates septentrionalis. The sequence goes on along the minus strand of JBBDGP010000091.1, from coordinate 587,489 downwards.
GGATGAGCCCGATGTTCAAGTCGAACGTAAGTTTGACTCGAACATCAGGTGTTCGCCTGTTCGCCAAATAGCGAACAATTTGGGGTGTTTGCAGCAAATTTGAAAGCCGCGGAACACCCTTTAAAAGTCTATGGTGAAAATCAAAAGCGCTAATTTTAAAGGCTTATACGCATGGTATTGTCATAAAAAATGTTTGGAGACCTGTGTCCTGTCCCAGGGGACATGTATCAATGCAAAAAAGTTTTTTTTTAAACTGACGCTTTTTTCGGGAGCAGTGATTTTTTTTAATGCTTAAAGTGAAACAATACAAATTAAATATTCTTTTAAACATTGTGCCTGGGGGGTGTCTATAGTATGCCTGTAAAGTGGTGCATTTTTCCCGTGTTTAGAACAGTACCACAGCAAAATGACATTTCTAAAGGGGAAAAAAAGTCAGTTAAAAGTGTTTGCGGCTATAATGAATTGTCTATGGGAGAAATCAAAAGTGCTAATTTTAAAGGCTTATATGCATGGTATTGTCATAAAAAGTGTTTGGGGACCTGGGTCCTGCCCCAGGGGACATGTATCAATGCAAAAAAAAGTTTTAAAAGCTGATGTTTTTTTCAGGAGCAGTGATTTTTATAATGCTTAAAGTGAAACAATAAAAATTAAATATTCCCTTAAATATTATGCCTGGGGGGTGTCTATAGTATGTCTTGTGACAGAGAGAGGCTCTGTCACTATAAGTTTATAGGAAAAGGTGACCCAGCAGCCTCATTAAGGGTTAATGAAGGTTAAGGACTAGCATCTCTCCAGGTTCTGCAGTTCTGAAGCAGAACATTCAATCCTGGGTCCAGGTTTTGCTAGAGGACTGCAACCTGGCTCACTACACAGAAGTGCAGGGTCAACATATAGTCAGGTCTGAGAATTGCTCAACGCTCTCATTTTCGGAGACAGCTTCCAGTTTGGAGATCAATCCCAATGTGGGAGACAGAAGGTCTCACCCGGGGTCAGGGGGCCCCAGTCAGAAGCCACAAGACAGAGGTCTCATCAAGGGGTCAGAGGGCCCAGCCAGAAGCCATGGGACAGAGGTCTCATCAAGGGGTCAGAGGACCCAGCCACAGCCAAGCAGGTCTCCAGGATTTAAGTCAGCTCCTATCAGGGGTGTCAGGAGAACCCCAATCCTTAGGCCAGAGGTGGGCCACACAGCAGGGCACTGCAACTGAAGGCTAGAGAGCCAAGTGTTCTGAGAGAGCTGAATGACACAGTCAAAGGACTGGTTAAAGGAGCAGCCGTGCTGCCAACATGTAAGCCAGTTGGTTTGGTATTTTCGTTAATTCATGTTATGTAGAAGAAACCCCTGCATAGGCAACTGATGTATAAGTGAACTTTCTTTTATTTTATTATATATTATACCCTAAAACTGCAGTTTGCACTGGCGCAGCTCATTGTAAATGCACCTGCTACTTGAATTTAATTCCTCAATCTCACAGCCTGTAAATTGGCGGAGTTTTCCCATGTTTAGAACAGTACTGCAGCAAAATGACATTTCTAAAGGAAAAAAGTCATTCAAAACTGATCGCGGCTGTAATGAAGTGTTGGGTCTCGGCAATATAGATAAAACTCATTGAAAAAAATGGCATGGGTTCCCCCCAGTCCATTACCAGGCCCTTTAGGTCTGGTATGAATATTAAGGGAAACCCTGAACCAAAAATGTAAAGAAAAAATTGCGTGGGAGTCCCCCCAAAATCCATACCAGGCCCTTCAGATCTGGTATGGAAATTAAGGGGAACCCTGTGCCAAATTAAAAAAAATGGCATAGAGGTCCCCAAAAAGAAGGGTCTGGTATGGATTTTAAGGGGAACCCTGCACCAAAATTAAAAAAAATGGTGTAGGGGTCCCCCCAAAATCCATACCAGACCCAGCATGCAACCTGAAATACCGCAGGAAAAGAGGGGGGCGAGAGAGCGCCCCCCCTCCTGAACTGTGCCAGGCCACATGCCCTCAACATGGGGAGGGTGCTTTGGGGTATGACCCCCAAAGCACCTTGTCCCCATGTTGATGGGGACAAGGGCCTCATCCCCACAACCCTTGCCCGGTGCTTGTGGGGGTAGTGGGTGGGGGACTTATCAGAATCTGGAAGTCCCCTTTAATAAGGGGACCCCCAGATCCTGGCCCCCTATGTAAATTGGTAAAAGGGTACATTATACCCCTACCATTTCACAAAAAAAGTGTCAAACATGGTAAAAAAGACAAGATACAGATTGGGACAAGTCCTTTATTAAAAAATAAAAATGTCCAGCGATGTAAATCCACGCTGCCCGACGGAACGAAAAAAAAACAACAACAAAAAACGCAACAGTTCTGCCTCCCACCAAGTGACCCTTCTTCTTGATGATAGCTGTTATATAACAGTCGAACAACCAAAGTTCAGCCCGAACTTATGCTCGGGTCGAACCGTTCGCCCATCCCTACTCATATATAACATGTGTAGGACAATCACCATTTTCATACGCAGGTGCCCCAATGCACACATTTTTTTTGTAGGTTTGTGTGTGTGTGGGGGCTCTAAAATGTTTTAATTTTTAAAAAATGTTATATGTCTCCTTATATATATACAAGACATTTTTGGTTTTATTTTTATTTATTTTTACATAACTTTTATTGCTATCTCATAGGAGATCAATAGCCCCCTATATGATAGCATATAGGTGACAGATTCTCCTTATGGAGACACTCAAGGTCTATTAGACCTTGGAGGTCTCCTCTCTGATCCACTTCAGCTGATGGAACACAGACAAGTCGCCTTATGGTAGCACCAGCCCGAGGGGGTAGTGTCGACTAAGCTGTCACCATCACCAAGCTGCACAACTTGGGGCAGCACCTTCAGCTCCAGACCTTCCTGGTCACTAGCACCAGCCCGAGGGGGTAGTGTCGACTAAGCTGTCACCATCCCCAAGCTGCACAACTTGGGGCAGCACCTCCAGTTCCAGACCTTCCTGGTCGCTAGTAAATTTACCCAGTGTACCATGATGGAGATGTAATATTGTGGCCCATGTTCTCTGGGCCAAATATCTGTGGTCAAGTGAATCGTGCAACTGACCATGTCTACTAGTGACACAGAAACATTACCTTCCACATGCTGGTGGAGGGCAGGGATGGCATACTTTGCGAAAAAAAAAGCTGGGTACCTGCCAGTGTGGTGTAGCAAAGGCTGCAAAGTCATGTTAGAGGGCAAAATATGCTAGCTGGAACAGCAACAGCTGTAGAGTTAGCAATTTTGCCAAGATAGCTTTGCGATCCTGAGAAGGAAGGTTTTTGGGTGTCGATTTGTATTTGTTTGTCTGATATCTTGGGCACCCAGGTATGGTCTGTCACCTTATCTTCCCCTTTTCATCACTCAAGCCCACATGGCAGTAAACTGCAGGACATTAATGGCAATTGATTATTTTTGCCTGTTGCTCTCAAGGCTCCATTAGGTCCTCTTAAGTAGCAACCACTTGGAGTGCAGACAAGGACAGAACTCGTCCCAGCTCTAGACATCTAATAGAAAAGGGAAAAGTCTTGGAAGTCACACATCTCTCCAAAACCCTGTAAGTGGGGGGAATAATAGGCCTCAGCCTGGGCTTCAACCAGGCTATGCCCCCACCATGTTTTACTTCATCTAGGCAGCTTAGTCATGGGGATTCCCCATGACTAAGCTCAGTGGGAGGAGTGAAATGCATTGCGGCATGGTCTGGTTCGAACCCGAGCATAATCCCTGATATATACTGATATTTTACTGATTGGACAGAGGACTATACAGGGAATGGGGAGTGGGGGTTTCAATGTGGTTGGTATTTGCGTGTTTGTAGCCCACCACACTGAAATTCATTGTATTGTAATAGTGGCAAAATACAGCACTGTATGGTTGTAAATAGCAATGTAGTGTACAGCAGCAGTAACTATTTCTCCCTGAGTTTAGACTATGTTGTTCATATCTACTCCAACACACACTGAAAAAAAGGCAGATGGGAGAGTTGACTTGTATAGGGAGGGGAACATTTGCAAACCCCCATTATTGGCCATACTATGCAACCTGACACAGTCCCAAGTTCATGCAATACTGCATATTGTGGGAGATTCATGGGGATAGTGAATAAACTCATAAGTTTACTTATCAGGTGAACTATGAACAGGCGATGTTTGGCTTGAACTCTGCATTGATCTGAACACAAATCCCTAACAAATATTTTCACAGAACATATTCAGAACCTTCAAAAAATAAAGTGTATTTACGACATATGGGACTTCCTATTTAGAATCTTGGTTTCTTTAAGAGATCGACTTGTGCAAGTCAAAATAGTCCATAGAGCCTATATTACTCCCTATCAACTAGCAAGATGGGGTCTGCTCATTTTTTGGAATGTTTGCGCTGTGGCCAGTGCCCAGGGGATTTTATCAACATATTCTGGTAATTTCCTAACATAACCGTATAGTGGATGCAAGTGCTTATGGTAGGTAATCTCTTTGCTGGCACTTCTAATATCTCCTCTTCAAGGGTTTGCCTGCTAGGCCTGGTGAAATATATAGGCCCTAGGTTGGCAGACAGGACTCTGATTGGCCTTTTACTATTCTATGCCAGGAAAGCCATCACACTACACTGGAAGAAACAGACATTCCCTCCTCTTAATGCATGGAAACATTTAGTTAATAGCGCTCTTCCTTATTATCGAAACACATACCTTCACAAAAGATGCCCCAAGAAGTGTGATAGAGTTTGGGCCAAATGGTTAGCAGAACCATCCACGGCTGTGGACAACTAATAACTTTCGCCGGCTACCCACCTACATTCTCCGTTGGTTGTAAGCTTGTCATGTTTTTTATGTAATTGATGAATCCACTCTGGTCAGTGGTACACAGGTCTTACTACTGTTAATTATTTTAAAATGTAAGATACAGTCGGTAAGGGTACCCTCTTTTATCAAGTATTACTACTTGTGCCTTATTTACCCCTGCATGGGTAGTATAGCCAAGACTGTTAATTTGATGTTTGTCTTATACATACAGTGGCTTGCGAAAGTATTCGGCCCCCTTGAACTTTTCAACCTTTTGCCACATTTCAGGCTTCAAACATAAAGATATAAAATTTTAATTTTTTGTGAAGAATCACCAACAATTGGGACACAATTGTGAAGTGGAACGAAATCTATTGGATATTTTAAACATTTTTAGCAATTAAAAAACTGAAAAGTGGTGCGTGCAAAATTATTCGGCCCCTTTACTTTCAGTGCAGAAAACTCACTCCAGAAGTTCAGCGAGGATCTCTGAATGATCCAATGTTGTCCTAAATGACTGATGGTGATAAATAGAATCCACCTGTGTGTAATCAAGTCTCTGTATAAATGCACCTGCTCTGTGATAGTCTCAGGGTTCTGTTGAAAGCGCAGAGAGCATCATGAAGACCAAGGAACACACCAGGCAGGTCCGTAATACTGTTGTGGAGAAGTTTAAAGCCGGATTTGGATACCAAAAGATTTCCCAAGCTTTAAACATCCCAAGGAGCACTGTGCAAGCGATCATTTTGAAATGGAAGGAGTATCAGACCACTGCAAATCTACCAAGACCTGGCTGTCCCTCTAAACTTTCAGCTCAGACAAGGAGAAGACTGATCAGAGATGCAGCCAAGAGGCCCATGATCACTCTGGATGAACTGCAGAGAACTACAGCTGAGGTGGGAGAGTCTGTCTATAGGACAACAATCAGTCGTACACTGCACAAATCTGGCCTTTATGGAAGAGTGGCAAGAAGAAAGCCATTTCTCAAAGATATCCATAAAAAGTCTCGTATAAAGTTTGCCACAAGCCACCTGGGAGACACACCAAACATGTGGAAGAAGGTGCTCTGGTCCAATGAAACCAAAATCGAACTTTTTGGCCACAATGCAAAACGATATGTTTGGCGTAAAAGCAACACAGCTCATCACACTCAATACACCATCCCCACTGTCAAACATGGTGGTGGCAGCATCATGGTTTGGGCCTGCTTTTCTTCAGCAGGGACAGGGAAGATGGTTAAAATTGAGGGGAAGATGGATGCAGCCAAATACAGGACCATTCTGGATGAAAACCTGTTGGAGTCTGCAAAAGACCTGAAACTGGGACGGAGATTTATCTTCCAACAAGACAATGATCCCAAACATACAGCAAAATCTACAAAGGAATGGTTCACAAATAAACGTAACCAGGTGTTAGAATGGCCAAGTCAAAGTCCAGACCTGAATCCAATCGAGAATCTGTGGAAAGAGCTGAAAACTGCTGTTCACAAACGCTCTCCATCCAACCTCACTGAGCTCGAGCTGTTTTGCAAGGAAGAATGGGCAAGAATTTCAGTCTCTCGATGTGCAAAACTGATAGAGACATACCCCAAGCGACTTGCAGCTGTAATCGCAGCAAAAGGTGGCTCTACAAAGTATTAACGCAAGGGGGCCGAATAGTTTTGCACGCCCCACTTTTAATTTTTTTATTAGTTAAAAAAGTTTCAAAAATCCAAAAGATTTCGTTCCACTTCACAATTGTGTCCCAGTTGTTGGTGATTCTTCACAAAAAATAAAAATGTTATATCTTTATGTTTGAAGCCTGAAATGTGGCAAAAGGTTGAAAAGTTCAAGGGGGCCGAATACTTTCGCAAGCCACTGTACCTTAGTGTTTTGTATTGCACTAAAAAACTAATAAAAAAGATAAAAAAAAAAAAATAGAATGTATCTGCATATCTCACTCTCACAAATCCCCAAAATTAGGGATTTATGTATCAGTTTCTGATAATGGGCAGAGCCATACAATTCAATCCAGTGTGCCTCTGGGTCAACATCACACTCAGAACTGCAGGTTTTCAAAACAAATATAGCATTAAACTATACAAATGTGACACTTTTCATAAAAAATTAATTCATATTTGTTTCCCACAAAACTCACATAATTTTTATTATTGGTGCTGTACAATACATTCTCCTACTCCTGGCATTTCTGTTGATATGCATGATATCTGTAAATTATTTGTTGTTTGTACCCATAGTAGGGACAAGAAACAATAATGCTCGTTTCACTTTTTTATCCTATCTAAAACACACTGACAATAACACTGCCACTGGTGTTAACACTAAATCTGTTGACACTAAACTACTTTTTTAATCCTATCTAAAACACACTGACCCTGACCTTAGCAAACCCTGGTCTAACTATTTTATCTTAATTTTTGTATGCAGCCTTTTTAACTTTTTAAATTTACATTCTTCTCTTTTTTTTTCATGATTGTATTTCTGGTTGCCATCACAGTGGCGGCAAGGTCCCGCCTTGTTGTTGACTCCTGGGAATGATGACACACATCTCCCAGGAGCCAAGGCGCCGCAGGATATGCCGTACCTCATCGTCCTGTACATGAAGAAAAAAGAATACACCCTGAAAAGAAGGTAAAGAAAGCTTGAAAAAAATGTCAATGTTGTTCTTACTTGCTGGATTGAAGAGGATGATGCAAAGTAAAAAATGTGGGCGGAACTCCGCTTTAAGAAAATAACACCTGGTGAGATATTATTTAAGCACATACTGCTGGGCTGAAGCACATTGTATTTACAAAATGTAATATATACAGTATATAACTCTGTATATATATATTTTTTTTCAAAGTAGGGGAAAGCCGCACACAGTCTTCAATTAGTGCAATGCGATCTGGTCATCCCACTGACCAAACATAAGAAAAAGTCCAGAGGATCGCTGCACTTAAAATTTCTTTATTTAACCAAGGTTCAAACAAACATTACATGATGTGTAAGTTCATATTAAGTTTCAGGCTCACAAACTTACGCCCTTCTTCAGTCTTCTATATACAGTATATATATATATATATATATATATATATATATATATATATATAAAATGGTTTTGCACAGAGCAGCCCCGATCCTCCTTTTCCAAGGTCCCACGCCAGTGATCCTGGCTCCTCCCCTTCTCTGAGTGTGCCCATAGCAAGCTGCTTGCTATGAGGACACATGTGCATGCAGCCTCTCAATTCCCACTCTGTGTGTCCATAATACAGAGCTGGGCCCCACCCCACTCTCATACAACTGCTGTCTCTCAGCCAATGAGGAGTCAGGGACTCGGGAGAGCAGCCGCTCTCATGCACATCCCTGGATGCTGATCGGGTAAGTATTGGTGGGGCTGCAAAGGGGAGCTGCATACTGAAGGTTTTGCAGGTAAAAAACGCCGTAACCCCTAGAGCCACTTTAAGCCTATTTTCTATCTTCTTCACTGAAGTCAGCCTGTTCACAGTTCAGCTAATTACTGAACAGACTGGACATATTTGGCCAGTTTACCCACCTGAATCCCCACTTGCTGTTTATAAACAAACTGACCAAGGATCTGTCAATTCTCAGCAGTAGCACTACCACCTCTAAATGACAGATCCCAGGTGGTCTTCTGCTTGTAATCAAACTAGCTGGGAATACTGGGTGATTTATTTGAATAAATATGGTCATGAATATACTTGATGATAAAAGGTATGTATGGTTCCGGAAAGGGGGCCACACGCCCCTGCCCTCCCCATTTAATACATTTTCTTTCTGTTTGTCCCCAATGATCATTTGATTTTCAATGGCCTTTCTGCTATTTTCTTTTAAACTTTCACTTAGATTTTTGCCAGTCATGTTTCTTGTTACAGCTGTTATTGATTAATCACATTTTATTAGGTCCTTTGTATTTACACAAGTTCCACTCACAGCACGTAGATAGCATATTCACCTATACATTTATATTATTGTTAATGCAAAGCTTAAATTCATCCTCTAGAGTATTTCATAAAAGCAAGGTAGAAGATCCATATAGATGGATATTTCTACCTGTTCCTCCATAATGACTACTTTGTGCTATCGAGTTTTCCTCGTAGGCAGATATCTGCCCCATAGAAAAAAGAAAAAGAAAAAAAAAGGAAACAGAAATAAGAGAGAAAAGAAAAGGGAAAAAAGCACATACAAACATACACAAACCTGCGGGAAGCCCCCTCCCAAGCACCAAGCCAAGCAAAACAAAACAAAACAACTGGGCCGAGTCCAAGCCTCACACAAATACCTTAACTAAAGATAGTATCCCATAATTAATCCGAGGTGCCCACAATTCCAACTTATGATGGCATCCCTGTATACTTGCCAATATTTCCTCCATTCTCTTTAATTGATTTACTTCAGTAACCCACTCTTTAATAGTGGGAGCAACTCTTGTATTCCAGTGTCTGGGTATGATTATTCGCGCAGCAGTGATTAGGTAGGGGAGCAGTCCTTTCGTGGCCTCTCACATGGAGCCCAGATATATAGATAGTAGAGCTATTTCTGGAGATTTCTGATAAGATATGCCAGTGACAGAGGAGCAAATTTGAAATATAGAATCCCAAAATTCTTTAATGTGGGGACAAGTCCACCATACATGAATCATTGTACCTACATCTCTTCTGCAGCACCAACACTCCTTGGGTTAGATTTGAGAAATTCTGTGTAATCTCGCTGAGCATTTGTACACTCTAGTTAATATTTTATAGTTCTTTTCTTGTATGTAGGTTGAAGAGCTAGATTTTAAAGTTAATAAGAAAGCTTTCTTCCATTCTTCTACGGGATCAGATGGCCCAATTCTCTCTCCCAGTCTCTAGTGCAATACGAACTTAAAGGAAATGCACAGGATAAAAGTATACCATATAACATTGAAAAGTGCTGGAACACCCTGTATGCCCACTACAAAGAGACTCAAATGAGGTTAAGTCCCTGTGGAGTTAGGTCATTTTGGATAGGTGTCTGTAATAACGTTGAAGCTGATGAAACCACTGACCTGCATAATTGTGTTCAATAGTCGTTATCGTATTAAGTGCCTGAAGTCCTTTTGGTGCCAGAGCTTGTGTAAGGGGGGAAGGAGTTGGCCGTATCCATCGTAAGAACCTATCTGAGGACAAGCGAGGTGGAAATTCTGGATTACCCATTATCAGGGTTAATGGTGTTATTATTCTCTTTGTAATTCTTGGAAAAACTAAATATTTTTTCAGACTTCTAATTTTTAAAATGTAATTTTGTTAATATTTATGAATGGCTGTTTTAAAACTAGAAAGGAACATGGGTTTTATATTTAGCTTAATTAGCCTGCTTGCACATAAGAATAAACAGCCTAAATTAGCTTTGAAGGACACTCACTACCTCCTCTAGATTTGATTTAGAATAGAATACTCAGAAACTTGTATAAAAAGATGCAAATGCATTCCCATGGCATATTCCATATTACAGAGTTATGTAATTAAGCTAGACAACTACAATGTAGTGTTACATTTGAATACACAAGGTACAATCATACATTTGTACAAAAGAGGTATTCCTTAGGTGTGGTTTTAGGGTTTGGGCTGAAGAGAATATAAAGTGGGAATGGGATGTACACAATAGGGTTCAGAAATCAGATAGGTAGGTGTTGTGTATAATATAACCATGGTATTCTTCTATTTAAAGTAAAGAAGAAAACCCTGGGAATAGGAAAGAGCTCTGGAACCCCGTAACTCAGCACTTGCTCAAATACTCAGGTGGTTTCCTTTAGAAACTGGATTGCTTCAATCCATCATATATTACTTCTTGATAACTTAGGGAGTATTCAAATCCTTTGCAGACCTATAAAATGTACACCACTTGCCGGACTCCAAGTCGTTTTAACATTTACAAGTTAAAGAATTACTTTCTGTCCACTGCACGCCTTGATGGGGGTAACCTAACTCTCATATCCTGTGAATCAAAGTGTAAAAATGATCCACATTTAGAGGGACTGCCTCTCCCCTCCCTCCTATATAATACTCTAACCACTAAACTAATACCAAATCTGTTGAATTATGTCTGAAAGAGAGAACAGGACCTGCATTTACCTATAGACTATAACCATTGGGACTAGAACTAGAATTAGCGCATGTCACCCCAGGTTCTTCTGTGCACTATTTCCATGGTTGTTCAGATATTGGCTCATTTATTCATATCTGGTCGACCTTTCAGTGGTCAAGTGTTTTTGGCAGCAATATTGCATCCTACATGCTATTTTTCACCCAACATCCCCTGCTAAATCCAGGTAAAACCCTGCTCAACTAAAAACCTGAAGAGATCTTCAAATCTCGTTACACTCCTGACCTTTGCCCTCACTGGTGCAAAACAAGTTATAGTGAAAACATATACCAACATTTAAAGACAAGACATACCAAAACATATCCCTACATTTAAAGTTAAATCCCAAGTCCACTAACTAACAAAAAACTGACAGCTCAGCTCCAATGCAACCTGTCAAATTTCCATCATATCTGGGATTTTTAGATCTCTACTGTATGTATCTTTCATAAAATTTTGACTGCCAGACACACGGGGGTCAATTCACTAAGAGTTAAATAATGCTAACAAAATGTGGTAAAACGCATGCAGAAAGAATTGTGCACATGTTCAATTCACTAGGAATTGTGTGCTAAATAACTACTGTGGTACATTATCGTTAATGCGGTAATTACTGCATATTTTAGTTTCAATCGTTTTTATTGAATTTTTTATTAAACAAACGAAAAGAGTAAACAAAATATAACAGAGTCTTGCAGTTACATTCAACATAATATCATGCTAAAGGATACATATCCATGTGTGTGACGATTCAAAAGGAAAAACACATATCATACTATTTAGACATCTGAATATTTTGGGCCTCTTGTAATCTCTTTCTAGCTCTCTCTAGATCAGGGGTCTCAAACTGGCGGCCCTCCAGCTGTTGCAAAACTACAAGTTCCATGAGGCATTGCAAGGCTGACAGTTACAAGCATGACTCCCACAGGCAGAGGTATGACGGGACTTGTAGTTTCACAACAGCTGGAGGGCCGCCAGTTTGAGACCCCTGCTCAAAAAAGTATAATAGAGAGTTTAGGTAAAAGTATTCTGAGTACTTTCCGAGTGCAAACATTGCTAGTGCAACACATTCCAGAACTACATGTGCCCGTAAGGGGAGGAAAATCCATCAACAGATTCTTTAGATGAACCAATGGGAGGGAGGGATATGATTACCTTTGGAAGATTATCAGTTATGGTATAGATTATAGACCATGACCCATGGCATCCATTTTTGTTCAAATGTGTGCAGGGAGTGGCTGAGACCTGCTATGTGTTTTTCACATGAGCACTGGACATTAAAGAGGAGTTCCACCCAGGGGGGCCGTCAAAAAAAAAAAAATTAAAAGTCAGCAGCTACAAATACTGCAGCTGCTGACTTTTATTTGGACACTTACCTGTCCCTGGGTCCAGCGATGCGGGGGATCGAAGCCCCGCTCGTCCCCCCCTCTGCTCGTCAGCGCCGGCATTTCAACTGTGGGCGCTGGGCTGTGGCTTCACAGCCTGGCACCCACTGCGCATGTGCGAGCGGCGCCGCGCGCCTTGATTGGCCGCTCAATCACCTGGGACCTGTAATGGGTCCCAGATGATTGACAGGAGGGAGGGAGCAGAGCGGAGCCCTTCCTGTGCCAAGGGGGAAGTGATGTCACCAGCCCAGGCTAAGGAACAGGCAGACTACGGGGGACCACCTAGCAACAGGCATTTAGAGGTAAGTGAAAAAAAATAAATATCCAAATGTTTTTTTGTTTTTTTTTTTAGAATTTTTCCAGGTATTTTTGTTTTTGGGTGGAACCCCACTTTAAGTCTACTTATAACTTCAGATGCATTCAGGGCTGCTGTCTGCTTCCAGTTGCTTGTTATTGTCATTCAAGCTGCTATTAATATGTGTGAGATTATCGTTGAGTATGGTTTGGGGAAGCTGTCCAGATGCATTCCAAAGAGGGCTAAGGCGTGACATGGAGTAGTGGATATTCCGGTTATCTGTGAGATTAGGTTTAACACTGGGTTCCAAAAGCTCTTAAAACTTTTGCACGTCCACAGGGTATGATACATGTCACTGACTTGCCCACACTGGTGCCAACATAAGGGTGAGGTGTCAGGAAACATTTGTTTAAGTTTGGCTGCCATCATGTACCATCTATAGACAATCTTTATAGCATTTTCCCAGTGTGCTGAACAATGGGAAGAGCTAAGAGTCGTAGAAAGTGCCTTGTTCCAGTCTTTGAGTATTTTGTCTGTACTTTTGCCCATTTAATAATCTGAGAAGGTTTGATTTCAGAGTGATGATCGTTTAGGTGTTTGTAGAACCAAGTTATGCCTTTTCTAGGAGGCAATGTGTTGCTTTAGAATGACCAAATGGTGTTGTTGACATTTGTGTATGAGGGAGGGTAGCATCTATGGAAATGTTTTATTTGTACCGCTCTATATAGAGTTTTAGTGTTCTTAGATGTTAGCATCCCTTCTAGAGTTAGATATCCTAATTGGGACCCTGAGCTTACAGTAATGAGAATAAGGGTATTAAATGTTCATACTCCGTTAGAGTTATGCTTATGGCCCTAGAGAAATCATTGTGAGGTATCTTCCAGAGTGTAGCTGTCCAGGCCTCCAGAGATGCCTGGATTGTTGCGATTTTAGGTATGTATATTTTTTGGTGTGTAGCTGACGCAATTATTTGGAAGGGTAGGTCTCTGTTTAGTAGGATGGTTTTCTCAATACTGACCCATTATTTAGAAGGGGTGGATTTGAACCAAGCTCTAAGTTGGTCTAATAGAGTTGCCCTGTGATACAGCTGGACATTTGGCATAATTCCTCCTCTTTGGTGTTTGTATCTATACAGGATACTGCGTGCTATTCTTAGTTTGCCTGATTTCCATAAATACACATTCATATACTTATTTAAAGTTGAGAAGAAGTTAGTTCGAAGGGTGATGGGGATAGTACGGAAATGGTAAAGTACCTTTTGAAGAGATAGCATTTTGAATGCCGTAATGCGGCCTACTTTCTGTAGCTGTGAAGGTCCTGTTTGATATTCTGCAAGAGTTTAGGGAAGTTAGCTTTGTATAGTATGGTTATAGGAGAGGTTAACATGATACCCAGATAGTCAATTGATTTATTGTCCAAGACATATGGGAACTCCTGTTTTAAAAGTTTGATAGCTGGTTTACCAATACCAATGGGGAGAATAGATGACTTGGTTATATTTATTTTGTAATATGAAATCACCCCAAATTTTTTAATTTCATCATGTACTGTTCTCAGGAAAGGAGCAACGTCTAGAGTCAGGAGGACATGATCTGCAAAGAGCCCAATTTTGTGTGGATAGTCTGCTATATTAATTCAATGTATTTGGGGATTTTCCTGATGGTTCCATTATAAGGATGAAAATAATTGGGGATAAAAGACACCTCTGTCGAATCCCCTTAGTAGCTGAATACATTTTGGTCTAAATGTATGACAAAAATTTAGTTTATTGGATATTTTTTATAAGAAGTAGAACATGTTCACTTTGCAAAGTGAGTTTTGACGTCGCATAGGAATTTACACTTAGCTTAGTGAATGGGTTGAAAATTCACTTTTAAAAAAATAGCTAATCAGATGCAATAAAATGATTGATTGTTTTAAGTTAGCATATAATAAAATTTATGAAACTGCGCTTAAGGTGAAAAAGAAAAGCTGCTTGCACCATTATAGAATACATTATACCATTGAATTCAACATATAAAATCATGTGCTGGGGGCGTGGCTTGGCGCGCGGCTTGGATGGCAGCTTAGCAGAGGAGCTCCGGCAATCACACAGCCTTACCCCCTAACAACCCGGCACCGAGACGCAAATGCCAAGCAAAAAGCTTTACAGCACCCAACAGATATGTTCCCATCGCGGGCAGACACCATCCGCCGCAAGGAACATTACAGATCTGTTTATTCAGAAATCTGCAGCAGGCCGCAGCGTGGCGGGACTGAAGATGGCGCCGACACAATACCATGAGGAGGAGTGCAGCGGTGACTCAGACTCTGCCGAGGAGGTTGCAGGTAGGGGGAAATCCAAATCAGACAAACCCCTGACTTATGCAGATATGTCCTGCTTTACAGCGGACATAAAGTCCACTTTCTCAGCCGCAATCACTGACCTAAAAACTAATCTGGTTGTTCTCACCGAGAAGCTAGCAGCAACAGGGCAAGCAGGAAGACAGAGAGACAAGGCTATACACAGGCTGGACAAGGTTTCTATCTCTCATGCCCAACATTTTATTGATATGAACAGGCACTTAGAGGACCTTGACAACAGGGGCAGGAGGTCCAATATAAGGGTGAGAGGGATTCCAGGGACTGTTGATACTGACCAAATTGTCCCTGCTCTCCAAAGAGTGTTCAATAGCCTGTTAGAGAGGCAAGAAGACACAGTAATTGAATTTGTTCGGGCACATAGGGCCCTCAGACCTAGGGGCCAGGATATAGGCCCGCCTAGAGATATAATTTGTTGTCTTCAGAACTTTCAGCTAAAGGAGGAAATAATGCGTAAAGCAAGGAGGAATGAAAGAATCGTCTTTAACGGAGAAAGTATAATGCTCTTCCAGGACTTGTCACAGATTACTCTTAAAAACCGCAGGGCTCTGTGTCCCCTACTGCACAAGTTGAGAGACAGAGACATGAGATATACTTGGTGCTTTCCCTTTGCGCTCGTTGTCTCTGCTAACGGTCACCAGCATATACTGCGTACTCCGGCAGATCTCCCAGACTTTTGTGCTGGACTAGGGCTGGACTATGTGGAGCTGCCAGACTGGTATGCGGATTTTGCGTTATCTCCTATTGACAGGATGCTGCCACACTCCCCATTTTCCACACCGGAGAAAAGTCCCAAGAAAATGAAATATGGTAAAGCAGGAGGATCTAAAGCAGGCACTCCAAACCCGAGACCCACGCCACTACGGGATCGAGTTGAGGGATAGATGGTTGCATGGGCTGTTTACCATGGCTCCTACTTACAAACTCTTTTGCATTGCAAGAGACTTCCTTACCCATAGACCTACCCCCATACCACAGTCTCCTGATCAGTGAATTGGACTCAACCCCACACAAGGTCTATCTAGATCTGTTTAAGTTTCAGGATCTTCCTCGTCAAGTTGACCGCAGTTATGAGACTCGGGCACTATATGAAGATGATGTCTTGATAGATAATAGAAGTAGTATATGCACATGTTTGGTTTTTTTGTTCTATGACATAACAATTTCACGGAACCAGACCAGCTTGGTCTGCTAAGGTTGACAAACAGGAGATAGTTGGGTAGATAGTTAAGATATCCACAAGGGAGGGTTCCCTGTCAGGAGCTAAGTTGGGGTAAGGAGGTCACTAAGCAGCGTCTTGCTCCCTATTGGGGGTTGACGGCTCGGTGGCCCACAAGTCAGTGGAATGGTTGGGTTGTTTATCATAGTTTTTACAATTGTGCACTTAAGGCTGTGTGTTGCCTAAAGGCTTATTTCGCCTTATTTTGGTAGTTTTTTATTTTTTATATTTACCACTCTTTGGTTCCGTATTTTTTTTTGTGCTCCTCAATTTGACGGTCTGACTCTCCGAGTGGCCGCCTCCCTCTTTCCCACTAAGTGACCTGGCCTCACAGCAGTGTCCCAGAATCACTACAGTTTCTCTAGATAGGGCTCTATCTAGAAGTTTATCAAAACTCTCTTTTTACTGTTTTGTCTTTCTTCTCTTTCTTTTAGGGGTTTAACCTCCCTGGCGGTATGATTATTTCAGATTTTAGGTGCTGAAAGCGGTACCATTATTTTGCACCGAAATTTGGCATTTTATATTGTAGGCCTGTAATTCTTAGGAATAGTTCACTTAAATCTGTCCAAACAAGAGTCTAGTAGACATCCCGGGTATGATAAAGTTTGAAAAACGAAATAAAAATGTATAATATAATAAATAACTATAAATAATTATAACAAATAGTAATATAATAATAATAAAAATTATATAATAATGTAATCAAATCAAAAACACTGAAATTTGCTCAGTTGCAGAATTGTCGCTTTCGTTACTTTTAGTGTTTGATGACGGATCTCCTCACAAATCACTATCGCTCAATTCTGCAAGTGATTATAATTTATTATCGCTTTTTTCTAGCTGGTCTAAAACCACTTTTGATGTAAAGTGACAGTTTTGGTTGCTATGGACAATCTCCAGTTTCCTGGCAGAAAGAACAGTTTTATATATATAAAACTGCATGCAGGACACTGGGCAGACCACTAGGGACAAAGGGGATGTGTAGTTATTTGATACAGTACTGTAATCTGTAAGATTACAGTATGCTGTATCTGTACTGTGTGTTTCACTTTTGAATTTACCGCCGAACTCCGTCCCCGTGCGTCGCAACGCTCGCAGGGAACGGAGCTCGGCACTGTGAATCGAGCGAGACACAGCGGCTCGCCGATCACAGCGGGGAGACATCGCAGGATCCAGGAGACAAGGTAAGTAAACTCTTCCTGGATCCTGCGATGCAATCCCGAGTCTGGCTCGGGGATACCGCTTTTGGTATGAAAAATCCACCCCGAGCCAGACTCGGGAATACCGCCAGGGAGGTTAAAAGCCACATTGCCCTCCTGATTGAAGAATTTAATTGACCTATTAGTGTTTCCTCCAGACACTCCGGTACAAAGCCACTCCTGAGTCTGCATCATGGCCTACGCCTTCTTGGGTCGTAACCCCACGGTGATCTCACACAACGTGAGGGGACTGAACATCCCGGAAAATCGCGCCACATTGCTCAGGGAACTCAAAAAAGATAAACTGCATTTTGTGCTGTTACAAGAGACGCACTTTAAAACCCACCATGTACAAAGACTCACTGACTCAAATTTTACTAGGGCATTCCATGCCACCAATGACCTTGCAAAATCCAAAGGAGTTTCAATACTGGTAAGCAAGGATGCACCTTTTGAGCTGACAGAACAACTGACAGACACGGAGGGTAGGTTCCTTTTTTTGAAAGGGAAATACAGAGGTGCAACCATTACGATAGCAAATGTATATTTTCCAAATAAGGCACATGCGTCCTTCTGTAAACACGTAGTGTAACAGCTTCAGGGATTTGCTGCGGGGTGCCTGATACTGGGAGGGGACTTTAACATCCCATTGAATCCACTATCAGACACCTTCAATGGTGGCACTTGTATCAGATATAAGACACTCAAATACATTAAATCACTCTTACACTCTCTTCAACTAGTTGACGCCTGGAGATTCCTCAATCCAGATGGCCGTGACTGCACGTACTACTCGATCCCACACGAGAAGTATACCCGCTTAGACTATCTTTTTATCACTCAGAATGACCTGCCTATCTTAACTGATGCCCGCATAGGGATACAGTCCATATCAGACCATTTACCAATTGCTCTCTCACTGGACTTGACCAAAACTCCCACGAAACCGCAGACATGGAGACTTAATTCCTCCACCCTTACGGACCCGACTTTCCTATCCGAATTAATGGCTTCTCTCACAAACTACTTCAAACTCAACTTAACACCAGGGATGGACCCTCTAGTTGTATGGGAGGCACACAAATGTACCATCAGAGGGGAACTAATGAAAATAGGAGCCCACCGCAAATGACAGAGGGAGATTGAAATAAAAAGATTGACGGATCTAAGCCATAAATTAGTAACCTTACACAAACAATCCCTATCAGTGAAATCGGCAACAAAGTTAATAGAAAGGACCTACAGCACATTTTAGACACCAGGTCCAAACGCTTTTTGTTCTTTAAAAAAAGATTTACTATGAATCGGGCAATAAAGCGGGGAGGTCCTCAGCTAGGGCCCTCAGGGAACATACGTTTAGCAATACAATAACGGGCATCAGACGTACAAACGGCTCACTGGATGTTTCGACAGAGGCCATAGCGAAGCACTTCCATGCTTTTTACACTTCTCTCTATAACCTACCGCAGCAACATCGACAACCAGATATGAAGGGAGATAGGGTTCACGTTGTCAGAGACCTCCTTAAAAACAGCGAATTCCCCTCACTGGATACCTTAGATGCCAATTCACTTGAAGACCCGATAGACTCAAATGAGATTAGGAATGCTGTCAAGCATCTGAAGCTGGGTAAGAGCCCGGGTCCGGATGGCTTCACAGCTATTTACTACAAAACTTTCATAGATCTCCTGGTGGATCCGTTGGTGGCGGCCTTGAACTCCTCATCACAGCCTAGGGAGGTGACTCCAGATTGGCTCTCAGCATTTATTACGGTTATAGCAAAACCAGGTAAGGACCCCTCTGAGTGTGCAAGCTATCGTCCCATATCCTCAGTAAACTTGGATGTGAAAATCTTTGCAAAAATACTCGCTGACAGACTCCTACATAAATTGATTGGCCCTGAGCAAGTGGGATTTATGTCAGGCCGTGAGGCTAAAGATAATGTAATCAAGTCGTTGTTATTGATCCACTCAGCTAGATCGAGCAGCGTCGGGGGCATTCTTTTGTCCACGGACGCGGAGAAGGCCTACGATCGTGTGGCTTGGGATTATATGCTGGCCACGTGTGGACATGTGGGTTTGGGTCCCAAGATGTCGGCGTGGATCTCAACTCTTTATCAAAGCCCCACAGCGAGGCTAAAAATTATTGGCACACTTTCGGAGAGGGTCCACATCACAAACGGCGCGCTACAAGGATGCCCTTTGTCGCCTCTTCTGTTCATCCTATCGCTGGAACTGTTCATAAGAACAATAAATGCTGATCCCTCTATAAGAGGTTTTGCGGTAGCGGGCAGGGAGTTCAAGGTGGCCGCAGATGATTTGCTATTTTTCTTGACTAAACCTCTCGTCACATTGCCCAATTTGATTAAAGCTTTCACACATTATGGATATATATCAAATCTAAAGATAAATTACTCTAAGTTGGAAGCTATGAATGTGACTCTAACAAACCAATCCCTCAAAAACACCATGGAAAATTCTCCTTTCAGGTGGGACCCCAAATCCTTGAAATATTTAGGCATTAAATTGACACCACAAATTCACACAATTTTTGAGCATAACTTCCCTACCTTACTTAAGGCCATTGAGAGGGATCTAGACAAGTGGCACGCTGGTTTCTTTTCCTGGTTTGGACGCGCAGCCATTGTAAAAATGACCGTTCTCCCCCGCATGCTTTATTTTTTGCGCACATTGCCAGTCAAGTTACCCCGTAGTATGTTTAACACTTTACGTGTAATGCTCTTGAGGTTCATTTGGGCTCACAAAAAGTCAAGAATTAATTATGAAACCCTACTTAGAATGAAGGATTAGGGGGGGTTGGGACTACCCAACTTTAGGGATTACTACTTGGCCTCGCATTTTGCAAGGATAATAGTTTGGCACTGTCATCCAGACACCAAAGATTGGGTAAATTTGGAGAGGGACCTCATTGGCTTCCCTTTGAAATTCTCTCTGTGGATTCCGTGAGCATCATATCCAGACGTCCTGAAATGTCACCCACTGACAGGAACCACATTGAGACTACTTCACGAGATGCCCGAAAAATCGGAATTCACCTCATCACTTGGTCCAATTAGACCTCTTAAAGATAATTCAGATTTTCCTCCAGGCATGGGCAATTCTCAACTTATGTCACCTTCCCACAACAAACCACTTTTAGCAAAAGATTGCTATTGTCAATCTCAAATTAAAGATATTGTCACCCTCAGAAAAGAAAAAAACCTTCCTAACATACCTTTCTGGGCATATCTATAAATCCGCAGTTATCTCCACAGTAAAGCACAATTGGGCAACTTCTCCAGACGGAATTTGAGTCGGTGTGTCACACAGGTGAAATAATGGGCAGAACAACCTCAATTGCATACACTTGGTTGCAGAAGGATAAGGGACCGGCGGATGGCAGGCTCAGGAGGCGGTGGTCAGATGCTTTACAGGTAATAATAACACCCAAACAATGGAGGAACACATGTATTTTATCACATAAGTGTTCCATAAGTACTAAAATGCAGGAAACCGCTTACAAATAGTTGACACAGTGGTACATTACACCAGTGAAACTACACAAATGGAATCCACAAGTCACGGATAGATGTTGGAGATGCATGGAAGATACAGGATGTTTGTTCCACATTTGGTGGCAATGCCCTAAAATCGCTACATATCGGAACAAAGTGATTGACCTGACCATACTAATCACAGAAACCTCTTTACCACTGGACGCCGCATGTTGTCTGTTGTATATAACAAAATGCCCATTGAAGAAATACAAACACTCCCTCACAAAACACCTCCTTAACGCAGTGAAATCCCTAATTCCAATTTATTGGAAATCCCCCCGGGTTCCAACTGTAGTTGAGTGGCTGCTCAGAGTCACAGAAATCTATGAAATGGAGGACACCCTAGCCCAATCCAGTGAACAGGTTGAGAGGTTTCATGTGACTTGGCAACCATGGAATGTTTTCAAATATTCGAGGGCCTTTGCAGACATTACAACCAACAAATAGTAGGTCTGGGTACTGGCTGGGTGGCATACCTGTGATGTTAGGTCATAGTATGACACACAGTTGTAGGGCGATGTGGCTGGGGCTCCCCGCCCCCCCCCATCTTCTCTTTCTCTTTTACTTATATACTTGCTTCTTCTTTTTTCCTTTCCTCAAAAGATAGATAGTCAAGTCAGGGATCATTATATACCATTTTTGTATGATGCTACCTGGTGCAAAGCATTGGGACAAGATTGTTTGTGTTTAACAGCTTTATTGGAAATATTTTGATTATCCTTCCAGCAATAGTATACGTTAGATTTAACTTAAGGGTGAACATACATACCTCGAGATTTACTAAGTATACCATGTATGGATTATTGTCACAAATGAAGCTTTCCTGATTTGTACTGATTTAACTTTGTTTCCTTAATGAAAAAAAATAAAATCATGTGCTGCATCAATCCTCAAAAAAAATAGCAAATTATTCCACATAGACATTGTCACGGAACGTCCCACACTCCGCTTGAGTGCTTCCGTCATATACCGCTTCCTAAGTTCTGGAACACGAGTACAATGGATCTGGCTATAGGAACCCCAAGAACTAGACAACACCAGTCTTGGAGTACATCAGAACTAACTTTTATTTGAGATCTCACACACATTTATACACCAGGATGACTCAAAGCTAACCTAATTAACATGAGCTCCAATAGGAGTCGTCCCGTCTCCTACATTGTATGGAGGACAATGTCATTAGCTCATTCAATTAACATAAGCACAAGTTGACACCAGCATCTCCTCACATGATGTGTCCCAACAGAATGAATCAGTCTTATCAGCAGGGGGCTGCTGGAGGAACCCCCCCTCCCTCTTCAGGGACACAGATCCACAGCAAGGAGTCCCCATACAATATATACATGACTGAGTCCGATTAATACAGTTCAGACTGGATTTCTCATTCACCTCAAATGCTAGGGCCCATAATCGGTGGGCAACAGGCCCGCACACAGTCCTCTCCAACAGCCTCTGCTCCGGCCAGGTCCGTGACATTTCTCCCCTTTCGGCAGGAGACTAACATAGGAGGAGACCCCAGACGGGTTGACTCCGAAGTTAGCCAGTAGTTCCAGTCCTCTACTGCCTGTACCCACACAGTACCCCAAACAAATTATTCCAAACAGTGTGTTACTCACCCAGCCATCCTCTGCCTCTCTCAGAGAACATATCTGCCGCTGGGGAGAGGCCCGGACTGGCCCTTCTCCCTGGAATCCTTTCTGCCGCTGGAGAGAAGACAGTGGGACTGGGCTCACTCCATCCTGCTGTTGGGGATCTGGGCCCACTGCCCAGCATCCCTGGGGTATACAGGTGGGGACTGAAGCCCCATCAACCGACACCAGATCAAGCTGCAGTTGTGAGGTGATGACTGCATTCTCTCCTTGGATCCTGATCTGCAGCTCGCGATAGACTGCCACCTCCTCACCTTGGGCCTCCACAATTGCTGCAGGTGTGGGGCAGAGGTCTTGGACCCTCTGTCCGGTTGCCAGCACTTCTGCTGGGGGTTTGCCAGGTGGTTCCTCCTCTACAGAAACGTCTATTAAATCCCCAGTCTCTGGAAGTGGTAAAAGTGTGGGACAGAGGTCTTGGACCCTCTGTTCAGTTACCAGATCTTCAGCTGGAGAAGTTTGTTTTAACTCCATAGATGCTGCTGGCAGAAAATCACATGTCCCTGTC
Organism: Lithobates septentrionalis; assembly: GCA_037952835.1. Taxonomy (NCBI): domain Eukaryota; kingdom Metazoa; phylum Chordata; class Amphibia; order Anura; family Ranidae; genus Lithobates; species Lithobates septentrionalis. Next base: position 564,420 of record JBBDGP010000091.1, on the reverse strand, counting down.
AGTGTTGTGGGAGAAAGGCCGACTACCTCTTCTCTCAAGAAGGCCGAAGCCACTGTTGGTGCTGGGCAGAACACAGTGAACTTTGGCCCTGATAGCAGCTCTTCTGCTGGAGGCTCATCAGGTTGTTCTTCCTCAGCAGAAAAGTCTATCAAGTCCCATGTCTCTGCAACTGATGTCTGGGGATAGAGGTTCACCATCTCCTGTCCATGGAACCCAGAAGATGTTATCAGTGCTGGGCAGAGGTTAGCAGAGCTCTGCCCTGTTGTCAGCACTTCAGGTTTGGGGACGGCAATCTCCGGATTTTCCACTGCCGATTCTCTGGCATGCTGCTGAACTTGTTCTAGCAGTTTCCTGTATGCCCTTTCCAGATGCTGTTCCTTCCTTAGCAAATGGTCCAGATCAGGTTTGAGCTCTGAGACCCCTGCAAGACTGAGCATAGACTCTCTATAGTCTCTCATGTCCTCAAGGTCAGGTTCCCCCTCATCGCCAAACATAAAAAGATCTGTAAGGTTCTCCCACAGCAATCCAGGGCCGCCAAAGTCATATCCCTCCGGAGAGCATTCTGTTGTCTCCCCTAAATATCCCTCCTCTGCGTGCCATTGCAGAGCCCGATACCGATTGTCCAGCTCTATCTCCTGCTGGACCAACCTGTCCAACTCAGTCACCCATTGCTCCTGGGGCTGCTCTCCCAGGAATGCCATCCGCAATGCCCGTTGGTCACTGGCCCGTTGCTCTTGGGTTGGAAAGCACTTGCCCTGTTTTATACCAGCGAGACGGAGGGCTGCAATCCAGAGCTCCACCCGAATCAGCTGCCTGAGCTCCAGGCATTCATCCTCAGACACAGTCCTGGTGTACGTTGAAAGGATGATCCGCAGCAGCCCCGGGAATTCTGATGCCAGGTCCATATCTCCGCTGGGGTGACTGAAGTCTGCTATGCTGATCTTGGATCCAGTTGGAGGTTTGGATGTCCCAGACTTCAGGAAGCTATCCCACTGCTTGCCACCAATGTCACGGAACGTCCCACACTCCGCTTGAGTGCTACCGTCATATACCGCTTCCTAAGTTCTGGAACACGAGTCCAATGGATCTGGCTATAGGAACCCCAAGAACTAGACAACACCAGTCTTGGAGTACATCAGAACTAACTTTTATTTGAGATCTCACACACATTTATACACCAGGATGACTCAAAGCTAACCTAATTAACATGAGCTCCAATAGGAGTCGTCCCGTCTCCTACATTGTATGGAGGACAATGTCATTAGCTCATTCAATTAACATAAGCACAAGTTGACACCAGCATCTCCTCACATGATGTGTCCCAACAGAATGAATCAGTCTTATCAGCAGGGGGCTGCTGGAGGAACCCCCCCTCCCTCTTCAGGGACACAGATCCACAGCAAGGAGTCCCCATACAATATATACATGACTGAGTCCGATTAATACAGTTCAGACTGGATTTCTCATTCACCTCAAATGCTAGGGCCCATAATCGGTGGGCAACAGGCCCGCACACAGTCCTCTCCAACAGCCTCTGCTCCGGCCAGGTCCGTGACAGACATATAGTATAAAACAGTGATTGGACTGAAAAAATAGCGATTCATTTTGCATAATCACTATCTTTTCTGTACAATCATGTTTTGGATGATTTATTATATATCTACAGTATATGGATTAATTTGATAATTATTTTGGAATTAGCATAGCACTATATGTTTTTGTATGTTTTGGTTAGCATAGGTTATGTTCATTTACTTAGCTATGGGAAAATGCCCTTGCAAAGTGAAAATTCACTTTTCCAAATGAACAGCCTAAGCAAAGCAATCTCAGTATAATCTTTATATATTTCACTTTGAGTTTAGAGAAAGTCTACAAGCAGTTTATGCATATTTTAAAACTATACCATTCTCTAAGTCCTGTGCTAGCCTATGACAGAACATAAAATAGAGATTATGTTTAAAAGTAAGCTTTCACATAGCAATATGCCTGCCTTAATGGAAGAAGACTTCTCATTCAGATAAATCTGAGGCTTTTAAAATAACTTCTTTGCTTAGATTACTATTCATTTTTACACTTATATGAATGCTGCTGAATAATTAGCAGTTTTTGCTACCTATTATTTATTTCCAAATACATAGCAGGTTGCAGTTGCTGAAAGGAACTGTTCTCTGCTTTGTGGTAGTGCCTTTAATTGCTAATGTATAGAGCTTGGCAAACGGTTTGGGCCGAGCAAATGTTATACCCCATCATCACCTATTCGCCCTTTAGGCAAATACTTGAAATGCATGGCGTTCAGCAGGTATTCATACTGCACAGTGCATTCTAAGCCTTTATTGGGCAAAACTTTGCCAAATCAGAGCACAGTGAATATCTGGTTGTTAAGGAGTGGGGCTGGGAAGCTGGCCACGGTGTCCCTAACAACCAATGAGTCTTCACCTGTCAATGGGCTGCCCCGCTGACAGCTGAATAAAAAAACAAAACATTGTCGGCAATAAAAAGTAAAAAAACTGGCACCCCCTGTCCATACCAGGCCCCATACCAGACTCTTATCTGAGCACGCAGCCTGGCAGGCCAGGAAACAGGGGGACGAGCGAGAGCCTCCACTCCTGAACCATACCAGTCCACATGCCCTCAACTTGGGGGGGGGGGGATGGGAGCTTTGGGGCAAGGGGCTATGCCCCTATGGCTATGGGCACCTTGTTCCCATATTGATGGGGATAGGGGGTATCTTCCCCACAACCCTGGGCTGTGGTTGTGGGGGTTTGTGGGCAGGGGGCTTATTGTAAAATTGAAGCCCCCTTTAACAATGTACCCCTACTCATTCACAAAATAAGTGACAAAAGTAAATAAAAACTGTAAACAGATTTTTCAAAATGTCCCCCGATGTAGATCCGCCGCCACTGCCAGACCCAAAAAAAGAAAAAAAAAAGGTGGCTCTGCCCCCCTTACCTATATGAGAACTGTAAAATGGCAGAGCCTGCAGTAGGTGGTCAGCCTTCATTGACAGGGGAACATTTTTTCTTTATTTATTTTTCAGGACCGGCGGTGGCAGCAGGTGGTGGAGCTACATCAGAGGAGTTGTTTCTTTATTTTTAAAATAGAGGAGTTGTCAAAAACCTGTCTACTGTTATTGTTTATTTTTTACATTTTTTTGGTGAATGGGTAGGGGTACAATGTACTCATTCACATGGGGGGGCGGGATCTGGGGGTCCCCTTGTTAAAGGGGCCCATCTCTACTAATGTATGCAGAATCACTTGCCGACCACAATATGTATATATATATAGGTTGTTGTGGTTTGCAAGTGGTTTACTGGTCATAACACGGTATCTTTTTTTTGGGCCCATGGCTGACTTTCTGATGAAAGCAATCTGAGTGGCTCATTAGCTACTGGATCGCTTTCCAAAGTGGCAGGGGGGATGCCCACCACCTCTCACTGATATTTTTAGGGCTTACCATTGTGCCTGAGAAACGATCTGACAATGTGACTGGCTGGTCACAGAGGCAATGAGAGACTAGATTTCCTCTAAGGCCTTGGAGGGTCGGAGCAATGTCATGACGTCACTTACGTCTAGAGCAGAAGTAAACTATTTTTTGTTAAAGCAAAAGGTCAAAAAATGTTCTTTTGATCTTTTGCTTTTAAAGGTAAAGGAAATATTTGGGGTCTTTTTGACTTCAGATCTCTCCATAAAGAGGACGTGTCATCCTTATATCTAAGGGATGTAAATTCCTTGTAATAGCAAAATAGGGATCAAAAAGGGGACAGTGTAGAAAAAAAAAAAAAGGAAAGAAGAAAAAAATTGTTTAAAGTGCCCTCATCCCTCCATGCTCGCATACAGAAACGAACACATACACAAGTTGTTCATGCATATGTAAAAGGTGTTTGCACCACACATGTGAGGTATCACCATGAACAATAGAGTGAGAGCAATAATTCTAGCACTAGACCTCCTTTGTAACTCTAAATAGGTAACCTGTAAAAATGTTTAAAGCATCGCCTATGGAGATTTTTAACAGGCAAAAGAAACCCCCTAAGTTGTTCATGCATATGTAAAAGGTGTTTGCACCACACATGTGAGGTATCACCATGAACAATAGACTGAGAGAAATAATTCTAGCACTAGACTTCCTTTGTAACTCTAAATAGGTAACCTGTAAAAATGTTTAAAGCATCGCCTATGGAGATTTTTAACAGGGAAAAGAAACCCCCTAATAGTGGACTTTTTAGGCACATAAGAGATTTATAAAATATTTAAAGTGCAAATAAATTTTATTAAATGTAAACAGTAAAAAGTACAGTAATATAACATATACTGTTAGGAATGCATATTAGACGTTTTATTGTACATAACATGATATAGATGCTCTTGCCCCGACGCATTTCGGAGTGTATGTATCTCCTTCCTCAGGGGTGGGTGTGAGCTAGAAACATTTGTGCCCCTTTGAAGGCGTCATCTATGACGAAACATGTAGGTCGTGGCTACGCACTGTACGCCATCACGTTGTTCGCCTCATGTTATTGTACACGGGTGTTCGCTTTGTATGCCGGCTTTTTAACATTTTTATCAACACTGTATGGCGGAGATGTGCTCTCTGCTTTTATGAAGCAAAAAACTATTTTAATTTTACTACACTATTGGAGCTTGTCTTTTGCCCCCTTTTGCATTCACGGCTCTTGGGATCAGTGAGTGCCTCCTTCTAGGCTGACACGCTGGAACTGCCTCCTGTTGGAATGCGGCACACATCTGTGGATTCAGACGCCGCCATCCATCTGTCCCCGCAGAGGGCTGTATCTGCACGCGGATAAGACCTTGCTATTAAGGAGGTCCACCGTTTTTGGTAAGGTTCCATCGTTATTGTCCCCTGGATTCACCGGTTGCTAGGATTTCCCTTCACACTTTCTTCCTCCTTCTCCACTCATATGGTTGTGTCTAACGTACTGTGTATATGTGGCTCCCCTTCATGCGATTGGAGTACCTTCATTGAACTCTCTATGAATGGACTGAACTTATTTCTACTACTATTACTTTCTAATGCACTAGCTTTTTATGAACTTGGAAATTTTTGTATTTAGCAATTATGGATTTGATTATTTTTGTGTTAGATCACTTAATGTATATTTTATTTAATATCTGATCTTATAATCTACTCGTAAGCACTTTTTGAACTTGGTATTACTAATTATTGGTAATTTATACACTCAATTTATATTGATTTAATAACTCATTCAACTATATTGTATTCACATTTCTGATCACTGGATTGCAAGCGCACTTAGTATATTCTTCTCAGCCTATTACACCGACATTAGTGTTTTCTTGTTGCAGCTGCGATCTAAGGTGTTCTATAGCTTTTTAGCATGTTTTTTTTCTTTTTTTTGTGACAACTGAGGCCGAAAGGCCGATCCTACAAATAAATACAAAGAATATATAGTAGAGTGTCACGTTCACTTAATTTAAAGTAAAACATGTTCGTTTTATTTTAATGGTAAAAAACCTATAATTATGTATAAGGGCATTCATACCTCAGAGGTAGCTGTTTGGGAGCTCAGTAATTGATATTGATGATGCACAGGTGCAGGCTATAAAAATAGTAACCTAAAAATAAGTTGCTAGCTTGATAGATGAAATAGCTAATTTATATTTAAAAAAAATAATATTTATATCATGTAGATGTAATGTTATGACTAATTTATCATCATAGCAATTGATACCAACTTAATTCAACATTGTTTATGTGTAGTATAGGTTGTGAAAAACACTGCAGGTTAATTAATTAAAGCAGTATTGGTCCCGTCAATATGGTATAAAAAAATGTTATGAGGTTAGCTAGAGCAAAACAACAGTATTTAAGTGTGGCTATGTTGTCATTTAAGGGCTTATAACCCGCATAGCATGGGTGTCCAAAAGGTCACACAAAGGAAGTTGTCTTACCTGTACATTTTTCAAAGTGGAGAAAAAGGTTCCTGGTAGCTCCAGTCGGCATCCCGCAGCATAGTGCGGTGGATATCTGGCATTGCCTTTTAAATTGCTGTAGGATGCCTCCCCTCCAGTCAGCTGTTGCTGCTGATTGCCACAGCTGACAATGTGGGAGGGGAGGAAACAGGGATCTGTTATGAATGGCCCCCCAAGCGGGGTGTGCGCTGCCCCATCCACCGCGCGCATGCGCAAGCACGTACGCACGTCAAGATGGAGCCACGCCCACTCCACTCGCCAGCACAGCAGGTTTCCCCGGTGGACTGTGCATGTCCACTGGGGTCGCAATATGGAGGTCAGTCAATGATGGTAAATTGACTGTGCCCTCACATGACACCGCCGCGGGTTACATAGCCCGGGTGGCTTTGTGTGGCGGACAAATCTCAGAGCTATAAAATTACAAAGGATATAGGACATAAAGTGATAATATTAATGAGTAGGATAATAAAGTAAATTAATAATAAGCTTTGAAAAGCAAAAGAAACATAGGGAGTCAGTTACATGTATATCCCAAATTTTCTTGTTATACCTACCAATATTAAATAGTCTTCTGGGGACAAGAAATACTGGTAGCAGAGTATTACATGGCATGACAACATCATATGACATTTTTAACTACAAAGGATGAAATATGTTTGACAAGATTAACATAGAATATACAGTGGCTTGCGAAAGTATTTGGCCCCCTTGAACTTTTCAACCTTTTGCCACATTTCAGGCTTCAAACATAAAGATATAAAATTTTAATTTTTTGTGAAGAATCACCAACAAGTGGAACACAATTGTGAAGTGGAACGAAATCTATTGGATATTTTAAACTTTTTTAGCAATTAAAAAACTGAAAAGTGGTGCGTGCAAAATTATTTGGCCCCTTTACTTTCAGTGCAGAAAACTCACTCCAGAAGTTCAGCGAGAATCTCTGAATGATCCAATGTTGTCCTAAATGACTGATGGTGATAAATAGAATCCACCTGTGTGTAATCAAGTCTCTGTATAAATGCACCTGCTCTGTGATAGTCTCAGGGTTCTGTTGAAAGCGCAGAGAGCATCATGAAGACCAAGGAACACACCAGGCAGGTCCGTAATACTGTTGTGGAGAAGTTTAAAGCCGGATTTGGATACAAAAAGATTTCCCAAGCTTTAAACATCCCAAGGAGTACTGTGCAAGCGATCATTTTGAAATGGAAGGAGTATCAGACCACTGCAAATCTACCAAGACCTGGCTGTCCCTCTAAACTTTCAGCTCATACAAGGAGAAGACTGATCAGAGATGCAGCCAAGAGGCCCATGATCACTCTGGATGAACTGCAGAGAACTACAGCTGAGGTGGGAGAGTCTGTCCATAGGACAACAATCAGTCGTACACTGCACAAATCTGGCCTTTATGGAAGAGTGGCAAGAAGAAAGCCATTTCTCAAAGAGATCCATAAAAAGTCTCGTCTAAAGTTTGCCACAAGCCACCTGGGAGACACACCAAACATGTGGAAGAAGGTGCTCTGGTCCGATGAAACCAAAATCGAACTTTTTGGCCACAATGCAAAATGATATGTTTGGCGTAAAAGCAACACAGCTCATCACACTCAACACACCATCCCCACTGTCAAACATGGTGGTGGCAGCATCATGGTTTGGGCCTGCTTTTCTTCAGCAGGGACAGGGAAGATGGTTAAAATTGAGGGGAAGATGGATGCAGCCAAATACAGGACCATTCTGGATGAAAACCTATTGGAGTCTGCAAAAGACCTGAAGCTGGGACGGAGATTTATCTTCCAACAAGACAATGATCCCAAACATACAGCAAAATCTACAAAGGAATGGTCCGCAAATAAACGTATCCAGGTGTTAGAATGGCCAAGTCAAAGTCCAGACCTGAATCCAATCGAGAATCTGTGGAAAGAGCTGAAAACTGCTGTTCACAAACGCTCTCTATCCAACCTCACTGAGCTTGAGCTGTTTTGCAAGGAAGAATGGGCAAAAATTTCAGCCTCTCGATGTGCAAAACTGATAGTGACATACCCCAAGCGACTTGCAGCTGTAATCGCAGCAAAAGGTGGCTCTACAAAGTATTAACGCAAGGGGGCCGAATAATTTTGCACGCCCCACTTTTCATTTTTTTATTAGTTAAAAAAGTTTCAAAAATCCAAAAGATTTCGTTCCACTTCACAATTGTGTCCCACTTGTTGGTGATTCTTCACAAAAAATAAAAATTTTATATCTTTATGTTTGAAGCCTGAAATGTGGCAAAAGGTTGAAAAGTTCAAGGGGGGCGAATACTTTCGCAAGCCACTGTATATCATATATTTTTTAATAATAATAGATGTTTTAAAGGCATGACAAAGTTGCATAACGTATTCAGTTGTGTGATGTAGTATACATTTAGCAATATGGTATGTATAGTACAATAGACTTATGGTATATTTGGCATACCAAAAATGCATAACACATTTGATTCTGTAATGTAATACATATTAGCCAAATGGTGTATGCAATACATTACAGGTGTGACATATATATTATTTTCTTTCTTCTCTTTTCAAAGATTAAAAAAAAAAAAAAGCAGTAGCATGGTATACAATAATATATATCGCAAAGTCAATGGTCATCATGTCAATTTAAGCTTTAACCTGATGGGCATTACCATGAACCAATATGTACTAACACATATCCAATAAGTTATTAAAAACTTCATTGAATATGAAAGTTATTGTTCCCTCCCTCCTGAAGAGAAACCATCGAGAAAGGGCTTGAACCAGATTGTTTTGTTTAAACCGGGAGGCTGTTTTGCTTTTAATCTATGAATCCATCGTGATTCCATTTGCAATAAGACCGTATTCCAGTCTCCTCCTCTAGGACTTGGATGTATGCGATCCAGGATAAGAAATCTTATTTTTGGAAATTTTCCATTATGCACAAATGTAGTGTGTTGCCCGAGGGGTAGATCGGGGTCACAAGTTTGCATGTTGGTCACATGTCTATACGCCCTTCTCCAAAATTCCAATTACGCTTTGCCAACGTAGAAGCATGTACAGTCACTCAAAAGCATATAGGTTACCCCATAGGTTTTACAGTTAGCGAAATGCTTTGGATAAAAAGTATGACCGTTGGGGAGAGTGGGATTTTTTTGTGTGAGCATGAATTTACAATACTTACATGCCCCACATTTAAAGGTTCCTCTATATTTACAATGAGATTGATTTGTTTCCCCTTTAAATTCACTGGTGACAATCATATCTCTTAAGGATGTAGCTCGTTTAAAAGTATAAAGTGGTTTGGGTGGGACAAATTGTCCCAATGATGGATCAAATTGGAGCATATGCCAATATTTGTCTATGATGGTTTTAATTTGTTTTTGCTGATTGCTATATATGGTGATAATTCTAATAGTGTTGGTATCATTCTTGGACTTCTGAGAATATAGCAATTTATCCCTTGATTGTAGGGAAGCTTGTTTAAACGATCGTTTCAGCGAGGTGTGAGAGTAGCCACGTCGCAAAAGTCTTTCACGTAATTTTTTCGCTTCTATTCTGTAAACAGAATCGTTTGAACAGTCTTGTCTTACCCTAAGGTATTGGCTATATGGAATAGAATCCATAAGGGGCTTGGGGTGGAAGCTGGTAGCATGCAGGATTGCATTACTCGATGTAGGTTTCCTGTAGAGCCTACTCAGAAAGGCTCCCCCCTCCACTCTATATATCTCTACATCCAAAAATGTGACACATGATTTGTCGAAAGACATAGTAAAGTTTAGGTTAAAATCGTTTCTGTTCATCCTTAAAAGGCATTCCTGGAGTAAATCTGATGGTCCATCCCAGATAATGAGTATGCCATTGATGTACCGTACCATCCCAAGATATGGTCCGTGTACATCGATAAGATTTTATCACCTAGGAACATGGCCTCCCACACCCCCAGGTACAGGTTGGCATATGATGGGGCACAACATGTCCCTATTGCAACCCCCTGCACCTGGAGGTAGTGGGAGCCATTAAAGGTAAACACATTGTGGTTAAGAATAAACTCCAACAATGAGATAACAAATTCTCCGTATACAGGATCTCTATTATGGGCCCTTTGTATGATGTGTTTGATAGCCGCTATGCCTTTTTCATGAGGGATTGAGCTATAGAGGGATTCAACGTCTATTGTCACTAATAGTGCATTTTCGCAAATCTGTAGTTTATCAATAATCTGTAGAAGATGAAGTGTATCTTTCACAAAAGAAGGTAAAGACAAGACAAAGGGCTTCAAAAATGTGTCCACTAATTTACTGGCATTTTCACTTATTGCCCCTCCACCCGAGATAATTGGTCTTCCAAGGATGCCAATGACCCACCCGGAAGACCAATTATCTCGGGTGTAGGGGCAATACAGTCAGGGCCATAAATATTGGGACATCGACACAATTCTAATCTTTTTGGCTCTATACACCACCACAATGGATTTGAAATGAAACAAATAAGATGTGCTCTAACTGCAGACTTTCAGCTTTAATTTGAGGGTATTTACATCCAAATCAGGTTAACGGTGTTGGAATTACAACAGTTTGTATATGTGCCTCCCACTTTTTAAGGGACCAAAAGTAATGGGACAGATTAACAATCATCCATCAAACTTTCACTTTTTTAAACTTGGTTGCAAATCCTTTGCAGTCAATCACAGCCTGAAGTCTGGAATGCATAGACATCACCAGACGCTGGGTTTCATCCCTGGGGATGCTCTGCCAGGCCTCTACTGCAACTGTCTTCAGTTCCTGCTTGTTCTTGTGGCATTTTCCCTTCAGTTTTGTCTTCAGCAAAAAGAAATGCATGCTCAATCGGATTCAGGTCAGGTGATTGACTTGGCCATTGCATAACATTCCACTTCTTTCCCTTAAAAGACTCTTTGGTTTCTTTCGCAGTATGCTTCGGATCATGTCCTGCACTGTGAAGCGCCGCCAATGAGTTCTGAAGCATTTCGCTGAATATGAGCAGATAATATTGCCTGAAACACTTCAGAATTCATCCTGCTGCTTTTTTCAGCAGTCACATCATCAATAAATAAAGAGAACCAGTTCCATTGGTAGCCATACATGCCTATGCCATGACACTACCACCACCATGCTTCACCAATGAGGTGGTATGCTTTGGATCATGAGCAGTTCCTTTCCTTCTCCATACTCTTCCCATCACTCTGGTACAAGTTGATCTTGGTCTCATCTGTCCATAGGATGTTGTTCCAGAACTGTGAATGCTTTTTTAGATCTTGTTTGGCAAACTCTAATCTGGCCTTCCTGTTTTTGAGGCTCATTGATGGTTTACATCTTGTGGTGAACCCACTGTATTCACTCTGGTGAAGTCTTCTCTCGATTGACTTTGACACACATACACCTACCTCATGAAGAGTGTTCTTGATCTGGCCAGCTATTGTGAAGGTGAAGGGTGTTTTCTTCACCAGGGAAAGAATTATTCAGTCATCTACCACAGTTGTTTTCCGTGGTCTTCCGGGTTTTTTGGTGTTGCTGAGCTCACTGGTGCATTCTTTCTTTTTAAGGATGCTCCAAACAGTTGATTTGGCCACACCTAATGTTTTTGCTATCTCTCTGATGGGTTTGTTTTATTTTTTCAGCCTAATGATGGCTTGCTTCACTGATAGTGACAGCTCTTTGGATCTCATATTGAGAGTTGACAGCAACAGATTCTAAATGCAAATAGCACATTTGAAATGAACTCTGTACCTTGTATCTGCTCCTTGTAAATGAGATAATGAGGAAATAACACAAAACTGGCCATGGAACAGCTGAGCAGCCAATTGTCCCATTACTTTTGGTCCCTTAAAAAGTGGGAGGCACATATACAAACTGTTGTAATTCCTACACTGTTCAACTGATTTGGATGTGAATACCCTCAAATTAAAGCTGAAAGTCTGCAGTTAAAGCACATCTTGTTTGTTTCATTTCAAATCCATTGTGGTGGTGTATACAGCCAAAAAGATTTGAATTGTGTTGATGTCCCAATATTTATGGACCTGACTGTAAGTGAAAATGCCAGTAAATTAGTGGACAAATTTTTGAAATTTATATTATATTATATTATATTATATTATATTTATTTATATTTATTTTTATTCATCATATTTTCATATTTTACAAAAAAATTGGGATATATATGGTGTTTTTTTTCTGATTCATTAAAGTGTATTTTTTTTAAAAAAATTGCATTCGAAAAACCGCTGTGCAAAATACTATGCAACAAAAAAATGCAATGATCGTCATTTTATTCCCTAGGGTCTCTGCTACAAAAAATATATAATGTTTCGGGGTTATAAATAATTTTCTACTGATTTAAACTTGTAAACAAAAAATGCCAGAAAAGGCTTGGCTTTTAAGTAGGTATAGAGAAAAATATTTGCTGCATTACACTGAAAACAGAATATGAAAACTTCCAATTCCAGCACCGCATGGAGTAGCTGCGTCTTTTCCAAGCTCCCACAGCTCGACCTAAAAATCAGCCTATAAAACCATCCCTAACCTCCTTCATTACCTGCAGCCTCCTTGGGAGCTATCCTCACCCCCAATGGACAGGTTCGTAGAAAAAACTGGGCTGCGATCACACATGGCCCGCCCAGCGCTGCCGGCCCAGCCCCAAATTAAGGCCCCGGCTTCGGCCTTGTCGGGTCCAATGGTGGACATGACAGGCATGGATGTGGGCGGTCTCTCAGCACCTCTCTCCTCATATCCTACCCCACAACCAGCCTCTTCCTCCACACATCCACATCCAGCCTCTCCCTATTTACATCATGGGGATAGAAACTCAAACACTGAGCTCATTGCCCAGGCCGTGGCTGCTTTGTTATCCCCCATGATAGCTGCATCAGTAGAAAAAGCAGTAAATGCAGGGATGCAGCACCTCAAGACACAACTAGGGGAACATAACACCAGATTGTATGAAGCACAAAGCCGTCTTTCCAACGTGAAAGAGGAATTGTACCAAGCGCAAACGACGGAACAAGCTCAGGACAAAACAAACCAATATGTGCTCTAAAAATTAGGAGAAGGAGCAATCTGTGCTTCGTCGGCATCCCAAAGACCCTCAGAGCCATCAGATATAACTAAATTCTGCGCCATACGTATCCCGGAAGCATTAGGTCTTCCTGGCTCATGCACAGTCAAACGAGCCCACCGCATGGGAGCTTACAACACAGAATGCAAAACTCCCCACCCGATCATCGCAAAATACCTGAACTACTCAGGCAAAGCCGCCATCTTACAAAAATTCAGACAATCCAGATCTCTGCAAATAGACGGGATAAAGGTCCTAATCTTTGTAGACTACTCCGTCGAAAGTCTCCAAAAAAAGGAAGGCCTTTAAACACATCTGCTCGGAACTCCACCAGCGACAAGTGAAATTCACCTTGGCTTTTCCAGCAGTCCTCTGTCTCCAGGCCCACAATGGGGACCAACTTTCCTTTCAGGACCACTCTGAAGCAGAAGTCTTCATGCGCTCATGATATGCAGATCTCCACTCCAACTCCTCACCCAGGGCTACCCCGAATAACCGCTCTCTGGACCAAAGAAGCCCCAGGAAGAACTCTCCAAAACGATTCAGGCCTTCAGGACCAGACCATCGTTCTACTCCACATTGACTCAGTATCCACTTACATCATCCCAGACCACATTTGGGCACACGTAAGTTCTCCTAGGTCACCCGAGTTTGGGTTTTACCTCCTCTAGGTCACCCGAGTTTGGGTTTTACCTCCTCTAGGTCACCCTCAATTATGGCCTCCAAGAAAGTGGGTAGGGCTTGTTATTATGTTTTTACATGGGTTACCCCCCATCCACATTATGTCTCCGGCATATCTGTAATAGGGATGAGCCGAACACCCCCCTGTTTGGTTCGCACCAGAACATGCGAACAGGAAAAAAGTTTGTTCGAACACACGAACACCGTTAAAGTCTATGGGACACGAACATGAATAATCAAAAGTGCTAATTTTAAAGGCTTATATGCAAGTTATTGTCATAAAAAGTGTTTGGGGACCTGGGTACTGCCCCAGGGGACATGGATCAATGCAAAAAAAAGTTTTAAAAATGGCCGTTTTTTCGGGAGCAGTGATTTTAATAATGCTTAAAGTGAAACAATAAAAGTGTAATATCCCTTTAAATTTCGTACCTGGGGGGTGTCTGTAGTATGCATGTAAAGGGGCGCATGTTTTCCATGTTTAGAACAGTCTGACAGCAAAATGACATTTCAAAGGAAAAAAAGTCATTTAAAACTACTCATAGAAGTTCATTGATGAAAACGGCTTGGGACTTCCCCACAGGGGAACCCCGAACCAAAATTTAAAAAAAAATGATGTGGGGGGTCCCCCTAAATTCCATACCAGGCCCTTCAGGTCTGGTATGGATATTAAGGGAAACCCCAGCCAAAATTTAAAAAAAAACGGCGTGGGGTCCCCCCAAAAATCCATACCAGACCCTTATCCGAGCATGCAACCTGGCAGGTGGCAGGCCGCAGGAAAAGAGGGGGGGACGAGAGAGCGCCCCCCCTCCTGAACCGTACCAGGCCACATGCCCTCAACATTGGGAGGGTGCTTTGGGGTAGCCCCCCAAAACACCTTGTCCCCATGTTGATGAGGACAAGGGCCTCATCCCCACAACCCTGGCCGGTGGTTGTGGGGGTCTGCGGGCGGGGGGCTTATCAGAATCTGGAAGCCACCTTTAAGAAGGGGACCCCCAGATCCCGGCCCTCCCCCTGCGTGAAATGGTAAGGGGGTACAAAAGTACCCCTACCATTTCACTAAAAAAGTGTCAAAAATGTTAAAAATGACAAGAGACAGTTTTTGACAATTCCTTTATTTAAATGCTTCTTCTTTCTTCTATCTTCCTTCATCTTCTTCTTCTGGTTCTTCTGGCTCTTTCTCCGGTGTTCTCGTCTAGCATCTCCTCCGCGGCATCTTCTTCCCTTCTTCTCCTCGGGCCGCTCCGCACCCATGGCATGGGGGGAGGCTCCCGCTCTTCTCTTCATCTTCTTCTCTTCTTCATCTTCTTCTCTTCTTCACCTTCTTCTCCGGGCCTCTCCGCACCCATGCTGGCATGGAGGGAGGCTCCCGCTGTGTGACGCTTCTCCTCTTCTGACGGTTCTTAAATAACGGGGGGGTGGGGCTACCCGATGACCCCGCCCCCCTTTGACGCACGGGGACATGACGGGACTTCCCTGTGGCATTCCCCGTGAAGCCACAGGGAAGTCCCATCAAGTCACCATGCGTCAGAGGCCCCTGCCCCCCGTTATTTAAGAACCGCCAGACGAGGAGAAGCGTCACACAGCGGGAGCCTCCCTCGATGCCAGCATGGGTTTGGAGCGGCCCGGAGAAGAAGATGAAGAAGAGAAGAAGATGAAGAAGAGAAGAAGATGAAGAGAAGAGCGGGAGCCTCCCCCCATGCCATGGGTGCGGAGCGGCCCGAGGAGAAGAAGATAGAAGACGCGGCGGAGGAGATGCTGGACGAGAACACCGGAGGAAGAACCAGAAGAGCCAGAAGAACCAGAAGAAGAAGAAGAAGATGAACGAAGATAGAAGAAAGAAGAAAGAAGAAGCATTTAAAAAGGAATTTGAAAAGGAATTGTCAAAAACTGTCTCTTGTCATTTTTAAAATTTTTGACACTTTTTCTGTAAAATGGTAGGGGTACTTTTGTACCCCCTTACAATTTCACACAGGGGGGAGGGCTGGGATCTGGGGTCCCCTTGTTAAAGTGGGCTTCCAGATTCCGATAAGCCCCCCGCCCGCAGACCCCCACAACCACCGGCCAGGGTTGTGGGGATGAGGCCCTTGTCCTCATCAACATGGGGACAAGGTGTTTTGGGGGGCTATCCAAAACACCTGTCAATGTTGAGGGCATGTGGCCTGGTATGGTTCAGGAGGGGGGGCGCTCTCTCGTCCCCCCTCTTTTCCTGCGGCCTGCCAGGTTGCGTGCTCGGATAAGGGTCTGGTATGGATTTTTGGGGGGACCCCACGCCGTTTTTTTTTTATTTTGGCACAGGGTTCACCTTAATATCCATACCAGACCTGAAGGGCCTTGTATGGAATTTAAGGGGACCCCCCCACATCATTTTTTTTTAATTTTGGCCAGGGTTCCCCTTAATATCCATACCAGACCTGAAGGGCCTGGTATGGAATTTAGGGGGACCCCCATGTCATTTTTTTTTTATTTTGGTTCAGGGTTCCCCTGTGGGGAATTCCCATGCCGTTTTTATCAATGAACTTCTATGTGTATCGTCGGACTGGCAATGCATTAATAGCCGCGAGTAGTTTTAAATGACTTTTTTTCCTTTGAAATGTCATTTTGCTGTCAGACTGTTCTAAACACGGGAAACTTGCACCCCTTTACAGGCATACTATAGACACCCCCCAGGTACAAAATTTAAAGGGATATTACACTTTTATTGTTTCACTTTAAGCATTATTAAAATCACTGCTCCCGAAAAAACTTCAGTTTTTAAAACTTTTTTGCATTGATCCACGTCCCCTGGGGCAGGACCCAGGATCCCTAAACACTTTTTATGACAATAACTTGCATATAGGCCTTTAAAATTAGCACTTTTGATTTCTCCCATAGACTTTTAAAGGGTGTTCCGCGGCATTCGAATTTGCCGCGAACACCCCAAATTGTTCGCTGTTCGGCGAACTTGCGAACAGCCGATGTTCGAGTCGAACTCGAAGCACATCCCTAATCTGTAATATTCTTTCCATGATCCTACTGCATTCAGTTAACTCCCTTCCCCATGCATTCCCGAAGTCTGCTGCAAGAAACATTATTGCTCCTTATGGGCTAGTTTATGATGCACCTTTCGGGTCAGCATGGGAGTTGACCTATGCAGTGTCACCATGCGGAAAAAAGAGAAGTTTAGTATATTGTATAATCTGTTTTTTTACCCCCTCAAACATTTTCCCACATCTCCTACCCTTAACATATACCAATCATCTGTCACCAGACTCTTATACACCACTTGTCTACCATTTACAAACTGTGATATCCCACGCTAAGACACCAGTTCTCTCCCTCAGACCAAAACCTAATGAGTTCCTCACATAGGCCCAAACCCCTCATTACAACCCCCCCATTGAAAGTAAACTCCTGGAATGTAAAAGGGCTTAGATCCCCAATAAGAGACTAAAAATCCTTTGCCACCTGATGAGGCTGCAAACCGACATTCCCCTCCTCCAAGAGACTCACCTATCCTCCCCCGATTTCCATTGCATGAGAAAACTCTGGTTAGGCACAGTTTTAGGATCCAACGCGGTAGGACGTAAAGCAGGGGTTCTTATCTTGATCCATAGAAACCTTTCTTGTGAAGTAATTTCTATGGACCATGAGGATCAAGGCTGCTTCCTCACAGCACACATCCGTGTAGCCAATAGAGACCTAGTTATCTCCAACATCTATGCCCCCAACAGTCCTGGCAATCAATTTTTCAGCGAGATCTCCGCTAGACTACGCAACAACCCACAGATCCCACATGTAGTCGGGGGAGACTTCAACAACATAATGCACCCCACAGATGATAGCTCTACACTCAAATGCACCCTCAAAATGCACATGACTCCCACCTTAAAGCACCTTGCATGCACAATGGATCTCCATGACATTTGGCGGCTGCTTCACCCAATTGACAGGGAATTCACCTTCTACTCCAACCCTCATACTGTCTTCACCAGAATTGACAGAATTCATCTTTTCTGCACCGACAACATGGTTCCAATGATCTCTGGAGCAGACATTCACTGCATAGCCATTTCTGACCATGCCCCAATATCGGTTACCTTTGACAACCCCAACCTGCACCCTAACACCAGGATCTGGCATTTCCCCTCCTATCTGCACAATAATTCTGATTTCCAACAGCACATGGAGGTAGCATGGGATGAATACTCCATGACTAACTCATCACACATTGACAACCCAAACCTATTTTGGGAAGCTGGCAAAGCATTCCTTCGAGGCCGAATCATCTCGTACGCCACCTCGTACAAAAAGCACACTCTAAGTACAAAATGGCTAGCTCTAGACTTCGTCTAGTGCAGCAATCTCTATATGCCCTAAATTCCCCTGAAAATAGAGCTGAATAGCAAGCCATGAAAAAAGGCTTTGACACCTGGGCAGACACACTAGAAATGATGAAAATAGCCCACTTCGATGCTACACTTCATAAATTTGGTAACAAAGCAGGCAAATTACTGGCAAGACTGAGCAAAGGCCCACATCACCTCCTTACGGGACACTTCAGGCTCCATCAAAAACTCACACCAGGAAATTTATAAAGTTATGCTACAATACTATACATCATTATATGCTCCTGACCCCATTGACAAAAAAGTTGCATTATCTTTTCTCGACAAAGTAACCCTGCCAACGGTTACCTCCTCCCAACTGGATTCACTGACTGCACCCATTTTCCTATCTGAAATTTCCACTACCATTCGTAAACTAGCGCCATCTAAAGCACCAGGCCCTGGCGGGTTCTCAGGGGAATTCTATAAAACCCTACATAGAATAACAGAGCCCACCCTACTCAGTGTCTATAAAGGCATTTGGTCACGTGGCCCCTACTTACCCTCGGGAAACCAGGCCACCATCAAACTGCTTTCCAAGAAAGGAAAAGACCCCCTCGAACTGGGCTCCTACAGATCAATTTCGCTACTAAATCTAGACGTTGAAATTCTCTCAAAAATCATTGCTACCAGACTTGCCAACATCATTCCCTCTTTGATCCACCCCGCACAGTCAGGTTTTGTAAAAAGAAGAATTCCCACGCTAAACATACGTAAAGTTATGATGGTCCTAGAACATGCTAAATGTAACCTGGGAGGGGACTTTGCCATCATCACTCTAGATGCGGAAAAAGCCTTTGACAATGTTAGCTTCGAATGGCTCTCTATGACCTTGTCAAAAATGTGATTTGACGGCCCCTTTAACCACCTTATAACCACCATGTAAACATCTCCCGCGGCCAAACTGGTGGCAGCCAGTCTTCTTTCTGACAAATTCTGTCTTTACAAAGGCACAAGACAAGGCTGCCCCCTTTCTCCATTGCTGTTCAACTTCGCACTAGAACCCCTCTCTAGGTACCTAACCCAAAAGGCCCCACTACACAGGATCAACATTGGGACTCACGAATTACGCACATCTCTTTTTTGCCAACGATGTTCTTATATTCTCGGCCAGTCCCCAATCCAACATGTCAACTATCAAAACTATCTTTGTGTCAAGTACTCACCAAGGCCGAGTTGCTGAGAGAGGCTCCCCTTGCAGCTGGGCGCACGACACCCTCTGGAAGTGGCACAGCGGGTATTGGGCACAAAGAAGCATGGGTCACCAGCAGGTAGCAGAGCAGCTGGAAGGTACTTCAAGTAGAGAAGGATCCGTGCTGGATGGCTGACACCTCACTGGAACTGGCTAGGCAGGAGCTTGAGCAGAGTCTGGAGATGAAGACTGGAGTCGGTTAAGAGGATGCTGAGGGTCAAACACAAAGGTAAAAGTCCAGGAACAGGCCGGGGGTCAAACATGGGTAGTCAGGCAGAAGTAATCAGGCTGAAGCTCCAACACTGGGATAAGGCAGAGGCAAAGTCCAGGAGCAGACCGGGGGTCAACACAGGTAGTCAAGCAGGCTGAAGATCAAACACTGGGATAAGGCAGAGGAAAAGTCCAGGAGCAGGCCGGGGGTCAAACATGGGTGATCAGGCAGGTAGAGAAGTCCAAAAGATAAGCCAAGGGTCAAACACAGGAGAAGTCAAGGTCAATCCGGGTCACAACAGGCAGACACAGGTACACAGGTTTCAGGAACAGGTTACAGGAGCTGAAAAGAAAAACCAGCAATGATACCATACACAAGGTTGACTTTTACAGGCCTGCCCAAGGGACTTCCGCTGTGCGCATGACAACGTGCACGTGCCCGTGCACATCGCGCACCCACATGCGCCGACCCGCAGAGCTGTGTGTTTGGAAGCATGAACCCGCCGGATCGCGCACCCGCGTGCGCCGCAGCGCAACTCCTCAGCGCAGGGGCACAGGAAGGTGCCGATGCTGGCAGGTCAAGTTCCTACTAGTCCTCTGACACTTTGACAAATTCAAACTCTGCTCAGGCCTCCCCATCAACTATGGTAAAAGTGAAATCCTCCCCTTAGGACCTTTTCAAACCCTCCATGGTACTCCCAAGGTTGCCAAATCACACATAACTTACCCGGGCAAAAAATAGTGAAGCTACCATCCTCTATATATACAACCTACACTACCCCCCTCTGATCACCAAGTTATCCCAAGAGTTGGAACACTGGATGGATCTACCACTTTTGCTCCTGGGAAGATCCCACCTAATAAAAATGGTCAGTTTTGCACGCCTATTGTATCTACTTCAAACAATTCCACTACTCTTGAAACACAGACATCAAAATTTTAAACAAAACCATCACTAAATTCCTCTGGCAAAATAAACAACATGTATTGCTCTTGTGAAATTATATCTTCCCAGACGTGAAGGGGGCATTAATCTGCCAAATGTCAGCACTTACAATGTAGCATGTCTTCTCTGAATAGGCCTAGACTGGCTTTCTCATTCCTCCCGATACTCTAACTACCTTTTGAAAACAACAATGGCTCACTCTTACTCACTGGCCACTCTTCTTCACTGTAAGTGGAAATCTACACCCTCAACTCTACAGCATAATCTTCTCTAACGGGACACGGCCATAGCATGGAGGGAAGCAAGAAAGAGCCTGAAGCTCTCCCCATTCATATCCAGACACCTTCCGATACAGGACATCCCCAACTTCCCAGTGGGGCTGGAACAAAACCTTTCCTCATTTGGCAGCAAAAAGGCCTCACCAAATTCTCACAACTTTCCGATCTGGAAACTGGGGGACCTCACCCCTTCTCAGTCATTGATGAAACCTTCCCACTTCCTCAATCCAATGCCTTTCATTTTGGGTAATGTGTCAATTTCATTCGCAATGCCTGCAGAGATGAGAGCAAAAGATTCAAAGTGGATGTTACAGACCAAAAGCTCCTACACTATTTCTGACATCTATAAACCCCTCCTGCTAAACTCCACTCCTCCACTAACATCCTCTTCAGCAGCAAATTGGGGCAAAGACTTTCAGGTCACAGACATAGTGGACAAACACCTTAAAGGATATCACAAAATCCTACAATTGATACCTAACGAATCCTGGAGAGAAACCCAACTAAAAATCAAGCATATATCCCCTTTCTCTCTGAAAAAAACAACCAAGGTCCCGCCACTTGCCCACTATGCCAACAAGTCAAACCTCCTCTAACTCACTGCTTTTGGTCTTGCTCGTTCATCTCCACCTTCTGGGATCAAGTCATATCTTTCATATACAGTATAACCCTGCTGAAAATACTAAAAGACCCCCTACTCCATATCTTTGACTATTGGGATGAACATCTGCTAACCTGGTCTTCCAAGACCCACTTACCACACAACAATTGGATTCTGATATGCCTTCTAATCGCTCAGAGAGCCATCCTAAAAAAATTTATATCCCCATACATTCCAAAAGTTTCACAGGTCAAAAGGGAACTTTTGCATCTACTGTATACAAACAAGTTCAACAACGTCTTTAACCACGCAAAAGCCAGCAAACGTCTCTACTCCAGATGGAAACCTTTCATAGAATAAATCCTAACTCAAGAGGAACTCAACAATTTTGAAACTTCTTTCTCATATTATGGGTCTCCCTGCACAACTTTGGGGCAAAATGACTTACCCAACACTTGACTCATATATAGACAAACTCAAATTTCTCCAGCCAATACAACGTACTCAACCTTTGACCACCCCCATCATTATCTCAATAAATAACACTCCCTGAGAGTTCTAGCTCATACCATAATGTGAAATCACCGTTATAGTATCCTCCAACATCGAAATGGTGCAACCCCCCCTCCTCCCATCCCTATCCCCCTTTTTTTTCTTCTTCTTCTCTTTTCTTCATTCCCACCCTCTGATTTCTCAAGGTCCCTCTATAGTTGAATCATCCAGTTAACTTTGCAAGAGAGTTTTTTCTTTTATTTCATTCATTTATGTTGTTTTATGTTGTATGTTGTTGTTCAGCAGTACCATAGTCATACAACCCACCTAGGCTCACTATGCCCAGGTTATATGACTTTGTGTTTATGACAAATGTTTATGACAAATGTTACATGACAAAATGTATATCATATTTTGCTATATCTTGTAATGTAATATCCTTCAATAAAATCTTTGAAAAAAAAGTAGAAAACAGAATATTAAGAAAGTCAAATATTCAATATGTACATATTCTTGCTGTTAGTTGTAAACCCTATATTTACTTTATATTTTTTGCTGTTATAATTTTGGATAGATATAAACTAAAGTCACAAATCTGAGTCTAGTGTGAACCTTTTTCCTGTGGACATTATAGTAAACTGTTGAAAACTAGAATGTGCATAGTTTACTATGTCTCAACCTCTGGATTATGCTGCTCTCTAAATTAAGCAATTTCCATTATATGAACACTAGGGACAATAGCAGCTATCTTGCTATTCTACCATCTCACTTCAAAAGTGAAGGTCATAGACGCTCCAACAATTGCTGGAAGCCTTAGGGAAAGTAAATTATCATAATGCTTCAAGTTGAAACTACCTTTGGCATTGCTTCAATACTTAGTGATACTCAAAGGGAAAAAGAAGGAACCAGAAAATTGTTTTTTTTTTTAATTAATAAACAGTATCGTTCACCACCAAGATCTACATTAAAATACATTATTAAACTACCATATTCCTAGATTTGAATTAGATTAATATGAATGGAAATAAAAGCTGCTTGGTTTGAATTTAAATAATTACATGATGTCTCATGGCTATATTTTATGTAGTAGTTTCTACATTTTATTTTCACGTTACTTTTTTCTGTGTTAAATGGCACAATTTGGATGCTGTCTGATTGTCATTGATTCTATTAAAAAAACCTCCAGCTGCAGAATAAAAGAAAAATTCATTTTTTTTTGCAAAGTAAACTGCCATAAAGTCTAACAAAAATGATTTTTTTTAGACAGAATGTATACGTTTTTCCACAATGTGATATGATATGCAGTGTTGCCCTCCCAAAATATTTAATGTACCAGTTTTTGCCAACCCCTGTTAAATTGTTCACTTATTTTAAATAATTACTGCACATTCCTTCCTATGGTGGGATCCGGATCAATTAAATGAATGCCAGTGCCAAAATTGGGAAAGCTTCAAACAAGTATATACAGTATACATACATGTCATTGAATTAAATTACTAACTTTTCTTGCTGGAGGTAAAGAAGTGATGTTATAAACAAAAAAAATCTTTAGTTAATAGATACTATACAGATAGAGACTACAAACAGCCATGCCAACACACATTGCACTGGCATGGATGTCCTTTATCAAGAGCCAGTCTAGAACAATTATGTTAATAAACCAAAATAGTCGCTCTAATCAAAAATAGTGAAAAAACATAAAACTAAAATCTTAAAACACTATAAATCGCTGAAGTGTAAAAATATCTGTATAGTATATATAATAACATGTAAAGTGAAAAGAAATTCTTGAAATAAAGTCTCTGAAAGATAGCAAATGAAACAAGTCTTGTAACGGTAGAAATCCAGAAGGATGAAAAAGATTCTTAGAGCTATCACCATCACCAAGGGAAAGAGATGGAGCTCTCCGTGTGGCAATCACCTGAAGGAATGGAGACTCTTACCGGAATGAGCGGACCTCCTGTTGTAGCGAGGTTACACACGCCTGCAGATATAGCCCTCTGAGGGGTCTGAGATAGGGCTTGGCTCTAAGGTGTGCAGGCAGACTAGGGGCATCCTCCTCGTTGTGTGTCTTCCTTCCTCGAAAGCGCAATCTCCCAAATTAGCACAGAGCGTATAGAGGAACAAAGGCTCTAATAGTGCATTATCGTTTTTTAAAACACTAGTTTATTGTATAAAATCTCTAGTTGGATGTACAAACATCATGAAAAACACTTGCCGGCAATAAAATTCCGGGGTCACATGGGACGTGATGACGTCTTTTTTTTGTGTAAAAAAGACTGTTTTATCCTGTATGCACAGATCCTCCTCTTCTTGCATTGCCCCCAAAACATATCAGTCTGCACATGCTCAGTTTGGTGTGTATTGCTAGAGAGTTTTTTTTTTTTCTTGGGAGAGGGCATGTGAGCAGCACAGGGCCAATCAGCACTGTCCAGACAGAGGGTCAGGAGTCCTGCATCCGTATAGGACAGCCAGTGCAATATGAATACTTCTCCTACAAGCTTTTTTTTTTTTTTTTTTTTTTTTTTTTTTTTTTAAAGCTTTTTATTTGCCAAAATAATCATACATCTTATTCGCATTTGGTAATATGCAAGGAAATACATGTTACATTCCAGATTGCATTCAGAAACAAATCCTGCATACAAATAAAAATTAGATATTACATTGCGTTTGTCATGGCTCGTTAAATCATTGGCTGTTTTCTTGAAACTCAGGACCATCTTATCTTAGTCCAAACAGTTGTATAGAACTAATGTAACTAGTGGGAATTATCCCACGTAAAAATAAAGTAAAATAAAATAACCAAGAAAAAAACAAAAAACCAGAGAGAAAGCAAAAACTTTTTTATATTATTTCCTCTTTCCCTCTTTTGTGCTGTGTGCTGCTGTGATTCCACTCCCCATTAGATCTATTAATTACTATCCAGTGATTACCAATATCCTACAGAGTTATTGGATGGATTGTAGCGTGTTTTCAGAGTTAATCCATCTCCCCCATACTTTATTAAATTTTTTTCTTGATCCTCTAGACTCATATGTCATTTTATACATGGTAATGTTGGCGTTAACCAAACCTTTCCAGGCGTTTAAAGTAAGATGATCTCTCCTGATCCAATGAAGTACAATCAGTTTCCTTGCATAGTAAAACAATAGTCTTAGTAGTGTTCTCGTATTATTACTCATAACTTCATCTTCTATGATCCCTAAAAGACCCAGCAGAGGGCTGCATATGTTCGGTATATCTAAAGTATCAGCAATAAATTGAGTCACCTGAGACCATAGTGGCCTAACTCTGTCACATTCCCATACCATATGTATAAAAGATCCCTCTTCTTTTAAGCATTTATGACATATGGGGTTTTCTTTCTTGCCCATTTTATAGAGTCTCAAAGGAGTATAGTACATCTGATGTAAGTACCTTAACTGTATTAATTTGTCTCTAGCAGAGATAACCGTGGGCAAGTATGACGCTAGAACATTTTCCCATTGACCTTCTGTAATTTCTGGTATGATCTCTACCCATTTTTCTTTAAGTTTACTTTCTCTAGGATTCTTTTTTTCCTGAAGTGTATGGTAGTATGTAGAAATTCGTTTAGTATGATCTGGAGTAGCCAGTAATCTTTCTATCATAGAGTTTTCCAATGTAACCGGTCCAGCCCCAAATTGAACGTACGCAGCGTGTCTTAGTCTAGTAAATTGGTATTCCCAGGTCCCTGGGATATTTAGTTCTTTTCGCAATAGCGAGAAGGTTTTTAGTTCCCCATTGATATATAGTTGGTGTAAGTATGTGAGCCCAAATTTAGACCATCTAAATCCGTCTTCTAAATTGAAGAATTCTTTCAGGTTGGGGTTGAACCACAGTGGCGCATTGGGGGATAAATGTAGGGGGTTATCTGTTATATGTTTCATGCAAATATCTAATACCTTTTTTGCAGATTTTAGTATCTCCTTGCCCCCTACGGTGGGGACTTCTCCCCTGTAAAAGAAATTCAGTAATGTTTCATATGATGTGGCCGTTGCTGCTTCAATTACAACCGCAGCGTTGTTTAGTTGTGGGAACATTCTCCAATGGATGAATACTAATTGGGATGCTAAGTAATATAGTCTCAGGTCAGGTATCGCCAGGCCACCCCTGTGAACAGGTAACTGCAACACCTCAAGAGAGACTCTTGCTGATTTATTGCCCCATAAGAAGGATGTTAATAGGGAGTTTATGTGTTTGAAAATTCTTTTTGGGATATAAATTGGGGCGTTAGAGAGGATGTACAAGAATTTCGGAAGGAAGATCATCTTAAATAGGCTAGCCCTGCCATAGAGTGTAAGTGGAAGGTCCTTCCATTTTTGTATTCTGTCCCTAAATGCTCGGATGGTAGGCCATAGATTGTCCTCGATGAACTAATCTATAGGTAATTTGATCACTATTCCCAGGTATTTAAATTTCTCCACAATAGTCAGGGGACACTGGGCTGGGAGTATTAGGTCTGGTTGTGGGTCTATCGGGAAGAGGACTGATTTGGTCCAGTTGATCCTGAAGCCAGAGAAGTTCCCGAACTCCCTGATCAACGAGACCGCCGTGGCCAATGACTGCTCCGGGTCTCCCAGATACAGGAGCATGTCGTCAGCATATAATGACACACGTTCCTCCAGTTCTCCTACCTTGAGGCCTTGTATCTTGACATTAGATCTAAGTGTAGCCGCCAATGGCTCTATGGCCAGGGCAAATAGAAGAGGAGACAGGGGGCAACCCTGTCTCGTTCCCCTATAAATCTTGAAAGGTGCGGAAACAGAGCCATTTACTCTAATGCTCGCCTTGGGGTCATTATATAAAAGTTTAATCCATGAGATAAATTTTGATCCGAACCCTAGCTTGCCTAAAAGCGAGAACAGGTAGTTCCACTCTACAGAGTCGAACGCTTTTTTGGTGTCTAAAGACGCCACAACTCTCTTTCCTTTATTATCATGAGGTGTTTGGAGGTTAACATATAGTCTACGTAGATTCATTTGGGTGGAACGTCCTGGTATAAATCCAGTTTGATCTGAATTAATTAGTCTGAGAATCACCGACTGTAATCTACCCGCCAAGATCTTGGCCAGTATCTTGACGTCGGTATTTATCAAAGAAATTGGCCTGTATGACTCACACTCCTGTAGATCTTTTCCTGGCTTAGGTAACACCACAATTAATGCTTCCCTCATAGACTCTGGTAATATGCCTTCTTTCTCTGCAGTTATAAAGACTTTTTGTAATATTGGCACTATCTGTTCTTTATGCAACTGATACCACTCAGCTGGAAACCCATCTAAGCCAGGAGATTTACCCGGCCTGAAGGATGAGATTGCAGCACCAATTTCCTCCGTGGATATCTGCTGATCTAGGAGTTCCCTATCTTCCTGTGTTAGAGAGGGTAGTGTTAAATTGGCAATGTACCTTTCCAGCTCTTGGTCAGTGTGTTGGGTTTGCGTCTGGTAAAGATTCTCGTAGAAATCTAGAAAAGTGTTTAGAATCCCTTGGGCCTCCTCAACTACCTCACCGTTTAGTTTCTTTATCTTACCTATCGAGACCGGTGTATAAAGTGGACTTGCCAAAAAAGACAATAGGCGTCCACTCTTATCGCCGAATTCAAAAAAAGATCTTGCCTGCCGTATTCGTGTTTTTTCAGTGTATTCGGTTAATAGTAAGCAATATTGTCGTGTTTTTTCTTGCCAAAGTCGATATCTACCCGGAGATGAGTCAAGGATATATTCTTTTTCAGCCTCCATGGCGCCAATCTCAGCATCTTTCATATCTGAGTTAAGTGCCCTGGCGAAACCTCTTGTTTCCGATGTAAATACCCCTCTCATAGTAGCCTTAAAGGCATCCCATTGGATAGCTAGTGTGGTTTCCTTCCCATTCTCCCTCCAATAGTGCCCTATATTCTCTTTGCATTTTATGGTGATATAATCCTCTTGGAGCCATATTGTATTCATCCGCCATTGTCTCCTTCCCCGTGGAGCTCTCAGATCTAGAGTGACCTCCAGCGGAGAATGATCTGATATAGCTCTAGGGAGATATCTGACGGCAGTTATGTAAGGAAGGCCATCTATAGATGACAGTGCCAAATCTATTCTGGAGAGTGTCTTATGGGTCTCAGAATGACACGAGAACTCCCTAACTCCAGGGTTCCGCTCCCTCCACACGTCAGTGAGTGCGTAACTCTCCAACCAGGAAGATAAATCATGCCTGGACCCAGAGACATTCCCATGCCTGTCCATAGCCCCATCCGACACTGCATTGAAATCTCCCAAGAGTAATAATGGGCCTTGAGCGATTAGTATAGCTTCTTTAATTATTTTGTCTAGTATCGGCAAGGAGAATGGTGGCGGAACGTACACACATACCAATGTCAGAGATACATTATACATTCGGCATACCAGGATGGCATATCTACCGTTCGGGTCTAGTTTGACTTGCAAGATTTGCGCAGCCGCATTTTTGGTAACTAAAATAGCTACACCCCTAGAATATGTTGAGTATTCAGCATGCAAAACTCTCATCACATTCGGTTTTTTTAGTGCCATAACCTTAGATCCCTGTAGGTGTGTCTCCTGCAACATTATGATATGAGGTTTGTATCGTTTTATGAAATCAAAGATGAGAGATCTCTTAATCTTGGAATTCATACCACGCACGTTCCAAGATAGCAACTTTATCTTACCCTCCATGCGTATGTATAAATGAACAATTGCAGGGCAACAACGAGTAATTGTTAGCCAGTCTCATTCCCATTGAGTAGATCCCCTGTGAGGAGAGAATAAAACACATCAGCAGCACACAGCACGAACTAAGATTAACCAGTAACATAGGCCCCTTCCCCCCTCCCTGCACACACACCCAACCTGTTGTGTGCCTGTCTCCCATAACAAAAAGGCAGAAGAATTAAAGTGACCGCAGAGGGTCACGGTTTTCTAAGAAAAACAAAGTCACCCTATCTTCAACCAACAGAAATAGAAAAACAACATCCAAAAAATAAGGGGAAAAAAGAAAAAACGGGGAAAAAGGAGAAAAACCCGATACAGTTCGACCAGGGGGGTATCTTCGCAGTTGATGTCAGTGGAAGGTGATATAATTGAGTAGAGGGAGAAAAAAAAACCCTCTAACAATATAAAGTGTAGTTGCTCAAAGTAGGAGCTAAAACCACTGTGTCCTCCACTTTGCTCTTCCTCTCCCTCCAATGTTCTTGTTTCTTTTCACTCTGACATCAAGAACAGCTTATTTAAATGATGTTATAAATTGTATGCTGCATCTGCCGGGACTTTATGTCATTTTATTGTTGTAGTGTCAAAGATTATCTTGGTCATGGGTATTTCTTCACCCTAGTATAGGTAGTCCTAGAGTAGTCATCATGTGTATTTCTCCTACAAGCTTTAACCAGACACTGATATCAGTTACAAGGCTGCTATATACTGCTGATGAGAAAAGGTATTTAGCAGTTTATATTTACTAAAACGATTGCATTTTCATGTTCTGAGTACTGTGGGAAACCAGATATAGTGAATGCAGGGTTCTGAGTTTAGTAACAGTTTAAGTTTCTATACATCCAGAGGCAGGGAAATCACGGTTTAAATTGCTGTTTGGGTTAACTAATTGTTCTGAGCTAAAAATTGAAACATCTTTAGTTGCTAATGTTAATGAGGAATTTAGGGTGTTTATTGTCCACTCCATCTGGAAAGTCCGGGTCTCCCAGCACTAGTGTAATTGGTGAGGGATGCAGAGACATTATAGGCAAATAAAAAGTCAAGGCTATGATCCTAAAGCCTTGTACACACAATGCGATTGTTGGCAGGGGATTGTCTGTTGACAGACTGTTGTCCTAAAATCTTACCGTTAGTACGCTCCTTTTGACAATTGTTGTCCTACTTTCAGCCAACAAATTTTGGATGGCAGGCTAGTACATTTTCGTCAGACAACGGTTTGATGTCAGATTTTCGTATGGTCAGTACACAAATCCGTCACACAAAAGTCAAAAGTACAAACACGCATGCTCGGAATCAATGCTCACCAAACACGAAATTAGCTGAAGAGGCCCAAAGGGTGGCGCTCAAGAACTGAAATTCCTCGTAGTACGTCACTACATGTTTGTTGCTCGACAATTGTGTACCGTTAGTATGCAAGACAAGATCCTGGCACATGCCCTTAAGACAAAAATCAGATGCTCGGTTGGCAAACAATCGCATCGTGTGTACGAGGCTTTACTGTGGCACCTGTAGTTGGGTGGCTTATTAGAGTTTTCAAATGGTGTGAGGGGCATCATAGGAGGTACCACATTGGTATTTCGGCATATTTCTACTTGACTTGAACCTTCTGTTTAGAATTAGGATGGTTATAACTGATTTAAAATCAAAACATGTGCTTATCAGCATATCAGAAAGGCTTTTGCATTCATACAATTTGTCAGGATCAGGGATGATCCCGATTTCCAGATACTTAAGTCTAGGGTTGGTCTATTGGATGGGAAATTACCTTTTTTAGTGCCTGATGTATGTGTGATAAACTGAAGATAGAGGTGACAGTTGTTTCAGATTGATCCATCGCAAAGTAAATTTTTCCTTCAAATAAACAGATTTGTGGTTGAAATATAGTATAGGTGAACCCTGTTATAGTCCCAGGCAGCTACCACTTTGATAGCAACAAAGGAAGCCATTGCCAGATGGTAAATTCATAAATGTGTACTGAGGAGTGCCTAATACAAAAGTTCATCTCACTTGAAGGACTTTTTGGAACATGATTAATGATTAAAAGTAACAAATACAGTCAACACTTTTCTGGGGAAATGTCCCCCCTGTATTCAAGGATAATGTACAACAAAAATAGCAGAATATAAACTCTGCAATGACTTGTGTGTGTGTGTATACTGTATATGCTATATTCAGTGTCTTGAAAAAGTATTCATACCCATTGAAATTTTCCACATTTTGTCAATGTGAATTGGGATTTTATGTGATAAACCAACACAAAGTGGCACATAATTGTGAAGTGAAAGGAAAATAATAAATGGTTTTACATTTTTTTTACAAATAAAGGGCTATAAAGTGTGGCGTGCATTTGTATTTGCATTTGTATAGAGGAGCCAATTGCCTACAAAGGTCACCTAATTAGTAAATAGAGTCCTCCTGTGTGTAATTTAATGTCAGTATAAATACAGCTGCTCTGTGAAGCCCTGAGAGGTTTGTTAGAGGACCATAGTGAACAAACAGCATCATGAAGGTCAAGGAACACACCAGACCAGTCAGGGATAAAGTTGTGGAGAAGTTTAAAGCAGGGTTAGGCTATAAAAAATATCCAAAGATTTGAACACCTCATGGAGCACTGTTCAATCCATTATCAGAAAATAGAAAGAGTATGGCACAACTGCAAACTTACCAAGACATGGTCGTCCACTTAAACTGACAGGCTGGGCATTAATCAGAGAAACAACCAAAAGCCACATGGTAACTCTGGAGGAGTTGCAGAGATCCACAGCTCAGGTGGGAGAATATGTCTATGGGACAACTAGTAGTCGTGCACTCCACAAATCTGGCCTTTATGGAAGAGTGGCAAGAAGAAAGCCATTGTTGAAAGAAAGCCATAAGGAGTCTTGTTTGCAGTTTGTAAGAAGCCATGTGGGGGTACACAGCAAACATGTGAAAGAAGGTGCTCTGGTCAGATAGGACCAAAATTGAACTTTATGGCCTAAAAACAAAACACTATAGGTAGGCAGGAAACTAACAGTGCACATCACCCTGAACACACACATGAAACATGGTGGTGTCAGCATCATGTTTGGTGGTGGGAATTGATTTAGCTGCAGTCTGGCTCCAGGTCGCGACCTCTAGGGCCTCCCAGCTCACGCTCACGGTAGACTACAGGGAGGTAGGAAGGTCAGGAAAAAGCCAAAGGTCGGGGAAACAAGCAAGTAAGGATAGTCAGGGGATAGCCAAAGGTTGGGGCAACAAGCAGGTAAGGATAGTCAAGAACAAGCCAAGATCGGTAACTGGAATCAGACGTAGGACACACAGCAAGTAGTACACGGAAGCCAGACACACAATATTGATCAGCAGGGCTGGCTTGCAGTACACAGGTTAATATAGAGTTCCCTGATAGGGGCTGGGGTGGAGCCATGCTTTGAGGAGAGATTACTTAAGCAGCTAGGTGAGAGTGGCTGGCCTCTTAAGCTGAACACATGGAGAGGTAAGCTGACAGACAAACATTACTGCATATCCATGACAGTACCCCTCCTTACAAGGCCTCCCCCTCCCCCACCTGGACCCAGGCTTAGAGGAAACTTCAGATGAAACCTCCTCAGACAAATACCTCAGATGCAGTGATCAAAGACCTCTTCTCAGGACCAAACCCTTTCCAATGCAAAAGATACTGAAGAATGCCTCTACAGAGGTGGGAATCCAGAATTTGACTAACCTCGTACTCATGATTATCCTCAGAGACCAGGGCCACGGTAGGGAGAGGACAAGAGAACTCATTGAGGACTAAAGGCTTCAAAAGGGCAACTTTGAAGGAGTTAGAGATTTTGAGGCTTTTAGGAATCTGGAGTTTGAAACAAACCAGATTCAGTTTAGAGGTTATAGTGTACAAATCAATGAATCTTGGGGCAAACTTCAGAGAAGGAACTCAGGGCTTGATGTTCCTAAGGGAGAGCCAAACTTTGTCCCCTGGCTGTAGAGAAGGTGGTTTACGGCTTCAGCGGTCAGCAAAGCCTTTGAATTTGTCAGCAGCTGCCTGGAGGGAATCATGAACATCACCCCAAATAGAATTGAAAGACTCCTGAGCTGCATCCAAAGCTGGAATATCTGGAGAACAGGTCCTGGGAAGAGGGAGTTGTGGGTGTTTTCCATAAACTGTGAAAAAGGGTGTCTTCTGTGAACTGCTATTTACATGATTGTTGTGAGAGAATTCTGCCCACGGGAGTAGAGAGGACCAATCATCATGATGAGCATAAACTAAGCTGCGAAGAAAAACCTCTAACTCCTGATTAACCCTCTCAGTCTGTCCATTGGATTGAGGTTGGATTGAGGGTGGTAAGAAGAGGAAAAATCCAAGATAATATTGAGGGATTTGCGGAACCATATCAAGTTCCTCTGGCATCAGTGGTTCCTCTAGTCCCTCTCTTACTCCCTAAGGAAACTTTAGGAGACCCAAAGATTGGTGGTAAGAGTTGATATGTTTCTTATATGAGGGATAAAATGTCTCCCTAGGAGGAAAAAGTTTGTATAATTGGTGGAAAGAAATCCTAAACTGCTGTGCAATGGTTGAAGAAGTCGCCTGACAAAGAGATACTATGGGAGATACAGATTTTACTCTGGGGGCCTCTGAAGGCTCTAATAACTTGCCTAATTTTATTGGATGTGGCTGTTTCACTTTAAGAATGCTGTCAATTTGAGAAGCTTCTTGGATTACAGTTCACAGAAATTGTGGAGATAAACCTGGTGGGAAATTTATATTTTCTGTAAATGGGCTCATAGACAATGCAAGACCTCATTTCATGACTAGTTTAGAAATGGCGAGTAGTGAATCTAGCAGAAAGGGAGCAAAAGGGTATGGGCCCCTGCAGTTAGGGCTTGCAGTCCATAAAGCAAAGCAATATAATTTTGGGCTATGTCCTCCTTTAGGTGGACCCAGTCCTTACTTGAACTGTGGCCAGTCCACTGCTCTGGAGATGAGGCATGAAGTATTATATCATCTTTGGATTATTATAAGGTTTATAATTACAATGTTTGGGAGGCCTACTCCTTCTTGAGATTTTAGTCAAGGGTAGAAAATTTCAGTTTGGGTGAAAAGATTTTTCAGGTCAGTTTCTTTTGGTGGTATTTGATAACCTCTGGGGTTTTTATTTTTTGTGCTACAAAGAAAAAAAGACTGAACATTTTTTTAAAAATGTTTTTCTTTGTTTCTGTTACAAAACTTTGTAAATAAGTATGTTTTCTCCTTCACTGATTGGCACTGATAAGGTGGCACTGATGAGGTGGCACTGATGGTGAGGCACTTATATGCAGCACTGATAGGTACTGATAGGCAGCACTGATAAGCAGCACTGATGGACACTGATAGGTGGCACTGATATACAGCACTGATGGGCACTGATAGGTGGCACTGATGGGCACTCATAGGTGGCACTGATAGGTGACACTGATGGGCACTGATAGGTGGCACTGGAGGGCACATATAGGCTGCAGGCAGTGATGGACACTGGGTGGCACTGGTAGATAGCACTGGTAGGCATCACTGATCAGAGGCATTGACAGGCATCACTGATTAGCACAGAGTGCCATCCCTAATGGGCAATGATTGCCATCCCTGGTGGGCTCTGGTGGGCTTACCTGGTGGTCAGGGGTGGGCATCCCTCTTGGCCATGGGTGGGCATCCCTGCTGGCAAAGGGTGGACATCCCTGGTGGTCCTGGGTAGGCATCCTCATGGGGCTGAACTGATAATCAATCAGTGCAGACCCCCCTGTCAGGAGAGCAACCGATCAGCTCTCCTCTTATCGCGTCTGTCAGCGCAAGTGGAGGAAAAGCTGATACACGGCTTTTCCTGTTTACACTGTAGTCAGCTGATCTTTACCTTGATCGGAGATGCGGTGTGTCAGATTGACACACCACACCACCGATCGCCACACTGCATGCCCCCGTGATCGCGTGAGCGTGGCCTATCCTGCTGGACATCACATGGCGCCCAGTCAGGATAACAGAACCACTTTTCGGCCATCATTTTGCTTTATGGCGGGTGGGAAGTGGTTAAAGCGAAACAATAAAAATTAAAAATTCCTTTAAATATAGTGCCTGTGGGGTCCCCTTAGTCCGTCTGTAAAGTGGCGCCTCTAAACCATGGATAGAACTTATTGCAGCAAAACTAACATTTCTAAAGAAAAAAAATAGTGAATGGAATGACATTTAAATTGTCAGCAATACAATAACATTGCCAGAAATAGAAACAAATAGAAACATTTTTTAAAAAACGGCATAGGGTCCCCCCACAATCCATACCAGGCCCCCAGATCCCAGTCCCCCCCTATGTGAAGGAGTATGGAGTACATAGTACCCCTACCTATTCACCAAAAAAGTGTCAAAAATAATAAAAACAAATTCCTTTATTATAAATAAAAAAGACAATGTCCCCCATGTAGATCCATCGTCAATCATGACGATGTTGCCACCACCGGACCTGAAAAAGAAAAAAAGCAAAGCATTCCGCCGTTAACTAAAGCAAACCACCAAGTGCCTGGCTTGCTGTTTGACAGTTCTTATATAGGTAGAGGCAGGGCCACCTGGCGACATCACCTGGTGGCACCACCCCCTTGTGACGTCACTGATACAGTATGCACTGTGTGACAGCTAATGACTCATCGGTTGTTAAGGATGTGGTAGCCGGATTCCTGGCCTCGTTCCTTAACAACCTGCCATTCAAAGCTTTGCCCAGTCAGGGCTTAGAATGCACTGTACAGCATGCAGTGCATTGCAGGTCGTTCGGCAGGGTGAACACCTACCGCATGCCCTGCAAATTTGGGTGTTCGTCGAATGGGCAAACAGGCAGTGTTTGAGCCGAACTTTTGCTTGGTCCAAACTTTTCGCCCCAACACTACTGGTTAACAGTGATTCTAAAATCTTGCCACATATTCTTTGTATTAGGGCTTATTTACACCACCGGTTGGGGTTGGTAAAACTACACAGTTAACCACTTCCCCTAAAGCTACAAAGGCAGCAGTTGGGGGGTACACAATTTTGCAGCAGTAATTATACCCCCTGTTGTGTTTAGCGGACAGTACCACCCACTGAGTATTGTGCAAGGCAAAAAAATAAGCAAATGTTTGGCAAATTGTAGACTGAATCTACACTTACTGAGTGATACATAGGTTGCATACTACAATAAAGCACTTTTCCCTTTGAAAAACAGATTTGGGAAAATGTTGCTTGATGCATTTTTTTTTAGGTGACTACTGGGAGAATCTCCTTTGAAAATAGATGAAAATCCCTGTAATAAATTGACTTAATGTAGAAAACCAAATCTTGCTTTAAAAATTAGCAAATTCCAGGTGATTGTTGGGTAACCTTTACATCAAATCAATGATAAATAGAACTTTTTTTTGGCTGTTACTTTTACTTTAAAGCGGTTCTAAAGCCTTAAGGTTTTTCACCTTAATGCATTCTCTCCAAAGAGGATGGGCCTGGAGCGCTGGTTGGGACCCCAGAAGAAGAGGTTTGGGGCTGCTCTGTTCAAAAAACATAACAGGGAGCGGTAATTATACACATGTTTATCTATTTCATTTTTTTAAACGAGGCTTTAGTAAAAATTTTAATGCTACCTACTGTATGAATAGATATTTTTTACTGGGGTGGGGGTGGGATCCCTATATACTGTAGCTCCTTAAACACAATAAATTATATGTATCTATGGTAAAAATTTGTGACACAATAAAAAATATTTCACACCTTTCAAGTGTTAAGCATGTTGTGTCAATTCCAATTTAAATCTATTTTAATGTCCACTTGCAACACTACTAAAGGGGGTGCAAATACTTATGAATATCACTGTATAGTGTCATCATAATTTGTTTGTGTTGATTATTACTTAATATTTTTTCTTTATCTGTGTGTGTGTTTATGTATAATATACACACATTTCCACTGCTACTTGTTTAGACCAGACAGCAATGGTATTATTTCTACTTAAAAATTGAAGGTAAAATGAAGTGTGGTCCCTTCCTCTTTAACCACTTCAGCCCCGGAAGGATAAATGACAATGGTCCCAAAAATGTGTCAAAAATGTCTGATGTGTCCGCCATAATGTCACAGTCACGATAAAAATTGCTGATTGCCGCCATTACTAGTAAAAAAAAAAATATTAATAAAAATGCCATAAAACTATCCCCTATTTTGTAAACTCTAAAACTTTTGCGCAAACCAATCAATAAACGCTTATTGCAATTTTTTTTTACCAAAAATATGTAGAAGAATAGGGATCGACCTAAACTGAGGAAAAAAAATGTTTTTATATATATTTTTGGGGATATTTATTGTAGCAAAATGAAAAAAAATTATGCATTTTTTTTCAAAATCGTCGCTATTTTTTTGTTTATAGCGCAAAAAAATAAAAAAAATCGCAGAGGTGATCAAATACCACCAAAAGAAATCTCTATTTGTGGGGAAAAAAGGACGTCAATTTTGTTTGGGAGCAACGTTGCACGACCGCGCAATTGTCAGTTAAAGCGAAGCAGTGCTGAATCGCAAAAAGTGCTCTGGTCAGGAAGGGGGTAAAATCTTCTGGGACTGAAGCGGTTAAACTAACATTTTGTTGAAGCACCTTTTGATTTTTTTAGAGCACTCAGTCTTTTTGGGTATGAGTCTATCATATGGCACATTTTGACTTGGCAATATTTGCTCACTCTTCTTTGCAAAAACACTTGAAATCTGTAAGATTGTGAGGGCATCTCCTGTGCATAGCGCTCGTCAGATCACCCCACAGATTTTCAATTGGATTCAGGTCTGGGCTCTGGCTGGGTCATTCCAAAACTTTAATCTTCTTCTGGTGAAGCTATTCCTTTGTTGATTTGGATGTATGCTTTGGGTCGTTGTCATGCTGAAAGATTAAGTTCCTCTTCGTGTTCAGCTTTCTAGCAGAAGCCTGAAGATTTTGTGACAATATTGATTGGTCTTCATAATTCTCTCTACCTTGACCAAGGCCTCTGTTTCAGCTAAGGAAAAACAGCCCCAAAGCATGATGCTGCCACCACCATGCTTCACTGTGGGTATGGTGTTCCTTTGGTGATGTGTAGTGTTGTTTTGCCCCAACATATCTTTTGGAATCATGGCCAAAAAGTTCAACCTTGGTTTCATCAGACCATAACACATTTTCCCACATGCTTTTGGAAG
The DNA here is from genome assembly GCA_037952835.1 of Lithobates septentrionalis. Classification (NCBI taxonomy): domain Eukaryota; kingdom Metazoa; phylum Chordata; class Amphibia; order Anura; family Ranidae; genus Lithobates; species Lithobates septentrionalis. The sequence goes on along the minus strand of JBBDGP010000091.1, from coordinate 526,749 downwards.
ACTTCAGATGTGTTTTTGCCAGGCTTGGATGTTTTTCTTCATAAAAAAAGGTTTTCATCTTGCCACTCTACCCCATAGCCCAGACATATGAAGAATGCGGGAGATTGTTGTCACATGTACCACACAGCCAGTACTTACCAGATATTTCTGCAGCTCCTTTAATGTTGCTGTAGGCCTCTATGGCAGACTCCTTGACCAGTTTTCCTCTCGTCTTTTTCATCAATTTTGGAGGGACGTCCAGTTCTTGGTAATGTCACTGTTGTGCCATATTTTCTTCACTTGATGATGGCTGTTTTCACTGTGTTCCATGGTATATCTAATGCCTTGGAAATGTTTTTGTACCCTTCTACTGACTGATATGTTTTACCAATGGGATCCCTCTGATGCTTTGGAAGCTCTAAGAAGCTCTAAGCTTTAGGATGTGACTAAGAAAATGTCTGGAAAGACCTACTAGAACAGCTGAACTTTATTTGGGGGTACTCAGAGGCACTGATGGCATGATGGCAGGTGTGTACTAAACTCCTTTTCAAAATGTGTTTGAATGTGATTGATTAATTCTGAACACAGCTACATCCCTAGTTATAAAAGGGTGTGCACACTTATGCAATCACACTATTTTAGTTTTTATTTTTACTCCCCACCTAAAAGTTTTTTACTTGTTTTTCAAATGAGTTGTACAATTTATAGGTCACATTAACCACTTCAGCCCCGGAAGATTTTCCCACTTAATGACCAGGCCATTTTTTGCGATACGGCACTGTGTCATTCTAACTGACAATTGCGCGGTCATGCAATGCTGTACCCAAACAAAATTGATGTCCTTTTTTCCCACACATAGAGTTTTCTTTGGTGGTATTTTATCACCTCTGCGTTTTTTATTTTTTGCGATATAAACAAAAAGAGACCAACAATTTTGAAAAAAAAAATGATGTTTTACTTTTGCTATAATAAATATCCCCCCAAAAAAAATTCTTCATCAGTTTAGGCCAACATGTATTCTTCTACATATTTTTGGCAAGAAATAACTGCAATAAGCGTATATTGATTAGTTTGCGCAAAAGTTATAGCGTCTACAAAATAGGGGATAGATTTGTGGCATTTTTAAAAATATTTTTTTTTTCTTACTAGTAATGGCGGTGATCAGCGATTTTTAGTGGAACTGCAACATTGTGCAGACATATCTGACACTTTTGACACTTTTTTTGGGACCAGTGACATTTATACAGCAATCAGTGCTATAAAAATGCACTGATTACTGTATAAATGACACTGACAGGGAAGGGATTAACACTAGTGGTGATCAAGGGGTTAAATGTGTTCCCTGGGAGGTGTTTCTAACTGTGAGGGGAGGAGACTGACTGGGAGTACAGAGTGATCGCTGTTTGCAATCACTAGGAGGAACAGACAAACACTCTGTACTTCCCTGTAAGAACGGGAATCTGTTTGTTTACATTGACAGGTCCCCATTCTGGCTTTCTGTGGAGCAATCGTAGGTGGACAGCAGACATTGAGGCCACTGCCACATGCATTAGCTCCCCAGCCGTGCAGCGGGCAAGTGTGCGCACTTGCTATAGCTCTTAAAGGGACCGCTGTACCGGTACAGCGATTCCCAGGGATGAGCCGACCTGCCGTAGTATAATGACGGCGGCTGATCGGCAAGTGGTTAAAGGTGGAAAAAGTTCTGAAATGATTTATCTTTGTCTCTCTGATATAAATCACAGAAACCTGACATTTTAACGGGTGTGTAGACTTTTTTTTATCCACAGTATTCTGTGACACAGAAAAATAGTAGTTATTAAAAATATTTTGCTATCTGTGTATATCCAAAAATGGAGAATTGCATAAAATTGTAATGTATTAAAGATGTTAAATGACAACCTAGTGCAAAATAAGTTAAATCAGTTGTAAAAACATAATGAATAATAATAATGTTTGTCCGCTGTGGTTATTTCTCTTCCATGGTAATTTGAAGGGCGGAAAACATACATAAAGTTAATTATTAATCAGTATACAGTCAATGTAGGAGCAAATTTAACAAATAGTTATTAATGATTCATTTACAGCCAGAAAATTGTTTGTATTAAATGTCAGGCACAAGTTGAATAACTTCTATTACAGTCCTTCCAAAGGTTATCAAAATACATCCAATTAAATAGGAAACAGTACATTTTGCACTGTGTTGGCACCAGTATGTGTCAATATCACTTGTTTATGACTCTGTTAGTGAGCTTTTAAGAGACTATTCATATAAAATTAAGTCTATAAAGCACCACACTGCTTTTAATTGAAGTTTGCTGATGGTTATATTTTACGCATATAACATCAAGTATCACACACACTCTAGTAGTAGACAAATATAAATTTTAGCCCTCTCTTTGAGTTTGAAAATATATACATGCAAAGGTTACTTTGATAAGTATTATACAGCAGCTAGTTAGTTATTAGGTTAGTTAGTTAAGTTGTTTTATGTTATATAGGAATTTATATAGAAAACTGTTTAAAAAAAAATAGTACAACTTATATATATCAGTATTTAAACCGGGGTCATATCATATCAAGAGGTCTAATCAGAGTACATTTTTGAATTTTCTGGTCTGCTTACTTTGAAGTAATTCCTGCCCATATTAAATCTTATTGTAGGATGCTTGTCTTGCAGCTGATATGGGTCACTATATTGTCAATTTGTTAGATTGTCTTAGCTTTCTAAGATTTTCTAAGCTTTATTTGTTAAGCAAACATGAAAAATATATATATTTAGTTTCTGTAGCTTTAACCTTTTCGCTGCCAGGCCCTGTACCCCACTCCAAACCCAGGTGGCCAGACCATTTTTGCAGTTTTTCCATTGTTTTTTATTTTTCCCTCAAACCTTTAGAGTTTTTAAAAGACCTCCCTGACCATATATTTTCTGAAAGCACATAACCATTAGAATAAAAAGAAGGTGCTACTGATTTTTAGGAACCCATGGCATTTGCGCAAATGTTTATCAACACAATACTTTCACTAAAAATACACTAGAATCATTATTAGCAGAGACAAACACAGCACATTTTTATAAATCCTGCTAAATTCCTATGAAATATAGAAAGCTTAAACTGTATTGAGTTAATAAATAACAAATATTTATAAATGTTATATTGCGCCTTTTTTAGCGAAATGGTGAAAATCGAACGTACAGAAAGTTGCAAATAACCAAATTTCAATAAAACCTATGTTTTCATTTTTCGCTTACAGCTTTCAGAGTTTGTAAAATACCCCCCAAACCAAATATTTTCTGAAAGCAAATGACCAGTAGAATAAAAATTAGATGCTAATGATTTATAAGGACTCATGATATTTGCACAAATGTTTATCAAAACAATATTTTCGGGGGGCGTGTCCGGACTATGGAGGAGTGAGGACGTGTGCCTTCTCAGCTCCGCTCCACCGCAGCACATTACCAGCTCCACAGCGGAGGTAACACCCGCACCCGCAGCGAATTATGTCCCTGAGACACCGGGCATCCTCCCAGCCACAACGGACTGACCGATCGCGGCAATCCCAGCTGGATTCCTTCTACACTGGGCAGACCGGGAGAGGCCGCGAGCCTTCCAAGATGGCGCCGACCGGGAAGACACAGCGTGCTAACAAGGCCGCAAAGACCTCCGCTGGCCAGTCACAGCAACTAGATGACTCTCCCGCTCCATCTCCAGGGTCGGTGAGTGACTCAGTCCCCCTGATCTCTCCAGGCTCCCCCACTTCCCAAGACGGTGACTCCACTGACCTGGACCCCCTGGCAGATGCAGACATCAGGCGCCATATTATGTCCCTACCCACGAAAGCTGATCTTGAACACTTTGCTGACAGAGTGGAAAAAGCTTTTAAGGAAGATATTGCTCAGCTCAAAGCTGATACAAAAAAGCAGAAAGTTTGCCCGGATCAACCAAATTTAATTATTCAATAGTTGGCCTTTTACTGGTGAGTATAAATCAATCATCCAGACAGGTCTGAATGCAGTTCAAGTTGCCCTATAGTCATATAAGAAAAAAAAAAAAAAAAACCAAGGGAAAGGTTCCCTAAAACAGGGTCAACAAAGAACACTAGTTGAAATTACAAACCAGCTTTATTATTTACCAAAAGGATAAAAACCAAATTGAGATTTACAAACAGTGAAAAAGAGGCAATGTGGGCAGACGGCTGCCACAAACCAATTAAAAATTGGACAACGTTGTCACAAGGGGGTTATAAAAACAATTGGGGAGCCGCGGCATACATCCACTCAACCGTATCAATCAGTACATCATACATACACCTAGAAGTAATTGGAGTAGGTGAAGTCCATGTTAATTAGGTATTAGTTGCAGATATTAAGTTATCCTATAGGAGAGTATCCAAAGTATCACGGACAGTTCTTATACCAACAGTATGATGAGAAAATAGAGTGGGTGCACGGTCTGGCCGTAAGATCTGGATGCAGTATAGTCCAGTATAGAGAAAACAGACTAGTTGCAAGTTGAATCACAGATATGTTATAATTATCTACCAGCTGTATTAACAGACTGCATAAGGAACCGTTTCAAGCTGCTGCATTAGAGGGATGTAGATTACTCAACTAGAGCAGTGGGTAATTATCCAAAGAGACAGCAATAGAGGGATGCAGGAAATTCGACATACATTTGTAAGCGCTGAGTGGAGTGGGGAAGTCTCACCAATCACGCTGTCCTCGTCGTCGAATAATGGCAATCCTTCGTTCCAGGTCTCTGTGTGGATGGGAGTCACTTGCGGGCCGCTTGAAAGCTCGGTGGATTGCAGTCTGAGTGAGGATCCGTCCGTAGCCGAGAAGCCTCTATGAGGCGGTTTTTCCGATGCAGTGCGTGGCTGAGCAGGGAGGCTGTGATCACCTGGTAGATGTAGAGTATAAACGAAAAGGCCAGATCGAATAGCGCGCGGCTCCCGGTGACGTGCTGACGTCACACCGCTGACGCGTTTCACCAGCCAATGGACGCTGGTTTCTTCAGAGCAAGGAGGAGACATTTGTGACAGGCTTAAATAGGAATTTATCAGGTGCAGTTACTTGCACACAACCATTAGGTGTCACTAAGAGCTTCTCTTGTGTAAAACAGACAGCAATCAAGCAGCATACATTCTAAGTATATTAATGAGGCAATAGAGGTAACAGTCGATGAATAAGGAGAGAGGATATGACAGGGAAGGAAAAGAGTAGATAGGAAGGGGGAAGGGGGGGGAAAGGAGGAGGGAAGAGGAAGGATAAGGTGAAAAGGAAGAAAGGTGGTGATGGAAAGAGTGAAGTGACTGATTGTAACAAATTATGATTGAAATTCTCCAAGAGTTTGAAAAAGTGCATTATTTCTCAAGGAAGGGTTGTAGACTACATTCTGTGTTCAATCCTTTAGGCACTAGGGAATCTAAATAGTATGTCCACATTTTCTCCTTTTGAAGGAGTATAGTATCAAAATCGCCTCTTCTAGGGGGCAGGTTCAACACATAAATTCTCTTGACTGTAAGGCCCTTAGGGTTACTATCATGGAATTCAGCAAAGTGTTGAGGGATGGGTCGATCATCATTTTTATTCTTTTTCCTATTTTTAATCCCACTGATGTGTTCACCGATCCTGATCCGGAGTTGGCGTTTGGTTTTTCCTATGTAGTTTTTGTTACAGGGACATGTGAGCATGTATATAACTTGTGTCGTTGAACTGTTTAATTTTATAATGCTTGCCTCCCCTCGGATCGGGGAACACATCAGTGTGGTGCACATACCTACAAATGTTGCAGTGTCCGCATGCATGCATACCTGGAGGGGTTTTTTTCTCAGAAAGCCAGTTTTTGCTGATCGTTCTCGTGTATTCTGAATGAACCAACACATCACCTAGGTTACGTGCCCTTTTAGCTGTAAGTAGTGGTTTGGGACTAATTATATTTGCGATTAGGGGTGTTGATCTTAGGATATGCCAGTGTCTATTGAGGATCTCTTGGACTTGGGTCCATTGTGAGCTGAATCTCGTGATGATTCTAGGAAAATCATGTGCTGGTTTAGCAGGTGACTGAGTATTTGCTTTTGTAAGTAAAAGGTCTTCACGTTTCCTACCTAATGCATTGTTTTTGGCTTTTTTGAGGGAATTATGTGAATACCCTCTTTTCCTGAACCTATTGTACATCTCCTGTGCTTCAGATTTAAAACCTCTATTGCCTCATTAATATACTTAGAATGTATGCTGCTTGATTGCTGTCTGTTTTACACAAGAGAAGCTCTTAGTGACACCTAGTGGTTGTGTGCAAGTAACTGCACCTGATAAATTCCTATTTAAGCCTGTCACAAATGTCTCCTCCTTGCTCTGAAGAAACCAGCGTCCATTGGCTGGTGAAACGCGTCAGCGGTGTGACGTCAGCACGTCACTGGGAGCCGCGCGCTATTCGATCTGGCCTTTTCGTTTATACTCTACATCTACCAGCTGATCACAGCCTCCCTGCTCAGCCACGCACTGCATCGGAAAAACCGCCTCATAGAGGCTTCTCGGCTACGGACGGATCCTCACTCAGACTGCAATCCACCGAGCTTTCAAGCGGCCCGCAAGTGACTCCCATCCACACAGAGACCTGGAACGAAGGATTGCCATTATTCGACGACGAGGACAGCGTGATTGGTGAGACTTCCCCACTCCACTCAGCGCTTACAAATGTATGTCGAATTTCTAGTTTTAAATGGTTTTTATTGGATTTTGTCAGAAAAAACAAATTGTAGGTACAAGCATCCGTTACATGTCACAATTTAAAGCAGGGTAAAAGGGAGAAGTGCAAGTCATATTCACAGTGGTATTTTTTGCAATATAATGACTTATATACTAGAGTTACATCGTCAACTAACTGTAAACTGAGGTATCTATTAACGGGTCCTACCTGGTCCTTGTTCTTGCGAACATAACGGGTGAGCCTTGGGTATTTATCCCAGTCCACTTCCAGCACCCCTTCATGGGATCACACTGTGCTGGGGAGCGGAATGAGACCTATTTACTAGTGACCCGAGGACCTAGAGAGACATTAGCGATGTATAAAAAAAAGTAATAGAAAATTTTGGCGCATTGACCAAAAGATCTTTTTTTTTTTGTTTCATAAAGTTTTTATTGATTGAACAAATAAATGTAATACAACTTTGTCATATAAATGAAGTATAGCATAGTCACATAGTCATCTGAGTAACATTTGGATTAAAGTGGATTACACAATCAATAGTAATATCAAGATGATTTGGACAGTTTTAATAACTATATTTAGAGCATATACATATTACATATTTAAACTTAGTTGCTTAATGAGTATTAAGGTGAATTAACTCATTATATGAGTATGGAGAGGTATGGAAAAATAATAAAAAAAAAAAAAAAAAAAAGGGGGGGGTGGGGGGTGGGGAGGGGTGAATAAAGACTATTTATTTATTATAGTAGTCTAGTACTCTCTTTGGTTTTTCTGTATGCCTTGATTTGGTGAAGGAATCTTATTATTAATTAATTAATAATAGCTTTGTAAGACTGTGAATTTTTGAATTCAATCCAGTTGTACCATATTGATGTAAATTTAGAAATCTTCTCCTGGGAAATACTTATAAGTTCTTCTATCTTTTCTATATTGTTTATTCTCCGGAACCATTCTTTTTTCGATGGAATAGAGTTTGAGCGCCAGTGGCAAGGGATACAGTGTCTTGCTGCATTTATCATGAACATGGGTAAAGATTTTAAATATTGTTTTTTGGGGATTGAATTGTAGTGTAGGAGGTATTGTGCTGGATTAAAACTTAAGTTCTCTGAAGTGAGTGAGGTAATGGTTTCATGAACCATTTTCCAAAAGTTTTGTAATAGAGGGCATGACCACCAGATATGGAGCATAGAGCCTTCTTCTTGTTTGCATCTCCAGCATCTGTCTGAAATGCTTGGAGAGAATTTGTGTAGTAGGGTGGGGGTTCTGTACCACCTGGTAATTATTTTGAAGCCACACTCCTGGGTGGCTACATTAAGAGATCCTTTATGAGCATGCATGTATATTGTTTCCCAATCCTCTTCTGAAAGAGATAAATCAAGCTCTTGTTCCCATGCTTGGCACGATGCACTGGAGAACTCAGTTTTGTCCCCAAAAAGTGAATTGTAAAGAGTAGATATAATGTGTCTTTGTGGGGTTTTTCTTGTGCATAGTTCCTCTAACTTCGTGAGTTGTCTTGTCCATGATTGGGCTGTCTCATTTCTGGTCAAAAAATGTCTGATTTGCAAATAGTTCCACTGTGAAATTTGGTTAGGGTTGTTGTTTTTGTTTATTTCTTCTCTGGATAGAAGTCTCTTATTTTGAAAAAAGTCACTGACTAGAATTTCTTTATGCGGCCATGAATTTGCAAGGAAATTTTGTTCTAGCCCCGGAGGGAAGTCTGGGTTATTTCTAAGCGGTGTGAGGGGGCTAAGCCAAGGAGAGGAGTTTATTCTTTTAAAGGTGTTTCGAAAGGTTTCTAATGTGGGGCCTATTAGGGGGTGGGTTTTGATATCTTTTGAGTGATTTTTTGGATGAATCCATGGAAGAGATTTAAGCTGTTGAGAGAATTGTTTTTGTTCTAAAGATACCCAGTCTTTCACTGTGTTATGGATGTTCCAATCTACTATTCGAGCTAAGAGGGCAGCCTGGTGATATTTCTTTAGGTCAGGTAATGCAATTCCCCCCTTATTTTTGGGTAGATTTAGTCTAGTGAATTTGATTCTGGGAGACTTGCCTTTCCATATGAAAGTAGAACAGGCTTTGCGAAAGGATTCAAAGAATGTCGTTGGTAGTCTAATGGGAATTGTTTGCATCACGTATAGGAATCGGGGCAGAATTGTCATTTTTATTAGGGAAGCACGTCCAAACCACGATACGTTTAAGGAGTTCCATCTTTTTAAATCGTCATGCGTTTCTTTTAGGATAGGGGTGAAATTAAGTTTAAAGAGATTATTTAGATTTGTAGGAATTTCAATTCCGAGGTATGTAATACTGTGTTTGGCCCATGAGAAGGAGAAGTTTTTTTGGCTAATTTCTACTGAAATTGGGGCTAGAGAGATGTTGAGGGCATTAGATTTAGAGTGATTAATTTTTAGATTTGATAGTAGTTGAAAGTGTTCTAGGTCTTGTATAAGATTGGGTATAGAGATGTACGGTTCTGAGAGGAAGAGGAGCATATCATCCGCAAAAGCTGCGACTTTATATGTGTGATTTTGGATTTCTATTCCCTTAATGTCTGGATTTGATCTAATTTTATTTAGTAACGGTTCTAGTGTGAGGACAAACAAAAGTGGAGATAGAGGGCATCCCTGTCTAGTACCATTTCGTAAGTGGAAGGCGTTCGACAGGTGGCCGTTGACACGAACTCGTGCTGTTGGATTTGAGTATAATGCTCTAATGTATGATCTCATTAGAGGCATAATTCCTATATGTTTTAACACTGCGTCAATGAAGTCCCAGGCCACTCTGTCGAACGCCTTTTCAGCATCCAGGGAGAGAAAAAATCCCTGTTTCTTATTGGTTGTTAACCAATGATTTATGTTTAGTGCTTTGATTGTATTGTCGCGTCCCTCTCTCCCTGGAATAAACCCCACCTGATCCAGAGAGATAAGGGAGGTTAATAGGGGTAAGAGTCTGTTAGCTAGTATTTTAGCATATATTTTTACGTCTACATTGATCAATGAAATTGGTCTGTAATTAGTGACCAAATTAGTATCTTTTCCTTCTTTGGGAATTACAGTTATGTGAGCTTCTAGTAATTGTTTTGGGGGCTGTTGTTCAGTATGTAGTGATTGGAAGGTTTTTAGAAATCTTGGTTTCAGTATATTGGTGAATGTCTTGTAATATTGTAGGGGTAGTCCATCTGGTCCTGGGGCTTTGCCTATTTTCATATCCTTTATAGCTCTATCGAATTCTGGGCCTGATATAGGGGCTTCAAGCTCTTGAGCTATGTTTCCTGCTATTTGAGGGGGACTATATTTCTCTAGGAAGTCTTGAATGAGTTTTGTTCTCTTGTCTGTGTTATGTGGGCATCTAGGATTGGAAGGGATGTTGTATAGGGATTGATAATAATTTTCGAACTGTTTAGCAATCTCCTCATTCGACGAGTGTGGTGTACCTTGTTTATCTCTTATTTGATGTATAGTGGAAGCAACTTTCTTATTTTGAACTGCTTTTGCCAATAATTTCCCACTCTTATTTCCTTGTTCATAATATATCTTATGTCTTAGTATATATTGTCTTTTGGTTTTCATGTTAATTTCTTCTGATAGTGATGTTTGTGCTTTTGTTAACTCCTCAAATGTTGAGAGTGCAACAGTTCTTTTGTGTGCTATTTCTAATTTGTGGATTTGTTCTATCAGTGATTTTATTTTGGATTGTTGTTCTTTCTTTAAATTGGCTAGTTTTTTGATAAATTCTCCTCTAATTACGCATTTATGCGCCTCCCATTGTGTGATTACAGAAGTCTCATCATTTTCATTTTGTGAGAAATATTCTTTTAGTGTATTATTAAAATGTAATACATCTATGGGATCTTTTAGTATGGTGGTGTTAAGTCTCCAGGTTTTAGTAATCGTCTTTTTTTCCGGAAAGGTCAGTGTCAAGGTTATCGGGTGATGATCAGAGAGAGTCATGGTTTCGATTGTGGAATGGGTCAGTAAGTCGAGGTCAGGTTGTGAGAGAAAAAAATAATCTATTCTAGAGTATTTTTGATGGACAGAGGAGAAATAGGTGTAATCTTTGGTTTGAGGATTTAGAGTTCTCCAGGTATCGTGCAGCATTAGTTCCTTAAATTGAATTTTGATTTGTTTCAGTGCTTTATAGGGAAGGCTCGATGTACCACTTGAAGTGTCAATGAGTGGGTTTAAAGGAGTGTTGAAATCTCCCCCAAGGATAAGAATGCCTGATTTGAAAGTCGTTAACAGGTCTTTTATCTTGCGAAAGAAAGCCACCTGTTTTGAGTTGGGGGCGTAAACATTTGCTATTGTTATGGGGTGTGGCCCTATCTTACCCTTCAAAAATATGTATCTTCCCCCTGGATCAAGCATTGTATCATGGATCTGAATTGGAGTTTGTTTAGATATCAGAATTGACACTCCTTTAGTTTTCCCTTCTGGATTGGTGGCGTGAAAAGCTATTGGAAATCTTTTGTCTTGCATTTTTGGGATTTTGTCAGATTTAAAGTGGGTTTCTTGTATACAAATGATATTTGCTTTCTGTTTATGGAATTCATTAAAAAATTTGGTTCTTTTTTCCGGTATGTTGAGTCCTTTCGCATTTATTGAGAGTAATTTTATTGTTGAGGAAATTTTCTGTTGGTTTTGGATAGGCATTTTGGAGGTAGTTTTTCGAAAAACTGGATTCAAAGATGTTGGTATTGTGGTATTGATCTATGTTATGGAGGATCTGGTTATTATATCTGTTCGTCTTTACGTTAGTCTAGAAAGATTACTTAAGTTTGGGGAAGGAAGGGAAGAAAAAGAAAAAAAAAAAAAAAAAAGTAACCCCAACTATAGGTGGAAGGGGTATATGTTCCGGAGGTAGGTTAGACCAGCTAGTCTACCCTCTAGTCTAAAAAAAAAAAAAAAAAAAAAAAAAAAAGGGGATCCGGAAGGGTCAAAGAGTAGAAAAATTTCTTACCCTTTGTGTGGGTTCGAGGTCTAAGTAAGGCAAGATGAATTCTTATACTGCTTCTCTTTTTCTTTTTTTATTTTTAATATGCAGTATGAGATAAAATAATCCTTTCTTACTTGTTACTATTTTCTAGCACTTCGGAGCAGCTAGCATAAAATAATGTTTTAATAATTCGGGGATCTGCTATATTTTATTTAATTTCATAAAATATACCTATATTACGATAATTAAGGTTTAATATACTTTGTAGGCTAGGGTGTGTTGAACTTTTGTGTGTTTGTGGGGTAACACATAAACCTATGCCATATTATGAGTAGAGTTCTTCAGGTCAGAAATTGTTGAGATCAGCTGTTACAATTATGCCTTTTGGCCACTAGAGGGAGCCCTTGTATTCAATAACATATTGTAAATTCAAGAAGAACAGTGCATAATCTATGAATGGAAAATGAGATGTACAAAAAAAACAAAGAAAAAGTTAAGAAGAAAAGGGGGGTTAGAGAGAGGTCATAGGTTATCAAGAAATTATACCATACTGAATTAGGCAACTGTTAAATCTTCTATTGAGTGTGTCTAATACCTGTAACTTTTTTTATTTTCTATTTTCATCAGATACAAATGAAAGGCACCACGGTGGCTTAATGAGATGCTTGTTGTTTTATTATATTTGATACCTCTACTTGATTGAGGGTGTTCTCCATGGGTTGTATAGCACCTTCCCTTATGTGTTCTTTGGGACAGTGGTTGAGTGCCTTAGAATTAAATAACATGGACCTTGGATTTTTGAAGGCCTTTAATATAATCCACCGTGATACATTTCCTCTGCACTAGATTTGATCGAACAATGGAATGAAGTAATATTAACGTAAGCTGTGTTTGAACAAACTAGATGTAACTTTAGCTTGGATCTGTGAATATAAGTCACAAGCTACTAAAAACTCTCCTCTTCTTTTTATAATAGAGGATATTTCAAATCAAACTTTGATTATGTTCATTTAGAATTTTGTTTATTATCTGGGGTGACCAGTGTATGTAGATATTGCAATTTTGGAGTATCTAACATGTCTGATACTGGGTAACCGAGTTTGTGAGTATTGATTTTTTATTTGTTTTATTTCTTTTTTATTATTTTTGTATATTAATTTTTTTTTTTTTTTTTTTTTATTTATTTATTTTTTTTTATTTATTTATTCATTTATTTATATATTTTCCCTTTATCTCAAATTACCCGAGTATCAGAGTGGTAGCATAAATTACAATATTTACGATCATTTTCCATAGATCAAATCTTATTGAACATACCATCAAAATAATGTTTTTCCCCAAAGTAGTTTTACATTTTCGAGTATTTTTAGAGGATGGTATATTTGCCTTGACTTAGGTATGCATCATAAATGTAAATGGGTAGGAGAAAAAGAAAAAACTAATACGTGGGGATAAATAAAAGTTAACAGTCAACCTTTTTTCTTTTCTCTTTTTTTCTTCTTTTCTCTTAACTGAAAACTTGGATCTCTGTGTTTGGATACAAGTCTGTTAATCTTCTTGTTCCTGTTTCCTCTGGGGGTTATATCACCTTATTATTATAGCTTAGTTGAAGATGCCTATTTGGGCAGAGGGTAATAGACATCACGGCTATAGACAGATAAAGTTCAGGTGTCCATATGATCCTGATGATCCATGCGGTCCCTGCGTCTGGGAGGTGAGATTCCAGGGCTTCCTTGGTTTAGTCTTCTTCTGTTATGTTGAGCTGACGGCGATCTGCGACGGCGATCTCTGTTCCTTTGGGCTCTGGGAGTATGGTTGTTGGTTACTTCAATCCAAGAGTCGTTTATCATGAATGAATTGTACCATTCTGGGACATCGATTGAAGGGATATTTAATGTGTCACAGAAGGATTGAAGATCATCGGGTGTGCGCAGTAGTGCTGTGTGTCCTCTCCATGATGCTGATAGACAGAATGGAAATTTCCATCTATACGGTATTCCTCTGGTACGTAGTTGATCAAGAATTGGACGCAGAGCTCTGCGTTGCTGTAGTGTAATATTTGACAGGTCTTGGAATAGCTTGATTTCATTTCCATTGAATAGGACTCTGTTTTTTTCCCTTGCTTTTTTTAGAATAGCTTCTTTTAGAGGGAAGTTTACCAAGCAGCAAATAATATCTCTTGGAGGATCAGTGTCTCTTCCTCTTGGTCTGAGAGCTCTGTGAACTCTTTCAAAATCAATGGGAGAGTCAGGGGGTCTGTCTAGCAGATCATTAAAGATTGCTGCAGCAGTCTGTTCTAATGGATTTTGATCTGCTAATTCTGGGACTCCTCTTATTCTAATGTTATGTCTTCTTCCCCTGTTATCGAGGTCCTCCAGGTGACGGTGAATCTCAATGATATGAGAAAGATGCATGTCTGAATTTTTCTGTACTTGTTTGATAGCTTCTGCATGGCGTGCTGTGGCCTGCTCTACTGATCCCATCCTTGCTGCTACAGTCTGTATTTCAGTCTTTAGATCTGTGACTGCTGCTGCTAGGGTTGCTTTTATGTCTAGGGCCACTGCTTGCAAGTCTGCTAGGCATAGGGCTTTAGATTGTTGTTGTGCTGGGGGACCCGGTTGTATTTCAGGGTTGTAGGGGCCGATCGCGCCGTCCGCGGCAGGGCTGGAGCCGCCGAGCGGGACGGGGTGTTTAGGCGAGGCCGCGGCTTTGAGGCCGTTCGGAACATCGCTGGGATGTTGCTAACCTGTTGCTGGTTTGCGTCCTGCGGTTCCCGGGTAGATGAGGAGCTCCGATCACCCTTTACCATGGTTAGGTATGCGCTGTGGGATCCAGATGCTTAATTTAGCTGCTCCTGTGTGCTGGAGAGCCCGGTCTAAGCATCCATCTTGGTCCGGAGTTAGCCCACGCCCCCTCAAAAGATCTTAATTGCAAAAAACAGTTTGCTAAACGGGTTACATTTCAAGTTTAAAGTAACTTAACAATCCCATTGGTACATTTGCTGTTTAGGCATGTGCAATAAGAAGCTATCATTCCTGAGTAAACCTCAGGGATACATAACAAAGTATAACTTTCTACTATGGTTCACTTCAGGGTTTACCCACTTCAGGAGTGAGTTCTATTCCTGCCTGCCGAATATGGGGAGTCAGGGAGAAGAGAGAAAAAAAAAATAAAAGAGCCAAGAGAAGGGTTAGGGGAAGGAGAGAGGAGGGAGGAGTAAGAAAGAGAGAGGTAAAGTGCAGAGAAGAGAAAAGTTTGGCTGTCTGCTCGGTGCCCCCACCTCGATTGAGGGACCATTTCTAAAAGTTTGGATGATGCCCTATTCCTATGTATTTGGACCACGGGTCCCAAATCTTCTCAAACTTTGCTGAGGTATCTAGTGAAGAGCTTACTAATTTCTCCTGAGTCATTATCCATGACACTTTCCGTTTAGCTGCTATGAGAGAGACTGAAGGCTTCTTCCAAGCTTTAGCAAGGGTAATTTTGGCTCCAAGGAGAACGAAGAAAACTAATTTCTGTGATGATTTTGAGATCCCTGGAATGGGATGTTTGAGAAGAGCTGTTAGAGGAGACTTGGGAATGGTCTTACCTATTATTTTGGATATGGCGTAAAATATTTTTTGCCAAAAGGTCCTAATTTTAGGGCAGTCCCACCATATGTGTAACATGGAACCGTTCATGTGACATCCGCGAAAGCAGAGAGGGGAGACCGCGGGGTGCATCATAGCAAGCCGGGAGGGGGTCAGGTACCATCTAGTGATTACTTTTAGGCTAGCTTCAATCAGGTAAATATTATGAATGCCTTTGAATGATCGGAAGAAGGCCATGTGCCAGTGATCTAGATCCCAAGTGTCCTGTAAATCTCTCTCCCATGCCAGCATGAACGTTGCTGTCCTATCTGTAGCAGCAAGCGAGGAGTAGATTAAGGATATGCCCCCCCTCTGCTCCAGGAGACCCCCACACCATATTTCGTATGGGGTGAACTGCGGGGGTTCAGGTTTCTCAATCCAGATAGATTGGAGAAAGTGTGAAATTTGATAAAACCTGAACCTCTCTGAATTGGGGAGGCTCAGATGTTTGCCGCAGTGGTTGAGGGATAATGGCCCCGCTGCGGTAAAATAGTTCCCGATCCGGTACATCCCCCTATCCAGCCACCACTGAAAGGCTTTAACCACTTGAGCCCCGGACCATTATGCTGCCTAAGGACCAGAGGTCTTTTTCCAATTTGGCACTGCGTCGATTTAACTGCTAATTGCGCGGTCATGCAATGCTGTACCCAAACGAAATTTGCGTCCTTTCCTTCCCACAAATAGAGCTTTCTTTTGATGGTATTTGATCACCTCTGCGGTTTTTATTTTTTGCGCTATAAATGGAAAAAGACCGAAAATTTTGAAAAAAAATGATATTTTCTACTTTTTGTTATAAAAAAAATCCAATAAACTCAATTTTAGTCATACATTTAGGCCAAAATGTATTCGGCCACATGTTTTTGGTAAAAAAAATGTCAATAAGCGTATATTTATTGGTTTGCGCAAAAGTTATAGCGTCTACAAACTAGGGTACATTTTCTGTAATTTACACAGCTTTTAGTTTATGACTGCCTATGTCATTTCTTGAGGTGCTAAAATGGCAGGGCAGTACAAAACCCCCATAAATGACCCCATTTTGGAAAGTAGACACCCCAAGGAAATTGCTGAGAGGCATGTTGAACCCATTGAATATTTATTTTTTTTGTCCCAAGTGATTGAATAATGAAAAAAAAAAAAAAAAATATATATATATTTTTTTGCACAAAGTTGTCACTAAATGATATATTGCTCACACAGGCCATGGGCATATGTGGAATTGCACCCCAAAATACATTTAGCTACTTCTCCTGAGTACGGGGATACCACATGTGTGGGACTTTTTGGGAGCCTAGCCGTGTACGGGACCCCGAAAACCAATCACCGCCTTCAGGATTTCTGAGGGTGAAAATTTTTGATTTCACTCTTCACTGCCTATCACAGTTTCGGAGGCCATGGAATGCCCAGGTGGCACAAAACCCCCCCAAATGACCCCATTTTGGAAAGTAGACACCCCAAGATATTTGCTGAGAGGCATGGTGAGTATTTTGCAGCTCTCATTTGTTTTTGAAAATGAAGAAAGACAAGAAACAACTTTTTTTTTTTTCTTTTTTCAATTTTCAAAACTTTGTGACAAAAAGTGAGGTCTGCAAAATACTCACTATACCTCTCATCAAATAGCTTGGGGTGGCTACTTTCCAAAATGGGGTCATTTGGGGGGGGTTTGTGCCACCTGGGCATTCCATGGTCTCCGAAACTGTGATAAGCAGTCAAGAGAGAAATCAAAAATTCACGCCCTTAGAAAGCCTGAAGGCGGTGCTTGGTTTTCGGGGTTCCGTACGCGGCTAGGCTCCCAAAAAGTCTCACACATGTGGTATCCCTGTACTCAGGAGAAGCAGCAGAATGTATTTTGGGGTGTAATTTCACATATTCCCATGGCATGTTTGAGCAATATATCATTTAGTGACAATTTTGTGCAAAAAAAAAAAGAAATTGTCTCTTTCCCGCAACTTGTGTCGCAATATAAAATATTCCATGGACTCAACATGCCTCTCAGCAAATAGCTTGGGGTGTCTACTTTCCAAAATGGGGTCATTTGGGGGGGGGTTGAACTGTCCTGGCATTTTATGCACAACATTTAGAAGCTTATGTCACACATCAACCACTCTTCTAACCACTTGAAGACAAAGCCCTTTCTGACACTTATTGTTTACATGAAAAAGTTTTTTTTTTTTTGCAAGAAAATTACTTTGAACCCCCAAACATTATATATTTTTTTAAAGCAAATGCCCTACAGATTAAAATGGTGGGTGTTTCATTTTTTTTTTTTCACACAGTATTTGCGCAGCGATTTTTCAAACGCATTTTTTGGGGAAAAAACACACTTTTTTAAATTTTAATGCACTAAAACACACTATATTGCCCAAATGTTTGATGAAATAAAAAAGATGATCTTAGGCCGAGTACATGGATACCAAACATGACATGCTTTACAATTGCGCACAAACGTGCAGTGGCAACAAAATAAATACATTTTTAAAAGCCTTTAAAAGCCTTTACAGGTTACCACTTTAGATTTACAGAGGAGGTCTATTTCAAAAATTACTGCCCTCGATCTGACCTTCGCGGTGATACCTCACATGCATGGTGCAATTGCTGTTTACATTTGACGACAGACCGCCGCTTGCGTTCGCCTTAGTGCGAGAGCAGGGGGCGACAGGGGTGCTTTTTTTTTTTTTTTTTTTTTTCTTTATTATTTTTTTGCTTTTTTATCTTATTTTTAAACTGTTCCTTTCATTTTTATTTTTTTTTAATCATTTTTATTGTTATCTCGGGGAATGTAAATATCCCCTATGATAGCAATAGGTAGTGACAGGTACTCTTTTTTGAAAAAATTGGGGTCTATTAGACCCTAGATCTCTCCTCTGCCCTCAAAGCATCTGACCACACCAAGATCGGTGTGATAAAATGCTTCCCCAATTTCCCAATGGCGCTATTTACATCCAGCGAAATCTAAGTCATAAAATGCTCGTAGCTTCCGGTTTCTTAGGCCATAGAGATGTTTGGAGCCACTCTGGTCTCTGATCAGCTCTATGGTCAGCTGGCTGAATCACCAGCTGCATTTTCAGGTTCCCTGTTGAGACAGGAGAGCCAGAGAAAAACACGGAAGACGGTGGGGGGGGGCATTCCCTCCCACGGCTTGTAAAAGCAGTCTAGAGGCTAATTAGCCGCTAGGATTGCTTTTACATGAAAGCCGACCGCTGGCTGAAAAGAATGATACCAAGATGATACCTAAACCTGCAGGCATCATTCTGGTATAACCACTCAAAGTTGTGAATGGCGTACCTGAAGACAAAAAAATGGTTAACAATAAAGCACAGTAAACGGTAAAGTATAAAAAATTGCATACCTGAAAAACAAACATGATAAAACATAACAACAATAAAACATTGCAGAATAGAATACAGTAAAAAAGAGCAGAACAATAGAGAGAATAGAGAGAGAGAGAACAATAAAACGACAACTATTTTTTTTTATTTTATATATATATTTTTTTTTTTTTTTTTACACTTTTTTTGTAACTAACTTTTATAACTGTAACCGGTTCCAGGTTCGGGTCTCTCAAAATGCGATGGCATCTTGGGAGACCCTATGAAAGTGTGCCTAGTCTGTGCAATGCTGTACCCTACGCTAATACTCAACTAGTGCATGGTAGCGTTCAAAACATTCACCAATGCAAAGACCAGGATTGTCAGGACAGGAGGGACAATAATAGCGGGTGTCACGCCTATATCCGCGCTAGCTGCAGACACAATATCTTTTTTGGGGGCGTTCGCTGGGTAGGGGTACTCGGGAGGACATAAAGAAAATGCCTCTCATGCAGCCGACTGCATTTGGTTGGGGATGTGAATGGGGGAAGTACGGGCGCTGCAGAAGTGGTGGGTTCCCAATTAGGATTGGCGAATGCAGTAGGAAGGGCACTATGGGCACGACGGGCCTGTGTTTGTCTTTTTGGTGGCAGCGGGACACTACTTGTGCTTGCCACCTCACCAGCTTGAACTGCACTTATGGGACTCGCCACGTCACCAAGTGTTACTGCAGTGCTGGTTTGACTACGACCGGGGTGTACTAGGCCGCTGGCGCTTGCCAGTTCACCAAAACGCTACCAAAATATCTGTTGGCGATCGCAGGGATCAGGCCTGACTCTGCGAACGCTGCAGTTATGCGTTTTAGTCTTTTGTAAGTGACAGTGATCGATCGATACTGCACTTGGGTGGGCTGGGCTGGGCCGGGCGGAGGGGCAAAACGCAGGTGCTAGCAGGTATCTGGGCTGATCCCGCTAACACTGCGTTTGTGAGAACCCTAAACTGCTGGGGATGCTAGTATAGATCTGATCGGATCAGATATTGATCCGTTCAGATACTATACCACTAAGGGTGGTGTACAGTGCGTGCGTGGGTGTTAGCGGTACTGGCGCTAACCTGACGCTGCCTGGGGCTGGTGCTTGCCAGTTCACCAAAATACTACCAAAAAAACTGTTAGCGATCGCAGGGATCAGGCCTGACTCTGCGAACGCTGCAGTTATGTATTTAGTGTTTTGTAAGTGTCAGTGATCGATCGATACTGCACTTGGGTGGGCTGGGCCGGGCGGAGGGGCAAAACGCAGGTGCTAGCGGGTATCTGGGCTGATTCCGCTAACACTGCGTTTTTGGGAACCCTAAACTGCTGGGGACGCCAGTATAGATCTGATCAGATCAGATATTGATCCGTTCAGATACTATACCACTAAGGGAGGCGTATGCTGCGTGCGTGGGTGTTAGCGGTACTGGCGCTAACCTGACCCTGCCTGGGGCTGGTGCTTGCCAGTTCACCAAAATACTACCAAAAAAACTGTTAGCGATCGCAGGGATCAGGCCTGACTCTGCGAACACTGCAGTTATGCATTTAGTCTTTTGTAAGTGACAGTGATCGATCGATACTGCACTTGGGTGGGCTGGGCTGGGCCGGGCGGAGGGGCAAAACGCAGGTGCTAGCAGGTATCTGGGCTGATTCCGCTAACACTGCGTTTTTGGGAACCCTAAACTGCTGGGGACGCTAGTATAGATCTGATCGGATCAGATATTGATGCGTTCAGATACTATACCACTAAGGGAGGTGTATGCTGCGTGCGTGGGTGTTAGCGGTACTGGCGCTAATCTGACGCTGCCTGGGGCGACGCATATCACCGCCGGGCGATCAGGGGGCTAAACCTTTATTCGGTAATAAACGGCGGGTGCCCTGACACTATAAAAAATAAACAAACTAACCAGCGTCAACCGTAACGGTTATACGGTGATCAGTGGTGAAAGGGTTAACTAGGGGGCAATCAAGGGGTTAAAACATTTATTCGGTAGTATATGGGGGTCCCTGACGCTATAAAACGCTGACGGCGAACCTAAATATTTATGTCCCTAACTAGCGTCACCAGCGACACTAATACAGCGATCAGAAAAATGATCGCTTAGTGACACTGGTGACAGGGGGTGATCAAGGGGTTAAAACTTTATTAGGGGGGTACCCTAGACCTAAAGGGGGGTAACAGTAACTGTCCCAACACTTTAACTGTCACAAACTGACACTATGCAGTAATCAGATAAAAAAAAAAAAAAAAAAACTGCTGGTGTCAGTTTGTGACAGGGGGGGGGGGGTGATTGGGGGGGGATCGGGGGGCGATCGGGGGGGGGATCGGGGTGTTTTGTGTGCCTGGCATGTTCTACTGTGTGTGTGTTGGTGCACTCACATTGATGTCTTCTCTCCTCGGGCCGGAACGGAAATTACCGAGCCGAGGAGAGATGACATCATTTCCTTTGCTGCTGTTTAGCATACAGCAGCAAAGGAATGATTCGATTGGCCGGCGGCGATCGCGAGGGGGGGCCACGAACGGATGGTCTCCCCCTCACCACCAATCGCCGCTGGACAAACGACGACCGCCTCAGGCACCGGGGGGGGTCCGATCGGACCCCCCACCCGCGGAAGGCAAATCACGTACCATGTACGTGATTTTGCCTGTCCGTGCCACTTTGCCGACGTACATCGGCGTGAGGCGGTCGTCAAGTGGTTAATGTCCATGCCCGGGGGGAATGCGGGGTTACGGAAAATGTGCGATAGAGGTTTGTTGGGCGACACTAAGGAGGGGTTCTTTCTGAGAGTGTCCCATATCGTCAGAGATTGTGATAATGCGGGCGACATGATCGGAGGCCTAGCCTTTGGTGGGCACCAGAGGAGGAAGTCAATTGTAAATGTTGGTACTGCCTGTCTTTCCATTTCTATCCAATCAAGTCTGGCTGTTTTGGCATAGACTGTTGATATCTGTGCCAATCTAGCCGCCTGGTAATACCAAAAAAGATTTGGAAGTCCCAATCCCCCCTTTTTTCTTGGGCCGAATAGGACGTTTCTCGGGAGCCTATGCCCCTTTGCACCCCAAATAAATTTTACGACCTTGTTTTGGAATGCTGAGAGGTGATCCTTCCGTATCGCGATTGGGAGCGCTCTGAAAATATATAGGAGACGTGGCAGCAGAGTCATTTTTACAGAGTTTATATTACCGAGCCAGGAAATGTGATGTGGGGACCATTGTTTGAGATCAGATTCTAATTTTTTGTAAATGGGGGGGTAATTTGCTTGATATAGCTGTTCAAATTTGGGGGTAAGATTGATTCCAAGGTATCGAATGCTGGACTCGCTCCACGAAAAGCGGAACGCCTCCTGCAACCGAGATACCAAGGCTGACGGGAGGGACACATTGAGTGCTTGAGACTTGGAGTAGTTAACGCATAGCCCAGAGATCTGTGCAAAGTCGTCTAGGAGCTTACATAGCACTGGGAGGGAGGTTGCTGGTGACGTCATATAGAGAATGAGGTCATTAGCAAACAGCCCGCATTTATGTGTTCCTGGCCCACAGCTCACCCCTGCTATGTCCGGATTAGTGCGTATAGCAATCGCTAATGATTCAATCGCTATCGCAAAAATCAGTGGTGAGAGCGGGCAACCTTGGCGGGTCCCTCTAGCTATTTTAATAGGATCAGAGAGTTGTCCTTGTAGTTTGATTCTAGCTTCTGGGCTAGAGTATAGGGAGTGTAGTAACCCTGTGAACCGTGGGCCAAAACCCCATTGTTGTATGATTGAGAATAGGTAAGACCAAGATACAGAGTCGAACGCTTTTTGTAAATCTAGAGATAGCAACATTCCCTTTTGCGCCCCACTACCATCCCAGCCCGATTGCAGGAGGGAGACTACATCCACCGTTCTTCTGATTTGGTCGGGACCTTGCCTACCCGGGATAAACCCCACTTGGTCCTTATGGATATAGGATCCAATAAAGGAGGCCAAACGGTCTGCCATAATTTTAGTCATAATTTTTAGATCATTATTGATCAGGGATATGGGTCTATAGTTGGATACTTCTCCCTGGTCCTTGTCTGGTTTCGGTATTACAGTTATGAAAGCAGCGTTCAACTGCGGGTCCAGAGGCTCTCCCTTGGTTTTGAAGTTAATGAATCTAGCAAGGTAAGGCGCTATGGTATTTGCATAAGTTTTATAGTACGGTACGGAGAAGCCATCTGGGCCCGGAGCCGACCGCCGCTTAAGGTTTTTAATAACTGCTAGCACTTCTTCGGCGGAAACCGGAGCTTCGAGTCTATCTCTGTGCTCAGCCGAAAGGGTAGGAATCGGGAGATTATTCAGAAAATTCGTCAGAGTTTGGGGATTACTTGTCTTATGCTCGCTATATAGATCTGCATAAAACCCGTGGAAGGCTTTCATGACCTTCAGTGGGTTTGTTGTGTGGGGTTGGCCCGCTATTTTGATTTTGGGGAAGATATATGTGCGAGGGCGCGGGGTGAGACGGGACGCCAAGAGAGACCCAGCCCTGTCCTTCTGATAGTAATATTTCGCTCCTAGCCATGATATACTTTTATCCGCTTTAGCTGTAAGAGCTAAGTTTAATTCTAGGCGTGCTGCATCCAATTGGGATACGGGTACTAAAGCAGGGTCTCTCTTGTGCTCCGTACATAACTTTTGGAATTTCTTTTCTAGGTTGACTATGTCTATCCCATGTTCTTTTTTAAGTTTGGCTGCTATTTGTATTAATTTCCCTCTGATTGTGGCCTTATGTGCTGCCCATAAGGTTTCCGCGGAGACGTCTGCCGTGTCATTGTGATTAAAATATTCCTTTATGGCCTTTTCAATTTCAACTTTCCAGGCGGGGTCAGAAAGGATGTTTTCCTTTAGTCTCCAAAGGTTGTATTTGTGGTGTGGGGTTTGGTTATTTATCAGAACACTTAACAGGGAATGATCCGACCAGACCGTGTCAGTAATTTGTGATCTTTGGGCTGCCGGGATCAAGTCATTCGAGACTAGCAGATGGTCAATACGAGCATAGGATTGGTGGGCGTGGGAGAAGTGAGTATAATCTTTTTTGGTGGGGTTTAATTCCCTCCAAATGTCAGTGAGTCCTTGTGAGTAAATCAGCTTAGCTATTTTCAAGCTGGTTTTGGTTGGGCGTATGTTTTGGGCGGGTGGGGGTTTAGATTTGTCTAGGCCCTGGTCGAAGGCCACATTGGAGTCTCCCCCAAAAATTACAGAGCCTTCAATCAGTGGTCCAAGTGTCTTAAACATTGAGTTAAAAAATTTATGCTGTCCTGTGTTAGGGGCGTAGTAGGATACTAGGGAGTATAATCTGCCTTCTACAGAACCCTTAACTAGGATGTACCTACCCTCTGGATCTCGTTGAACCTTCTGTAGCGTGAATCTGCAATTTTTAGAAATAAGGATAGCAACCCCTCTGGTCTTATCTTCCGCATTGGCTAGAAAATACAATGGGAACTGGGAGTGGATAAAGTTAGGTTTGTACCGGATCGGGAAGTGGGTTTCTTGGAGAAATAAAAGATCAGTCTTGCGGGATTTCATAAAATCAAGTACTTTCCTTCGTTTAGAAGGAGAGTTCAGCCCTTGGGTATTGTGTGTGGCCACCCTTAATAGGGAGGGCAGCTTTTCAGTGTCAGCCATGAAGCAGAAGTAGGGGGCCTACCCCCCATCCCTCGACGCTTACCTGTTCCAGTTGGAGAGTAGGAACCGAAGTTGGGACCATTAAGACATCCTTCTGCTTCTTACTGGAGGAGTGGGTATAACCCAGCAGACAGCCAACTACAAGAGAATAGATTGTTAGAGATGATAGTAGAGAAGAGAACATAGGAAGAGGGGAAGAGGGGAAGATCGAGTCCTCTCGGGACTTGTGTGAACAGTGGAGGCAGCAGAGCACTCCACTATTCACAGTGGAGGAAACGTCCAGACCCTGCTGACAGGGAGGATTCCTAACCCAGGAGACCAGTATCACCTGGTCCTCGGGATTAATGGAGGTGCAGCCTAACTGCCGCGACCTCGGCGCACATCAGTTAAATACTGAATAAACAACAAAAAAAACTGCTGATCGGAGCTAGTCCGACCTGGGGAACCGAAGGGGGCCCCGCCCACCCTTTTTTCCCACCTTCCTCCCCTCCCACCCAGGACAAAATTCCGGGTGGATGAGGAGGGCTCCTTGCGCTATAGCCCATGCAATACGAAGCTCATTTTTGCGTCTAAGGCACATCTTAAGGAGAAGTCATGAGATCACACCCTGTTACCCAGTGCCTAGGAGGCCTGGGTCAGAAAGTGGTGTTTAAGGATCGTGTTGGTTGACATTCAAATACCCAGCCCCAGGAGGGCCCCAGTAGGATTACTCCCAAGGGACCCCCCTGGGGCAGGGACACCCGCCCACGTCCCCCCCATCAAGAGAAGACATAGAGGGGTGAGGGGGGGGGAAGAGAAAGGGGACAAATCGTCCCCTCCCTCCCCCCCCCCCGGCTAAAAAAAAAAAAATCCGGTAAATCTCCAGCACATATCCTCCAATGCTGTTATGACCAAAGGGAGAAACAAACCAGCAATAAAAAGAGAAAAAAAAAGAAAAGTCAATCGTGTTCGTGTAGGAGCCCACAAAGGGAAAAAGGGATCAGGGAAAGTCCATCAAACAGCGTCTTGACTCGAGGACTCATGGAGGTCTGGCTTCCTTGGGACGCTTGTATTTGGGTTTTTCCCACAGGTGTTGCAAAGGGCTTGCTGGGGATGGGCGCTTGTATGCTCCCGCCGCCGAATTGTTGAAGTCCATTGCTGACTCCTGCGAGATGAGGCGGAGGTCTAACAGGATCCGTTCTCCTTCTTGGAGGCTGCGGAAAGAGTAGGTTTTGCCTTTGTGATCAAACTTGAGAGCAAATGGGAAGGCCCATTTGTATTTGATTTCGTTTTGCGCCAACACCGAGAGTAGGGGCTTCAACGCCCTCCTTTTTTGAATTGTGTTAGGTGAGATGTCCGCAAAGACTTGTACGGCGTGGCCTCTGCACGTGAGGGGCTGTTGGTATCTGCACTTTTTCATCACCTCTTCTTTAACTGAGAAGTAGTGTGGCTTGATCACTATATCTCTGGGGAGGCCATCTTTCCTCGGTGGTCCTAATGTCCTGTGAGTGCGGTCAATTTCCAATTTATGTGGAGGAATGTCAGGGAGAAGTTGTTTAATGAAGTCTTGGACCGCCATCGTAGAGTCGGTTATAGATTCTGGGAGACCTCTGAGTCTAAAGTTTTCCCTTCTGGACCTATTTTCAAGGTCATCAATGCGTGAGAGAGCAATGTCCAGTTGGTCTTGTATGACCTGTATGTGGTTGGAGTTCTGCCTGGTTTTAGAGATGGTCTGATCAAGTTTATCTTCGATCGCCTCCATCCTGGAGCCCAGGGCCTGGAAGTCCTCTCTGATATCACCAGTTATTTTGGCTGCAGTTTGGGCCAGACCTCTATCCAGCAGAGCTGATAACTGGGAGAAGAGGTCGGGGGCTGTGAGGATTGAGTGGGCTGGATTGGGCGCCATTTCAGGCCCTGTTGTAATGTGAGGAGAGGGAGGCTGTGAGGGGGGCGTCATGGGATGTTCTGCAATGTGCTCTGAAAGGGCCGTGGACTGAGCCGAGTGTAGAGAAGTACTCACTGGGGTCCCAGAGGAGAGAGAGCGGGTCACAGCGGCGTAGGAAAGTTTATCTCCTGGGCTCTCTGCAGCTGTCTGTGCGCCGAGGCTCTAAACAGAGGTTCCAGGCCCTTCCTGGACGATCCAGCCGGCATAGGGTTGTTCCCCAACCCTTCCTATTCGCCTTGAGGTGGGTTACGTGGCTTACGGGATCCCGGTTCCCCCGCTATGTGCGCCGGGTGGTCAGGGCAGTGCGGAGCTCCGGGCTTAAGCGGCCATCTTGGAGGAGTCAACGCATGCGCCTAGCTGTATGTCGAATTTCCTGCATCCCTCTATTGCTGTCTCTTTGGATAATTACCCACTGCTCTAGTTGAGTAATCTACATCCCTCTAATGCAGCAGCTTGAAACGGTTCCTTATGCAGTCTGTTAATACAGCTGGTAGATAATTATAACATATCTGTGATTCAACTTGCAACTAGTCTGTTTTCTCTATACTGGACTATACTGCATCCAGATCTTACGGCCAGACCGTGCACCCACTCTATTTTCTCATCATACTGTTGGTATAAGAACTGTCCGTGATACTTTGGATACTCTCCTATAGGATAACTTTGTAAATCTCAATTTGGTTTTTATCCTTTTGGTAAATAATAAAGCTGGTTTGTAATTTCAACTAGTGTTCTTTGTTGACCCTCTTTTAGGGAACCTTTCCCTTGGTTTTTTCAAAGCTGATACAAGTCATTTAGGAGGCAGACTTGAAACTCTGGAACAGAAATTTGAGGAAACTCTCCCTGTCATTTCTAAACTACAGGACATGTGTAACATACAGGGCCAACAGATTGAGGCCCTGCTATGTCAGCTGGATGACACAGAGAATCGCAGCAGATGGGCAAATATCAGGATAAGAGGCCTACCTGAAGCTACTGGGCCCAGGGACATAATCCCCACCCTGGAAGGAGTCTTTAAGAGCCCTTGCACACTGGGGCGGGGGGCGGCGTCGGCGGTAAAACGCCGCCATTATTAGCGGCGTTTTACCGCCGGTATGCGGCCGCTAGCGGGGCGGTTTTACCCCCGCTAGCGGCCGAGAAGGGGTTAAATACCACCGCAAAGCGCCTCTGCAGAGGCGCATTGCCGGCGGTATAGCCGCGCCGTCCCATTGATTTCAATGGGCAGGAGCGGTAAAGGAGCGGTAAAGGAGCGGTATACACTCCGCTCCTTCACCGCTCCGAAGATGCTGCTGGCAGGACTTTTTTTACCGTCCTGCCAGCGCATCGCTCCAGTGTGCAAGCCCTCAGGGCTTTCACACTGGAATGCAAGGAGCGGCACTTTCGGGGCGGTTTGCAGGCGCTATTATTAGCGCAATAGCGCCTGCAAACCGCCCCAGTGTACAAGGGCTCTAAGGAAATATTAGGACTGCCTGCCACTGCTTCGATCGAAATAGACCGTGCACACAGGGCCCTGAAGCCCCCATCCCAGGATGCGAACAATCCAAGAGATATCATCTGTAAATTACATAAATATATGCTTAAAGACCGCATCATGCAAAAAATGAGGGGGAAACCCTATTTTGATTTTGATGGTGCACACCTGGCCTTTTATCAGGACATCTCGAGGCGCACTCTTATGCAACGTAGATCACTTCGCCCTCTCCTAACAGCTATCCAAGACGCAGGCCTGGTGTATCCCTGGGGATTCCCCTTCAGCCTTCAAGTCACCAAAGATGGTAGAACCATGACTCTTCGCAACAAAGATGACCTCCCGCACTTTCTGACTTCCCTAGATCTGGACCCGGTAGACTTTCCCGACTGGAGATGTTCCTCAGAACTGGGAAACGACAAATTACCTACCCACCAACCGTGGCAACCAGCCAGAAACCAGAATCGCAGGAGGAATCGCAGGCGACATCTCTCTGAATCCTCGCTGGGAATGTCCTTACCCGGGAACTAGCAAACATGCCTCTCTGGGGCAAACGAACTGTTATTGGGATTTTTCTTTTTTCTTTTTCCCTGTTTTATATATACCCAAGTGTTTTTCTTTTATACATATTGCACTTAGATTATCCCCTTAACATTAGCCGTAAGGCTGCTTGATGGTTTGCACTTTTTTTTTTTTTTTTTTTTCTCATAAAATTTTTATTGAGTAAGATAAAATTACACAAAATAACAGGTGATACAGAATGTTATCATGCACATAGATGGAGCATTTACATTAGATCATAAGTTTAGTCATTGAGCATTTCAGAACTATCTCAGTATGGAGTAAAATTATAGTTAACCATGTGTGCCCTTACAAAAACAGTGGTAAAGAACATGTTTATCTAGGTCATTGAAGAAAAACTCTTGAAACATTTCTGTGTGGTCTGGGAGTTCCAGTTTGTCCAAGATAATTTGGATGTAGTAAGAAGTGGCTGTTTTTTGTTTTTGCTTATAGTGGCCCATGTTTGTCATGTGGACCAGCGTTATACCTCACCCAACCCAAGCACCCCTATTGGGAACAAACTGTGCAAGGGGGGTGAGGTGGTGATTGCTAATTATAAGGCGTTTTTAGTGTTGGACACATAGACATTATCGAGAAGTCTCGTAGGTATTGTTTTAGGATTATAATTTTTATAGCTACAATGAGGTATGGGTAGAAAGTGGGGAGGAGGAAGATGGTAGTGTTGACGGTTACACTCTAAATTTTGAGGGGGGGAGTTTTGAACTGTTAATGGTAGAGGTGTGATTGGTTCTCCTTCCTTTCATGTTGAGGGTATCAGAAAAAGAGGTGAATTAGGGGGTAATTACCCGATATGTGCAGAACTCAAAAAGAGTGGATCTAAACTAGTACGGCCAAGACTCGAGTATATCTGGTGGGTATTCGGATTTTATCTCAAATCAGCACTTTTATGTATTGGAACCATTAAGTCCCAGTGTGTGTCTGTGGGGCGGGTCGAGGAGAAGTGTTTGAAATTCCGAGGATTCTCGAAAGTGTAGCCAACATGCCCATGTTTTGCGAAATTTTGTGGGATTGTCGTTGGCCTGGTGAATTAGGTCTTCCATTTCTGCTATCTTATCTATGCGCTTTAACCAGTCTGAAATTTTGGGTGGGTTGATTTTTCTCCAAAATAGAGGGACACATTGTTTGGAAGCGTTTATGAGGTGAAGTGCTAAGGACTTCCTGTATGTGGATTGTGGCAGGGTTGTGTGATGTAGCAAAAACTGAGCTGCTGACGGGTCCAGTGTGTACGTGGTTATTCGAGATATCAAGCTGTGTACCTGTTCCCAGAATGGTTTAATAAGCGAGCATTCCCACCAAATATGGAGGAGAGTACCCACTTCGGAGTTACATCTCCAGCATAAAGGTGAAATGTGAGGGTTAAAGATATGGATTTGTTCCGGAGTCCGGTACCATCCTGAGTACAGTTTGAAATTGTTTTCTTGCGCGGAAATGTTTATGGAGCCTTTGTGGGTATGCTCGTATATATGTTGTCCCAGTCTTCTGGGGAGAGGTCAATTTGAAGTTCTCTTTCCCATTTCTGATTAGTTGGGTTGTCTTTGTGATTGATTTCCCCATATAGCATGGAATATACAGTAGAAATTAAGTGGTTTTGGGGGCATGTCATAGAGCATAGTGATTCGATAGGGTGTAATTCTCTGGAGCATTGCGATGTGAGTGAATTGCCATTTAAGAAATGTCTTATTTGTAGGAAATGGAAAAGGGAAATGTTTCTGTCTGGGTATTGTGCAGCTAGAGCCAAAAATGGAATACAAGAACCTTTGTCGAAGAAGTGATGGGCTCTCAGCGGGTGTTCAGTGGTATGGTTTGTAGTGTTGTTTCTCACGACTCCCGGTGGAAAGTCGGGGTTGTTCGTCAGGGGAGTCATTGGGCCTGGTGTAGGAGTTAGTGTGAGGGATTGACACGCAGTTTTGAAACTATGTAAGGTAGGTCCTATGAGATTTGAATATACTCTAGGAATGACCTTATTGTTAAGCCATGGGATATTGGATAAAGGGATATTGTCACATGAATCTTCCAATGCGATCCAATCTTTCGAGTGCGTGTGTATGTGAAAATCAATTACTCTAGTGAGATGGCATACTGTATAATATTTATGTATATCAGGTAAGCCTAGTCCACCTTTAAGTTTTGGAAGAGTCATTCTGTCCCAGCTGATTCTAGGAGGTTTGTGGGCCCAAATAAAGTTTCTGCAAAGTTTTTTGTACGTTTTGAAGAATGTTGGTGATAAATTGATTGGGACCGTTTGTAAAACGTATAATATACGGGGTAGTATATTCATTTTTAAAATGGCTATGCGCCCAAACCAGGAAAATTGGCCCGAAGACCATTTGTTGAGATCGGTTTTTATGGCTTGTAGTAATGGAGAGTAGTTTTTATCGTATAAATCATTTAACTTGGCTGGAATTTGGATGCCTAGGTATGTAAGAGAGTGAGGTGCCCAGCTAAAAGGGAAGTTAGTTTGGCATAGAGAGACTATCTCTGGTGGTAGAGAAATATTGAGGGCCTTGGATTTAGAGAAATTTATTTTCAGATTAGACAGTTTGTGAAAGAGGGCAAAGTCTTTCAATAAGTTAGGGATCGAAATTAAAGGGTTGGAGAGGAAGAGGAGAATGTCATCTGCATATGCTGCAAGTTTGTAATGTTTGCGCTTGATTTCGATGCCCTTAATATCGGGGTTGGTCCTAAGTTTGTGCAGTATGGGTTCTAGGGAAAGGACAAAAAGAATCGGGGATAACGGGCACCCTTGCCTGGTGCCATTAGACACGGAGAAGGCGTCCGACAGATGACCATTAACTCTGATTCTGGCTGTGGGAGAAGCGTATAGCGTTAGAATCATTTGGATAAAAAGAGTTGGAAATCCCATAGCCTGTAGAACTGCAGTCATATAGTCCCAAGCCACCCTGTCGAACGCCTTCTCCGCATCAAGGGATAGGAAAAAGCCTTGTGTGGAAGACGTTGAGAGCCAGTGATGGACATTGATAGCCTTTATAGTGTTATCTCTAGCTTCTCTGCCAGGGATGAATCCAACCTGGTCTAGTGAAATTAAGTTGGGAAGGAACTGGAGAATTCGATTGGCTAGAGTTTTGGCAAATATTTTCATGTCAACGTTGAGGAGAGAAATAGGCCGGTAATTAGATACCAGTGTCTCATCTTTGCCGGGTTTCGGTATAAGTGTGATGTGTGCTTCTAATAAGTCTTTTGTTTGTTTGGGGAGAGGAAGATAATTCATTAAAGGTCTTGGTGAGATGAGGAATCAGTATCTTTTGGAAAGTTTTGTAATAGCCCACAGTCAGACCTGGGCTTTTGCCTGGCTTGAGTTGTTTTAGTACATTTGAGATTTCGTCTGGAGTAATGGGGCGGTTTAGGTGTTCTATGTCTTCTGGAGAGATGGATGTCGGGCAGTATTGGGTTAGAAAATTTCTTAACGCATTTTCTCTTTCTGTGTTGGGACTTGTCTCCTTAGAAGTGGGTAAATTGTATAGATCCGAGAAGTATCGGACAAATTGGTTGGCGATTTCTGCCGGGGTGGAAAAATTTGTTCCTGAGGAATCTCTAATCATGTGTACGGTATGTGATGCTTTCTTTGATTGTAATGCCTTGGCCAATAGTTTTCCAGATTTATTTCCAAATTCGTAAAATAGTTTTTGTGTTAAAACATATTTGCGCTTCAAGGTTTTACCTAATTCTGCTAAGAGCTCCTCTCTGGCTTTAGTGAGGTCGATTAGTAAATTTGTGGCTAGTGAAAGTTTGTGAGCCTTTTCCAGTGAGTGTATTTTTGCGTATAGGGCTGCAAGGCGTTCCCTCTTAAGTCTGAATTTGTTAGCATTGAGCGAGATAATTTCTCCACGTATTACACACTTATGTGCAGCCCAAATGCTTGATTGTTTCGATTCCCCAGGAACGTTTTCCTTAAAATAGTGTTGTAAGCATTTGTCAAGTTTTTGGGTGATGTCGATGTCCGTTAATGTTGAGTTATCAAGGCGCCAAATTCTGTTTCTAGGACGGGATGCGGGGAAGTCAAGGGTAATGGATATCGGGTTATGGTCGGAGATAACCATTGGGTCAATTGAGGCCTTGGACAGTAATGGTAGGTCAGTTTGTGATATAAAAAAATGGTCAATTCTTGTGTATTTGTTGTGTGGTGCCGAATAGTATGTGAAGTCTCTCCCGTTTGGGTGTAATGTTCTCCAGGAATCGTGTAGTGAAAGTTCTTGGAGTTGTTTTTTAATGGATTTTAGGGCTCTGTAAGGCATGGAGGATGCGCCGGTGGATGAATCTTGAGATGGCGATAGGGCCACATTAAAATCTCCTCCGACAATGAGGATTCCAGAACAGAATTCGGTTAGTAAATGAAGAGTTTCGCGAAAAAATGAGACCTGGTTTTTGTTCGGGGCGTAAAGGTTGGCCAACGTGATAGGAGAATTGTGAAGAGTTCCCTTAAGAAATATATATCTGCCATAGGTGTCTCTTTTAACTTCTGATATTTTTAACGGACAATTTTTTGCTACTAAGATAGCTACACCTTTTGTTTTAGCTTCTTTGTTGGAAGCATGAAATACGGTAGGGTAGTGATGGTTGTAAAGTTTTGGGATGTTGTCAGTTCGGAAGTGAGTTTCCTGCAGAAAGGCTATCTGAGTCTTACTTATTTTTAGGGAGCGTAACAATTGAGATCTCTTTTCAGGCAAATTAAGTCCACGGACATTCAGGGAACAGAGTTTTACCTTGGAAAGAGACGAGGGTGTATTGTTGGCTTGCATGATAGTAAAACGGATGTCCGTAGATATTGGAATTACGTGTGAGTTCGAGTGTGCTTGTAGAGATTGCTCTTATTATTTACCGTAATAAGCGTGGTCAGGGGAGTGTAAACCATCTGTGAAGAGAGGTCGAAATAGGAGGGCAAGGGAGGGGGGTAATTAATTAACCTCCTCTACTCTATAGAGGAAGTAATGTGTACGGTTTGAAGGTAATAGAACTTGACCTGGTGTCAGGTCTATACTTCTTAATAGTACCGTTTGGGGGTCAGTAACTGTCTTACACAGGAGATCAGTACACTCACGGGTATGCCCGCCGTTACCTGCTCTGAAGGTAAAGTAGTGGAGGGTTTTGTTCATACAAAAAATGGGAGGGATATATTTTGTGCGAATAGTGTATAGAATATAAGGAGTTTAAAACTATGGAAGATCATAGGTTGAGAAACAAAGATTGTGTGCCTTGCAACCTGTCACATGTCCCCGGAACCGGGGTGAGTGATCAGGTGAGCATGTAAGCAGCGATACTATAGGGGTGTGAAAGAAAAACAAATAAAATAGGTGAATGTGGCGAGTATATTAGGATGTGTTAATGGACACTAAGGAGATATAATTGCTAGTCAGGTGATGACTGATGGTTACTTACATATGACAAGAGTCATGCTACAAGAGAATCCAAAAGAATATATAATTATCCTCTAAGTCTGAAAAAACATAGAAGCAAATAAAACATGTATGGTACTGTGACCAAAGATAATGAGAAGTGAGTAGAAACCATTCTAAAACCATAAAACAGCAATCAAGGTCGATGTCTGTATAGGTATAGCCTACTGGATGTCAGTTCGTATTAGCAGTATCTAAAATGCAGACTAAAATGAAGAATAATAAAACCGCCAGTAGGAATCTTAACAGTACAATAATAAAATAATATTAATCCTCTGTCTAGCAGTCTGCTGTCCAATATGTTGTCCTAGCCTGCTATATCGTGTATTGGGAGGTGTGTAGCAGTGGTTTTCCCCCTGTGAAGGGGTGTGTGCATACCGATCAAATATAATCGCAGCCGGTTTATTTAATAGGGTGATCCCGCCTAGAATGGTTGTTTATAGCAGGCTGTCTAATTTTTCCGGACGTGTTATTAGAGAATCCAAGGAGTAAGGTGTGTTATTGTTTCTTTGTACCACAGGCAGGTTAGAGCTGTCTAATATCTAGTACGAGAATGCAGGATTTTATCATTACCCCGGTGGTACGGCATATGTATAAGTCTTATTGGACTCACCCTCAACGTCAGGTGATTCGCTGCATGGATGTTGGGACAGGGAGGTGAGATGCTCAATTTAAGTGTACCAGCCATCCAGGTGATCTGCATTCATCCTCGTTAGTTAAACCGGAATTGACCATGTATCGCAGTATGTTCGTAAGAAATAGATCACCCTGTTGAATGAATAAGTTTATGAGTGGTATGTAAAGTATGCCTGTAGAATTCTAGGTTTCGTGGTGTTATGCGACGTGCTGCTAAGGAAGCTAAGTGTGATGCAGAAGGGTGTGAAATACCTTGTAAGGTAATTATGCGGCGGTTTGTGTTACTACATGGAAAGAAATAGTAAACTATAGTGGTTGTATTGAAAGGTGGGAGGGCTGCATGTGAACAGCCACCTGGAGTTGATCTACGGTGCATAAGGGTTGATGTACAGTTAAAGGTAGCCGTAAAAGAGACATGCATTCTAATAAGATGTTATGTACGCATCTCTGAGAGGGATAGTTGCAGCCTGCTATTAATAAATGTAACAGTGATACATTACCAAAGTCCAGTTTTTAGCTGATCTGTGTAAAGAAAGTGTTAATTGATCACATCTAAGAATGAAACAGCAGTGTCCTGTTAAAAGTGAAGGACACGGGTTCTTGATCTCTTCTGAGCTGTGTAGGAGGTGTGTAAGACATTTAGGGAGTTTGC
Source organism: Lithobates septentrionalis (assembly GCA_037952835.1). NCBI lineage: Eukaryota > Metazoa > Chordata > Amphibia > Anura > Ranidae > Lithobates > Lithobates septentrionalis. The sequence continues at coordinate 491,841 of JBBDGP010000091.1, read as the reverse complement.
TTTTATATATGCTCACATTTAGGGAGTTTGCTTTTATATTTAACTTGGTGTAGGCGGGGGAGAGGTTATGTTCATCCTTTGTATCGAGATGCGATGTTCTCACCTCCATCCGGGTTGTTCTTGCTGCATAATAGATCATCCTGTATTCGCGATCCTCAGGAAAGGCATATGAAAAGATTAGAATCCATTAGCCATACAGTGGAGCAGACAGTCTGTGTACCAGCGGCACCTGAGCGGTGGTATTAGGCAGAGCTAATGGGGGGAAGATAGTGCTCGTACATAAGTTCCCAGTGTCACGTTGCAGGTTGCTGGCTTTAGTTAGCTTGTTAATACTGAAACTTTAATATTAAAGCAGAGCAGGAGGTATGTTTGTAAGGGATCTGTGCAGGACAGTGGAGTAAAACAAACTGAATTGAATTGACCTATGGTCCTGCAGTGGGTCCAGTGGTGTAGGTAACTGGTAAAGAATGACAGCTAAAAATATTCTCAGCTGCTGTAGGGAAAGCTGTGTGCAGGCGGCAGTGTAGGTATGAGTGAGTTTTGCATGTCTTTGTTGAAACAAACGAGTTTCCAAAGTGAACAGTGACATCGACGCTGATGAAGATTACATGAACATAAAGTCAAACAGTCATATAATCCAGTTAACAAGAGGCAACAGGAAGGGCCGTAACAGGTTTTGAGAAGTTAGATTTTCACCTTAATCCGATTCAGGATCTATCGGATTAAGGTACTGCTATAGGGAGAGCGTCGGGTCAGATATCCCTTCTGGCTCTTCTAGAGCGCGGAGAGCTGGGTGGACTGTATCTGTAGTGTGAGTCATGGCGTACAGCACGTGATCTGTTACCTGATGTTGAGCGTCTCCTGTCATGTCGCATGTCTTGCGTATCCATCGGTTCTGCTGGGGTTTGGTGTCTTCTGACTGCTGCCTGTCGGAATTCCGCATACCAGTTGGGCACTTCGACTAAAGGAATATCCAGGGTGTGACAGAATTGGTGCATGTCCTCAGGCACTCTTAGCATAGCCGTTCGGCCAAGATGTGTGGCCGAGAGACAGAAAGGGAATTTCCAGCGGTATCTTATGCCGTTGGCTCGTAGCACCTCGAGAAGAGGCTTCAAGCCTCTTCGGTGTTGAAGGGTGATGCCAGATAGATCTTGAAAGATCTGGATCTGTCGTCCGTCATGTTGCAGTTGAGATTTGTCTCTTGCCTGTCGTAGTATTTCCTCCTTTAATTTATAGTCCACTAGGCAGCAGATGATGTCCCGCGGCGGGTCTGTCTCTCTTCCCTTAGGGAGAAGTGCCCTGTGAATACTCTCCATCTCAATCTGAGTTTGGCGGGGTCTGTTTAGAAGGCCATTAAAGAGCTCCGTAACTGCAGGCAATATCTGCTCAGAATCAATTGCCTCAGGCATCCCTCTGATCCTGAGGTTATGGCGGCGTCCGCGATTATCAAGGTCTTCTACGTGCCTTTGAACTTCTCTCAGTTGCAGGGTGTGTGTGTCCAGTTTTCTCGTCACCTTGCGGAGGACCGTATCATGTTGGGCCGTCGTCTGTTCCACTTCATGCACTCTGTTCCCTAGTGACTGAATGTCCAGACGCAGGTCTGCAATGGCAGCTGACAGAGTATCCTTGATGTCAGCGGCAATCATTCTCAAATCTTGTATGCTGAGAAGGGATTGCGGTGGGTTGTTTTGAGCGCTTGTCACCGCTGGGGATGAGGGGAGCGGCGCTAGTGTGGGTCCCGACATCTCTGTTTCCGAGGTATGTGAGGTACTGTGGCGGGTAGGCGCCATGTTGCTCCGTTGCGTTCTGAACATCTCCGGGATGTTTTGGCTGATGTTCCCTGTATGTTCATGGGGAGAGCGGGACCTCGACGTTGATGAGTTCTGTCCCCATCTTCAGGAATGTGACAGAGGGCTTTTGGCTTCAGATTCCCTCCTGTGGTGCTTTGTAAGGTCAGGCAACGGCAGGAGCTAAGGTCTCAGGCAGCCATCTTCCAGTGCAGCCAGGCCATGCCCCGGTTTGCACATTTTTGAGTTCCCTGAAGCTCCATCGTTCTCTCCATGTCTAACCGCACCATATTAGACGCGGTGGACGGAGACGGAGGACCTCCTGCCCTCTCTTATAGACAGCACACTAACCCCCTAGTAGGCCGCCCTGCTTTTTTTGGGCACTAATCCCATTTGGGATAAGGGGTCGTGGCCTGGAGTCCCTCCCTTCTCTAGGGGGGGGCTCCTCGACACGACCCTTAGTAGTTGTTTTACATGCGTGGATGTTAACATCCATACTGTTTTGATGGTTATGACTATGTTTTCATGTTCTTCTTCTCACACATGTTTTGTCTTCTCTCCCTCTTCCTCTCGTCTCTTTCCTACTCCCCCCCCCCTTCACTACAGGTTGCTCCACCTTGCTGTCTGTGACGGACCCCTCGCAAATTGCACACATTGAACACCCACCCACTCCTAGGAGCCGATTTTAACGTAAGCCCTGATCCAATGCTAGACACCTCCCATGCAAGACCCTCCCACTCCTACGCATTCTTGAAGCACTTCCGCAGGGCTATTCAGTCCCACCTGCTCACCGACAGTTGGCGGGCGCTTAGACCACTAGACCGTGACTTCAGCTATTACTCTACAGTACATAACGTATACACAAGAATTGACCACATCTATGTGGATCGAAATATCCTTGAACTTTTACAGTCTGCAGACATTGGTTCCATTTCCATTTCCGACCACGCCCCAGTGACGATGGCCTTTTCCTTGCCATCAGGCACACGGGGAGTTCGGACCTGGAGACTTAATGAGAACTTATTGGACGATGCGGTGGTGATGGCTGAGGTCACGGATACCCTAACTCATTATTTTGCAGAGAACCCCATAGGCGAGCTGAGTGAGGGGACGGTTTGGGAGGCTCACAAGGCTGTGGTTCGGGGGGCACTGATTTCCCAGGGCAGTAGACTTAAAAAGATACGACAGGCAGACTTTTTAAGAGTACACACCGAACTCCAAAAAGCAGAACTCAGGCACAAAGCCAACAGACGCCCTGAGGAACTGGAAAAGCTGACAGAGCTACGCGAACTGTTCTTACGCCTACTCGATCGTCAGACACGCAAACAATTCCGATTCATAGCACACAGGTACTATGAACACGGAAACAAATGCGGCCGCATGTTGGCCCGGGCCCTCTGGAAACGTCAAGCCCAGACATATATACATAAACTACATAGCGCCTCGGGAACATCGATTCTACACCCATCTAAAATTGCTGCTGAATTTCGAGCTTATTACGCTAAACTGTACAACATAGACTCTGACCCCTCCCCTACATCACGGGACATTAGACAAAACGCGATCCGAGACTACCTGACTGCAGCCAAACTCCCGACACTTACAGAAGAGCAATCCTCAGACCTAGACGCCCCAATTACCCTAAATGAGCTTCGTGCCACGGTGAACTCCTTGCCCAACGGAAAGAGTCCTGGACCTGACGGGTTCACTAAAGCATACTATAAAGCCTTCCTGACTCACCTAGAGACACCCATGTGCAAATATTTTAATTCTATTGCAGAAGGAGGAGCCATTCCGTCAGAGGCACTTCTGGCACACATCACTGTAATCCCGAAAGAGGGCAAGAATCCCACCGTCCCCCCGAGCTATCGGCCAATATCAGAAAGGTGTAGAAATTGCGCCAACTCCTTAAAAAAGATGAAGCAGCCGACACAGCAATTTGACCGTTGCAAGTGTGAAATAAAAATAAAAAGTGTGGCGCTAATAAGTGGTGAGACACCTGTTACTAGTCAAGTAACAATGATCTCTATGGAGGAGTAATAAAACTTACAGTGTAAACTTGTGAAGTGAAAGGTAATTGTTTTGTATAACATCTCAAAGAAATATAATAATGGTGAATACTTAGATGTGTAGGGGAGTAGGATACTCAGTAACAACCTATGGGTTAATTAATAAACAATCGTGCATATAGAACCATATTCCAAAAAAGCAATACAGGCAAATATTAATGCAAGGTATCTCAATATACTGGGTATGCTGTTCAAAAAAATAATGTTCATTAGGATAGAAACCAAGAGAAAGGACATCCAAATCCCTAAGGGGTGTAAACATATATGGAAACTCCAAGTCTCTTAATGGGTGGATGGGGTACTCCTATTTAGTCCCACAGCCAACTGGGCGCCAGCCGTCTTCCTATGAGGTGATTATAGGTTGTTTAGGAAGGGTCCTTAGGAGCAAGCAGATTCCTGACTCATGTGGGTGGTCTCAACACGGAGAAAGAAAAAGCAAAAGGATGCCCTTACCAGATCAGGTAGACTCACAGGCCGTGGCGGTGAGTCAAACGAGCTTGCACCGTCAAGCGGTATGGGGTGAAGATCTGTAAGAAGACTCGTGAAGCATCTTGTCAGAAGTCCTCAAATGATGTACCAGATTAGGATCCAGGGTCCCCAGGAAGCGGTTTCGGTCGCCAAATGACCGTTTCCTCAAAAGCCCATCATATGTGCAAATAGGCATAGAAAAGAAAAAACTTCCACATGGTGTAAATCCTTAATTTGTAGAAAGCGTAAGAGCACGTTATTAAGGAGTATACTCCAAAAGAATTTTTACATGTGAGGGCAGTAAAAACTCAGCTCAAAGTAAAATTGATATCAAAAAACGGCATAAAAAAGTATAAAAACAGCGCAGTGGGTAGTGGTGGGGTGTAGTCATAGAGACCCATATCGGCCAATATCGCTCCTTAACCTGGACATTAAAATTTTTGCGAAAACACTAGCAAACAGACTTAAATACCTTATCCCCGACATTATCCACCCAGACCAAATGGGATTTATGACAGGTAGAGAAGCCAGGGCGGTACACCTTACTCACTGGGCCCGTGCCCGCCCCGAGCCACAGCCTTACCTCATACTGTCAACAGACGCTGAAAAAGCGTTCGATCGCGTTGACTGGTCTTACCTGACGGAGGTGCTTCGATCACTGCGGATGGGTCCGAGAATGCTGTCCTCTATATTAGCACTATACTCGACACCTTGCGCACAAGTCAAGGTAAATGGAACCCTCTCGGCTCTCTTCCCCATCAGAAATGGCACGAGACAGGGGTGCCCCCTATCACCTCTCTTGTTCGCCTTAGTGCTGGAGCCTTTGCTCTGCACAATACGCGCTAACCCTGACATTAAGGGTCTCATGGTTGGTAACACGGAGCATAAACTCTCGGCATATGCTGATGATGTCCTGTTCCATGTTTCAAACCCCCTGATCTCACTGCCCAACCTGATGAGGGAACTGAAGCTCTTTGGGTTTCTTTCAAATTTTAAAATTAATTTTTCAAAGTCAGAAATACTCCCTATTTGCATGTCATCCCAATTAACAATGAGCCTTAAATCAGCCTTTCCTTTCACCTGGGCCACGTCGGCTATTCGATACCTCGGTATACAACTCACAGATAATTTTAACAGCTTATATACCGCAAATTACCTCCCACTGATAACTACCATTAAGAAAGACCTATCCCAATGGACACAGACGGCCTTCACATGGCTGGGAAGGGTGAACATAATAAAAATTAATATTCTACCACGCATACTGTTCCTTTTACAGATGCTACCAATTCGACTACCCCAATCTTTTTTTGATAAAATATCTAGCATACTGTCTGAATTTACATGGAATGCGCGCAAACCTAGGATAGCTCTACGAGTCCTACGGCGCTCGAAACAGGACGGAGGCCTAGGCCTTCCAGACGTCAGAAGATACTACTGGGCTATAGCGGTACAGAGAATGCTCAACTGGCATTTCCACTCTTGCTCTAAGATATGGGTACCACTAGAGAAATGTTTAGCGGGTAGGAACTTATCATATGCTCCCTGGCTGTCCCGAGAGCATAGAGGACTGTCGGAGACAACGTCCCCCTTGACAACCCAGGTACTGTCAACCTGGGATAAGATTAACCCGCTACTAAAATTGGCTCCCTCGGTGTCCCCACTGGCCCCATTGGGAGGTTTCCTTTGGTTCCCTCCGGGAGAACAAATAGGTTTTTTTGAATCGTAGATAGAGGGTGGAGACGCCAGTTGTGGTAAACTTATGAAAGACGGCAAACTCCTGGGCTACGAATCTCTGCCTACAGGCAGACAGGGTACCCCAATGAACTTCTGGAAATACAGACAATTACATCACGTCCTTCAATTACAAGGCCATAAGATTAGAGACCCTTCGTCTCTCACCCACCTTGAAAAACTCTTTATTGCAGAAGAACCTACACCACACTTGGTCTCGGAACTTTATAAATTACTAGGTTCCTCATTCCCTAACACCACACCCGCCTTTATCAGACGTTGGGAAAAGGACCTGGGCATCGTATTTGCAAAGACAGACTTAACTCACTTGTATCAGCTTACTCATTCATCCTCAATAGAGTCCAAGACCCAGGAAACGAACTTTAAGCTGCTATCCCATTGGTACAGAGTACCTGCAGACTTGGCCCGCTTCTACCCTTCCACATCCGAGCTGTGCTGGAGAGGATGTGGTCAGAGAGGTACACTGAAACACATATGGTGGGATTGCCCTCAAATTAAATCCTTTTGGGAAGATATACGTAATCAAATCAAAATAGTGACAGAGATAGAAATCCCCTTCCTCCCAACCCACTTTCTCCTGCAGGTCCCCCCGATCTCACTACGAAAATACAAGAAAAGTGTGCTGCCGCACTTATTAAATGCGGCTAGGCGCCTGATCCCAATCCATTGGAAAAAACATACGACCCCCACACGTGCTGAGTGGTTCGGAAAGGTTAGTGAGATCCGGGAGGCCGAGGATTGGGTGGCGACCAATAAAGGCCACAAGGACCGATTCCATGACATCTGGATGTCATGGGCTGAATACACCTCTGACTCCACCGCAGTGTCGTCTAGTCTAGACGTTGCACTACTGGAACTGGCAGACCCTACCCTTAGAGTACTTAGGCTAACAAAAACTCAACCCTGTAGGCAAGACCCTAAAACCTGACCTACCCAAGGAATATCGAACCCAGCTCCGAGGGGTCCGTCGCAGAGGCAGAGGAAGCTTACCAGTACAGGGGGTCCCCTAGTTACAAACATCTGACTTACAAACGGCTCCTACTTACAAACGGAGGGAGACAACAGGAAGTGAGAGGAAATCTACCCCTAGGAAGGGAAATTCACTCCTGTAAGAGCTATTATGGGGAACAGGTACCTCCACTGATGCTTTATCACCAAGGCTTGTTTCCACAACAACCCAAAATTTTCAAAATCCAATTGTCATTGGGACAAAAAGTGAGGTGAAATCTTCTGAAAAGGGGCACACACAGCAAAACAAATGTTACAGGGGTGTTAACCCTTCCCTATGCTATCCAAAAAGCTTAAAAATATTTTTTTTGGCTGGAGCTACACTTAAAAAATTTACCTGTTTCGACTTACAAACAGATTCAACTTAAGAACAAACCTACAGTCCCTAACTTGTTTGTAACCCGGGGACCCCCTGTATTTGCAGGTAACCTGACCCATTCCCTCCCCCCTTCCCATTCCCCCCCTTCCCTCTCCTATTCCCTCTTCTCACTCTTACTGTATCCCCCCACCTCTCTCTTTTTTATTATTCCCTTTTTATTTTTGTGTCTCTCTATTTATTACTGTTATTCTGGTATAATATTAGGGAAACTCATGCGAAACAGCTAAGTATGGGCTGTTCAATATAGAAACGAAACCCGCTGGGGGAGATCTCTGGATTTCCAAGTTACAGATAAATTTTACATGAATAAACCACCGTTGCGTGGTCGCGGGGGCCTACGTGGGAGCGGGAGGCGGATTGATGGAGGTTCTGAGCCCCCCCTTCCTGCCCCGGGCGTGGGCCACCGGGCTATGTACCCTGCACATTCCAGAGAGCCCCTCAACTTAAACACACCCTCGTGAGCCCCTAGGCTGGCCCCGCTTCATTTGCATATTTCATGAAACTACGGGGCTTCCAGAGCTCCTGACTACTCCCTTGGCGGGTCCCACAGAGTTATCCCTAGACGAGCACTTTACATTAGGTTAATAGTAATGTATGTGTTTGTTCAACCCACATATTGCATATTGTTACTGAAATGACCCTGCGAGGCCATTTTTTACAGGATTTGCACTGTTGGACATGCCATGTAATGTCTTGTTCTAAAAATAAAAAGTTATTATACAAAAAAAACAATATTTTCGCTAAAAATTCACTAAAATCATTATTAGTAGATTTTTCACAGTTCCTGCTAAACTCCTACTTGATATAAAACCTTAACCTGTATTGAGTTAGTAAACAACAAATATTTGTCAATTTTAAATTGCACCTTTTTTTGCGAAATGGTGAAAATCTAATGTATGCACAAATCTCTTAAAAAATCTGGAGGTTTTCATTTTCCACTTACAGCTTTCAGCTTTAAGAAATGAAAAACCATCCTCTAAAACACCTAGAGAGGAACTGGGAACCTCTCTATGTGTTTTAGAGGATGGCTTTTCATTTCTTCAAGAGAAGAAGGAAAGTGGTGGATTATGGTTTCCACCTATCCTGCTGAATCCATAATTTGGAACGCCCACCCCGGAGGTTGCAGCTTATGCAAGGAATAGGTGCCTCTTGGTTACCCCTAAAGCTTGATTGGCTTGTCAGGAGTACACTTGTACAAGTCCAATCTTTCCGGTAAGAGACTGGTATTTCTGGTGGTGGATTCTTCATGTCACTCATCATTCACTTCTATGTTTATTTAAGATTACAGTGACTGTCACCCATTTGGATTGCATCTCAAATTCTTGGGACTTACTATGACCCTATGTCCTCCATTATCACAAATGAACACTATTTTTTGAGTATTTGTCAATATTTATCTTTTACTTTTTTATCAAGTTTATTTTTCACCTTATCATTTTTGTCATTAGATCACATTTCACATGTTTGATATTTTGATTAACCTCATTATCATTGATATTATTTTATAGCGCTGCATATTTTTCATTTTTTTGATTGTTTCATTTTTACACTGCTGTGCTGGCCACTTTATATATTTCTGACAGCGCGGTATAACTGGTTTTCTAATCCTCCAAACACTACACATTTATGTCAACTAGGAAGCACTGAAAACACCCCACAACCTTACGCAATGCATGCAGTTGAAGCGCATTTGTTGGTAAAATGGAGTTAAAATGGGCTGTGAGGAGACATCTCATCGCTTCCTCACCGGATGTCAGTAGTCACTGGAGCATGATTGGAATGTGGATAGGGCCTCAGAGGCAAGGGAGATTTAGATGCATGTTGGAACTTACCCTTACTATGTTTTTATTTAAATTGTATTTATTTTTTTGCAACTTTTTTTTGCATGTTCTTAACATTGTTTACATTTTTTTTTTTTTAGGGTTGTAGACTTTGGAGAGAAATCTGGGGTCTAAACAGACCTCTAATGTCTCTTTTTTGAAATAGAGAAAGCAACTGAAGACTGTCCCTTTCTCTGCAGCCTGAGCTGCACTGTAGATGAATGGATAGGAGTCTGTATAGACTCCTATCCATTGATAAAATGAAACATAGTACATTTACTATGTTTCATTCACAAACTGACACATGGTAAATACAGTTTACTATGTATCAGTGATCAAAAACTACAGGAGTGGTCTGTACTGATTGCTGACTGAAGCTGGCAGGAGGGGAAGGAAGGAGAACTGGCTAGCAGCTGTATGGAGGGGGCACCCAGACATTAGAGAGGTGGGGGGGGCACTGAAGGAGGGGTCGGAGGAGCAGGGGGATCTACTTGGGCAAGAAGATCCCTCTGTGGCTGCCCTGCAGCTTCCAAAGTAGGCGGGAGGGCAGAGTAGAGAAGCCGACAGCAGCAGAGTAGCCACAAGGGTTTGTGAGGGGGGATCGGTGCTGGGGGAAATCAGAGTAGTGGTGGTGAAGCAGCAGGGAAAGAGAAAGTTAGAGGGGTTGTGGGGGAAAATGTAGATGACAGCAAAGGCAGGTGGAGCGGTGGGTGACACAGCACAGTGAAACTGCGGCAGCAGGGGTTCACACTCCATGTAAATAGCTCTGATCAGTGGCTTATCTGACCACTGATCCGAGCTATTAGTTTGTACAGCAGCGTCTGCTGAACAGGTCTGCTATAAGTTCATGGTCATTGAAGTGACTATGAGCTTATAGCAGAGTAGTAATTCAGGTCCTTACGGTGTACAGGCCTGGATCTGACACGCTGTATGGATCTGGCAGTGAAAGGGTTAAATACATGCAGATACTTTTTTAGGGACTATTTAGGGATTGGCTGGACTGATAGATATTTATAATTCAGTTATTATCACTTCTCGCACAAACTAGAGTTGCTCAAACTTACCTGCCAGAAGTAATAAATAGCTCAAAGAAAAAACGTGGGAAAGGGGGCGCTGGTTAGATCAACCACGTTTGCAAATCAAATAATGTGAATGAATGTGGCATACCTCAACCACATAACACATAAAAAAAAACCATATGAAAAACACTCAGTGCTAGATCCTTATGGTGAAAATCTTGAAGTGGATAAACATCAAAAATACACATATACAAGTGTTGAAAAACAGTCCCAAAAAGAAAACAGTGATTTTCCAAATCTAGAGAATTATTGCAAGGTGATGTTAATTTATTTTATGCTTGATAAGCAATCCTTCACCACATCAATAACATACACCCAATGTGAGCAGATGGATAAACTGCTTACCAGATGTATTTGACTTCTTTAGTTAAAAAGAAAGTCAAATATCACTTGGCACTTAGCGTGATACTGTTTATTAAAACGTAAAGATAAAAAGAAAAGCCAAGTGGCTCCTTACATTAAAAAGTGCCTACCCTGCACTGGGGCTGCTGGCCTGTCACACATGAATGTGTTGGATCTGTACCGCGTTCACCTCCGTGAAGGGCGTGCGTTCCACCGACCACAGCAGACAACCAGACACCCGGATATGGACAAAACAAGACCAGGTACCGCCTCGACGTACGTTTCGTGATTATGTCTTCACGCCTTCTGGGGAGAGTAGCAGTAGCCTACTCGGGGAGAGTAGCAGAATGTATTTTGGGGTGTAATTTGTTGTATGCATATGCTATGTGTGAGAAATAACCTGATAATATGACAATTTTGTAAAAAAAAAAAATAATCTTCATTTTGAAAAGATCCGTGGGAAAAAATTACAACTTAAAAAAACTCATCATCCTACCTACGTATGTTTCATGATTATGTCTTCACGTCTCCTGAAGACGTAATCACGAAATGTACGTCGAGGCGGTACCTGCTCTTGTTTTGTCCTATGCCATATCCGGGTGTCTGGTTGTCTGCTGTGGTCGGTGGAACGCACGCCCTTCACGGAGGTGGACGTGGTACAGATCCAGCACTTTCATGTGTGACAGGCCAGCAGCCCCAGTAAGTAATGTAAGAAGCCACTTGGCTTTTCTTTTTATCTTTACGTTTTAATAAACAGTATCACACTATGGAAGTTTTTTGATTGTTTTTGCATATCCTGCCTTATACTCTGAGGAAGAGGTTCCCTGTACATCTCCAAGCTTCACTTATATGCGAGCAGGCATTATCCTGTCAAAGTGATATTTGACTTCCTTTTTAACTAAAGAAGTCAAATACATCTGGTAAGCAGTTTATCCATCTGCTCACGTTGGGTGTATGTTATTGATGTGGTGAAGGATTGCTCACTATCAAGCATAGAAAAATTAAGACCACCTTGCAATAATTCTCTGGATTTGGAAAATCACTGTTTTCTTTTTTTGGGACTGTTTTTCAACACTTGTATATGTGTATTTTTGATGTTTATCCACTTCAAGATTTTCACCATAAGGATCTAGCACTGAGTGTTTTTCACATGGTTTTTTTTATGTGTTATGTGGTTTAGGTATGTCCCGTTCATTCACATTATTTGATTTGCAAACGTGGTTGATCTAACCAGCGCCCCCTTTCCCACATTTTTTTCTATCTAGGAGTGTATATCACTCTTTTAGGGGAGCAGCATATTTACAAATTTTTTTATTTATATTTTTATGTAACATTGGCATGGAGTTGATTTTCACATTTTTGCAATAAATACCATTTTTATCGGCGTATAACACGCACTTTTTTCCCCTTAAAATCAGGGGAAAATCGTGGGTGCATGTTATACGCCGATCCCGCTAATTGCTATCTGTGGTGATTGCTGCCGACATTCACATAGCGAGTAGTTTCAAATATGGTGCCGCGGCGTTTGGAGGGACTCGGCGGAGCTGAACGAGCGCCGCCGAAATCACAGAGCCGAGATACACATAGTCGAGTGTATTCGGCTCTTTCCGGCGCCGCTCACAGTCACGCCCAGTCCCGCCATTGGACCTGTGTTATGTCCATCATAGGGTGGGACTGGGTGGGACTGTGAGCGGCACCGGAAAGAGCCGAATACACTCGACTATATGTATCTCGGCGGCGTTCATTCAGTTCCGCTGGCGCCGAGTCCCTCCGAACTCCGCGGCGCCATATTTAAAACTACATGCATGTGTATGTCGGCGGCGGCGGTGGAGGCGGTAGGCATGGACACTGGGGGCAAGGCTGCACTGGGGCAAGGCTGCACTGACAAGGCTGCACTGGGGCAGAGCTGCACTGACAAGGCTGCACTGGGGCAAGGCTGCACTGACAAGACTGCACTGGGGCAAGGCTGCACTGACAAGACTGCACTGGGGCAAAGCTGCACTGACAAGGCTGCACTGGGGCAAAGCTGCACTGACAAGACTGCACTGGGGCAAAGCTGCACTGAGGCAAAGCTGCACTGACAAGGCTGCACTGGGGCAAAGCTGCACTGACAAGACTGCACTGGGGCAAAACTGCACTGACAAGGCTGCACTGGGGCAAATTTGCACTGACAAGGCTGCAATGGACACTGGGTCAAGGCTGCACTGACACTGAAAAGGCTGCAATGACACTAACAAGGCTGCAGATGAACACTGATGAGGGTGCATTGATGGGCATTTTAATGTAAGTTTCTTTTCCTTAAAATTCCCTCCTAAAAGTTTTTTTCCTTAAAATTCTCTCCTAAACTTGGGGTGCGTGTTATACGCCAGCGCGTGTTATACGCCGATAAATACGGTAGCTCAAGCTAACTTTCTTTTAAAAAGCATCAAAACAAACAGGTGACATTTGCTGCTATAAAAACAGAAAACCAAACACTAGAAATGATTGCTTAACTGCTTACCACCCGCCATCATATGACGGCCAGGTGGCACGGCTCTTGTTCTGGGCGGGTGTCATATGACGTCCGTCCATTTAAACAGGGCATGCGCGCGATCGTGTGCTTGCAGGCCTGTACCTTCGGTGGCGGCGTGTCACGGAGACACCGCTCACCACCGAGGGTGGTAAACAGCCATTGGGCATGGCTGTTTACCACGTGATCGGCCGTGATGAAGTCATGGCCAATCACAGATGGTACCACCCCACTTTGCAAACATTGTATAAATTGACAACGTTGTGTAAAAAAAATGTGTTTTCATTTTTTTTACACATTTTCAAAAAACTTCTGGAAAAAAATGAACCATTCAAAAGACTCATTATGCCTCATAGATTATATGTTGAGGTGTTTGCTTTCCAAAATGGTGTCATTTTGTGGGCAAATCCATTATCCTGGTGCTCCAGGGCCTTCAAAATTGTAATAGGTGTTTGAGAAATGAGATGTGCCATTTATGCTCGAAGAAGGCCTGAAGCTGCTACTTCAATGTTGGGCCTTTGTATGTGGCCAGGCTGTATAAAAGTCTCACACATGTGGTATTGCCATACTCAGGGAGAGTAACAGAATGTATTTTGGGGTGTAATTTGTTGTATGCATATGCTGTGTGTGTGAAATAACCTGATAATATGACAATTTGGTAAAAAAAAAAAAAAAGAATCTTCATTTTGAAAAGATCCGTGGGAAAAAAATTACAACTTAAAAAAACTCACCATGCTACTTACTTAATACCTTGGAATGTCTACTTTCTAAAAAGGGGCCATTTGGGGGGTATTTGTACTTTCCTGACTTGTTAGTGTCTCAAGAAATGTACTGAAGGCCTGAACAGATGTAATCAATTTTCAGTGATTGGCACCATAGTTTATAGACTCTATAACTTTCACAAAGACCAAATAATACATACTAATTTGGGTTATTTTTACCAAATCTATGCATCAGTATAAATTTTGGCCAAAATTTATTAAGAAAAATTACTAATTTGAAAAATTTTATGACAGAAACAAAGAAAAAGTCATTTTTTTTCACAAAATTTACGTATTTTTTTTATTTATAGCACAAAAAATAAAAAAAACACTGGTGATTAAATACCACCAAAAGAAAGCTCTTTTTGTGTGAAAAAAAGGTTGCAAATTTCATATGGGTACAGTGTTGCATGACTGAGTAATTGTCATTCAAATTGTGAGAGCGCTGAAAGCTGAAAATTGGTCTGGGCAGGAAGGGGAGTGCCTTGTATTGAGGTGGTTAAAATTACCTTTTCACCACAGGGCCACTAAAAAAAAGAAGACGAGCCCTGTAAACAACCTATACCTATCTTCTGGCATTCTGAATTGTCTCTGCGTAAGAGATCCCAAGTGCAGTGTATATGTACTTAGGAAACTGAAATCAGATTGACTAAGGATAAAATAAAGTTTATTAATGCACACAACACCATTTCAACACCAACAGACCATAAGCAAAGCAAAAGTGAATACATAAATGTGACAGTGAAGCAAAACCAAATCAACAACCTAATTATGATACACTATATACAAATGGAGGGAAGCTGTCATTACATGACATGACCAGGACTGGGACTGGGAGTAAAGGGAGCAGATATAGGGTAACAGGATACAGGGAACTAGATTCAATATACAGAATAATCAGCGAGCAGGTATCTGGCTAACAGGCCAAACACTTACGCACTGATGCAAATCAAGGAAATGTTATATACCTTCCCAGCGGTCAGCATCAGGTGGAGGTTAATTACTGGGATCTGCTGGCTGCTGTGAGACACCCGCTGCTAGCCACCAAAACTGTACCCTTCATTTCTGGGAACCACAGTGCCACCAGCAGGTAATACAGGTCCTGATACTTTGTTTAGAAACCCCACTGCTTTACTGCTTTCCAGCCGCTCCAGTGTCAATACCTACTTCCTATGCAGCGAGCAGTGTTACATTCCATTGGCTCCTATGTCATTGTCAGACATAGGAGCTTTGAGAAAAACACACTATGTATAGCAGAAGAAGCAGTTATTTGTCCCACCCACAGTGGTCGAATACTGTACCTGTAGTGGCCAGAGAGCATTTAAGCGGCAGTATTTTAAGACATGGGTTGCTAGAAAGATAGTATAGAAGTTCTTCTTTAGAGCTTGTTCACACACGTGTTGATTTTGAAGAACAAAGCAACTATCAAAATGCATCTAACGCATTTATGGTGTGTTTTGCATGAATTTTGTTGTGTTTTTGAAGTGGTAAAGAAGATTTAAGAATGCTTGCCCATGAAAGTGTTGTTTTTCTACTGTAAGTGCTTTAAGGAAAAGTGATTTAGAAGAAATTATCTGCTTTGAGGCGTGGCTTAGGTTGTGAGGTGATAGCAGGTATTTTTGTGAATTCACTGCAAGATGGATTCATGTACATTGATCTCTTTGGCACTCCAGATCAAAATTATCATGGAAAGAATAGCCCAGAGG
Source organism: Lithobates septentrionalis (assembly GCA_037952835.1). Lineage (NCBI taxonomy): Eukaryota > Metazoa > Chordata > Amphibia > Anura > Ranidae > Lithobates > Lithobates septentrionalis. Next base: position 476,158 of record JBBDGP010000091.1, on the reverse strand, counting down.
AGAAAAGAAGAGGATGTTGTGCTGATATTGGGTGCATCTTATAGTCAAGCAGAGAATTTCCAAGGGTAATTTCCATATTCTTTACCACAAATTGCCGGTATACTCCCAAAAGTTCTTTGATTTCATCCGCATGAAGGTGTTCACGTTTGATGCCCTTCTTGAGATTGTTAGACCTCAACTGATGCAAGCCACAACTGAAATGAGGTGTCCTGTTTCACCAGAAGAACGTCTCTTTTAACGTTAATGTAAGCCAAGTATTCTCTTTATTTACATTTCGGAACAGAATTAACCCCATCAAGACCCCTGCCTTGTGATTGGCAGTGAGCGGATTCTATAGCTGATATTTGTCTTAATATCAGCCAGGTATTGAATCTACCCACTGCACACTCCTTCTATGAAGACTGATACATTAACATCAGCCTTCATGACACTTGCTGGCACTGCCACTTTCATGTACTGCCACTTTCTGGTGAGATTGCTTGCTGACACTTGCTCTTAATGGCACAAACACTTGCTGACACAAAAAGCTTTGCCACTGACAAAAATGCTCAATGCCTCTGCTCATGCCTGGCACTGTCAGTATTCATAGCTGACTTGATGCTTTTGCCTGCACATAAAAGCTGCTTTGTACAAACAGGAAGTATCAGGAGCTGCTCTGTCCTAGTTCTTTCCCAGTGTCCACGCTGCAAATGCTGTAAGTGTGGTTAAAATATATGAATATAATTATTGGACAGTTTTACAGGAACAGACAGGGTTCTCACAAGCCTTAGAATTTAAAATAAATGAAAAGGGAAAGAGAAAATGCTCCTTCCAAGTGAATAGGATTTTTATGGCGATATATGTCTGTAAAGAGGTGAGCACCAATATCTAAAAGGTATAAATATATTAAATATACTCAAAGATAAAAACAAGAAATCACCAAAAATACATAATATGGAACATAGATATGAAATCAAATCAGATACGTGGATATGCAGAAGTAACCAGTAGCCAACATGTTTCGCAGACACGCTTCATCTGGGCACTGTGTACATCTATGATCTCATCTGGTCCTCATGCAGTGGATAATACAGCAAGGCCTCAAAAAACACTTGTCATGATACACGCTAGCTGGGGCTGGATACCGATGGAAGCCAGATCCAGATGGTATAGCCAGTGGGAAACTGGATTGTGGTTATTGCCGAAATCGTATATGATGGACAGTCTGGTACTATAGATGTTTAAAGATGTGCCTCAATGTCTAGATCCCGGCAATAACATAGCACACAGGGCGCTTGTGACAAGATGCCACAAGTGTTTTTTGAGACTTTGCTGTATTATCCACTGCATAAGGACCAGATGAGATCATAGATGTACACAGTGCCCCGATGAAGCGTGTCTGCGAAACATGTTGGCTACTGGTTACTTCTGCATACCCACGTATCTGATTTGATTTCATATCTATGGTCCAAATTATGTATCTTTGGTGATGTCTTGTTTTTATCTTTGAGTATATTTAATAAATGTATACCTTTTTAGATATTGTTGTCTCTGGTGCTCACCTCTTTACAGTCATATATCTCCATAAAAAAAATCCTATTCACTTGGAAGGAGCATTTTCCCTTTCCCTTTTTTTATTCTGTAAGTGTGGTTAAGTTGCAGTATCTTTGAAATGAATGGAGGTGGCTGATAAGCATTGAGGCCTTAGGAAATCAACATGCTGCTTAATTTTTAACACAACACAATGCTACCGCACCTGTGTGTAGTGCACTCTGTGGTGTCCATTGTAATATTCATGGCATGAAAACTTGTGAACAAGCCCTTACCGAGCTAGGTTTTTTTTTATAAGTAACCCTGTGGTGAGAGGATCGCTTTAAGACATATGTCCCTACAGTTATATAAAAATCTCTGAGTCCATTTTTAGTTCCTAATACACTAAGGGCCTGATATACTCAAGAAATAATATTCTCTGACTACTTCAAAGGCCCGTTCAGTTTATATTTGTTGATTTACATATCTATTAAACCTTTTTGTATATTTGAAAAAAAAAAGGCTAGAGTAAAAATTACTTCTTGCTAACTAAGACCTCAAATATTAAAGTGATAATAAAAAGGAGTATATTGACTTCCGGTTCCGGCGCCGCATGGAGTAGCTGCTCTCCACATCAGCTTCCGCAGCTTGACTCCAAAAACAGCATATAAAGCCGGCAAACCCGCCAAACACATCGGCACTTGCCCCACTATCTCCCCGGTCACGAGATGGACCGGTATGTGGAAAAAACCGGCCCGCGATCGTACGCGGCACGGCCGGACACAGCCGCAAATCGAGGCCCCGGCTTCGGCCTACACGGCGCCCCTCACAGACACTGAGCCTGCCATGGAGGTAAGCGGTGCTGTGGCCCTGTCCCTACCTGCTGACACATCTAATCAACTCACAGGCACATCCAGCACAGAGATGATAGCACAAGCAGTGGCAGCCCTTCTTTCCCTAATGATAACAGCCTCTGTGGAGAAGGCTGTCAGCGCAGACATGCAGCAGCTCCAGGCCCAGCTAGGGGAACATGCCTCCAGGCTGAATGAAGCTGAGCACCGCATAACTAACATTGAGGAAGAACTATACCACTCTCAAGCCACAGAGCAGGCCCAAGACAAAACTAACAAATACATCCTTGAAAAATTGGACGATTTAGAAAATAGATCAAGAAGGAGCAATCTGCGATTTGTGGGCATTCCTGAATCGCTGCAGCCTTCAGCTCTCACAGACTTATGTGCCAGACACATTCCCAAAGCACTAGGCCTACCAGGCCCCTGCACAGTAGAACGTGCACACCGCATGGGAACCTTCAATTCAGATCGCAAATCGCCCCATCCCATAATCGCCAAGTACCTCAATTACTCGGATAAAGCTTTCATCCTGCAAAAATTCAGGCAATCTAGATCTCTTCAGAAAATCCTGATTTTCGCGGATTACTCTATTGAGGTATCCAGAAGAGGAAAGCTTTTCAACAGGTTTGTTCGGAGCTCCATCATCAACAAATCAAATTTACTTTGGCGTTCCCAGCTACCCTCCGACTTAAAGCCCAGAATGGCGACCAGCTCTCCTTTCATGACCCAAACGAGGCTGAGGCCTTCCTACGATCACTACGCTCTGGCCCCAACCTCAGCCCCTCTCCTAAAGCGGCTCCAGTCAACCATGCTCTAGACCAAAGGAGCCCACACAAAGACTCTCCAAAACGGTTTAGAGCTTGGGCACAGGACCACCATCTTTCCACACCCCGTTGAAGACCACTCTCACAGTCTCAAACTGTTTATCTCACCGCCTCGCCTCTAACGGCCATGGTGGTTCAACTCTCAACGAGATGTCTCTTTCAAGAGAAAAAAAAGTAAAATTTTTCCCTCAAGCTTGCTCTCTCTTCCTCCCCAGGCAAATCAGCTACTGGTAGGCCAAACAGTATTCTAATGTTATACATATTGTTAACTTGTTAACTTAATTTTGTTATACCTCAGGTATTGATTTTCTCCCCTGGCTCTCCTGTGTAACCTACTCCTCCTTTAATATGCACAGCCCAAGCTGCCAGTACACATCACCCCCTTAACTATGGGTTTAAGTACAGCAGTAACTGGGTCTTGCAATGGGAGCTGGCCTACACGGTGACTCCATGCGGAAAAAAGCGACGTTTATTGAATATGTTTTATTGTTTCTTTTTTTACCCCCCTCCTTCTAGACCCCTCCCTATATTGCGCACCCCCATCTTATCACGCATACGCCCCCAGTGATTGTACAAACACTCGTTCAGACAGACTAAACTCCTCCATAATCCAACCTATTCTCACATCACACCATCACATAATTAACCTATGAAGATCATGAAATATCTGCACATACTGACCCCCCCCCCCCCCAGTGACCCGCCTTATATGAAATTGGTCTCCTGGAATGTTAAAGGGCTTCGTTCACCTAATAAGAGAATGAAAATCCTCCGTCACCTTAAAAGACTTAAAACCGACATTGCCCTCCTCCAAGAAACCCACCTTTCAGCCTCTGATTTTCACCGCATGAAAAAACTATGGGTAGGCACGGTTCTAGGCTCAGAATCTAATGGATGCAAAGCAGGAGTCTTGATACTCATACACAAAAACCTCCCATGCAAGGTCCTATCTGTTAAATCAGATTCACAGGGACGCCTTATCTCAGCCCACATTAAATTAGGAACCAAAGATATGATAGTCTCCAACATTTATGCACCCAATAACCCCACAAAGCAGTTTTTTAGCGAACTTTCAACATGGCTCCTTAGTGACCCGACTCTCCCACATATAGTCGGCGGAGACTTCAACTCCACAATTCACCTGATAGATGACAGATCCACTCCTAAGCGCCCTTGTCGCCCCCAGACCACGATTTACAAACTCTTTTAGCCTCCATGATGGAATCTCTCCATTTACATGACATTTGGCGACTCTGGCACCCTGCTGACAGAGAATTCACTTTTTACTCCAACCCCCACAACGTTTTCACCAGAATTGACTATCTCTTCTGCTCAGACGACCTTTTCCCATTGATATCTGACGCGGACATTCACGACATTGCCATATCTGACCACGCACCGTTCTCGACTACGATTGACAACCCTGAACTGCACCTGAATCCTAAAATATGGCGCTTCCCATCTTATCTCCACAACAACTCTGACTTTCGACATTACATGGATAATGCCTGGTCAGAATACACCTCGACCAATGCTGGGCTTTCTGACAACCCTAATCTATTTTGGGAAGCAGGCAAAGCCTTTCTCAGAGGCCGCATAATCTCTTATGTTGCATCTTTTAAGAGAAATACACTCAAAAACTACAAACTAGCCAGCTCCCGACTGCACCTAGCCCAACGATCACTATACATAAACAACTCCACTGATAATAGGAAGGCATGGCAGTTAGCAAAACAATCCTTTGACACTTGGGCAGAAACCCTGGAACGAACAAAAAAAGCTTACATGGATGCCACCCTCCACAAATTCGGCAATAAGGCAGGTAAACTCCTGGCCAATTTATGTAGGGGACCCTATCGTCCGACCTATATCACATCTCTCCGTGACTCATTGGGTAACATAAAAACCACTCAAAAAGACATAAATGAAGCCATGCTACAATACTATTCTTCTCTTTACGCACCAGACCCCATACATGCATCGACAGCATACTCTTTTCTTGAAAAGGTAACCCTCTCTCAAGTATCACCTTCACGGTTAGATGCTCTAAACGCACCTATCTCCCTCCATGAAATTTCCACTGCTATCAAAAACCTAGCTCCCTCTAAAGCCCCAGGCCCTGATGGATTCACGGGTGAATTCTACAAGTCCCTACAATCAATCTTAGAACCCACACTCCACAAAGTCTATCAACACATATGGTCTGGGGGCTCATACCTACCCACGGGTAACCAAGCCATTATCAAAATACTAGCTAAGAAAGGTAAAGACCCCCAAGAACCAGGCTCATATAGACCTATTTCACTCCTAAACCTGGATGTCAAAATCCTTTCCAAAATTATTACCACTAGATTAGCCGACATCATACCCTCTTTGATACACCCTGTCCAATCAGGGTTCGTGAAAGTCAGAACTGCCACCATGAACATCAGGAAGGTGATGATGGCCCTGCAACATGCCAAATGCAACTCAGAGGGAAATTATGCTATCATCACCCTGGATGCGGAGAAAGCCTTCGATAACGTTAGTTTCGAATGGCTTTCTTTGGTTATGACTAAAATGGGATTCTCCAGTCCTTTCGCTCATCTTATAAACACCATGTATACTGCCTCGGCTGCTAGACTGGTGGCGGCAGGCCTCCTCTCTGAGGAATTCCGCCTCCATAAAGGCACTTGGCAGGGTTGCCCCCTATCACCACTTCTCTTTAACATTGCATTAGAACCATTGTCTAGATATTTATCCCACGTAGCCCCACTACATGGCATTCCCATTGGCAAACATGAGCTTCGCACCTCACTCTTCGCGGATGATGTCTTTATATTCTCAGCAAACCCCTCCTCAGACATGCTCACGATTAAATCAATTTTTGACCAATTTAGACTTTGCTCGGGCCTCCGCATAAACTATAACAAAAGTGAAATCCTCCCCCTAGGCACCGTGTCCAACCCATCATGGACTCAGAACTCCATATTCTCTGTAGCACAATCCCACATCACTTACCTAGGCATAAAAATAGGAAAACTACCCTCCTCTCTCTATCACCTTAACTACCCCCCATTACTCAAAAAGATCTCTCAAGAACTAGTCAACTGGATGGATCTGCCTCTTTCGCTACTGGGAAGATGCCATCTAGTGAAAATGGTCAGCTTCGCCCGCCTACTCTATCCACTACAAACCATTCCCTTACTCTCGCAGCATAAAGACACAAAAATTCTCAATGATGCCATCTCCAAATTCTTATGGCGAAATAAGCGACCACGAATTGCACTCACTAAGTTATACCTTCCCAGGCGCGAAGGGGGTATTAGTCTCCCTAATGTCAGGATCTACAATTTAGCCTGCCTCTTGAGGATACGTTTGGATTGGGTAGCTCAAACATCCCGTTACTCCAATTTTTCCCTGGAAACTGAAATGGTTCACCCATACTCCCTGGTAGCTCTCCTTCACTGCAAGTGGAAATCCATTCCTCCGCCCCATCAACATAACCTCCTACTTCGGGACACTGCAATTGCTTGGAGGGAAATCCAGAAAAGCCTCAAACTCTCACCTTTTATATCTAGACACCTTCCAATACAAGGAAAACCGGGTTTTCCCCCAGGTCTGGAACGCCAGCCGTATACCATCTGGCAACAGAAAGGCCTCTCCGACTTTTCCTCACTTTGTGATTTAGAGTCTGGTCGCCTCATCCCTTTCAAGTCACTAGCTGAGAAGTTCCAACTTCCCCAGTCGCACATCTTCCAATATGGTCAATGCATCAGCTTTCTCAAAAATGCCTGCAGAGAGGATCGCAAAAGATTTCAACCGTTCTTCTCAGACTCTCTCCTCTTAAAGGGCTCTTACAAAATCTCAGACATATACCAGCCTCTCCTCCTGAAAGTCATTCCCTCACTGGAGTCTTCATCAGCAGCCAACTGGGCAAAAGACTTTCCCAATACCGACTTAGTAAACAAACTACTTCAAGGCCTCAACACTATTCACAAACTGGTGCCTAACGAATCTTGGAGGGAAACCCAACTGAAGATCGTTCATGGAGCTCACATACCTTTCCTCTCGAACAAACAAGCACAAACCGCCCACACATGTCCCTTATGTCAACACCCCAGGCCTTCTTTGACCCATCGCTTCTGGTCACGTACTTTCATCTCCGCCTTCTGAGACAAAGTCCTACATTACATATTTGAGGTGACCCTGCTGAAATTACCTAAAGACCCCCTGCTTCTCATTTTCGGACACTGGGACCCCCAGCTACTACCCTGGTCGCCCGACTCTACCCTCTCCTGCAAAGACTGGACCCTGATATGCCTTCTACTCGCTAGAAGAGCCATCCTGAAAAACTGGATCACCAACGCTTGTCCCAACACCTCTCTGATCAAAAGAGATCTCCTACAACTACTCTATAAAGACAGGATCAACATGGACTTAACGCACGAAAGGACCAAGTTACGCTTCCACCATAAATGGGGAGCTTTTATGACCTCTACACTCACCCCTACGGATATAGTGAATCTCGAGACTTTCTCCTTCCTATATCATGACCCTCCCCCTACACCTTAGCTGGAGTGCTTCCTCCAAACCAAAGATCTACAACACAAGGATTCCAACTCTTACCAAATACTACAACATAGTACAAGACCTCTTCTCGCTCATCAAACCTCTATCTTCCCCCCACATAGGAAGGGGGTGACCGCATATGTTACAAATGATATTAATGTTATTAATGTTATTACTATAAAGATCATAGTTTTTATCTCTAAGTTCTACCCACAGGCTACAATATTCATCCAAAACATGAACTTGGTGCTCAATTTCCCTACTTCCCCCTCCCGATGTATATATATTTTTTTTTCTGGTTTTCCTCCACTCAACTCCCTCCCCACCCCACACCATATGTGGGATACATCCAATAATATCCCTCTGGCAATCTTAGGGATCCCTCCCCCCCCCCCACCTAGATCCATCCAGTTCATTTCCTTTTCCTCACATAGAAGGTTACCATACTACCCCATTCCCCAGGCCAATTATCTTTATCAGCTGTTTTGTATCTCTACTCCATACCAGGCTGATGTTTTGTTGTTTTTGTACAAAATACAATGGTACTTTTATTGATGTTATTCCCTGTATGTTACATCTTTCAATAAAATCTATTTAAAAAAAAAAAGTGATAAACTGCATCTGTGCATCATAAACCAAAAATGCTATTTAATTCATTTTCAATATTCAAAGAAAATTCACCCATCCATTAATTTCTCCATGCCTTAGTTTGCGGAGAAAACACTTTGAAAAACATCCCCTAGGATTTCTGTCTATGGCCATTTTGAGTAAAGGCAGATGATTCATGTAGCATTGAATTCCTTGAATCCATCTGCCCTTAGCTCAGGCATGCAGGCAGGAAGATGAGAGTAGCTGAGAAAACCCCTCCTGAGGACTCCTGGGATGTATGACATCATTTTGCGAGGCCTGGAAACCAGGAAGTAACTGAAAATCTGTTACAAAAAGTTTAAAACATGTAAATATAATATAATTTCCTATCTATTTACTAATGCTAGCAGCATAAAGATTAAAAATAGTCAACGTTGATTGAGAGAGTGAAGTTACATTTTAAGCACTTTTACTCCCATTTTTCAGCTTTCAGAGCTGTCACACTTTGAATGACAATTGCACGGTCATGCCACACTGTATCCATATGAACTTTTTATCATTTATTTTCACACAAATAAACAAACAAAAAAAACTAAATTTTGAAAAAAAAACTAACATTTTTCATAGTTTGTTATAACGTTTTGGAAACAGGTAATTTTTCTCCTTCATTGGTGTGCACTGATAAGGGTGCACTGTTGGGCACTGATAGGCTGCACTGATGGGCATTGATAGGCTGCACTAATAGGCATTGATAGGCTGCACTGATAGGCACTGATGAGGCAGCACTGATAGGTGACACTGATGATGAGACACTGATGGGCACTGATTGGAAGCACTGATGGGCACTGATAGGCGACACTGATAGGCATTGGTTGGCAGCACTGATAGTCAGCACTGATGGGCACTGATAAGTGACACTGATGGGCACTGATAGGCAGCACTGATAGATGACACTGATGAGGCATTGATGGTCACTGATTAGCAGTACTGATGGGCACTGGTAGGTGGCACTGGTGGGCACTGATTAGCAGTACTGATTGGCACTGGTAGATGGCACATGTATGCCGCATGTATGCGTTCCTTGATCATCCGATCGAGGGCGAATACTGCTGTGCAAAATGTAAGCACATTGTTTCCCTGGAAGCCCAGGTTCTGAATCTGGGGAAGCAACTGTCAGCACTGAGAAGTCCCTCCATACTAAAGGTGAGCCAGGAACGTACATGGCAGGTGCCGGCAGGGGCCAGCACAGAGGCGGGTGGAGACAAAGAGGTGCAGGCACTAGCAAAGAGTAGATGGGTGACAGTCAGGAGGGGTAGAGGGGGAAGTGCCAGAGAGGCCGTTCCAGGACTGGAGCATCCCAATAAGTACGCTCCATTGAGTGACATTGGTGTAACCAGTCAGGGACCAGCACTGCTGGAGATGAGGGACTCTCCTAGCTGCCAGGGGAAGAACTCCTCCAGTGAGAGTGGGGGGGCAGCAAAGGGAAAGGAAAGACAGATTCTGGTGGTAGGGGACTCAATTCTTAGAAGGGCAGAGAGGGCAATCTGTAACCAAGACCTGAAGCGCCGAACAGTATGTTGTCTACTGGGCGCTCGGGTTCGGCACATCACGGATCTTGTGGACAGATTACTGGGAGGGGCTGGGGAAGACCCGGCTGTCATGGTGCACGTTGGCACCAATGACAAAGTCAGAGGCAGATGGAGTGTCCTAAAGAACGATTTTAGGGACTTAGGAGCTAAATTGAGGAAAAGGACCTCCAAGGTAGTGTTCTCAGGAATACTACCGGTACATCGAGCCACACCAGAAAGGCAGAGGGAGATTAGGGAAGTAAACAAGTGGCTGAAGAGCTGGTGTAGTAAGGAGGGGTTTGGGTTCCTGGAGGACTGGGCCGACTTCTCAGTCGGTAACCGGTACTATAGAAGGGATGGACTGCACCTAAATGAGGAGGGTGCAGATCTGCTGGGAATGAAGATGGCCAAAAAGTTAGAGGGGTTTTTAAACTAGGCGATGGGGGGGAGGGTCCAGAGACAGTGATAGCCAGCGCGGAAGATATTCCAGAGGGTAGTATTGGGGGCATTAGTGGTAGGTTAACCAAAGCACAAAAACACAAGGTGAGTATAGTAGCAAGTCCTAGTTGCAATCTTGAAACACCCAATACGAGGACAATATGCGACCAGTCTAAACTATGTGGCATGTTCACCAATGCCAGGAGCATGGCGGACAAGATGGGTGAACTAGAGATACTGTTGTACAAGGAGGATTTGGATTTTGTGGGAATTTCAGAGACCTGGTTCAACAGCTCTCATGATTGGCTGGCAAACATTCAAGGGTATACCCTATACCGCAAGGATAGAGAAGGTAAAAAAGGGGGAGGGGTATGCCTATATATCAAGAATAATGTACAAGTGAGTGTGAGAGATGACATCACTGAGGGGGCTAGGGAGGAGGTGGAATCTTTATGGGTAGAGCTCCAAAGGGATGAAGCTAAGGGGAAAATAATACTGGGAGTATGCTATAGGCCCCCAAACCTGAGGGAGGAAGTGGAAACGGATCTCCTATCACAAATTGGATTAGCAGCAAGGATGGGAAGTGTTATCATAATGGGGGATTTTAATTATCCAGACATAGACTGGGCGAAGGGAACCGCGCATTCATTTAAGGCTCGCCAGTTCCTTAGTGTCTTGCAGGACAATTTTATGGGTCAGATGGTAGACGCACCAACTAGAAATAAAACATTACTAGATCTACTGATTACCAACAATACAGACCTGATAACAGATGTGGAAATACGGGGCAATTTAGGTAACAGCGATCACAGGTCAATTAGTTTCAGTATAAATCACACAAATAGGAAACATGAAGGGAACACAAAGACACTGAATTTCAAAAGAGCCAACTTCCCTAAACTACAAACCTTGCTAAAAGGCATAAATTGGGATAAAATATTAGGAACAAAGAATACGGAGGAGAGATGGGTTTGCTTTAAGAGCATATTAAATAAGGGCATTAGCCAATGTATCCCATTGGGTAATACATTTAAAAGAGCGAACAAACATCCTGGATGGCTTAACTCCAATGTAAAAATGCATATAAAAGCAAAGGAGAAGGCCTTCAAAAAATACAAGGTTGAGGGATCATCCTCAGCATTCAGAATTTATAAAGAATGCAATAAGAAATGTAAGGGTGCAATTAGGATGGCTAAGATAGAACATGAAAGACACATAGCGGAGGAGAGCAAAAAAAATCCCAAGAAAGTATGTAAACAGTAAAAAAGGAGGACAGACCATATTGGCCCCATAAAAAATGAGGAAGGACATCTGGTTACAAAGGATGGGGAGATGGCAAAGGTATTGAATTTATTCTTCTCCTCAGTCTTCACAAGTGAATCGGGGGGCTTCAGTAACCAAAACTGCAGTATTTATCCTCATAACACAACACAGGAAGCACCTACATGGTTAACAGAGGACGGAATTAAAATTAGACTTGAGAAACTTAACATTAATAAATCACCGGGACCAGATGGCTTGCATCCGAGGGTACTTAGGGAACTCAGTCAGGTGATTGCCAGACCGTTGTTCCTAATTTTTACAGACAGTCTATTGACTGGAATGGTACCAGCTGATTGGAGAAAAGCCAATGTAGCACCAATATTTAAAAAGGGCCCAAAAAACATCCCTGGGAATTACAGACCAGTTAGCCTAACATCAATAGTATGTAAACTCTTGGAGGGGATGATAAGGGACTATATACAAGATTTTAGTAATAAGAATGATCTCATTAGCAGTAATCAGCATGGATTCATGAAGAATCGTTCTTGCCAAACCAATCTATTAACCTTCTATGAGGAGGTGAGTTGCCATCTAGATAAAGGAATGCCCGTAGACGTGGTGTATCTGGATTTTGCAAAAGCATTTGACACAGTTCCCCATAAACGTTTACTGTACAAAATAAGGTGCGTTGGCATGGACCATAGGGTGAGTACATGGATTGAAAACTGGCTACAAGGGGGTGTTCAGAGGGTGGTGATAAATGGGGAGTACTCAGAATGGTCAGGGGTCTGTAGTGTGGTTCCCCAGGGTTCTGTGCTGGGACCAATCCTATTTAATTTGTTCATAAACGACCTGGAGGATGGGATAAAGAGTTCAATCTCTGTATTTGCAGACGATACTAAGCTAAGCAGGGCAATAACTTCTCTGCAGGATGTGGAAATCTTGCAAAAAGACCTGAACAAATTAATGGGGTGGGCGACTACATGGCAAATGAGGTTCAATGTAGAAAAATGTAAAATAATGCATTTGGGTGGCAAAAATATGAATGCAATCTATACACTGGGGGGGAGAACCTCTGGGGGAATCTAGGATGGAAAAGGACCTGGGGGTCCTAGTGGATGATAGGCTCAGCAATGGCATGCAATGCCAAGCTGCTGCTAATAAAGCAAACAGAATATTGGCATGCATTAAAAGGGGGATCAACTGCAGAGATAAACCGATAATTCTCCCGCTCTACAAGACTCTGGTCCGGGCCGCACCTGGAGTATGCTGTCCAGTTCTGGGCACCAGTCCTCAGGAGGGACGTACTGGAAATGGAGCGAGTACAAAGAAGGGCAACAAAGCTAATAAAGGGTCTGGAGGATCTTCGTTATGAGGAAAGGTTGCGAGCACTGAACTTATTCTCTCTGGAGAAGAGACGCTTGAGAGGGGATATGATTTCAATTTACAAATACTGTACTGGTGACCCCACAATAGGGATAAAACTTTTTCGCAGAAGAGAGTTTAATAAGACTCGTGGCCACTCATTACAATTAGAAGAAAAGAGGTTTAACCTTAAACTACGTAGAGGGTTCTTTACTGTAAGAGCGGTAAGGATGTGGAATTCCCTTCCACAGGCGGTGGTCTCAGCGGGGAGCATTGATAGCTTCAAGAAACTATTAGATAAACACCTGAATGACTGCAATATACAGGGATATGTAATGTAATACTGACACATAATCACACACATAGGTTGGACTTGATGGACTTGTGTCTTTTTTCAACCTCACCTACTATGTAACTATACTATGTAACTATGTAACTATGGCACTGGTGGGCACTAATTAGCAGCACTGGTGGGCAAATGTTGGGACTGATGTCCCTTTAACAGAAGCTGGTTATCAACTTAATTATATTCTCCTCTCACTGTTAGTGTGAGGAAAAAAGATAACCGGCTTCTGTTTACATTGTGCGATCAGCTGTCATTGGCTGACAACTGATCATGTGGTAAAAGGCAGCTGTGATTGGCCCTTTAGGCTCTGTTTCCACTAGTGCGACTTTTCATGCGACTTGGGACTGAAAAGTCGCATGACAAATTGTTTCCCATGATTTCCAATGAGTACCGTTCATATCTGTGCGACTTCAAGTCGCAGCGACTTCAAAGTAGTCCCTGCACTACTTTGGTCCCACTTTGATGCGACTTGAGGTCCATAGATACAGGCATTGCTTCAAATCGCGGTAAAAAGTCGCGGTAAAATCGCGGTAAAAAATCGCGGCAAAATCGCGCGACTTTGGGGACGCACTAGTGGAAACATAGCCTAACCCCGATCTGTGAGCAGCCGAGTCAGAAGGATAGGGGGTGTGCGGGCAGTGCGAGCAAAGGAGGACTGTAGCCATCTTTTGGTTATAGCGCGGGCTGGAACAGGTTAAATATTACCTTTGGGTATCAATTGCCTTTATATTTTAATGTCATGTTTTCATACAGTATTATGAAAATACCATTTTTTTTGTTAAAAAGGAAGAAAAGCAGCGCCGACCTAAGTGTAGTACTGTAGCATAAACATTTATTACAGGTTAAAATGCACTCACTCAGAGTAAGTTGGATACAGGCACATCAAGTAAAAAATCCATCCGGGAAGCTGTGTGGTGGGCAGCAGGGCTCCACAGGGGGCGATCCTGAATGCTCGAGTGTGTTACACTTGTCTCCTTGTCCCGTCTGACGGCGCAGGTGGTAACCAGTGTCACAGGCTGGGTTGAGACAGGCACAGCGTGGATCGTCTGTTAGCCACTTGACGACCGCCTCACGCCGATGTACGTCGGCAAGGTGGCACGGACAGGCAAAATCACGTACATGTACGTGATTTGCCTTCCGCGGGTGGGGGGTCCGATCGCCCCCCCCCCCCCCGGTGCCCGAGGCTGTCGCCATTTCTTCCCGGGCGATAAGAGGTGAGGGGGAGGCCATCCATTGTTGACCATCCCCTCCCGATCGCTCCCGGCGAATGAAAACGCTTCCTTTCCCTCTGTAATGTAAACAGAGGGAATGGAAGTGATGTCATCCCTCCTCGAGTCGGTCTTTTCGTCCCGGCGCAGAGGAGAGAAGACATCAAGTAAGTGCACCAACACTACACTAACAGTAGAACACGCCAGGCACACTTGTCACCCCCCATCACCCCCCGATCACCCCCCGATAACCCCCCTGTACCCCCTGTCACTCTGACACCAAAAGCATTTTTTTTTTTTTGCATTGGTGTCAGTTTGTGTAAGTTACAAGTGTTAGGGCAGTTAGGTTAGCCCCCTTTAGGTCTAGGGTACCCCCCCTTAGGTCCAGGGTACCCCCCTAACACCCCCTAATAAAGGTTAACCCCTTGATTACCCCCCGTCACCAGTGTCGCTAAGCGATCGTTTTTCTGATCGCTGTATTAGTGACACAGGTGACGCTAGTTAGGGAGGTAAGTATATAGGTTCGCTGTCAGTGTTTTATAGCGACAGGGACCCCCATATACTACCTGCTAAAGGTTTTAACCCCCTGATTGCCCCCTAGTTAACCCTTTCACCAGCGATCACCGTATAAGTGTTACGGGTGACGCTGGTTAGCTAGTTTGTTTTTTGTAGTTTATTACAGTTTATTATAGTTTATTATAGTTTTAGGGCACCCGCCGTTTATTACCCTATAAAGGTTTAACCCCTTAATTGCCCGGCGGTGGTATAAATTATGTTTTTAGGGTCAGCTAAGGTCTGTGTCGCCCCAGGCAGCGTCAGGTCAGCGCCAGTACCGCTAAAACCCACGCGCGCAGCATACACCTCCCTTAGTGCTATAGTATCTGAACGGATCGATATGTGATCCGATCAGATCTATACTCCCCAGCAGTTTAGGGTTCCCTGAAACGCAGTGTTAGCGGGATCAGCCCAGATACCTGCTAGCACCTGCGTTTTGCCCCTCGGCCCAGCCCTGCCCAGCCCACCCAAGTGCAGTATCGATCGATAACTGACACTTACAAAACACTAAGCACACATAACTGCAGCGTTCGCAGAGTCAGGCCTGATCACTGCGATCGCTAACAGTTTTTTGGTAGCGTTTTGATACAGTCGCTGACAATCAGGAGCTTTTTAGCCTGTGAGTTTCACTAGAGTACTCCTAAATTTAGAGCCCAAAATGGCAAATCGAAGGTACACTAGTGAAGAGGCCTACACGTTTCTGAGTATGACAGATAGTGAAGAGGAAGTCACTCATCTGTCAAGTTCAGGCTCAGAATACGAACCTGTAGAGGACAGCGGCTCCATGACAGATAGCTCTGACGACAGAGTTGTGGTCCCTGCTAGGGTCAGGCGCACCAGACCCCGAACTTCTTCTTCTGTCCTTGAAGTGCAAGAACCGCAGAGCTCTCGTATGGAGCAGAGAAGTACTAGCGCCGCCATTCCTTCTGGTGAACTGGCAAGCACCAGCGGCCTAGTACACCCTGGTCGTACATCCAGCACTGCAGTATCACGTGGTGACCTGGCGAGTCCCATAAGTGCAGTTCAAGCTGGCGAGGTGGCAAGCACTAGTAGTGTCCCGCTGCCACCAAGAAGACAAAGACAGGCCCGTCATGCCCATAGTGCCCTTCCTGCTGCATTTGCCAATCCGAATTGGGAACCCACCACTTCTGCAGCTCCCGTACTTCCCCCTTTCACTGGCCAACCCGGAATTCAGGTGGAAACAGTTGACTTTACGCCACTGGATTTTTATTCACTGTTTTTCACCGAAGATCTCTATAGTTCTATTGTGGACCAAAGCAATTTATACGCTGGTCAACACATCGCCGCTAATCCCCAGTCCTCCCTTGCCAGAGATTGGAGACCAATTACGGTCTCCGAATTTAAGATCTTTCTGGGCCTTTCCCTCCTCATGGGGTTGAATAAAAAGAGTAAGTTGCGGTCATATTGGTCCACTGACCCAATTTACCATTCACCCTTGTTCTCTGCTTCCATGGCCAGGGCACGATACGAGCAGATTTTGCGGTTCATGCACTTCAACGACAATGAACTCTGTCGTCCTCGTGGAGACCCTGCATACGATCGGCTCTACAAAATTCGGCCCCTCGTAAACCACTTCAACCAACGTTTTGCAGACTTGTTTACCCCCCATCAAGTTGTCTGCGTTGATGAGTCCCTGATTAAATTTTCTGGCCGCTTGTCATTCAAACAGTTCCTTCCCAGCAAGCGTGCCAGATACGGGGTCAAGATGTATAAGCTCTGTGACAGGGCCACAGGCTATACATATAGTTTTATGGTTTACGAGGGCAAAGATAGTCACGTAGAGCCGACAAACTGCCCTGACTACATAGGAAGCGCTGGCAAGATAGTGTGGGACTTGGTGTCACCCTTATTCGGAAAGGGGTACCACTTGTACGTGGACAATTATTATACGAGCGTGCCACTTTTTAGTCACTTGTTTGATCAGCAGATTGGAGCATGTGGCACCGTGCGACCTAATCGCCGGGGCTTTCCCCAGCGGCTTGTAGATTCCCGTCTTAGGCTGGGGGAGAGAGCCTGCTTGAAGTATAATAATTTGCTCGCTATGAAGTGGAGGGATAAGAAGAATGTTTTCGTTCTCACCTCCCTTCATGCAGACACGACGACCCAAATTCCTACGGTGACTGGTGTTGTGGAGAAACCCCTCTGTGTCCACGAATACAACCTTAATATGGGAGGGGTGGACCTCAACGACCAGTTGTTGGCGCCGTATCTAGTTGCCCATAAGGCCAGACGCTGGTACAAAAAAGTGTCTGTTTATTTATTTCAATTGGCTTTGCTGAACGCTCATGTGCTATACAGAGCTTCAGGACAGACTGGATCCTTCCTTAAATTCCAGGAAGAGATCGTCAGAGCCCTTCTGTTTCCAGACGGTGCTCTACCTCACCTTCCCCAACCAAATGCAGTAAGCCGGCTGCATGAGAGGCATTTTCTTTATGCCATCCCGAGTACCCCTACCCAACGAGCCCCCCAAAAAAGATGTCGTGTCTGCAGCAAGCGCGGATTTAGGCGTGACACCCGGTCTTATTGTCCCTCCTGTCCTGGCAATCCTGGTCTTTGCATGGGTGAATGCTTTGAACGCTACCATACATTAGTTGAGTATTAGCGTAGGGTTCAGCACTGCACAGACTAGGCACACTAACACAGGGTCTCCCAAGATGCCATTGCATTTTGAGAGACCCAAACCTGGAACGAGTTACAAAAGTTAAAAGTTACTAAAAAAAAGTGTAAAAAAAAAAAAATAAAAAAATAAAAAAAATAAAAACACAAAAAAAATATAAAATAAAAAAAACAAAAATAGTTGTTGTTTTATTGTTCTCTCTCTCTCTATTCTCTCTCTATTGTTCTGCTCTTTTTTACTCTATTCTATTCTGCAATGTTTTATTGTTATTATGTTTTACCATGTTTGCTTTTCTGATTTTTTATACTTTACCGTTTACTGTGGTTTGTTGGTAACCATTTTATTGTTTTCAGGTACGCCATTCAGTTGCAGCGCGGATTTATTTATCTTGACAGCAACAACGTTTGCTCCCACGATATATAAAGCCGTGACTCCAGCGCCGTCGGAGGTGATTTCACCACCACAGTTACGTACTTCAGCATATATGCCGAAGCGTGGGGGCAGAAGTGGGTGGAGGAGGGATTTGCTCCTGCCTTTTGCGGGAGGATGCCCCCATGCTTCGGCATATATATATTTTAGGCACAGGTTGCGTTAAATGTTTTATTTTTTACTATGTTTTTTTTTTGTATTTGCTTTGCAGGTATGGTAAGTCTTACTGTTATACTGTAATGTTACTTTGTTTTATTGTTAACCATCATTTGCTTAGCAGGTACGCCATTCAGTTGCAGCGCGGATTTATTTATCTTGACAGCAACAGCGTTTGCTCCCACGATATATAAAGCCGTGACTCCAGCGCTGTCGGAGGTGATTTCACCACCACAGTTACATACTTCAACATATATGCCGAAGCGTGGGGGCAGAAGTGGGTGGAGGAGCGATTTGCTCCTGCCTTTTGCGGGAGGATGCCCCCATGCTTCGGCATATATATATTTTAGGCACAGGTTGCCTTAAATGTTTTATTTTTTACTATGTTTTTTTTTTGTATTTGCTTTGCAGGTATGATAAGTCTTACTGTTATACTGTAATGTTACTTTGTTTTATTGTTAACCATCATTTGCTTAGCAGGTACGCCATTCAGTTGCAGCGCAGATTTATTTATCTTGACAGCAACAGCGTTTGCTCCCACGATATATAAAGCCGTGACTCCAGCGCTGTTGGAGGTGATTTCACTACCACAGTTACATACTTCAGCATATATGCCGAAGCGTGGGGGCAGCAGTGGGTGGAGGAGCAGTTTGCTCCTGCCTTTTGCGGGAGGATGCCCCCATGCTTCGGCATATATAAATGGTGCATGTATGCCCATCATTAGAAGTGGGTGGATGAAGGGAGGTATTCTAATGGTGGGCATACCCACCGATCAATATCTTTTTTTGCGTTCAGCCCACAGGCTGCATGAAAAAAAAGTTTACAATATATGCCTAACAAGGACCAGCAACGTACTGGTATGTTGCTGGACTTTGAGTGGTTATACCAGAATGATGCCTGCAGGTTTAGGTATAATCTTGGTATCATTCTTTTCAGCCAGCGGTCGGCTTTCATGTAAAAGCAATCCTAGCGGCTAATTAGCCTCTAGACTGCTTTTGCAAGCAGTGGGAGAGAATGCCCCCCCCCCACCGTCTTCCATGTTTTTCTCTGGCTCTCCTGTCCCAACAGGGAACCTGAAAATGCAGCCGGTGATTCAGCCAGCTGACCATAGAGCTGATCAAAGACCAGAATGGCTCCAAACATCTCTATGGCCTAAGAAACCGGAAGCTACGAGCATTTCATGACTTAGATTTCGCTGAATGTAAACAGCGCCATTGGGAAATTGGGAAAGAATTTTATCACACCGATCTTGGTGTGGTCAGATGCTTTGAGGGCAGAGGAGAGATCTAGGGTCTAAAAGAGCCCAATTTTTTAAAAAAAGAGTACCTGTCACTACCTATTGCTATCATAGGGGATATTTACATTCCCTGAGATAACAATAAAATTAGGGTTGTCCCGATACCGATACTAGTATCGGTATCGGCACCGATACCGAGCATTTGCCCAAGTACTTGTACTCGGGCAAATGCTCCCGATGCTTCCCCCGATACCTAGAAGACAGCTGTGATCGGCACGTGGGGGAGTTACAAGATTCTCCCCCAGCGGCTTTCACAAGCTTTAGTGACATACAGCTGTGATCGCTCACAGCTGACTGTCACTGCATCCTCCTCCGTGCCCCCTCCTTTCCTCTGTGCCTCTCCGCAGTCCCCTGCATTCCTCTCTTATCTGTCCCCTCCGTTCTGCTCTCCTTATCTTTCCCCTCCGTTCTTCCCCTTCGTTCCTCCGTCCCCCTCCTCCTTCCTTTGTGTATGGAGAGAGTCAGCTGACTCTGTCCATTCACATAACTGAAACATTGTAATCTTCTGTGATTACGATGTGTCAGTTTATGAATGGAGAGAAGCTGCTGTGTTCTCTCCATTCATTCTCAGTGCAGCTGACGCTGCAGAGAAAGGGACTGGGGAATCTCTATCCTCTGTCTCTTTCTCTGTCTCAAGGGGGAGATATCAGAGGTCTGTTAAGACCCCTGATATCTCACCAAAGCCCCCCAAAAGGGCTGATTAAAAAAAAAAAAAAACCAATAAAGAATAAAAAAATATTATTGGAAAAAATAAAAATTGTAAAAAAAAAACAAAAAAAAAACACACACACATACAACGTTCACCCCCCCCCCAAAAAAAATAGTAAAAAAAAAAAAACTGTCACGTGACATTAAAAAAAAGTATCGGTAATCGGTATCGGTGAGTACTTGAAAAAAAGTATCGGTACTTGTACTCGGTCCTAAAAAAGTGGTATCGGGACAACCCTAAATAAAATTAATAAAAAAAAAAAAAAAAATGAAAGGAACAGTTTAAAAATAAGATAAAAAAGCAAAAAAATAATAAAGAAAAAAAAAAAAAAGCACCCCTGTCCCCCCCTGCTCTCACGCAAAGGCGAACGCAAGCGTCGGTCTGGCGTCAAATGTAAACAGCAATTGCACCATGCATGTGAGGTATCACCGCGAAGGACAGAATGAGGGCAGTAATTTTAGCAGTAGACCTCCTCTGTAAATCTAAAGTGGTAACCTGTAAAGGCCTTTAAAGGCTTTTAAAAATGTATTTATTTTGTCGCCGCTGCGCGTTTGTGCGCAATTTTAAAGCATGTCATGTTTGGTATCCATGTACTCAGCCTAAGATCATCTTTTTTATTTCATCAAACATTTGGGCAATATAGTGTGTTTTAGTGCATTAAAATTAAAAAAAGTGTGTATTTTCCCCAAAAAATGCGTTTGAAAAATCGCTGCGCAAATACTGTGTGAAAAAAAAAATATGAAACACCCACCATTTCAATCTGTAGGGCATTTGCTTTAAAAAAAATATATAATGTTTGGGGGTTCTTGCAAAAAAAATAATTTTTTCATGTAATCAAAAAGTGTCAGAAAGGGCTTTGTCTTCAAGTGGTCAGAAGAGTGGGTGATGTGTGACATAAGCTTCTAAATGTTGTGCATAAAATGCCAGGACAGTTCAAACCCCCCCAAATGACCCCGTTTTGGAAAGTAGACACCCCAAGCTATTTGCTGAGAGGCATGTCGAGTCAATGGAATATTTTATATTGTGACACAAGTTGCGGGAAAGAGACAAATCTTTTTTTTTTTTTGCACAAAGTTGTCACTAAATGATATATTCCTCAAACATGCCATGGGAATATGTGAAATTACACCCCAAAATACATTCTGTTGCTTCTCCTAAGTATGGGGATACCATATGTGTGGGACTTTTTGGGAGCCTAGCCGCGCACGGGACCCCGAAACCTAGCACCGCCTTCAGGCTTTCTAAGGGCGTAAATTTTTGATTTCACTCTTCACTGCCTAGCACAGTTTCGGAGGCCATGGAATGCCCAGATGGCACAACCCCCCCCCCCCCAAATGACCCCATTTTGGAAAATAGACACCCTAAGCTATTTGCTGAGAGATATAGTGAGTATTTTTCAGACCTCACTTTTTGTCACAAACTTTTGAAAATTGAAAAAAGAAAAAAAAAATACATTTTTCTTGTCTTTCTTCATTTTAAAAAACAAATGAGAGCTGCAAAATACTCACCATGCCTCTCAGCAAATAGCTTGGGGTGTCTACTTTCCAAAATGGGGTCATTTGGGGGGGGTTTGTGCCATCTTGGCATTTTATGGCCTTCAAAACTGTGATAGGTAGTGAGGAGTGGAATCACAACTTAACGCCCTTAGAAATCCTGAAGCCGGTGCTTGGATTTCGGGGCCCCGTATGCGGCTAGGCTCCCAAAAAGTCCCACACATGTGGTATCCCCATACTCAGGAGAAGCAGCAGAATATATTTTGGGGTGTAATTCCACATATGCCCATGGCATGTTTGAGCAATATATCATTTAGTGACAACTTTGTGCAAAAAAAAAAAATTGTCACTTTCCCGCAACTTGTGTCAAAATATAAAATATTCCATGGACTCAACATGCCTCTCAGCAAATAGCTTGGGGTGTCTACTTTCCAAAATGGGGTCATTTGGGGGGGTTTTGTGCCATCTTGGCATTTTATGGCCTTCAAAACTGTGATAGGAAGTGAGGAGTGAAATCAAAAATTTATGCCCTTAGAAATACTGAAGGCGGTGCTTGGTTTTCGGGGCCCCGTACGCGGCTAGGCTCCCAAAAAGTCCTAAACATGTGGTATCCCCGTACTCAGGAGAAGCAGCAGAATGTATTTTGGGGTGTAATTCCACATATGCCCATGGCATGTTTGAGCAATATATCATTTAGTGACAACTTTGTGCAAAAAAAAAGTGTTACTTTCCCGCAACTTGTGTCAAAATATAAAATATTCCATGGACTCAACATGCCTCTCAGCAAATAGTTTGGGGTGTCTACTTTCCAAAATGGGGTCATTTGGGGGGGTTTTGTGCCATCTTGGCATTTTATGGCCTTCAAAACTGTGATAGGTAGTGAGGAGTGAAATCACAACATTACGCCCTTAGAAATCCTGAAGGCGGTGCTTGGTTTTCGGAGCCCCGTATGCGGCTAGGCTCCCAAAAAGTCCCACACATGTGGTATCCCCATACTCAGGAGAAGCAGCTAAATGTATTTTGGGGTGCAATTCCACATATGCCCATGGCCTGTGTGAGAAATGAATCATTTAGTGACAACTTTGTGCAAAAAAAAAAATTGTCACTTTCCCGCAACTTGTGTCAAAAAATAAAGTATTCCATGGACTCAACATGCCTCTCAGCAAATAGCTTGGGGTGTCTACTTTCCAAAATGGGGTCATTTGGGGTGGGTTTTGTGCCATCTGGGCATTTTATGGCCTTCAAAACTGTGATAGGTAGTGAGAAGTGAAATCAAAAATTTATGCCCTTAGAAATCCTGAAGGCGGTGATTGGTTTTCGGGGCCCCGTACGTGGCTAGGCTCCCAAAAAGTCCCACACATGTGGTATCACCATACTCAGGAGAAGCAGCTGAATGTATTTTGGGGTGCAATTCTACATAGGCCCTTGGCCTGTGTGAGCAATATATCATTTAGTGACAACTTTTTGTAAATATTTTTTTTTTTTTTTGTCATTATTCAATCACTTGGGACAAAAAAAATAATCATTCAATGGGTTCAACATGCCTCTCAGCAATTTCCTTGGGGTGTCTACTTTCCAAAATGGGATCATTTGGGGGGTTTTTGTACTGCCCTGCCATTTTAGCACCTCAATAAATGACATAGGCAGTCATAAACTAAAAGCTGTGTAAATTCCAGAAAATGTACCCTAGTTTGTAGACGCTATAACTTTTGCGCAAACCAATAAATATACGCTTATTGACATTTTTTTTACCAAAGACATGTGGCCGAATACATTTTGGCCTAAATGTATGACTAAAATTGAGTTTATTGGATTTTTTTTATAACAAAAAGTAGAAAATATCATTTTTTTTCAAAATTTTAGGTCTTTTTCCGTTTATAGCGCAAAAAATAAAAACCGCAGAGGTGATCAAATGCCATCAAAAGAAAGCTCTATTTGTGGGAAGAAAAGGACGCAAATTTCGTTTGGGTACAGCATTGCATGACCGCGCAATTAAAAGTTAAAGCGACGCAGTGCCAAATTGGAAAAAGACCTCTGGTCCTTAGGCAGCATAATGGTCCGGGGCTCAAGTGGTTAGGTTGTATTTCCCAGGTATCAGTGACGCTGGGGGCGTGTACGCGTTCGGAGCATGCGTGCTCCTTCATCAGGCATGCCGGACAGATTTTTTACTTGATGTGCCTGTATCCAACTTACTCTGAGTGAGTGCATTTTAACCTGTAATAAATGTTTATGCTACAGTACTACACTTAGGTCGGCGCTGCTTTTCTTCCTTTTTATCTCCCTCCAAAGGTGAATTCTGCCCTTCAAGCAAGCTGCCTCCTGTGTTTGTATCTGCATCTCTCCCCCTGAGGTCATAGACCTATACTCTGCATCCCCCCCCCCTCTCCACTCATTTCATCCCAGTTTTTATGCCTGGACTTTTGTTCATCAACCCAGCACCATCCCCAGACTTTTTTTACCATTTTTCATATTTCATTTTTCATTTTTTATTTTCTATTATCATTATTTTTATCATATAAATGTATTGTAACTCACACATGACTGTTATTTAAATTGATATCTTTTAATTCTTTATTTTTTTATATAACTTACTATCCCTTTGTATGTTGCTCACCCCTATCCATAGCTGTCGTCCCCTAGCGCAACAAAATATTGTAAATTAACCATTTTTTTTGTTACCTCTGCTGTAAACTGATAGAGATACTGAGATAAAGGTACATTCTCTGCAGGCTAAAAATGGAACATGATACTAACTAAAATGAGATGGAGCCCCAGTAACATGAAAATTAAACATCTAATAGGTAATTGCACTCATGTGTTGGGTGGAATTTTGGGAGGCAGGATCTGACCAGGATGGACGTGCAGTGAGATCGCTCCACTAGCCCAGGCAATCAGCTGCAGCAAGTCTTAATGATTCCCTAGACCTCCCCGGCCCTCCCTTTCAGCACACTGCTCGGACAAGCAACTCCCTAAGCCAGCTGCTTTTTTGGGTTTCTGCTATCAGGTCCTTGGGTAGGGCTTAAGGAGAGCACTACCGACGCTGGAAAATCCCCTGGGGAGCCGGGGCGATCGCCGGATTTTCTTTAACCTGGAGACCCTGCTGGGTTTACGAGGGGTGAGGACAGGTGGCCGCAGAATGAGGAGACGGTGAAAGTGAGCGGTTGGATCCGAACCTCACCGGGAAAGCACGAGGCGAGCCGAGTCCCGCCGAAGCCTGCCGAGTGTTACCGAGTCCCATTGAGCTCAGCTAAACACTTGAGGGGAGGCGGTTGGATCCGAACCTCACCGGGAAAGCACGAGGCGAGCCGAGTCCAGCCGAAGCCTGCCGAGTGTTACCGAGTCCCACCAAGCTCAGCTAAACACTTGAGGGGAGTGGAACCTCACGGACCGGGCAAGGAGTGAGACGGCGTGTAGGGAAGGAATTGAGTCCCACCGAGAGCAAAGGCGAAGATACCGGGTAACTGGCTGAACCAGGGAACACTCAAAAAAACTCAAAAAAAAAAAAACGTCAGATATGCTGTGAGGAATAGTGTGGAATTATCCGGACGGATACAGGATATACCATCAAAACTTCCAAGAGGCACCTGACGCGGATAAAGGCAAGGTAAAAGACGCCCTTTGTGTATAAAAATAGATGAACATTTCACTGATTTGGTTAAACCTATAAGTAAAGGAATAATACTTGTGATCTAACGGACGTTAGAGGAGACTGTATAGTTCAGTGGAAATAAGGCTGTAAGAAAGAGGTATAGGTGAGAGCTATACTCCCTTATTGTTAAATATACTAAGAAGATTATGCCTCCTAAAAGCACGCACACCCAGAAAACAAAAAGAGGATCATCAGGGGGGACATCTAAGAATCCCCATAAACCTGCATCGGCACAAAAATCTGATATTAAAGGTTTTTTCCAGCAATCACAAGAACAACAAAATAGCTCTACCATAACAGAGCTAAATTTTTCATCTCCTGCTAGTAGGGATGAGCCGAACACCCCCCTGTTCGGTTCGCACCAGAACATGCGAACAGGAAAAAAATTCGTTCGAACACGCGAACACCGTTAAAGTCTATGGGACACGAACATGAATAATCAAAAGTGCTAATTTTAAAGGCTAATATGCAAGTTATTGTCAATAAAAGTGTTTGGGGACCTGGGTCCTGCCCCAGGGGACATGAATCAATGCAAAAAAAAGTTTTAAAAACGGCCGTTTTTTCAGGAGCAGTGATTTTAATAATGCTTAAAGTCAAACAATAAAAGTGTAATATCCCTTTAAATTTCATACCTGGGGGGTGTCTATAGTATGCCTGTAAAGGGGCGCATGTTTCCCGTGTTTAGAACAGTCTGACAGCAAAATGACATTTTGAAGGAAAAAACACATTTAAAACTACCGCGGCTATTGCATTGCCGACAATACACATAGAAGTTCATTGATAAAAACGGCATGGGAATTCCCCACAGGGGAACCCCGAACCAAAATTTAAAAAAAAAATGATGTGGGAGTCCCCCTAAATTCCATACAAGGCCCTTCAGGTCTGGTATGGATATTAAGGGGAACCCCAGCCAAAATTTAAAAAAAAAATTGACGTGGGGTTCCCCCTAAATTCCATACCAGACCCTTCAGGTCTGGTATGGATTTTAAGGGGAACCCCGCGCCAAAAAAAAAAAAAAAACGGCGTGGGGTCCCCCTAAAAATCCATACCAGACCCTTAACCGTACCAGGCCACATGCCCTCAACATTGGGAGGGTGCTTTGGGGTAGCCCCCCAAAACACCTTGTCCCCATGTTGATGAGGACAAGGGCCTCATCCTCACAACCGTGGCCGGTGGTTGTGGGGGTCTGCGGGCGGGGGGCTTATCGGAATCTGGAAGCCCCCTTTAACAAGGGGACCCCCAGATCCCGGCCCCCCCCCTGTGTGAAATGGTAAGGGGGTACTTACCCCTACCATTTCACTAAAAAACTGTCAAAAATGTTAAAAATGACAAGAGACAGTTTTTGACAATTCCTTTATTTAAATGCTTCTTCTTTCTTCCTTCATCTTCTTCTTCTTCTGGTTCTTCTGGCTCTTCTGGTTCTTCCTCCGGCGTTCTCGTCCAGCATCTTCTCCGCGGCGTCTTCTATCTTCTTCTCCTCGGGCCGCTCCGCACCCATGGCATGAGGGGAGGCTCCCGCTCTTCTCTTCATCTTCTTCTCTTCTTCATCTTCTTCTTCATCTTCTTCTTCATCTTCTTCTTCTTCTTCTCTTCTTCATGTCTTCTCCGGGCCGCTCCGCAGCCATGCTGTGGCATGGAGGGAGGCTCCCGCTGTGTGACGGCGTCTCTTCGTCTGACGGTTCTTAAATAACGGGGGGCGGGGCCATCCGGTGACCCCGCCCCCCTCTGACGCACGGTGACTTGACGGGACTTCCCTGTGACGTCACGGGGAATGCCACAGGGAAGTCCCGTCATGTCACCGTGCGTCAGAGGGGGGCGGGGTCACCGGGTGGCCCCGCCCCCCATTATTTAAGAACCGTCAGGCGAAGAGACGCCGTCACACAGCGGGAGCCTCCCTCCATGCCACAGCATGGCTGCGGAGCGGCCCGGAGAAGACATGAAGAAGAGAAGAAGAAGAAGAAGATGAAGAAGAAGATGAAGAAGAAGATGAAGAAGAGAAGAAGATGAAGAGAAGAGCGGGAGCCTCCCCTCATGCCATGGGTGCGGAGCGGCCCGAGGAGAAGAAGATAGAAGACGCCGCGGAGAAGATGCTGGACGAGAACGCCGGAGGAAGAACCAGAAGAGCCAGAAGAACCAGAAGAAGAAGAAGATGAAGGAAGAAAGAAGAAGCATTTAAATAAAGGAATTGTCAAAAACTGTCTCTTGTCATTTTTAACATTTTTGACAGTTTTTTAGTGAAATGGTAGGGGTAAGTACCCCCTTACCATTTCACACAGGGGGGGGGCGGGATCTGGGGGTCCCCTTGTTAAAGGGGGCTTCCAGATTCCGATAAGCCCCCCGCCCGCAGACCCCCACAACCACCGGCCACGGTTGTGAGGATGAGGCCCTTGTCCTCATCAACATGGGGACAAGGTGTTTTGGGGGGCTACCCCAAAGCACCCTCCCAATGTTGAGGGCATGTGGCCTGGTACGGTTCAGGAGGGGGGGGGCCGCACTCTCGTCCCCCCCTCTTTTCCTGCGGCCTGCCAGGTTGCGTGCTCGGATAAGGGTCTGGTATGGATTTTTAGGGGGACCCCACGCCGTTTTTTTTTTTTTTTTTGGCGCGGGGTTCCCCTTAAAATCCATACCAGACCTGAAGGGTCTGGTATGGAATTTAGGGGGAACCCCACGTCAATTTTTTTTTTAAATTTTGGCTGGGGTTCCCCTTAATATCCATACCAGACCTGAAGGGCCTTGTATGGAATTTAGGGGGACCCCCACATCATTTTTTTTTTTTTTTTTGGTTCGGGGTTCCCTTTTGGGGAATTCCCATGCCGTTTTTATCAATGAACTTCTATGTGTATTGTCGGCAATGCAATAGCCGCGGGTAGTTTTAAATGAGTTTTTTCCTTCCAAATGTCATTTTGCTGTCAGACTGTTCTAAACACAGGAAACATGCGCCCCTTTACAGGCATACTATAGACACCCCCCAGGTACGAAATTTAAATGGATATTACACTTTTATTGTTTGACTTTAAGCATTAATAAAATCACTGCTCCTGAAAAAACGTCCGTTTTTAAAACTTTTTTTTGCATTGATCCATGTCCCCTGGGGCAGGACCCGGGTCCCCAAACACTTTTTATGACAATAACTTGCATATAAGCCTTTAAAATTAGCACTTTTGATTTCTCCCATAGACTTTTAAAGGGTGTTCCGCGGCATTCGAATTTGCCGCGAACACCCCAAATTGTTCGCTGTTCGGCGAACTTGCGAACAGCCAATGTTCGAGTAGAACATGAGTTCGACTCGAACTCGAAGCTCATCCCTACCTGCTAGAGAAGTAGAGCAGGGAACAAGTAACAGCCCCAGTGAGAACACATACCACCCTATGATGAATATGGAGGGAGCAGATGGCGGTCCCACATGGGATCTACAGGCATATATTAAAGCTCTACCGACTAGAGAAGATATGGACAAATATATACACAGACTAGAATCCTCTTATAAATCTGAAATACAAGATCTGAAATCATCTCTGACTGACACACAAAATAAGATCATGGACATGGACACTAAAATTGCAAATATGGATCAAAAATGAATATTATTAGAAGAGAAAAAGGTAGAGCACGATCGATACTTAAGCTACATAATAAATATTACGGATGACCTCGAAAATAGAAGTAGATGAAACAATATAAAAATTAGAGGTCTTCCAGAGACTGTGAATGTAGAAAATCTTAAGAAAACTCTCCAAGGTATATTTAATTCATTACTAGAACGTCCCAGTGAGTCTGAACTTGAGATCGACAGAGCCCATAGAATCCAAGGTCTTAAAGTCTCTGATTCAGGAAAACCTAGAGATGTGATCTGTAGGGTACATTTCTTTCAGGTCAAAGAGAACATTATGGCAGCGGCACGGCGGCACCGGGATTTTGAATATGAGGGTGCGCAAATTATATTTTTGCAGGATCTGTCAAAATATACGTTGATAAGAAGAAAAGCAGTGAAACCATTATTGGATATTTTAAGGGAGAGGGAAATCCTATACAGGGGTTTTCCCTTTCAGATTATTGTTCATCAAAATGGCCGAAAGATTATTTTTCGTGACATGGTTGATCTTCCTGAATTTTCAAGACACTTGCTTCTGCCATTGATTGATTTGCCGGACTGGCCACACTCATATCAGGGACTAGATCAGAGACAATTTAGAAGAAGATAGATGGCAGTAGTGGTGTAGGGGAGGGGGGGTCTCCTTTTTTTTTTTTTTTCCTCTCCACTTTAGGAATAGGTAGGGGACAGGGTTTGATCATATGTCATGGGTTAGATATGTTTTTGAAGAAAAAAGAAAGGAAAGAGAAGGAATTTTTTTTTTTCCACAAGGAGGTGATTGATTATATGTTATATGGTAAAAGAGTGTGTTTCACCTGGCACTATTTATACACGAGGGTATTATTAATAATGTATTTGATTAGCACTAAAGGGGGGAGGGGGGGTTTAAATATGTGATGGTGATTGATTATAAGTTAACCACTTGAGCCCCGGACCATTATGCTGCCTAAGGACCAGAGGTCTTTTTCCAATTTGGCACTGCGTCGCTTTAACTGCTAATTGCGCAGTCATGCAATGCTGTACCCAAACGAAATTTGCGTCCTTTTCTTCCCACAAATAGAGCTTTCTTTTGATGGTATTTGATCACCTCTGCGGTTTTTATTTTTTGCGCTATAAATGGAAAAAGACCGAAAATTTTGAAAAAAAATGATATTTTCTACTTTTTGTTATAAAAAAAATCCAATAAACTCAATTTTAGTCATACATTTAGGCCAAAATGTATTCGGCCACATGTTTTTGGTAAAAAAAATGTCAATAAGCGTATATTTATTGGTTTGCGCAAAAGTTATAGCGTCTACAAACTAGGGTACATTTTCTGTAATTTACACAGCTTTTAGTTTATGACTGCCTATGTCATTTCTTGAGGTGCTAAAATGGCAGGGCAGTACAAAACCCCCCCAAATGACCCCATTGTGGAAAGTAGACACCCCAAGGAAATTGCTGAGAGGCATGTTGAACCCATTGAATATTTATTTTTTTTGTCCCAAGTGATTGAATAATGACAAAAAAAAAAAAAAAAATATTTACAAAAAGTTGTCACTAAATGATATATTGCTCACACAGGCCATGGGCCTATGTGGAATTGCACCCCAAAATACATTCTGCTGCTTCTCCTGAATATGGGGATACCACATGTGTGGGACTTTTTGGGAGCCTAGCCGCGTACGGGGCCCCGAAATCCAATCACCGCCTTCAGGATTTCTAAGGGCGTAAATTTATGATTTCACTCTTTACTGCCTATCACAGTTTCGGAGGCCATGGAATGCCCAGGTGGCACAAAACCCCCCCAAATGACCCCATTTTGGAAAGTAGACACCCCAAGCTATTTCCAGAGAGGCATATTGAGTCCATGGAATATTTTATATTTTGACACAAGTTGCGGGAAAGTGACACATTTTTTTTTTTTTTTTTTGCACAAAGTTGTCACTAAATGATATATTGCTCACACAGGCCATGGGCATATGTGGAATTGCACCCCAAAATACATTTAGCTACTTCTGAGTACGGGGATACCACATGTGTGGGGCTTTTTGGGAGCCTATCCGTGTACGGGACCCCGAAAACCAATCACCGCCTTCAGGATTTCTAAGGGTGAAAATTTTTGATTTCACTCTTCACTGCCTATCACAGTTTCGGAGGCCATGGAATGCCCAGGTGGCACAAAACCCCCCCCAAATGACCCCATTTTGGAAAGTAGACACCCCAAGCTATTTGCTGAGAGGCATGGTGAGTATTTTGCAGCTCTCATTTGTTTTTGAAAATGAAGAAAGACAAGAAAAAACTTTTTTTTTTCTTTTTTCAATTTTCAAAACTTTGTGACAAAAAGTGAGGTCTGCAAAATACTCACTATACCTCTCATCAAATAGCTTGGGGTGTCTACTTTCCAAAATGGGGTCATTTGGGGGGGGTTTGTGCCACCTGGGCATTCCATGGTCTCCGAAACTGTGATAAGCAGTCAAGAGAGAAATCAAAAATTCAAGCCCTTAGAAAGCCTGAAGGCGGTGCTTGGTTTTCGGGGTTCCGTACGCGGCTAGGCTCCCAAAAAGTCTCACACATGTGGTATCCCCGTACTCAGGAGAAGCAGCAGAATGTATTTTGGGGTATAATTTCACATATTCCCATAGCATGTTTGAGCAATATATCATTTAGTGACAATTTTGTGCAAAAAAAAAAAAATTGTCTCTTTCCCGCAACTTGTGTCGCAATATAAAATATTCCATGGACTCGACATGCCTCTCAGCAAATAGCTTGGGGTGTCTACTTTCCAAAATGGGGTCATTTGGGGGGGTTTTGAACTGTCCTGGCATTTTATGCACAACATTTAGAAGCTTATGTCACACATCACCCACTCTTCTAACCACTTGAAGACAAAGCCCTTTCTGACACTTATTGTTTACATGAAAAAGTTTTTTTTTTTTGCAAGAAAATTACTTTGAACCCCCAAACATTATATATTTTTTTAAAGCAAATGCCCTACAGATTAAAATGGTGGGTGTTTCATTTTTTTTTTTTTCACACAGTATTTGCGCAGCGATTTTTCAAACGCATTTTTTGGGGAAAAAACACACTTTTTTTAAATTTTAATGCACTAAAACACACTATATTGCCCAAATGTTTGATGAAATAAAAAAGATGATCTTAGGCCGAGTACATGGATACCAAACATGACATGCTTTACAATTGCGCACAAACGTGCAGTGGCAACAAAATAAATACATTTTTAAAAGCCTTTAAAAGCCTTTACAGGTTACCACTTTAGATTTACAGAGGAGGTCTACTGCAAAAATTACTGCCCTCGATCTAACCTTCGCGGTGATACCTCACATGCATGGTGCAATTGCTGTTTACATTTGACGCCAGACCGCCGCTTGCGTTCGCCTTAGTGCGAGAGCAGGGGGCGACAGGGGTGCTTTTTTTTTTTTTTTTTTTTTTCTTTATTATTTTTTTGCTTTTTTATCTTATTTTTAAACTGTTCCTTTCATTTTTATTTTTTTTTAATCATTTTTATTGTTATCTCGGGGAATGTAAATATCCCCTATGATAGCAATAGGTAGTGACAGGTACTCTTTTTTGAAAAAATTGGGGTCTATTAGACCCTAGATCTCTCCTCTGCCCTCAAAGCATCTGACCACACCAAGATCGGTGTGATAAAATGCTTCCCCAATTTCCCAATGGCGCTATTTACATCCAGCGAAATCTAAGTCATAAAATGCTCGTAGCTTCCGGTTTCTTAGGCCATAGAGATGTTTGGAGCCACTCTGGTCTCTGATCAGCTCTATGGTCAGCTGGCTGAATCACCGGCTGCATTCTCAGGTTCCCTGTTGAGACAGGAGAGCCAGAGAAAAACACGGAAGACGGTGGGGGGGGGGGCATTCCCTCCCACGGCTTGTAAAAGCAGTCTAGAGGCTAATTAGCCGCTAGGATTGCTTTTACATGAAAGCCGACCGCTGGCTGAAAAGAATGATACCAAGATGATACCTAAACCTGCAGGCATCATTCTGGTATAACCACTCAAAGTTGAGAATGGCGTACCTGAAGACAAAAAAATGGTTAACAATAAAGCACAGTAAACGGTAAAGTATAAAAAATTGCATACCTGAAAAGCAAACATGATAAAGCATAATAACAATAAAACATTGCAGAATAGAATACAGTAAAAAAGAGCAGAACAATAGAGAGAATAGAGAGAGAGAGAACAATAAAACGACAACTATTTTTTTTTATTTTATATATATATATATATATATATTTTTTTTTTTTTTACACTTTTTTTGTAACTAACTTTTATAACTGTAACCGGTTCCAGGTTCGGGTCTCTCAAAATGCGATGGCATCTTGGGAGACCCTGTGAAAGTGTGCCTAGTCTGTGCAATGCTGTACCCTACGCTAATACTCAACTAGTGTATGGTAGCGTTCAAAACATTCACCAATGCAAAGACCAGGATTGTCAGGACAGGAGGGACAATAATAGCAGGTGTCACGCCTATATCCGCGCTTGCTGCAGACACAATATCTTTTTTGGGGGCGTTCGCTGGGTAGGGGTACTCGGGAGGACATAAAGAAAATGCCTCTCATGCAGCCGACTGCATTTGGTTGGGGATGTGAATGGGGGAAGTACGGGCGCTGCAGAAGCGGTGGGTTCCCAATTAGGATTGGCGAATGCAGTAGGAAGGGCACTATGGGCACGACGGGCCTGTGTTTGTCTTTCTGGTGGCAGCGGGACACTACTTGTGCTTGCCACCTCACCAGCTTGAACTGCACTTATGGGACTCGCCACGTCACCAAGTGTTACTGCAGTGCGGGTTTGACTACGACCGGGGTGTACTAGGCCACTGGTGCTTGCCAGTTCACCAAAACGCTACCAAAAAATCTGTTAGCGATCGCAGGGATCAGGCCTGACTCTGCGAACGCTGCAGTTATGCGTTTTAGTCTTTTGTAAGTGACAGTGATCGATCGATACTGCACTTGGGTGGGCTGGGCTGGGCCGGGCGGAGGGGCAAAACGCAGGTGCTAGCAGGTATCTGGGCTGATCCCACTAACACTGCGTTTGTGAGAACCCTAAACTGCTGGGGATGCTAGTATAGATCTGATCGGATCAGATATTGATCCGTTCAGATACTATACCACTAAGGGTGGTGTACGGTGCGTGCGTGGGTGTTAGCGGTACTGGGGCTAACCTGACGCTGCCTGGGGCTGGTGCTTGCCAGTTCACCAAAATACTACCAAAAAAACTGTTAGCGATCGCAGGGATCAGGCCTGACTCTGTGAACGCTGCAGTTATGCATTTAGTGTTTTGTAAGTGTCAGTGATCGATCGATACTGCACTTGGGTGGGCTGGGCCGGGCGGAGGGGCAAAACGCAGGTGCTAGCAGGTATCTGGGCTGATTCCGCTAACACTGCGTTTTTGGGAACCCTAAACTGCTGGCGACACTAGTATAGATCTGATCGGATCAGATATTGATCCGTTCAGATACTATACCACTAAGGGAGGCGTATGCTGCGTGCGTGGGTGTTAGCGGTACTGGCGCTAACCTGACCCTGCCTGGGGCTGGTGCTTGCCAGTTCACCAAAATACTACCAAAAAAACTGTTAGCGATCGCAGGGATCAGGCCTGACTCTGCGAACGCTGCAGTTATGCGTTTAGTCTTTTGTAAGTGACAGTGATCGATCGATACTGCACTTGGGTGGGCTGGGCTGGGCCGGGCGGAGGGGCAAAACGCAGGTGCTAGCAGGTATCTGGGCTGATCCCGCTAACACTGCGTTTTTGGGAACCCTAAACTGCTGGGGACGCTAGTATAGATCTGATCGGATCAGATATTGATGCGTTCAGATACTATACCACTAAGGGAGGTGTATGCTGCGTGCGTCAGTGTTAGCGGTACTGGCGCTAATCTGACGCTGCCTGGGGCGACGCATATCACCGCCGGGCGATCAGGGGGCTAAACCTTTATTCGGTAATAAACGGCGGGTGCCCTGACACTATAAAAAATAAACAAACTAACCAGCGTCAACCGTAACGGTTATACGGTGATCAGTGGTGAAAGGGTTAACTAGGGGGCAATCAAGGGGTTAAAACATTTATTAGGTAGTATATGGGGGTCCCTGTCGCTATAAAACGCTGACGGCGAACCTAAATATTTATGTCCCTAACTAGCGTCACCAGCGACACTAATACAGCGATCAGAAAAATGATCGCTTAGTGACACTGGTGACAGGGGGTGATCAAGGGGTTAAAACTTTATTAGGGGGGGTTAGGGGTACCCTAGACCTAAAGGGGGGTAATACTCACTGTCCCAACACTAACTGTCACAAACTGACAACAATGCAGTAATCAGAAAAAAAAAAAAAAAAAACTGCTGGTGTCAGTTTGTGACAGGGGGGGGGTGATTGGGGGGGGGGTCGGGGGGCGATCGGGGGGGGGGGGGGGGGGGGATCGCGGAAGGCAAATCACGTACACTGTACGTGATTTTGCCTGTCCGTGCCACTTTGCCGACGTACATCGGCGTGAGGCGGTCGTCAAGTGGTTAATAATATGTTTTATATAACTGATGGGGAGGGGGAGGGAAAGGAATAAGAAAAATAAAAGTGTTTTCCTATTTTTTTTTTTTTTACAATAGGTCTTATATAATTGATAAATCTTTTGCACTCGGTATAAAGATGGTATAGGATATATATACTATATATAGGCATGAATACTAGAAAGGTGTATTGCACTTAAATTCACTAAAGTTTGGCGGGGGTTATGAATTTAATTGCACTATGGACACATGGACATTATGGCACTATGGACACACGGTTTGGGGGGTATCAGTAATTATGTATTTGATTAGCACCAATGGTGTAAGGGGGGTTGGGTTTTTTTTTTCTCCTTTAGGAATAAATATCAGATTGAAGGGGTTAATAATTTTATCTGGCACTATGGATACATGAGGGGGCATGTTAAGTATTGTAATTATGTATTTGATAAACACTAACGGAGGAGGAAGGTGGGGGTTTCCCCCTTTTTTTTTTTTTTGG
The DNA here is from genome assembly GCA_037952835.1 of Lithobates septentrionalis. Classification (NCBI taxonomy): domain Eukaryota; kingdom Metazoa; phylum Chordata; class Amphibia; order Anura; family Ranidae; genus Lithobates; species Lithobates septentrionalis. The sequence goes on along the minus strand of JBBDGP010000091.1, from coordinate 440,109 downwards.
CACTTTGGGTATTAGTAGGTGATCTGGTTGGATCCTATGGTGTTTGCTAAGTATAGAGATAAGAAAATATGTTTTTATAATTTTTCTTTGTCTGGTACTAAGGGTATTGGGGACATAAGTGCTATGTATATGTATTAACATTGGATAGTTGGATGGTATTTAAATTGATTAGGTAGGGTATAAAGAAGGGGGGGGGAGAGGAGAGAATAAAGAGAAAAGGAAATTTTTTTTTTCTTTTCATTTAAGGTAGGAGTATAAGATCTAGCTCGATACTTTGGTATATGCCAAAAAAAAGGCCTTTTTATAATTTTTTGATACTGCTATGTATATATATGAATATTGGATGTTTTTTTTTTTTTTTCTTGTGACAATAATAAGTTAGCCTGGGCTAGGCATGTTCAATCTTGGGAGGATCTCCTCTCATTTCCCAATTTAGGGAACTTACTTGGTAAGGTTAGACTCAAAAGGAGTCGAGTAGGGAGTGACTGGTTAGGGTGGCGTGTTTGGATTGGAAGGGGTGAGGCGTGAGTGAGAGACTGTAAGTTTTTGATAGTTTTTGATATTTTTTTTTTTTCCTCCTTCATGGACTCAATAAAAATATGCTCTTCTAACGTCAGAGGTTTTAACTCAGCGGCAAAGAGGTCGCAGGTTCTGTACTCTTTCCATAAACAAAAAGTGAAGGTGATTTTTTTTCAAGAGACCCACTTTCGGGTAGATCATATACCTAATTTACAAAAGGGATATTATAATGCATGGTATCATGATTCCTTCACATATTCAAAATCGAGAGGAGTCTCCATAGCGATACATAAGTCATTACCACATCAGATTTTGGAAGAGTGGAGGAATAGAGATGGTAGAGCGTTACTTCTTAAACTCCTAATATATGGTAAGAAATATACATTCATTAATATTTATTTACCTAATCAGGGACAATCTAGAGTGGGTGCACAATTACTAACAGATCTTATGGAAAAAACAGAAGGGATTACGATAATAGGTGGAGACTTTAATCTTATTCTCGATAATGACAGGGATACTACAGCAACTTCAATAATACAGAAGGCTAAGGACAAAAGAAAATTTAAGGAAATAATGGCTAAGTACCATTTGGTTGATATATGGAGGGCGCTTCATCCTCTAGAAAGGGATTATACGTTTCATTGTAAAGTTCACAGTACCTATCATAGAATTGATTTCTTTTTGGTAAATCAGTTGGGTGTATCTGTGACGTCTTCCTCCAAAATAGGCAGTGCCGTATGGTCAGATCATGTGCCAATATTTCTGGTAATTGATATTTCTAGGGAGAGGGGTACAAGAGGTACATGGAAATTAAATGACAATCTGTTATATGATGAGGTATGCGTCGCAGAGATAAGGAGCGCAATAACGAACTTTTCTAAAGATCATATAAACGATACTACCTCCCTGCCGATCCAATGGGAAGCGCTGAAATGCGTAGTTTGAGGCCTATTTATAAAGCATGGTGCAAGATTAAAAAAGGTAAAAGGGAATAGAGTGTCCCAACTTTTTAACCACCTCAATACAGGGCACTTAAACCCCCTTCCTGCCCAGACCAATTTTCAGCTTTCGGTGCTCTCACACTATTACTCAGTCATGCAACACTGTACCCAAATGAAATTTGTGTCCTTTTTTTCACACAAATAGAGATTTCTTTTGGTGGTATTTAATCACTAATGGGTTTTTTATTTTTTGTGCTATAAATAAAAAAAGACCGTAAATTTTGTGAAAAATTGCCTTTTTCTTTGTTTTTGTCATAAAATTTAGCAAATTAGTAATTTTTCTTCATAAATTTTGGCCACAATTTATACTGCTATATATCTTTGGTAAAAATAACCCAAAGTAGTGTATATTATTTGGTCTTTGTGAAAGTTATAGAGTCTACAAACTATGGTGCCAATCACTGAAAATTGAAAACATCTGATCAGGCCTTCAGTACATCAGGTGAATCTCATTTCTTGAGGTACTAACAAGTCAGAAAAGTACAAATACCCCCCAAATTACCCCTTTTTAGAAAGTAGACATTCCAAGGTATTAAGTAAGTAGCATGGTTAGTTTTTTTAAGGTGTAATTTTTTCCCACAATTCTTTGCAAAAGTAAGAATTTTTTTTTTTTTTTCAAAATTTTCATATTAACTGGTTATTTCTCTCACAGAGCATATGCATACAACAAATTACACCCCAAAATACATTCTGCTACTCTTACCGAGTATGGGGATACCACATGTGTGGGACTTTTACACAGCCTGGCCACATACAAAGGCCCAACATTGAAGTCGCACCATCAGGCGATCTACGAGCATAAATTGCACATCTCATTTCTCAACCACCTATTACACTTTTGAAGGCCCTGGAGCACCAGGACAAAGGAATTGCCCACAAAATGACCCCATTTTGGAAAGGAAACACCCCAACGTATAATCTATGAGGCATAATGAGTCTTTTGAACTGTTATTTTTTTTCCAGAAGTTTTTGGAAAATGTGGAAAAAAAATAAAAATACATTTTTTTTACACAAAGTTGTCCATTTATAAGATATTTCCAACACATAGCAAATACATAGCAAAAATGACACCCCAAAATACATTCTGCTACTCCTCCTGAGTATGGTGATACCACATGTGTCAGACTTTTACACAGCCTGGCCACATACAAAGGCCCAACATTGAAGTAGCACCATCAGGCGATCTACGAGCATAAATTGCACATCTCATTTCTCAACCACCTATTACACTTTTGAAGGCCCTGGAGCACCAGGACAAAGGAATTGCCCACAAAATGACCCCATTTTGGAAAGCAAACACCCCAACGTATAATCTATGAGGCATAATGAGTCTTTTGAAGGGTTATTTTTTTTCCAGAAGTTTTTGGAAAATGTGGAAAAAAAATAAAAACGCATTTTTTTTACACAAAGTTGTCCATTTATAAGATATTTTCAACACATAGCAAATACATAGCAAAAATGACACCCCAAAATACATTCTGCTACCCCTCCTGAGTATGGCGATACCACATGTGTGGGACTTTTACACAGCCTGGCCACATACAAAGGCCCAACATTGAAGTAGCACCATCAGGCGATCTACGAGCATAAATTGCACATCTCATTTCTCAACCACCTATTACACTTTTGAAGGCCCTGGAGCACCAGGACAAAGGAATTGCCCACAAAATGACCCCATTTTGGAAAGGAAACACCCCAACGTATAATCTATGAGGCATAATGAGTCTTTTGAACAGTTATTTTTTTTCCAGAAGTTTTTGGAAAATGTGGAAAAAAAATAAAAACGCATTTTTTTTACACAAAGTTGTCCATTTATAAGATATTTCCAACACATAGCAAATACATAGCAAAAATGACACCCCAAAATACATTCTGCTACTCCTCCTGAGTATGGCGATACCACATGTGTGGGACTTTTACACAGCCTGGCCACATACAAAGGCCCAACATTGAAGTAGCACCATCAGGCGATCTACGAGCATAAATTGAACATCTCATTTCTCAACCACCTATTACACTTTTGAAGGCCCTGGAGCACCAGGACAAAGGAATTGCCCACAAAATGACCCCATTTTGGAAAGCAAACACCCCGACGTATAATCTATGAGGCATAATGAGTCTTTTGAACGGTTATTTTTTTTCCAGAAGTTTTTGGAAAATGTGGGAAAAAAATAAAAACGCATTTTTTTACACAAAGTTGTCCATTTATAAGATATTTCCAACACATAGCAAATACATAGCAAAAATGACACCCCAAAATACATTCTGCTACCCCTCCTGAGTATGGCGATACCACATGTGTGGGACTTTTACACAGCCTGGCCACATACAAAGACCCAACATTGAAGTAGCACCATCAGGCGATCTACGAGCATAAATTGCACATCTCATTTCTCAACCACCTATTACACTTTTGAAGGCCCTGGAGCACCAGGACAAAGGAATTGCCCACAAAATGACCCCATTTTGGAAAGCAAACACCCCAACGTATAATCTATGAGGCATAATGAGTCTTTTGAACGGTTATTTTTTTTCCAGAAGTTTTTGGAAAATGTGGAAAAAAAATAAAAACGCATTTTTTTTACACAAAGTTGTCCATTTATAAGATATTTCCAACACATAGCAAATACATAGCAAAAATGACACCCCAAAATACATTCTGCTACTCCTCCTGAGTATGGCGATACCACATGTGTGGGACTTTTACACAGCCTGGCCACATACAAAGGCCCAACATTGAAGTAGCACCATCAGGCGATCTACGAGCATAAATTGCACATCTCATTTCTCAACCACCTATTACACTTTTGAAGGCCCTGGAGCACCAGGACAAAGGAATTGCCCACAAAATGACCCCATTTTGGAAAGCAAACACCCCAACGTATAATCTATGAGGCATAATGAGTCTTTTGAATGGTTATTTTTTTTCCAGAAGTTTTTGGAAAATGTGGAAAAAAAATAAAAACGCATTTTTTTTACACAAAGTTGTCCATTTATAAGATATTTCCAACACATAGCAAATACATAGCAAAAATGACACCCCAAAATACATTCTGCTACTCCTCCTGAGTATGGCGATACCACATGTGTGGGACTTTTACACAGCCTGGCCACATACAAAGGCCCAACATTGAAGTAGCACCATCAGGCGATCTACGAGCATAAATTGAACATCTCATTTCTCAACCACCTATTACACTTTTGAAGGCCCTGGAGCACCAGGACAAAGGAATTGCCCACAAAATGACCCCATTTTGGAAAGCAAACACCCCGACGTATAATCTATGAGGCATAATGAGTCTTTTGAACGGTTATTTTTTTTCCAGAAGTTTTTGGAAAATGTGGAAAAAAAATAAAAACGCATTTTTTTACACAAAGTTGTCCATTTATAAGATATTTCCAACACATAGCAAATACATAGCAAAAATGACACCCCAAAATACATTCTGCTACCCCTCCTGAGTATGGCGATACCACATGTGTGGGACTTTTACACAGCCTGGCCACATACAAAGACCCAACATTGAAGTAGCACCATCAGGCGATCTACGAGCATAAATTGCACATCTCATTTCTCAACCACCTATTACATTTTTGAAGGCCCTGGAGCACCAGGACAAAGGAATTGCCCACAAAATGACCCCATTTTGGAAAGCAAACACCCCAACGTATAATCTATGAGGCATAATGAGTCTTTTGAACGGTTATTTTTTTTCCAGAAGTTTTTGGAAAATGTGGAAAAAAAATAAAAACGCATTTTTTTTACACAAAGTTGTCCATTTATAAGATATTTCCAACACATAGCAAATACATAGCAAAAATGACACCCCAAAATACATTCTGCTACTCCTCCTGAGTATGGCGATACCACATGTGTGGGACTTTTACACAGCCTGGCCACATACAAAGGCCCAACATTGAAGTAGCACCATCAGGCGATCTACGAGCATAAATTGCACATCTCATTTCTCAACCACCTATTACACTTTTGAAGGCCCTGGAGCACCAGGACAAAGGAATTGCCCACAAAATGACCCCATTTTGGAAAGCAAACACCCCGACGTATAATCTATGAGGCATAATGAGTCTTTTGAATGGTTATTTTTTTTCCAGAAGTTTTTGGAAAATGTGGAAAAAAAATAAAAACGCATTTTTTTTACACAAAGTTGTCCATTTATAAGATATTTCCAACACATAGCAAAAATGACACCCCAAAATACATTCTGCTACTCCCCCTGAGTATGGGGATACCACATGTGTGAGACTTTTACACAGCTTGGCCACATACAGTGGCCCAACATCCAAGTAGCACCATCAGGCGTTCTAGGAGCATACATTACATAGATAATTTCCTGGCAACCTATCATTTTTGAAGGCCCTTCATATTTCTAACACATAGCATGTACATACCAAGAATTACAATCCAAAATAAATTCTATTGCGGAAAGGATAAAAAAAAAGTATTACCTGTGCTTTTAGTAGTGTCCACAGAAGAGAGCACTGGTCCAGGCAGCAGTCAGGGATGTGCTTAGCGACAGCAATAACTATCCAGGCAGCAGGCAGGAATATTGTCTATAGTCGGCACAGCACAGTCCATAGGAATTGTCCAGGCAGAGACAGCCAGCACAGCCATAATATTGGTCCTGGTACACTGTTACCTGCAGACACACATTATTGTACCGCTCTCCAGCCCTTCATAAACATACTGCCTTTTGCTACAGCGAATTATTTGCATAGTCCAGGTAGCAGGCAGATGTGTGGTCCGTTCATGCGGCAGGCAAAGGCATGATGGCAGTAAGTCAGCAGAAGGCTGAGGGCCGCAATTGGGTAAGACCTGTGCACAGGGGCACAGGGGTAGAGGCTTCGACCCACCCAAATCTCTATGAAGCCTCCGGACTCCAGACCCTAATCCGGAAATTACAAAACCGGGAGAAAACAAAAAAAATTGTTATCTCCATCCGGAAAAACTATTCTGGAGCCCCTCACATATGTGAGACCCCTGTGTACTATAGTAGCAGGGCAACAGATCAGTCCAAGCGGTAGGCAAAAGCATAGTCCATAAAACAAGCCAGGGTCAGTTAACGTGCAAGCAGTCCAAGCGGTAGGCAGAAGAGTAGTCACAAAACAGGCCAGGTTCAGTTCACGAGCAAGCAGTCCAAACGGTGGGCAGAGGCATAGTCAAAACAGGCCAGGGTCAGTTCATGTGGAAGCAGTCCAAACGGTAGGCAGAGGCATAGTCAAAAAGCAGGCCAGGGTCAGTTCACATTGAAGGCAGTGGCATGGTTATTTGGGGAAGCATGGAAAATGATCAGCGAAAATGGGGAAAATATGGGCTAATAACTTGGGGATGTATGATACAGTTCGAAGCATTCACCAATGCAAAGGCCAGGTTGGGAGGGACACTGGGGACAATGGTAGCTGGTATCTTTTCGAAAACCTCTTCTGCTGCACACACGACATTTTTTTTGCCGTCTTCGGCCTGCTTCCGATGGTGGAATGTTGTACGGGAAGTGCCATTCATGAAGTCGGCTAACAGCATCAGAACGAGGTAATTCTGGGAGGGGTCTTTGTGGATAGATGAGGGACGTGACTACTTCTTCGATGAATTTTAGGAAGGAGGCGGGGCTTTCTGTGGATTTTGTGTAGATAATGTAGGAATTGTAAATGGCCAAATGGATTAGATATATTGCTACCTTCTTATACCAGAATCGGGACCTCCTCATTGACAAATAGGGCTGAATCATTTGGTCATTGAAATCCACCCCCCCCCATGTAGAGATTATAGTCTTGGACACATGTCGGTTTTTCAATGGGACCTCGTCTTCGCTGAACTACAACTGCAGTGTCATCATGAATGGTGGACATCATGTGCACATCCCTCTTATCCTTCCACCTCAAGGCCAGCACTTCATTACATCTCAGTGTTGCTCTTTCCCCCTTTTTCAGCCTTTTGTTCACAATGGATTGTGGGAAGCCCTTCCTATTTTTTCTTGAAGTTCCGCAGGCCAGGGTTTTTTCAATATATAGGTGTCTGAAAAGGGGCAGGCTGGTATAAAAGTTGTCCAGGTATATATGATAGCCTTTTTTTAGAAGTGGGTAAGCCAGATCCCATACGATTTTTCCATTTGTGCCCATGTAGGCCGGGCACTCAGGGGGCTGGAGCTGGGAATCTCTTCCCTCATATATGCGGAATGCATATAGATATCCCGTGGCTCTCTCACACAGCTTGTAAAATTTGACTCCATATTTGGCCTTTTTGCTAGGAATATACTGTTTTATTCCTAGCCGGCCTGAAAATGGTACCAGGGACTCATCCACACATATATTCTTCTCGGGGACATAAAGTTCTGCAAATCGTTGGGAAAATGAATTTATTAGTGGGCGAATCTTGTATAGCTTATCCGAATTTGGATGATTATTGGGAGGGCACTGGGTGTTGTCGTTAAAATGAAAGAATCTCATAATCATCTCATATCGGGACCTGGACATAGCGGCAGAATACATGGGCATATGGTGGATGGGGTGGGTGGACCAATAGGTATGTCCTTCATTTTTTTTTGTAAGCCCCATATTTAGGGTGAGGCCCAAAAACAATTTGAACTCCTCCATATTCAAATCTCTCCACTCAAACGGACGGGCATAAGATGATTGGGGGTTGCTGGCAATATACTGCTGGGCATACAAATTTGTCTGGTCCACAATGAACTGCAGCAAAGTGTCGGGCAAAAACAGGTGAAAAAAATTGATCTCTGTAAAATTTTGGGTGTTGGCCTGCACACCTGGCTGTGCTGTGAAAGGGGGAATATTTGGTGATCCCGAGTTGGAAGGCAGCCATGTTGGGTTGGCAAGACCATCTGGCATATAGGTAGTGGCCCTGGCTCTTGGGGGACGTGACACTCCAGTAGTTGGGGGAGTTGAATTTCCTGTGCTGGAACTCGGGTGTGATGTGGCAGCACTGGTACTGGGCATTTGTGCGCGGGGCCCATCTCTGGTGGCAGCACTGGTACTGGGCCTTTGTTCCTGGGGCCTATTGCTGGCGGCAGCACTGGTACTGGGCCTTTCTTCCTGGGGCCTATTTCTGGCGGCAGAGCTGGTACTGGGAATATAATCCCGGTTGCTGGCGGCTTCCTGGGTTCCAGAGTGTCGTGCCCTTTTAGGAGGGACCCATTCTTCATCCGAACCATTGCTACTCTCGATCGGCTCAAATGCCGAATTTGATTCGGAATCAGAATGGGACTCTGATGAGAGCTCCCCGGTGCTCTCATCAGTCATAGAGAGGATCTGGAACGCCTCCTCACTTGTATATCCTCTTTTGGACATGGCTGTGTGGCGGGTAGCTGTGCGACGGGTGACAGATGGGTGGCAGGTGACGGTCACTGATGGGCTGTGCGATGGGTGGCAGGTGACGTTCACTGAGAGGTGATGGTGTGATGGGCGATGGTCACAGATAGTTGACAGGCGACGGTCACTGATGGGTAACAGGTGCACCGCTGATGGTCACTGATGGGTGACAGGGCACAGTCACTGATGGGTGACGGGTGAGAGGGCCCGGTCACTGATGGGTGACAGGCCACGGACGGTGACAGGTGATAGTCACAGATTGTTGACAGGCGACGGTCACTGATGGGTGACGGGTGACAGGGCACGGTCACTGGTGGGTGACGGGTGACAGGGCAGGTCACTGATGGGTGACGGGTGACAGGGCAGGTCACTGATGGGTGACGGGTGACAGGGCAGGTCACTGATGGGTGACGGGTGACAGGGCAGGTCACTGATGGGTGACGGGTGACAGGGCAGGTCACTGATGGGTGACGGGTGACAGGGCAGGTCACTGATGGGTGACGGGTGACAGGGCAGGTCACTGATGGGCGACGGGTGACAGGGCACGGTCACTGGTGGGTGACAGGGCACCGCTGATGGTCACTAATGGCAGTCTCTATGTGACAGGTGCACTTTTTATGAGGTGACTGTTGGGTGACAGATGACAATTGGGGGGGGCGATGGGACAGAAGTGGTGTTGGTGCAGACACTACAAATACAAAGATCTGTAACTCACTGCTCCTGGCTCTTCTCTCCTCACACTGGAAACGGTGTGTGAGGAGAGAAGGGCTAGTAACAGCTAGTGACAGCTCTTTGTTTACACTTAGTGATCAGCTGTGAATGGATCACAGCCGATCACATGGTACACAGTACTGGCCAATGGCTGTAAACTATCGTCGGTGACGAGCAGTGTTCCCGGGGAACACGCCGCCACCGACGTGCACGCGCAGCGCGCTCACGATCGCGCGCATGCGCCGTGCAATGCGGGATGTACCATTAGTGATCAGCTGTGACTTCATCACGGCCGATCACGTGGTAAACAGCCATGCCCAGTGGCTGTTCACCCCTGTCGGTGACGAGCGGTGTCTCGGTGACACGCCGCCACCGACAGTACAGGGCTGCGCGCTCATGATCGCGCGCATGCCCTGTTTAAACGGTGGACGTCATATGACGCCCACTCAAAACGATAGGCTTACCGTCCGGCTGTCATATGACAGTGGGCGGTAGGCTAGTGGTTAAGGAGATACCTAAATTGGAAATGCAACACAAGCAAAATCCTCTTAGGGATAAATTAATAGAATTAACAGAAAAGAAAACAGAACTACAAAATTTATTAAATGAACAGACATTACATATAAGGGATAAAAATCGTACGTTATATTATCAGCAAGGTAATAAACCTGGTAAATTATTGGCAAGAGCTCTACGTCAGCGAGTCAGCACTTCATCTATCGTTAAAATCAAGTCAAAAAATGATTAAACGATTTATGACCCAAAAGGTATTCTAAAAACATTCCAGACTTACTATAATAGTCTATATAATTTACCAAATCAATTAGCAAATTCAGACCCTGAAAGATTTCAACAAAATATACATCAGTATATAAAAGATACGGCATTACCATCATTGGCAATAGAGGAAATAGAACAGTTAGAACAAGAATTTTCGGAGGTAGAAATAAAAAAGTAATCGATTCATTAGTGCCAGGAAAAAGCCCAGGCCCGGATGGTTTACTCCGCGGTTCTATAAAACATTCAAAGATGTCTTAATTCCTATTATCAAGAGAACTTTTAATTCAGTATCTACCTCTGTACCGTTTGTCCTGCATAGTTTACAGGCTTATATCTCACTTATACCTAAGCCGGAAAAAGATCCTTCTATCTGTGGTAATTATAGACCAATCTCCTTAACTAATATTGATATTAGATTATATTCAAAGATTATTGCCAACAGACTTACTCCTATAGTACCAGCATATATACACTTAAACCAAGTGGGATTTATAAAGGGACGAGAGGCGAGGGATAACACGCTAAAAACACTGACACTGGTGGAATATGCTCAGAGACGCTCCATCCCATTCTGCCTGTTGACGGTAGATGCCGAAAAGGCATTTGACAGGGTGGGATGGAGGTTTCTCAAAGATACTTTAGAGCAGTGGTGGATTGCTCCCATACTGTTGGATAAGATAATGGCCTTTTATCATAATCCAGTGGCTAGAATACGGGCAAATGGGGATTTATCTGATATAGTACATATCACTAATGGAACTCGACAGGGATGTCCACTATCCCCAATCTTATATATATTAGTTATGGAACATCTTTTAATAGCGATTAGGAATAATAAAGATATAAAAGGTATTAAGGCTGGGGAGATAGAATATAAAATGTCAGTATATGCGGATGACTTGTTATTGTACATCACAAATCCGTTGGTGACAATACCTAACCTAATAGCAGAATTTAAAAGATTTGAAGATCTGAGTAATTTTAAGTTGAATTATAATAAATCTGAGGCTCTAAATGTTTCACTACCTAATTCTTTGGTTGAGCTCTTAAAGAAAAACTTTTCGTTTAAATGGCAGGTAGAGGCAATTAGGTACCTCGGAACCTTTATCCCAAGAGAGATGAATAGGTTACAGGAATTTAATTATCTCCCATTAGTACGCAAAATAATAAGGACATTACAACGTTATGATAAAGGGACCTTTTCGTGGATGGGAAGGATAAATATTATAAAAATGGATATACTACCCAAAATTATATATATATATTTCAGACGATACGCATATATCCCTCAAGAAACTTATTGAATCTACTTCGTAAGGTTATAGGAAGTTTTATCTGGGCAAATAAGAGTGCTAGAATAAATAGAAAAACATTATATAGACTAAAAAAAGATGGAGGGTTGGCTCTCCCAGATATATCGTTGTATCTTAGATCAATATTTATAGCCAGGATTGTGGATTGGTTCCATAATATAGACTGCAAACAATGGGTAAAACTGGAGGAAGAAGTCACAGATATAAAACTGAAATCATTACCGTGGATTAAGAGGGAATGCAGACCCCGGGATGGGGATATGCCCTCCTTGATAGTATCAACCTTGAAAGTCTGGGATGATTTGATAAAAAAGGGGATAGGATCTACATTGAGAGGCCCGATGACACCCCTCTTTAGCAACCCAGAATTCCCACTTGCCTTCAAAGCCAAGACCTTCCTTAAATGGCAGAGACGGGATGATACGAGGATAGTGAAAACAATGGATGAAAATTAACTCCCCCCATTAGATGCCCTTGGTATCGAATATAGAAAGAAATGGATACAATATGGACAACTCCAACAATATATTTCTTCTTCGATGAAGGAGTCCGTATTACATAGAACATATTTAGGGTTAGAAAAAATACTGTTACAGAAACATAGACCCACACATACCCTATCTGTTGTGTATAAATATTTAATCTCAGAGAATAAAGAGGAAGAGATATCTTACATAAAAAATGGGAGGAAGAGCTAGGGAATACTATCCCCAGAACTAAATGGGAAAAGGCAATTATAGTAACACATAAATTATCAATTTCTACTGGACATCAAGAAAGAAATTATAAAATACTAGCCAGATGGTACAAGTGGCCAGTGGACAGGAATAAGATTAGCTCAGATAACACAGACAGATGTTGGAGATGTGGCGCAGCAAGAAGCACAATGTCACATATATGGTACTTCTGCCCAGAAATTCAACTATTCTGGGAAACGGTATTTAAAATATATAGGGCTTGCAACAGGGGTAAATATACAACCAGACATATATGTGGCAATATTGCTAATGATCCCTGGATCAATAAAAAATATAATAAAAGGAATTCTGAAGTACTTCTTAACTGCGGCACGCACCGTTATAGCCAGAAAATGGAAAAACAGAATAGACCCCTCCATAGAAGAGTGGGAATGTGAAATGGGTGTGATGCGTTCTTTAGAGGAGAGGATGATAGTGGAAGGACATATTTAATTAAATACATGAAGGATGTGGGAAGAGTATAGAGTCCGGCCGGTGAAGCCGAGTGGGATATGAAATTTGGATAGAGCAATATTATAATTGATAGATTTGTTTGGTGGTGTGATAGATGAATGGATGAATGGTCGGGTGTATGTGTAGAGTGTGGTAGGAGGGGCTTGGGGGTGTAGTGTGTTATAGGATTATGGGTTTAGCTAATTGCAAAGTAGTTAAATATATTTAGTAAGGTATGCGGTTGGGGCTAATGAAGACCTCAGGGTCATATAAAATGAACCGAATATGAATGTAGAGTATAACTTAACACACTTTTGATAAATGTATGTATGTGTATATGTTTTATAAAAAACTTTTTTGTAAAAATGTTTGATAAATAAAGATTATATAATAGGTAATTGCAATAGGTGTGCGCAGCCCAAAGCTCAAACACACACTTCCAATCACTCACGATGTTCATTCAGAAAGGGATGGGTCGGTAAATTAAATATTTACTGGCCCTTCATGCACTCACCCTAAAGCATTCTGCAGGAACAGCTGGGGGGATAGGAGAAGAGGGAAGCTGGCAGCACTGGGGGTGGGGGGGAGGAGGGGTCAGGTCAGTAGGGGGAATCTGTTCTGCACAGGGTGATTAGGATGTGCCTGGGCACACCTGGCATGCCCTGTGCGCACGCCTATGGTATTTGCACATATCCTGTGTAAACATACACCCACAAAAATGCTTGAGTGAACATGTATATAATCTGAAATACATACAACAGCACATAAAGTAAAATACAGACAACTTTTTATACAATGTTCTTTTTTTTTTTTTTTGAAAATTGTTTTATTGAGTTTCATACACAAAGAGTAATGTAAATGTACCCATTACATAGTATATGTGAGATACAGGGGTAAGAAAAACCTAAAAAAAAAAAAAAACATACATCTAGCTTTCTTGTAGTCATGGAAATTGTAATAAATTTTGTTTCCAGCAGACAAAGTTAAATATCTCCGCAGTGTGTGACTACAGGTGCCTACCCTTGTATCCTGTGGGAGGAGGACCTCTCCCCCCCTCGGGCACCCCTTGAGGGTTCTTGCTGTGCCCACCTGGGATGATCAAAGACCCCCCTACCGGATCCCATTCCCTGTATTGTCCTTATAGACACCACACCAATCTTGATACTAATGAAGACATAGAACTATGTTATGCTGATAAAGTATGTAAACTCGGAACTAGAGATCCCTGCCTTAACTTTATGTAAACTAAACATTGTATGTACAAAAAGGCATCTTATCTTGTTGTGATTCTCTCCTGTGTGCTCCGTTTTGTGTACGTGTCTACTTTGCGTGTCTAGATATTGTCTACGTTATGGAATGATTAATTCATCCCTTCCGAAAATAAGACAGTATGTTACCAGATTTCCAGTAAGCATATCCTATATATTACCCCATCAGGAATGTGTCTTGATGCATATAACGTAAATAAAGGGCCAAGAGAGGCCAGTGCATACCGAAGAGGCTCGATAGCCCCTTTCGTAGAGGGAGGAAAACGTGTTAGAGGAAGAAAAGAAAGACGAGAGAAAAGTTATTGTTACTGTAGATTATGTACGTTTCCTGGTCCCATCTCCATACCCGGATAGAGTGGAATATTACAGTATCGCGCCCATGGTTCCCAAGTGATATTGAATTTCTCAACCGTATCCAACAGTTTCGCTACTATCTTCTCCTGGGACATTATCCATGTTACCTTCCTTTTACAACATTGAAAGGACACTGTACGCCTTTTCCAGGCCTTTGCTATGGTAAGTTTTGCCCCCAATAAAATAAAGAAGGCTAACTTCTGGGAACTTTTAGGTAAGTCCGGTATGGTATGATTGAGTATGTTAGCAAAATTTGGTTGTACGCAAAGCACACAGGCAAATCTCCTGTTTCTAATCATAATAACAATTTCGTCTAATGATATAATACCATCTCACCTTTTGATCATATGTCTCTCCTCTGGTGTAGCTCATCCTCTGGTGTGTGCCTCATGCTTACAAATAGAATCACAACACATCCTTCTTACATTCCCATCTCAGCAAGACTGCCTTACAGCCCTGTCTCAGCTGTCTGCCTGGGCCACTTTATTAGCATATCAATTGCAAGTCCCAAAGCTTGAGGGTTGGGCCTCCAACAGCCAAACACCTCTTACAAAGCCTGTGACCTCACAAAAAATGGACACAGGATATGACCTCACAGGATGTAAGTGACCATATAAGGATTTAACAACAGAAAACAAAACAACCAATTACTACAGGACATGATACAATATACTAAATGACGATGACTAAAGTTCCTTGTGCATGGGAGATTATCTGCAGGTATACGTCATGGCACCCCAAACATGTTGATCAGGCACACCAGGGGTGACAAGAGCAAAACACCTCTAAACCGATAATGTCTTTGCAGAGTGAACGCATCCCCACCAGACAATCGTTCTGTGCATTGCACAGGGGCCCTTTTGCTGGCAGACATGCCCTCTCTCCGCAAACACTTCTCTCCAAACACCAGGAAGTTTTCCACTACCTAACAGGTCTCAGCCAGCGTCGGACTGCTCCAGTCAGCTCTTTAGAGCGGACTGCGAGAGATCAGACACTGGGAGATTTATGACAACACATTAATATAAAATTTCCACAACAAGTAATGCTATAGTTGGGTCAGGTGATATACATATACTCAGTATGCTGACCATCATACGGAATATTTTCTTCCAGTAGGTACTAATGCGTGGACAAGTCCACCAAACATGTAGCATAGTGCCTTCCAATTTGCATTCTCTAAAGCAGATTGGAGAAGTCCCAGGATAGAACATAGCCAACTTGGCAGGAACATAGTACCATCTTGCCATCACCTTTAAGCTAGCTTCACTCAAAGAGATATTGTAAATACCTTTATAAGAGTGGTTCCATCCTCTGAACCAGTTCACTGAAGTCCAAGATCCACTCAAGTCCTCCTCCCAAGTCCCTGCATATGCTGGTTTGTCCAAATTAGACATGAGTGCTGTGTATATTATCGAGATCCCCCCTTTTGGTCCATCTAGGTTAGAGCACCACTGTTCGTATGGTGTAATCGAGGGAGCTACTTGTTTGTTGTACCAAACTGATTGTATGAAGTGAAATATTTGGTTAAATCTGAACCTCTCAGAGTCAGGCATTTCCAATGTTCGTTTACAATAATTCAGATTAATGGGACCCGTCGCTGTTAAATCCTATTCTGTAGAGTCCTTTGTCTGTCCACCACTTAAACGCTTGAATGTTTAGTCCTGGTGGGAATGCTGTGTTATTAAATATGTGTGACAGAGGTCTAAGTGGAGAGATTAGAGATGTTTGAGTGAAAAGTTTGTTACAAAGTGCTATCGAGTGAGATAAGGTGGGAGCCAGGATGGCTGGTCTGCTTTTGGGGTCGCACCATAAGAGAAAGTCGAGGAGTTGCCTGTCTTTCCATAGACAACCAATCAGGTTTTGAGCCCTGTCCAAAAATGAGGGAAATCTGCGATAATTGAGCAGCCCGATAATAACCCCAGAGATCAGGCAAACCCAAACCTCCCTGTGATCGTAAGCGTAAAAGAACAGTGGATGGGCATCTGTAACCCTTACTTCCCCATACAAAGCGGATTATCGCCGATTGTAGTTTGTTAAGGAAACCTTTTGTTAGAGGGATTGGGAGAGAGCGAAATAAATACAAGAGGCGGGGAAGCAATGTCATCTTGATAGCATTTACTCTTCCTACCCAGGAAAGACCATATTTAGCCCATTTGTCTAATTCTTGTCTGCATTTCAGTATCATGGGAGGATAATTAGCTTTAAATAGTCCCCCTATCTCAGGGGTTAAGTGAATTCCCAGATAGGGGATAGCCGTATCAGACCAAGTGAACTCAAAGCTTTGTTTAAGTTGTGAGAGAATCTCTGCCGGTACCGTAATATTTAGGGCCACCGATTTAGTCATATTTACCGTCAGGCCTGAGATTTTACTGAATGTTCTTAGTATCCTGCACACTACTGGGGTGGATATCAGGGGAGAGGAGATGTACAGCAGTAAGTCATCTGCGTATAAAGCGCATTTGTGTTCCTGATCCCCACACCTCACCCCCCTGACATCCGGGTTTGTTCTGATGGCTATAGCTAATGTCTCTATTGCAATGGCAAATAGGAGGGGAGAAAGTGGGCATCCCTGTCTGGTGCCCCTATTGATAGGTAACGAGGCCGAGTATCTACCCATGAGACAAACTTGCGCCGAAGGGTTTGAGTACAGAGACTTGATTATATTTAGGAAAATGCTACCAAAACCCCACCTTTGCAGAATATCAGAGAGGTATCCCCAGTCAATAGAGTCGAACGCTTTATGTAGGTCGATTGATAGAATAAACCCTTTTTGTGGCTGTCCCCCATCCCAGCTCGACTTCAGGAGAGATACTATATCAATGGTCCGTCTAATTTGATCCGGCCCCTGTCTGCCAGGAATGAAACCTACCTGGTCTTTGTGTATATAGGACGCAATGAAGCTGGACATTCTATTTGCTAAGATCTTCGTTAGTATTTTAACATCGTTGTTAATTAAGGAGATTGGTCGATAGTTCCCTATTTTCCTTGGATCCTTCCCTGGCTTGGGGATTACTGTTATGTACGCAGCATTCAATTCAGAGCCCAGTGGTCCCCCTTCTCTAAGGGAGTTCAGGAATTTTGTCAAGTGTGGAACTAGCGTAGGTCCGAATTTTTTGTAATAGCCGTTGGAGAACCCATCTGGGCCAGGGGAGGATCCAAGCTTCAATGAGTTCATGGTGTCAAGAACTTCTTCCTGGGTGAAGGGCTCTTCCATTAGGTCCCTATGTGACTGTGTTAGCGCTGGTAGGGTCAGGGAGTTAAGAAACTCCTGCCTTAGCTTACCTCCCGCAGATGCTTTAGACTTATACAGATCATGGAAGAAGGTGAAAAAATCCTCCATAATCTTACTTGGATTTTGTGTTATATCCCCTGACTGGAGCTTAATTTTAGTTAATTCTAATGCCCGATGTTTCGGACTTATCTTAACCGCTAATCTGGCGCCTATCTTATCTTTTTGGCTGTAAAATTTCGCTCCCGTCCACCTGAGATGTTTTTCTGCCTCAGTGGTCAGAGTAAGGTTGAGGAGAGCCCTGGCCCTATCCAGCTTTGCTAGAGATTCAACTGTGGGTGCCCTTTTATGTGCCCTAGCTAGAACCTTAAATTCTTCAGATTGTTTTAATGTGTCTGCCCTATGTTCCGCCTTTAGTTTCGCCGCCATTTGCATTATCTTCCCCCTGATCACTGGTTTGTGTGCTGCCCAGATCACTTCAGGTGAGACATCTGGAGTTGTGTTAATTTGAAAATATTCCTTAAAGGAGTTTTCTAATATTGTGCACTGAATAGGGTCACTTAGTATGGATTCCTGTAGTCTCCATCTCGGGGGGTTATTACTCCCTTATGGCTTTTTGAAACTTACCGTGACCATCGAGTGGTCCAATACGGGTGAGTCTACAATCTTGGATTTCAGTATCAAGGGGACCGAATATGAGCGCGTAAAAATATGGTCAATCCTGGCGTGTGATCTGTGGGGTGCAAAATAATGTGTGTAATCTTTAACGTGAGGGTTAGTTTCCCTCCAGATATCAATGAAACCCGCCTCTTGTAATATTTCAGCTATTTGGACACTTTGCCTAGAGGACCGCTTGGGTTTAGGTTTACCAGAACCGGATAGTCCCATTGAAAAATCAAATGCAACATTCGTATCCCCTCCGAGGAAGATTGTGCCTTTTAAATGAGGTCGTAGCTTGATCATCAGGGATTCAAAAAAAAATTTCTGTCCCTTGTTCGGGGCATAGTACGATACAAAAGTATAGAATTCCCCGTCGATATGTCCCGATACCAGGATATAACGACCCTGTGGATCAGTGATTACTTCCGACTGGGAAATATTAATGTGTTTAGCGAAGCATATCGCTACTCCCTTCGTTTTGGTAGGTGCGGAGGAAAAGAAAAATTGGGGATAATGGTGATGTAAAAATTTTGGTTGATATGTTATGGGGAAGTGTGTCTCTTGTAAGAAGAGGATGTCAGAATGCATGGATTTAAAAAGTTGAAATGTCTTCCTACGCTAATGGGCGAGTTTAACCCCTGGGTGTTATTAGAAATAATCTGAAGAGATGGAATAGCCTTAGACTGATCAATCATGAGGTGAACCTTGTGGTGCTATGATGGTGTAGAGAGTCTTACCTAGTTGGTCGGTAGGATCTATTTCACGTGGTGGTGATCCAGTGACTCGCACCAATGCGGGACCTGGGAGGAGAGACCATCTGCGGATCCAAGACCTGTATTCACTCGGAAGTATAGAGATCAAGTAGAAGAAAGAGATGAAAAAGAGAAGGAGAAAAATTGTAATCATCATATTAAGCAGTATTGTATCGCTCTCTTCAAGTAACACATGATAAAAATCTAAGCAGTTAATTCGGGAGTCCCCAGACCCCCCCATTCCCGAGGCGGAATGCACCAGGCATTCTGAGCCTCCTAACACGTTAGTGCTGTCCCCTTACTAGTGGGGAAGTTAGCCCTGGGACCAGGGGCAGAAATGCCCTCCCAGGACTTACAAAGAGCGCATTGAGACCACCACGGCCCCATCACCTGAGTTACATAACCATTTAAAGTGAACCTGCGAACTGAGACCAGAACCGGTCTAACGGTTATCGAATCCTTAAACATAACATCTGAACCTTAACCGTACCACGCCACCCACTCCCTGCGAGGGAGATCCCTCCCCCCCAGGCCCTGTCCCACAGTAGGAGAGGCCAGGGGGGGAGGTCATCCCCTCATCTAAAATCCCCACACAGGCCTACACCCACCCGCGGAGTTTCCACTCCCAACCGTGGTTATGACCTTATTGGTATAAAAACCATTAGACCTCCTCTGCATATGTATGCTAGCAGAAAAGTCATCACCCATAATCATTAATAACATAGTATATATTGATAATAACCCATCCCCTTCAACCTCAACCCAAACCCTGTAGGTATGTTCTGCCCCCCCCCTGCAACCAATGCTACCCCTATGAAAATGTGGGCCTCAAGCTCTACTATGCTTGAGCATCTTGTCTGTCCAAAGTCAAGGTAGACCGTGCTGCAGTCAATTCTTAGCAACTTTCGGGGCCAAAGGAGCTGTTCTTATAGGCCTGTGAGTCAAAGAAAGGAGTGAAAAACCCGGGACTTCAGAAGTGTGCCTCAGGATCCAAAAACTTCAGGGTGGGATGCTTTCTTTGGAGCGTTTGGAGTTCTGCTTGAACCATGTGGGTTGCAGAGGACTTTCCGGCGGTGGACGCTTGGTAGATGACAGAGTGCTTCTTCCTTCCGGTGTAGCATTCGGGCCCTGTGGAAGTAGTCCCAGATGATGAAATAACCTTTCTCCTTCGGCGAGCGATGAGAAACCATAATGTTTGTTTCTATAAGAAAAGTTCAGTCTCAGGGGGAATGCCCATCTGTATGTTATGGCTCTTTCTGTAAGCAGATGTAATAAAGGTTTCAGAGAACGTCTCTTCTGGACTGTATAGGGTGACAAATCTGCGAATATTTGAATTTTGTGGCCCAGTAATTTTAGATTATCTGTTCCCCTTGATCTCCTCATAATTTCTTCCTTGATGGCAAAATAGTGGGGTTTCACAATAATGTCTCTTGGAAGACCGTCTGAGCGGGGAGGTTGTAGTGCTCTATGCGCCCTATCCAATTCTGTGCGATGTTCGGCTATATCTGGGATGAGATCCTTCATCAGGGTTTTTACTGCCGAACTGACATCCTTCTCAGTCTCAGGCAGGCCACGTATTCTAAAATTGTAGCGTCTTGAGCGATTTTCGAGGTCATCGACTTTAGCAAGAGCAGTGTCCAGTTGTTCTTGTATATCTTGAATTCTATCTGAGTTCTGATTTATGCGGGCTGCAGCTTGATCAGCTCTCTTTTCAATGAAATCCATACGCTGCCCTAATTGCTGCAGATCAGCATGTATGGAGGAGGTGATGTGATCAGCATTTCTGGCTAGGCTCTGGGAGAGCAAGTGGGAGAAAGCCTCCATCATGGAAGGAAAGTCTGTGGTGACAGGGGAGTTATTAGAATCCTCTGTGTGAGACAGTAACATGCCTGTGAGCGGGTCCAGCATAGGAGTGGAGGGGGGACCACCCTGTAACCTGCCTAGCAGGGATTCTGTGGAAGCAGGAGAGGTTCCCATAGGCAGAGGAGGGAAATCGGTACCTGGTGACAGCGGGGACTGAACATCCTGATCAGCAATTGAATCCTCTTCTTCCCCTGTGCTGCGTGTGCCTCGTGCTGCCGCCGCCATCTTGGCATAGCTGACCGGGTCGGGCGCCGCGGTCATCTGGCCGTTTAAGCTTCTTCTGGCTTGCGCCGTTTTGCTCCTCTGATTCCGGGAGGTCTCCCCCACTACGTGAGCCCGGTTTACCGTGTCTGAGCCCGCACTGTAAGCTCCGGTGAACTCCGTAGGGCCGTGGTGGAGCGGAGCTTCAGTGACTCGCGGCCATCTTAGAAGCTGCCGCGCATTTTATACAATGTTCTTATGCTGTGAGCAAGCTGCTAAAATAAAGGATATATTTTTTTTAATTCCTGCTTCCCTATGTACCAATATACCATTAATGTACTTTTGTTACAGAAAAGAAAAAAACGTTCTCTGTCTTCCAGGACACTCATCACCTAAGCATCCAGTCTCCTATAGAAAACTCCTTCATTACCCATCCTGAAATTTTGTATTTGGGATAGAAAAAACATTACAAGGAAGGAATTCGGCAGCTGACCTCATTAACCCACACCCTAGACCTGCCCTCCCCCTCCAGGAGATTGCTCCCACCCCTTCCTCTGCAGCGTCATGCTTTTCCATTGCAATCATTATCAGTCAGCAATGTTCTCACTAAATACACAGCTATTGTTTTGTAATTTGCCTTCATCTTGTATAGATTGTTCATTTAGCAGAGCGTACATTAATTGAGTGATCACATAACAGCCTGTGTAGAGCAGAGCTGTAGTACTGAAAACAGAAGAAGCAAAAAACAAATCCCTATTGGTGTGGGATTATATAGGCAACTGACATGCTCAAACAAATTACATAAAATCATATATTTATTGATACATCTTAAAATTTCATTATCCGTAATACAGTAATAAAAGACTTATTGCAGAATACACGGCTGCAGTTTACATATCACGTATAATATATGAAACAACACTTTCTCCACTCTCAACTGACTCATTTCAGGAAATGATCGGGCATATACTTGGAGGAGGTTCATGTATTTTGAATTTCTACAAGTAAAATGTAATATTAATCATTACATTTGTATAGACATATATGAAAATTTGATTTACTTCACTGTGCATAGATCACCTACCATATAGGATGAACAGACTGTCATACAGCCGTGTGTAATTAAAATCAAACCCAATATAGTTTCACCAGCTGGACATATGGGCAGCAGAACCCGTCCAGGGGCCCCAGTGTTCCCACAGAGGTCCCTTGACTCATGCCTCCAAATATGTGACTCGGAGGTAGTAGAATCTAGGAGCATAATAGTCAGTTAGGAATGACTCTATACTGTATGTCTCCTTACAATCAACAGTTAGTAGTAATATCTAGTATCTTCCCTTTAGGCAAAAAGAACTTGGTGAATATATTTTTAAAAAAATAAAAAAGTTCACATGCAGCGCCAATATAAAGCAACAGTCTTTATAGTGTTGAAGAAGGAAAGATATGATCCCTTCACCAGTTTTCAATATGTGAAATAAAGCACACCACACCATGTAAGAATTCAATCTGCTTACCAGAACTCAGTAATACCACAAAAATGCAGTCAGCGCAAAATCTATCTATACCTAACAATAAGGACCAAGCAGCTGGACACTAAGGTAAATATACAAACCCTTTACAAGTAATAAATAAAATGACAGTGCAGCGCTAAAAAAGCATCCAGCAAACTAACAAATTGCTCGTAATAAAAATCATATAAAAGTCCACTAGAGTGAAAAAAGGAGGGTAGATAGAAAGCAGTCTCCTCTGTGGTGGTAAGGGTGCTCATAAATGTTCATAAGCTGCAACGCAATCTGTGACTCCACCCCCAGCCAGCCGAAATGCTCACCTCAATTAGTGGACCCCTGAAATAACAGGTAGGTCAAAACAGGCATTCACCACTCTCAGTGGTCATGGATGGAAGCTTAGGTAGGTACAGTGGCTTGCGAAAGTATTCGGCCCCCTTGAACTTTTCAACCTTTTGCCACATTTCAGGCTTCAAACATAAAGATATAAAATTTTTATTTTTTGTGAAGAATCACCAACAAGTGGGACACAATTGTGAAGTGGAACAAAATATTTTGGATTTTTGAAACTTTTTTAACTAATAAAAAAATGAAAAGTGGGGCGTGCAAAATTATTCGGCCCCCTTGCGTTAATACTTTGTAGAGCCACCTTTTGCTGTGATTACAGCTGCAAGTCGCTTGGGGTATGTCTCTATCAGTTTTGCACATCGAGAGACTGAAATTCTTGCCCATTCTTCCTTGCAAAACAGCTCGAGCTCAGTGAGTTTGGATGGAGAGCGTTTGTGAACAGCAGTTTTCAGCTCTTTCCACAGATTCTCGATTGGATTCAGGTCTGGACTTTGACTTGGCCATTCTAACACCTGGATACGTTTATTTGTGAACCATTCCTTTGTAGATTTTGCTGTATGTTTGGGATCATTGTCTTGTTGGAAGATAAATCTCCGTCCCAGTTTCAGGTCTTTTGCAGACTCCAACAGGTTTTCATCCAGAATGGTCCTGTATTTGGCTGCATCCATCTTCCCCTCAATTTTAACCATCTTCCCTGTCCCTGCCGAAGAAAAGCAGGCCCAAACCATGATGCTGCCACGACCATGTTTGACAGTGGGGATGGTGTGTTGAGTGTGATGAGCTGTGTTGCTTTTACACCAAACATATCCTTTTGCATTGTGGCCAAAAAGTTCGATTTTGGTTTCATCGGACCAGAGCACCTTCTTCCACATGTTTGGTGTGTCTCCCAGGTGGCTTGTGGCAAACTTTAGACAAGACTTTTTATGGATATCTTTGAGAAATGGCTTTCTTCTTGCCACTCTTCCATAAAGGCCAGATTTGTGCAGTGTACGACTGATTGTTGTCCTATGGACAGACTCTCCCACCTCAGCTGTAGTTCTCTGCAGTTCATCCAGAGTGATCATGGGCCTCTTGGCTGCATCTCTGATCAGTCTTCTACTTGTCTGAGCTGAAAGTTTAGAGGGACAGCCAGGTCTTGGTAGATTTGCAGTGGTCTGATACTCCTTCCATTTCAAAATGATCGCTTGCACAGTGCTCCTTGGGATGTTTAAAGCTTGGGAAATCTTTTTGTATCCAAATCCGGCTTTAAACTTCTCCACAACAGTATTACGGACCTGCCTGGTGTGTTCCTTGGTCTTCATGATGCTCTCTGCGCTTTCAACAGAACCCTGAGACTATCACAGAGCAGGTGCATTTATACAGAGACTTGATTACACACAGGTGGATTATATTTATCACCATCAGTCATTTAGGACAACATTGGATCATTCGGAGATCCTCGCTGAACTTCTGGAGTGAGTTTTCTGCACTGAAAGTAAAGGGGCCGAATAATTTTGCACGCACCACTTTTCAGTTTTTTAATTGCTAAAAAAGTTTAAAATATCCAATAGATTTCGTTCCACTTCACAATTGTGTCCCACTTGTTGGTGATTCTTCACAAAAAATTAAAATTTTATATCTTTATGTTTGAAGCCTGAAATGTGGCAAAAGGTTGAAAAGTTCAAGGGGGCCGAATACTTTCGCAAGCCACTGTAGATGGATGAGGTAGATAATCACACCCTTTTATTAGACCGCACTCAGTTGTTTGTCCATTTTCATGGGAGAGCAGGCTATAAAATTTTCCGACAACAAAATCTGATCGCGTCAATTCCGAACGTGTGTGGCCTGTTCCGACACACAAAGTGCCACGCATGCTCAGAAGAAATTCAGAGACGGAACAGCTCGGTCTGGTAAACTTAGCGTTCGCAATGGATACAACACTTTCGTCACGGTGCAATGTTAAAAATGGTTTAATACAGCGCACTCTCTTCTTCTTTATAATGTGAGAAGAATGAAGTAGTTTTGCTGCTCATATTCACACACACTTCTCACAAACTTATTTCTTTATTATTTAGCGGGATTCCCTTAATATATTTTGATTTGTCACATCTGACAAAATATTTTTTTTTTTTTTTTTTTTTAAAGGCAGATTTTTATTTTATTTTAGGTTTGTATTTTTTCCAAGGCTGATCTTTGTTTTATTTTATTTTTAGTTTTACTCCAGAATATTTGTGTGTGTGTTTTGTGTGTCAAGTTACCACAACACCATTGATATGTTGTTCTATTTAATCTGTAGGAGATTGTTTGGTGTTGTTGTCTCTTGTTAATTTCACATTGTACTTTAGAAATGTACCTGAATCCTCACCAACAAACTGTCCTTTTTGGATGAAAACACACATCGGAGAGTATAATTTTCCCAAAAAAATCATTAAGGGCTCACAACTAAACAAAGAGGGAGGCAGCACTGGAGAAACAGCAGAAATAGGTGGCCTTGGACCCCCAGGGCAGACATCAACTATTTTCTAGCAAAATTGGTGGCCTGAGGAGTCCTTATCTAAGGGAGTGCAGTCTGGTCCAGAAGTCCCAGAGATCCGGAAAGCAGCAGATGACATCTGTGTCCCCAGACTGTGGTCATACAAGAGACTGCAGCTTTTGTCAGACCAGACTGAATCCAGGGTCATCACTCTCTTGTCTTCTTTCCACGCTTCCTTCCACGCTGTGGCTGTGGTGGTGGAGTTGTGGCAGCAGGAGGAGGAGGAGGATGGTCCAACTCAATCACGTCGATCTTGGGTGTGATTTCGCCACTCACCCTCTTAGTTAGGACTTTATAAATAAGTTGCTCACACATGAGGCGTTGACCCTCCTGCATGCCCTGCAGTTTTGTGGCAGCCATGCAGGCAAAGGCCTCTTCAGGAGTGGGTAAGGCTTGGAGGGACGCAGAAGCCTCCTGAATGAGCCTGAGCGCAGAATTCGGCATGTGAGTCGCCTTCCTCGCTCTTTTGTATAGAAGGCGGAGGGGAGGAACCTGCGATTCTGTCAGGCTGCGACTTTTCCCAGGCTTCTCCTGGCTGACACTTAGCCCCGCCTCCTCCTGGCTGCAACTAACCCCCGCCTCCTCCTGGCTGCCACATTCCACAGCCTCCTCCTGGCTGAGGTCTTCCTGTGTATGAAAAAGGGACATAGTTTTAGTTTTTTATTCATCAATCACACACAATTGTCACCTCCTGACTGTTGCAAATTGAATGTTAACAAATATAACAGACTATCCTTCTGAGCCCAGCATTTTTCATTCTTGTCCCAATTATTTTTGCCCACTACTGTCTATTGATATGTAAAACACTTTTTTCAATCAGCCATTAGTGATCATTAATAACATCTAGTAAACATCATTTCTTTATTGACCAGAAATCTGTAGAAGAATGCTATACCTGATTCCAGCTGGGCTCCTCCACTTCTTCCTGGCTGGAAGGCCCAGGTTGGACATCGGAAGCCTCATCTGGGGTGGAAGGAAGAGTGGAAGGAAGAGTAGAGAGGGATTCCCTGACTTCAGTGTGGTCTGACAGAAATCGCAGTCTCTCATAGTACCACAGCCTGGGGACATAAACATCATCTGCTGCAGCTCCGGATCTCTGGGAATCTGTGACCATCTTGTGCTCCCTAAGATAAGTGCTCCTCAGGCCACCAATTTTGGCTTTTAAATAGGGGATGGTTGCTGTGGAGACCACCGGCTTCACCAACTCCAGCAGTTTCTCCAGCGCTGCCTGCCTCTTTTGTTTATTGTTGTAATGGGGATGTCTCACTTGCCACAGACAGGGCAGCTCCCTGTATTTGTCTATGAACAGGGGGATGAAGTTGTGGTCATTGAAGCCATCCATTTTCTCTGAAAGACACAACACAAGACAAACCCTAAGGTCAGGTCAAACTCTCCTAATCTTGTTACAATATAGGCTTCAATTTCCAAGCTGTATAGGCCCAAGTTTAGATCTTACCTTCGTTATCACGATCGGCGCCTCCGATGCTCCTTCCTCTGCTCACAGATCGTACGTAATACGCACGCGTGTTACGCTTTATACACACTGTGCATGCGTGTAACTCCGCACGCCCCTGATGTTCTTTCTAGTCTATTCCCCGCCCCTTTTCGTTCTGCGCAGTGGGGGAAGAGAACATGGCGGATACACAGCAGGTGCATGCTAATTACAGGAACGAGGAGGAGGAGGAAAGCCCGGAGCCAGAAACGTCCCGATCCAGAAGGAGATTTAAGGCCTCAAATATGTGGGGAGATGTTGGAGATGGTTGACATCTTGAAGAAGGCCGACTATGATTGAAAGTATGGGCCTTACCCCAACCTCAATGTCAGAAATGCCAAGATCATGACGAAAGTGGTCAAAAGTCTGCACCGGCATTTCGGGGTACGACGATCGAAAGATCAGCTCAGGAAGCGGTGGTCGGTCCTCAAATTAAGAGAACACGAGCAGTACAGAAAGATCCGGAGAGTGCTGCAAAAAAGTAAGTAGTTGTGCTGTGTTCCTATTCTTTTTGTGTTTATTTTTTTTTCCAATAAATTTTTATTGAAAGTAAAGGGTCAGTACGTGTTATACATATCCAAAAAAGAAAACAAAAGGGAATAGAACATTTTTATCCAAAATACAATACATGGTTTTTAGTAATACACATATTATCACAAGTAAGTGAGTACATGACAAAGCATGGAATAACTGTTGCAGATGTACACTCATCATAGGAGAAATATATCTTTGAATCTAAGGTTGGCAGATATAAACATGTATTCCTCTCTGTAGGTGTCAAAATTGTAGAGAGAAAGTTCAAAAGTCAAGAATGGAGTAATTGTTAGTTTCTGTACAACCTTTAGTAAGTACCAGACCGGGTATTCTCTGTAACAATCGGTTATACAATGAGGTATCTGGCAAGGGTCCTGGATAGAGAATGCAGGAATGAGGAGATATGTAGTTGGGGGGGGGGGGGGTCTTGTATTTCTCTGCCACAGCTCCTACACCTCTCTCAAGGTAAGACTTTTTTGTATTCCTCTGTGGTGAGGAAATGTAGCCAGCAGGCCCATGTGTTATTGTACTTGGTGGGTGTGTCTTTCGCTTGATGTATGAGTTTTTCCATCTCCGCAGTTTTTTGTATGCGTTTGAACCAGTCTGCCTTAGTTGGTGGGTCAGGAGAGCGCCATTTGCATGGAATACACATCTTTGCTGCATTTACCATGTGCATGGCTAGGGAGCGAAAGTAAGAGCATGTTGGAGTTGTAGAATGGTGAATGAGAAACTGCGCTGGGGTGTAGTCAAGTGTGTAAGTGGTTACTTGTTTGATAAGTCTGTGGACCTCTGTCCAAAATGGCTGACGTTTGGGACACGTCCACCATATATGTATGAGGGACCCTATGTCTGTTTTGCATCTCCAGCATTGCAGGGGGAGAGCAGGGTTGAAGTGGTGTAACTTAAGTGGGGTTCTGTACCACCTGGTCAATATTTTGAATGCATCCTCTTGTACCTGCACGTTTAAGGTTCCCTTATGTACGTGCATGTAAATGTTTTCCCACTCTTTCTCTGTAAGGTTAATGGAGAGCTCTTGTTCCCATTTTCTGTTGGTCCAGTGTAGGTTGGAGTCTTGGTTTGAGAATAGCATGGTGTATGCAATAGAGATTAAGTGCTTTTGGGGTTCCTCTTTCAAGCATAGGTCTTCGAAGGCAGTGGTACGTCAAGACCAGTCTGGCCGGGGCTTAGGTTTATCAAGGAAGTGTCTAAGTTGTACATACGTCCAGAAGGGGAATGAGGTCTTGGACATTTTGGTAGCAAGTTCTGTTTGAGTCAGAAGGCGACCGTCTACAAAGAAGTGTTCTGCTCGAATGTTCGGGTGAGGCCAACCTTCAGCTAAGAAGGAAGTATGCATACCTGGGGTGAAGTCTGGATTTTGCGTTATTGGTGTCATTGGGCCTAGGATGGAAGAGATTTTGTGTTTAGTGCATGCATCCCGAAAGGCGAGCAGAGTTGGGTTAATGAGTAGGTGGGATTTACATTCTGGGGGGATGAGTTGAGGTGTGATCCATGGAAGTTGGGCTGGCGGCAGGGGCGATAATGATTGTTCCAATTGGATCCAATCTTTGTACTTGGTATGTATGTTCCAGTCTATGATCCTAGCAAGGTGGCTTGCTTGTTGGTATTTTCTTATATCTGGTAGCCCTATACCTCCTTTAAGTTTGGGAGATGTTAGCTTGAGGTAGTTAAGTCTCGGTTTTAGTTTGCCCCACACAAATTTTATGCAAGCTGTACGATACGTTGAGAGAAAAGCAGCCGGGATCTTAATTGGGATAGTCTGCAAAAGGTACAATATTCTGGGCAAGATATTCATTTTAATGATTGCGGCTCTTCCAAACCAGGAAAAGAGACCGGAGGCCCATTTTGTTAAATCTTTTATTATGTTTTGTAGTAATGGTAAGTGGTTCAGGAAATATAATTCAGTAAGGGACTTTGGGAGTTGTATGCCCAAGTAGGTGATCGCTCTATCATTCCAAGCGAATGGAAACGTTGTTTGGCAATGTGTACGTGTTGCAGAGGATAAAGTAATGTTTAGGGCATTAGATTTCGTAAAATTAATTTGTAGGTTAGTTAGTGTCCTAAAGGTATCGAAATCTTTGAGTAAGTTTGGGATTGTGGTGAGTGGGTCGGTAAGAAAAAGGAGAATGTCGTCCGCAAAGGCCGCTAGCTTGTATGTTTGATTTTTAATCTCGATACCTTTAACATCTGGGTTCTGCCTTAGTCTTCTAAGAAGAGGTTCAAGGGTGAGGACGAATATTATAGGGGAAAGGGGGCATCCCTGGCGTGTCCCATTCGATATGGAGAAGGCATCCGACAGGTGGCCGTTCACTCGGACTCTGGCGGTAGGGTGAGAATATAGCGTCAGTATGAGGTTTACCATTTTGGAAGGGAGGCCAATGGCCCGTAAGGCTTCCGTCATGTAGTCCCAGGCCACTCTGTCGAATGCCTTCTCCGCATCGAGGGATAGTATGAATCCCTGTTGCTGTGTGGAAGTAAGCCAGTGGTGTATGTTGATGGCCTTGAGCGTATTATCTCTCGCTTCTCTGCCCGGGACAAAACCAACCTGGTCAAGGTGTACTAGTTGGGGGAGAAGCGGGAGACGTCGGTTTGCTATTGTTTTGGCATACCATTTGAGATCTACGTTGAGTAGTGAAATGGGTCTGTAACTAGAGACCACTGTTGGGTCCTTGTTTGGCTTAGGGATTACTGCAATGTGGGCAGTTAGTAGATCTCGTGGGGGTTCTGACGAAGATGCAAATGAGTTAAAGGAGGATAAAAAAAAGGGGGTAAGGATACTCGCATAAGTTTTATAGTATCCTACAGTCAGACCGTCGGGCCCCGGACTTTTGCCCGTTTTCATTTGTTTCAATGCTCTGTCGACTTCTTCTGTGGTCAAGGGATGATCAAGCTCTTGTGCCATGGAATCGGAAATAGGAGCTGGGCTGTATTGTCGTAGGAAATCAGTAATCAATTGTTTCCTTGTGTCCTCGTCCGCTGACGGGGTCATTGGGGAGAGGTTATAAAGTTTAGCGTAGTATTTAACGAACTGATTCGCTATGTCACGGGTCGAGTTCATTTTTTTCTCAGTGGTATCTATGATTGAGTGTATTGTCGTTGATGCTTTTTTGTGTTGTAGGGATCTCGCAAGCATTTTACTAGCTTTGTTGCTGTATTCATAGAACTTTTTCTGAGATAGGATGTATTTGCGACGTATTTGTTTTCCTAGGAGGTCTAACAATTCACTTAGTGCTTGAATAAGATCAGATAAGGTAGCCAAACCTTGCTTGTGTTTGTGCGCTTTTTCTAGTTTTTGGATCCTCTCAGTGAGAGTTGTGTAGTGTTGTCTTCGTTCACGGTTACGTTTGGCTGCCGCTGCGATAAGAAAGCCACGGATCACACATTTGTGAGCTTAATTGGGGTGGTATCAGGGGGTTTGTTCTCTTGGAAATAGAGTTTGAGACGGTTTTCGACTTTGGCTGCTATATTGGGATCGGTAAGTAGGGAGGGATCCAGTCGCCATATTTGTGAGCGAGAAGGAGTGTCAGGGAATGTCATTATCATGGAGATAGGGTGGTGGTCAGAGAGGAACATGGTGTCTATGGACGCGTGTTTGAGCATGGGCAAATCTTTTTGTGACATGAATATGTAATCTATTCTGGAGTAACGGTGGTGTAGTGCTGAATAGAAAGTAAAATCTTTGCCATTAGGGTTTAACGTTCTCCAGGTATCGTGAAGTAGCAAATCTTGAAGGAGGGATTTTATTGTTCGGAGTGCTGCATAGGGAAGAGAAGATGTGCCCGACGAGGTATCTTGAGTGGGGTTAAGCAGTATATTAAAGTCTCCACCGAGGATAAGAATACCTTCCTGGAAGGTGGATAAGGAGTCAGTAATGTTACGAAAAAAGGCAACTTGGCCACTGTTTGGGGCGTATATGTTAGCTAGCGTCATTTTCTGATTGAGGTATGAACCTTTTATAAAAAGGTATCCACCATCTTTGTCAATCAATGTATCAGTTGGTTGAAAAGGGCAATGCTTAGCTATAAGAACAGAGACTCCTTTAGATTTGGACAGCAGGTTGGTTGCATGATATATTGTTGGATAATGATGGTTGTATAATTTCGGTGTGGAATCGGAGCGAAAGTGAGTTTCTTGTATGAAGATAATGTCAGCTTTATTTGTGTACATGGTCATAAGAAGTTGAGAGCGTTTTTCTGGTATGTTGAGTCCCTTAGTATTAAGTGAGATCTTTTTAAGCGTGGGTGTAACTGTAGGATTTAGTGAAGCACACATCTTAAAAACCTATCCGCGAGTACTCTTGTTAGAGGGTGTTAGGTGTGTCCGGAGCTGTGGCAGAGAATCAGGTATGTTGGAAGCTTGGGGTCTTAAAACAAGCTGTGATTAATTCCTAATTTGTGGTAATCTCCGAGGAGATGGAGCGCGTTGGATGATGAGATGGGGGTAAAGGAGTGGGTAAACGAGATAAAAAAAAAAAAAGAATTTAAGAAGGGGAAGGAAAGGCGGGGGTATTCCGGTGGCAAGTGGCAATTTGCTCACCTGTCCAGGTGGGTGGGATACACAAATGTGGGTAATACGGAAAGTGTCAGTGGCGTGTGATAGCAGAAGTAGGGTGAGAAGAGGTATTACAATATAGTGCCACTGTGTGGAGGTTGATCTGTCAAAAGAGAGATGTAAAACAAGTTCTACAGTCTGAGTCGTCGGACCTATAGCCTTATCGTGCAAAGAGTTAAGTTTGTAGGGGTTGAGTGTATTAAGTGGACGTGCGAGAATGTATTGTGATGGCTAAGTGTTCGAGTTGTGCATAGTAAAACACAGAGAATGGGTACATTATGGCTGGTCTCTATTGTGCAGTTATGGTGACAGGCTGTTAGGGTGATGCATTTGCATGAATTTTGCTTTGTCTGAGCAAATCTATGTGATACTTGTAATGTAGAACTCAAGCCAATCGGCGAACAATAAAACTTAAAACTTGTAACATTGAACAATAGCATTTCTTTAGTTAAATAATCCCCTTTAATATTGTGGCCTGACTAAGAGGAGGTGATACAACAAAAAGAGAAGTAAGAGAGAAGGAAAAGGTCTGTTGTCTCTTTCTTCTCTGCTTCCTTCCCTTCATCCTGCCTTTTTCTGTCTTACCCTTTTTCTTTCTCCCCTCCTCCCTCCGTCTTTCCAATGCATTCAGACTATTATTCAGCATCACGACTACGAGTATTCTCATGCAAAATTACCTTTATACGCTAGTGTTCAGAAGAGCATTTTCAGGAATAGAGCTCAGAGGTGATAAGGGGAGGGTGAGGGTGGACGGGAGTAGCGACCATCCAGGTCTTCTGGGGGGTAAGAGTAGTTATAGGATATGGCAGGTATCACCTCTTTAGAGATGTCTAAAGGCATCATGGGCGGGTCGGTTCGTTTTATGGGGATGATTCAGTTAAAGTATTTAGTCCCTTATGATATCAAAACCCCTTTTGCTGCTATGGGTCGGGGGCGTGGGTTGAGCTGGGACTGTGTTCATTTACCACTAAGCTTCTTAACTCCTAACATTGCTAAGCAGATAATCTACGTATTAAAAAGACCGTGCAGTAAAAGCTTTACAATACAAGAAGAGAGTAGGTAACCACAAATTATTAAAGATAACTAATTACCTCGAATGATGACTACTGGTGAAAAGAGTCAATGCATAGGTCTCCGCTGGTCCCCGATCACTGTGTATTGTGTTAGATTAAGTTCAATCTGTGACTGTGGTCGTGACAATTGCAGAAGGGAGCTGTATTATGGACAGTTCTCCGGGCTATGTTAGCTCTCCTTGATGAGATCAGTCCAGCGTCTTCCTGTTTGTTCGGTGGTAGACCTGCATCCGATGTTTCTCCTATCTCCTGGAGTAGCGTGTACATCTTTTGCTAAGAGTCTGAAACCTGTGTGCATATCGGTTCTTGGAGAGCCGCTGATGGGGATGTGTTAATAAGAAAAAAGAAAAAAAATAATAATAATGTATTCCTTGTAGACTGCGTGTGTTCCAGGCGTAATAGAACGGGAGCTTCTGTAGATTTCCTGTGGTATTTAGAGACGTTTCCTCCGGGCCAATTCTAACATTATAGGGGGGGGGGGGAATCTTGGACAGGTAACCCTCTTCAATTCATTGAGAGATGAATGCCTAAATAATGGGTATTACTTGGAACAGCCCCTCCTTAGTTACACTATTGGCAGCCCACTGGACAGGTAAGAAGTGTCATAATACAAAGATATAAATACACACTGTACACATTTGAGCACATTTGGACATTCTGCTATTATCTATCAAGATAATAATAGAATACAAAAACTTGAAACAGTACCATTTGAAAGTATACAGGCAGGCCCTTGCACTACATGCTTTGGGGAATTCATCCATAAATCTGACCACAAAAGAGATGGGTATAGTGTGTATGGGTTTGGCAAAGTCAGCAGATAGATGATTGAGGATAGATAGAGAATTGGTATCAGCTGACTTAGCAGTTGGGGGGAGGGAGGGTTCCAAATGATTTGGGAACCCCCCAAAAAAGCCTCTGGCACTCTGCCTGAATTTAAAGCACAAATCACATTTCAAAACATTTTAGGGGGTGTTTGGGGTAAAGCACTACTATGGAGCTGATAAAATACATTGTTAAGTGACTACATGAGGTGAATATAGGGCCAGGAGAACATGCTGGGGAGGTAAGTGAAGGCAAATATGTATGAAGGACAAAAAAAAAATTACATAAAAATACAGCATGCATGAGAACAAAGGGGACATTCACAGCATATTACAATCATGGTAATTAGGGAATGAGGAAAGAAATACAATATATTAGCAAACATTCAATACAATAAAATGTGATATTAAAGGATAAATCTTACCTTCATATACTCCTTCTGCAGGACCTGGATGATGGCAGAACAGGTCTCTGGGATAATGATCCCCAGAGCCTGGGGGGAGATGACTGTCGAGAACTTTAAGTCCTGCAGGTTTCTCCCTGTCGCCAAGTACCGCAGGGTAACGACCAGCCTCTGCTGCGGAGTGATGGCTTGCCTCATGCAGGTATCCTGCCTGCTGATATAGGGGGTCAGCGAAGCCAACAAACGGTAAAATACGGGGTCCGTCATCCTGAGAAAGTTCCTGAAATCATCAGGATTATTCTCACGGATCTCACGGAGCAAAGGCATATGAGAGAACTGGTCACGCTGAAGCAACCAATTCTTGGTCCATGAACTCCTCCCCACCCTGTTCATGGACTGGACTTGTGTCAAGGTCAGGACCCCAACACCAAGCCCCCGCACAGCATGAAGTCTACGAGGAGTATGTATACGCAACATGGCTAGAAAACGGTCGGCTGCTCAGAACGAAGTAACAGAATGCACTGAAGAACAGCAAGGCCTGTGAAGAGCGACCTGAAAAACAGTAACGAACGAACAAGAACACAATGACTAATTAAAGTCACGCGTAGCTTGCTTGCACGCACTGAAGAGCAGATACAAACCCACAAGCACAAACTGAACCGCAGAAAACGATCTAAAAGCCACGAGTCTGAAAAAGCACAAATCGTCTCTCACCAAACTTTTACTAACACGAGATTAGCAAAAGGAGCCCAAATGGTGCCACGCTTGGTTCTGAACTGGCCTTTTCATTTTTCGTCGTACGTGGTGTATGTGACCGCGTGGTTGGTGATCGGAAATTCCGACAACTTTGTGCGACCGCGTGTACGCAAAACAAGTTTGAGCCAACATCCGTCGGAAAAAATCCTAGGATTTTGTTGTCGGAATGTCCGATCAATGTCTGATCGTGTGTACGGGGCATAACACTGGGGTATCACCATACTCAGGAGACATGGCAAATCATGTTTTTGGGATAAATTATAAAAATGGCTATGCTGTGTGTAAGAAATAACTTGTTGGGGGGCGTGGCTTAGCGAGCGACCGAGATGGCAGCACACTAGCGGAGCTCCGTGAACGGACACAGCCGACAGCATTTTTTCCAGCTTACCTGGGTCAGGAGATGGGCAGACTGACTCACCAGACCTCTCACCCAAAAACACGCTGTACCCCAGCCTCTACTTCAACCAGAAGCATCTCAGAGCTACTCAAAGCTAAACCCGCGAATCGAGGCAGCATGGCGGGACACAAGATGGCGGGCGCTCAGCAGGAGGAAGAGGACTTCAGCGAGGACTCGCAATCCGCTCTGGAGGATGCAGGTAGGAGCGGGACTAGCTCTCACAAACCCCTCACTTACGCCGACATGTCTGTCTTTGCAGCAGACATTAAAGCAACATTCTCAGCAGCCATTACAGACTTAAAGTCTAATCTACTAGTGCTGTCTGACAAGATGGAGGCTGTAGAAGTGCAGGGTAGGCACAGAGACAGAGAACTATTCAGATTGGATAAGATTGCAGATACACACGTGTCCCACTTCATTGAAATGAACCGGCACATAGAGGACCTCGATAACCGAGGAAGGAGAAATAATATCAGGGTGAGAGAGATACCTGAGTTGGTAGACAATGACCAGATAATTCCTGCACTGAAACGAATGTTTAACAGTCTGCTGGAAAGACAGGAGGATTCTGACATAGAATTCGTCAGAGCACACAGAGCTCTCAGAGCCAGAGGCCCAGATACTGCTCCCCCCAGAGACATAATATGCTGCTTACAGAGTTTTCCTCTTAAGGAGGATATCATGAGGAAAGCAAGGAGGAATGACCACATCATTTTTAATGGGGCAAACATAATGTTATATCAGGACCTCTCACAGATTACACTAAGAAACCGCAGGGCCCTGCGACCCCTCCTGGATAAATTAAGGGAAAGAGACATAAGATACACATGGCGTTTCCCCTTTGCACTTGTAACCACAATCTCAGGAAAACAGCTTGTGTTACGCACACCAGAGGATCTCCCTGATTTCTGTGCAGCCCTGGACTTAGATCTGATTGATCTACCTGAATGGTACCAGGAGTTTACTCTGCCCCCTCACACCAGAAGCCCTCCAGGTTCTCCCTTGTCTACTCCGGATAAACAACTTTCTAAGAAAATGAAGCATGGAAAGGGAGGAGGAACAATAAGGGGGACCCCTGCATCACGTTCCACACCATCCAGGTTTCGCAAACTGAACTGATCTAGAGCCCTTCCTACCAGGACCTTCCCAATGGTCTCCTACACCAAAGATTGAGCAGTGAGTTACATGCTCACTGCAGACCAATTACCTCATATATAGAGATGCATGGACACAACAAGATCCACGTCAAACATCGCAGTTAACGGCTAAAGCAAACGTAACCAAGTTGAAGTTCACATGTTTGGTTAACTTTGGTACACTGCAATTAAGGCCTAGAAGTAGTTCACTACATACTGATTCTTAAGAAGCCATGACTTGAAACCAAACCAAAAGATAACCTAAAAATGTATGTATCATATGCCGGACACTCTCATAAGGTGGAATACAAATCAAGCGATACAGGCAATAATAGACCACAGGTCGGACAAGCAGATTCGTTTACTCCAACTTACGAAAATGCAGACATTATTCCCTGAATGATGACAGCTACCTGACACGGGAGTCCATGGATGTTACAGACAACGCTCTCTATCCATAGGAGAACTAAAGGGACAGGTTCTGGAATGGGAAGTTCTTCCTAGACCCAAATCCAAATGTTGCCTTAAAGAGGCTGAGCCGTTCTCTTTTTTCTCCGTTTTATTTGAATTACCAGTTAACTAGTCTAAAACAAGTTTTTGATTTTTTTCCTTTCGGGCGCTGACTTTCCACGTACCCACAAAAGTGTATCTGAGCCAGGTTTATAGGCTCCGGTACACTACTTAGTCACTTTAGTGCAGTGTGTTAATTGACTAAAGTATATATACTTACTCTGTTAGGATGTGAATTCACCTCTGCTATTTACTTTTTTTTTTATCTACTAACTTTTCTTCCTTCCCCCTTTTCTTTTTCTGTTCCTCTTCCTTCTCACCACCCAGCTAACAACTACCACACTAAGGTGGAGATTGGTCGTTAACAGATATCTCAGAAAAATTTATTTCAGGGCTCACATACCCAATTATACAGATGGCCTACTCAGCATTGGGGAAATCCCCCAGAGTGATCTCACACAATATAAGAGGGCTCAATATCCCAGAGAAAAGGTCAACACTCCTTCAGGAACTGAAGAAGGGTAAGCCACACTTTGTTTTCCTCCAAGAGACCCATTTTAAAACAGGGCACATCCCAAAACTCACCAATACCAACTTTACAGAGGCATACCATGTGACAAATGACACAGCTAAAACCAAGGGAGTCTCGACTCTGGTGAGTAAAGACGCTCCATTTACCCTAAGAGAAAGTCTCATAGATCCAGAGGGTAGATACATATTTCTTAAGGGTATATACTTCGATAGACCCATCACATAGACCCATCACATTAGCGAACGTTTACTTCCCTAATTCAGGCCAGGTTACCTTCTGCCAAAAAATAGTACGAGAACTGTCAGGGTTCACATCAGGATTACTCATTTTAGGTGGAGACTTTAATGTACCACTAAATCCAGCAATTGATTCCTCTTCGGGGAAATCCTGCATTAAGTATAGCGCCCTCAAAAGAATTAAAACACTCCTCAACTCATTACAATTAATAGACACATGGAGATTCCTCCACCCTAGGGATACTAGGGACTTCTCCTATCATTCAGCTCCACATAACAGATACTCACGTATAGACCTACTGTTCATTACTCAAAGGGACTTACCAAACGTAATAGACGCCCAAATAGGAGTTCAAGTACTGTCTGACCATGCACCGATATCCCTGACGTTAGATTTAAGCGCACCAGCCCCCAGATCAAATATATGGAGACTTAACCCCTCACTCATAACAGACATGGAACTAATGCCCAAAAATCTGGCAGGCACATAAATGTTGTATTAGAGGGGAACTAATTAAACTAGGAGCCCAAAGAAAGAAAAAACAGGAACAAGAAATTAATAAACTGATAAATAAAATTAATGCCTTGGAAAATAGTCATAAACATTCCCTATCGCTACAATCAGCTAAAGACCTCCTTGACACCCGCAAGACACTACAACAAATATTTGAGCACAAATCTAAAAGAATGTTGTTCTTCAAAAAAGCTATATATTATGAGTCAGGTGACAAAACAGGCAGGCTGTTATCTAGAGAACTGAAAGAAGCTAACTCAAAAAATCACATAGCAGGAATCAGATCATGAGGAGGGACATTAGCTGTCACTACAGAAGCAATAGCGACACAATTCCAACAATTTTTTACGGAACTGTACAACTTACCTACGCAACATAAAACATCTGACATAAAAGCCGACAGAAGGACAACTATACAAGACTACCTAATTAGGAGTGGAATACCCAGATTGGGAGACACGGAGACATCCCCCTTAGAGGAAGAAATCACAGAAACAGAAATTGAGTCAGCAATAAAAGACCTCAAACCAGGGAAAAGTCCGGGCCCAGACGGCTTTACCTCAATTTATTATAAAACATTTAGTAATATTTTAACAACCCCCTTACAAAAAGCTTTAAATGCCTTGACTTCAACCTCCCCGGTACCAACTGAATTTCTAGCAGCCCATATTACAGTAGTACCAAAACCAGGAAAAGACCCCATGGAGTGCACAAGCTACAGACCTATTTCCTTACTAAATTTAGACCTGAAAATTATGGCTAAAGGGATGGCAAACAGACTAAGGTCAATATTACCCTCGCTAATAGGCCCAGAACAGGTGGGCTTTATGCCCAATAGAGAGGCTAGAGACAATGTGATCAAGGCCCTTTTGTTGTCACATGCAGCACACAATGGAGGCTGTGAAGGCCTTCTCCTGTCCACGGATGCGGAGAAGGCCTTCGATAGAGTCTCATGGGATTATATGCTAGACACGTGCAAATATGTGGGTCTAGGCCCTTGCATGTTGATGTGGATATCAGCCCTCTATGACAAACCGTCAGCTAAGTTGAAAATTAATGGCTCACTATCGGAGAGGGTCTTGATCACAGATGGTACTAGACAGGGATGCCCATTGTCCCCTCTACTATTCATCCTCTCCTTAGAACCATTTATTAGGATGATAAATCAAGATAAATCTATTACAGGATTCGAAGTTGCGAATAAAGAATACAAGATCGCGGCATATGCCGACGACCTCCTGTTTTTTTTAACTAATCCACACGTAACAATGCCAAACCTGATAAACAATTTACAGATTACGGCTATCTCTCAAATTTTAAAATAAATTACACAAAATCAGAAGCAGTGAACATTTCCCTATCTGCCGAAAACCTGAATAACACCAAAACCAATTGCCCCTTTAGATGGGAAACGCACTCCCTCAAATATCTGGGAATAAATTTAACACCAAGATTAACATCCATATACGAACATAACTTTCCTGCTTTACTACAAGAAATAAAGAAAGACCTAAAAAAATGGAACAACAAATACTTCTCATGGTTCGGGAGGGCGGCGATATTAAAAATGGTTATTCTCCCCAGATTGCTGTATTTACTCAGATCCCTCCCTATTAAAATACCACAATCTTTCTTTAAGGCTTTGCAATCTGTACTGCTACAATTCCTCTGGGGACACAAAAAAGCCAGAATCAAATTCCAACTTCTTTCTAGACCAAAAGAACAAGGGGGTATGGACATACCAAATTTTTACAATTATTATCTTGCCTCACACCTCACAAGGGTGATAGATTGGCATTGCCATACCGAATCTAAAGACTGGGTCTTGTTGGAGGCCTCACTGTACCAAACCCCTTTGAAATTCTCCCCTTGGATACCTTGGAAATCCCACAACAAGCAAATTAGAAAACACCCATTGACAGGTACTACACTAAACCTATTTCAGAAAATAGCTAACACTACTGAATTGACATCAGTTCTCAGTCCACTTTCCCCAATGATGGACAATCCTGACTTTCCACCAGGACTTAAGAATAAGACCCTACAGACCCCAACTAGTAGACCACCTCTACTAGCACTGAATTGTATACATAAAGGCAACATTAAGGATTTTGCTACACTCAAGACAGATAATGGCCTCATGGGGCTTCCCCTATGGGTATACTTTCAAATGCGCAGCTATATAACTAACAAAACAAGAAAACCCACACTCTTCCGGCGATTAACAGAGTTAGAGGAAATTTGCTTACAAGGCACGCAGTTCAGCAGAGCGACTTCTATTTCCTACACCTGGTTGCAAGAGTCTAAAGAGACAACAGAGGACAGATTCAAAGCTGCTTGGTCTAAAGCATTACAAGTAGATATCACTGACAAACAATGGAAAGTAGCATGCATCATGTCACACAAATGCTCAATAAGTACTAAAACTCAGGAAACATCATACAAACTAATGACACACTGGTATGCTACACCTGATAAGCTTAAGAAATGGTTTCCTCACACATCAGACAGGTGCTGGAGGTGTGAGGAAGAAAGGGGGACCCTGCTACATATCTGATGGGGATGTCCCCTAATCAGCCCATTCTGGCACAGAGTAAAGGAACTTGTGAAGCTAATCACGGAGACGAGTCTTGAACTTAATGCACCTTGTTGTCTACTTCACATATCAAATTTCCCTCTTAAAAGGTACAAAAAATCACTGACAAAACACCTACTCAATGCGGCTAAATCTTTAATACCGCTCAACTGGAAAACTAAGAACCCCCCATCTATACAAAACTGGCTAAAAAAAGTAGATGAAATTGGATATAAGGAAGACACCCTGGCCCAATCCACAGACAGAGCAGAGAAATTTCAAAAGACATGGTCTCCGTGGTTAGCTTTTAAATTCTCTAAGACATATGAAGAGTTAATGATACAGTGAAAACTAAACTGAACATAGAAATACAAGAGGAATATAAGCCATGGTGACCACTCTCCACCAGACTGCACAGATAAAATGAATAAGAAGTAATAACAGAATGTATAACAAGTTCTTCCTACATTCCCCTTATTATCCCTATACCCTTTCTATTCTTCTATCTGTTCTATCCATTTCTATGTTTTCAAATCAAAGCTGACTGTAAAAGCAGAATTCAGATGTGAATAATAAGTACTATATGATACTACATAATATATAATAATCCTATAATACAAGTTAAATATTAAACAATCGAGAAATACACTGACTAAACCTAGTTAGAAATAATGGTAAATAACAATGTAGTAAGGATTAGCAATATGTTTTTGTACTGATTTGTCACTCGTATATGGCTTTGATTGTAAGTTGTATTAAACTTTCAAATAAACTTTTTGATGTTAAAAAAAAAGAAATAACTTGTTAACATGACAACTTCATAAAAAATAAAAATATATATTTTTTTTAGTTTCCAAAAAATTGTGACAAAAAAATACAACTTTCAAAAAACTCACCATGCCTCTTACTAAATACCTTGGACTGTCTACTTTGAAAATGAAGTGATATGTCAGTGAGGCAGTCAGTACATCAGAACTGATCAATTATCATATAGTGTTGCAGTGAAATTAATGCGTGATTTATTAATCGGAATGCTTAGTAATGATATATACCAGAAAACATTGAAATATTTTATGATTATTTTCTTTTAAAATGATTCCTACTTTGATAATATAAACTACAATAAAATATCACCAATCAGATATTTTTTTATAAGAGGACTATTAGAAAATTGTTGCAGTGCTAAAAGAAGATGTAAACAAACAGTGTCTAGGTATAGTGAGTCATGTAGCATTTTGTATAAATATAAACAGTAATATGCATCACATGACTGATGTGTATTAAGCTTTATTGTACATTTACAGTTTCAGATAGCTTTGGGGCAGCTTCACATTTCTTGGTTCTCTAACATGATAATAAGTTCTTGCATGCCATCTGTGAGCTTCCAATTTCGGATTCTCAAATGTGCATAAATGAATAACATTGAATGTTATTTGTAGGGATGGGCTGAACACCCCCCCTGTTCGGATCGCACCCAGAACATGCGAACAGGCAAAAAAATTTGTTCGAACACGCGAACACCGTTAAAGTCTATGGGACACGACATGAAAATTCAAAAGTGCTAATTTTATAGGTTAATATGCAAGTTATTGTCATAAAAAAGTGTTTGGGGACCTGGGTCCTGCCCCAGGGGACATGTATCAATGCAAAAAAAAGTTAAAAAAATGGCTGTTTTTCCGGGAGCAGTGATTTTAATAATGCTTAAAGTGAAACAATAAAAGTGAAATATTCCTTTAAATTTCGTACCTGTCTATAGTATGCCTGTAAAGTAGCACATGTTTCCTGTGTTTAGAACAGTCTGAGAGCAAAATGACATTTAAAAGTGCTAGCGCTAGTGCCGGCTATTAATGAATTGTCGATCCTGACATTACACATAAAAGTCATTCAAAGTCATTGAAAATGACGTGGGGTCCCCCAAAATTCCATTACCAGGCCCTTCGGGTCTGGTATGGATATTAAAGGGAACTCCTCACCAAAATTAAAAAACAAATGGCATGGGGTTCCCCCATAAATCCACATCAGACCCTTATCTGAGCACGCAACCTGTCAGGCTACAGGAAAAGAGGGAGGATGAGAGAGCGCCCCCCTCCTGAACAATACCAGGCCACATGCCCTCAACATGGGGAGGATGTCCCCATGTTGATGGGGACAAGAACCTCATCTACACAACCCTTGCCCGGTGGTTGTGGGGGTCTGCGGGTGGGGGGCTTATCGGAATCTGGAAGCCCCCTTTAACAAAGGGGACGCCCAGATCCCAGGCCCCCTCTATGTGAATTGGTAAGGGGTACATTGTACCCCTACCATTTCACAAAGAGAAAGTGTCAAAATGTTAAAAAACCACAGGAGACGGCTTGGGACAAGTCATTTATTAAAAATAAAAAAATAAAAAATAAAAAAGAGATTCCAGCGATGTAATCCAATAAATCCATGCTCCTACTCCATTCTCGATCTCCAGCGATGGATGATCTCCAGCGACTCCAGCGAGGAACACGCACAGGATCCTGCCTCCACCAAATTCACCCAACCAATGAAGTGGCACTAGCTTGACAGCTCTTATGTAGCTGAGGGCGGGGCCACCCATCAAGTGACCCCGCATTGCATCAGAGGGGGGTGGGGTCACCCTGACACGTCACTGGGAAACACTGGTGTTTCCTCTTGTCAGAGGGGGATGGGGTCACGTGACGGGTGGCCCCGCCCTCACCTACATAAGAGCTGTCAAGCTAGCGCTGCGTCATTGGCTGGGAGCCTATGGTGGAGGCAGGATCCTGTGTGTGTTCCTCTACTTCCTCCCCACAGGGGAACCCCAAACCAAAATTTTATAAAAAAAATGTGTGGGTGTTCCCCCAAATTCCATACCAGGCCCTTCAGGTCTGGTATGGATTTTAAGGGGAGCCCCACACCAATTTTTTTTTAAAAATGGCATTGTGTCCACCCAAAAATCCATACCAGACCCTTATCCGAGCATGCAACCTGGCAGGCCGCAGGAAAAGAGGGGGGACGAGAGAGTGGCCCCCCTCTCCTGAACCGTACCAGGCCACATGCTCTCAACATTGGGAGGGTTCTTTGGTGTAGCAGCCCCCCAAGCACCTTGTCCCCATGTTGATGGGGAGAAGGGCCTCATCCCCACAACTCTTGCCCGGTGGTTGTAGGGGTCTGCGGGCGGGGGGCTTATTGGAATCTGGAAGCATCTTTAACAAGGGGACCCTCAGATCCTGGCCCCACTGTGTGAAATGGTAACGGGGTACAAATGTACCCCTACCATTTCACAAAAAAAGTGTGAAAATGGTAAAAAAAAGACAATACACGCCTTGGGATAAGTCCTTTATTAAAAAAATAAAACTGTCCCACAGAGTCTTCTTCTTCTCACGCTCCGACAGACAGAAAAAAAAAAAAAGCCTACGATCTACCTCCATGGGAGGCACCCGCCATAATGACCGGCCTCTCAGGTGACAGCTCTTTTATAACTGAGGGTGGGGCCACACAATGATGTCGCCGGGTGACCCCGACCCCCTCTGATGCACAGGGACATCCCTATGGCTTTCCCGTAGTGTCAGAGGGGGGCGAGGCCACCCGGTATGCCCCCCTCTGATGCACAGGGACATCCCTATGGC
The DNA here is from genome assembly GCA_037952835.1 of Lithobates septentrionalis. NCBI lineage: Eukaryota > Metazoa > Chordata > Amphibia > Anura > Ranidae > Lithobates > Lithobates septentrionalis. The sequence continues at coordinate 395,396 of JBBDGP010000091.1, read as the reverse complement.
TTCTCCGTAGCATCAGAGGGGGCGGGGCCACCCGGTTATGTAACCGAGTGATTCCGCCCCCTCTGACGCTACGGGAAAGCCATAGGGATGTCCCCGTGCATCAGAGGGATGTGGGGTCACCCGGCGATGTCAACGTGTGGCCCCGCCCTCAGTTATAAAAGAACTGTCACCTGAGAGGCCCGTCATTACAGCGGGTGCCTCCCATGGAGGCAGATAATAGGCGGCCTGCGGCTTTTTTTTTTTACCATTTTCACACATCTTTTGTGAAATGGTAGGGGTACATTTGTACCCCATTACCATTTCACACATCAACATGGGGACAAGGTGCTTTGTGGCCTGGTACGGTTTGGGAGGGGGGGTCTCTCGTCCCCCCTACTTTTCCTGCAGCCTGCCAGGTTGCATGCTCAGATAAGGGTCTGGTATGGATTTTTGGGGGGACCCACGCCATTTTAAAAAAAAATTTGGTGCAGGTTTCCCCTTAATATCCATACCAGACCTGAAGGGCCTGGTATGGAATTTGGGGGCACTCCCACAAATTTTTTTTTTAATTTTGGTTTGGGGTTCCCCTGTGGGGGAATCCCATGCCGTTTTTATCAATGAACTTTTATGTGTATTGCCGGGACTGACAATTCATTATAGCCGGGAGTACTTTTAAATGACTTTTTTTCCTTTAGAAGGTCTGTAACTGGAACACTGAAGGGGTCTTTGTTTGGTTGGGGATTATGTGAGCTGATAAAAAGGCTGATGGGACTTCCCGCAGGGCCAACAGGGCTTTCAGTGCATGCAGTAGTGGGTCAAGGAGTGTGTCCATGAATGTCTTGTAGTAGATGGATGTGAAACCATCAGGTCCCGGGCTTTTCCCTGCTTTTAGGTCTTTCACGACCTGTCTAAGTTCTGAAGCTTCAATGGGTCTTTCTAAATGTAGAGTATGGTCTCTTGCCAAAGTGAGAAGTATAGTCATTTAGGTAAGTCTGGAGTAGGGATGAGGAGAAACCCCCCCCCCCGTTCGGTTAACAGCAGAACTTGCGAACAGGCAAAAAATTTGTTAGAAAACGCAAACACCATTAAAGTCTATGGGACACGAACATGAATAATCAAAAGTGCTCATTTTAAAGGCTTATATCCAAGTTATTTTCATAAAAAGTGTTTGGGACCCGGGTCCTGCCCCAGGGGACATGTATCAATGCAAAAAGACGTTTTAAAAACGGCCGTTTTTTTTGCAAACAGTGATTTTAATAATGCTTAAAGTGAAACAATAAAAGTGTAATATTTTTATCTACTGGAGGAGCCACTCTTTGTTACCATACCCTGAAAACTTAAAGTTTTCAGGGTATGGTAACAAAGAGTGGCTCCTCCAGTAGTGAGCTGTGCATAGTCAGCCCAGTCGTGTCCTGTCCCCAGAAGGATGAACCTGGAGGATGCTACATCTGCATTCATTCCCATAATCCCCTGTTGTAATTGAACTGGCTGGATGACTAAATAACGGCGTTCCTGGACTGCTTCTCTGTCAAGCTCCAAATGTTTTCATGTCCTTTCATGGTGAATGAACATACATCTGCCACATGAGATGACATCTTGCACGGAGAGTCTGGGGAGCCCCTCTAGATATTTGTAGTGTGTGTGTTTCGAATTGTTAGTTGCAGCTTTTTTCACTTTATTTAGGGTTTAATTCTATACACAAGATTATTTTTGAGATAGCGCAGTAAAGTATTTTTTTTTCTGTTTATATCAGAGGAGGTGTCTGACCAAGTGGTATGGGAAGCCGACAAGGCGGTCATCAGAGGGGAGTTAATTTCAATGGGTTCGCGTATTAAAAAAGAGAGACAGAAGGAAATAGTCATGCTCTTAGAGGAAATACATAAACTTGAAATTAAATTTAAGGCCCGTTTAAAACCTGGGGACACGCAGAGACTGGAGAACAGACTTAAAACAGCTTCTCGATCGAAAAGTTCAAAATAAAGATAGATACCGATTCTATGAACAGGGGAATAAGGGTGGCAGACTAATGGCTAGACAACTAAAGAAACAACGGGATTCACGCCATGTTCACACTATAAAGACAAGAGATAAGCAAAAAACGGATTCCCAAGCAATAGCAGCTGAGTTTGATTTCATCGCTTTTATGTGTCTCTATATAATATAGACTCAGTTCCTGAAGGAGGTTGGACATTTGGATAGAATTCGGGAATATCTTGAGGCCTCAGGGCTACAGGCCATTCCATCTGTGGCCTTGGAGGAAATGGAAAAAGCAATCTCCATTTAAGAACTGGGCTGAGCAATTACGGCTTTTCCATTAGGTAAAAGCCCAGAACCTGATGGTTTCACAAATATGTATTATAAAAAGTTTTCCTCAATCCTGTTGGTTCCACTTTGCATATACCTTAAATCTATCTCGGTCTCTAACCCATTGCCTCCAGAGGCACTGTTGGCCCTCCTTAACTCTGACACTAAGCTCCTGGCTAAAATTCTGGCCCTAAGGTTACAAGAACATATAGGTAAATTGATTCACCCAGATCAAACAGGGTTTATGAAGGTATGTGGATTTTAAAGGCACAATAATACAAAAATATAGAAAAAAGTATACATTGAATAGATAATATTGTTAAAACCAGTGACTACATTAAAGTACATCCAACAAATATCATATAATACAAAAAGAAAGTGCAAACTGATTGGATCTCTACATGTTTCGCCATGCCGATGGCTTCTTCAGGAGAATTTGTATCAGGCACTGTATAAATGATCACTATAATTAAAGATGAAAAGAATATTAAGAAAAGACAAGAATATACATACAAATTCATTTTAACAACATACATAATACATTTTCAATTCCCAGACTGACAAGAAACAAACAGCAATATAGATTGGTCCAGTCTCTTCCTGTGTACTCAGTAGGTAAACCTCTTGAATATCCAACAATAGGGATGGAAAGTTTGGATCACTGGTAATACCATAGAGGGAGATATGCATAGACATATGTCCACTATAGGTCCATCTAACATGAAGGGACAAAGAATAAGGATGACACAGTTGAATAGATCATATCCAGTGATAGACAGCAAGAGCCAATAAGGACATTGCCTACCTGTGGTAAGCATAAGTTTAGTTCAAAATAATTCCAGTGGATTCCAATAAAATCGGTAAAAATACTATAGATGGAAGTATAAGGAAGATAGCAGAGGAAGTCCTCCCCATGGCGCCTCAATTCCTCAAGCGTCACCTTTAAGCCAAAGAATACAAACCAGTCAGGCAAAAGAGCCTTCCATCAATAAAGCCCCAAACACACTATCAGATTTTTTGCTGAATTTTGTCTTCAGATTTACCAAAATCATGTAGTGCAAGGGCTTGCCTGATTGCATACAAATTGAAACTCCTAAGGTTTGACCTCATATTACATGGTTTTGGTAAATGTGAAGGAAAATATCAGCAGAAAATCTGATAGTGTGTATGGGGCTTAAGGGAATAATCCATTCCAAATCACAAAAAGCCCTATTACCTATCAGTAGGGCATCGTCCAAGTAGCTTCTCCCTCTCCTGTATTGGACTATACAAGCAATGAGTGTCCATGCCTTCCTTTTATATCCCCCTCCACCTAGTTTGGCACCAAATTTGTGGTGCCAAAAAGAGGCGAGGACGCTTTAAGGTGCCAGTGCGCAACCACAGTCACCCCAGAAATTACATCAGACGTCGAGGAGGCGGGCCGGAGGTGACAAGTTGGCGCCAAAGGGTGCCGGATGTGACAACAAACGTACACAATAAGGGCGTCAGTCAGACGCCAGACTAGCAAATCCGGTTCAAAACGGCAGGTCAAAGATGTTGAGCCTGACGTATAAACTACCAGGACGTCAAAAACCTATAGGCTGCACCATGATGGAAAATAAGTCCAGGGGAGGCAGGCCCAATTTGGACCACATACCCACTCAGCCCAGTCACTGTTGTTAATGTGAGGGGATGGTGAGGGAGAACACAGAATTGAACACTGGCAGAGGGGCTCCATCTAGTGGGGCTCAAAGGGAAACGAACACCACTCAAAATGACGCCCCGGAGTCCATATGGTAACCTAATTCAAATTCCAAACCCTATGTATTATGTTATTAAAATGCAAATATTGCATATTAAGGTCTTTTCAAAAAGGACAATCGTATTAAAGGAAAGTTGTATGACTTATATTTATAGCTTATATCAAAAATCAATTATTGAATAAACACAGGTAAGTGACCAACACATCCATACGATACTGTTATTGAGACATGTCAATTCGGGTTACAAATCAATTGAAAAGACAATCCAATCAAATCATTGAAAAATCAATCATTAATCAAAAAGTAAACAGAAATTAATTAATTAAAGAGAAATTAATCTCATAGACAATAGCTTTTTTATGACCTACAGAAAAGGTTTGAAACTGATGGATTCATTCAAGCCGGGATGGACAGTGGCAGCCAGGGAATGAATCTATTTGGTTCCACGTTGAAGGAGAATTCTATCCACATCAAAACCTCTACCATGATCAGGCACATATTCAAGAGCAAAAAATTTCATTTTTGAAACTTGAAAAGGATGATACAGTCCCATGTGTCTGCTAATTGGTGTTTCCATTTTATTCTTTGTGACAAGAGAAACATGGTCTCTTATCCGATGAAAGAAGGGTCTTTTTGTCTTTCCTACATAGAATGTTTTACATTCACATTCCATATAATAGACCACTCCTATCGACTGACAATTAACAAAAAAAAAAATTGGTTTATATACATTGCCATTAGGAAGACAAATTTCAGCAGAGCTCATCAGAAATCTACAAAACTTACATCTTCCACAAGGGGCAGTGCCTCTACATATTTGTTCAACCCCTCTAAGAATCAGATGACCGTGGACCAATTGATCTTTTAGTGATCTGGATTTCCTATAAGTGATCTGGGGATATGATTCTACATATTTGGATAACACCTCATCAGTGGCAAGAAGTTGCCAATACTTTTAAATAATCTGAGAAACTTTTTTGTGTTCCCCTGCATATCTTGTGATTAACTGCACTTTTTGTTCCATTTTACAAGGTTTTTGAGAATGAATCACATTTTCTCTATCCTTTAATTTAGCTCTATGATAAGCTTTTTTCAAACAAGATCTACTATACCCTCTGTCAATCAAACGAGTTTGAAGGGCCCTAGCTTCAAATTCAAAATCCTCACTACAACTACAATTCCTTTTTAATCTTAGGTATTGACTGTATGGTATACTTTGGATTAGGAAGTTTGCATGAGAACTCGTGGCATGCAATATCGTATTGCCTGCCGATGGTTTTCTGTGCAAAGAAGAACCCATATTGCCATCTGGATTCAAATAAATTGAAATATCAAGAACATTTACGGCACTCTGATCACATGTCATGGTAAATTTCAAATTATATTGATTCCTTTTTAAATTAGTCAAAAAGGAAGATAATTCATCCCTATTTCCTGTCCAGATGATAAAAATATTGTCTATATGAATCAACGTCATACAAGTACTTTCTCAAAGACTTGTTAGAATTCATCCAAGGTAAATATTTCACACTCCCACTTCCCCAGGTACAGGCTAGCGTATGATGGGGCACATTTAGCCCCCATTGCCACACCCTTCACCTGCACCTGGATGTAGTGGGAGCAATTAAATATGAAGATGACGCCAGCTTGTCACTCTGGTGTGCCTCCTCGACGTCTGACATCATTTCCGATGCAACTGCGGTTGCACACTGGCACCTTAAAGAGTCCTTACCTCTTTTTGGCTCCACAAATTTGTCGCCAAACTAAGTGGAGGGGCATATAAAAGGATGCCATGGACACTCATTACTTGTAGGTCCAATAATAGGAGAGGGGGAAGCTACTTGGATGATCCCCCACTGATAGGTAATAGGGCTTGTTGTGATTTGGAACGGTTTATTCCCTTATTGATGGAAGGCTCTTTTGTCTGACTGGTTTGTATTCTTTGACTGAAAGGTGACGCCTGAGAAATTGAGGCCCCATGGGGAGGACTTCCTCTGCTATCTTCCTTATACTTCCATATATAGTATTTTTACCAATTTGATTGGAATCCACTAGAATTATTTTGAACTAAACTTCTGCTTACCGCAGGTAGGCAATGTCCTTATTGGCTCTTGCGATCTATTACTAGATATGATCTATTCAACTGTATCATCCTTATTGTTTGTCCCTTCATGTTAGATGGACCTATAGTAGGCATCTGTCTATGTATATCTTCCTCGATGGTATTACCAGTGATCCAAACTTTCCATCCCTATTGTTGCAGCTATATTCAAGAGAATTACCTCTACACAGGTAGAGACTGTATCAAATTATGTTCGCTTTTGTTTCTTGTCAGTCTGGGAAAATGAAAATGTATTATGTATGTTGTGGAAATTAATTTGTATGTATATTCTTGTGTCTTTTCTTAATATTCTTTCCATCTTTGATTACAGTGATCATTTATACAGTGCCTGATACAAAATCTCCTGAAGAAGCCATCGGCATGGTGAAACATGTAGAGATCCAATCAGTTTGCACTTTATTTTTGTATTGTATGATCATTTGTTGAATGTACTTTAATGTGTTCACTGTTTTTACCAATACTATCTATTAAATTTATACTTTTTTTCTAAATGTTTATATTATTGTGCCTTTAAAATCCCATAAATACCCCTTTTTTACATGTCTATATGTCAGGACTGGGCTCAGCCCTTCTTTCCCTGAGATGGCCGCTCAGCTGTCAGCTAATTGCCAGCTCCCATCTCTCTCCACAGTTACTCAGCTGTTGATAATCCTGCTCATCAGTCCTGCCTACTTAAGCCGTCCAGTCCAGAGGAGCTCTGCCTTCGCAATGGTTACATCACAAGAAACTATCTCCTGCGTATCTGTTTAAAGACTGGTTTTACTGACATCCCTTCTTGCTCCAGATCCTGCTTGCTGCTCCACTACTTTGATCCCTGACTTCTGCTTGGCTCACTATCCGTTCCAGTTACTGAACTTTGGCTATGTTTTGGCTACGTTTGTTCTTTTTACTTTTATTATTAAACAAGTGTGATTTAACTGTACTTCTGTCTCGGTCTGATTTCATGGTTTCTGACACTATATTAGGGATGTGGTGCTAAATTGATTTCCAGATGTCCAGCTAAAAATCTTTTCTCCTAGGGTTTAATGAAGGGCCGAGAGGCTAGAGATAATACTATTCGGGCCCTGCATGTATTGCATTGGATGCACAATTGACCGAACCAGACCCCGAGTGTAGTAATTTAAATGGAAGCTGAAAAGGCAATCGATAGGGTGGGGTGGGATTTTATGGTCGGAGTTTTGAGGGAGATGGGTCTGAGAGAGCCGATGATGGGATGGGTGATGGCACTGTATGCAGATCCTAGAGCAAGGGTTAAAGTTAATGGTAGACTATCAGATTATTTTGAGATACGGAATGGGACTAGGCACGGATGCCCACTGTCCCCATTATTATTTGCTATGGTGCTGGAGCCCTTTCTGTGCATTAATAGGGGAAATAGGAAGATCAAGGGGATTTGTATTGGATCAACAGAACATAAGATCTCAGCTTACGCAAATGATCTACTGTTGTACCTTTCCTCCCCTCAAGAGTCTTTGACGGAACTGATGTTGGAAATAGACAAGTTTGGCCTCATATCTAATTCTAAAATAAATTTTGTGAAATCAGTGTTGATGCCGAGCCAAGTGCCTCTGAGGATGAGGACCACCTTGCAACAATCTTTTCCTTTTGTTTGGCGCCTTGATTCTATATTCTATTTAGGGATTTATTTAGGGATTTATCTCTTCAGATATAAAGCGCCTACATGATCGAAACTATGAACCCTTGATGGTATCCATAATAAAAAAACTTGCAAAATTGGAGAAGTCATACTCTGACATGGTTTGGCAGAGTAAACGCACTTAAAATTAGTGTAATTCCCAGGCTTAATTACGTTTAACATACCGTACCCATAACACTCCCACAGATATTATTTAAACAAATACGAAGGGCTTTTATGACCTTTGTGTGGGGGAGATTAACATCCCAGGTTGGCACATGAGATTTTGAGCAGACCAAAATGGGAGGGTGGGTTGGGACTCCTGGATATAGCGTTTTATTACAGAGCCATGGCCCTGGTTCGTATAATGAACTGGTGCCATGACTCTGCTAGTAAAATTTGGGTGCCCTTGGGGGCGTGGCCGGATGTGAAGGAGAGAAGACGTGCTGCGGCTGAGCTCCGCTCTCACACAGATCCTGATACCTATCCTGGCTCGAAAATCACACCTACCTCCACCTAATCCGGCACCCTGGGGTCCAAGAGGTCCTACAGCACCAAGCGGACCTCCCCGCCACCACCGGGTAAGACCCGTTCATCATCCGCGGCCTATACCCGCTCCTCGGCCGCCGCCATCTTGTCCACGAGGCCTCCTGTCTCCACAATGTCGGCCGGTACACAGACACAGACCCTCTCTGAGCTGTCTGCAGCTCAAGCAGCCTCACATGCTGAGCTTTTGGCCGCTATAAAAACGGGCAACGACTCTGTCATGGTCAAGATAGACCATCTAGTCACGGATGTCAGCCTTATAAGGCATGATATGGACAAATTTAGGTCCTGGTTCGCTGAGGCTGAAGGCCGCATTTCCCAGCTAGAGGATGATACCAGAGCTGACTCCCGGGACCTCCGTGCCCTGCAACTGCAAGTGAAAGCCCTGCAAGAAAAGTCCATAGACACTGAGAACAGGCTGAGGAGGAACAACATTCGTGTCATAGGTCTCCCTGAGAGAGCAGAGGGGCCTAAACCGGCTGAATTTGCGGAATCCTTCCTCCTCTCCCTCCTGGATATCCCTGCAATGCCTCCTACATATGTAGTGGAGAGGGCCCACAGGGTTCCCCCTGCTCCCCCTGTACCTGGAGCCCCGCCGAGACCTTTCCTCCTCAGGCTCCTGAACTACAGGGACCGGGATAAACTGCTTGCTGCAGCCAGGGAGAAGCAAGAATTACGCTTCAACAACGCAAAAATAATGCTTTTTCCCGACTATTCCCCAGAGATACAGCAGAGACGCCGATCGTTCATGGAAGCAAGACGACGCCTGAGAGACAAAGGATTAAAATTCAGCCTACTTTACCCTAGCAAGCTTCGTGTGATTGATGGCGAAAGAGCGCACTTCTTCTTGGATCCTGAAGCAGCCCTTTCCTGGCTGGATGGTCGTGGCTAAATTGCAGCTCTGTATCCCCAGGTACTGTGTCTTGGCTTAACTAACCTGCAAGCTCCAATCTTCCTATTTTCTCCCCTTTCCACTTGGACCTTTCATTAATAATTTTTACTTACCCCTGGGGTCGTATTATCTGCCGCGGATCTCCGTTCCTCAAAATCTTCAAATGCCACGTTGAGATTCCGATCCCATCGTCATTTGCATGGCAAGCTGACCCCCTACGTTTTCATTTTTATCTTCGTTGGACTTTTATTTTTCCCTCCCTTTTTTCTTATGTCCCCTATTTCATTTTCACAGCTCCAGTTTGGTAAGACATTCACCAGGTGTGTGAACTGAGCATTATATTGAGAGCCGGACTGCTCACCCTCCGGTTGAGCGAACTATACAACCTACCCCAACAGGATCTCCAAGCAACAAAACCCTCACCTGCCCTCCTACACTCCCCCTCCACCTGCCCCCAATTGGTGGCGGTCTATCACCCCATTGTTGAGGGGAGTAGAACAAGTTCCTACCCCTCCCCCACCAAGATCACGGACTGGTCTGCAGTAAAAACATTGCAGAGTGATAACCCTATTTAAGGGTACACCTACAGTTGAAGTTGTTTTTTCTGTTTTGGGTAAAACTATTCCCGCTCTCCTCCCCGGTTTTATTTTTCTTTTTCTTCTGGAGAGGAGATGGGAATTAGAGTGCTTACTCGTTGCTTGGGTCTTTTATGTTTTAGTTTGTTGTTTTTACTGTTAGTTTCTAAATGGTTGCTGCAGTGGTCAACTGCTACCGCCTCACGGTGGGATTACTCGGGGATTTTGCTGTCTGTGAGTTGCTTTACCATATGCCCCCCCCCACTATCCTGTTCTATATCGGTTTCCCTTCTACATATGGCTACCTCCCTAACTGAAAAATTTACTGTCCTCTCATGGAATTTCAGAGGCCTGAATTCCAAATTCAAACGCACACTATTAACCAAATACCTTAAACTCCACTCCCCTCATATTATTCTTCTCCAAGAGACTCACCTCACAGGCAGCAAGGTTCTGACCCTAAAAAAACCCTGGATACAGAGGTCCGTGCATGCTACATACTTCTCCTATGCAAGGGGGGTCTCAATACTGATTGCCAAGAAATTCCCATGTATAATTGAGGAAGTATGCACAGACCCCCAGGGTAAATTTGTTATTTTGGTGTTTAGACATTGGTCACAGAGATATATTGTGATAAATATTTACATACCTCCACCCTTTTCTCCAAGCCTTCTCTATACAGTCCTGGAAAAAGCAGCCCCCTTTTGCCCCGGGAAACTTTTGGTAATGGAGGATTTCAATGCTATTCTCTCCCCAGACATGGATAGACCTGCCCCCCCAAAAAGCCACAACTCTGACTTACTCTCCTGGGCACAGGCAATGGGCTTGGAGGAAATATGGAGATGGAGACACCCTGCCCTTAGGGCCTACTCGTGCTTCTCGGCTTCCCACAAGACTGCCTCAAGAATAGACTTGGCTTTCTCCAACCAATCGCTGTTAGCAGACGTAGTGGAAGCCTCCTACCTCCCTAGTGGCTTATCCGATCATAGCCCTCTGGTTGTGGAGTTCCGCTCGTCTGCATGTCGTGATGCGGCTTTGTGGAGGCTGGGAGCACAGTGGATCTCTCACCCTGAGGTGGCTGACATTATCCCACCCGGGTTGGTAGATTTCTGGGAACACAATAGGGAATCCTCATCTCCGCAAATAGTATGGGATACATTCAAGGCCTATACCAGAGGCCTATATATTTCCACCATAGCCAGTGTTAAGAAACAACAGGGCCAACAAACTCAGCTACTCCAACAGTCAGTAGATGATCAGACTGCAGTGTTTAGTGCAGACCCCTCGCCCTCTCACTTTGATTCGCTAAATGCAGCCCAGAGTGCATTAAACATACATATGTCAGAGTTCACCAGGCTAGACATGCACAAAGGTAGACAACGGTTCTTTGAGCAAGGGGACAAAAACGGTCGGTTCCTGGCTATGATGGCTCAACACGATCATCCACTCACAGTTGTCTCCAGTTTACGTTCCTCAGAGGGAGACGTAGTGACGTCCCAGTCTGCAATATTGGAAGCTTTCAGTGCTTTTTATGGGAAGCTCTATGACTCCTCTCTTCCCTCCGATTTCCGTCCCGAGTCACTACAGGACCTCTTGGATCCGCTGGCACTCGGGTGGCTCTCGGATGCGGAGAGACAGTCACTGGTCCGGCCTTTTACGGCACTGGAAGTTTTAAATGTTATCCGCTCCTTCCCCACCGGTAAGGCACCAGGGCCAGACGGACTCCCAATTGATTTCTACCGAACTCACTGCGAGCTGCTGGCACCCATTCTAGCCCAGCTTTATACTACCTGTTTGTCTAAGGGTGATTTACCTCCATCAATGCACCAGGCATACTTGACCTTAATTCATAAGCCCCCCAAGGACCCGGAGCTATGTGCATCATATAGACCGATCGCATTATTAAATAACGATCTAAAAATTTTAACCAAACTCCTAGCCTCCCGTCTTTATCCATTGTTACCATCAGTAATTGACCCCGACCAGACAGGTTTTATGCCCAAGAGGTCTACTGATGTAAATCTTAGAAGACTCTTCACAAATATTCATACCCAGCATTGTAATTCGGGGACAAGGGCCATAGCTCTATTGGACATAGAAAAAGCTTTCGACACGGTGGAGTGGCCCTTTCTTTGGGAGACTCTCCGGAGGATGGGCTTTCCACTAAAGTTCATTTCGTGGCTACAGACGATATACAAGTGCCCCACCTCTTCGATACGTCTTGGCTCCAGTTTGTCATCTCCCTTCAGACTGTTTAGGGGAACTAGACAGGGCTGCCCTCTCTCCCCGGCCTTGTTTGCCAAAGCCATAGAGCCAGTTGCTGAAGCCCTGCGTACATCGCCCCATATTAAGGGGCTGCGTATTGGCTTGCTGGAAGAGAGGGTAGCCCTGTACGCAGACGATATGGTCCTTTTTCTTGCAGATGCTGGTCCGTCGGTCCAAGGAGCACTTTCAGTTCTAGACACATTCTCTGAAGTTACGGGTTTGCGGGTTAATTGGTCAAAATCCACCTTATTTCCAATAGATCAGGAGGCTAAGAACACCTCTCCCCCTGACAGCCCGTTAAGATGGGTAGACACTTTCAAATATCTTGGGGTTCAGGTCTCATCCCATGCCCAAGATTTCATTAAACTAAACCTTGACCCAGTGCTAGATGATATGAAGCCTAAACTCAAATCATGGAGCAATTTACCTCTATCGGTTTGGGGTAGAGTAAATCTCCTCAAGATGAAAATTATTCTCAAATTCACCTACCTTTTTCGTCACTCCCCGCAGTGGATCCCCAAATCATTCTTCACCAAACTTAACCAAAAGTTCTCAGATTTCTTGTGGGGCCCCACCCCACCTAGATACAAACTGTCTACCTTGATGAGGCCAACATCTCAGGGTGGTATGGCCTTCCCAGACTGCTATAAATATTTCCTAGCCTCACAGTTAGTGACGGTGGTCTGGTGGTTAGTCCCTGACAAAACCAATGCGGCCTCAGCCTTAGAGGCCACAGTGGTGGGTTCCTGGGAGACCCTTCAGCTTTTAATACATAGAGGACCACGCGCCCCACACCCTCTAACCCCCTCCATGCACACTACCTTGCGAGCATGGCGAACGGGTCTTAATATTGGAAAACACAAGCTCTCTGAACCCTCCCCCAACGCCCCGTTATGGTCAAACCCCAATTTACCACATTTTTTTAAGCTCTCAGACCCCCAAATATGGACCAAATACGGCATCAAATTAATATCACAAGTTATATCACAGACTGCGTTGCTATCCTTTGACCAGCTATCCTCAATGTACAACCTACCGAAACACTATCAGTTCCGTTATTTTCAACTGGCACACGCATTTGCTGCCCAATTTCCTCACTCCTCTTGCATCCTGACTCAATCAGAGCTGGAGAGGACGCTCCGACACGGCTGCGCTGAAAAACCTACTTCGCGGTTGTACGCGCATCTGATCTTTGTGTCCTTACCATCTCTAGATGGACTCTGGTCCCGTTGGCAACGCGATATCCCTGCGTTGGATGACGATGACTGGGATGAAGTCTGGGATTTCCCCTTCAGGTCACTCGTTTCCATAAGAGACAGAGTGGTACAATTTAAAATTGTCCATAGGGCCTATTTTACCCCACATAGACTACACCTGATGAACCCTCAGCATTCTCCGGAATGCTGGAGATGTGGCATATCCCCAGGGGACTTCGCACACATCTTCTGGTACTGTCCAAGATTACAACAATACTGGAAAGAGGTACTTGATCTAACTAACAAGGTGGCCTCAACCAACCTTTCTCCGCTGATGGAGATATGCATACTGGGCTTGTTAGATAATGTTGTTCCTACCATAGCCAAACGCACTCTGATCAGTCTTCTACTCTTCTATGCTAGGAAAAATATCGCAATGCAGTGGAAAAAATCTAACCCTCCATCAATTACGCAGTGGAAACATCTAGTTAATGGGAACCTTCCGCTATACAAAGACACCTATGCTAACAGAGGTTGTCCTTTGAAATTTGACAAAGTCTGGCGTAAATGGATGGAAAAAATGAATATCTCAGAATAAACACAGATCTACAGTAATTTTCAGGGCAAAATACTGATTAACATAGCATGCTTCTAGACCCAACGGTCTGCAATTCCAGGCTTGTGTATCTTACTGTATTTAACTGACTATTTCCCTCTGAGGAGGACCATGTGTATACTTATATTACTGCTATGTAACCTGGCAACTCACGCTGTCGGACGCTTTGCTTAACCAGATGTGGTGTTGATGTACTGTAGCAACCAAGTGTTTTTGTTTGTTTGTCTCAAAAATCTTAATAAAAATATATTTAAAAAAAAAATTTGGGTGCCCTTGGAAAAAACATTAGCAGATAGGAACTTGACCAGAGCCCCCTGGATTCCGGTTTCTTATAGGGGGTTGTCGGAATATGCATCACCATTGACAAAGACAACACTATCCATTTGGGATAGAATGAACAGTTCAGGAAATTTGCCCCCCCAATATCCCCCATTGCACCATTGGAAGGATTTCTCTGGTTTTCCCCGGGGGAAGAGATAGGGAGTTTAGATCGCTGGGGAATGGACGGGAAGGGTAATTGCGCTGGTGTGGACCCACAGGGTAAATTGTTTCCATTGGTGGATTTGGTTTGAATACTGGGGAAAGTACCAATGGCTGTATGGAAATACCATCAACTGACAGACTTGTTCAATGAGTGGAAGCACCAGATTAGGCCAGCGAACCCACTTACTACTTTTGAGGAATGGTGTGTTAACTTATCAGAGCCGGGTCATATGTTGTTTCGAATGTATAGGCTGGTTCTGAGTGCCCAAAATATGACAACTACTTATTTCACTTGAGAATGGGAAAGAGAACTGGGTTATAATTTTACATCAGATCAAGTTAAAAGCCTGATGGGAGCGACACACCATACTTCAATGAGTTCCCATATACAGGAGATGTCTTACAAGTTCCTGACAAGATGGTATCGTACACCGGCTCAATTGGCTCAGATATATCCATCAGCGGATGTTAACTGCTGGAGGGGATGTAACCAAAAGGGGTTCATTTCTGCATTTAGGGTGACATTGCCCAAAGATTAAAGTTTTCTGGCAGGAGATAGCCCCTTGGATTAAGAAAATGACACTTAGACCTATAGAATTCTCTCCATTACATTTTCTTTTTCATGGGATGCCATCATCTGCTTGTTTTTTTAAGAGAAGCGTTACTCCCCATTTGCTAAATGCAGCCAAAATATTGATACCTAGATTTTGGAAATGGTCTGGATGTCCCACCATAATGGATTGGAAAAGGGAGGTAGAAAAAATAATGTAAGCAGAGAGATGGATACATATGATTAAAGACCAACAGAATAATTTTAAAGATACATGGGCAGGATGGCTGTATTACTCCTCAGAAATAGGGGTGGATTAAACCCTTTAGGGGGCAATGCCTCATTATGGATCAGATAGACCGTGGGATGCATCTAGTGGGGGGAGATTGGGAGGAGGTGTTTTTTTTTTGTGTGTTGTTTCTTTTTTCCTCCTCTGGGAGGCACAGTGGAGAGATGATTGATGTCATTAAAGGAAGAGGATAAGTTATAATAGTAAATTAGGCACGGGATGGGCAACACGTAATGGAATCACAGAAGGAAGGGTAGTTTGAAATGAAAGGTGGAGAGATATAAAAATGAAATAGTAGAGTGAGATTATGTTGAACTAAAACACTAAACATACTGTAATAGGACACGAAAATAGTAATTTGAAAGTATACACCTTTTTTTTTTTTATTTATACATTTTTTTTTATTATTATTTTTTTTTTGTATGGTTGGTTGTTTGACACACGTAATATGACACTGTAAAGCCCCCTTCTTAATTATACTTTGAATAATGTTTTGCACAATTTGAGTTTTGGTTATGGGTAGGTAAGTGGGTGGGCCTTTTCCTTTTTTTTTTTTCTTTCTCTCTTTTATGGAGGACATGTTCAAGGACCCGGTGTGTTTTCTCAGGGTGGGGGTTAGTGTGGTGTATGTTAATGAAAAGATTTATATACTGTAGATATATTGTGCAATGTGTATTTCTATGTTGTATGTTGGAACTTGTCTTAATAAAAAAAAAGTGATTATAAAAAAAAGAAGCCTTTTCTAATCTTCACTAAGGTATACACTGCATATTAACTTATTCAACCTCTAAACAGGGATAAATAGTTAGGTATTAACTGCAAGGAGAATGTTTATCATCTGAATGACAGCCTGTTGCGAGGAACATCTTGTGGTTAAACGGATATCCATGCCCCCCTTGCTGCTGTTGAGTGTGTAGCAAAGGTGGGGGAAGTGTATCTTATTCCTCCCGTTGGGTGTGAGGAGCTGAGTTCACACTGATATGGGCAGGAATTTATGGGTATTTGTGAATACTCCTTTAACATATCAGGGAGGGTGGCAGTCAAGTGGAGGCTGGAATGTTCCAGGGAAGTCATTTTGCGCCTCCAGTAGGAAGTATAGGGGTGGTAACATCAAGTTCCATCTTTCTAAGTGGCGGTTGGTGACCGGTGGCAGTCCCATGACCGGTGCTACCATTAGGCAAACTAGGCAGCCGCCTAGGGCGCCCTGCTACCTAGGGCGCCCGGCCACTGGTGTTATTACTCTATTCTCTCTGCAGCAAGCAACTATGTCATCAGCAAGCAGCCCCCGCTCTATTCACACATAGTGTCAGAGGCGCAGCGGCGGTGGAGGAGTGTGTCTGTGTCCCGACTCCTGAATGAATGGAAGCAAGCAAACATTCAATGATGAGCACTGGTAGGCTGCATTTGATGGGCACTGGTGAGGCTGCATCTAAAGGGTGCTGGTGAGGCTGCATTTGATGGGCGCTGGTGAGGCTGCATTTGATGGGCGCTGATAGGCTGCATTTGATGGGCGCTAGTGAGGCTGCATTTGATGGGCCCTGGTGAGCCTGCATTTGATGGGCGCTGGTAGGCTGCATTTGATGAGCGCTGGTGAGGCTGCATTTGATGGGCGCTGGTGAGGCTGCATTTGATGGGCACTGGTGAGGCTGCATTTAAAGGGTGCTGGTGAGGCTGCATTTGATGGGCGCTGGTGAGGCTGCATTTGATGGGCGCTGATAGGCTGCATTTGATGGCCGCTGGTAAGGCTGCATTTGATGGGCCCTGGTGAGCCTGCATTTGATGGGCGCTGGTAGGCTGCATTTGATGGGCGCTGGTGAGGCTGCATTTGATGGGAGCTGGTGAGGCTGCATTTGATGGGCGCTGGTGAGGCTGAATTTGAAGGGCACTGGTGAGGCTGCATTTAATGGGCGCTGGTGAGGCTGCATTTGATGGGCGCTGGTGAGGCTGCATTTGATGGGCGCTTCATTAAAAAGGCAGGGTATACATGGGCAGGGCAAAGGAGTGAAGTCAGGGGTGGAGCCAAGGGGGGCAGAAAAATAAGGTTTAGCCTAGGGTGTCAAAAATCCTTGCACCAGCCCTGGGCAGTCCATACTCTGGGGATGAGGGAATGAAACAGTCATGCTGACCAGTATAAGCCATGGGTATAGTAGGGAAGCAGGATGCCTGTAAAACAAAAACTGTTACCTATAGTAGAGGTTGAATATCAAAAAGACAGAAGCAACAGATGTTGTAGGTGTTTTCAGTATTCATCTACTGCCCTGGAAGAGTGGGCCTTGTTGCTTGGAGTTCCAGCTTGTGAGCCCACTTGATGGGAGGATTTCATCTTTTTGGTTTGTCATTTTTCAGGAGTGGCAAAGGGAGAACTCAGAGGGCTCTGTTCCAGGGGTGGGAGCAGGAATTCCTGGTACCAATCCGGAAGATCTATCAGAATGAGCTGTAGCGCATTGAAAAACCTAGTAAGGTCTTCTGGTGATCGAAGAATGTGTTGCCGTCCATTATGGTTTACTATCGGGGCGAATAGGAAGCGCCATGAATCTCTCAGGTCCTTCTCTCTGAGTTTATCCAGGACTGGTCACAGTACTCTGCGATTTTTCAGGGTTATCTCAGAGAGGTCTTGGAAAGCATGATTGTCTCTCCGTTGAAAATAATTTGTTCATTCCTACGGGCCCTCCGCATGATGTTTTAGTGAGAAACTTTGCAGGCAACAGACAATATTGCGTGGTGGCAGGGTATCTGTTCCCTGACAAACTCCATTGCTGTGTCTTCAGGATTTCCAGCAGGCTATTGAAAACTCTTTGTAGGGCTAGTGTAATTTGCTCAGTTTCAACAGATTCTGGGATCCCCCTGACCCTAATATTGTTCCTTCTGCCCCTATTGTCCAGGTCTTCCAAATGTCTGTTTATTTTGATGAAGAGCAGGGAGTGAGAGGTGGACACCTTTTCTAATCTGTGTATCGCCTTTTCTCTATGCTTCCCTGCTGTCTCTGTGGCCACCATCTTCTAGCAGGTTAGATTTCAGATCCATTATGGCTGCTGAAAACGTGGACTTAATGTCCGCTGCAAAGCCGGATATGTCAGCATAAGTAAGGGGGAGGTTAGGAAGGAGGATCCCCTACCATGTTCCTCTGTAGTTGACTGGGAGTCCTCTCTAAGGATGAGCCGAATACACCCCCCTGGTTCGGTTCGCACCAGAACATGCGAACAGGCAAAAAACTTGGATGAACACACGAACACCGTTAAAGTCTATATGACACGGACATGAAAAATCAAAAGTGCTCATTTTAAAGGCTTATATGCAAGTTATTGCCATAAAAAGTGTTGGGGAACCTGGGTCCTGCCCCAGGGGACATGTATCAATGCAATTTTTTTTATTTAAATGGCCGTTTTTTTGGGAGCAGTGATTTTTTTAATGCTTAAAGTGAATGAATAAAAATGAAATATTCCTTTAAATATTGTGCCTGGAGGTGTCTATAGTATGCCTGTAAAGTGGCACATTTTTCCCGTATTTAGAACAGTACTACAGCAAAATGAGATTTCTAAAGGAAAAATTGTCATTTAAAACTGATCGCGGCTATAATGAATTGTCGGGTCTCAGCAATATAGATAAAACTCATTGAAAAAGAACGGCATGGGTCCCCCACCCAGTCCATTACAAGGCCCTTTGGGTCTGATATGAATATTAAGGGGAAACCCCGAACCAAAATGTAAAAACAAAATTGTGTGGGGGTCCCCCCAAAATCCATACCAGGCCCTTCAGGTTTGGTATGAAAATAAAGAGGAACCTTGTACCGAATCTAAAAAAATGGCATAGGGGTCCCCCCAAAATCCATACCAGACCCTTTGGGGCTGGTATGGATTTTAAGGGGAATCCTGAGCCAAAATTTTAAAAAAAATAGCGTAGTGGTCCCCCCAAAATCCATACCAGACCCTTATCCAAGCACACAACCTGCTAGGCCGCAGGAAGAGAGGGGGAAATGAGAGAACGCCACCCCTGAACCGTACCAGGCCACACTCCCTCAACATGGGGTGCTTTGAGGTCTGACCCCTGTGGCATCAGAGGGGGGTGGGGGTCACCCGTTTACGTCACCGGGTGGCCCCGCCCTCAGCTATATAACAGCTGTCATCAAGAAGAAGCACCACTCAGTGGGAGCCTCCCATGGAGGCTTTTTTTTTTCTTTTTTGGTCTGTCGGGCAGCATGGATTTACAACACTGGACATTTTTATTTTTTACTTTTTAATAAAGGACTTGTCCCAAGCTGTCTCTTGTCTTTTTTACCATATTTGACCCTTATTTTGTGAATTGGTGTCAGGGATGGGCTCAGCCCTTTCTTCTCTGAGCTGGCCGCTCAGCTGTTGGCTAATTGCCAGCTCCCATCTCTCTCCACAGTTACCCAGCTGTTGTTGATTCTGCTTGTGAGTCCTGCCTACTTAAAGCCGTCCAGCTCACTTGATCTCTGCCTTCACCTTCGTCAATATCACAGAAACTTTCTCCTGCGTTCCTGTTGAAGACTTGCTGATGTTCCTTCTGGCTCCTAATCCTGCTTGCTTTACTACTACGTTTATCTCTGGCTCTCTGACATTTGCTTGGCTGACTACCCGATCCAGTTATTGAACTCTGGCTTGTTTTGACTATGTTTACTCTGTTTACCTTATTATTATTATTATTAGACAAGTGTGATTTAACTATACTTCTCTCTAGGTCTGATTCATGGTTGCTGATAGTAGGCGAAGGCCATGAATTCAGAAGATACAGTCAATCCACTTGTTGGTAATATTTTTTCCAGATTGGATGAGCAAGATCACCGCATGGATCAGTTTGCCATACATAGCGTTACAAACGCTCCTGAGTCACACGGCTCACCTGGAAACTCCAACTGTGGCTGCGCCAGTACAACCTGAGTCGCAGGCCGTCCCTGCTGCTGCGCCAGTCTCTGTGCAGACTCCCACCTCGAGTATTACCCCTATTAGAGGTACGTCTGGTTCCGCTCCTCTTCCCCAGCGATTTGGGGGTGATCGAGTTCAATGCAGAGGGTTTCTCAACCAGGTTGAGATTTACTTTGAGATGCTGCCCCAGGCGTTTCCCACGAACAGAAGCAAAGTAGGTTTCATGATATCTTTGCTTTCTGAGAGAGCCTTGGCCTGGGCAAACCCTCTATGGGAGATGCAAAAATCTGTTGTTTTGAGTTACCCTGAAAGACATAACCCCTCTTTTGGTTGACTCCGTGCTGAGGTTCTCTTCTGGTCACCACAATGCAGTGAGACCTGCTTCCAGAATGTAGCCAAGGTCCTGTGCCCCTCTTCACTCTCCTCCCTGCTGGAGGAGTACCGCGATTTTAGCGATGTCTTTAACAAAAGTCAAGCCGGTAGTTTGCCTCCACACTGGCCTTATGATTGCGCAATTGACCTTCAACCTGGTGCCATACCCCCTCGTGGCTGGGTTTACCCTTTGTCGGTCTTGGAGGATAAGGCCATGGAGGAGTATGTTGCAGACGCACTTTCTCAAGGTTTCATCCGCAAATCCTTGTCTCCTGCTGATGCTGGTTTCTTCTTTGTGAAAAAGAAGAGCGATGAGCTGAGACCTTGTATTGATTATAGGGGTCTCAATCATTTCACGATTAAGAATGCCTACCCGATTTAGTTGATTACAGAGTTATTTGACCGCCTCAAGGGAGCAACGGTTTTCACGAAGCTTGATTTGAGAGGGACATACAAGCTTGTGCGGATTAAGGAGGGCAACAAGTGGAAAACTGTGTTTAATACCAGAACAGGCCATTATGAGTACCTCGTAATGCCTTTTGGCCTTTGTAACGCCCAGTTTTCCAGGAATTTATTAACGATGTCCTCTGAGATTTGTTGCAGTTATGTGTGGTGGTTTATCTCGATGATATCCTCATATTTTCCAAGTCCCTGGAGAACCACCACACAGATATCTGTCGTGTGCTTCAGATACTAAGAGAAAACAATCTCTATTGTAAACTAGAGAAGTGCGAGTTCCATCATGAACAGGTTAAATTCCTGGGCTATGTCATTTCCACTGCTGGTTTTTCGATGGACCCAGAGAAACTTTCGGCAGTCCTACAGTGGCCCTGACCCATGGGTTTATGTCCTCTGCAGTGTTTCCTGGGCTTTGCCAACTATTATCAGAAGTTTATTCGTAACTTCTTGTCTCCGTTCAAGCCCCTGACTGATATGACCAGAAAGCACGGTAACCCACAGAGTTGGTCTCCGGAGTCCATTAAGGCAGATGACACCAAGCTATGCAGTGGAATAACGTCCTTACAGGATGTCTCCAATTTACAAGCTGACCTCAATGCTCTGTCTAATTGGGCGTCTATGTGGCAGATGAGGTTTAATGTTGAGAAATGTAAAGTTATGCACTTGGGGGCTAAGAATATGCATGCATCATACATGCTAGGGGGAGTACAACTGGGGGAATCCATGGTGGAGAAGGATCTGGGGGTTTTGGTAGATCATAAGCTCAATAATAGCATGCAATGCCAAGCTGTGGTTTCCAAAGCGAGCAAAGTCCTTTCTTGTATTAAGAGAGGTATGGACTCCAGAGAGAGAGATATCATTTTGCCCCTGTTCAAATCATTAGTAAGACCTCATCTGGAATATGCAGTTCAGTTTTGGGCACCAGTTCTCAAAAAGGATATCGGGGAACTGGAGAAAGTGCAGAAAAGGGCAACCAAACTGATAAGAGGCATGGAGGAGCTCAGCTATGAGGAGAGATTAGAGGAACTGAATTTGTTCACTCTTGAGAAGAGGAGAATAAGGGGGGATATGATCAACATGTTCAAATATATAAGGGGTCCATATAGTGAACTTGGTGTTGAGTTATTCACTTTAGGTCAACACAGAGGACAAGGGGGCACTCTTTACGACTGGAGGAAAAGAGATTTAGTCTCCAAATACGTAAAGGTTTCTTAACAGTAATGCCGCGTACACACGAGCGGACTTTACGGCGGACTGGATCTTGTCGGACAATTCGATCGTGTGTGGGCTCCAGCGGACTTTGTTTGCTCAAAAGTTGGACGGACTTAGATTTGAAACTTGTTTAAAATTTATCCGTTGAAATCGAGTCCGGTCGAAAAGTCCGCCGTCTGTATGCTAGTTCGACGGACAAAAAGCCACGCTAGGGCAGCTATTGGCTGCTGGCTATGAACTTCCTTGTTTTAGTCCGGTCGTACGTCATCACGTACGAATTCGACGGACTTTGGTGAATTGTGTGTAGGCAAGTCCATTCATTCCTAAAGTCTGTCGTAAAGTACGTCGAAAAATCCGCCGGGCAAAGTCCGCCGTAAAGTCCGCTCGTGTGTACGTGGCATAAGAGCTGTGAAAATGTGGAATAGACTCCCTCCAGAGGTGGTTCTGGCCAGCTCAGTAGATTGCTTTAAGAAAGGCCTGGATATTTTCCTTAGTGTACATAATATAACTGGGTACTGACATTTATAGGTAAAGTTGATCCAGGGATAATCCGATTGCCTCTTGGGGGATCAGGAAGGAATTTTTTCCCCTGCTGTAGCAAATTGGAGCATGCTCTGCTGGGGTTTTTTGCCTTCCTCTGGATCAACTGTGGGTATAGTATTGGGTATATTGGATTGTACAATATATATATTTTTTTTTTTTTATGGTTGAACTGGATGGACTTGTGTCTTTTTTCAACCTGACTAACTATGTAACTATGTAAGGCCTTTGAGAGTCTTAAGGCTGCCTTTGTTTCTGCTCCTTTGTTGGCACATCCTGATCTTACATTGCCTTTTACTCTAGAAGTTGATGCTTCTGAGACTGGAGTTGGCGCCCTTCTGTCTCAACGTCCCAACTCTGAGAGCACTATGCATCCATGTGGCTACTTTTCCAAGAAATTGTCACCTGCAGAGTGCAATTACAAGATTGGTGACAGAGAGCTGTTGGCGATCATTTTAGCCCTAAAAGAATGGAGACATCTCCTTGAAGGTACCACTATGCCGGTTCTCATTCTTACTGACCATAAAAATCTCACATTCTTGTCTGAGGCTAAGCGCCTCTCTCCTAGAAGGGCGCGATGGGCTCTTTTTTTGTCGAGTTTTAATTACATTGTCTCATTCTTACCCAGTACTAAGAAAGTAAGGGCTGACGCCGTGTCACGACAATTTTCCTCCACTTCCAAGTTGGAGTCGGTTCCGGTTCCTGTGATTCCTCCTGATCGTATTCTGGCTATGGTTTGCACCAGTCTTACTTCTCCTTTGGGTAACAAAATTCTTGCTGCTCAGGTCCATGCTCCTCCTGAGAAACCTTGTGGCCACTGCTTTGTCCCAGAGATTCTAAGTACTGCCATGCTCCAGACTTACCATTCTCCCAAGGCAGCTGGCCACCCTGGGAGGAATCAACTCGTTTGGGCCATTTCCCAACAATTCTGGTGGCCTAGTCTATGGGCTGATGTAACTGCCTTCTTAGCTGCCTGTTCCGTGTGTGCTCAGAGTAAGACTCCACGACACCTTCCAGTGGGCCTCCTACAACCCATACCCAATGGAGAGAGGCCCTGGACCCACCTGTCTATGGATTTCATTGTGGAGTTACCCAACTCCCATGGCAACACTCTTATCCTTATGGTGGTTGACCGGTTCTCAAAGATGTGTCATTGTATTCCACTTAAGAAGTTGCCCACTTCTAAGGAACTGGCTTCCATTTTTGCTCGGGATATCTTTTGCTTACATGGGCTACCCAAGGTGATTGTCTCGGACAGGGGTAGTCAATTTGTCTCCCGGTTCTGGCGAGCCTTTTGTGCACAGTTGGGAATTCAGCTCTCTTTCTCCTCTGCATATCACCCACAGTCTAATGGGGCCACAGAACGAGCCAATCAGTCCTTGGAGCAATTCCTATGTTGCTATATTTCTGACCATCATAACAACTGGTCAGACCTTTTACCGTGGGCAGAGTTTTCTCACAACAGTGCCTTGAATTCTGCTTCCCAATTGTCCCTACGTTTATGGCGAATTATAGTTTCCAACCTTTCACGTTGCCTGACTCGTTTGTTCCGCAGAGTATTTCTGCATTAGAGGAGCATCTCCATGGTCTTCGTTCCACTTGGGCACAAGTTCAGGAGGGTTTGCAACATGCTAACGTTAGGTACAGACTCCATGATGACTGCAGACGCCTGCCTGCGCCTTCCTACCAGGTTGGGGACTGAGTCTGGCTGTCGTCTCGCAACCTCCAACTTTGTGTTCCTTCTTTGAAGTTCGCACCTCGGTTTATTGGGCCTTTCCTTATCCTTCGCAGGATTAACCCAGTGGCTTACGCCTTGGACCTTCCTCCTAGTATGCGCATCTATAATGTGTTTCATGTCTCCTCATTGAAACCTTTGGTCTGCAACCGCTTTACCACTTTGGTGCCACGTCCTCACCTTATACAGGTTGAGAATTATGAGGAGTATTAAGTACAATCCATTGTTCCGTGGGCGCATACAGTACCTGGTGCATTGGAAGGTGTACGGTCTGGAGGAACAATTATGGGTCTCACCTTCGGATGTACATGCCCCTTTCCTCCTCCGTGATTTCCATAGATGTTTTCCTCTCAAGCCCGGTGGTCCTCCGAGGGGGAGGGGTCATTGAGGAGGGGGTACTGTTAGGGCTGGGCTCAGCCCTTCCTTCTCTGAGCTGGCCACTCAGCTGTCGGCTAATTGCCAGCTCCCAGCTCCCATCTCTCTCCACAGTTACCCAGCTGTTGTTGATTCTGCTTGTCAGTCCTGCCTACTTAAAGCCATCCAGCTCACTTGATCTCTGCCTTTGCCTTTGTCAACATCACAGAGACTTTCTCCTGCATTCCTGTTGAAGACTTGCTCGGCCGACGTTCCTTCTGGCTCCTGATCCTGCTTGCTGTACTACTACGTTTATCCCTGGCTCTCTGACATTTGCTTGGCTGACTACCCGATCCAGTTACTGAACTCTGGCTTGTTTTGACTATGTTTACTCTGTTTACCTTATTATTATTATTAAACAAGTGTGATTTAACTATACTTCTGTCTCGGTCTGATTCATGGTTCCTGATAATTGGTAGGGGTATAATGTACCCCATTACCAATTCACATAGGAGGGGGCAGGATCTGGGAGTCCCCTTGTTAAAGGGGGCTTCCAGATTCCGATAAGCCCCCCACCCACAGACCTCCACAACCACTGGGCATGGGTTGTGGGAATGAGGCCCTTGTGCCCATCAACATGGGGACAAGGTGCTTTGGGGTCAGACCCCAAAGCACCCTCCCCATGTTGATGGCATGTGGCCTAGTACGTTTCAGGAGGGGGGTGCTCTCTCACCCCCCTTTTCCTGTGGCCTGCCAGGTTGGTTGCTCGGATAAGGGTCTGGTATGGATTATGGGGGGACCCCTACGCCATTTTTTTTTAATTTGGCGCAGGGTTCCCCTTAATTTCCATACCAGACCTGAAGGGACTGGTATGGATTTTGGGGGACCCCCACGGATTTTTTTTAGTTTATGGTTCAGGGTTCCCCTTAATATTCATACCAGACCCAAAGGGCCTGGTAATGGACAGGGGGAAACCCATGCCGTTTTTATCAATGAGTTTTGTCTATATTGCCGAGACCCGACAATTAATTACAGCCGCGATCAGTTTTAAATGACTTTTTTCCTTTAGAAATGTCATTTTGCTGTGGTATTGTTCTAAACACGGGAAAACTGTGCCACTTTACAGGCATACTATAGACACCCCCCAGGCACCATATTTAAAGGAATATTTTATTTTTATTGTGTCGCTTTAAGCATTATTAAAATCACTGCTCCAGAAAAAACATCAGTTTTTAAAACTTTTTTTGCATTGATACATGACTCCTGGGGCAGGATCCGGGTCCCCAAACACTTTTTATGACAATAAATTGCATATACATATAAGCCTTTATAATGAGCACTTTTGGTTTTTCATGTCAGTGTCCCATAGACTTTAACGAGAAAACAGGGAGGGGGAGGCGCCGACCTGAGTGTAGTATTAAAATGATGACTTTAATAGGATAAGATTAAAAACACTTACAAAATCTGATTTCGATTTGGAGTCGGCATTAGCAGCAGAGGTGCAGCAAAGGGAAGCCCAGTTCATACGGGATCCAACCCCCTCTAACCGATGCGCCTGGAGAGATATGCAATTGCTATATAAACAAACAGCCTTGGATAAGGTTGATCAGGCTTGTTTTCTCTCCAGATGTCACGGTTTTGAGGAGGGTGAGAGACCAGGTCATATGCTAGTGGTAGTAATCTCAAGAAAATATTAACTATATATCTGCTATATGTACAGTAGGGGGCGAGGTTACACATGATCAAAATGAAAAAATGAACAGTTTCTTCTCCTTTTATAGCAATTTGTATCAGAGTAAAGCAGACTTTCCCATGCTACATCTTAGAGAATTTCTAGAACCTCTGAAGCTACCGTCTTTGTCCACCATGGCAAGAAGGGAACTTAATGCACCTCTGACTGTGGAGGAATTAGAGTGGGCGGTGGCAGAATCTCTGAATAATAAATCACCATGTCTAAATGGGTTACCGTCAGAAATACTGTATATAAACAATATGGAGATGTTTTGCTACCGGAATTATTGAAGGTATCAAACCAAGCGTGGGAATCTTTTAAACTCCCAGACTCTATGAATGACACTTGCATTATTGTACTGCCAAAGCCAGATAAGGATCTTCTGACCCCAGAATCTTACCGCCCGATATGTTTGTTGAACTCGGACATTCTGGCAAGGATCTTGGCAAAGAGATTGGGTAAGGTTATACAGGGATTGATGCACCCAGATCAATCTGTTTTTATACACACCAGGTCTATATCTGAATATGCAATTACCAACAGATAACATGGGGAAGAGAGTTATTTTAACACTCAGCGCTGCAAAGGCATTTGACAGTGTCGAGTGGACATATTTGTGGGCAGGGCTGCCTTTAATTTTGTTGATTGGGCCCTGGGCAAACATTTTCTTGCCCCCCCCCATTCTGAGACATACAAAAAAAATAGCAGGTAGACTCAAAATTTACAGCATTATCACTTACTGAGCAGTGGAGCAATCCCAAATAATTTAGCAAGTAAGGGGGCACAGTAATACACATACTACAGGTGAGTGTCAGAGAGTGCAGACATACTACAGGAGAGGTTAAGAGACTGCGGACATACTGCAGGAGACAATCAGAGACTGCAGATGATACTGCAGGAGATTACAAGAGACTGCAGACATACTGCAGGAGATTACTAGAGACTACGGACATACTGCAGGAGATTACCAGAGACTGCGGACATACTGCAGGAGATTACTAGAGACTGCGGACATACTGCAGGAGATTACCAGAGACTGCAGACATACTGCAGGAGATTACAAGAGACTACGGACATGCTGCAGGAGACAATCAGAGACTGCGGACATACTGCGTAATAGGTTCAGAGACTGCGGACATACTGCAGGAGACAATCAGAGACTGCATACATACTGCAGGAGATTACCAGAGACTGCAGACATACTGTAGGAGATTACTAGAGACTGCAGACATACTGCAGGAGATTACTAGAGACTACAGACATACTGCAGGAGATTACCAGAGACTGCGGACATACTGCAGGAGATTACCAGAGACTGCGGACATACTGCATGAGATTACCAGAGACTGCGGACATACTGCAGGAGATTACCAGAGACTGCAGACATACTGCAGGAGATTACCAGAGACTGTGGACATACTGCAGGAGATTACTAGAGACTATGGACATACGGCAGGAGATTACTAGAGACTGCGGACATACTGCAGGAGATTACTAGAAACTACGGACATACTGCAGGAGATTACTAGAGACTGCAGACATACTGCAGGAGATTACTAGAGACTGCGGACATACTGCAGGAGACAATCAGAGACTGCGGACATACTGCAGGAGACAATTAAAGACTACGGACATACTACAGGAGACAATCAGAGACTGCAGACATTATACAGGTGATGGTCAGAGAACTTTCAGCAACGCACAGCTTTACAGTTGAATAACACAACTCAGGGTTAAAGCAGTCAGGCATTTTATGTGTAAGGACATAGCTGGCCAGCCAAACTCACTACATACATTCAGGTCTGTGGGCTGGGCTTTCACTCTCTGCTCTCACGACAACATCTGGGAGCTCCACTGACGCTTTGTTGGGGGGCCCGCGCTACCCGTGAATTGGGGCCCCATGACAGCTTTGCAGAGCACACAGAGGACACGGGAGGATGTATTCCCACGCTAGCCAGCTGAGAGGGGGCGGGGCCGGGAGCTCCACTGACGCTCTGACCCCGCCCGCGCATAGCCTGTATACTCGGAACAGAGAGACTGTAATGAGAGCCAGTGATCGGAGTGAGAGCGTCAGTGGAGCTCCCGAGCCCCCCACCTCTGTATTCACCAGCCAGTATAGAGGGGTGGGGCCGGGAGCTCCACTGACGCTCCCACTCCAATCACTGGTTCTCACTACAGTCGCTCTGTTCCAAGTATACAGGCTGCACGTGGGCGGGGTCAGAGCGTCAGTGGAGCTCTTGGCCCCGCCCCCTCTCAGCTGGCTAGCACAGGAATACAGCCTCCTGTGTCCTCTGTGTGCTCTGCAAAGCTGTCATGGGGCCCCAATTCACGGGTAGCGCGGGCTCCCCAACAAAGATTGGGCCCAGAGCAGGTGCCCCGTTTGCCCTGCGCTAAAGACGGCCCTGTTTGTGGGAGGTGTTGGGTAGATTTGGCCTGGGAAATTGATTTATACGCTGGGTTAAACTATCATACTCAGCTCCAAGGGCTTGCATGCGAATTAATGGGCATGTGACAGAATTATTTACACTATCAAAGGGCACGCGACAGGGGTGCCCCCTGTCCCCTCTGTTATTTGCATTAGCTGTAGAACCATTAGCAGAAGCGATCCGGCAGTCTGAGGATATCTGTGGATTTATTAGAGGAGCACAAACCGAAAAAATATCATTATATGCGGATGATGCTTTGTTGTTTCTAGGAGATATGGATAACTCCTTGATCTCTGTAATGTCTCGTATAAAAAAAATTTGGCTAATTTTCAGGATTTGTCATTAACTGGGACAAATCAGTCTTATTTCCTATAGATGATCACAATCTAAGTATATCAAGTGAGGTTCAGCAAATAAAAATTGTGACGTCCTTTAAATATCTGGGAATATGGATATCCCTAAGGTTGAAAAACTATTTACAATATACAGTGCCTTGCAAAAGTATTCACCCTCCTTGGCATTTTTCATGTTTTCTTGCCTCACAACCTGGAATTAACATGGATTGTTTGAGGATTTGCATAATTAAATTTACAGAACATGCCCACAACTTTAAAGATTTTTTTATTGTGAAGCAAACAACAAATAGAACAAAATAACAGAAAAAGTCAATGTGCATAACTATTCACCCCCCTAAAGTCAATACTTTGTAGAAACACCTTTTGCGGCTATCACAGCTCCAAGTCACTTTGGATAAGTCTCTATGAGCTTGTCCCATCTTACCACTGGGATTTTTGCCCATTCCTCCTTGTAAAACTGCTCCAGCTCCTTCAAGTTGGATGGTTTGCACTTGTGAACAGCAATCTTTAAGTCTGACCACAGATTTTTTATTGGATTGAGGTCTGGGCTTTGACTAGGCCATTCCAACACATTTACATGTTTCCCCTTAAACCACTCAAGTGTTACTTTAGCAGTGTGTTTGGGGTCATTGTCCTACTGGAAGGTGAACCTCCATCTTAGCCTCAAATCACAAACAGAGTGGTACAGGTTTTGCTCAAGAATATCCCTGTATATAGCACCATCCATCTTTCTCTCAACTCTGACCAGTTTCCCAGTCCCAACTGCTGAAAAATATCCTCACAGCATGATGCTGCCACCACCATGTTTCACTGTGGGGATGGTGTTCTTTGGGTGATGTGATGTGTTGGGTTTGCGCCAGACATAGTGTTTTCTTTGATGGCCAAAAAATTCAATTTTAGTCTCATCAGACCAGAGCACCTTCCTCCATACATTTTGGGAGTCTCCCACGTGCCTTTTCACAGACTCAAAATGTGCCATTTTGTTTTTTGCTGAAAGTAATGGCTTTCTTCTGACCACTCTGTCGTAAAGCCCAACTCTATGGAGCGTACGGCTTATTGTCGTCCTATGTACAGATACTCCAGTCTCTGCTGTGGAACTCTGCAGCTCCTCCAGGGTTACTTTAGGTTTCTGTGCTGCCTCTCTGATTAATGCCTTCCTTGCCCGGTCCGTGAGTTTTGGTGTGTGGCCGTCTCTTGGCAGGTTTGCTGTTGTGCCATGTCCTTTCCATTTGGTTATGATAGGTTTGATGGTGCTCTTAGGGATCATCAATGATTTGGATATTTTTTTAAAACCTAACCCTAACTTGTACTTCTCAACAACCTTGTCCCTTACTTGTTTGGAGAGTTCCTTGGTCTTCATGGCAGCGTTTGGTTAGTGGCGCCTCTTGCTTAGGTGTTGCAGCCTCTGGGGCCTTTCAAAAAGGTGTGTATATGTAATGACAGACCATGCGACACTTAAATTGCACACAGGTGGACATCATTTCACTAATTATGTAACTTTTGAAGGTAATTGGTTGCACCAGAGCTTTTTATGGGCTTCATAACAGAGGGGGTGAATACATAAGCACATGCCAATTATCAGTTTTTTATTTCTGAAAAATTGTTTTATGTATATATTTTTCTAATTTTACTTCATCAACTTAGACTATTGTGTTCTGATCCATCACATATAATTCAGATTAGGGATGAGCTTCGTGTTCGAGTCGAACCCATGTTCGACTTGAACATCGGCTGTTCGACCGTCCGTCGAATTGCGAACGTTATGGGCCGTTCGCGCCAAATTCGTGTGGCGCGTCACGGCCCATAATTCACTGCGGCATCGCAGTGCATTGCTGGCTGATGATTGGCCAAGCATGCACTATGACCCGCATGCTTGGCCAATCACAGCGCCGTCAGTAGAGAGAGCTGTAATTGGCCAAAGCCAGGGTGGCTTTGGCCAATTATGGCTCAGGGGATTTAGTACACGCCCCACACTATATAAGGCCGCCTGCACGGCGGCCCTGTGTAGTGTGTTCCGGTGTGCTGATAGAGAGAGAGACAGACAGTGTCATTTGATTTGAGAGCTAGATTAGGCTAGATCTGTTCCTGCTCTTTACATTTAGTGCAGTGCGTCCTGCTCACAGTGTTCAGCTAGATCTGTTCCTGCTCTTTACATTTAGTGCAGTGCGTCCTGCTCACAGTGTTCAGCTAGATCCGTTCCTGCTATTTACATTTAGTGCAGTGCGTCCTGCTCACAGTGTTCAGCTAGATCTGTTCCTGCTATTTACATTTAGTGCAGTGCGTCCTGCTCACAGTGTTCAGCTAGATCCGTTCCTGCTATTTACATTTAGTGCAGTCAGTGCGTCCTGCTCACAGTGTTCAGCTAGATCCGTTCCTGCTATTTACATTTAGTGCAGTCAGTGCGTCCTGCTCACAGTGTTCAGCTAGATCCGTTCCTGCTATTTACATTTAGTGCAGTGCGTCCTGCTCACAGTGTTCAGCTAGATCTGTTCCTGCTATTTACATTTAGTGCAGTGCGTCCTGCTCACAGTGTTCAGCTAGATCCGTTCCTGCTATTTACATTTAGTGCAGTCAGTGCGTCCTGCTCACAGTGTTCAGCTAGATCCGTTCCTGCTATTTACATTTAGTGCAGTCAGTGCGTCCTGCTCACAGTGTTCAGCTAGATCTGTTCCTGCTCTTTACATTTAGTGCAGTGCGTCCTGCTCACAGTGTTCAGCTAGATCCGTTCCTGCTATTTACATTTAGTGCAGTGCGTCCTGCTCACAGTGTTCAGCTAGATCTGTTCCTGCTATTTACATTTAGTGCAGTGCGTCCTGCTCACAGTGTTCAGCTAGATCCGTTCCTGCTATTTACATTTAGTGCAGTCAGTGCGTCCTGCTCACAGTGTTCAGCTAGATCCGTTCCTGCTATTTACATTTAGTGCAGTCAGTGCGTCCTGCTCACAGTGTTCAGCTAGATCCGTTCCTGCTATTTACATTTAGTGCAGTGCGTCCTGCTCACAGTGTTCAGCTAGATCCGTTTCTGCTATTTACATTTAGTGCAGTGCGTCCTGCTCACAGTGTTCAGCTAGATCCGTTCCTGCTATTTACATTTAGTGCAGTGCGTCCTGCTCACAGTGTTCAGCTAGATCCGTTCCTGCTATTTACATTTAGTGCAGTGCGTCCTGCTCACAGTGTTCAGCTAGATCCGTTCCTGCTATTTACATTTAGTGCAGTCAGTGCGTCCTGCTCACAGTGTTCAGCTAGATCCGTTCCTGCTATTTACATTTAGTGCAGTCAGTGCGTCCTGCTCACAGTGTTCAGCTAGATCCGTTCCTGCTATTTACATTTAGTGCAGTGCGTCCTGCTCACAGTGTTCAGCTAGATCCGTTCCTGCTATTTACATTTAGTGCAGTGCGTCCTGCTCACAGTGTTCAGCTAGATCCGTTCCTGCTATTTACATTTAGTGCAGTGCGTCCTGCTCACAGTGTTCAGCTAGATCCGTTCCTGCTATTTACATTTAGTGCAGTGCGTCCTGCTCACAGTGTTCAGCTAGATCTGTTCCTGCTCTTTACATTTAGTGCAGTGCGTCCTGCTCACAGTGTTCAGCTAGATCCGTTCCTGCTATTTACATTTAGTGCAGTGCGTCCTGCTCACAGTGTTCAGCTAGATCTGTTCCTGCTATTTACATTTAGTGCAGTGCGTCCTGCTCACAGTGTTCAGCTAGATCCGTTCCTGCTATTTACATTTAGTGCAGTCAGTGCGTCCTGCTCACAGTGTTCAGCTAGATCCGTTCCTGCTATTTACATTTAGTGCAGTCAGTGCGTCCTGCTCACAGTGTTCAGCTAGATCCGTTCCTGCTATTTACATTTAGTGCAGTGCGTCCTGCTCACAGTGTTCAGCTAGATCCGTTTCTGCTATTTACATTTAGTGCAGTGCGTCCTGCTCACAGTGTTCAGCTAGATCCGTTCCTGCTATTTACATTTAGTGCAGTGCGTCCTGCTCACAGTGTTCAGCTAGATCCGTTCCTGCTATTTACATTTAGTGCAGTGCGTCCTGCTCACAGTGTTCAGCTAGATCCGTTCCTGCTATTTACATTTAGTGCAGTCAGTGCGTCCTGCTCACAGTGTTCAGCTAGATCCGTTCCTGCTATTTACATTTAGTGCAGTCAGTGCGTCCTGCTCACAGTGTTCAGCTAGATCCGTTCCTGCTATTTACATTTAGTGCAGTGCGTCCTGCTCACAGTGTTCAGCTAGATCCGTTCCTGCTATTTACATTTAGTGCAGTGCGTCCTGCTCACAGTGTTCAGCTAGATCCGTTCCTGCTATTTACATTTAGTGCAGTGCGTCCTGCTCACAGTGTTCAGCTAGATCCGTTCCTGCTATTTACATTTAGTGCAGTGCGTCCTGCTCACAGTGTTCAGCTAGATCCGTTCCTGCTATTTACATTTAGTGCAGTCAGTGCGTCCTGCTCACAGTGTTCAGCTAGATCCGTTCCTGCTATTTACATTTAGTGCAGTGCGTCCTGCTCACAGTGTTCAGCTAGATCCGTTCCTGCTATTTACATTTAGTGCAGTGCGTCCTGCTCACAGTGTTCAGCTAGATCCGTTCCTGCTATTTACATTTAGTGCAGTGCGTCCTGCTCACAGTGATCAGCTAGATCCGTTCCTGCTATTTACATTTAGTGCAGTCAGTGCGTCCTGCTCACAGTGTTCAGCTAGATCCGTTCCTGCTATTTACATTTAGTGCAGTGCGTCCTGCTCACAGTGTTCAGCTAGATCTGTTCCTGCTATTTACATTTAGTGCAGTGCGTCCTGCTCACAGTGTTCAGCTAGATCCGTTACTGCTATTTACATTTAGTGCAGTCAGTGCGTCCTGCTCACAGTGTTCAGCTAGATCCGTTCCTGCTATTTACATTTAGTGCAGTGCGTCCTGCTCACAGTGTTCAGCTAGATCCGTTCCTGTTATCTTCCTACTGACAGGCAGGCTTGTCTGGTTACAGTATATAAAGCTACCTGAAGAAAATTACAGGTGTTCTATCCCAGCTTAGTGCAGCTACAGGCCATTAGTATGTCTGGAAGGCCAAGAAGGAGAGGCAGACAGTCACAAGCCAATAAGAGAGGGCAAGCAGGCTCTGTGTCTAGTGCTGGTCGTGGAGACGGTGCATCCTCATCAGCACGTGGCCATGGGACACGCTTGGCCTTTTTTTCGGCAGCTGGC
This sequence comes from Lithobates septentrionalis, assembly GCA_037952835.1. Classification (NCBI taxonomy): domain Eukaryota; kingdom Metazoa; phylum Chordata; class Amphibia; order Anura; family Ranidae; genus Lithobates; species Lithobates septentrionalis. Next base: position 360,935 of record JBBDGP010000091.1, on the reverse strand, counting down.
CGTGTTGAGCCGCAACATGCAGAAAACTTGGTCGAGTGGATGACCAAGCCGTCCTCATCCTCCTCATCCTCTCTCACCCATGCCCAGGGTGCTTTGTCTGGCAAAGCAGCGGCCTCTTCCCTCAGCTCAATGTCATCAGTGACTCCTTCCCTAGCTCCACCATGTCCTCATGAGGATTCCCTCGAACTGTTTGACCACAGTGTTGGGTACATGCTCCAGGAGGATGCCCAGCGTTTGGAAGGCTCTGATGATGATACTGAGCTCGATGAAGGCAGTAACATGAGCACGGACAGAGGGGGTGCCCAAGAAGGACAGCAATCTGGCAGTCATGCTCCCCCTGCTGCAGCATACTGCCAGGTTTGCTCCAGTGATGAGGAGGGAGGGGATGATGAGGTCACTGACTCAACGTGGGTGCCTGATAGGAGAGAGGAGGAGGAGGAGGAGGAGGAGGCGGCACATCACCAACGAGGCAGGATGCCCTCCAGGGGCCAGCCTAAGGGCAGCACATTGACTGCATCACACCCCAAAGCTCCACATGTGCAGGGCGCTGCAGTCTCTGCGCGTTATTCAAAAAGTTCTTTGGTGTGGGCCTTTTTTGAGACGAGTGCATCAGATCGCACCGCTGCTATTTGCAACATATGTCTCAAGCGTATCTCGCGTGGCCAAAACATCTCCCGCTTGGGTACCACATGCTTGACCAGACATATGTTGACCTGCCATGCAGTTCGTTGGCAAGCATATCTAAAAGACCCACACCAAAGAACAAAGAGGATCTCTCCTTGCTCCTCATCAGCTGAGATTTCCAACCCCACTAGACCTTCAGTCCTCTCTGAGACCTGCAGTGAGAGGAATGAAGGTGTAGAATTAGGTGTGTCACAGCCAAGTACTTGTGGGCAATCTGCTTTTGGTACACCGACGCCAGATTGTACCAGGCAAATTTCCCTGCCCCAGCTGCTGCACCGCCGAAAGAAGTTTGCTCCCAGCCATCCACATGCCCAGCGGTTGAATGCTAGCTTGGCAAAATTGCTAGCACTTCAACTGCTGCCTTTTCAGTTGGTAGACTCTGCCCCCTTCCGTGAGTTTGTGGAATGTGCGGTTCCTCAGTGGCAGGTACCCAAACGCCACTTTTTCTCACGGAAGGCGATTCCAGCTCTCTACCGGCATGTGGAAGGCAATGTCCATGCCTCGCTGGACAGGGCGGTCAGCGGTAAGGTGCATATTACCGCTGACTCATGGTCCAGCAGGCATGGACAGGGACGTTACTTAAGTTTCACGGCGCATTGGGTGACTCTGCTGGCAGCTGGGAAGGATGCAGGACAAGGTGCAGTAGTGTTGGAGGTTGTTCCGCCACCACGCCTCCAAAATGCTGATTGTGACACACCTCTCTCCTCCACCCCCTCCTCTTCTTCTTCCTCCATGGCCTCTTCCTCGGAACCAGCGGTGCTCCGTAGGCGTTCAAGGGGCTACGCAAGTACGCAGGCCAAAAGATGCCATGCGGTGCTTGAGCTGGTGTGCTTGGGGGACAGGAGCCACACTGGGGCAGAGGTTCTGTCAGCTCTGCAGGGGCAGGTTCAGAGGTGGTTGACGCCACGCCAACTTAAGGCAGGAATGGTGGTTTGCGACAATGGCACCAACCTCCTCTCTGCCCTCCGACAGGGACAACTGACCCATGTGCCCTGTTTGGCTCACGTCCTTAACTTGGTGGTGCAGCGGTTCTTGGGCAGGTACCCGGGCTTACAGGATGTCCTGAGGCAGGCCAGGAAAGTCTGTGTGCATTTCCGCCGGTCATATAATGCCAGTGCTCGGCTGACGGACCTCCAAAAGGAGTTTAACCTGCCCAAGAACCGCCTAATCTGTGACATGCCCACCAGGTGGAACTCGACATTGGCCATGCTGCAGCGGCTGCACACGCAGCAGAGGGCCATAAATGAGTACCTGTGCGACTATGGCACCAGGACAGGGTCAGGGGACCTTGGTTTTTTTTCCCCACGCCAGTGGGCCATGATCAGGGATGCATGCACTGTCCTGTCACCATTCGAGGAGGCCACGAGGATGGTGAGCACTGACAGTGCATGCATCAGTGACACTGTCCCCCTTGTCCACCTGTTGGAGCACACGCTGCGTGGAATAATGGACAGGGCACTTGAGGCAGAACAGAGGCAGGAAGAGGAGGACTTCCTTAGCTCTCAAGGCCCCCTTTATCCAGACAGTGTTCCTGCGTGCCCGCCGATCACACAGGAAGAGGACGAGGAGGAGGAGGAGGAGGAGGAGGAAGATTGTGTCAGTATGGAGGTGGAGCCTGGCACTCAGCATCAGCAGTCTTTAAGGGATCAGTCCCAAGGAACACATGGACTTGTACGTGGCTGGGAGGAGGTGGCTGCGGACGTTGTTGTCCTTAGTGACCCAGAGGACTCCGGACCGAATGCCTCAGCAAACCTACGCTGCATGGCCTCCCTGATCCTGCAAAGCCTGCGTAAGGATCCTCGTATTCGTGGTATCAAGGAGAAGGACCAATACTGGCTGGCAACCCTCCTTGATCCACGTTACAAGGGTAAGGTTGCGGACCTTATCTTGCCATCGCAGAGGGAGCAGAGGATGAAACATCTTCGGGAGGCCTTGCAGAAAGGTCTGTGCAACGCGTTCCCAGAGACTGGGAGGTTACAAACTCCTGTTTCTGGACAACGTGTTGCTGAGGCTTCGGTCAGTCAAAGAAGGAGCGGTGGAGAAGGTGGCCGTCTGACCGATGCGTTCAGACAATTTTTTGGTCCGCAGCCCCAAGGTATGATCGGTTCCAGCAACCATCGCCAGCGTCTGTTTTACATGGTGCAGGAATACCTAGGGGCAAGATCAGACTTGGACACCTTTCCCACCGAAAATCCTCTGGGTTACTGGGTCTTGAGGATGGATCACTGGCCAGAGCTTGCACAGTATGCAATTGAGCTACTGGCCTGTCCTGCATCCAGCGTTCTTTCGGAACGCACATTCAGTGCTGCTGGAGGCGTGGTAACCGATCACAGGGTGCGTCTGTCCACTGACTCGGTCGATCGGCTGACCTTCATAAAAATGAATCAGTCTTGGATCACCACCAGCTACCAAGCACCTGATGCTGATGTAACTGAATAATTTTTTTCAGATCCCTTCAAAGACTGCCTATGCTGATGCTGAGTGACTATCCCTGAGTAATTATCCTCTTCCTCCTCAATCATCACGCTGATAGCTTGTAAGAACATTTTTGGTTCTGGGCGCCACCACCAGTGCCTAAGGCACAATTTTTCAGCCCCTGTATAACAGGGGCGTGTAATTACAATTTTTGATGTAATACTTTGCAGCAGGGCTCGTTCCTGCATTCCAACTAGAGTGTCTGTGAGGGGTTGCAGTGTTGTGGCACCAGCACCAGTGCCTAAGGCCCAATTTTTCTGCCCCTGTCTAACAGGGGCGTGTAATTACAATTTTTGATGCAATACTTTGCAGCAGGGCTCGTTCCTGCGTTCCAACTAGAGTGTCTGTGAGGGGTTGCAGTGTTGTGGCACCAGCACCAGTGCCTAAGGCCTAATTTTTCAGCTCCTGTTCAACAGGGGCATGTAATTACAATTCTTGATCTAATATTTCACAGCAGGGCCCTGTGAGGGCTTACAGTGTTTTGGCCACAGCAACACCTAAGGCCCAAATTTCTGCTGAGTATATAGGGCAGGACCCTACTTTCAAACATCTAACTTACAAACGACTCCTACTTGCAAACGGAAGGAGACAACAGGAAGTGAGATGAAATCTACCCCTAGGAAGGGAAATTCTCTCATGTAAGAGTTAATATGGGAAAACAATTTCTCCTTTCCACTGATGCTTTCCAATCCTTGTTCCACAAAAAAACCCAAATTTTCAAAAAACATTTTTCATTGGGACAAAAAAGTGAGGTGAAATCTTCTGAAGAGGAGGAAAGACGCAAAACAAATGTCACAGGGGTGATAACCCTTCCCTATGTTTTCCAAAAAGCTTAGAAAAGATTTTTTGGCTGGAGCTAAACACGTTAAAAATGTTCAAAATTACAAAGAGATTCTACTTAACAACAAACCTACAGTCCCTGTCTTGTTTGCACCGCCTGTATACTGCTGTTCAGAGTATATAGGGACCTTTCCTTATTTTAATTTGGATGCGGGGTTCCCCTTAATATCCATACAAGACCCAAAGGGCCTGGTAATGGACTGGGGGGTACCCATGCCGTTTGTCTCACTGATTTTCATCCATATTGCCAGGACCCGACATGACATTAAACCCGCAAGCAGTTTTAAATGAGATTTTTTCCTTTAAAAATGACATTTGGTGCAGGGACTGTTCTAAACATGGGAAACACGCGTCACTTTACAGGCATACTATAGACACCCCCCAGGTACGATATTTAAAGGAATATTTCACTTTTTTTTTTTTACTTTAAGCATCATTAAAATCACTGCTCCCGAAAAAACGGCCGTTTTTAAAAGTTTTTTTTGCATTGATACATGTCCCCTGGGGTAGGACCCGGGTCCCCACACCCTTTTTAGGACAATACCATGCAAATTAGCCTTTAAAATGAGCACTTTTGATTTCGAACGTTCGAGTCCCATAGACGTCAATGGGGTTCTAACGTTCGTGCGAACTTGCGGTCCGTTCGCGGGTTCTGGTGCGAAACGAACCGGGGGGTGTTCGGCTCATCCCTAATTCAGATTAAAAAAACATTGAACTAAAGGCTGTAATGTAACAAAATAGGTAAAAAGCCAAGGGGGTGAATACTTTTGCAAGGCACTGTAATCTGAATCCTATTCTGGACAAATTTAAATAAAAGAGTTTGGCCTGGTCTAAGTTGCCTTTATCACCTTATAAAGATGATCTGGGCTCCCCAACTGTTGTATGTGCTACATAACTCACCCATATGGATTCCTTAAAATGGTTTAAGAAAATAAACTTCTGGTTCCGAAAGTTATTGTGGAAAGGAAAAAGCCCTAGGATCAAACTTTCTATTCTTCAGCGTACTAAGGAAGGGGGGAGCCTAGCGGTACTGCAGCCGAGAATGTATTTTATAGCTTCTCAACTGCAACACTTTGCTGGATGGGGGACGATAGATTGGAGAGACCCCATACAGGCTGTGCTTTTGAGTCACTGCTCGTATTATAATCTCATAGCCCAGTTAGAATCGGGATCATTTGTGTGTATTCAGTCTAGACCAACACTGGTTGTTATGAATAAAATATGGCAAGAAATTAAACTCATAATGAAATATGAAGGGGTGTCTGAATTTTCACCAATTTGGGGGAATAGGTACTATGAAGAGTTATGTAAAGTGGAAGGGTTTGAGCATTGGCGTTCTAAAGGAATACAATATATTTTACAGCTTTATGCTCAAAATGTTATGCGTTCATTTCAGGAGTTACAGGAGTCGTATCAACTACATCATAATAACTTTTATAAATATTTACAACTACGACATGCAGCTATCTCACAGTTTAAAGGTGTCGGGATGAATCTCACAGTTTAAAGGTGTCGGGCTAAGGAAAAAAAGAAAGGTCTAATTACATTAGCTTATAGTCAACTTATGATGCAGTATCAAGATTTTAAAGATACTCAAGGTAGAAAGGGTTGGGAGATAGACCTGGGGGATATAACAGAAGATGAATGGCAAAATATTCTGAAGAGGGCCCCATTGGTATCCATATCACATACACAATGCCTATCTCAATTTTTTAATATATATAGGACATATAGGACGCCGGAAAAGTTATATAAGTGGAGGCGGAGGGAAACCCCGGATTGTCCGAGGTGTAAGCAGGCCCCGGCTGACCTGATCCATATGTTGTGGAACTGCTCCAAGTTGGTCAGATATTGGCGAGAGGTGGTATCCACAATTAATGGAGCTTACAAAACCCATATAGAAGTGGAAGCAAAGACTTGTCTACTGGGCTATGTTAATAAAGAGCTATATCCATGGGACAAGTTAATACCAATTGATAGATTACTATTTATAGCTCGTAAGATAATTGCTACAAAATGGATGTCTCCTAATAGACCAGTATTCGAGGAATGACGCTCTCAGGTAAATGTGAAATATTAATGGAACAACAGGTGTACAAGAACAGGGGCAGAATAGATATATTAGTCAAGTTATGGGGACCCTGGGTAACAGCTCCAGGATTGGCCTTTTTCTCTTTAGCTTCCCCTAGAACATCATAGAAATGATCTAGGTTATAACAGGTGGGCAAATACGGGCTGGACAGGATGCTCTACAGTTTATGGGAGGACTGATGGTGATGGTAGGGAGGGGTGGAGGAGGGGGGGGATGTGGGGGTCCCCCTTTTTTTTATATATATTTTATTAGTTGTTTTTTGTTTTTTTTTCCCTCTTTGTGTGCCGTTTGTTTGTTGGTTGGTTTGTATGATTGTTTGGTTGTTTGTTTGTTCTGTTAGGGATGTTAAATTGGTATTCTGGTGATTATCTGTAACTAGAGAGAGGTATTGTAAAGAAATAATGTGTATAATTTGCAGATTTGATTTGGTGATCTGTTGTAATGTTTGAAAACTTTAATAAATAATGAAGATTTAAAAAAAAAAAACACTTACAAGATGATAGAAGATGCATGCTCGTCAAAGTAAAGTGCATTCCTGGCATTCCACATGGTTCTGCGGGTCCCACCGCTTTTCCAGATAGCTGGAAAGGATTGCGCAGCTGGCTGGAATGGATCACAGTGTTTCTCCAGGAGCAAAGGAACCAAGCAGCTCCACACTGACCAGCATGGACCGTGGAACAGGAAGTGATGTCACCGGCGTATGATTGGACCTAGGCAGGGCTGAAATCTTGTCAATCAGGGCTGCAGCCCTGATTGACAAGATTCCAGCCCTGTTTATGTCCAAGCAGACACCGGTGACATAACTTCCTGTTCCGCAGTCCATGATGGTCAGTGTGGAGCTGCTTGGTTCCTTTACTCCAGGTCGGTGCCTCCCCCTCCCTGTTTTTTCCTTACAGGTCTTGCAGAGTTCTGGACACACTTTGAAGGATGGCTGCCTTCCTTTTTAACCCTTAATATCCCTTTCTATGGATACATCACCATCCAGCTATTACAGCCACAGACTGTACCCCTAAGGATTACTCCATCTGGAGCACCAGATAAACACTAACTATACTGCTAACATAGACTTTAACAGTGTTCCGCGTCTTTTGAATTCGCCACAAACACCGCATAATGTTCGTTGTTCGCCGAACGGCTGAACAACCGAAGTTCGGCCCGAACTTGTGTTCAGGCTGAACCGTTCACCCATCCCTAGTCCTCACTGACGTCTTCCTCCACGTGCGGCGGCACCATCTTGCCTCCAGACGTGTTGTTATGGGAAGAGGCCCTGGTTTCTGAAGATGTCAGAGATATCTCTCCCTTTGTAGGCAGCCGAAGAATGACGGGATCTGGTGTGCGGTGTGCAGTGGTTCTTTTTGTGCATTCTGCTGTGAACGTCATGCAGAGAGATGGGTGTAAGGCTGCTGAACCATCGGAGCTCCTTCTCTAAGCTGCCATCTCCGCCGCGCACCAAGCCACGCCCCCATTTTAATTAATTTTAATATAGTTTGGGGTAATAACTAAATACAGATTCAACAAGAAGCAATCATGAAGATCAACAGCAACAAAATAGAAGATTGTTTTACTAAATGCTAAAGCCAGAGTATTATAGGATATAGATTGAGCTAATGCGGTTTTAATTGAAATTTACACGACTCTGTGAACTACTGTCATAAATTCAACTTTATTAAATTTAACTCTTTTTTGGCCTGTTACACAATAATTTCTGAGCAACACCAGACAGCAAGGGAAATCAATTGTGATCTTCTAGTGTTACGTTGGAAACATTGCAATCATTCTCATCTAATAAAGTCCTCTCAGTTATTTAGCCTATGCTTAGATGTTTAGTATATAGTGTAACAAGCGCGCATCTTAACCCAGTGTATGCTATACAGTATATGTGATCCTAATAGTTCTGACTACTATTAGTGTGATAATAAAAAATAAATATATATAAACACACACTGAAAGATTTTTTCATGTGAAACTCATGTGAAAAGATTACCAAAAATCATATGAAAAGATTACTAAAAATCACCTATATAATTTATAGAATTAAACATGAATCACCATACTCCAAATAAAATTGTGAACGTAAATATAGTGTCACTAGCCACAATGTTGCAAAAAAAAAAAAAAAAAAATTTAATCAGCAACAATGTAGCAACCACTCTACATATCAAGTTAGTGCTAAAAAGAACAGTTTATCAGTGAGAGCTTCTCCTCCCTGAATATCCTGTATATAAGAATAGTTAAATATTAATCAGTCCCCATAGAGATATATTAGGATGATGTTGACACAAATCTTCTACTGGAAAACACAAGGATGATCTTCCCTCTCAGAGGTATAGTAGAAAAAGCCGCTTACCGGATCAGATGGATCCCAGGTTAATGAGATCAGATAGGCATGTTGCATTAGCCTGCCGGCTTCTTTTATTGCCACCTGGATGTCGATCGTGGGAGACTTCCTCATCCACTTTGCCCTCATCCACTTCACCCAATCTGTACACACAGGCACCCTCTGTTTGGTATAGCGGATTTTCACAGCTCCACAAGATTTTAAATCTTTGGTTCATCCATAGGACAAAAAAGGCACCTCAGTGGGAAAAAAGCGGAAGGGACTCCATAGTGCAGATGTGTATTATAAATTTATTAAAAAACTTTTCACAGTCACTTCAAAAATTCACTGCAAATGGTCACAGCAACGATACACAACACACCAGGAACTGCAAATCAACAACTTCCAAGCGCACAGCAAATGGGAACCAGATAAAATACAGCTAAAAATTAGCAGACATGCAGTGCGGGAGCAAACCGACTGACTGCATGGGGAAAAAAACAAAAAAACGTGATGGCGTCACAGCCTCTAGCTCCAACCCGACGCGTTTCCCCTAAACAGGCTTCCGCTGGGAACAGAGACATGTCTCCGTTCCCAGTGGAAGCCTGTTTAGGGAAAACGCGTTGGGTGGAGCTAGAGTCTGTGACGCCATCACGTTTTTTCTGTTTTTTCCCCATGCAGTCAGTCAGTTTGCTCCCGCACTGCATGTTCTGCAGTGAGCTTCCTTCCTACTGTATTGGGGCCCCCCCAGGGTGGCAGAAAACAAGATATATATGTCACCAGCATACCAAGAAATTATAAGGATCCAAAGCAGTGGGAGAACTATCAGGGTTGCAAAGGTTGTCTTGCCTCCGGGCCCTGGTGTTCTGCCACTGTGGGGTTTCCCAGCCTCCTCTTGCTGTCCTGCCCCTGCTATTGACTGCTCTGGTCTGGCATCTCTTGGAATTTACAGGCTGGTTCTCCTGTTCTAAGGATGGGAGAAATCAGTCTGTTTTTTTCAGTAACTGAGAGTCCTGGTGGAGTCCTTCCTGCAACTCGCTCTTCTCCCTGCCAATGAGGATGCAGGGGAAGGAGCAGATCGGGCGGCCGTGGTTGTGTGAGCAGTGTCAGCAAGCAGAGGGAGGGGGGAGGAATCACCCGCAGGAGCTGACTGGAGACTCTCTCCCTCTTAGACATTGATTTTTTGTAAAAAAAAAAAAAAAAAATTATTGGGGGGGGCACATGGTGGGGCACAGCATAATGTTGGGGGAGTCAGGGCCCCCTCTGGCCCCCCTAGGGACGCCATTGCTATTCCATACCTCAAACGGGGACTGCAATCAATGGAGTAGAGCATACTTGGCTTGCCTATTTATTTGGCTCAGTATCTGGAATTACAAGGAGTATCTACAGTATTTAAAATGAAGGTTCTAATATCTATATAAAACAGAAGTATCTGTTGCATACATTTGATATGCATGGAAGCCACACACTTCTCTTAAAAGAGAAGTATGGAAAAAAAAACATTTATTCTCACCATCTGTCCCCTGCTGGCTCTGCAGTGAGAACTAAGTGATCAAACACTGCTGATCGCTCCATTCTCCCCTCCGTTCTGACTAGAGAACTTTAACTGTCAGTCATCGGCTATCTGCTCTGCTCCTCCAGCCCTCACTGGAGCACTGGGCTGTAGAGGGGGCAGAAGGGGCTCACTCAGGCTTTCATCAGATTGCTGAGAGGTTGAGCCAGGTGCCAGTCTAGACATCTGGATCCATCCTGACTGTAAAGGGACATTAGGTGACAGCGGACTTTAGCCCATTGTAGGCTGAAAATGGGTCACAGGAGGGCAGTCCTGTGACCTACAGAAGAAGTATAGTCAAAATAGCTTTGTCTTGACAAGGTCTTGACAAAGCGCATGCATGCAAAACCCATCATCACAGCAACATTTCCTGTTTGCGTTCCATGCTGACTAGAGTGGAATCCAACTTTGGTCCTGGACTTCCGATTTCGTGGCTACGGTGATTTCACCCAAGAGACCCAACGGATCCCGGCCCAGCTCCTGAACGGCTGTGTCCCAAGCACAGTGTTGCACTGCACCACGCCAAGAGACATCCCTTCCATCTCTTGGTTACCGGACCTAGCGGAGAATAGTCCACCCACACCTACTATCACCAATATATTATTGTACAGGTTTTTATTACTTTAATCTGTTAACAAGATCAATACAGCCATATATAATTAAGCCTTCACACTTGGCTCATCTTGCCATACTTTTATGGTCCTATGTACAGTATTTCAATCCAGTAAACGCTGTCAATTTTGTGTTTTTAATGGCTATCTTACTGTTGTACATTCCCTGACGACTGCAACTGATTGATTCTTGAGCAATGCACAGGGTGTGTCTTTACGGGGTCCAGCACTTAGGACATATTGTTGTTTTTTTCTGTCAAACCTGCCTGCTTGCTTTTCTGGGGAAAAAGTAGAGTAGTAACTGTTGGCATGTTTTGCTGTGAATGACAGCAATGGGCCATTAATCATAGCAACATAAGCCACAGGCTACTATTGTAGTGTCTCTCCCCATCATAGCAGGAAGGTGGGCCTGGGCAGTGTTAGAGGAGGATATACCAGCCCAGCTCTGTTGCAGAGTGTCACTTGTTAGCTGTGTTCTTAAACATAGCAAAGTTTGGGTACTAATACTAATACTAATGGGGCTCTGCTGAGTGTCACCCATTATCCCTGTTATAATAAAATGTACTCTGTATGTAGAATCAAACAATGATTGAAACAAAGATCAAACAATGTGTGATATGTGTAAATAACACTAAATGAAGCAGGACAAATTCAGAAGTTACTGGCTTTATTCAATATACAGTTCCTATTATTTAATAAGAAATCAATGCCTGATCTATGTCTGCATAATGACTGTCACAGACATCTCATGTCTCCCGGAAGGTGCGGGAGACTCCTGCATTTCTACAGCGGCTCCCGCACACTGGCAAGTGCCTCCCGATCTCCCGGGAATGATCGTTGTGGCGGGGATCAGCTGTGTTCATGATCTCCTTTGTATAGATTTTTAGCTGACAGCCGCTTCTCATTCTCTCCCTCCCATGGCGGATGGCTAAAAAGCTATACAGGGATTTTTAATAATGCTTAAAGTGAAAAAATAAAAGTGAAATATTCCTTTAAATATCATACCTGGTGGGTGACTATAGTATGCCTGTAAAGTGGCATGTGTTTCCCGTCCCTGCACAAAATGACATTTCTAAAGGAATAAAAGTCATTTAAAACTGCTTGCGGTTGTAATGTAATGCCGGGTCCCGGCAATATGGATGAAAATTATTGATAAAAACGGCATGGGTACCCCCCCCCCAGCCCATTACCAGGCCCTTAGGGTCTTGTATAGTTATTAAGGGGAACCCTGCACCCAAATTAAAAAAAGAAAAGGTGTGGGGCCCCCAGGCCCTATATACTCTGAACAGCAGTATACAGGCAGTCCAAACAAGACAGGGACTGTAGGTTTGTTCTTATGTTGAATCTGTTTATAATTTGGAACAGGTACATTTTGTAAGTGTAGCTCCAGCCAAAATAATCAATTTTTAAGCTTTTTGGATAGCATAGGGAAGGGTCATCACCCCTGTAACATTTGTTTTGCTGTTTGTGTCCCTGTTCAGAAGATTTCACCTCCCTTTCTGTCCCAATGACAATTGGATATTGAAAATTTGGGGTTATTAGGGAAACAAGGATTGGTGATAAAGCATCAGTGGAGAAACCTTTTTCCCATATAACTGTTATGCCCTGTACACACGATAGGATTTTCCGACAAAAAAATCCAAGTTTTTTTTCCGACGGATGTTGGCTCAGACTTGTATTGCATACACACGGTCACACAAAGTTGGTCAGAAATTCCGAACGACAAGAATGCGGTGACGTACAACACGTACGATGAGCCGAGAAAAATGAAGTTCAATAGCCAGTGCTGCTCTTCTACTTGATTCCGAGCATGCGTGGAACTTTGTGCGTCAGAATTGTATACACATGATCGTAATTTCCAGCAACGGATTTTGTTGTCGGAAAATTTGAGAACCAGCTCTCAAATTTTGTGGGACGGAAATTCTGATGGAAAATGTCTGATGGAGCCTACACACGGTCAGAATTTCTGACAACAAGCTCCTATCAAACATTTTCCGTCGGAAAATTCTATCGTGTATGCGGGGCATTACAGGAGAGAATTTTCCTTCCTAGGGGTAGATTTCCTTTCACTTCCTGTTGTCTCCCTCCATTTGTAAGTAGGAGTCATTTGTAAGTCGGATGTTTGAAAGTAGGGGACCGCCTGTATAAACTATACGGCCTGCCCTATATACTCTGCAGAAAATTGGGCCTTAGGTGTTGGTGGTACCAGAACACTGTAAACCCTCACAGTTACTCTTGGTGGGCGCTGGAATGGGCCCTGCTGTGAAATATTATATCAAGAATTGTAATTACATGCCCCTGTTGAACAGGGGCAGAAAAATTGACCCTTTGGTGGTGGTGTGGTGGTGGTGCCACAACACTGTAAGCCCTCACAGTTATTCTTGGTGGGCGCATGAATGGGCCCTGCTGTGAAATATTAGATCAAAAATTGTAATTACACGCCCCTGTAGAAAGGGGCAGAAAAATTGGGTCTTAGGCACTGGTAGTGGTGCCACAACACTGCAACCCCTCATAGATATTCTAGTTGAGTGCAAGAACAAGCCCTGCTGCAAAATAGTGCAGCAAAAATTATAGATAATTATAGTTCTTAGAAGCTATCAACATGAACATTGAGGAGGAATAGGATAGTCACTCAACATAACAGGATAGTCACTCAGCATAGGGAGTCTTCAAGGGATCTCACATTCATAGAAAACTTAATCGGTTACATCAGCATCAGGTGCTTGGTAGCTGGTGATCTAAGACTGATTCATTTTTATGAAGGTGAGCCGATCAACTGAGTCTGTGGACAGGCGCACTCTGTGATCGGTTACAAAGCCTCCAGCAGCACTGAATGTGCATTCGGAAAGAATGCTGGTTGCAGGACAGGCCAGTAGCTCAATTGCATATTGTGCAAGCTCTGGCCAGTGATCCATCCTCAAGACCCTGTAACTCAGTGGATTTTCGATTGGAAAGGTCTCCAAGTCTGATCTTGCCCCTAGGTATTCCTGCACCATGTAAATCAGACACTGGCGATGGTTGCTGGAACTGATCAGACCTTTGGGCTAAAGAATTGTCTGAACACATCGGTCAGACAGCCACCTTCTCCACCGCTCCTTCTGTGACTGACCGAAGCTTCAGCAACATGTTGTCCAAGAGGACCAGGAAATTGTAACCTCCCAGGCTCAGGAAACGTATTGCACAAACCTTTCTGCAAGGCCTCCAGAATTTGTTTCATCCTCTACTCCCTCTGCGAAGGCTGGATAAGTTCCGCAACCTTACCCTTGCAACGTGGATCAAGAAGGGTTGCCAGCCAGTAATGATCCCTTTCCTTGATGCCATGAATCCAAAGGTCCTTTCGTGGGCTTTGCAGGATCAGGGAGGCCATGCAGGGAAGGTTTGCTGAGACATTAAATCCGGAGTCCTCTGGGTCACTAAGGATGACATGATCCAAAGCCACCTCCTCCCAGCCACGTACAAGTCCATGGGTTTCTGGGGACTGAAAATGATCAATTGAAGACTGCTGCTGATGCTGAGTGCTGGGCTCCACCTCCATGCTGACACAATCCTCCTCCACCTCCTCTTCCTGTGTGATCGGTGGGCCCGCAGGAATACTGTCTGGATAAAGGGGGCCTTGAGGGGTAAGGAAGTCCTCCTCTTCCTCCCGCTGTTCTGCCTCAAGTGCCCTGTCTATTATTCCATGAAGCATGTGCTCCAACAGGAAGACAAGAGGGACAGTATCACTGATGCATGCACTGTCACTGCTCACCATCCTCGTGGCCTCCTCAAATGGTGACAGGACAGTGCATGCATCCTTGATCAGTAGCCACTGGCATGGCAAAAAAAGCCAAGCTCCCCTGACCCTGTCCTGGTGCCATACTCACACAGGTACTCATTGATGGCCCTCTGCTGCATGTGCAGCCGCTGCAGCATTGCCAACATTGAGTTCCACCTGGTGAGCATGTCACAAATGAGGCGGTTGTTGGGCAGGTTGCATTCCTTTTGAAGGTCAGCCAACTGAGCACTGGCATTATATGACCGGCGGAAATGCCCACAGACTTTTCTGGCCTGCCTCAGGAGATCCTGTAAGCTCAGGTACCTGCACAAGAACCGCTGCACCACCAAATTAAGGACATGAGCCAAACAGGGAACATGGGTCAAGTGTCCCTGTCAGAGGGCGGAGAGGAGGTTGGTGCCATTGTCGCAAACCACTATTCCTGGCTGAAACTGGTGTGGCGTCCACCACCTCTGAGTCTGCCCCTGCAGAGCTGCCAGAATCTCTGCCCCAGTGTGGCTCCTGTCCCCTAAGCAGACCAACTCAAGCACTGCATGGCATCTTTTTGCCTGAATGCTTGCATAGCCCCTTGAATGCCTATGGAGAACTGATAGTTCCAAGGACAAATCTGCAGAGGAAGAGGCCATAGAGGAAGAAGAAGAGGAGGGGGTGGAGGAGAGAGGTGTGGCAGAATCACCACTACTAGCATTTTGGAGGCATGGTGGCGGAACAAGCTCCAACAATACTGCACCCTGTCCTGCATCCTTCCCAGCTGCCAACAGACTTACCCAGTGAGCCGTGAAAGAAAGGTAATGTATCTGTCCATGCCTCTCAGCAGCAGTTGGAGTGCTAGCAATTTAGCCAAGCTAGCATTCAGCCGCTGAGCATGTGGATGGTTGGGACCGAATTTCTTTTGACGGTTTAGCAACTGAGGTAGGGAAATTTGCCCACTACAATCGGATGTTGGTGTAGTGATAGGAGATTGCCCACAAGTACTTGGCACACCTAATTCTACACCTTCATTCCTCTCAGTGCAGGTTTCCGAGAGGACTGAAGGTATAGTGGAGTTGGAGATCCCAGCTGATGAGGAGCAAGGAGATATCCGTCTTGTTCTTTGGTGTGAGTCTTTTAAGTTCTGTTGCCAACGGACTGCATGGGAGGTTGACATATGTCTGGTCAAGCATGTGGTGCTCAATAGGGATGAGCTTCAAGTTCGAGTCGAACCCATGTTCGACTGGAACATCGCATGTTCGACCGTTCGTCGAATTGCGAACGATGTGGGTCGTTCGAGCCAAAATTCACTGCGGCATCACAGTACATGTCTGGCTGATGATTGACCAAGCATGCACTATGACCCGCATGCTTTGCCAATCACAGCGCCGTCTGTACAGAGAGCCGTAATTGGCCAAAGCCATGGTGGCTTTGGCCAATTATGGCTCAGGGGGTTTAGTACATGCCCCACACTATATAAGGCTGCCTACACATCAGCCCTGTGTAGTGTCTTCCAGTGTTGAGAGAGATAGAGAGAGAAAGAGACAGAGTAGACAGGTGAGTCAGTTAGCTGCACTTGCAGTGTATTGTGTATATATATGCATCCTAGGTGTTGTGTGTATATATATATATATATATATATATATATATACACACACACACACACTGTATTCAGTTTAGCTAGATCCGTTATTTTCTTCCTACTGACAGGTGTTCTTACAGTATTTACAGTTACCTGAAGAAAATTGCTGGTGTTCTTCTGATCCTATTATTCCTATTAGCTACAGTATTTACAGTTAGTGTAGTGCATCCTCTGCACAGTGTGCACCTAAAGCTACCTGAAGAAAATTGGTGGTGTTCTTCTTATCCAATTAGTACCACAGGCAGCTGCAGTATTTACAAGTTACTGTAGTGCGTCCTCTGCACAGTGTGCACCTAAAGCTACCTGAAGAAAATTGGTGGTGTTCTTCTGATCCTATTAGTACCACAGGCAGGCAGCTGCAGTATTTACAGTTTGTGTACTGCGTCCCCTGCACAGTGTGCACCTAAAGCTACCTGAAGAAAATTGCTGTTGTTCTGCTCCTATTAATACCACACGCAGGCAGCTATAGTATTTACAGTTAGTGTACTGTGTCCTCTGCACAGTGTGCACCTAAAGCTACCTGAAGAAAATTGGTGGTGTTCTTCTGATCCTATTAGTACCACAGGCAGGCAGTTGATTCTGCTAGCTGCAGTATCAGTATATATATACATCCCAGCTTTGTGCAGCTAAATCTCACTGCAGGCCATTAGTATGTCTGGAAGGCCAACGAGGAGAGGCAGACAGTCACAAGCCAATAAAAGAGGGCAAGCAGGCTCTGTGTCTAGAGGCAACAGTGCTGGTCGTGGAGATGGTGCATCCTCATCAGCACGTGGCCCTGGGACACGCTTGTCCTTTTTTTGGCAGCTGGCAGTGTTGAGCCGCAACATGTGGAAGACTTGGTAGAGTGGATGACCAAGCCGTCCTCATCCTCCTCATCCTCTCTCACCCAGGCTCAGGGTACTTTGTCTGGCAAAGCAGTTGCCAACGCGGCCTCTTCCCTCAGCTCAATGGCATCAGTCACTCCTTCCCTAGCCCCACCATGTCCTCCTGAGGAGTCCCCCGAACTGTTTGACCACAGTGTTGGGTACATGCTCCAGGAGGATGCCCAGCGTTTGGAAGGCTCCGATGATGGTACCCAGCTATAGGAAGGCAGTAACGTGAGCCCAGAGAGAGGGGGTGCCCAAGAAGGACAGCAATCTGGCAGTCATGTTCCCCCAGCTGCAGCATACTGCCAGCTTTGCTCCAGTGATGAGGAAGGAGGGGATGATGAGGTCACTGACTCCACGTGGGTGCCTGATAGGAGAGAGGAGGAGGAGGCACATCTCCAACAAGGCAGGATGCGCTCCAGGGGCCAGCTTAAGGGCAGCACACCGACTGCATTACACCGCAGAGCTCTGCATGTGCAGGGCACTCCTATTGTGGGCTTTTTTAAGACGAGTGCATCAGAATCCACAGCTGCTATTTTCAACATATGTCTCAAGCGTATCTCGCGTGGCCAAAACATCACCCACTTGGGCACCACATGCTTGACCAGACGTATGTTGACCTGCCATGCAGTTCATTTGCAAGTGTACCTAAAAGACCCACACCAAAGAACAAAGCTGACCTCTCCTTGCTCCTCATCAGCTGGGTTCTCCAACCCCACTATACCTTCAGTCCTCTCTGAAACCTGCACTGAGAGGAATGAAGGTGTAGAATTAGGTGTGTCACAGCCAAGTACTTGAGGGCAATCTGCTATCGGTACACCGACGTCAGATTGTACCAGGCAAATTTCCCTGCCCCAGCTGCTGCACCGCCAAAAGAAGTTCACTCCCAGCCATCCACATGCCCAACTGTTGAATGCTAGCTTGGCTAAATTGCTAGCACTTCAACTGCTGCCTTTTCAGTTGGTAGACTCTGCCCCCTTCCGTGAGTTTGTGGAATGTGCGGTTCCTCAGTGGCAGGTTCCCGAACGCCACTTTTTCTCATGGAAGGCAATTCCAGGTCTCTACCGGCATGTGGAAGGCAATGTCTTGGCCTCGTTGGACAAGGTGGTCAGCGGTAAGGTGCATATTACCGCTGACTCATGGTCCAGCAGGCATGGACAGGGACCTATCTTTCACCACGCACTGGGTGACTCTTCTGGCACCTGGGAAGGATGCAGGACAGGGTGCAGTAGTGTTGGAGGTTGTTCCGCCACCATGCCTCCAAAATTCTACTAGTGGTAAATCAGCCACACCTCTCTCCTCCACCCCCTCCTCTTCTTCTTCCTCTATGGCCTCTTCCTGTGCTGATTTGTCCTCAGAACCAGCGGTGCTCCATAGGTGTTCAAGGAGCTATGCAAGCACGCACCCAAAAAGATGTCATGCGGTGCTTGAGCTGGTGTGCTTGGGGGACAGGAGCCACACTGGGGCCGAGATTCTGTCAGCTCTGCAGGGGCAGATTCATAAGTGGTTGACGCCACACCAGCTTAAGGCAGCTATGGTGGTTTGCGACAATGGCACCAATGTGCCATTGTCGCCATGTGCCATGTGCCCTGTTTGGCTCACATCCTTAACTTGGTGGTGCAGCGGTTCTTGGGCAAGTACCCGGGCTTACAGGATGTCCTGAGGCAGGCCAGGAAAGTGTGTGCATTTCTGCAGGTCATATAATGCCAGTGCTCGGCTGGCTGACCTCCAAAAGGAATTTAACCTGCCCAAGAACTGCCTAATCTGTGACATGCCCACCAGGTGGAACTCAACGTTGGCCATGCTGCAGCGGCTGCACTTGCAGCAGAGGGCCATCAATGAGTTTCTATGCGACTATGGCACCAGGACAGGGTCAGGGGACCTTGCTTTTTTTCCCCACGCCAGTGGGCTATGATCAGGGATGCATGCACTCTCCTGTCACCATTTGAGGAGGCCACGAGGATGGTGAGCAGTGACAGTGCATGCCTCAGTGACACTGTCCCCCTTGTCCACCTGTTGGAGCACACGCTGCGTGGAATAATGGACAGGGCACTTGAGGTAGAACAGAGGGAGGAAAAGGAGGACTTCCTTACCTCTCAAGGCCCTCTTTATCCAGACAGTGTTCCTGCATTCCCGCCGATCACACAGGAAAAGGACGAGGAGGAGGAGGATTGTTTTAGCATGGAGGTGGAGCCTGGCACTCATCATCAGCAGTCTTCAAGGGATCATTTACAGTCCGAAGAAACCCATGGACTTGTACGTAACTGGGAGGAGGTGGCTGCGGATCATGTCGTCCTTAGTGACCCAGAGGACTCTGGACTGAATGCCTCAGTAAACCTATGCTGCATGGCCTCCCTGATCCTGCAAAGCCTGCGGAAGGATCCTTGTATTCGTGGTATCAAGGGGAGGGATGATTACTGGCTGGCAACCCTCCTTGATCCATGTTACAAGGGTAAGGTTGCGGACCTTATTTTGCCATCGCAGAGGGAGCAGAGGATGAAACATCTTCTGGAAGCCTTGCAGAAAGGTTTGTGCAATGCTTTTCCAGAGTCTGGGATGTTACAATTTCCTGGTCCTCCAGGACAACGTGTTTCTGAGGCTTCGGTCAGTCACAGAAGGAGCGGTGTAGAAGGTGGTCGTCTGACCGATGCGTTCAGACAATTTTTTTAGTCCTCAGTCCCAAGGTCTGATCGGTTCCAGCAACCATCGCCAGTGTCTGATTCACATGGTGCAGGATTACCTAGGGGCAAGATCAGACTTGGACACCTTTCCCACTGAAAATCCTCTGGGTTACTGGGTCTTGAGGATGGATCACTGGCCAGAGCTTGCACAGTATGCAATTGAGCTACTGGCCTGTCCTGCATCCAGCTTTCTTTCCGAACGCACATTCAGTGCTGCTGGAGGCTTTGTAACCGATCACAGGGTGCGTCTGTCCACCGAATTGGTCAATCGGCTGACCTTCATAAAAATGAATCAGTCTTGGATCACCAACTACCAAGCACCTGATGCTGATGTAACCGATTGATTTTTTTTTAATGTGAGCTCTAGGGATGAGCTTCATGTTCAAATCGAACGCATGTTTGACTCGAACATCGCATGTTCGTTCGTTCGCCGAATTATGAACGATATGGGCCGTTTGCGCCAAATTCATGGCCCATAATTCACTGCGGCATGGCAGTGCATTGCTGGCTGATGATTGGCCAAGCATGCACTATGACCCGAATGCTTGGTCATTCACAGCGCCGTCTGTACAGAGAGCCATAATTGGCCAAAGCCAAGGTGGCTTTGGCCAATTATGGCTCAGGGGGTTTAGTACACGCCACACACTATATAAGGCCTCCTGCATGGCGGCCCTGTGTAGTGTGTTCCGGCGTTAAGAGAGAGATAGATAGACAGAGAGACAGTGTCATTTGATTTAAGTTAGATAGAGTAGGCAGTCAAGTTAACTGCACTTACAGTGTATTGCGTAATATATATATATATATATATATACACTGTATTCAGTTTAGCTAGATCCATTACTGTTATTTTCTTCCTACTACTGACAGGCAGGCAGGTGTTTTTACAGTATTTACAGTTACCTGAAGAAAATTGCTGGTGTTCTTCTGATCCTTTTAGTGCTATTAGCTACAGTATTTACAGTTAGTGTAGTGCGTCCTCTGCACAGTGTGCACCTAAAGCTACCTGAAGAAAATTAGTGGTGTTCTTCTGATCCTATTAGTACAGTACCGCAGGCAGCTGCAGTATTTACAAGTTAGTGTAGTGCGTCCTCTGCACAGTGTGTACCTAAAGCTACCTGAAGAAAATTAGTGGTGTTCTTTTGATCCTATTAATACAGTACCGCAGGCAGCTGCAGTATTTACAAGTTAGTGTAGTGCGTCCTCTGCACAGTGTGCACCTAAAGCTACCTGAAGAAAATTAGTGGCGTTCTTCTGATCCTATTAGTACAGTACCACAGGCAGCTGCAGTATTTACAAGTTAGTGTAGTGCGTCCTCTACACAGTGTGCACCTAAAGCTACCTGAAGAAAATTAATGGTGTTCTTCTGATCCTATTAGTACAGTACCACAGGCAGCTGTAGTATTTACAAGTTAGTGTAGTGCGTCCTCTGCACAGTGTGCACCTAAAGCTACCTGAAGAAAATGAGTGGTGTTCTTCTGATCCTATTAGTACAGTACCGCAGGCAGCTGCAGTATTTACAAGTTAGTTTAGTGTGTCCTCTGCACAGTGTGCACCTAAAGCTACCTAAACAAAATTAGTGGTGTTCTTCTGATCCTATTAGTACAGTACCACAGGCAGCTGTAGTATTTACAAGTTAGTTTAATGTGTCCTCTGCACTATGACCCGCATGCTTGGCCAATCACAGTTCCGTCTTAACAAAGAGCCGTAATTGGCCAAAGCCAAGGAGGCTTTGGCCAATTATGGCTCAGGGGATTTAGTACATGCCCCACACTATATAAGGCCGCCTGCATGGCGGCCCTGTGTAGTGTGTGTTCCGGCGTTGAGAGAGAGATAGATAGACAGAGAGACAGTGTCATTTGATTTAAGTTAGATAGATTAGGCAGGACAGTCAGTGAGTTAGCTGCACTTACAGTGTATTGTGTATATATATATGCATCCCAGGTGCTGGTGTTCTTTTGATCCTATTAGTACCACAGTCAGGCAGCTAGACTATTTACAGTTATGCCGCGTACACACGGTCGGACTTTCTGGCCTACTTGGTCCGGCACACTTTCTGACGGACTTTGTCCGCCAGGTGCGCCGGATTTTAAAACGGACGGACTTGCCCACACACGACCGGACTTTCCAGCGGGCTAAGTCCGCCCGTCTTTCCGACGGACTTTCGCAGGAGTTACGGAGGACTTTCAGAATGAACGGACTTGCCCACACACGGACAAGTCCGTTCATTTTGAACGTGACTCAGGTGCGATGGGACTAGAAAAGGAAGTCAATCTTGCCGCTTTTATCGGCAAGATTGACACCTTGCGAGCCCCGTCGCGGGTCATACCAGGCCCTTAGGTCTGGTATGGATTATATAGGGAAACCCCTATGCCAAAAAAACGGTGTGGGGTCCCCCCTAAAATCCATACCAGACCCCGATCCGAGCACGCAGCCTGGCCGGTCAGGAAAGGGGGTGGGGACGAGCGAGCGCCCCCGCCTCCTGAACCGTACCAGGCCGCATGCCCTCAACATGGGGGGTGGGTGCTTTGGGGGAGGGAGGCGACCTGCGGGCCCCCCCCCACCCCAAAGCATCTTGTCCCCATGTTGATGAGGACAAGGGCCTCTTCCCGACAACCCTGGCCGTTGGTTGTCGGGGTCTGCGGGCGGGGGGCTTATTGGAATCCGGGAGCCCCCTATAATAAGAGGGCCCCCAGATCCCGGCCCCCCACCCTATGTGAATGAGTATGGGGTACATGGTACCCTACCCATTCACCTAGGGAAAAAATGTAAATAATAAAACACTACACAGGTTTTTAAAATATTTTATTAAACAGCTCCGGGGAAGGATCTTCCTCCAACTTCGGGGGTCTTCTTCCGGCTTTGGGGGTCCCTCCGGTTCATCTTCTCCCGGCGTCCGGTTGGTTCTTCTCCGCTCTCTTCTCCCGGTGTTCCAGTTCTTCGGCCGGCTCCTCCACTGTCTTCAGGTAGCTCTCTTGCCAGCAGAGGTCCGGACTTCTGAGCTTCTTATAATATATTTTATATATAATATAAAATAATAAAACAATAGAATATATATATATATATATATATATATATATATATATATATATATATATATATATATATATATATATTCTATTGTTTTATTATTTTATATTATATATAAAATATATTATAAGAAGCTCAGAAGTCCGGACCTCTGCTGGCAAGAGAGCTATTCTGAAAGTGGAATTTCGTATAGAATGAATTCGAATTTAAATAGAAAAAATTAGAATAGAAAATAATAGACTAGACAAACAATAGAACAGAATAAAATATAATATATATATTTTATTCTATTCTGTTCTATTGTTTTTCTAGTCTTTTCTCTTCTACTCTATTCTAATCTTTTCTGTTCAAATTCGAATTCACTTTATAAGAAATTCAAATTTCGGAAGATGGACATATAAATATATATATATATATATTTTTTTTTTTTTTCTATGCTGGTCTATTGTTTTTCTATTCTTTTCTATTATTTTCTATTTTATTCTAATCTTTTCTATTTGAATGCAAATTCATTCTATACCAAATTTGAATTTTTGAAAAAGGTTATACAGAAACAGAATGAAATTGAATTCTAATAGAAAAGACTAGAACTATATATATATATTATATAATATTTCTTTCTATTCTGTTCTACTGTTCTATTGTTTTTATATTCTATTCTTTTCTATTAGAATTTGATTTCAATCTATTTCTATATAACCATTTTCCGAAATTCGAATTTTGTATAGAATGAATTTGAATTCAAATAGAAAAGATTAGAATATAATAGAAAATAATAGAAAAACAATAGAACAGAATAGAATAAGACATAATATATATATATATTATATTTTATTCTGTTCTGTTCTATTGTTTTTCTAGTCTATTCTTTTCTATTATTTTCTATTCAAATTCATTCTATACGAAATTCGAATTTCAGAAGCCATCTTTCGAAATTCGAATTTCGTATAGAATGAATTCAAATTCAAATAGAAAAGTTTAGAATAGAATAAAAAAAAGAATAGCATAGAAAAACAATGGAACAGAATAGAAAAAAAAATATAATATATATATATAACCATCTTCTGAAATTGGAATTTGGTACAGAATGAATTCGAATTCGAAAAGAAAAGATTAGAATATATTATATTTTTTTCTATTCTGTTCTATTGTTTTTCTATGCTATTCTTTTATATTTTCTATTCTATCCTAATCTTTTCTATTGGAATTCGATTTCATTCTATACGAATTTCAAATTTCACAAAATGGTTATATATAGTTTACTTTTTCAAATTCAGTTAATGTTTTTTTCGAATGTGGTAGAATTTTTTCAAATTTTATAGTTTTTTTTCGAATGTGGTAGAATTTTTTCGAATTTGACACAATCCTCCTCCTCCTCCTCATCCTCTTCCTGTGTGATCGGCGGGCACGCAGGAACACTGTCTGGATAAAGGGGGCCTTGAGAGCTAAGGAAGTACTCCTCTTCCTGCCTCTGTTCTGCCTCAAGTGCCCTGTCCATTATTCCACACAGCGTGTGCTCCAACAGGTGGACAAGGGGGACAGTGTCACTGATACATGCACTGTCACTGCTCACCATCCTCGTGGCCTCCTCAAATGGTGACAGGACAGTGCATGCACCCCTGATCATGGCCCACTGGCGTGGGGAAAAAAAACCAAGCTCCCCTGACCCTGTCCTGGTGCCATAGTCGCACAGGTACTCATTAATGGCCCTCTGCTGCGTGTGCAGCCGCTGCAGCATGGCCAACGTTGAGTTCCACCTGGTGGGCATGTCACAGATTAGGCGGTTCTTGGGCAGGTTAAACTCCTTTTGGAGGTCCGCCAGCCGAGCACTGGCATTATATGACCGGCGGAAATGCACACAGACTTTTCTGGCCTGCCTCAGGACATCCTGTAAGCCAGGGTACCTGCCCAAGTACCGCTGCACCACCAAGGTAAGGACGTGAGCCAAACAGGGCACATGGGTCATTTGTCCCTGTCGGAGGGCAGAGAGGAGGTTGGTGCCATTGTCGCAAACCACCATTCCTGCCTTAAGTTGGCGTGGCGTCAACCACCTCTGAACCTGGCCCTGTAGAGCTGACAGAACCTCTGCCCCAGTGTGGCTCCTGTCCCCCAAGCACACCAGCTCAAGCACCGCATGGCATCTTTTGGCCTGCATACTTGCGTAGCCTCTTGAACGCCTACGGAGCACCGATGGTTCCGAGGACAAAGCACAGGAAGAGGCCATGGAGGAAGAAGAAGAGGAGGGAGTGGAGGAGAGAGGTGTGTCACAATCATTACTAGTGGCATTTTGGAGGCATGGTGGTGGAACAACCTCCAACATTACTGCACCTTGTCCTGCATCCTTCCCAGCTGCCAGCAGAGTCACCCAATGCGCCGTGAAACTTAGGTAACGTCCCTGTCCATGCCTGCTGGACCATGAGTCAGCGGTAATATGCACCTTACCGCTGACCGCCCTGTCCAGTGAGGCATGGACATTGCCTTCCACATGCCGGTAGAGAGCCGGAATCGCCTTCCGTGAGAAAAAGTGGCGTTTGGGTACCCGCCACTGAGGAACCGCACATTCCACAAACTCACGGAAGGGGGCAGAGTCTACCAACTGAAAAGGCAGCAGTTGAAGTGCTAGCAATTTTGCCAAGCTAGCATTCAACTGCTGGGCATGTGGATGGCTGGGAGCAAACTTCTTTCGGCGGTGCAGCAGCTGGGGCAGGGAAATTTGCCTGGTACAATCTGACGTTGGTGTACCGAAAGCATATTGCCCACAAGTACTTGGCTGTGACACACCTAATTCTACACCTTCATTCCTCTCAGTGGAGGTCTCAGAGAGGACTGAAGGTATAGTGGAGTTGGAGATCTCAGCTGATGAGGAGCAAGGAGAGGTCCTCTTAGTTCTTTGGTGTGGGTCTTTTAGATACGCTTGCCAACGAACTGCATGGCAGGTCAACATATGTCTGGTCAAGCATGTGGTACCCAAGCGGGAGATGTTTTGGCCACGCGAGATTTGCTTGAGACTTTTGTTGCAAATAACAGCGGTGCGATCTGATGCACTCGTCTCAAAAAAGCCCACACCAAAGAACTTTTTGAATAACGCGCAGAGACTGCAGCGCCCTGCACATGTGGAGCTTTGGGGTGTGATGCAGTCAGTGTGCTGCCCTTAGGCTGGCCCCTGGAGGGCATCCTGCCTCATTGGTGATGTGCCGCCTCCTCCTCCTCCTCCTCTCTCCTATCAGGCACCCACGTTGAGTCAGTGACCTCATCATCCCCTCCCTCCTCATCACTGGAGCAATCCTGGCAGTATGCTGCAGCAGGGGGAGCATGACTGCCAGATTGCTGTCCTTCTTGGGCACCCCCTCTGTCCGTGCTCATGTTACTGCCTTCATCTAGCTCAGTATCATCATCAGAGCCTTCCAAACGCTGGGCATCCTCCTAGAGCATGTACCCAACACTGTGGTCAAACAGTTCGAGGGACTCCTCAGGAGGACATGGTGGGGCTAGGGAAGGAGTCACTGATGACATTGAGCCGAGGGAAGAGGCCGCTGCTTTGCCAGACAAAGTACCCTGGGCATGGGTGAGAGAGGATGAGGAGGATGAGGACGGCTTGGTCATCCACTCGACCAAGTCTTCCGCATGTTGCGTCTCAACACGGCCAGCTGCTGAAAAAAAAGGCCAAGCATGTCCCACAGCCACGTGCTGATGAGGATGCACCGTCTCCACGACCAGCACTAGACACAGAGCCTGCTTGCCCTCTTTTATTGGCTTGTGACGGTCTGCCTCTCCTTGTTGGCCTTCCAGACATACGAATGGCCTGTAGCTGCACTAAGCTGGGATATATATATATATATATATATATATATATATATATATATATACCGATACTGCAGCTAGCAAAATCAACTGCCTGTCTGTAGTATGAGAACACCACCAACCTTCTACAGGTAGCTTTAGCTGAACACTGTGCAGAGCTCGCAAAAAATAACTTGCAGCTTATTTAGCCGCCTGCGGTAGTGATAGGATCAGGAAAACACCACCAACCTTCTACAGGTAGCTTTAGCTGAACACTGTGCAGAGCTCGCAAAATAATAACTTGCAGCTTATTTAGCTGCCTGCGGTAGTGATAGGATCAGGAAAGCACCACCAACCTTCTACAGGTAGCTTTAGCTGAACACTGTGCAGAGCTTGCAAAAAAATAACTTGTAGGTTTAGCTGAATACTGTGAGGAGGACGCACCACACTATCTTGTAGTTTTAGCTGAACACTGTGAGCAGGATGCACTACACTAACTTGTAGCTTTAGATGAACACTGTGCAGAGGTCTCACTATAATAACTTGTAGTTTTAGCTGAACACTGTGAGCAGGACGCACTACACTAACTTGTAGCTTTAGATGAACACTGTGCAGAGGTCTCACTACACTAACTTGTAGTTTTAGCTGAACACTGAGCAGGACGCACTACACTAACTTGTAGCTTTAGATGAACACTGTGCAGAGGTCTCACTACACTAACTTGTAGTTTTAGCTGAACACTGTGAGCAGGACGCACTACACTAACTTGTAGATTTAGATGAACACTGTGCAGAGGTCTCACTATACTAACTTGTAGTTTTAGCTGAACACTGTGAGCAGGACGCACTACACTAACTTGTAGCTTTAGATGGAACACTGTGCAGAGGTCTCACTACACTAACTTGTAGTTTTAGCTGAACACTGTGAGCAGGACGCACTACACTAACTTGTAGCTTTAGATGAACACTGTGCAGAGGTCTCACTATACTAACTTGTAGTTTTAGCTGAACACTGTGAGCAGGACGCACTATACTAACTTGTAGCTTTAGATGAACACTGTGCAGAGGTCTCACTACACTAACTTGTAGTTTTAGCTGAACACTGTGAGCAGGACGCACTACACTAACTTGTAGCTTTAGATGAACACTGTGCAGAGGTCTCACTACACTAACTTGTAGTTTTAGCTGAACACTGTGAGCAGGACGCACTACACTAACTTGTAGCTTTAGATGAACACTGTGCAGAGGTCTCACTACACTAACTTGTAGTTTTAGCTGAACACTGAGCAGGACGCACTACACTAACTTGTAGCTTTAGATGAACACTGTGCAGAGGTCTCACTACACTAACTTGTAGTTTTAGCTGAACACTGTGAGCAGGACGCACTACACTAACTTGTAGATTTAGATGAACAAGGTGCAGATGTCTCACTATACTAACTTGTAGTTTTAGCTGAACACTGTGAGCAGGACGCACTACACTAACTTGTAGTTTTAGCTAAACACTGTGAGCAGGACGCACTACACTAACTTGTAGCTTTAGATGAACACTGTGCAGAGGTCTCACTATACTAACTTGTAGTTTTAGGTGAACACTGTGAGCAGGACGCACTACACTAACTTGTAGCTTTAGATGAACACTGTGCAGAGGTCTCACTACACTAACTTGTAGTTTTAGCTGAACACTGAGCAGGACGCACTACACTAACTTGTAGCTTTATATGAACACTGTGCAGAGGTCTCACTACACTGACTTGTAGTTTTAGCTGAACACTGTGAGCAGGACGCACTACACTAACTGTAAATAGTCTAGCTGCCTGACTGTGGTACTAATAGGATCAAAAGAACACCAGCAATTTTCTTCAGGTAGCTGTAAATACTGTAACAAGACAAGCCTGCCTGTCAGTAGGAAGATAACAGGAATGGATCTAGCTAAACTGAATACAGTGTATATATATATATATATATGCAACACCTGGGAGGCATATATATACACAATACACTGTAAGTGCAGCTAACTCACTGACTGTCCTGCCTAATCTAGCTAACTGAAATGAAATGACATTGTCTATCTCTCTCTATCTAAGCACGCCAGAACACACTACACAGAGCCGCTGTGCAGGCGGCCTTATATAGTGTGGGGCGTGTTCTAAACCCCCTGAGCCATAATTGGCCAAAGCTACCCTGGCTTTGGCCAATTACAGCTCTCTCTACCGACGACGCTGTGATTGGCCAAAGATGCGGGTCATAGTGCATGCTTGGCCAATCATCAGCCAGCAATGCACTGTGAATTATAGGCCGTGACGCGCCACACGAATTTGGCGCGAATGGCCCATAACGTTCGGAATTCGGCGAACGACCGATCAGCCGATGTTCGAGTCGAACATGGATTCGACTCGAACATGAAGCTCATCCCTACTGCCTATGCTGATGCTGAGTGACTATCCTGTTATGCTGAGTGACTATCCTCTTCCTCCTCAATGATTATGCTGATAGCTTGTAATATTTTTGGTTCTGGGCGCCGCCACCAGTGGCTAAGGCCCAAGTGTAATTACAACTTTTGATGCAATATTTTGCAAGGAGGGTTCGTTGCTGCACTCAACTATAGCATCTGTGAGGGGTTGCAGTGTTGTGGCACCAGTGCCTAAGGCCCAATTTTTCTGCCCCTGTTCAACAGGTGCATGTAATTACAATTCTTGATATAATAATTCACAGCAGGGCCCATTCCAGCGCCCACCAAGAATAACTGTGAGGACTTACAGTGTTGTGGCACCACCACCAACACCACCAGCAAAGGCCCAATTTTTCTACCATTGTTAAACAATGGCATGTAATTACAATTCTTGATCTAATATTTCACAGCAGGGCCCATTCCTGCGCCCACTAAGAGTAACTGTGAGGGCTTACAGTGTTGTGGCAACACCAACACCTAAGGCCCCAATTTCTGCAGAGTAGGGCAGGCCCCTGCTTTCAAACATCCAACTTAAAAATGACTCCTACTTGCAAACAGAAGGAGACAACAGGAAGTGAGATAAAAACTACCCCTAGGAAGGGAAATTCTCTCCTGTAAAAGTTAATATGGGAAAAACGTGTCTCCTCTTCACTGATGCTTTATCACCAATCCTTGTTTCACTAAAAACCCCAAGTTTTCAAAAAACATTTGTCATTGGGACAGAAAGTGAGGTGAAATATTCTGAAGAGGTGCACAGACAGCAAAACATATGTTACAGGGGTTATAATCCTTCCCTATGTTTTCCAAAAAGCTTAAAAATAGATTTTTTGGCTGGAGCTACACTTTAAAAATGTACCAGTTCAAAACAGATTCTACTTAACAACAAACCTACAGTCCATCTTGTTTTCACCGCCTGTATACTGCTGTTCAAAGTATATAGGGCCTGGGGGCCCCATGCCTTCCCTTTTTTAAATTTGGGTGTGGGGTTCCCCTTAATATCTATACAAGACCCAAAGGGCCTGGTAATGGACTGGGGGGGTACCCATGCCGTTTGTCTCCCTGATTTTTGTCCATATTGCGGGACCCAACATTACATTAAAGCTGCAAGCAGTTTTAAATTACCTTTATTCCTTTAAAAAAGTCATTTTGTGCAATGACTGTTGTAAACACGGGAAACACGCGCCACTTTACAGGCATACTATAGACACCCCCCAGGTACGATATTTAAAGGAATATTTCACTTTTTTTTCACTTTAAGCATCATTAAAATCACTGCTCCCGAAAAAACTGTAGTTTTTAAAACTTTTTTTTGCATTGATACATGTTCCCTGGGGCAGGACCCGGGTCCCAAAACCCTTTTTAGGACAATAACTTGCATATTAGCCTTTAAAGTTAGCACTTTTGATTTTGAACGTTCGAGTCCCATAGACTTTAATGGAGTTCTAAAATTTGCGCGAACTTTCGGTCCGTTTGCAGGTTCTGGTGCGAACTGAACCGGGGGGTGTTCGGCTCATCCCTAGTGCTCAAGCGGCTGCTGTTTTGGCAACGCTTGATATGCTTCAGACCTGAACATAAAGCTCATCTCCATTTATGAATCTTTTTTCTCACACTATGACATGACATCATAGGCCCTAGCTTTGAAAATATATTGGAGTGGCTCAGGAGTGACAGCACCCTAGAAACATCCCCAAAATTACTCTATTTACAAAAGTAGATCCCTCAAAATTTTTGGGACAGGTATAACTTGGACTTTGAACTCTCATATTTCAGAATGCAGTTGGCAGAAAAACTAGGGGAAAAAAATGAAATCCAAACTTTTCAACACAGCATAAAATCAGTGATGAATTTTGCTAACAGTGATTGCATAGTAAAAACGGCATCCAACAATATGTTCAGCTAGCTCTCCTATACATGAGAATACCATATACTGTATATATATATATATATATATATATATATATATATATATATATATATATATATATATATATATATATATATATATATATATATATATATGTAGGAAGGCCAGTATGGTGGCCTGAATTTATGGGAGGAGCCCGGGGGGTATTTAAGCAGCCCGCTCACCTGTGGTGCTTGTCGGTTTCCTGTGCGCGATATACGTCACTAGGCCGACTATTCGATATACCAGCGTCCGCAAGTTCTTGCCTCGCAAGTTCCCGTATTCGATACTCCGTACTCAAAACTTTCGAAGTCCGCGTTTTCCGTTCCTAGTTTGTACCACGCGTCTGGCTTGGCTGTCGCAGGTAAGGTCCCGTCGGACTTTTCGTTTTCATATCATGTCACAAAACCGTGAGTTCAAATTTCGTTTCACCCGCATCTCACAAACTGCAATGTATATCGCTCGTACTTTCGATATGTTACAAATTCGACAGCACAGCGACGCTGACGTCGCTTCATTTCTAGCATGTCGGTATCGATAGACAGCCATAGCCAGTCGCAAGTGGTAAATTATCAAAGCAAGTTAGTTCGATACCAATCATTTCTCATTTCTGAAACATTCTAAACTCATTTCTGACATTTCAAATCATTTCTGAAACATTTCTAAACTCATTTCTGACATTTCAAATCATTTCTCATTTCTGAAACATTTCTAAACTCAATTCTGACATTTCAAATCATTTCTCATTTCAGTCACCTACCGCGCTCCGATTCGAATCCAGTCGCACCAAAAATGCGCCGATTCGTTCCGGTGTGCCCCAGTTATTACGGCCTCATTTCTATACATGCTCCAGAGTTACGTTATTGTCAGTCAATTGTACCTCTGTCATGGTTATCATTTCATTTCCATGTATCACGTTCCGACATGAATTCAGTCGCATGAAAAATGCACCGATTCGTCTCGGCGTGCCCCAGGATTGGCCTCATTTCTATACATGCTCCAGAGTTACGTTTCATCAGTCATTTGTACCTCTGTCATGGTTATCATTTCATTTCCATGTATCACGTTCCGACATGAATTCAGTCGCATGAAAAATGCACCGATTCGTCTCGGCGTGCCCCAGGATTGGCCTCATTTCTATACATGCTCCAGAGTTACGTTTCATCAGTCATTTGTACCTCTGTCATGGTTATCATTTCATTTCCATGTATCACGTTCCGACATGAATTCAGTCGCATGAAAAATGCACCGATTCGTCTCGGCGTGCCCCAGGATTGGCCTCATTTCTATACATGCTCCAGAGTTACGTTTCCTCAGTCATTTGTACCTCTGTCATGGTTATCATTTCATTTCCATGTATCACGTTCCGACATGAATTCAGTCGCATGAAAAATGCACCGATTCATCTCGGCGTGCCCCAGGATTGGCCTCATTTCTATACATGCTCCAGAGTTACGTTTATCAGTCATTGTACCTCTGTCATGGTTATCATTTCATTTCCACGTATCACGTTCCGACATGAATTCAGTCGCATGAAAATGCACCGATTCGTCTCGGCGTGCCCAGGATTGGCCACATTTCAGTACATGCTCCGGAGTCCGATTCACAGTCAGTCGCTACAATAGCACGACCGATTCGAGCCTCCGTCATGGCAAACGATATGTTACACCCTCACTTACCGCGCTCCGTTTCGAATCCAGTCGCATCTCCGATGCACCGATTCATTACGGCGTGCCCCAGGGCTCGGCCTCATTTCTGATACATGCTCCAGAGTCCGGATCATAGCTAGTCACAGACATCGGGGGATTGATCCATATCGCTGTCATGCAATTTCTACCATTTCATTCCCACAACACATCACCGTTTCGAAACCAGTCGCATCTGAGGTGCACCGATTCGTCACGGCATGCATCACTGGTTCCGATCGCATTTCATATCTATACCAGAGCTCGGTTGGTTGCCAGTCGCTAACACGGCACAACCAATTCGAGCCTCGGTCAAAATAATCATTTCTCTCATTTCATTTCATACTGCACTCCGATTCGAATCCAGATGCATCTAACAGGCACCGACTCGTCCCAGGAGCACCAATATTTTCAGTTGCCTCATTTCAATACATGCTCCAGAGCCCGGTTCACGGTCGAACAAATCATGACACGACCAGGCCGGACCTCTGTCATGCAGTTCATTCATTTCATAATCAAGGCAAACATTTCGAATCATTTCATTGTCACAAGATTGCAAGCACCATACAGATCATTGCTTCAAGTTAGTTAGCAATCCCTTCACGAATTGTCACCACCTTGGCCTTTGGCATGCTGAGAGACGTTCTATGCTCAGCCGCCCCCAGCAGAAGGGAAGAGCTGGATTGTATCTCCATACGGTAGTAGACTTGGGCCACAAGTATGGAGGATTTTCCTTTTACGAGTACCACCGTTCCTTTTCCGCAAAGGCTGCCGCCAGACTCACACAGTTCCAAACAACAACAAATTGGAGTCTCATGGACACAGAGCTCTTCTGCCGCCATTTTTCCGGCTTACGCTCACCCCTAGGTGCGATTTGCCAGACCTCCACCCACACTGCCACCTGGTGCGCCAATGCGACTTTCAAACGTCCTTTCGAATTTCCCTCTACCTCCGGTGCACTTCAGGGTCAGTCGGCCCCTGAACAAACGCCTCAGGTGGACAAATTCGGACGCCCAGTCCGAACCGTGGGAGGGGCAGCCATCTGCAATAATTACAAATTATGGGTCCTGCAACGTCAGTCAGTGCCGCCTACTCCACATCTGCACCTTATGCTAAAGAGCGCACCCAAGGAACTTGTGCGAAGTCAAACAACAGAAGAGGGCATGACTAAACCGAAGCAACGTCTTATGGCTAAGACTCTACCTCACCTCACATCCCACCCCCTCTCTGGCCACCTACCTTATTCAGGGCTTCACAGTAGGCTTTCACACCGGCCTCATTTCACTACCCCACAGTACGTACGAATGTGGGAATCTTCGTTCAGCAGCCATCGACGAACAAACCATAGATCGGCTCTTACAAACAGAACTAGACCGAGAGTACGTTATAGGCCCTTTCACTCAGCCCCCTCTCAGCACTTGGAGAGTCAGCCCTGTTGGGGCTTGTCAAGGGCAAATTCACAAATAAATTACGTTTGGTGTACGACCTGTCTGCACCTCATTTTTCCCACATCCCCAGTCTCAATTCCCTGATTCCCTCCGAAGAATTCTCCATAAAATATTCCTCCGTAGACATGGCGATACAAGCAGTCATCAAAGCAGCTACAGGTGCTTTCCAAAGCCGACATCTCGGATGCCTTTAAGCTCCTGCCTATCCACCCATCCCTTTGGTGCTGGCATGGCATCAAGTGGAAGGAGGCATATTATTTAGGCCACAAAACTGACGTTCGGTTCGAAGAGTAGCCCTTGGCTCTTCGACACATTCGCTCAGTCTCTTGCTTGGATACTGTTACACAAGGCTCAGTGACAAGAAGTCATCCATTACCCTGACGACTTCCTACTAATAGAACCTCCCAGCAAGCCCCCAGGAGACCTCGACAAACTCAGAGCGATATTCGGAAAAACTCAATGTTCCCATCGCCGAGCACAAAGTAGAAGGCCCAACACATAACATCACCTTTCTCGGGGTCAGCTTAGACACCTGCGCTATGCAAGCCAGTCTCCCCCTCGACAAACTAACCCGCATTAAGGCGGTCCTTCACAAATTCACCCACACCAAGGGGTGTACCAAGAAGCAGTTGCAATCTCTCCTGGGAATGCTGAATTTCGCCATGCGAATTATTCCACAAGGCCGCACCTTCGTGCCACGCCTGCTGAGATTCCTGCCAGAAACACAAGACCCCGATCAGATCTTAAATCTAGACTCCGCAGCAATAGCGGACCTATCTATGTGGGACGAATTCCCGTCCTGGAATGGTATATCCCTAATTATACCCATGGTTTCAGCCCTGTCACCCCAGGTGGTGACAGATGCTGCAGCCACCACAGGTTTCGCGGCAATTTTTGGCCATCATTGGTTTTCAGGACCCTGGCCTCAACAGATACTGTTGATACCCGGCTTTATTCAAACATCTTCCCTCTTCGAACTCTATCCCATAGTGGCAGCGGCACAACTCTGGGGTCACCATTGGACAGGGCAAACAGTAATCTTCACCACTGACAATCAGGCCACGGCAGACATCATCGACAAAGGCAGGTCCAAGTCCCTAGCAGTCATGTCCTTCCTGCGCAGATTGGTACAACTGTCCTTACAGCATCAGTTTAACATACACTGTGCATTATTCCAGGCAGATACAATTTAGCTGCTGACGTACTGTCACGTTTTAACTACACCTCCTTTTCAGACAGATTCCCGGAGCCAATCCAGCGTCGGCCCCTATCCCTGCCTGGTCACAACTGACCCTGGACTAGTTCAACAATTACAAGGAGCAACGCAGCTCATCAATCACTCACTCTCTCATAACACAATTTCTCACATCCTGCCGTAAAGGACCAATAGATGTCAAACAGGTACTGGCCTTCATTTCATACTGCCACACTCAGCTGGCCTTATCGTACAATACTATTCGGCTATACCTAGCCGGCATACAACATTTCGTGACCCCGGAAGACCCCACAAAATCTTTACTGTTCTCATCACACGCTATTCGAGCCATCCTAAGGGGCATCCAGGAAACAACAACCAGAGATCAGCACTAAGCGCTTACCCATTACGGGCCCATCTTCAGGGATATGTCGACTATTCTGGCTACTTCGCCATTCGGTCTGCTGCCCAGCACGGTTCTACAAGCAGCCATATAGTTGGCTTACTATGGGTTCTTGCGACCTGGCGAATTCACCTATAACAACCCCACAGACCAAGTATTATGCAGACGGCACTTGCTTCGCCACCAAGGCCATTTCATCCTGCACCTCGAGGTTTCTAAAACCCAGCAAACAGGCTCTGGAGTGGACATTCACCTCTACAGAACCAATAACAGCTGGTGTCCAGTCACCGTACTTAACCGTCTCCTCTCACTCCTGCCTGAACAACCGGACACCAGTCCTCTTCTACCATTCCCAGTTAAACCCTTAAACGCATGTCAGTTTGTAAAACACATAAGGATACTTCTCCGCAATCTTCACCTTAACCCCAGTCAGTACTCCGGACACTCCTTTCGCATCGGAGCAGCCTCCGCAGCATCCCGCCATGGGGTTCCAGACCACGTCATCAAAAGACTAGGCAGGTGGAAATCAGCCTGCTTCGCCCGGTATATACCCAATCCTCAAGTAGAGATGGCACAGGCATTCTCCAAACTGGCTCAATGAATACCTGAAAACCAAAAATATTATACCCCTACCTGAATGTTTTTGCCCCCTTATTTTGGCATACCGGCCATTAGACCAAGGCACACTTTCAGGTCCATTTCATATGGTAAGTCCACACTTCCAGGTCTATTTCCGATGGTAAGTTTTATGTTAACTACAAATGTTATCTATGTCCATATCGGACATAGGGCTCCGACCATAAGTAGGAAGGCCAGTATGGTGGCCTGAATTTATGGGAGGAGCCCGGGGGGTATTTAAGCAGCCCGCTCACCTGTGGTGCTTGTCGGTTTCCTGTGCGCGATACCCACCCTCCCATCCCCATTTCAAGGCATTCATTTCATTCATTCATTTCATTTCATTTCTCTCTACAGAATAATCATTTCTTAAAACCAGGGTATGCCCCCTTATTTTGGCATACCGGCCATTAGACCAAGGCACACTTTCAGGTCCATTTCATATGGTAAGTCCACACTTCCAGGTCTATTTCCGATGGTAAGTTTTATGTTAACTACAAATGTTATCTATGTCCATATCGGACATAGGGCTCCGACCATAAATATATATATATATATATATATATTTACAGTATATGGCTTTTAATACCACCTCTACGCTGACGACACCCAAATCTATTTCTCTACCCCTCAGCTCACTCCCTCTGTCTCTTCACGTATCACTAATTTACTGTCAGATATATCAGTCTGGATTTCACATCACTTCCTCAAACTCAATCTATCCAAAACCAAACTTATAATTTTTCCTCCCCCATATGCCCCTTCCCCGATCCCTCTGTCAAAAATCGATGGCACAACTGTAAGCCCATCCCCACATGCCAAGGTTCTAGGTGTAGTCCTGGACTCTGAACTCTTCTTTAAGCAACATGTCCAAACACTGTCCAAATCCTGCCGCCTCAAACTCTGCAACATCTCCAAAATACGTCCCTTTCTAACCAATGACACAACAAAGCTCTTAATTCACTCACTTTTCATCTCTCGCTTCGACTACTACAACTCCCTTCTCATTGGCTTACCTCTACATAGTCTATCACCTCTTCAATCTATCATGAATGCTGCTGCCAGACTCATCCACCTTATCAATCACTCTGTCTCTGCTACCCCTCTCTGTCATTCCCTTTACTGGCTTCAGCTCAGCTAAAGAATTAAATTCAAAATACCAACAACTACTTACAAAGCCATCCACAATTTAGCCCCCAGCTACATCACTAGCCTAGTCTCTAAATACCAACCTACTCGTTCTCTTCGTTCCTCTGAAGGCCTCCTGCTCTCTAGCTCCCTTGTCACCTCCTTCCATGCTCGCCTCCAGGACTTTTCCAAACCCTCTCCAATCCTATGGAATGCCCTACCCCAATTTGTCCGCTTATCTCCTACTCTATTAGATTTTAGACGATCCCTGAAAACCCTTCTCTTCAAAGATGCCTACACTACCCACACCTAACAACAGTTTTTTTTTTACATTTTCTCCATCAGCTCACCCTCCCACAGTTATTACCTTTTGTTTCCACTTGACCCTCCCTTCTAGATTGTAAGCTCTAACATGCAGAGCCCTCTGATCCCTCCTGTATTGATTTGTATTGTAAGTGTACTGTCTGCCCTCATGTTGTAAAGCACTGCGCAGACTGTTGGCACTATATAAATCCTGTATAATAATAATTTGTTTATATATATATATATATATATATATATATATATATATATATATACACACACACACACACACAGTATCTCACAAAAGTGAGTACACCCCTCACATTTTTGTAAATATTTTATTATATCTTTTCATGTGACAACACTGAAGAAATGACACTTTGCTACAATGTAAAGTAGTGAGTGTGCAGCTTGTATAACAGTGTACATTTGCTGTCCCCTCAAAATAACTCAACACACAGCCATTTATGTCTAAACCGCTGGCAACAAAAGTGAGTACATCCCTAAGTAAAAATGTTCAAATTGGATCCAATTTGCCATTTTCCCTCACCGGTGTCATGTGACTCGCTAGTGTTACAAGGTCTCCGGTGTGAATGGGGAGCAGGTGTGTTAATCTTGATGTTATCGCTCTCTCTCTCATAATGGTCACTGGAAGTTCAACATGGCACCTCCTGGCAAAGAACTCTCTGAGGATCTGAAAAAAAAAGAATTGTTGCTTTACATAAAGATGTTCTAGGCTATAAGAAGATTGCCAAGACCCTGAAACTGAGCTGCAGCACAGTGGCCAAGACCATACAGCAGTTGAACAGGACAGGTTCCACTCAGAACAGGCCTCATCATGGTCGACCAAAGAAGTTGAGTGCGCATGCTCGGCATCATATCCAGAGTTTGTCTTTAGGAAATAGAAGTATGAGTGCTGCCATCATTGCTGCAGAGGTTGAAGGGGTGGAGGGTCAGCCTGTCAGTGCTCAGACCATACGCCGTACACTGCATCAAAACGGTCTGCTTGGCTGTCGTCCCAGAAGGAAGCCTCTTCTAAAGATGATGCACAGGAAAGCCTGCAAACAGTTTGCTGAAGACAAGCAGACTAAGGGCATGGATTACTGGAACTTAGTAGAATTATAGGGGTCTGATAATGTTGATATATATATATATATATATATATATATATATATATATATATATATATATATATATGTATATAGAGACTGTCGCTTTAAGAATTTACATAGTGCTTGATTTGTTTCTTTCCTCTTTAGATGGCTTGTTTCAACTCCTGGAAATCAAAACTGTTGGATATGTGACGACACAAACAAACACTGATAAGAAACCCAGAAAGCTGCTCAAAATAGGCCCTTATACCAAAACCAGTCTGAACTGACCAGATACTATCGAAATCTTTCTTTGCCAGTCACATGATGTAACCACCCATTTAACTGTTCCCTTGCTGTTAAGAAGATATGAATGCTGATTGGACTAAACTATATGATCACACCTATAACACGCCTAGTGCTTATGCATATTCATAAGTATATATATATAACCCGTAGATGTAAACTCAGAAACACTTTCACTTTTGCTCGTTATAGTAGCCGAGAACTGTGTTGTATTTCTCCACTGCAGTAAATAAAAGCACCTATCTTATCTTAAGATCTGGACTCACTATCTCATCATCATCTGTCTTGTTTTGAGGCCCCTAAATCGGATTTAACAGAACCATGTCCTGTGGTCTGATGAGACCAAGATAAACTTATTTGGTTCAGATGGTGTCTAGCATGTGTGGCGACAACCAGGTGAGGAGTACAAAGACATGCCTACAGTCAAGCATTGTGGTGGGAGTGTCATGGTCTGGGGCTGCATGAGTGCTGCCAGCATTGAGGAGCTACAGTTCATTGAGGGAACCATGAATGCCAACATGTATTGTGACATACTGAAGCAGAGCATGATCCCCTCCCTTCGGAGACTGGGCCCGCAGGGCAGTATTCCAACATGATGACGACCCCAAACACACCTCCAAGACAACCACTGCCTTACCTGGTTGGTGAGCCTGATGTGTAGAGGAAGGCCTCTCGTACAGCTCTGGCTCATGAGCCACTGATAGTGAGACAGCAGGCTCAGGAGCACGGCGGAGTAAGAGTGCCTATGATCAGTCCAGAAGTCTGTACCCGTAGAAGCCGGAACTCACAACAGGAATCCGGATCACAGCAGGATAGCAAGCAAGTGAGCAGGCAGATGGCTGGCAGACTTGGCAGAAGATAGGCAGAGGTGCACCACAGGAAGCAGGAGCTAGTAGCAGGCTGGATGTCTTGGAGCAGGGTCAGACAAGCCGGGTAGACAGCAGACAAGCAGATCAAGCAAAGGCAGCAGGCAAAAGTGTAGTCGGGTCACAGGCCAGTTTGGCAACAGACGGGCAAATCAGACATAAACAGCAGGCAGGAGCGTAGTCGGGTCACAGGCAGCTTTGGATAGTGCACTCCATGTCGGCCTGTTCTCTCCAAAAGAGAAATGTTTGTTCATCCCTGAAAGCCCCATCATGCCGGTATTCCACCATATACCCAAAGTCCACAAGGGGTTAAACCCCCTTTTGGGCAGACCGATAGTTGCGGGAATAGGGTCGCTTAATGAACGACTTGGAGAATTGGTGGACAGCCAATTACAACCTCTAGGCTGTAGCCTTCCTGGGTTTTTGAAAGATACTAAGCATTTACTTAATAAATTAGATTTTGCATGGAAGGATAACTACAGGTGGATTAGTTGTGATGTGGCAAACCTGTACTCCAGCATTCCACATAACTTGGGTATTCAGGCTGTTGCATGGTTCCTCAAGAAGTCAGGACAGTTTTCAATGTTGCTTCAGGAATTTATTTTACTGGCATTAGATTATTTGTTAACACACAATTTCTTTATGCTTGACGGGGGCTGTTATCTCCAGAGATGCAGGGCCTCTATGGGGGCTAGGTTTTTGCCCTCATTTGCCAACCTATACATGGGTTGGTGGGAGAGGTCCCGCATCTTTGGACATGATAGCCCCCGCCGTTTGGACACTGTTTTCTTTTGTCACTACATTGATGACCTGTTATTCATCACATCTGATGAGGAAGCCGAGTTAAATCTATGGCTTTCATATTTAAATGACAACAGTCTCAATTTGAGATTTACTGGCATTTTACGTACAGCTACCATAGAATTCCTTGATGTAAGGTTGACAGGCACCAATGAAACAGTAGTTACAGGCTTACACAGAAAACCTACGGCTGGCAATAGCCTTCTGAGAGCTGACTCCGCCCATCCGGGCCATACAATTAGAGGTATACCCTATGGGCAGTTCCTCAGATTGAAACGTCTATGCAGCACACCAGACATATTTGAAAAGGAAGCCAGGGACATGACAAAAAGGTTCAAAGATATGGGATATCCTGACAAAATTATACACAAGGCTTTACTGGCGGCTAACAAAATACCCAGGAACACTTTACTATTGGAGAATATGAATAGCAAAAAAATATAAGAGATCTTCTTCTTCTTCCACCAATATTCCTGTCTTTTCCACACCCTACAGTTTTGAATTCAACAAAATTAAGAACACAGTAACCAAATACCTTCCAATCTTACTAAATGATTCCATCTATAATCAAATTCTCTCTTAAGGCATCAAGACGGTATCCCGCAGAGCACCCACTTTGGGCAGCTCTGTTTCACCTAGTTTATTTTGTAAGCAACAATTGAGACAGACTTGGTTGCACTTTAAGGGACATTTTAAATGTGGTATTAAAGGATGCGACTATTTTCGCTATATTAAAACAGGCAAAAGTGTGAAGTCCAGCACTAATGGTAAAACTTTTGATATTTCATCCTTCTTTAATTGTAACACCCAATGCATATTATATGTCATCACATGCGAAGCCTGTCACATCCAATATGTAAGTTGCACCACACGCCGATTGAAGGATAGACTATACAATCACTTGTATGATATTGAGAAAAACAAATCTACTAATGTGGCTAAACACTGGAATCTTGTCCATTGTAAAGATGTCTCCAGCCTTTCTATTCAAGGGATAGAAAGGGTCACCACCCCTATAAGAAGAGGAAACAGATTCAGAATGCTTTGCAAGCGCAAAGTATTCTGAATATTCTCTTTACATACGAGAATACCCTCAGGGTTAAATTTTGAGTGGGATGTCTCACACTATTAT
The DNA here is from genome assembly GCA_037952835.1 of Lithobates septentrionalis. NCBI lineage: Eukaryota > Metazoa > Chordata > Amphibia > Anura > Ranidae > Lithobates > Lithobates septentrionalis. The sequence continues at coordinate 319,296 of JBBDGP010000091.1, read as the reverse complement.
GATTGGTGCATATAAAGTGTAGCGCTTATTATATCCAATGAGCAAATGATTGTAATATTGCATACAACAAGAAAAGAAAAAAAGGTGGACAGATATCTCTAACACTTCATATAGTACATAATATAGTCTCTGATGGCCTTCAAATATCACTTCAGTGCAAAGAAGTGTTCATAGTCCAATATGTGAATAAAGTAATTCTGTTCACCACGTGAATAACTAGTACAAAAAATGTGAATGTGGGGGGGCGCATGCGCGGCGGCTCCTGACATGGACGCTTAGTCAGGGAGCTCCGTCCCGCTTCAGCAGACCGGGCCTCCGCAGCGGCACTCTAACCGGCGATCGGCGCCTGGATTACCCCCCCACGGACACAGGAAGACCCAGGGATTCTCCCGATGTACTCGGGAGCGGTAAAAAGAAATTTAAAGCCCGCATTTGAAGCCGCTCTGTCCCACACTGAGACAGCTAAGATGGCGGCCGCTCCTCACCGCTCTGCAGCTACATGCCCTCCCTGTGCCCAGCTCGCAGCATCCCCCTCCCTGCTGCAGCCAGAGTCTTTCATGGGTAACTCTCCCCAGGATCCTGCTTCCCCAGCATCCACCGCATCTCTCCTAGAACACTCCCTGACAGGACTGGAGTACTCCCCCATGGATGCGGCCCCCCCCCAGGCACACCAGCTACTACAGCCCGGGGATTCAGGCCTAGTGCAACCGACCTCTGTGGCTGAAATGTTTGCCAAATTTGCTGAATTATTAGATAGAGGCCTGCACAACACAGCCCTCAAAATAACGAATGACATTAAAGCAGACCTACAGCACATAGGCACCCGCATGGACCTCATTGAGTCTAATCTCGATTCCACCATTTCCAGAACAAACCAGAACACTGCCTGTATACAGACCCTTCAGGAGCAATTAGAGACTGCCAACGCCAAACTCGATGACCTCGAAAACCGAAATCGGAGGTACAATTTTAGAGTCAGGGGGCTCCCTGAATCATTTAAGGACATTCCTGAAACTATACAAGCTTTAATTAAGGACTTACTCCCTGATACACCCCAACACAGACTGGAGCTGGATAGGGCTCATAGAGCTCTCCGACCTCCTAGGGCGGACGGACTCCCCCGTGATGTCGTGGTGAAACCGCACTTCTTCTCTGTCAAGGAGGAGGTCATGAGGAAATCAAGATCCCTATCTAAAATAGTGTTCCAGGGTCATCAGCTGCAAATCTTTGCTGATTTATCCCCCTTCACTATCCAAAAAAGGAGGGCCCTAAAGCCACTACTTCAAATCTTGATGGACAGAGAAATTAAATACTGGTGGCTCTTCCCTTTCCAACTTAAACTAATCTTCAAAGGCAAGGCGTACACCTTTGGATCCCTGCAGGAAGGAGAACGGCTGTTTCTACAACTGGGCCTCATCAACCAAGACCCTAACGCCCGTCAGTCGGGACTTCAACCAAACTCCGCAAAAAGACACATGCCCACCAGTCCTCTGAATCCGGTTTGGGAGAAGGCCAGATCCAAGAAGTCCAAGGAAACTATCCCTCCATGACTTCTGTTACTCGTTTTTCCTCAAGGACTCAACCTTTTTTTTTTTTGTCTCCATTTCCTCTCAGCTTCCGGCTGAGATGACGGAGCCCCCCCACTTGTGCTTCCCGAGACAGGTTTTCTGTTCACCGTTTAGATGACCTCAAGCCTCGGCCAAAACGGTTTCGGGTAACTCTCAACCTGGGGAGGACACTAAATAATAACAAATTTAATTTTTTTTTTTTTTTTCTTCTCTAACAGGCCCCATTGGGTCGCTCCATTGCTATTTCTAGGCGGGAGTTGAGGGACATACTTATGGCGCCTGACTAATCCCGATGCTCTTGTTATACAATCCACAATGTTTTGGGGAGCCATACCAGTTATACGCCCTCGCCATCAGTCATTTTCACTTCCCCCTCCTGTACACCCTTTGCCCCTTCTCAGAGCTCACCCTCACATATCCAGGTCCACACTTACTTGTTTGTTAACTGTTTAATTACTTTAAGCATTATCAGTTTAATGTTGCAATTTCACCTCCACGTGTTACTTAGTAGGCGACACTGTTAGCAGGGAGGGTACTATGTTACTGCCGGCACCAGTGCCTTTATCATGCTAATCGCAAACCATTTTCAACGGCCACTCTGCTGAAGTGGTGTTCATGCGCCCCCTCCTGTCTAGTGATTTAGGTAGTTTACCCTACCCTGGACAGGACCATTCCCTGCCTTCGGGAGGGACTCCAGTGTGACACACACTTTCCGATGGAGGACTCTGTCCCCTCCATGTTACGGGAGACTCTCTTGTCCCCCGTCTTTCTTTCATGCTTTTCCTTTTCTCTTTCCCAACAATGTTTTATTTTACATTTCCCCGTAGAAGTCGGCTGGGGGGAATTATCCAGACAACTTCAGGACATCTCACCGGTCTTCGCTCGCTATGCGGGATGTCTTGGCTTCCGTGGACGTCAGATGGTAAGTGCTGCAGATTTCCTAGCCCTGCCCCATCTTCTGCTCGATGGCTGATGACCCACCGGTAAATGCACCACTTAAAATAATATCACATAATGCGCAAGGCCTAAACTCACCGGCAAAAAGGCGCAAAGTCTTCCAATACCTACATGCACAAAAAGCAGACGTAGTTCTCCTCCAGGAAACACATTTCCCCAAACGCTTCAATCCATCCTTTGTACACTCCAAATTTCCCTTCTTCACATTAGCCAATGCGGAAGATAAAACGAAGGGGGTGGGCATTTTTATCTCTAAACGATGCAAATTTACTCTCAAATCTGAACACAGGGACCCTGATGGTCGCTATATCCTCATTGTGGGGGAACTAGACGACCAACTGTATTCTCTGATTTCGTACTATGCCCCCAACAGAGGCCAACTAGCCTTCTTTCAACGCTTGTTTACAACACTAACACCACTGCTGGAGGGTACAGTGATATTTGGAGGCGACTCTAATTCGGCCTTTGACCAGGGCCTGGACAAGTCTCGTCCTCCTGGTAAACGCCTCACCAGACCCACTAAACAGAGTCTTCGTATAGCCAAACTAATCTTTCAACAAGGCCTCGTTGATATTTGGAGGGAAGTAAATCCCACCCTACGAGACTTCACACACTTCTCTAACCCCCATAGATCCTTCGCGAGAATCGATCATATCCTCATCGCTTCTGCTTCTATCCCCCTAACGAACAGGGCATATATCAAAGATGTAGTTTGGTCGGATCACTCACTGGTGATCCTTTCCATTCAGCGCCCGTTGGGTCCTAAACCCTGCAGGCGTTGGAGACTTAATGAGTCCATCCTGAGTGATCAGATTAGAATCAAAGAAATCGAAACTATAATTTGCAATTACTTTTCTACAAACGATCAACCAGAAACTAGCCCTTCTTGCCTTTGGGCAGCACATAAGGCCGTAATTAGAGGTCATCTGATCCAAATTGCCTCTCAGAACAATAAAACCAACAAAGCTGACATAGAGAAATTGGATAAGGATTATACAGCCTTAACTAAAAAACACAAGGCCGACCCAAAAGCTGTTCCCACCGTCAAGCTGGACGCAGCTCGTACGGCATTAAACCTCGCTCTGACCACAAGGGCCGAAAAATGGCTACGGTGGAATAGATCCCGATTCTATTGCCAAGGCGATAGAATCGGTTCTATGCTTGCGGGCAGGCTATCCCCGAAAATTAAATCCCCAGCCCTTCCCAAAATCAAAGTCCAAGGTGGCACTCTGTCCCAGAACCCTAAACGAATAATGGGGGAATTCCTGACCTTTTACAAATCCCTATACAGTGGGGAGAACGGTCCCAATACAGAGACCGTAGATCACTTCCTAGACAACATTCAAATTCCCAAATTAGAAGAAAGACACCGCCAGAAACTAGACTCCCCTATCTCCGCTGAGGAAGTATGTGCAGTTATTAAACACTTGAAATCTCAATCGGCGCCTGGCCCAGATGGCTTTTCCGTACCATATTACAAATCGTTCTCTTCTATTCTCGCCCCTTATATGGCCCGATTCTTTAATGCACTCAGGCAGGGGACTTTACTAGATGCCTCACTTAACACGGCCTACATCACGGTCATCCCTAAACCTGATAAAGATGCCAGCTCGGTTAGTAACTATAGACCAATATCTCTCATTAATAATGACTTAAAGATTCTGACTGAGATCCTTGCAGACCGCCTGACCTCCTTCATTAGATTATACATTAACAAAGACCAAGTGGGCTTCATCCCAGGGAGGCAGGGACCTGACCAAACTAGACGAGCGATTGATCTAATATCTCTTCTCAATTCTAACTGGGATGGGGGCCCTTCCAGACAGGGATGCTTACTCTCTCTAGACCTCCAAAAAGCTTTTGATACCGTCCAATGGCCATATATTTTCAAAACTCTTCAAAGATGGGGGTTTGGGAATTCATTTCTTAACGTCATGCATGCCCTTTATTCCAACCCCTCGGCTCAGGTGCGTCTGCAGGGATTTTACTCAGAATCCTTCCCCATAGCTAGAGGAACCAGACAGGGCTGCCCCCTATCCCCATTAATCTTTGCCATAGCAATTGAATCCTTAGCGATAGCCATCAGAAATAAACCGAATATACAAGGCATTCAAAGTGGCCCCAAGTGTCATAAATGCGCATTATTTGCAGATGACATATTACTATTTGTCTCCTCCCCACTAACGTCACTCCCCAATGTATGTCACCTCCTAGAACAATTCGGGGCAGCATCAGGCCTTAGGGTTAACTACGATAAATCACAGGCACTCAATATTAACATCCCAGACCCTCTTTTGGCCAGGCTCAGGGAGAGCTTCCAATTCTCCTGGAACGACGCCTCCATCACATACCTGGGGATCAAACTGACCCCCAGGATAGAACTCCTATACCAAGCCAATTACCCACCTCTCTACAAAAAACTAGAGGAAGACCTCTCCCGGTGGTCCCGTCTATCCCTGTCATGGCTGGGTAGAATCAACACGATTAAGATGACTCTACTCCCCCGCATTCTCTACTATTTTAGAGCCCTCCCGATTCCTGTAGACAAAACTCGCCTACAACGACTCCAAGCTAAAATCGTCAAATACATTTGGGGTAGAGGGGGACACAGACTCCCCAAAGCAGTCCTGTTCAGATCTAGAACTGAAGGGGGCATGGGACTACCAAATCTGCTTTGGTACTTGCAGGCTGCTCATCTAGCCCAGATCTCAACGGTATACTCGCACTGGGAACAACCTGACTGGATTCACATAGAAAGGCAAGCAGTCCCTCTCCACACTCTAGACTACCTTCTCTGGAGCCATAGAAAACTAAGACCCTCCATACTTTCCCCAACCCTCTCACACTCCTTCGCACTATGGGACAGTCTGCGTGACAACCAACATCTGACTTCCCCCACAAAACCATTGCAACATTTATTTCGAAATCCTGATTTCCCTCCGGGCCTTGACATATCAGCATTTCGATGGTGGCTCGACAAAGGGTTATACAGAATAGGGCACTTCCTCAGACCTCTTGGCCCACTCTCCAAAGCATTCTGTGTTAGTAACCTAGACATGCCTGTCTCTGAATCCTTCAGATTCTCTCAAATCTCAAACTTTTTACACAAAAGGTGTAAAACACTCCCGAATGGGCCCCAACTAACTCCCTATGAAATATGGTGTGGTCAGGCCAGTGAGCAGAGGGGGGGCATCTCGGTAATCTATAAAGCCCTGTCCTCCGCGCAATCCAAGACGTCTTACATGCAGGCTTGGGAAACTGACCTTTCCCAACACTGGACATTGGAAACGTGGCACCGGAACTTTTCCCAATCATACAAAGGTATCCTTAACTCCAGCCTCATGGAAGCTAGTTTAAAAGTGTTGACTAGATGGTACCTGGTCCCCTCAAAGCTAGCGCACATATACCCGTCAGCATCTCCCCTATGTTTTCGAGGATGTGGCCTTACAGGCGATATGCTCCATATATGGTGGACCTGCCCCAGAGTTCGACCTTATTGGCACAAAATCTTTTCTTGGATTGGCAAGCTAACCTCAATACCTCTTCAAATGTCCCCACTCATAGCGCTCCTTAACTTCCCAGTGAAAGAAGCCTCCAGGATTACTCAACGCCTTATATTTTTTATCATCTTAGGTGCCAAACTTACCCTGGCTCATGCATGGAAAAAAACATCGGTTTCAACACTTCTAGCCAAAAGAAAGATCTCTTGGATTATGAACCAAGAGAAGATGGCAAGTGTAATCCTGGATCGCTCGGACAAGTTTAAACGAATCTGGGAACCCTGGGCTTCCTTTGTAGGGGTTGCCCTCTAATTATTTTCCTCTGGATGTCATCTTCCGGCTCTCTTTCTCCCCAGTCGACTCGTACTCACCTCTTCTATCGTATATCTCTTCTTTCTTTTTCCTCCCTCTTCTTTCCTCTTGTATTCCTTCCTATCCCCTACCTCTTTAGGTCAGTCTTGGACTTCAACCACTGACTGATTGGTTGTGACCGAGGCCGGGGTCTAGACTCGCCCTGCTCCCGATCCCGACTTCGACTACAACCTAGATTCTTACGGTCATGTCGCTGTTCTAATTCCCTGTGATATATACCATGTGTTCCCATGCGTGTGTCCTTGTTTGTATTTTACTGAGCAGTCTTTCCTTCACAGGACTCGAAGTTATTCCTTTATCCAGAAAATGTTGGACTAGTTCATACACTTACTGTTCTACGAATTGTTTTAATAACCCTCTACATTTTCTTTTTCTTTACACAAGATTAATCAATAGTTTTATTGTCTATGATGGGAGGATGCTGGGGGGGTGAGAAGCGCCGCCACAGCTTGTGCCCAGTTGGGGTGGCGGGGGTTTCTCCCCTTCTGCACCTCTCATCGGATAAAGCTCCTGGGAACATGTTTGACACCCGGGGACTCTGATCAAAACACTTGACAGGTTATGGTTGTTTTATGCAGATATGTTTTGTAATAATTTCATTGATTAATATGTCTTCTACACGACCGTGTTTGTCACCCCAAGACAAATGTCTCACATTGTATCTATAACTTGTGATGTATTATTGTCATCCACTTTTGACAAAATAAAAATATATTGAAACAAAATGTGAATGTGATGAGCCCTCCACATAGAAGCATTGCAGGCTTACCAAAGAAGTTGGACTCATAAGAACGTACGCTCAATGAGTCAACAAGGCTTGTATTACCAACCGGTAATAGTGGAGGATCTTTTAACCAAATGGCGGTGGAATTCCAAAAGCATCCAGAACTTTAAAAGGAAAACTCTTCTAGGTAGTGGCCCGTCTCAGGAGAATAGTCCATAAAGAATAGAAAAGGGGCCACATAGCATAATTCCGTTTTATAAAGCAAATTTATTAAAAAAGGTAAAACACTTACATTTTCTGTAGTAAAAAAGCGCTTAATATAAAATTGTGACAGGCAGTGGAGTCTACTGACGCGTTTCGTCTTACTAGACTTCATCTGGGGTGCTCAACCACTGCTGCCATACTCCTTTATAAAAGTACTGTGACCCCCTGGATGAGAATCCAGCTCATGCCAATTTCCTTAATGCACTTCCAGGTACGGCCAAGATGGCGGACCCACGTGCGTTCCAAGCCTCTTTATTGTTTGTTGCTGTGCGTTCCAGCACCCTTTATATTAAATAATGAATTACACCGTATATACCGTTTTGCCAAATTATATATGTTGTTTCAATAAGATACCTCTTATAAAAAAAGAATATGAAGAAGGGGGACTGTCCGTCTCTAAAAACGGCGAGTTCCGGATTCATCATCCTGTGATATACAAGACGGCAGATGTTGCGGATAGGAGCAACATGACCCAAGTGACGTTGTAACATCAGGGTCAGGCGCGCGCTGATAATAAAAGAAGCTAAGAATGAGAATAGCACTGATAATACAAGAGCAGAGTCGGAAGAGTCATTACCATCCGACACTAGTATAGAAGAAGACTCCATACTTAACATTCTTGAAGAGCTTTACCAAGAAGCACACTTTGAGGGACAAACAATTTCTGAACCTACATTTGCCCCCCCATGTGAAAGTGCTATTGTTCATACCTCTTTCAGACCCAAATCCTCTTTCTTTCCCCATTGGGCCAAAGGAAGATTTATCTCCACCTTCTATGATACGGTTTTTAATACTTTTAAAACAAAGTTTGATAAACCTATGAATACCATTATGAATATAGATCAAAATGCTATACCCATAGATGCCCTCAAACAAAATAAGGATGTGATCATCCGAAAGGCAGATAAAGGTGGAAGCCTAGTCATCCAAAATAGAGATGAATATATATCTGAAGCGAGAAGACTCCTGGGTGACACCCAAACCTATGCTGTATTAAAAAGGGATCCTACTTTCGAGTATACTAAGGAGCTCAAAATACTTCTAGACAATGCTTTATCCAAAGAAGTCCTTACTAAAAATGAGTACCTTTTTCTATTTAATAGACATGCCGCCACTCCGCATTTTTATCATATACCGAAGGTGCATAAAAGTCTTTCAAATCCTCCAGGTAGACCCATAATATCTGGGATTGACAGCCTCTCTAGCAACTTGGGGTGCTATATTGACCACTTTCTGCAGGACATAGTGGTCGAACTGCCATCCTTTGTCAAAGATTCTGGTCATGTGCTGGAGATACTGTCAAATTACAAATGGTTACCCGGCTATAGGTGGCTCTCTTTAGATGTAGCCTCATTATATACATCAATAAATCATACATTTGGCTTAAGAGCCATCAACCATTTTTTACTCAAGGATGAAAGGATGAACCCTCGGCAGGCCAAATTCTTATTGGATTGTGTGGAATTCTCTCTCACACACAATTATTTTTCCTTTTTAGGCGATCATTATTTGCAAATAAAAGGTACAGCTATGGGAGCCAGGTTTGCCCCTAGTTATGCAAATATTTTTTATGGGATTCTGGGAAGAACACTTCATATGGAAAAATAATCCCTTTGGGGCAAACCTGGTCCTATATGCGAGATACATTGACGACATCCTGATCATCTGGGATGGGTCGGATCAAAGTCTCCAGAACTTCCTAGAACATTGCAAAAACAATCCATTTGGGATAGAATTCACTCATGTTCTAGATGAGAAATGTCTGGTCTTTCTAGATTTGGAATTACAGAGTGACCAAGATGGTAACATCTTTTCCAAAACTCATTTCAAACCCAGCGGGGGAAATTCATACTTACACGCTAAAAGTAACCACCATCCCAGGTGGATACAGAATGTCCCCTTTGGCCAATTTTGCCGCCTTAGAAGGACGTGTACCAAGAAAGATGATTATCTAGAACAGAGCAAACTCCTTATGCAGAAGTTTAGTGAGAAGGGTTACGAAGCCAACCACATAGAATCAGCCTTTTCTAAGTATCTGGCTCTTTACGATGATCCACCTAGTGGTGATTCGAACAACAAAAAATCTCGACACCAGACTACCCCTGATATCCAACAGGCCTGCTTCTCTACCCAATATACGAGTAAAGCGTTCGAAATCCAGAGTGTTATCAGAAAGAATTGGAATATTCTGAAGCACGACCCCGTTTTGGGTAAGACACTCCCCGATCACCCTAATATTGTTTTCCGGAAACCCCGAGATCTTAGGAGCCTGATAGCCCCAAGTAGGGTAAAAACACGTACCAGCAAACCAACTAATAGCTGGACAACAATTTTTGACCAAAAAGGATGCTACAAGTGCGGTATTAAGAACTGTGGCACATGCATGTACATGTGGCATAGGAAAAAAACTGTAGTAGGGAGGGACGGGAGAATTCACCAAATTAAGCAATTCATAAACTGTGGAACAGAGTATGTGATCTACTGTATAGTATGTCCATGTGGGCGTCTATACGTAGGCCGTACACAACGCCCAATGCGAGTTAGAATTGGTGAACATAAATGCGGTATCATAAATTTAAGAGACAAATATCCAGTCCTTCGACACTTTGTAGAGGCCCATCAAGGGGACGCCGCAGGCATGAAAGTATTTGGGATTGAGTCTATTGGAAGTGAGCTGGATACAGGAAGGAGACACCAGAGGCTTTGCAAAAGAGAAGCCTTCTGGATCTTTACCCTCGGTAGTCTCGCCCCAGGAGGCCTAAATGAAGACCCAGAAATACATAAAATAGTATAACGCTGGCACTAAGCCACTGTGGAGGGCTAATCTTTTAATTTTATATTTATATTTATATTTATTCAACTCTATATGTATTCAATTGATTAAATCTATTATTGCTGTGACAGTCATATATTACCCGGCCCTATATATCACTCTTTTCGTAGAGGTTTTAAGGTATCATTATTACATTTTCATTGTCTAAGTCATATCCTATTAGATCTTGCATTCCAAATATAAGTGACAATAGAGATAAAAATAAAAGTAAAAATACACATTTACCCTATGACTAGATCACAGCATATATAGGTCCTCCAAGTGGTAGTATATATGTGTACATGTGTACACCTATATGTATATACACGTGTAATCATAAGTTGTATGTGTATGTGGTCTGCAGGCAGTGGCTCTATCCAATATATATTATATCCATATCCATTTTATCTAACTATTTTTACTGACTGACCTTTTATAATTCTTTCCTAGTATACGTAATCTAATTTTCATCATTATTCAATATCATATTCAATACATCTTATATATAATCTCCATTTTTACTTTTATTTTTATTTTTATTTCTATTTATTTACTATCCCTTTCGCTGATGTCTACTAAGTAACCTCTGGGTTACCCGAAATAATGTACAAAACCATTATATGTAATTTATATATGAGGTTATAACAAACCCCCTTTTTATATCATACTGGCAAAGTACACAGACTTTTGTACTTTTATACGGATTTAATTTTAACAATATTGTTTTTTGAAAAAATTCCTGTATGCACATTTATGTATATGAAATGGATGTGTATAAGGTTTTCTTTTCCATATATATATATATATATATATATATATATATATATATATATATATTTTTTTTTATACAATGTATATTATATGTATTTTATATTACTATTTTTTATTATTAATTCTAGTGTATCTCCTGCTGGCTTCTAAATACATATGTTCTGAATACTGTCACCTTCTAGCTACTATTCTAGACCTGATCTCATAACAGCCCCTGTTTTTCCACCTAGTCCCTATTTAGACTATTATGTCAAGTATTGGGCCATCTAGTTTATCCTCTCCTTCCCTGGTCCTTTTCAATTCCCTTATTACCATTTATTGTACACATTTATCCATTTATACTAGTTTATCCCCTTCTAGCCTAGAGTTCAGACGGTTTCTGTCTGACTTTGGCCTCTATCTATGCCCACGGCAAAATGGAGGCCACTGTTTACCATATTAAGTCAATCTCGTGCGCCGAAGGGCGCACGGGATATGACGTCACGACCGCACTTCCGCCCTGTGGACCGGAAGTAAAGGAGCGGCGTGCGTTCCACCAGGTCCTACAGGGCATAGGAACGTGTTACCAGCCAGGACCTGTCAACAATGGAAGCCCATACAGTCACAGCCCCCACAGAGACAATGTACTCGAGCAGAGGAGATGCACTCTAATCCATACACCACAAGGTATGTTATTTCATCTCTGATCCTAAACCCCTAAGCATTGTCCAGCGTCCTCTGATATATGTAATGTACTGATGAGAGGGGAGATGAGCATATCCTCTGGGATGCCTTGGCTCATCTATAGATAACCATTGGCATGACCTTTTCAGTCTATCTGTTGTGGGATGTTTGTACTTCCGACCATATACATATATATATATTAAAATATTTTGAAAAATTTTTAAACAAAATTTTAAAAGACAAAATAAAAATTTAAATTTAAATTAAAACTTAAAATCATCAAAAAATCTGAAACTTAAAAATGTAATAAAAATTTTATTTAAATTAAATATTAGAGCTAGAATTAGGAACTAGAAATTACAATTATAACTTTTCTATTATACATAACAAATTTCTTCAATATTCAATAAAAATTAATTAAATAAATAAATTAATATACTATGGCCCTTTAATAATGACAACCAAGCCAAGACCCACCCTTCCTAGAGGACCGCCCATTAATTAAGGGAGGAGCCCTAGAACCAACCCGACCAGTCTGGTCTAGTTGAACATATGTATAAAAAGCCAGCATGAGACCAACACTATTAAGGCTCTGATGAAGAAGGGTAACCTTCGAAACGCGTTAGCTGGCAGTAGTCCGTATGCCTCCTTCCTGGGACCTGGAAAACTGCTACCACTGAAATATTTGCCTCTGTGCCATATACTATGCGATTTTTTCTTCGACCTTTGTGAGTAGTTTTTATCTTGTTTTTAATTAATAAATCTGTCAAGGATAATGCACTAGGCTGGTGCGCTCTTTTTCTTCTTTTCATTTAACACTAGGACAATCCCATCCTTGAGAGCAGCAAGGCCGAAATCCATAGTCCTTCTTGAACCCTTGGGACTTTCTAGCTAATACACCTGTGCGCAAGAGTATTTTTGCTTCTTTCAGGCGCGCGCTTCCCATAGTGTGGAGCGCAGAAGTAGAGCAACTGTCATTAGCGTGCGTGTCACGCCTCTGTATGGTGGTTAGCTATGCGTGATGTCGTCACCGTCGGCCTGGCATTACAACACGCCACTGAGAGTAACATAATGTGTTGCCATATCAACGCACAAATCTATACCGGTGGGCGGGCATATTTGCCAAAAATGGATGGGGCCTCCCCCAGAACCCCCGTGTGTTGTGAATGGTGATTCTCTACATATCTCACCGTTTTAAGGATATTAAAGAAAAAACAGTGCACAATTGAATATAAAGAGGAAGTGAAGTGGTGATTAATCAATGATAAAAGTGAAAAGGTACTGTCAATAGACTTCCCATAGTATTGCAAAAACGCTAATATGTGGACGCATAAGTGTGCGTCTGAGGTCCTAAGTGACAAAAAAAGGGAAGTTATGAGATGAATGTTTATATGAGTGAATAAATTACACTGTATGTGAGGTGTGACCAAAAATATAAAAGGTATAGACAGGGGATGAGAACATCCCCTGTGAGTGTAGATAACATAAAAAATATATATCTACATGTGAAAAATTATAAAAACGTGATCACAAAAAGTAATTCAGAAAAATTCATTGTATGTTAAAGATATGACTATGAAGGTCAAAGATGGATTCTCTCTGGGTGATCCAAAATAAAGGCAAAATTATATATAGAATAGTATATACACTAAATACATACAAAATGACCCAAAACTAATTCTATTCTATGAATCGTTAATGAAAGCATTAATATCCAATTCCATATTCATACCCTGTGGGAAGAGGGACTGTAGTTCATGTATCCAGAACGTTTCAAGATGAGAAACGCCTCTGGTCATGGCGCCCTCCCTCCAAGGTGGAGTGTATTTGTCAATCGCTAAAAATTGTGAACCTATTGGATTGCTGTTATGGAATTCCTTATAGTGCCTAGGTACACTATGTTTTGAGTCCCTACTTTTAATGAGACTAATGTGTTCCCCCACTCTTATAGTAAAGGTTCTAGTTGTTCGGCCAACATATTGTTTGCCGCATGGGCAAGTGATTAGATATACTACGTATCTAGAATTACATGTACAGAAGGGTTTGATGGTATATCTCCTTCCTGTGACAGTGGACGTGAACTCTGTCAATTTGCGTCTTTCTAATGTGTTATGTTGACAGACGACGCATTTCCTGCTGGGGAAAAAACCTGTCCAGTCATGGAAAAAAGAAGGACGCACTGGAGGGTTGACGACATTGGGTGCTACATGGCCCTGTAGGGATGGTGCTCCTTTAACCACTAAGCCACCGCCCACCGTCATATGACGGCTGGACGGGACTTCTGTTGTTCTGGGCGGGCGTCATATGACGTCCTCGCCCTCCCGAGCCACTAGGGGGCGTGCGCGCGCCGCCGGCGGCGCGCGCGCGTGCCCGCTGCGTCGTTCGGGACCCGGTGCGCGTGCCCGGCGGCCGCGATGTCCGCCGGGCACCCGCGATTGCCGGGTAACAGAGCAGGAGCGTGGATCTGTGCATGTAAACACAGATCCACGTCCTGTCAGAGAGGAGAGGAGACCGATGGTGTGTCCCTTGTACATAGGGACACCGATCGGTCACCTCCCCCAGTCAGTCCCCTCCCCCCACAGTTAGAATCACCTCCTTAGGTCATACATTAACCCCTCGATCGCCCCCTAGTGTTAACCCCTTCCCTGCCAGTCACATTTACACATTAATCAATGCATTTTTATAGCATTGATCGCTGTATAAATGTGAATGGTCCCAAAAATGTGTCAAAAGTGTCCGATGTGTCCGCCGCAATATCGCAGTCACAATAAAAATCGCAGATCACTGCCATTACTAGTAAAACATAAATAAATAATAAAAATGCTATAAATCTATCCCCTATTTTGTAGACGCTATAACTTTTGCGCAAACCAATTAATATACGCTTATCGCAATTTTTTTTACCAAAAATATGTAGAAGAATACATATCTGCCTAAACTGAGTAAAAAATTTGTTTAAAAAAAATAAAAAATTGGATATTTATTATAGCAAAAAGTAAAAAAAATTGTGTTTTTTCAAAATTGTCCCTCTTCTTTTGTTTATAGCGCAAAAAGTAAAAACCGCAGAGGTGATCAAATACCACCAAAAGAAAGCTCTATTTGTGGGGAAAAAATGATAAAAATTTCATTAGGGTGCAGTGTAACATGACCGCGCAATTGTCATTCAAAGTGCGGCAGCGCTGAAAACTGAAAAATGGCTTGGGCAGGAAGGGGGTGAAAGTGCCCAGTATTGAGGTGGTTAAAGATAATTTTGGCCTGTTCAGGTAGCATCTTTCCTAAAACGTTGTCTTGTCTGTCACACTATTATGATTGACTCTGTTTTCTGTCCTCCTTCTTGTCCTTTTTAATAGGAGTCCCTCTTCCTCTGCTTTCACCTTTAGGGAATATTGTTTTGGACGCTATTGCTCCAGCCTCCAGACTTTTTACGGCTTCACTTTTAGTCACCAGACATCTAATAATCATATGATATGTAACCACTTAGTTACATAGTTACATAGTTACATAGTAGGTGAGGTTGAAAAAAGACACAAGTCCATCAAGTCCAACCTATGTGTGTGATTATGTGTCAGTATTAAATTATATATCCCTGTATGTTGCGGTCATTCAGGTGCTTATCTAATAGTTTCTTGAAGCTATCAATGCTCCCCGCTGAGACCACCGCCTGTGGAAGGGAATTCCACATCCTTGCCGCTCTTACAGTAAAGAACCCTCTACGTAGTTTAAGGTTAGACCTCTTTTCTTCTAAATTTTAATGAGTGGCCACGAGTCTTGTTAAACTCTCTTCTGCGAAAAAGTTTTATCCCTATTGTGGGGTCACCAGTACAGTATTTGTAAATTGAAATCATATCCCCTCTTAAGCGTCTCTTCTCCAGAGAGAATAAGTTCAGTGCTTGCAACCTTTCCTCACTTGATTCAGATATAGCCTGTTCGTTACCATCTTTATGGTCTGGATGTTACTGGTCTTGACCTTAGCAATTGGTTTACTTCGGATTGCAGGGTGTATGACCACGGACTCAGATCTAATCTTGTTGTCTTGACAGTTTCAAGATCATATAGTTGTTCATTATCATCCCGTCTCCGGCTTATGACCATTCATTTATACCCACCAGAACACTGCAATAGTATATACCGTATATACTTGAGTATAAGTCGTTCCGAGTATAAGTCGAGGCCCTAATTTACCACAAAAAAATGGGAAAAACGTATTGACCCGAGTATAAGACGAAGGTGAGAAATGCGCAGCTACTGTAAGTGGAAAAGAGGGTCAACAATGCCCATTTGCAGCATCACTGTGCCCATTTGCATGCCTCACTGTGCCCATTTGCAGCCAAAGGTCCCCTGAACTTCAAACTCAGTAGTTAAGGGTTCCTAGATGCCCCCTAGCTGCAGCCAAAATTTGGGGTCTCTGAACCCAAAGGGTCCCGAAATGACATTGCTGCAGATACACAGTTGACTGAATTTGGGGCCCCGCATCTCGGGGCCACTTAGTGCTTAGAACACCAAATTTTGTGTACAAACCCAGTGGAAATAGCACCATAAAATTTCCAAAGCTGGGGTTTCTAGCACCAAGTGGCCCCGAGATACAGGGCCCCAAAAATCAGTTCAGAAAATGTCAAGCACTTTTCTGCAGCAGAGAATGACATTTTCCGAACCGGATTTGGGGCCCCGCATCTCGGGGTCACTTAGTGCTAGGAACTTTAGCTTTGGATATATTGTGGTACGAGTTGCACTGGGTTTGCACACCAAATTTGGGGTTCCTAGCGCTAAGTGGCCCTGAGATATTAGGCCCCAAAGTCGGTTCAGAAAATGTCAAGCACTTTTCTGCAGCAGAGAATGACATTTTCCGAACCGATTTCGGGGCCCCGTATCTCGGGGTCACTTAGTGCTAGGAACTTCAGCTTTGGATACGGGGCCCCAAAGTCGGTTCGGAAAATGAAATTTTTTGCTGCAGAAAAGTGCTTGACTCGAGTATAGGGGGGCACTTTCAGCACAAAAAAATGTGCTGAAAAATTCGACTTATACTCGAGTATATACGGTATGTATACAGAGGTTCAGATTTAGGTCATAAACGTAAGAGTCCTGCTTAAATTGTATATGAACACCGTTCTTCTGCTCTTTGAGCACTACTATATAACGCTTCACGATCCTCAATTAGTTCTTTTACAAATCTAACTATTGATTGTTTTTTGACTTTTCTCAGAACTATATTGAGCTTCGTGTTACAGGATTATGAAGATATAGGTGTCCATTTGTGTATACTATAGATCTTCATGCAGATCTTTCTGTTTTTAGGTCTATTTGTATATGTTTATATATGTTCACATTTTGAGATATGATACACAGCATATAGTATTAATAGTGATTGTCCTTATATTTATATCTATATGAATTTATGTAGTAATGCATTTTTCTAATAATATGTATTATCGGTCAGTGTATTGACATGTCAACGAGTACAGTGATATATTTGTTCATTTGTCCACTCGTTGTGGTCAAGTACCTTTACCCCTCCTACCCTTCCTTCCCTCGTTCCACCTCTTATTCCCCCCTCCCCTCCCTTCCTCCTTTTCCCTTATCCCATTTTTCTTTTCTTTCACTTTTCTCTCCTTATCGTTTCTTTTTTCATTTCTGCTTTACTTTTCGGTCACATATATATATATACATATATATACACACACACACATTATATATATATATATATATATATATATATATATATATATATATATACTTGATATACTAGCCATATATTAAATAAATTATATGTGTAGATTTGTTTGTTTGTTTCTCTTTTATTTTTATGGCCACACATACATTTACCTGATACACTAGTTATACATTACTTAAATGTGTAAATTTGCAGATTTATCTGATATTTGCAATATTTGAAATTTTTATTGCATTACAGACTTCACTATTTAGCTTTTTGGATTCAGTTTATTCATTCATTTTCACCTTAAATATTAATTCATTATTATTCAATATTCATTCTTACATAGACACTTATTCACTCAAATATTCTTCACTTATTTATTTACTTAATTTACTTTATTTCACATTCACATATCCATGTAAATACATATATATCTTTTTATATACTCATATTTTTTACATATTTTCTTATATTTATATTTTTTACACATTATCTTTCACACTTTATTTTAGTTTTATATAACTCTTTGACCATATTTGCATACACATACACATTTATTTTTGCACAAGATATCGTTTGGTTACACATTTTTCTTTTAATCACATAATACTAAATTTTATTTTGCTTCACTCACTGCACTTGTTGAAACCTCAGGTGACCCATGGTATTTAATTGACACACCCATTAATTGATCAATCTCCACTAAGTATGTGGTCACATGGTTTGTCACTATTAGCATTTATTTCATTTTGATTTTTGTGATTGCTGGCTATGACTAAGCACTGTGTGTAGTGCAAAATGTGTATGTTTTTCTACTCTGCTGTGATTTGTA
Organism: Lithobates septentrionalis; assembly: GCA_037952835.1. Lineage (NCBI taxonomy): Eukaryota > Metazoa > Chordata > Amphibia > Anura > Ranidae > Lithobates > Lithobates septentrionalis. The sequence goes on along the minus strand of JBBDGP010000091.1, from coordinate 301,180 downwards.
TCTTGGATGACACTTTTTTGAATAAAAGGCAAAAAATATTTTTTGGAGTGCGGCTGTCCAGAACTTCTTTTGATGTCCAATTGCTATATGCATTGCCAGCACCTGGGCTTCTAAACTGGAGGTGAGGCTGTTTACTTCTATTTGACCCACCTGGAGCGGTGATATCTTCTCTTCAGGAGCGTAGTCGGGTCACAGGCAGGTTTGGCAACAGATGCTAAGTAACAGGAACTGGAGACAGAGATCAGTCCGTGGAAAGCCATAGGTCAGGGCAGAAAACAGGCAAGAGTAGTCAGGAGCAAGCCGGTTCGGTAACAGAGGTCAAACACACAGGAAGCAGGATTCAGGTAAACGCTGTAGACCAAGCAGCAACCAGTTCAGCATTGAAGCTCTGTTTAAATAGGCCGACTGGTGCCCGTTCTGGTGACAGGTGCACATCTTTAGAGCCATCTGTGGTTATTCTGGTCATTTTTGGTTGGCGCCTGCGCACAGGTATGTGCCTGGAAACAGCAGCTGTACTCTGCAGACGTCTTTCCTGACAGAATTGGTCATGATTAAGCAACAAATTCTTGGTCCAAGAACTCCTCCTCCCCCTGTTCATGGACTGAACTTGGGTGGAAGCAATAACTCCAACACCAAGCCCAAAAACATCACAAACTCTCCGACGAGAACGCAACTGCAACATGGCTACTTAACAATGACTGCCTCAGCTCCTGTGCTTCTTGCCCCTGGTTTTGGAAATGTCATTTTGCTGCAGTACTTTTCTAAACATGTGGAAAATGCGCTACTTTTCAGGCAGACTAAGGGGACCCCCAGGCACAATATTTAAAGGAATATTTCATTTTCATTGTTTCACATTAAGCATTCTTAAAATCACTGCTTTTCAGACTTCCACGTACCTGACCGATGAGCCTGATGTAGCAGGGGAAGGCCTCCCTTACGTATCTGGTTCCTGGCAGTATGGATAGGAGGCACGGGAGCACAGAATGGTATGAGGGCCTGGCGGGTCAGCAGCAGGAGGATCCCGGTGAAGGTGGTTTTGGAGATCACCAGACAACTGAAGCACAGGCAGCAGTTGCAGAGCAGGAGTGGAGCAGGCAGGTCGGGTCACAGGCAGGGTTGGCAACGGGCGAGCAGCGTGGTACAGAGGAACAGGCAGATTCGTAGTCAGGACAGTCCGGGATCAGTTGCAGGCAGAAGACAAGGGTAATCAAAAGGGCAAGTGGGTAGTCAGGAGATCAGACGTTCAAACAGGTAAGCAGGTGCAAGGAAACAGGGAGCTGCAGATCGGACAGCACCGAGCCAAATGTGCTGACAGCCTAAATAGGCAGATTGGCGCCAAGCGCCGTGCACGCCGGCGCGCGCCCATGCACACACGCACGCGCCCACATGCCGGCACCCGCACCGGCGCGCACAGGCACGCGCGCGCCAATGCGTCCCAATGCACACCAACGCACACCAGCACCGCGTCTGCTCTGGGGGACTCTCTGACACTGCTCCTGAAAAAACTGCCATTTTTTTGCATTAATACATGTCCCCTGGGGCAGTATCCGCGTCCCCAAACACTTTTTTATGGCAATAACTTGGATATAAGCCTTTAAAATGAGCACTTATGATTTTTCACGTTTGTGTCCAATAGACTTTAACGGTGTTCGCATGTTCGCACAAAGTTTTTGTCTGTGCACAAGTTCTGGTGTGAACCAAACTGGGGGGTGTTCGGCTCATCCTTAGTTGGAAGTATCTATGTCACCTGGAAGCAACATGGGCACTGCAAGGAGAGCCTTGCCACACCACAGACTCAAAGAAAAAAGACTTGAGACCCAGCCTATATGATGACTGAGGTTTTAGATGAGATATACATTTTTTTAATATCACCTATAGGTTAACAGAAGATTGGTAAAGGCAGAAAATGTGCTGATTTGCTGACTGTGGTTCAGCTTTAACTGTTCTTGTTTGAATGCAGACTCCAACTGGTTGTTTTAATTTTCAACTGTGCAGAACATGGGAGACATGCTTGGTGAATCATAACGGTATATCATCTAAAAATAACAAAACAAAATAAAATAAATATAGCATCTAAACAAAATAAGATGGCTCCAGCCTCACATTTAACCAACAAGTAGTTCCATAACATATAACCTCTGACCAGTTATGATGCCACCTAGTACTAACCTCAGTAACAGCTGGTATAGGTTACTGGGTATCTTTATTTTTCACATTGTCATGTTAAATAGAACTGTAAAACTCCCCTAGCTCAAGCCTGGAAAGCAGCTAAAATGTAAAATTTCCATACAGTTTAAGTTTTATCTGGACAGAACTGAAAAATTATGCTTGTGTTGTGTACTTGGCCGGATTAAGGAAAACAAGAGTATTAGTTTATATTCTCTTTGTATGATATTGAAGCGTCTCCCTAGTAGAAAAATAAACTTTGTCAAAATGACAGCTTAATGGTGCATAAATATCTTAGCTCTATATATCTGCAGACTTTGCTGTGAGGATATTTCTTTGCTATGTTATTCTAGGTTATGGATGCAATGTTTTTTATTTCTATTTTGCTGCTTAATTCCTACTATTATTGGTTTGGTAATGCAAAGGGACTGTGGTGTAATAAAAAGGCAGACTTGCAAACAAGATGGGAGGAATAAAATACATCTGTACTTTGAAAGAGAATGCAAAAATTGGTGTTTTTAGACAGGAGCTAATGGTAATCTCATTTTAATTGTATTTTAAGCAAGAAAAATGTTATCAATTTACACTAGTCTACTTTCTGCAAAGAGGAGTGCATTTAATGGTGTGACTAGTTGATGTGCCTCATTTACAAGCAGCAAGCTTTAGATAACTGTCCTCTGTGCTAATACCAACCGTTTATTTTAACTTCGTGAGTATTTTTTTTCCAGTGCAAGTTTGAAAGCGAAACAACAAATCTGACTTATTACTACAGGTCATAAGAACACAGTTTTTTTTTTAACACTTTAAATACCAAGGTCACATGTAATATATCTTACTTGAACATTTTTTTTTACAGGTGTTATGAAGGAAAGAGCAAATATATTGCAAAATGCTCATAAGTATCAACCTAACTCCACAAAACACTGCTCTAGTCCTTGCAGCTCTGTGAAAGTCCAAACCACTATTTTCAATCAAGGTTGCAGTAAACATTTACTGTAAATATGAAATGAATGTATATATCCAAATGCAAACTGGGGGAGATGTCCCTGCACTTCCTGCCCCATATTTTCCTTCACTTTCTGCCCCATAGCCAAAACAGAAAGTGTAGGAATCCCTGGTTGTCATCATCACCATTGGAAAATATGCCCTCTATTACTGTTCTGGGGACAACTCAAAATTTGGGATTTTCTTTTACTTTCATTTTTGGTGATAACAGTAACAGGGTCATCACAGAGGACAATGGGGCACTGTTTACATCTGGAGGTAAAGAGATTTAATCTCCAAATACGTAAAAGTTTTTTCACAGTAAGAGCTGTGAAAATGTGGAATAGACTCCCTCAAGAGCTGGTTCTGTCCAGATCAGTTGCTTTAAAAAAGACCTGGATTCTTCCCTAAATGTACATAATACAAGTTGATAATAACATTTATAGGTAAAGTTGATCCAGGGGGGGGGGGGCGTGGCTGGAATGGAAGACTGAGCGGACGTGTTCCTGAGCTCTCCTGGAGTGTGATCCGGTAACTTATCCGTATTTCCTACTCTTATCTGCAAAAAAGAGACTTAATAATCCCTGGATGCCTTCTAAAGCTTCCGGCTACCAGAAGAGGGGCAAGAAATTGAAGTTTCCCCCAGATATCCCTGTAGAGACGGTCTCAAACTCCTGCTCCACACGATCTGCTGCGCGCCATAGCAATATGGCGTCGCAAACAGACCACGAGGCGAACCCAGGATCGGCGTCTCCGGGACTGCCAGAGATCATGGCGGCTATTACAACCTGCCAAGCTGCCATTACCTCATGCCAATCCACCTTGGCTTCAAAAATAGAAGAGGTTCTGCTGGACGTCGGCCTGATTTGGCAAGATCTGGACAAGATCCGCTCCAGAGTAACGGAGGCTGAGAACAGAGTTGGGATGGTGGAAGACACAGTAACAGACCATGCTGCTTCCATTCGCACACTCCAAACTAAGGTTAAGGCGCTCGAATACCGAGCTGAAGATGCCGAGAACTGGAGCCGCCGGAACAATTTGAGGATCGTAGGCCTGCCGGAGGGAGTGGAGGGCCGTTCCCCATCACAGTTCACGGAGGGTCTATTGCGCTCCTTGCTACCGACGGCTCAGCTCTCCCCTTACTTTGCGGTGGAAAGAGCCCACCGGGTGCCGCCAAGACCTGGCCCTGAGGGAGCCCCTCCAAGAACTTTCATTCTCAGGCTGTTAAACTTTCGAGACCGTGACGAGTTACTTAGGGCGTCTCGTGCTGCGGGAGATTTACCCTTCCAGAACACCAAACTCCTACTATTCCCGGATTACACAATGGAAACACAACGACAGAGGCGATCCTTTGATGCTGTAAAGGCTGCCCTGCGGAAGAAAGGTATAAAATACAGTATTTTATTCCCGGCCAAATTAAGAGTGATTGATGGGGATACGGCACGCTTCTTTACTAGCCCCAAGGATGCATCGGCTTGGTTGGACACTCTGCCCCCGTAAGAGGATTACTCTACAAGGTCGGTGCACTGAGTTACCAGCTAACATGTTTTTCCTGCCTTACTAAACCGAGTTTTCCTGTGTGTTTCCTGACTTTGAACATTACCATATGTCAGGGGCTTGTGTCCCGGTTGCAGCAATCGTGTCTGACACAGATTATGTTAAAATGTTGCCGGCTCCTGTTAATCTGTTCAGCCGGCCTCTAGTGCAAGTTGTGTGTCTGACCTGGAAGCACGGAATATATCCTTATCACCGCTCTTCAGTATTCGGTAGTTGTTTGCCTTCGGTTTGGGACTACACTGAAACTGTATATATGGATCCCTTCTGTCTTTTTGGAGGAGGAAACTGGACGAGGAACCATTCTATGGTAACAGACTTTAAGAATGTGCCCCTGCTTAAGCAGGTGAATGCTGAAACTCTCTTTTTCACGTATGCCTTGTTATTTTTCTTTTTTCCCTTTTATTTTTTGAATATTTTCACTCCACTAGCTCCAAGAAGGAACTTACCACATTCACATATAACCCCTGGTTATCGGGGAAGATGTGAGGTCTTTACCCAAGCTCACAAACCTAACTTAGGTTACTAACTTTAGTATTATGGGTGTTTTGGGATCCAGATGCTCCTCATGTTCCCGAGGTGCATGGGGTGGGGGGAGGGGGTTGTTTTGGGATGCTCATGGTTGGGCGCCCACATTATTTTTTTTGTTTTGTTGCTTTTACTTATTATTTCTGTTTTCAGGAATGTAGATGCAAATTGCAGTTGGTCTTTATATACAAGTATATGTTGGTATATCGCTATCACACGAAACTCAACCCTTTTGGAGTTCTGTGGGCTATGGATCTCCAGTATGTCCTGGGAGGGAAAAGTTCCCCCTTGAAAATATTGTTCCCAGACGCTTTTAACATTTTATCGTTTTTATTTTTATTGCTGCACCCCTCCCATGGCTAAGTGTATGGTGGTATCTTGGAACGTGAGAGGCCTTAACTCGACGGTTAAGCGCTCCCTGGTGCTTGCCTACCTGCGGAGGCTCCGCCCACAAGTGTGTATACTCCAGGAGACACATCTTGTTGGCTCTCGCATTCTTAGTTTGAAAAAGGCCTGGGTAGGTGCGCATTATCATGCACCATACTCTAACTATGCAAGAGGAATTAGTATATTAGTGAATAGATCCCTTCCATTCCAAATTATAGAGGTCAAGTTGGACCCGGGAGGCAGATACATTCTCCTACATGCTTTAATCTCAGAAATCCCTTTTGTAATAGTGGGGATATACCTGCCACCCCCTGCAGACGTTACTGTCCTTCACAAACTTATGCAAAAGATCACATTGTACAATGTTGAAAATGTATTATTTATGGGTGATTTCAACTTGGCCCCTTCCAGAGACATTGACAGACTCCATGCTTCCGGACCACCCCAGCATGGACTCTCTCATTGGGCCTCCGCCTTCCACATGACAGATGTTTGGCGCCATTATCACCCGTCGGATAGGGCTTTCACATGTCTATCTACAACATACCGGACCATGTCCCACATTGATTTGGCTTTTGCCTCCTCTGCATTACTTCGGAGGATTGAATCCTCCGAGATCCTCTCCAGAGGTATCTCGGATCATGCTCCGGTATCGGTTACTATCCGACTCTCCCATGTGGTGGGTGAGAGAGTGTGGCGGCTGTCTAAATACTGGATTATGGACCCTGACATCCAGGAAGAGCTCCCTGAGGCTTTATGTAATTTTTGGCTAAACAATGAAGGGTCCACTGGGCCATTGGTACTGTGGGATGCTTTTAAGTCTTGGCTTAGGGGGGAGTACATGACCCGCATAGAAACCAAAAAACGTGGCTCTGTGCAGTCTCTGAGACATCTGGAGATGCAGGCGAAATTGAAGGAGGAGGAGTATATACAAAATCCTGACCAGAATCGCTCTGGCAGGATTCTCTGAGGGAACTGTCCCTTCTTAAAGTTGAGCTAACTCAAAAATCTATGCTGGATAATGCACAAAGGGTATTTGAATTTGGTGATAAGAACGGAAGACTATTGGCCTGGTTAGCAAAGGGAAGGAATAATATGACCCATATTGGAAGGCTGAGGGCGCTAGATGGTCGTCTATTGACGACCCCGGCTGACATTAATGCTAGATTCCTTGAGTTTTATCAGAACTTATATTCATCTAGAGCAGACTTCAGCTGTGCTGAGCTACTCCAGTATCTGGAGAGGATTCCCTTCCCCTCCTTGGCAGCTGCGAAGCGCGAGGAGTTGGATAAGGACATTTCCTTAGAGGAAGTGCAGGAGGCACTGGGTGCTATGCAGTCTGGAAAGGCCCCCGGACCAGACGGCATCCCCATTGAATTCTACGCTACATACCAGGATCTCCTGGCACCTAGGCTTACCTCTCTACTGCTGAAGTCTGCTGAACTGGGATCTATCCCAGATTCGTTTTCCGACGCGATTGTGGTCCTGGTGCCCAAGCCTGGCAAGGACCCTGAGGAATGTGTCTCTTACCGACCTATCTCCCTTATCAATGCTGATGCTAAATTGTTGGCTAAAATACGGGCTATTAGACTTGGTAAGGTGATAGAAGACCTAGTGCAGATTGATCAGACTGGTTTCATGCCGGATAAGGGCACCGATATCAATATCCGTCGCTTATTTCTGAATCTGGCTGCTGCCCATGATAATAGAGGAACTAGAGTCATAGCCTCTCTGGATGCAGAAAAGGCTTTTGACTCTGTTGAGTGGGAGTATTTGTGGGCGGTAATGCAGAAATTTGGAATAGGACCTCGATTCATGCAATGGCTCCGTATCCTGTATAGAGGCCCTAGGGCAAGGATTCGAGTAAATGATACCCTTTCAGATTTCTTTCTCCTTCAGAGGGGCACCCGGCAGGGTTGCCCCCTCTCCCCCAGCTTGTTTGCACTGGCCTTGGAGTAGGGTTGCCACATCATCCCTTTTAATCCAGGACACACATTAATTACACAGGTTCTGTGGCTGATTAAGGTGGTAATTAAACTCACTTGGTGCCTTATCTGCATTAAATCAGCCTCAAAACCTGTGTAATTAATATGTGTCCTGGATTAAAGGGATGATGTGGTAACCCTACCTTGGAGCCCCTGGCGATTTTAGTCAGGGAATCCAACCGCATTGTGGGATTGAAGATTGGCCCTCTGGAGGAGAAGATATCACTATACGCTGACGATACCCTGCTTTACCTGCAAGATGCCAATGCCTCATTGGAGGCTGCTCTTGAGGCCTTTGACGAATTTGGGCAATTCTCAGGGATACGTATAAATTGGACCAAATCAGTCCTCTTCCCTTTAGATGGGCAGGCAAAAGAGCTGGCACCTCAGACGGCATTGCGATGGGTGGAAGAATTTACGTACCTTGGTATAAGGATTACGAGAGAGCCCCAGGCATTTCGGCACCTCAACCTCTTTCCAGTAGTTGCGCAACTGAAAGAACACTGTTCCCGTTGGGCTAATTTGCCCCTGAATCTCGTTGGGAGGATCAATATTTTAAAAATGATATAATACTTACCCAAGCTCAACTATATATTTCAGAATTGACGTGGATACCCCAAGCTTTTTTCAGGAATTTAGATAAGTGTATTGGCTCTTTTCTGTGGAAGGGATCGTCTCCACGTATAGCACGATCAACTCTACAGCTCCCTGTGAGTTATGGGGGCCTAGCCTTACCTAACCTGATGGTGTACTACTGGGCGGCCGTCCTGGTCATGGTCAGGTGGTGGTTCGAACAATCCAGGGCCAATGCGGCGGTTTGTCTTGAGGCGGCTATTGTGGGATCCCTCACTGAACTCAGTAACCTGGCCTATTGCGAAGCTTCCTTGTATCCCTCTTTGCCTGCTCCTACTGGAGCTACTCTGCGAGTCTGGGGAATGGCTAGGCAAAGGTTTTTAGCTACAAACCAGCGGTCTCCGTACTGCCTGCTGTGGGGGAATTCAACCCTCCCGCACTTTCGGACCATTCCGGTCCCGCAGGTGTGGGCCAGGTCTGGTGTCAGAGTTTTGAAGGATATTGTGGCATCAGGATCCCTTATCCCCTTCCATGCACTAGCGAATAGACATAATCTCCCTGGGTGGATGTTATTTCGCTATTATCAGCTGCGACATGCCTTCCAAGCGCAGTTTCCGGTCCCGCCTGTTACTCAGGCTGATGCGGTTGAGGAGTTGCTCTCACAAGAAGCTCTGCATAAGCCCTTGTCTACGCTATATTTGACATTACTTAAGAAAGACTCGCCCAAGATGGAGGCCTTATGGGGTAAGTGGAGGGCAGACATCCCGACCTTAGATAGGGAATCATGGGAAGAGTGCTTTGAAAATAGTCTTCAAATACTGATCTCCTCTAGAGATAAATTAATTCAAACCAAGTTCCTGCACAGAATATACTTCACGCCTCAGAGACTGCACAGAATGTTTCCACAGAGATCCTCGAATTGCCCGCGGTGCCAGTCACCGGACAGTGTCTATATTCACATATTCTGGAACTGTCCTAGACTCTCCGGATACTGGGCCGCTATAGAGGAATTTGTAAATGTCCGACTCCAATTAGAAATTTCTCTGTCGGCTGAGTTAGCTCTGCTGGGTATTTAAGACAACGAACAGAGACCTCGCTATACCAAATTATTCTTGGCCCTACTATTATTCTATGCTAAATAAGAGATTTTACTAAAGTGGACATCTCGTCGCCCCCCCTACAATAAGAACCTGGGAGAACTTGATAAATGCGGTTATACCTCTTTATAAACTGACTTATATAAGTAGAGGGTGCCCCCAAAAATTTGCCAAAGTCTGGCAACCGTGGACTGACCCGATCTGACCTCCCCCTCTATATATCTGGATGCTTAAAAGTTGGGCAATATATGTGGTGAGAGATGGGCGTGCTGCCTCCTGTCCCCCCCCTTGTATTGTTTAATTGATATCTTTATGTTATGTTATTGCCCCACCCCCCTCCCTGCCCGGTGTCATGAAAATGGAATAATACTTAATGATAGGTTAACACTGTCTGACGTTTGCTATTTATACGTTGCATAATTATACTGTGTATTTGATATACTAATTTTCGCTTATTATATTCTGTACATTATATTTTCTCAAATAAAGACCAATCTTTTTGTTAAAAAAAGTTGATCCAGGGAATATCCAATTTCCTCTTGAGCGATCAGGAAGGATTTTTTTCTTAATATACACTGTAGGTTAAAAAATTTGTTGAATCCATTCTCCATCTTATTCAGTTGACACCATTAAAACTCCATATTATCTTGAGGTCTTTTGTTACATTGTATTATTGGTTTATTGTTCTGGAGCATGGACAGAAGCAATCACCATTTCATGAGTAGATAGATGGGCAAGACTTAGAGGCTCACAATTAATTTGAGTAGAAGGTGATTCCTACTGGTACATGCATAAAAACAGCTTGTAAATATTAATGGTAGACACGTAATCAAAAGATTTGACACCATTACAAAATCAATGAAGGAGAAGATTCCATAAAGGATTAAAAAAAACTCATACACTCATAGCGGTGAATCAGTTAGTGGGATTGATTCAGTCAATCCAACTAGCCCAATCAGTCTAGGTTTTTCACTGTGAGACATCCCAAATGCTTGCTTCAGTTGTTGGGTTTTGTCCTAATGGGCTAATATTAGCTTTAGTGTTATCAGAAATCCAGCACCTGTACCTTGCATAGGGTGGCATCTCTGTAAATGTTCCTAGCAAACAGCACATAGTTAACTCCAAAATCACGAAAACCAGGAGCCCAATGCTGGTTAACCATTCTACTCATTCCTCTTTTTGAGATATAGCAAGGTCCATGACTGAAAGAGAAGAGATAAGGTAAAGGTGAATGTGGAGCCATTATCCCATTGCCCAGCATCCAATCTGCAAACAAACTGTACCTTCAGAAAGACAGGATAAGCATCTTGTAGATGTGATAGGATGGTAGAACCTACCAAAAGATCAATTTGGAGCTGGGCATAAGTAATCTATTCTTCACTGATAATGGTTTTAGCTACCTTGATAGAATGAGCATATTCCTTTGAAATGAGATAATCTACATAATACATGTATACATATTCCTACCTAACAATGGATACATTTTTAAGTAACCATTCCACCTTTAAAAGTCTTTCTCTTCAAAATTATGCACAATTGTGGACTACTTCTATCATATAAGCAGAATCACTTAATATATTTACTTCTGCTCCTTGTGCAAGCTCCAAGGATTCACACAAAGCTGTAAGTTTTGCAGCCTTTGCTGATTTGGAAGATGGGAATATTGAAGCATGTAAAATGTAACCTTTGCTATTTGCCACTGAACAACCAGCAATAGTTACACATCTAGTGTCTAAAAAGAAGAACAGCCAACAAAAAAGTGCAGAGATATGAACCTACTCATAAATAGATGTGTCACATATAATACATTAAAATAAAAAAAGACTAAAGCTTTTGGCAGTGCTTATAAGATGATTGGTCAGGAGCTGAACAATGGAAATGTATATAAAATCTATATAAAATCATATATAATCAAGTCCGTGCACACTTTAAATGCTAACATAGATGATCCAGAACAAAGGTAAGTCCTTCAGAAATCAAATGTTTATGGAGCGGGGTCACCAAGAATAGTTGTATTCACTCCAAAGAATTTCAAATCACACGTGCTCGATAAAAGAGGGGGTGTGCAAGGGAACCCCCTCTTGAAAAGATTCTTACCGGATCCAACCTTGATCTTTAGCATGTTGGTCATAAACAATAGGAATCACGGCTGGTGTTCTCCCTCGATATCCGATCGAGTCAGCTTACAGGTGATTCAGTGTTTCAAACCAAGAGAGAAGAGCAAACATAGCATAATCCCATTTTTACAATATTATTAAAAAAAAGGAGGAAGGGGATATCCCCCTTCAAGGTGTACACTTACAAGAATAAATGATCAACAAGCGTTGTTCACAAATAACAGGTCAATGCGGGTAGACTGCATCTCCTACTGCTCTCAATAGGAACCTTCTGGCTATCCATGATTGCACTGGTGTGTGTACGTACGTCGTGTGGCTCCACTCTGATGCGTTTTGTCACTCATGACATCAGAGGGTGGAGTTACACGGCATTCTCACTCTATTTAAACGTCTGGGAATAAGGGCCATTTGGATATTAACCCATTCGGCAATAATAACAAAGAAACGAGCATACTCATAGTTGCAGCCAAGCCGACATGTTAATGAACCTTATCGGCAACTCTGCACTACATACTCGGCCCGGCTGATCACCGATACAGTGAAGGCATAGAGAGTGCGCATCACACCCAAACAGCACAGCTCTCCTACCAACACCTATATCGGACGAGCGGCCAGCTTGCCAACCTTCCGCCTTGTCACATATAACGGTGGACGGTCTCGCCATAAGAACATATGCATATATAAAAGACAGAATCAAAAATAATAACTACAATAAATGGTCAACTAAGACACCATAAATTAAACAATGTGAAACAGGTGGCCTCTATAATGATATATTAAGGTAAAAACTATAAACATGTACCATCATCCAGAAATCTGTACCGCAGTAGTCCAATATGCCCTCACTTCCTTCGGTCGCCTGATTGGGGATCAGGCTTCCAACTTTGCAAATTATAAATTAAAAAATGGTAAATGATTCTCTTGGTAAGTGCTCATTATAAGTGAACGGCATATGAATTCTAATAATATGTATCAATAATCATCTGCACATTGCCTGAACATATACACAATACAATGCAAATCGGTCATCGTACGAAACCAAATGAAGACACCTCTCGCATTAAAATATTGAAGGCTAAATTTAGGAATAATAAGAAGAGAAGGCAATGGTTAACCTCTTCATATAGACTAATTATATCATTAAGTCAGTATCCCTTTTGCTTACTGCTGTTCGCAAGGTAGCAAAAGGGCTGCCCGGTATATTCATTGATTGCATCACGAACTCCGATTTGTGAATATGAAGCACAACCAGAAGTTTATATATAATCAATTAATTAAAAATTACAAATTAAACATGTGCAACTACAAAAAAAGAGTGCTGTACTACCAGAAACAAATTTAGCTGATCTGCTACATACAGCTCTAACATCATAATCTTTTTCCGAGGGAACAATGTATGAGTATAATAAAAATAAACATAAGAACTACAGAGAAAGAGCATATGAAACCGAATGCTTTCTAAACAGATGACTTATCAAAGAACAGAAAGTCGACTGTAAGTGAAAATTTAAAAGTCTACATGGTATGGTAAAACACGCCTTTGACTCGCTGTTAGGTAGTACGGATTCAACTACCGGACCTAGACAGCTTCATTAGCATTTTATCACGATCCCTGTTCGATAATAATAGTATAAAACAGGCATGAAATTAAAAATTAAATATTAAAAATGATGTGTAGACTGATAAGCTGATAAAATGAAATACAACTAGATGAATGCATCAAAAAAACGCAACCAAAACTGCAACGTAACAGGGTCTCAGAATCGTATCATATATGTAATCCAAGAGGAACCACTGTCAAAACTTGCAATTCTAAACCCATAAATACTACTGTCTAAACGACCACAGACGGGGTATGTAGAACTGAATATGAAATGAAATTTGTAGTTTTTAATCAACGCAATACTAATAATCGCTGATGAAACAGTTTACATCCAATTCCACATTTAACTCACTAGGGGTGAGAGTATTCATAGAATATATCCAACGAGATTCTTTTTTGGAAATTTCTCATACCATATTTGAACCTCTCCAGTTTGGATGGGCTCTATATATCCCCCAACATTTTTACCAGAGGGGTCCTGGTTATGATGCGTTTTAAAATGCAGTGAAACTCCATGATACTTGAAACCAATTTCAATATTAAAGATGTGTTCTGAAATGCGTATTTAAGGGGTCTTTTTGTACGACCAACATACATGAGATTACATGGACATTGCAAAATGTAGACCACATGTGTGGTACTATACGTAGTGAACTCTTTTATTTTGAAAGACCTATTGTTCCCTGTTGAGGTAAACTCAGTCAGCCCACGGATCGGATGGTTAATCTTAGTACATGATTGGCATCTCCTGCAGGCATAAAAACCTGCCTGATCCCAAAACATCATTGGCCTAACTGGTGGGTCAAGCACTTTTTTAACCACCAGATCACCAAAGTTAGGGGCCTTCCTGTAAATAAACGCAGGGTTAGTCGGGAGAGAGTTGTTCAAAACCCTATCCATGCGCAAAACATGCCAATGTTTTCTGAAAATGTTCTCTATTTCCCTGTATTGCACATGGAAATTAGAAATGAATCCCCACTCGTGCTTAGAATTTCTCTCTCACGGTCTATTTTCCAAGCAAGCGTCCCGTGGGATATCACTAACTGAAGAGATGATGCTATTAAGTTCTAACTCATTGTATCCCTTTTGTATAAATCTCTGTTTGATTATTTCAGATTGTGACCGATAATCAGAATCTAACATGCAGTTTCTCCTGATTCTCATTATTTGGCCTCTAGGTATGTTTTTTAGCCAACGGGGGTGGTGCCCACTGTTGAGTGGAAGGTAGCTATTTCTGTCTGTCAGTTTGAAATACACAGAGGTGATTAGATTGCCTCCTTGTCTGATGACGTTTACATCCAAAAAATGGATGCACTCCTTGCTGAACTCATAATCTAACACTAGGTTGTTTTTATTTGAATTAAGCTCAGTCATAAACTCGTGCAAGGATCTCTCACTTCCTTCCCATATAAACAGGAGGTCATCTATATATCTTCTGTAAAAAAGGAGGGGGTCCCTCTGTTTAGAGAAGACTGATTTGTCCTCCCACTCCCCCATGAAGAGGTTTGCCAAACTAGGGGCAAATTTGGCCCCCATGGCAATGCCAGTCTTTTGTGAATAAAACTAGTGATCATACCAGAAGTAATTGTGAGACAGGCAAAAATCAAATCAAAAAACTTTTTGTTCGAAAGGGATATTGTCTCTTTGAGATAAAGCCCAATTAAGAGCGAGCAGTGCATCGTCATGCTGTATTATACTATATAGTGAGGAAACATCTGCCGTTACAAGAAATATTTCTTTTTTGTCAGAAAGATCTAAACGACTAATCAGCTGTAAAAGATCCTTAGTGTCTTTCAAATATGCTTTAGTACACAAAACACTAGTTTGTAAAAAAGAGTCTAAATATTGTCCTAACCTTGCAGTGACTGATCCAATACAATTAGCCATTGGACGAGCGGGTGGAACTGTAGGATTTTTGTGCACCTTTGGTAAGGTATAGATAGTGGGCACATGACAAAAGCTAGGCTCCAAATATTTACTTTCCATTTTATTTAGAACCTTTTTCTCTGTTCCTAACTTGATAAGCTTTTGAAGATCTTTTTGGTAAGGTAATGTAGGATCAGAGTTCAATTTGATATAGGTCTTGTCATCTGACAACATAATCATAAGCTGAGAATGGTAGAAAGACTTGTCCAGGATGACAACTCCGCCCCCTTTATCAGCTGGCCCAATAACTATTGACTTGGTTAAATTAATGATAGGCAACTCCCATCCTCATATTGATTAGTGGTTCCAAATTAATAATAACTACTGCAGTAGGGAACAGACACAAAAGATACGCTCAGCATCTTTCCAAATAACTGTTCTGCTTTATTATGACGCAATTGAAGGTTTTTATGCACATGATTACGTAGGTATCACATTAATATTACAATTGTACGTTTATGGTAACAAGGGGTGTAACATAGGCAGGCTAATTCGATTCAGGACTTGAAAGAATGTAAACATTTACTGAAAACATTATTAGTGCTGTGTGCACAGTGAGGGCAGTTTGCAATACATACAAAATACAATACAATTATATACAGAACTTACAAATTTCCATTACAGTCTCCCCTCTTTTGATCAATATTTTGATCACTAACCATACCTTCTATAACCTTTAACCTGGAACCTCCACACGCTTAGGTGGAGGTAGTCCTGACCAAAGAGGCAAAAAAAACTCCATTGTGGAGAAAATAATAGCTGAGCAACATTTTTCATTACCAAATGACTTTTCATTGTGAAAAACAAATGATTGATAAGACATATTTACAGAGTACTGGCTGTACACTCCTGTGGCCAGAATGGCCTTCTAGCTGAATTGTGGGCATGCTGACTTATCAGCACATGTAAACACAGACAATTCTACATAAAATGGAAGACGTACAAAAGACAAATATGACTTCAACAAGGCTAAACTACTTTTCAAATATATATATCCCTTACAATTAAAATAATTGAATCAAAAAGTACCCTAGACTGTGATCACAAGAGGGAAACAAATCAAACAGAGATTTCTTTAATTTAGTCATTTTTGCAGTGTCTGGTGTGGATCCAGGTGACTTTTCCTTCAAGTTTTGCAAAAACTGTACATAAAATAGATGCTGTATTGAGTCTCCAAACATTTCCTTATATATAAATGTCTCTTAACAATCCACAAGTCACCTGGCTTTAGTTTTAAATCCTTCCAAACTTTTAGGATCTGGAATTGGGGAGAAAACACATAAATGAGTTTGTCAAAAAACCTTAAAAGATCAGCAACATTCTCTGTGAGATCCGAATGGAGGACTTCAGCTGCTGAGACAAAATATAAGCAAGTCAGTAACACACTCCCAAACAAAATCCCATAGGGAGAGAGTCCAACATCCCCCTTAGGGGCTTAATAAAATATAAGAAAACATTCAGGCAAAAGTTTTCTAGTTTCTTACTCTACATTGTCCGCTACATTGTAGACAGTAGGGGTTATAAAAATAAAACCTCAAAACTTCTAGTAAGGACTCTCCTATAAAAAATGATTTCCTCTGTTACTCTCTGTACTCTATACTTACAAACTACTTCTGATAACACTTTTTACTGTGGCCTTTGCAGTAGCATTTGCCACTGGACATCCAAAAAACCATGTCCATACAGACAAAATGCATACTTGTAAGATCCTGACTTGGGCATCTGGATATATCTTTTTGTAATCTCTGGAAAGGATGTTCAGCTTTTGGTAACACCTTTGGTAACAGGTAAAACAAGAAGTGGTATGTTATAAAAACAACTGTGGAGAACCCTGGCTCTATCCTATGCTCATTTACTAAGGCAGCCATAACTGCTTGTGACTGATGACACGGTCCATGTGTCAAGCTGGAGGGAAAAGAGTGGTTGGCAGACAAATGATTACCTTTTTCCAAAGTCCTGTTTCATAAGAAGTTGCTCCCTGTGGACCACTTGTTCTTCTCATTCTGGGGTCCTTAAAGTTGAATTATTAATCCCAGCTATACTGGGCCAGAACTAGGGTGGAATCTGTGAGTTGCACAGACCCATCAAGTGTCCGGGGCTGTAAATGCAGCATCCTTAGTCACCTGGTCTGCTTCCATGTGTGAAAGTTAATATGGCTACCTCAGCAAGAACCTGGAAGGCTGAAAACAGCCAATCAAATTAACTTCGCATGCTTTATTGGTTTACCTGCCGAAGTAAAAACAAACTTCTGGCCCTTCAAATGGAACCAAAAGCTCTCGATATCTCGACTATCTATATAAATATACACTCTTTTTATAGCTCACAGGCTTTGCTAAAACATGGAGCTCTGCTTCTTGAGCTGGGGAAAAAGGATCCAATGACTTTGAATTCAGAGTATCCTTCTGGGTGATAAACTGCATACTCAAATCTACAAAAAATGTAATCTCTGGGACTTCAGGGAGTATGTCCCGCACTGGGCTCACATCAGCTGATTCCTACACCATCAATTTAACACACATTTTTTGAAAAACTCTAGTGGGGAATGTGGCGCTGTTCATAAAGTGTGTGTTAATAGGGAGTGTGTAGTGATAGTATTGTGAGAAAGACTATAAACGGATTTTAAACAAAACCTATCATGTGCATACCATAAATATCAAACATCACAGTGTAAAAAACAGAGGTGCAAATGCGTTGTAAATAATCATATAAGAAATACGTGCACTCAAAAAAGTAATCTATACCAACATGTGAGTGTGCATGTTGGTGACGTGAGTAAGCAGAAATGCAAAGAAAAAACGCACAAAAATGTCTAAAAGATGCACAAATAACAACAATGGTGTAGTAAATGATAAGTATAATAGTGCACCAAAAATAGTCATAAATCAAGTCCAAATTGTGTAAATGTCCAAAAATAAGAAAAACTGTGAAAAAGTGTCTTGGCAATCCAAAAAAATCACATAAAGAATATTCCATAAAAAATATATTCCATAAAAAATATATACTGTATTTATTGGCGTATAACACGTATAATGCGTATACTTTTTTTTGGATTACACTTCGGTGGTTTTCCATTTTTTGTGGGGGCTGCAGTTCTTTTACATACCGTCCTAAGCGCGGAATATTTTAGTTTATAATTTAACACACGTGTCTTCCTTTGTCTCCAGCCTCCTCCAATAGAGGCAATAAGGTGGTGGGATTCAAATGTACACATTTTTCATTGTTAAATTTGTACATAAACAAACTCATATTTTAAACCTTTCATTAGACAAACATTTAGTTAGCTGTATATTTGCTGCGCAGAATGTCGGACCATTAAAAATTTAATGTTTGACCAAAACAATATCTAACTTTGTCTAATAGCACCTTTGCATAAAAGCTACAGCTCTGATATATCGGGATGAACCCTTCATTACTGGGTCCAGCTTGCAATGGCTTGTTTTCTATCATGCTGTTTGTGTAAGAACTCTAGTTTCATGTTTCAAAAGACAACTTCTTCCTGGCAATATTATAATAAATGATGATACCCTGCGGTCATGGAGAGATGCCCATAAATCCAAACTATTCTTCTGCTTATACCACTGTACTTACAAGAAAAAGGGGCACATCATTTCACAATCCACATATTCTGCTTTGGATTTCAAAAATAAAAATAAATAAAACAAAAGGACCAGCAATCTGTATGATGGACCAGAAAGCATCAAAAACTAAAAAACAACTGGCTGCAGGTGGCATCTATGCTAACAGAGTGTGTGGACTTGATGTGATGGGTCTGTTATATTTATATTTTATTTATTATTACTCTTACATCATGGACCACACATCAAGTTATTATCAAAAACCTTACATTTTATTTTTGTAGAAAAACTTCTTATGTATTCCATCCATCTTGGCTTTGTTAAATATTATGGCAGCTGTATTCCAAATAACAACCTCATCTTAATCTTTTTTTCTCTCAATAAGGGCTTATTGTATAAATGTAAAATTACAAAATTGTTATCTTAATCTAAACTAATCCCATTTTTCCCCAATAACCTGGATTTCATTTCCAACCAAAGGTTGTCTAAACCAGTTTCAATATACCTATATTATTAATAAAATTGTTAAACTCATATTAGAAATGAATACTCATTATTACTTAATTTTACTTAATTTCCCTTTTTTAAATGCACTGTTTCCACTATCAAAGGATATTCAATTTGTGTAATACACGGTTAAATGTAACTTTCATTTTACCATGTTTGGAAAACAGATTCAAAATAATTGTGATCAGATTGTTTATCATTCGTTAACCCGGCACATTTTGTTATAAATGTTTTGTCTAAAAAAAATGGAATTGGCATGGTGTCCTTCCAGCTTATCACTGACCTCTCATCTCAGCCACATTCCTTCATGAGAGCACAAAGGAGGGGGTCACATCTTTATACATCTTCCATTCTATTACTAGTGTAGGACCCACTAATTCGGGGTACTTTGTCGCAGTAAGTGGGCTTAGCACTATATGACCATATAGTGTGACCAAACCCCCGTATTTTTTGAATATGTTCAGGTGTTTTTAACTAGCCCTACAGGAAATGTCATTCTTGTATGTGTGCGCTGTAAAATATTTTGTACATCTGCATACATGACACACACAAGCAATAGAACTAAAGGTCCCAGCATTCGCACACACATACACCAATATCTCTAAAATCGCTTACTTTTTCCCATTTGTACACAACACATGCATATCATTCTGTCACTTTCTTTTAATTCTCATTAATATTTCCCTGCCTAAATTCTGCTTTCCTTATTTTGACTAGTTGTAGTGCCTGACCCCAAATTCATCCCACAACTTAACATGAAAATGTTCCTTTCTGTCTAGTGTTAATGTCACCCTTGATCCATCCTGCTCACATAGATAGCTGTTTCTCTAGCCGTTTACTCTGCATGATTCTTAGTCCCTGTGTACCTTGGTAACCCAGTTACCCATTGTGGATCCCTGTCCACTTTAACCATTAATCTAGGGGCTCAGTATAAGTGGAACCACACCTTCGGTTCATATATAGCGCTCCTCTTGCGCTGGGCATTTTTGAGGGTCTCTTACCCTTCATTCCCTTACTTAATTCAATGCCCATAATGACTGGCCAGTCTTCTCTCTTCTCTACATGTGCCTATACCCTCTTGCCTCTAAACTACTTTATCTAGCAGATGTACTACATATACCTGTGAACAGCACTATTCTTCCCTTTCTTATCTATAACACTCCGATGGACAATAGACAGGGACAACATAACATATAACCACCAATCAATACAGTTTGATTAAGGGGAGTAATATAGGTACCTTTTGTCCCGAAAATGCCTTACCGATCAAGGAAGTCTGATAACTCAAATGTAAGCAAAAGGCTTACCTCAGCCGGCTGATTATCAGAAATTCCCGGATCGTCTCAAGCTCCTCGTTTTGGATACTCAGGGTCACCTGGAAACCCCTCCTAAGGCAAAACTCCCATGCTGACTTGGTTAAATTGATGATAGGCAACTCCCATCCTCATATTGATTAGTGGTTCCAAATTAATAATAACTACTGCAGTAGGGAACAGACACAAAAGATACGCTCAGCATCTTTCCAAATAACTGTTCTGCTTTATTATGACGCAATTGAAGGTTTTTATGCACATGATTACGTAGGTATCACATTAATATTACAATTGTAAGTTTATGGTAACAAGGGGCGTTACATAGGCAGGCCAATTCTAATCAGGACTCGAAAGAATGTAAACATTTACTTAAAACATTATTAGTGCTGTGTGCACTGTGAGGGCAGTGTGCAATACATACAAAATACAATACAATTATATACAGAACTTACAAATTTCCATTACACTATGTTTTTCCTGTCTTCTAGCTGTTTGATCCCATCTTGTATATGGTAGGGATTAACATTTTTCTTAGGGACAGTCGATTCCAAATCCCTAAGTACCAGATTCTTAAAGACATCTACATGTTGATTTCCAGCATTAAGAGGGTTAAATAGTGAATGGTTCTTCAACCCACTATCAATCCCTACTACGTGTTCATTCATTTTGATGGTAGCAGCTGGTCCAGTGTTCAGAAAATACTTTTTCATATTAATTTTGCGCATGTATTTATGTATATCCATGTATGTGTCAAATTTATTTATAGATTTCTTGGGCGCACATTTAAGGCCAGATTGCAAGATATTTGTGTCAACTCAATGCTACTCAAATTGTAAATGCCTATGGGTCCTGGTCCCTCCTTTTTTTGGATTCTCCTGCCTGCCCGACTTCCCTTTCTTTTCTCGGTGGTTCCAATGGCCATTGTGAAACTCGCTCATCGTATGGAGGTTTCCACCATCCCTGCTGGGCAGGGTACAGACGTGGGGGGGCTGCTGGTCCTGGGGGCCGGTGTCCATACGGCTTGTCCGATTGGTTGCCTCAAGTTCCCCTCCTCCCACTCCCTAAAAAAGGACGGGGAGAGTTAGGATAGCTCCATTTTTCATTTAGGGGGCCAAATCTATTGGAAGTAGGAACATCAGAGTACTGCTCATGCTGCACGTGTGAGGGATATGGATGTGTGCCTCTTCTATTCCCTCTTCGGTTGCCTCTCCCTCTACCTCTTTTTACATTAATCTGTTGCCAGAATGGTCTCCATTGTTGGAACTGTTGAATCGGCGTAGAATGTTCAGCTAGATTGCGGAGCCTTTCTACAGGTAATGGGAGTAGAGGGAGGATTAGTAATAGGCACAGCAGTAGAGGATGGAGCAATTTTGCTTTGCCAAGAGTAATTATTATCAGTCCTAAAGTCATTCATATCCCTATGAAATTTTTTTTTTACTTTCTATTTTTGAGTGTCTTTATCTATTTTATCGAGTTTTTTATTAATAGAGTTATTAAAATCGGTCCATTGTTGAGTGTCTTTGATGGCTTCTAATTTACCTGAAAGCTCATCAATCTTTTTTTCAAGTTTATGCATCTTTCTCTGTTTCCTTTTTAAAACTAATTGCTGAAATTTGAATCCAACTCCATTAAAAAAATCCAGCCATTCGGTCATGGATTCCTGGTCATCAAGACCATCTTGAGGAGTAACCTCCCATCTAAGACTGCATACGATGATATTTTCTTTTAAATACTGCTCCATGGTACAAACATCCCACCATGTTCTTATTTGTTTTTCTAATGCGTTTCCCAGAGCTAACAGGGTACCTTTATGGTCCTCTTTGATCTCAATCTCTGTATTCGTACAAAAAAGTGAACTAATATCAATCTGCCTGTTAGATAGAAATGTCACTGCGTCCATAGCTGCTCGAATGCGTCAAGAAATATAAATATATTATCTATACGTATATTCTTTGAAGTAATATAACAAAGCTATAAATCTGACAAGGCCTAATGTCACATCTAAAACAAGCACTTAGGAGTAGTGAATATTCACAAGCAGAGCGTATGTCAACAGCCAAAATTAATGGCAACAGCTGCTGCCTAAAATAGTTGATTTCATTTGATTTCTGAAAGACTTACCTTTGTTCTGAATCATCTAAGTTAGCATTTAAAGTGTGCACGGACTTGATTATATATTATTTTATACAGATTTTATATACATTTAGATTGTTCAGCTCCTGACCAATCATCTTATAAGCGCTGCCAAAAGCTTTAGTCTTTTTTATTTTGATTTATCAGTGTTTTGTTCTGGTTTCAGAAACACTATTTTAGGCAGCAGCTGTTGCCATTAATTTTGCCTGTTGACATACACTTTGCTTGTGAATATTCACTACACCTAGGCGCTGGTTTTAGATGTGACATTAGGCCTTGTCAGATTTATAGCTTTGTTACATATAATACATTATTGTACACTACAGACTCACTGTAAATGTAACCAGTTCAGTGAATTTGGCAGTAATAACATCATTACTTACCCTGCAATGAAGTTTCTCTGATTAGAGGAAGGGGAAATATAAGCCTAGAAGTAAGTAAAAGGTAAGTAGAATTGTGTCTATAGGACAGGGAATGGACAGTCATGTGCCATCAGAGGGGGACCCTGTCATCCAGTTACATCAGCAGGTGGCCCTGCCCTTTCCTTTATAACAGCTGTCACCGGAAAAAGACAGCAGTCAGCGGGACGCCTCCCATCGGAATTGAGGAAGAATGGACATGGGGGGGGGGGGGGGACACTTTTCTTTTTAAATAAAGGAATTGTCAAAAACTGTCTTTTGTGTTTTTTACTTTTTGACACTTTTTTGGCGAATGGGTAGGGGGTACAATGTCCCCCTACCCATTCACATGGGGGGGCAGGATCTGGAAGCCCCCTTTAACAAGGGGGCTTCCAGATTCTGATAGCCCCCCCCCACCCGCAGACCCCCACAACCACTGGGCAAGGGATGAGGCCCATGTCTCCATCAACATGGGGACAAGGGCCTCATTTTTTTTTTATATTTTGTATTTTTCCAAATTTCTCAAAAAATCTGAAGGTTTTCATTTTTTCCCTTATAGCTTTCAGAATTTGTGAAAGACCCCCAAAACCATATATTTTCTGAAAGAATATGGCCTCTAGAATAAAAAGAAGGTGCTACTGATATTTTAGACTCCGTGTTATTTGTGCAAATGTTTATCAAACCAATATATTTGCAAAAAAATACACTAAAATCATTATTAGTAGAAAAAGCACAGCTAATTTTACAAAATTCCTGTTAAATCCCTACTAAATATAAAAGCTTAATCTGTATGGTGTTAATAAATAAGAAATATTTGTAAATTTTAAATTGCGCCTTTTTGCAAAAAATTCTCTAAAAATCTGGAGGTTTTCATTTTTCACTTACAGCTTTCAGAATTAGAAAAGATCCCTCAAACTAGATATTTTCTAAAATCACATGACCTGTAGAATAAAAAAAAAAGTGCTACTGATTTTTTGGGCCCCGGAATAATTACACAGATGTTCATCAGATTGCTATTTTCACAAAAAATACACTAAAATTATTGATATTGCACATAAACACAACGTAACTTACAAAATTCCTGCTAAATTAGTACTAAAGCATTGTTCACATGTGGCATACTAAAGTGTACGCTGATGGAGGGCCATGTTTACCCACACAGGGATGCGCAGGTGTTCCGTGCATCCCCGAACAGGCAGTCCCATTTATGTCAATAGGAAAGCAATGGCTGCACAGGCATAGCTGCTGTTCCTAATCTGACATCTGTGTGGGTACATGACCCCGAATGGAGACAATGTGAGCTCAGGGACATGCATGCAGACCTACATGGTAACATTGGGAGCAACGACTCTGTTCGTGCAGTTGCTACATCCCAAATTACATCAATGGGACTACCTGCACCGAGATGAATGGAACACCAGTGCATCCCTGTAAAGGTCCACTGTGTATGCCCTGTGTGGACAAGGCCTTAGGCCCCTTTCACACACCCACACCGATCGGGTCTACTTGTCCGTTTTTCTGGCGGCCCAATCGGACCACCCATTGTTCTCTTTAGAGAGACTTATGTAAATGGAAATGTGTCCATTTACACCCGCCTGAATCCAATCCAGTCCACTGAAAACAGACCGATGGGGATTCCATTTCCTATCCATCTAGCAGATCAGATCCTATGGCATCCGATGGAAATGGACAGGCGGTCCGTTTCCATCAGACCGCCCCATAGAGAACAGCAGTCTGTGTCCGTGCCCGCTCTGCATCAGCGGTGCGGACATGGACCTGTCATCTGCCTGCTCAGCGGGGTCAGCAAACAGATCCCCTGCTGAGCAGGTGGATCTGATTGACAGAGTCTGCTCCATGTAATAGGGGTCTTACCAGGAGAGGCCGGACCATTAGGGACGCTGGGGCGCCGTCCCCCTGCAGGGCTCCAGACTCATACTTTTTTCAAGCCACATAATTAGAGCCTGAGGCTCTAATTGGCTTGAAAAAGGTTGAGCTTGGGGAGCAGAGCATTGCACCCTGAACCCACCCACTTGTGACAATAGCAAATTAAGATTCACTATTGTCTTCGAGCTTCTCCTCCTGGCCAATCAGGACGGATTGGGTTGGCCAGGAGGAGAAGCTGAGGTATCTGTGAAGGGGTGAGTTTGGGGGGGGGGCAGTGGAATGCGGGCGGACCTGGGGGGGTCTTACTATGTTTGTGTTTTTTTTTTTATTATTTTACAGTAATTTTTGAATTTTCTTTTTTTGGGGGGTGGGTCTTTGGTGAGATATCAAAGGTCTAAACAGACCCCCATATCTCTTTTTTTAATACAGAGAAAGGAACTGAAGATAGTCCCCTTTCTGTGCAGCACTTTATTTGAATGAATGGGAATCTGTATAGAGATTCCATTCATTCATAAATGACAGTCTGATACATTGTAACGCTCGCAGTTACAATATATGAGCTGTCAGTGGGCATATAGCAGCGATCAGTCGTGATTGCTGCATGGGCCCTCTCTTCTGCAGGGGGAGCATAGTAAACACATGTTTAGTAAGCCCCCCTCAAGCCCCTACTTCATCCCCACCCACACTTTTCCCCTGCTGTAGCAAATTGGAGCATGCTCTGCATCAGTAGAACCGTCAGAATCAAATCCTGTGTTCCCTGGGAGAAGATACACGGCGTAGGTATACCTACGCCGTGTATCATCGCCGTGTATCATCTCCCAGGGAACACAGGATTTGATTCTGACGGTTCTACTGATGACATTTTTGCCTTATATGAGCTACCAATATGTGAGTACTGCTCTGTCATCTTTCTCAAATAAAACTTTTTAAATGGTTTTACGCTATGGGCATCCCTTTTCTTTTTTATGTCTAAATGCCATCCCGATCTCAAGAGTGCCAGAGACTGCTGCACAGTGCCATAGACTGTGACTGCCTGTCACCCCTGCAGGGGTAAAGAAAGATGGTGAGTGTTTGCACTTTAAGAGCACGTGAATAAAAACACGGTCACCAAAGAAGTTAAACACTAGAAGACGGCTTTGAATACACTTGTCTATTGAAAATATTTAACTGTCAGCAGTATCCATAAGGACTACTTAAAATGACCATTGTTGCATTAAGCACAAGTCACTCATTTTCCACATATGCACTCTATTAGGATCCTCAGCAACACCACGGTCTATTGCAGCTGAGGCATCAATCCGGTTTGTTTTTTCCCCTCACATACCCCCACACCCCCCCTCCTATTCCTTTATGCATTCACTCATGTATGTTTTGGCTATCATATGTTAGAGTGGATCACACTTTTTCCACGCATGGTAGGAATTTTCACCCCTGATGTATTTATTTGTTTACCGTTAATTTTATAAATTCATTATTTTAACCTGGTTATTTGGTACCATTTGGCACCTTTAGGGTGAAACTTTCTTTTTCACAGAGGTATTTAGTATAATAGCATAGAGGCATTATATACGTCACAAGATTATATTTAATTTTATATTTTCACATTTGTTCTTAATCAGGACAGCGCCACACCCACACTTTAACATTTCTCTTATGCCGCGTACACACGGTCGGACTTTTCGTCTACAAAAGTCAGACAGCCTGTCCGACAGACTTTCGACGGACTTTTGGCGGACTTGCGGCAGACTTTCTAACGAACGGACTTGCCTACACACGATCACACAAAAGTCCTGACGGATTCGTACGTGATGACGTACACCGGACTAAAATAAGGAAGTTGATAGCCAGTAGCCAATAGCTGCCCTAGCGTGGGTTTTTGTCCGTCGGACTAGCACACAGACGAGCGGATTTCTGGGTCCGGCGTAGTTACGACGTAAAGATTTGAAGCATGTTTCAAATCTAAAGTCCGTCAGATTTGCGGCTGGAAAAGTCCACTGAAAGTCCGGGGAAGCCCACACACGATCGGATTGTCTGCCGCATTTTGTCCGTCGGCGTCCGTCTGACTTTTGTAGACGAAAAGTCCGACCGTGTGTACGCGCCATTACACTCAGCTTTTTCCACCTCGGTGATAATTGCTTTTGTGGAGGCAGCAGTCCTTAACTTTCATTTATTTATTTCTGTTGTGCGGGTCCATCACTGTTTTTTCATGTAACTATATAACTTCTTCCCCCCGCCGCGATCCCCAGCCTGACAGATTGGAAGATCTGGGCAGAGAGAAGCTGCAGGCGGAAGGAGAGGAAGGAGAGATGCTGCTCAGATCGGCCATGGATCGGGGCTGTGGGGGCAGTTGGGGGGATGATCTGACTGGTGGGGATGACACATCTGGACCCCCCAAGCCCCATGCAGCACCTGAAGCCAGCCGGAGTGGAAGAGGAGAGATGCCGGCTAATGATGGTGGCTGCAGAGAGCGGTTTGTAGGGGAGGGTTGGATCGGGTGGAGGGGGGTACACAGTGTTGGGGGTGAAGGGGAGAGGAGAGTGGGGGACAGTTTTAGATAGAAGGGTGCGGCGGGGGTGGAGAGGCAGGGGACAGCGAAGCAGTGGCATTGGGGGGGCGGTCATATTAGGGGTTAATAACTCAGAGTCTGCTGAACAATTCTGATGTAAGCTTATGGTCATTTAGGTGACCATAAGCTTACAGGAGAGGGAGAAGGAGGTCTGTACACTTTACTGATTTGGCCACTTGTGGGCACTTCTGTAGGTCTGTACAGCGTACAGACTTGGCAATGAAAGGGTTAAATGTCATTTTGCTGCGGGACTGTAAAACACATCAGACAGAT
Source organism: Lithobates septentrionalis (assembly GCA_037952835.1). Lineage (NCBI taxonomy): Eukaryota > Metazoa > Chordata > Amphibia > Anura > Ranidae > Lithobates > Lithobates septentrionalis. Next base: position 273,611 of record JBBDGP010000091.1, on the reverse strand, counting down.
GAGCTACTTTACAGGCAGACTAATAGGGCGTACACGCGGACGGATGTTGGCTCAAACTTGTTTTGTCTACACACGGTCGCACAAAGTTGTCGGAAAATCCGATCGTTCTAAACGTGGTGACGTAAAACACGTACGTCGGGACTATAAACAGGGCAGTGGCCAATAGCTTTCATCTCTTTATTTATTCTGAGCATGCGTGGCACTTTGTCCGTCGGATTTGTGTACACACGATCGGAATTTCCGACAACGGATTTTGTTGTCGGAAAATTTTATCTCCTGCTCTCCAACTTTGTGTGTCGGAAAATTCGATCGAAAATGTCCGATGGAGCCCACACACGGTCGGAATTTCCGACAACACGCTCCGATCGGACATTTTTCATCTGAAAATCCGACCGTGTGTACGGGGCATAAGGGGACCCCCCAGGCACGGTATTTAAATAAATATTTAAATTTTACTCTTTCACTTCAAGCATTCGTAAAATCACTGCTCCTGAAAAAACTGTTTTTTTAAACTTTTTTTGCATTGATACATATCCCTTGGGCAGTACCCGGGTCCCCATACACTTTTTATGTCAATAACTAGCCTTTAAAATGAGCACTTTTAATTTTTCATGATAGTGTCCCATTCTGTACGGTATAAATAATGATATTTGAAGCGCTTCACAATGTGCATGAAAATGAATATATAAGAATAAATATAAATATAAATAGTCAAATAAATCCAGCGGTGAGTAAAAATTCCTAAAAAATCCAGCAATCAAAATAGTGTAAAATTAGTCACGTGACTGTGATGTAACGCGTGGGAGGAGCCAAGGAAGCTCTGTGCAGATCAGCAGTTTCACACAGTGTACTGCAGTGAATCTGCTCCTGTCTAAGGCGGCTGACTGCTATAGTAAAACCTGCATATGCCTTATCATTATAAGGCACACATGAGTGGATTGAAGTTTGCCTGTGTACCTTGGTATCCTAACTATTGCACAATGATTGGTTTTTTCTCTTATCTGCCTGTTTATGATTCTCACATTGGTTGTGAATAGAAGCAAAAAACACATTGGTACTATCAATGAGCACCTTAATTAAGCAAGTGTTTTTAAACAGCTTTGCTAGTGATCAAAAGCTCTATACCAATCAGGATTCTACACCTGTACAATTGAACCTTCTGAATACATCCCTATATATTTATTTTTATGTGGATTTTTTATGTGAATTTTTTACACATTTGGTGTCACTAATTTTTTATAATTTTACACTATTTTGATTGCTGGATTTTTTAGGAATTTTTACTCACCGCTGGATTTATTTGACTATTTATATTTATATTTATTCTTATATATTCATTTTCATGCACATTGTGAAGCGCTTCAAATATCATTATTTATTCTTTTTAAGTGACTCTGAAAACACTCTCTTTTGATAGCAGCCTCACTTGGTTTTATGTGTAATTATCAGCTATTTAGCATCACAGCGCTTTGTGTTTTATATATATTTTTTCCATTCTGTACGGTGTTCGCACAAATTTTTTGCCTGTTTGCATATTCTGGTGTAACCCGAACCGGGGGGTAGTTTGACCCATTCCTAATATATATATAGTGAGGGAAAAAAGTATTTGCTCTCCCTGCTCTATTTGTACATTTGCCCACTGACAAAGAAATGATCAGTCTATAATTTTAAGGGTAGGTTTATTTTAACAGTGAGCAACAAAATAACAAAAATATCCAGAAAAACGCATTTCAAAAAAGTTATAACCCCCCAGACGACGTCTATGCAGACAAAACGCGTAGGGTAGGACCCCACTGTCGCCCCTTTTTCACAGCGCTGTTTTTAGATACCGTTATATGTGAGTGTATACCCCTTTTAAAAAATTTCCATTTAAACGGATTTACACTATTTGGCCATTCCTTCTCTTCCTTCATTTGCTGCGGTTACTGCTGGTTCCAACGTTGATCTGAGGGATACGATCCATGTGTGCCGTACCCCATACCTTTGGGCCCGATTATGTTTGAGGAACAGCGCCACGTGGAAGCCACTCCACCACCTTTGCCCTTCCGGGCCAACTGCAGTCCAGCACCACCTAAGCCCGATTGACTCCACCTGGCGTATGCCTTGTTGGGTCCACCGAGTCCGGTAAGCCTTTTCACTTTTATTGGTGGTGTGTGGGCTCCCTCCACAGATGGTTTACACTCTTGTTGAGATCTGTTCCGGAGGACTTTTCATCTTTTCTTCAAGGATGTTCCCTTTGATACACAATCTTTTCACATGATATTGACATCACACATGTGGGCATGTATACAGCTTCTAAATGACAGCCCAGTCCCTCCCTCCTCCTCCATGCCCAGTAACTAAAAAAAGAACACAGTGGGTGGGATGTCACATTTTGATTGATGGATGCTCTGCCTCCCATAACAGCATGAGGACGCAGGCTATAGTGGAAATCTTCTCCTACCTGAACACTCAGCACTTGGGCAGACCCTGCAGTTTATCACATGGTATACAGATCAGCCAAAAAGGTACAGTATATAGTGGCAGTATTTTAATGTAAAAATAATATTTATAAGCTGTGGGCACTGGGGAGTGGCGAATGAACTATTTTTTGAGGCTGACGTTAGGTAACTCAAACTTTCAGCTTCCTCCACGTATTTTCTATGGGATTAAGGTCTGGAGACTGGCTAGGCCACTCCAGGACCTTATTGTGCTTCTTCTTAAGCCACTTCTTTGTTTGCTTGGCCCTGTGTTTGGGTCATTGTCATGCTGGAATACCCATCCATGACCCATTTTCAATGCCCTGGCTGGGGGAAGGAGGTTCTCACCCAAGATTTGACAGTGGCCCCGTCCATTGTCCCTTTGATGCGGTGAAGTTGTCCTGTCCCCTTAGCAGAAAAACATCCTAAAAATAATTCCTCCTCCTCCAAACATGGTGAGTTGAGTTGATGCCAAAGAGCTAGATTTTGGTCTTTGACCACAAAACTTTCACCCAGTTCTCCTCTGCATCATTCAGATGTTCATTATCAAACTTCAGACGGGCCTGTACATGTGCTTTCTTGAGCAGGGGGACCTAGCGGGCACTGCAGGATTTCAGTAATTCATGGTGTAGTGTGTTACCAATTGTTTTCTTGGTGACTATGGTTCCAGCTGCCTTGAGATCATTGACAAGATTCTCCTGTGTAGTTCTAGGCTGATTCCTCACTGTTCTCATGATCATTAAAACTCCATGAGCGAGATCTTGCCTGGAGCCCCAGACCAAGGGAGATTGACAGTTATTTGTGTTTCTTCCGTTTGGGAATAATCCCACCAACTGTTGTCACCCTCTCACCAAGCTGCTTGGCGATGGTCTTGTAGCCCATTCCAGCCTTGTGTAGGTCTACAATCTTGTCCCTGACATCCTTGGACAACTCTTTGGTCTTGGCAATGGTGGAGAGATTGGGATCTGTTTGATTGATTTAGTCTGTGGACGGTGTATTTTAAACAGATAACAAGCTGAGATTAGGAGCACTCCCTTTAAGAGAGTGCTCCTAATCTCAGCTTGTTACCTGTATAGAAGACACCTGGGAGCCAGAAATTTTGCTGATTGATAGGGGATCATATACTTATTTCACGCATTCAAATGCAAATCAAATTTATAATTTTTTGAAATGCGTTTTTCTAGATATTTTTGTTATTATTCTGTCTCTCGCTGTTAAAATAAACCTACCATTAAAATTATAGGGGATACAGGGGATCAAATATTTTTTCCCTCACTGTATGTATGTATATATATATATATATATACCATATTTATCGGCATAAAACACGCACTTTTTTCCCCTGAAAATCAGGGGGAAATCGTGGGTGCGTGTTATAGGCCGATCCCCCCTATGTTTGTGTGATCGGAGCGATAGCCGCGATCGCTGCCCACATACACAGCCGTGTGTAAATTCAAATACGGCGCCTAGACTGCAGGGACTCGGCGGAGCAGAGATACACATACCCGAGAGTCCTCGGCTGTTCTCGGAGCCGCTTACAGTCCTGCCCATAGGGCGGGACTGGGCGGGACTGTAAGCGGCGCAGAGAAAAGCCGAGGACTCTCAGGTATGTGTATCTCGGCTCCGCCGAGTCCCTGCAGTCTTGGCGCCATATTTAAATTTACACACGGCTGTGTATGTTGGCATGGATCGCGGCGATCCCACAAAGCTGCACTGGGGCAAGGCTGCACTGGGGCAAGGCTGCACTGATAAGGCTGCAATGGACACTGGGGCAAGGCTGCACTGACAATTCTGCACTGGGGCAAAGCTGCACTGACAAGGCTGCACTGACAATTCTGCGCTGGGGCAAAGCTGCACTGACAAGGCTGCAAGAAACACTGGAGCAAGGCTTCACTGACATTGAAAAGGCTGCAGATGGACACCGATAACGCTGCATTGATGGGCATTTTAATGTAAGTTTTTCTTCCTTAAACTTTACTCCTAAAAGTTTTTTTCCTTAAAATTCCCTCCTAAACTTGGGGTGCGTGTTATACACCGATAAATACGGTAATATATACATTATTTATATATATATATATATATATATATATATATATATATATATATATATATATATATATATATATATATATAGTAACATACACACATACACACATACATATATATATACACACACATATACATACATACATACACACACGCATATACACACACACACACACACACAGTATACCTATCTATATATGAAAAATAAAAAACAGTCGCACCTATGATAAACAGTGAACAAAAACTCTATGTAGCAGCTGTTTCAATCTAGTAATAAAGGTGAAAACGGTGTCTTAGATAAATCCTACAAACAAAACAGCGCTAGTAAGGTGCCTAATAAGATATAAAAGTAAATAGTGAAACAACCCTCTAAAAAAAAATGACATTTACCAATCCAAACACAAATTGTATATACAATGGGTATAAATCATGTATCCAGTGAAAAAAGTCCAACCAAAAGGATGGTAATTTAGCAAAAAGGTGAAATAAATGTCCTTGCTCAAATATGAACGTGCTGTATATCCCACAGTGAAAGAAGCAACAAAGGTTGGTACTCACAGCCGATTCATAAACAGGTGAAATTCCTGCTATCCCACAGTGAAAAATACACCAAAGGTAGGTACTGCCAGCTGATTCATAAACAGTACAATTCCTACAAATGGAGTTGACCCTCATTACCATATAGCAAGAGAAGTCAAATGCACTTTGTGGTCTCAAAGATCCGTGGAAACAGAAGCTGGCCCCCAATGGTAACTGAAGGAACAGCCCAGAGAGGGATCCTCCGCTCCCCTACACTCTGCAAGGTCCAACCAAAGATCAGATCTCAGTGATCACAGGCTCTACTCACGGACTCCAGCCGATAATTCCTTACACTCTCCTTGCTCAAGATGGACAAATGGCATTTAAAGATAAAAGAAAAATGGGTTCCACATAGTGTAAGCCAGCATGGTTTATTGAAAAACTTTAAAAGTGTTTAAAAACAGTTCTCAGCAAAAATTATAGTAACAACAGCTTGCTATAAGCACTGATGGGACGTAAAGTTCCTCAAAAATTCTCTAAAACAGTGATATACTTACCGTATAGCATCTAAAACTTACTGTAAAACATCTAAAGCTTGCTCCAACACACCATGTATCCTAGCTTGACATGTTTCACCATAATAAATGACGTCATCAGAAGATCTATCTATCTATCTATCTATCTATCTATCTATCTATCTATCTATCTATCTATCTATCTATCTATCTATCTATCTATCTATCTATATCTATCTATCTATCTATATACACTGAGCAAAATTATAAACACAACACTTTTGTGTTTGCCCCTATTTATCATGACCTGAATGCAAAGATCTACAACTTTTTCTAGGTACATAAAAGGCCTATTTCTCTCAAATATTGTTCACAAATCTGTCTAAATTTGTGTTAGTGAGCACTTCTCCTTTGCCGAGATAATCCATCCACCTCACAGGTGTGGCATATCAAGATGTTGATTAGACAGATTGATTATTGCACATGTGTGCCTTAGGCTGGCCACAATAAAAGGCCACTCTAATTTGTGCAGTTTTATCACACAGCACAATGCCACAGATGTCACAAGTTTTGAGGGAGCGTGCAATTGGCATGCTGACTGCAGGGATTCCACCAGATCTGTTGCCCTTGAATGTTCATTTTTTTACCATAAGTAATCTCCAAAGGCGTTTCAGAGAATTTGGCAGTACATCCAACCGGCTTCACAACCGCAGACAACGTGTAACCACACAAGCCCAGGACCTCCACATCCAGCATCTACACCTCCAAGATCATCTGAGACCAATCACCCAGACAGCTGCTGCAACAATCGGTTTGCATAACCAAAGAATTTCTGCACAAACTGTCAGAAACCGTCTCAGGAAAACTCATATGCATGCTCGTCGTCCTCACCGGGGTCTCGATCTGACTGCAGTTCGTCATTGTAACCAACTTGAGTGGGCAACTGCTCACATTTTATGGCGTCTGGCACTTTGGAGAGTTGCCCCCCCCACAGATGAATCCCCGTTTTTCACTTATGGTATGGGCAGGCGTATACTATGGACAATGAACACAGGTGAATTTTACTGATGGCATTTTGAATGCACAGAGATACCGTACAAGATCCTGGGGCCCATTGTTGTGCCATTCATCCGCGACCATCACCTCATGTTTCAGCATGCTAATGCACGGCCTCATGTTGCAAGGATCTGTACAAAATTCCTGGAAGCTGAAAACCTCCCAGTTCTTGAGCATGTTGGGATGCTCTGGATCGGCGTATACGACAGTATGTTCCACTTCCTGCCAATATCCAGCAACCTCTCACAGCCATTGAAGAGGAAAGGACCAACATTCCACAGGCCACAATTAACAACCTAAACAACTCTATGTGAAGGAGATGTGCTACACTGCATGAGGCAAATAGTGGTCACACCAGATACTGACTGCTTTTCAGACCCCCCTGACCCCCCCCCCCCCCCCATACAGTAAAACTGCACATTTTAGAGTGGCATTTTATTGTGGTTAGCCTAAGGCACACCTGTGCAATAATCATGCTGTCATGCTGTCTAATCAGCATCTTGATATGCCACACCTGTAAGGTGGATGGATTATCTCGGCAAAGGAAGAGTGCTCACTAACACAGTTTTAGACAGATTTGTGAATAATATTTGAGAGAAATAGGCCTTTTGTGTACATAGAAAAGGTTGTAGATCTTTGTGTTCAGCTCATGATAACTAGGGGCAAACACAAAAGTGTTACTTTTTTAATTTTGCTCAGTCTATCTATCTATCTATCTATCTATCTATCTATCTATCTATCTATCTATCTATCTATCTATCTATCTATCTATCTATTAGTTAGCTACTATGTGTCTGTACATGTTATTAGATGTTCTTTTAGACTCATTGGTTTCACTTTTTAAACTGGGCGACACTGTAATCTCACAATATCTCACAAGATCACAGGCAGCCCACCTCCTTCTATACAGATAGGTTAATATGCAAGCTATTGTCATAAAAAGTGTTTGGGGACCTGGGTCCTGCCCCAGGGGACATGTATCAATGCAAAAAAAAAAGTTTTGAAAACGGACGTTTTTTCGGGAGCAGTGATTTTAATGATGTTTAACCTCCCTGGCGGTATGATTCTTTCGGATTTTAGGTGCTGAAAGCACCTAAATAATAATTGTACCAATTATTTTGCATGGAAATTTGGCGTTTCATATTGTAGGTCTGTAATTCTTAACAATAACACACTTAAATCTGTCCAAACAAGAGTCTAGTAGATATCCCGGGTATGATAAAGTTTGAAACACAAAAACATAAATTATAATATAATAAATAAAAATAAATTATTAAAAAAAAAAAAAATAATAAAATAAATTTCCCCACAATTCACTATCGCTCAATTCTGCAAGTGTTCTAATTTACTATCGCTGTTTTCTAGCTGGTCTAAAGCCACTTTTGACGTAAAGGGACACTTTTTGGTTGCTATGGACAATCTCCAGTTTCCAGGCAGAAAGAACAGTATATATAACATAAAACTGCATGCAGGGCATGGGCCAAAGCACTGGGGACAAAAGGGATGTGAAATCATTTCATACAGTACTGTAATCTGTAAGATTACAGTACTGTATGTGTTATGATTTTTACAATTTTTTGAATTTGCCGCCAGGCTCCGCCCCCGTGCATCGCGACACTCGCAGGGAACGGAGCCTGGCAAGGAGAGGCTTCGGAGGAGGACAGAGCCCGCAGACACAGCGGGGGACATCACAGGATCCCGGGGACAAGGTAAGTAAAGCCACACCAGGATCCTGCGATGTAATCCTGAGTGTGGCTCAGGGTTACCGCTAATGGGACTGAAATTTTAACCCTGAGCCACACTCGGGAAAACCGCCAGGGAGGTTAAAGTGAAACAATAAAAGTGAAATATTCCTTTTTTCGTATCTGGGGGGTGTCTATAGTATGCCTGTAAAGTGATGCATGTTTTCCGTGTTTACAACAGTCCGAGAGCAAAATGACATTTCTAAAGGAAGAGAAAGTCATTTAAAAGTACTAGCGGTAGCACCGGCAGCTATAATGAATTGTCGGGTCTCTGCAATACTCATAAAAGTCATTGAAAAAAAACGGCATGGGATTCCCCCACAGTGCATTACCAGGCCCTTTGGGTCTGGTATGAATATTAAGGGGAACCCCGAACCAAAATTTTTAAAAAAATGGCGTGGGGGTTCCCCTCAAAATCCATATCAGACCTTTATCCGAGCATGCAACTTGGCAGTAGTAGTACCTTTAAATGACTTTTTTTCCTTTAGAAATGTCATTTTGCTCTTGGACTGTTGTAAACATGGGAGAAATGTGCCACTTTACAGGCATACTATAGACACCCTCCAGGTACGAAGTTTAAAGGAATATTTCACTTTTATTGTTTCACTTTAAGCATTATTAAAATCACTGCTCCTGAAAAAAAAAGACATTTTTAAAACTTTTTTTTTGCATTGATACATGTCCCCTGGGGCCCGACCCAGGTCCACAAACACTTTTTATGACAATAACTTGCATATTAACCCTTAAAATTAGCACTTTTGATTTTTCACATTCGTGTCCCATAGACTTTAATGGTGTTCACGTGTTCGAACAAATTTTTTGCCTGTTTGCATGTTCTGCTGCGAACTGAACAGGGGGGTGGTCGGCCCATCCCTATTCATAGCTAACAAAGAACTGAAAACAGTACAGACAACGTTAATTATGTTAAACATTACTCCACAACCATTTCCCAAACATCACAAAGCAGGGATAGCAGGTAAGCATTTTTTTTTTCCAAAGTAAAAAGCATTTGAAAATAGTAACCAGCATTTTTTTAAATATGTTTTCAAGGTATGCTATGTTAATGGGATACTGTAACAAATATAAAGTAGGCGTTATCCCAAATTGTATTTTATTTTAATGTTTTTTATTAGGTTTTTTTCACAAAAACTGAGTGGTTACATTACCATAACTCAGGTCACACTTAAACTAGAACAATGAGGAAGTATTAGTATTAACCGATCTGTATGGGTGTTGTCCCCACACCCAGACACCCCATCTGGGAGCAATCTGTGTCGGGAGGTGGGGGCAACACGGCCAACCTTAACTTTTCTTTTAATTGATTTTCATTAGTTCAAAATAAAAGCAAAAGATACATCTACCATATTAAATACAATGGAGGGATTCCCTTCTTGATATGGAGTTGCAAATACATAACAATGTAATAACTTCTTAGTAGCAGTAAGCCGTGGGTGTCCCACATGTTAGTATGTACAATCTACAGGGGTGGTCAGAGACCAGTTGGGGGAATGGGAGTAGGAGGTCTAAGATAGGAAGAAGGAGAGTGGCGAATACATAAGATGCCTAGCAACCGGCTTAGACACCTAGGAAACATTTAATAAAGCAAAAATACGGACATAAAGTTGCAATGAAAATAAGGTATGTAACGACACCCCCGAGTATGAAAGGGGTTAAAGCCATTTAGGACATTCCATTTTCAAACTCAAAGGCAGCTACCAAACACTCCAATCAGCCAAACAAGAAACCCATACAAATAATTCTTGCCCCCAAGGACGAGACGAGGCTCTTTACGGAGGGTCAAACAGGAATCAGACTCTTTATTGAAACAAATGCAGGCTCTTTTTATACACTTGAGAACACTGCAGGCGCCACATGAACAATGACCCGGATCCACCCACAACATCACACAATGGTTACATAACGAGCCCCCAATAGGGATGAGCTTCGAGTTCGAGTCGAACTCATGTTCGACTCGAACATTGGCTGTTCGCAAGTTCGCCGAACACCGAACAATTTGGGGTGTTCGCGGCAAATTCAAATGCCGCGGAACACCCTTTAAAAGTCTATGGGAGAAATCAAAAGTGCTAATTTTAAAGGCTAATATGCAAGTTATTGTCATAAAAAGTGTTTGGGGACCTGGGTCCTGCCCCAGGGGACATGGATCAATGCAAAAAAAAGTTTTAAAAACGGCCGTTTTTTCAGGAGCAGTGATTTTAATAATGCCTAAAGTCAAACAATAAAAGTGTAATATCCCTTTAAATTTCGTACCTGGGGGGTGTCTATAGTATGCCTGTAAAGGGGCGCATGTTTCCCGTGTTTAGAACAGTCTGACAGCAAAATGACATTTCGAAGGAAAAAAAAACATTTAAAACTACCCGCGGCTATTGCATTGCCGACAATACACATAGAAGTTCATTGATAAAAAACGGCATGGGAATTCCCCACAGGGAAACTCCGAACCAAAATTTAAAAAAAAAATGATGTGGGAGTCCCCCTAAATTCCATACCAGACCCTTCAGGTCTGGTATGGATTTTAAGGGGAACCCCGCGCCGAAAAAAAAAAAAAAACGGCGTGGGGTCCCCCCAAATATCCATACCAGACCCTTATCCGAGCACGCAACCTGGCAGGCCGCAGGAAAAGAGAGGGGGATGAGAGTGCGCCCCCCCTCCTGAACCGTACCAGGCCCCATGTCCTCAACATTGGGAGGATGCTTTGGGGTAGCCCCCCAAAACACCTTGTCCCCATGTTGATGAGGACAAGGGCCTCATCCCCACAACCGTGGCCGGTGGTTGTGGGGGTCTGCGGGCGGGGGGCTTATCGGAATCTGGAAGCCCCCTTTAACAGGGGGACCCCCAGATCCCAGCCCCCCCCCTGTGTGAAATGGTAAGGGGGTACTTACCCCTACCATTTCACTAAAAAAGTGTCAAAATAGTTAAAAATGACAAGAGACAGTTTTTGACAATTCCTTTATTTAAATGCTTCTTCTATCTTCCTTCATCTTCTTCTTCTTCTGGTTCTTCTGGCTCTTCTGGTTCTTCCTCCGGCGTTCTCGTCCAGCATCTTCTCCGCGGCGTCTTCTATCTTCTTCTCCTCGGGACGCTCCGCACCCATGGCATTGGGGGGAGGCTACCGCTCTTCTCTTCATCTTCTTCTTCATCGTCTTCTCTTCTTCCTTCTTCTCTTCTTCTCTTCTTCTCTTCTTAATTTTCTTCTCCGGGCCGCTCCGCATACATGCATGGAGGGAGGCTCCCACTGTGTGACGGCGTCTCCTCATCTGACGGTTCTTAAATAACGGGGGGCGGGGCCACCCGGTGACCCCGCCCCCTCTGACGCACGGGACATGACGGGACTTCCCTGTGGCATTCCCCGTGACGTCACAGGGAAGTCCCGTCAAGTCACCGTGCGTCACCGGGTGGCCCCGCCCCCCGTTATTTAAGAACCGTCAGATGAGGAGACGCCGTCACACAGCGGGAGCCTCCCTCCATGCATGGATGTGGAGCAGCCCGGAGAAGAAAATTAAGAAGAGAAGAAGAGAAGAAGGAAGAAGAGAAGAGGATGAAGAAGAAGATGAAGAGAAGAGCGAGAGCCTCCCCCCAATGCCATGGGTGCGGAGCGGCCCGAGGAGAAGAAGATAGAAGACGCCGCAGAGGAGATGCTGGACGAGAACGCCGGAGGAAGAACCAGAAGAGCCAGAAGAACCAGAAGAAGAAGAAGATGAAGGAAGATAGAAGAAGCATTTAAATAAAGGAATTGTCAAAAACTGTCTCTTGTCATTTTTAACTATTTTGACACTTTTTTAGTGAAATGGTAGGGGTAAGTACCCCCTTACCATTTCACACAGGAGGGGGCCGGGATCTGGGGGTCCCCTTGTTAAAGGGGGCTTCCAGATTCCGATAAGCCCCCCGCCCGCAGACCCCCACAACCACCGGCCAGGGTTGTGGGGATGAGGCCCTTGTCCTCATCAACATGGGGACAAGGTGTTTTGGGGGGCTACCCCAAAGCACCCTCCCAATGTTGAGGGCATGTGGCCTGGTACGGTTCAGGAGGGGGGGGGCCGCACTCTCGTCCCCCCCTCTTTTCCTGCGGCCTGCCAGGTTGCGTGCTCGGATAAAGGTCTGGTATGGATTGTTGGGGGAACCCCACGCCGTTTTTTTTTTTTTGGCGCGGGGTTCCCCTTAAAACCCATACCAGACCTGAAGGGTCTGGTATGGAATTTAGGGGGAACCCCACATCATTTTTTTTTTTAATTTTGCCCGGGGTTCCCCTTAATATCCATACCAGACCTGAAGGGCCTGGTATGGAATTTAGGGGGACTCCCACTTCATTTTTTTTTTTTTTTTAATTTTGGTTCGGGGTTTCCCTGTGGGGAATTCCCATGCCGTTTTTATCAATGAACTTCTATGTGTATTGTTGGCAATGCAACAGCCGCGGGTAGTTTTAAATGGCTTTTTTTCCTTCGAAATGTCATTTTGCTGTCAGGCTGTTCTAAACACGGGAAACATGCGCCCCTTTACAGGCATACTATAGACACCCCCCAGGTACGAAATTTAAAGGGATATTACACTTTTATTGTTTGACTTTAAGCATTATTAAAATCACTGCTCCTGAAAAAACGGCCGTTTTTAAAACTTTTTTTGCATTGATCCATGTCCCCTGGGGCAGGACCCAGGTCCCCAAACACTTTTTATGACAATAACTTGCATATAAGCCTTTAAAATTAGCACTTTTGATTATTCATGTTCGTGTCCCATAGACTTTAACGGTGTTCGCGTGTTCGAGCGAACTTTTTTCCTGTTCGCATGTTCTGGTGCGAACCGAACAGGGGGGTGTTCGGCTCATCCCTAGCCCCCAATACATATTATTCTGAGTGTCAATACCTTCCCTAGCAGACAACAGGTGAGTTCATTAGCACACTTAACAATTGATGAAGGGAAACATGCCTCAGACAAGATTAACATGGTTTACTTCTCCAGACAGAAGCAACATCGTTGAACAATAGACGGTTGGTCTCTTACATTGATCTTCCTGGAATGCCCATATTAGGAGTTATACTTCCTGGCCATAGACTTCCCAGTGTACAGGGGATAAAATCTTCGTATTTCTTGAGAGATATTGAATATTACTGTCCCATTGAAAGAAATCCAATCATATTCTCAGGGTGCATTCTCTTCTTGGTCACCCTGCACCGAACAGTGACTCCCATCACAAGGCAAATGTTCACAAGTGGCTCTGTGTGGTCCAAAAAGTAAAGGTAATTTTTTCCAACATTTAAAGGCAGTCAAATAGGAGTATTACTTCATTTATGGGCACGTAATACTTCTGGGATGAGCCAGCCAAGGAGCCCACTGTCTGTGAAACTTCTCTCCCATTAGGTGAGATTTGGAGAAGAGATATTCCATGTGGCAGTGTTCATTTAAAGCAGAAATGAGGGAGGTGGCTGTTGGTGGGAGTGGATCTTTCGAGGCGTGAGCTATTACTATACGTGCTGCAATTAGGATGTGTTGTATTGTTGGTATGTATGCTGTGGGCCGGGGGTAGGCGTTGAGGCCAAATAGAGCCATTTGCGGGGTCAGTTTTCTGCTAGTATGGGTCACATCAGCTATTAAAGCAGATACTGACTTCCAGAAAGGGGCTATGAGGGGGCAGTTCCACCATATATTAAGGATGCCCCCAATGGTATCACAATTCCACCAGGAATTTATGGAGCAGGATAGGAAGATGCATGCCAGTCTGTCAGGCATATAGTACCATTAGTGGAAGATTTTCATGGGCATTTCCGAGAGGGATACATTTTTGGATAAGGTAGTAGGAAGCTGGTGAGCACGGTACCATGCCTCTGGAGGAAAGGACATTTGTAACTTTGATTCCCAGTATATCATGCCGGTGGATTTACTTGCGGCTGTAGGTCTAGAAAGAATGTTGTAGATGTAGAAAATTCCCTTGGTTTTAGTGGTTATTTGTTTGTAGTATGAGAGCAGGTCCTTATGGATTGTTGCTGTGGAGGCAGGCACTAATGAGAGGATGTGGCGGATCCTGAGAAAAATGTAGAAGTCTTTACTGGGCAGACTGTAGGTCTGCGATAGTTGTTGGAAATATTTGAGGATTTGTTGATGGAAAAGGTCTCCTATAGTGCAAATTCCTTCAGTGGACCAGTGCTGAATAGGTAGATCTGGGGAGAGTAGTTGCATTGAGAGGATTGGAAGAAGGTATCATTGTGGATTCATTGAGAGGTTTGATGTAAGGCCTTCCAGATTGAGGTTGTGGCATTTACAGTGGGTAAGAAGGAACGTGGTGTATGGAAGTTCATCCATATAGCTGCCAATAGCAGGTGTGGGATGCAGGAGATTGCTTGTGGGCTGCCCAGATAAAGGAATTAAGAATTTGTTGAATTTTGGTGAGAGCTATTGGTAGCAGTGATAGCGGTAGGGTCCTAAAAAAGTAGAGAATATGTGGGAGGAGAAACATCTTAGCCAAGGCTATACGTCCGGCCCAAGATGTAGTAATAGACATCATGGATGATCTGGAGCAGAGAGGAGAGGTTCATCGGAGAAGCATGGAGGAAGGAGATACCAGTTGAATGCCCAAGTATGTCATAGTAGAGGTAGGAACCCAGGATAAGGGTGATATTTTGGTAACGTCCAGTTTAAGTGAGGGTGTGAGGGAGATGCCGATCATGGATGAATTAGAGTGGTTTAATTTGTACAAAGATATTGAATTAAAGTCAGCTAGTATCTGACATAAGGGGGGTATTGAATGACGTGGATCAGTGAGTGCGATGATGATGTAATCCGCGTAGAGACCTATTTTATGGGGGGTGGCCCCAACTGAAAATGAGAGTTTTGGAGCGAATTGCCTGAGCCAGGGGTTTGATCACTAAAGCAAAAATCAAGGGCGAGAGGGGACAGCCCTGTCGGGTGCCATTAGTGATCGAGAAGGAGTCAGAGAGAATGCCTGATGTCCATACACTGGGGGTAGTGTATAGACCCAGGGTAGCCTGTAAGAATGCACCTTCTATGTCAAACTTCCTCAAGATAGCCTCTAGATATCCCCAGTAAACCATGTCAAATGCCTTCTCTGCATCAAGGGAGATCAGCAGAGAAGGCGTTCGGTGGTGCTTGGCCCAGTGGATGAGGTCTACAAAGCGGCGAGTTCTGAGGCCTGGTGCTTGGGAATAAAGCCCACCTGGGTCGATAATTGGCTGGATAATGTGGAGATTTACCGGTTTTGTGAATAGTGATTATGACGGCTTCTAGGGATTCAGATGGGATGTTTCCAGTAGAAATAGGAATCTAGGAATCTGTTGAGGGAGTTACAAAGATGGGGAACTAGTTGTTCACAATATGTTTTGTAGTAATCATTACTAAAGCCATACGGGCCTGGGGCCCTGTGTAGAGGAAGGGCTTTAATAGCAGTCTGGACTTCTTGTGTTGAGAAGGGTTGTGCGAGGGCTGTTACTTGTGTGGGGGTCAGAGATGGAAGCGTCATGGGGGAAAGGAAGATGTTTGGTCGGATTTGGGCTCATTAGGGGAAATGCTAAGATTATATAGTTTAGAATAGAAGGAGCCAAAGCAGTTGGCTATTTCTTTGGGGTTGAGGAGTCTGTCAGGATACACCCATAAGTAGACAGCCTCGAAGGTATCTAAGGCACAGAGGAAGACATATTTCTGTTGCACACAGAAACCGGGCTTTGGCATTTAGACGTGCGCATGCGCGAACAAGAGCGCAAACAGTGGCCGTCACGCATTCCTGAGATACGATCGGCACCTGCACACTTCCGTACGTATCTAACGCGCGCACTAGCGCTCGTTCACGTTGGCGCCAAACGACCTATTTAAGTCCAGCTGGTGCTTGGCCTGGTGCTGCCTTGTCTTCAGCTTCTGAGTGTCCAGTATCCTGTGAACCTGTATCCTGACTCCTGGCCCGTCTTGTTACCTCCCCTTGAACTCTGCCGGTAGGTTTGTCCTGTGACTAATCTTCTGCTTTCTCCCTGGCTACTGCACTGCTGATCTGTTTTGACCCGGCTTGTTCCTGACTACGATCCTGCCTGCTCCTAGTACCCAATTTGATCTGCCGTGTATGACCCTGCCTGTCTGACCCTGCTGCTTGTCGTTGTCATCTGCACCTGCTACCATCTGCTAGTCTCCTGCGGAAGCTTCTCTGTGTCTCTTCAGTACGACCGGACCTGCTACCCTGCTACCACCAAAGACTTTCTGGCACT
The DNA here is from genome assembly GCA_037952835.1 of Lithobates septentrionalis. Lineage (NCBI taxonomy): Eukaryota > Metazoa > Chordata > Amphibia > Anura > Ranidae > Lithobates > Lithobates septentrionalis. Next base: position 257,055 of record JBBDGP010000091.1, on the reverse strand, counting down.
CGTGCAACTCTGTACTTTGGTGCCTCCTGTTTGCTCTATCAGGGGCCCTAAGTCAGAGTGGTAAGGGAGGCCTTGCTCGTCCATTCAGGCTCTTCTACCAGGTACGTGATAGTACAAGGCAGCCATGACTGAGCCTGAACGAGCAACCTCCTCCGTAGAGCAGCTGTGTTATCACCTAACTGCATTTACCCAAACAGTCAAGAGTCTGCAAGCAAGTTACAGCCAGCTGGAAGAACGAATTCATGAACTCTCTCCCACACCTGCTTTAGTAATGCAGTCACCGGAACCCCGGGTTCCTATTCCAGAGAAGTTTTCTGGCAACCGTGGCAAGTTCAGGACTTTTCAGAATGCCTGTATCCTGTATTTTTCATTACAGCCCCAGACCTTCTCTCAGGAGATCACCAAAGTAGGGTTTGTAATCTCCCTCCTGCAGGGTGAACCTCAGTCCTGGGCTCACCGTTTAATGGAACAGGACAATCCCTGTCTGTCAAGCCTGACCACTTTCTTTGCATCCATGGCTCGAATCTACGAGGACCCTCTGCGAACTGCCACGGCCGAGTCTGCTCTGCATGCGCTCCAGCAAGGCCATCGAGCCGCTGAGGACTATGTAACGGACTTTAGATGCTGGAGCGCAGACGTCGAATGGAACAGTGCTGCTCTCTGTTACCAATTTCGACTAGGACTATCCGAACCCCTAAAAGATGAACTAGCTCGTGTTGGAGTACCTGAATCCTTAGAAGCACTCATCGACCTGACAATTCAAATTGACAGACGTCTGAGAGAACGCAGTGCAGAGAGATCAACTGAACGATTCCCGCCTCTAGGGCTGCTACCACAAGAGCCTGGTCCATCTAGTCCAGTTCAACCCAGCAGGTTCCATCCCTCCCTCTCTCCAGAGGAACGTCTGTACCGTCGTCAGAACCACTTGTGTCTGTATTGTGGAAGGGATGGCCATTATGTGAGTTCCTGTCCTGCCAAGATTCGGAAATGTCTGACCTTTCTCCCTGCCAGCCAGTCCTCCCGGCCTCCCAAGTCTGCTCACCTGGCCGTACAGATCTCACTACAACTTTCAGGAAGAGTGATCCAAGTATCTGCTATTGTAGATTCATGGGCTTGCAGTTGCTTGATTGATTTGACTTTTGCTCTTCAACATAAGATTCCTCTGCAACCCAAAGCTCATGGACTATCTATCCACCTGGCAGACGGGTCACATATTAAATCCGGTCCGGTTACCCAGGAGACTGTTCCGTTATTAGCTACTATTGCTGGTGACCACAGAGAACGGTTACGTCTGGATGCCATAGCTTCACCACTGTTCCCTATCATTCTGGGTATGCCATGGCTCCAGGCACATAATCCCTGTATCCATTGGGATGTCGGAAAAGTCGAGTTTCCCTCTCTCTACTGCCAGCAACATTGTTTCTCCAGACCATTCTGTCATCCATCCCCCTTGCTGTGCATGGACTCAGATGATGAAAATCGTTCTTCCATTCCAGCCCCCTACCAAGACTTTGCCGATGTGTTCAGTAAGAAGGGAGCTGAGATTCTACCTCCACATAGACCATACGACTGCCCCATCGAGCTCCTCCCTGGTGCCGAGATACCTTTTGGGCGAATCTTTCCCTTGACTGAACCTGAACTTGCCCCCTTGAAAATCTATATTGATGACAGCCTGAGAAAGGGATTTATCCGTCCCTCTACATCCCCAGCCGGAGCTGGGATTTTCTTTGTTGAGAAAAAGGATCTTTCCCTTCGCCCGTGCGTGGATTACCGGGACTTAAATAAAATCACGATCAAAAACCGATACCCCTTGCCTCTAGTACCAGAGTTGTTTCAGAGACTCCGTTCTGCTGTCATCTTCACAAAGTTAGACTTGCGAGGGGCATATAACCTGGTACGTATTCGTGAAGGTGACGAATGGAAGACGGCCTTTCGTACCAGGTTTGGACATTTCGAATACTTGGTGATGCCCTTTGGGCTATGTAATGCCCCAGCAACGTTCCAGCACCTTATTAATGATGTTTTCCGGGACTATTTAGACTTATTTGTTATTGTATATCTTGACGATATCTTGATTTTCTCCCCTTCTTTAGAAGCCCATCGAGAACATGTCAGAAAAGTTTTGGCTCGACTCAGACAGCACGGCTTGTTTGCAAAAGTAGAAAAATGCGAATTTGAATGCCAAAGCATCCAGTTCCTGGGCCTTGTTCTTTCCACAGGTGGCATTAAGATGGATCCCCAGAAGGTCTCGGCCATCCTGGATTGGCCGGCTCCTACGGACAAGAAAGGGGTGCAACGGTTCGTAGGATTTGCAAACTTCTATAGAAAATTTATCAAGGGGTTTTCCGCAATAATTTCTCCCATAACTCAACTGACAAGACAATCTCAACGGTTCCAGTGGTCTTCCGAGGCGCAAACCGCATTTGAAACTCTGAAAGGTCTTTTCACAGCTGCACCTATATTACGTCATCCAGATCCTGCTCTGCCGTTCGTCCTAGAGGTAGACGCATCAGAGACGGCAGTAGGGGCAGTTCTGTCTCAACGCCAAGGGGCCAAGTCCCTACTAAATCCTGTGGCATTTTTTTCCCGCAAGTTGTCCCCAGCAGAGAAAAACTACGACGTAGGAGACCGTGTGCTTCTGGCAATTAAAGCTGCTCTCGAAGAGTGGAGATACCTACTGGAAGGTGCAGCTCATCCGATCCTGATCTACACCGACCATCGAAACTTAGAGTATCTGCGAGTCGCAAAGCGCTTAAAACCCCGGCAGGCCAGGTGGGCACTCTTTTTTACAAGATTCACCTTTCATATTACCTACAGGCCAGGATCTAAGAACATTAAGTCGGATGCTCTATCCCGAATGTTTGGCACGACAGAAGAACCAGTTTCTCCGGATACCATTCTTCCTCCCGGAAATTTCCTTTTATTGCAGGAAGATTTGTTGTCACAGATTAGACAAGCCACTATTGATGTCTCACCATCTCCTGAGATGACGCTACAAGCTAAAGATGGCCTTTTATGGCACAACAACAAGATCTTTGTGCCTGAAGGCCTACGAGTCCCCACCTTGGGTCTCTGCGATGACCATGTCCTTGCAGAACACTTTGGAGTCCACAAGACAACTGAACTCTTACAGCGTACCTTTTGGTGGCCTTGTTTAAAAGAAGACTGCAAGAAGTACATTGAAACCTGCCCTACCTGCGCCAGAAATAAATATAGCCGAACCAAATCCTGGGGATTGTTGAGACCCTTACCAGTTCCAGATAGACCCTGGCAGATGATCTTTATGGATTTTATCACTGAGCTCCCTCCTTCCGAAGGTTACTCTACCATCTTTGTAGTCATAGATCGGTTGTCGAAGATGGGACATTTCCTACCCATGAAGGGTACCCCGTCTGCTTCTGAGACAGCGCAGGTCTTTATTAAAGAAATTGTGAGACTACATGGACTTCCTGCCAATATCGTGTCGGACCGCGGGGTACAATTCACATCCAGATTTTGGAGAGCCTTGTGTAAATCCTTGAAAATCGAACTATCCTTTTCCTCAGCTTACCATCCCCAGACCAATGGTCAAACGGAAAGGACCAACCAGACGTTAGAGCAATACTTACGTTGTTTCTCTTCCTTCTCACAGGATGACTGGGTGGCACTATTACCTCTGGCGGAGTTTGCGTATAATAATTCAGAGCATTCTGCCATCAAACAAGCCCCATTCTTCGCCAACTATGGGTTCCATCCCTCATTTTTGACTGCCTCCGCTCCAGAATGCCCTGTTCTGGCAGTTCAGGACACAATAAACTTTTTCAGGACCAACAATCAGTTATTACAGAAGACGATGACCAAGGCCCAGGAGGACTATAAAAAATCCTTTGACGGAGGCGCATGCGCGGCGGCACCTAACATGGACGCTTAGTCCGGGAGCTCCGTCCCGCTCCAGCAGCTACGGCCTCAGAGAGAGCAGACCGAACGGCATCAGCCGACTGGATCCACCCCCCAAGTGTGGGAGACAACCCGGGGACCGTCCCCATGTACTCCGGAGCGGTAAGACGCAACCTACAGCCCGCTTTTGAAGCCTCACCGGCCCGGCCTGATACAGCTAAGATGGCGGCGGCCCCTCACTGTGTCTCCTCAGATAACACACAGACCTCGCGGCCCACGCCCTCCCCCTCTCTACTGCAGCAAGACAACCTTGCACACAGCACTGCCATGGGCCTCAACTCCCCTGCCTCTACCGAATCCCTATTAAGACGCTGTACGGCAGGTGCAGACTTTTCCCCTATGGAAGCAGGCCCTCCCCAGTCACAACAACTACTACAGCCCGGGGACTCGGGCCTACCTCAGCCTGTTGATGTTGCGGATCTCTTTGAGAAGTTTGCAGTACTCCTGGACAGGGGATTAATTAACACTGCTAATAGGATTACCAATGATATCAAAGCAGATCTACAGAATATTGGATCCCGCATGGAAATAATTGAAACACACCTGGAAGTCACCTCATCTAGAACAAATCAGAACACTGCCTGCATACAGATTCTCCAAGAACAGCTTGAAACTGCGCATGCAAAGATTGACGACCTGGAGAACAGGAATCGAAGGTATAACTTCAGATTAAGGGGGCTCCCTGAGTCTTATAAAGACATACCAGGCACAATACAAGCTTTCATTAAGGAATTACTTCCTGACACCCCACAGCACAGATTGGAATTAGACCGGGCTCACAGGGCTCTCAAACCACCTAGAGCAGACGGTCTTCCACGTGACGTCGTGGTCAAACCACATTTTTACTCCATCAAGGAGGAACTAATGCGGAAATCAAGAACAATGCCTAAAATCATCTTTCAAGGCCACCAACTGCAAATTTTTGCGGATCTCTCCCCATCCACTATACAGAAGAGGAGAGCCTTGAAACCACTCCTCCAAATCCTGATGGACAAGGATATCAAGTATTGGTGGCTATTTCCGTTTCAGCTAAAATTCATCTGGAAGGGCAAATCATACACTTTCGGTTCGCTTCAAGAAGGTGAAAAGTTTCTGCTTCAACTGGGCCTCATCAGCCAGGACTTTAACTCTACACCGTCGGGATCAAATCCAAATTCAACGAAAAGACAACTTCCAACCAGCCCCCTGACACCAGTATGGGAATCGGTGAAGTCCAAGAAACATAAGGAGACAGTCCCTCCATGACTCTTTCGAGTTTAAGGCCATCTGGGCCGTATCCGGTCCTAGTGGACTTTTTTTTTCTTTTTTTGCTTTCTTTCCTCTCAGGTGACCTGGGGGGTCTCGCACCCCGGGGTGGTCCCTCGTGGGATGGTCACCCCTTGGCCTGAATTTTTTACTGGGCCGAGGGGATCTCACGGGGAGTCCCAGCCGGGGATATGAGCCCTACCTAAAATTTACACTTATCTCAATTTATAATTGGGGCCCCCCTCTCGGCCATGTCCCTATGGAGGTATCTGAGAGGAGGAGGAGGTATGATAATAACCCCAATCAGTTTGGGCTCATCATAGTGAACAGCTCCTCCTGTAACCCTATCTCTGAAAGTATTACCTAGAGTACCCGACCCATCCGGAATACTCTCCCTCCCTACCCCCTCCACCATGGGCATCTATGCCCACAGGGATCCAGTTTATTATCGCCATCCTTAAAAGGCTCACAGTTTTTCGTTACGTTTTTACTCTTTTTTGTTCTTTTTTCAGGGCAATATGTAGTCTCACCTCCTGCTCTTTTTTACATTCCCATTAGTTGGAGCTACCTAGGGTGGAATATTATGCCAGTTATTAATGTTTGAGCCTTGCAACCTATATAAGTTACCCCTTTTTCGGTCTTATTTAGAGCTATAGATTTAGCGGCCTGTCTGCTGGAGTGGTGCTCATGCACCCCCTCTTGTCTGTGAGATCAGACTTTAGTCTCTTCTCTGGACAAGTGTAGTCCCCGTTGATTAGAGGGACTCCAAAGTTCACCCTTAACATAGATGGGGGATCCTGTCACCTCCATCCCTCGGAAGACTCCCTTGTCTTCCGTCTTTCCTGTCTCCTTTACTTTCATCTCTCTTTCACAAGACGCTCATTATATTCTCTTTTCAGAAGTCGACTGGGGGGACACACCCCAAGGTTGTATATTGACATCCGAGGACTCTGATAGGCTTACGAGGTACCTTGGCTTTACTGAACTCGTTTGGGTAAGTGTTGATATGGCCCCGGATCGCTCCCCACCTCTGCTCAATGGCTAATTCACCACAGATACAAACTACCATCAAGGTAGTTACGCATAATGTGCAGGGATTGAATTCTCCCATCAAAAGACGTAAAATTTTTAACTATATGCACTCGCAAAAAGCTGACGTAATTCTCATACAGGAAACCCACTTCCCTAAAAATTTCTGCCCATCGTTCATTCACGCTAACTTCCCCTTCTTTTCTTTGGCCAATGCCGAGACTAAGACTAAGGGAGTAGGCATTTTCATTTCAAAGAGAAACAAATTCACCTTAAAGTCAGAACACAAAGATCCCGATGGAAGATATGTATTACTGGTGGGTGAATTAGATGGACAATTATACTCATTTATCTCATATTACGCCCCCAATACTGGCCAATTAGCTTTCTTCCAAAACATGCTGCAGACCCTAAATCCGCTAACTGAAGGTACGGTGATCTTTGGGGGAGACTCCAACACCGCGTTTGATCAGGGATTGGATAAATCTAGACCCCCGGGCGCACGCTTAACCAGACCTTCTAATCAGAGCCTCCGTTTAGCCAAATTACTCTTTCAACATGGTCTGGTCGACATATGGAGGGAAGTCAACCCCACTACCCGAGACTTCACACACTACTCCAACCCACACGGAACCTTCTCTAGGATCGACCACATTCTCCTTACATCACCCTCTATCCCACTAACCAAAAAAGCTTTTATTAAAGAGGTGGTCTGGTCGGATCACTCCATGGTAGTTTTGACACTCCTCCGCCGGGGAAGCAGGCTCCCTGATAGACGCTGGAGACTTAATGAATCCATCCTGAGTGACCCGTCCAGAGCAGCGGAAATAGAAAAACTTATCAAATCCTATTTCCACACTAATGACACACCAGATATTAGCCCTTCTTGTCTCTGGGCAGCCCACAAGGCAGTCCTTAGAGGCCACTTAATTCAAATAGCTTCACACATTAACAAGTCCAATAAAGCGGAAATAGCAAAACTAGATAAGGAATTCTCTGATTTGGCCAAATTGCACAAAACTAACCCTAGCTCGGTACCCATAGCCAAACTAGACGCAGCCCGTATGGCACTAAACCTAGCCCTCACTACCAAGGCCGAAAAATGGTTAAGATGGAATAGATCCAAATTTTATTGCCACGGCGACAAATTAAGTTCAATGCTAGCAAGTAGGCTCTCTCCAAAATTCAGGTCCCAAGCTCTCCCAAAAATTAAAATCCAGGGGGGCACACTCTCTCAGAATCCCCAACGTATCATGGGGGAATTTCAGAGTTACTACGAAGCCTTATACAGAGGGGATCAAAACCCTCCTCAACGGGAGATGGACAGTTTTTTAAATAGCATTCAAATTCCTAAATTACAAGATACCCACCGTCAAAAATTAGATGCCCCTATCTCAGCAGAAGAGGTATGCTCGGTCATTAAAAACTCTAAAACTCTCTCAGCACCAGGCCCAGATGGGTTTTCTATAACCTATTATAAAACTTATGCCATCACACTTGCCCCATATATGGCCCGGTTCTTCAACGCCCTCAGACAAGGGGGACAACTGGACTCCTCACTTAATATGGCTCACATCACAGTCCTCCCCAAACCCAACAAAGACCCCAGCTCTGTAGGCAACTACAGGCCTATTTCTCTTATCAACAATGACTTGAAGTTCCTGACTAAGATCCTTGCAGACCGCCTGGCTTCCTTCATTAGCTTATACATTCACAAAGACCAAGTAGGTTTTATCCCTGGAAGACAGGGTCCAGATCAAACTAGACGTGCGATAGATATTATTTCTCTCCTCAACTCAAACTGGGATGGAGGCCCATCCAGACAAGGCTGTCTATTGTCCCTAGATCTCCAAAAAGCTTTCGACTCCGTCAATTGGAATTATATATTCAACATTTTACATAGATGGGGTTTTGGGGACTCCTTTCTGAATGTTCTGCATGCTCTATACTCATTCCCCACAGCCCAGGTACGTCTGCAGGGATTTTACTCTGAGTCTTTCCCCATCTCGAAGGGTACAAGACAGGGGTGCCCCCTATCCCCATTGATTTTTGCCATAGCAATCGAATCCCTAGCAATCGCCATCAGATCCAATCCGAACATACAGGGGGTTCAGTGTGGCCCCCGTCACCACAAATGTGCATTGTTTGCAGATGACATCCTAATGTTTATATCGTCTCCCCTGACCTCCCTCCCCAACATATGCCGCCTCCTTGACGAATTCGGATCTATCTCAGGACTTAAAGTAAATTATGACAAGTCTCAAGCGCTCAATATCAACCTACCTACCCCTTTGCTGGCCAGGTTAAGAGAGAGTTTCAGGTTCACGTGGAATGATGCGCATATCACATACCTGGGGATTAAATTGACCCCCAAGATAGAACTCCTCTATCAAGCTAACTATCCTCAGCTATACCAAAAACTGGAAGAGGACTTGACCAGGTGGTCTGGGCTCTCTCTATCCTGGCTTGGCAAAATAAATTCAATTAAAATGACCCTTCTTCCCCGCATCCTATATTACTTTAGGGCCCTACCAATCCCTATTGACAAAGCCCAACTCAAAAAATTCCAAGCCAAAATTATACAATTTGTTTGGGGCAAAAGAGGTCATAGATTCTCAAAATCAATCCTGTTTAGAGCCAAGACCGGTGGCGGACTGGGCTTACCTAACCTACTCTGGTATTTCCAAGCTGCCCACCTTGCTCAAATATCAGCAGTTTACTCCCGTTGGGAAAAACCTGACTGGGTGCATATCGAAAGGCTGGCAGTACCACTCCACACCATAGACTATCTCCTCTGGTGCCCTAAAAAACTACGACCTTCAATACTATCAACGACGCTTTCACACTCTTTCCATCTCTGGGATTGTATACGGAAAAACAACCAGATCTCATCTCCTATAGAACCTCTTAAACATATATTTCATAATCCTGACTTCCCACCGGGGCTAAACATTAAAGCCTTTCAATGGTGGCTAGACAAAGGGCTTTACAGGATAGGCCATTTTCTCAGGCCTTTGGGCCCGATCTCCAAACCATATTGTATTAGCAACTTAGAAATGCCCTCCTCAGAATTTTTCAGATTCTCTCAAATCTCAAACTTTTTACAGAAAAAGTGCAAGACATCTTCCCACGAATTATTAATAACTGAATACGAATCTTGGTGTGGCCAGGCCAGTGAGCAGAGGGGGGGAATTTCGGTGATCTACAGGGCCCTATCGACAACACAATCCAAGGCACCTTACATGATGCAATGGGAGGAGAACTTGGCACAACAATGGAAAACCGACACTTGGCACCGAAATTTTGCAAACTCCTTCAAGGGGATTCTTAACACTAGCCTCATGGAAGCTAGCGCAAAAGTTATAACTAGATGGTACCTAGTCCCATCTAAATTAGCTGCGATTTTCCCATCCTCCTCTCCTCTCTGCTTCAGAGGCTGTGAATTAAGAGGTGATATGATACATACGTGGTGGTCCTGTCCCAGAATACGCCAGTTTTGGCACAGGATCTTCACCTGGATTAACAAAATCACGGCCTTATCCATACAAGTTTCTCCCCTCATAGCACTCCTTAACTTCCCAGTCCAGGGAGCCTCCAGGATCACGCAACGCCTCATACACTTTATCCTTTTAGGAGCCAAGCTCACGATAGCCAAAGCTTGGAAGCAACCTTATGTTTCCACCCTTATGGCCAAACGTAAGATATCCTGGATCATGAACCAGGAAAAGATGGCGGGAGTGATCTTGGATCGCACAGAAAAGTTCAAAATGGTATGGGAGCCTTGGGCGGATTTTGTGGGAATATCCCTCTACTAGAGCCCTCGAGAGGCGACTACAGGACTCTGGGCTCCTCCCAGTCGGCTTCCAATATAAACTCACATTTCTTCTTCTGTCTCTTCCTTTTCTTTTCTCCTCTTCCCCCTCCCATTCTCACTCTCCCTAAGGTCCCCACCCCCCACTTCTTTCTCTAATGATTTTTAACTAGACTAATCAAAATTACTCTTTAGTAATGTGGTCTAGCTTTATGTTGGAATATCGCACACTCCTCAAAAATGGAAAAACCAGTTACTTGTTAAGAATATCTTTTCTTCCATTTTTTTTCCATTGCATTTAAACTAATTGTTTGTCAGGGCGGGCAAATACATGCCATAATTTCTGGTATGTGGCTATTCCTAGACCTTTGATCTGTCTTATAAGCCAAAAATGCTTATTACCCTCCACAGAAAGTGATGGGTTGTTTTCTTTTTTTTGTGTTTTCTTTTGTTTTCTTTTCTATTCACAAATGTTATGTACTGCAAGATGAATGTCGGGATGGGGGGTCTTGGGGGGGGAGCTCTGCCACAGAATGTTCCCTATTGGGGTGGTGGAGCTCCCCCCGTCTGGGATCTCCCACCATAACACAAAGAGAGGTGTCCCTAGTTAAATAATAAAGAAATAGATAACTTAGTCTTTGCCCTTCGGGATTTCATCCTCAACTACATGAAACCTCATATGTATTATTGCTCACCAAGTTATACTTATCACTTTCTGATCACTTTAAGAATTTCCTGTACTATATGATGATTATTTTTCTGTAACTGTTACATCATTCTCAGGTATGGCGGGGCTGTGGACCTGCTTCATGTTTTTTTTTTGCCTATGATGTATTCACTTTTATTGGAAAATAAAATATATTGAAACGAAAAATCCTTTGACAAGAAGAAGCGAGGAGAGTTGATTTTGGAACCTGGTGATCCGGTCTGGTTAGCTACGACTAATCTGAAATTAGCCTGCCCATCCAGAAAACTGGGCCCTAGGTTTGTGGGACCCTTCAGGGTGAAGAAAAGGATCAATAACGTGGCTTATGAGTTGGCACTCCCGGATTCCTTCAGAATCCACCCAGTCTTCCATATATCTCTTCTGAAGCCTGCTAGTCCAGATCCATTTCCCGAACGAAGTAGTAATCCTCCTGCACCTGTAATGGTAGATGGGGAAGAGGAGTACGAGGTCGAGGCGATCATGGATTGCAGGAAGAGACAGAATCAGGTCCAGTACCTGGTCAAATGGAAAGGGTACGAACCTGAGGAAAATTCATGGGAGCCAGAGGGCAATATCCATGCCAACAGACTTATCCAAGCATTCTGTCAAAACCATCCGGAAAGACTAGCTCAGTTGGGCACCGGAGGCTGCCCAGGGTTGAGAAGGGTTGTGCGAGGGCTGTTACTTGTGTGGGGGTCAGAGATGGAAGCGTCATGGGGGAAAGGAAGATGTTTGGTCGGATTTGGGCTCATTAGGGGAAATGCTAAGATTATATAGTTTAGAATAGAAGGAGCCAAAGCAGTTGGCTATTTCTTTGGGGTTGAGGAGTCTGTCAGGATACACCCATCAGTAGACAACCTCGAGGATATCTAAGGCACAGTGGAAGACATATTTCTGTTGCACACAGAAACCGGGCTTTGGCATTTAGACGTGCGCATGCGCGAACAAGAGCGCAAACAGTGGCCGTCACGCATTCCTGAGATACGATCGGCACCTGCACACTTCTGTACGTATCTAACGCGCGCACTAGCGCTCGTTCACGTTGGCGCCAAACGACCTATTTAAGTCCAGCTGGTGCTTAGCCTGGTGCTGCCTTGTCTTCAGCTTCTGAGTGTCCAGTATCCTGTGAACCTGTATCCTGACTCCTGGCCCGTCTTGTTACCTCCCCTTGAACTCTGCCTGTACCGACCCCGGCTTGTCCTGTGACTAATCTTCTGCTTTCTCCCTGGCTACTGCACTGCTGATCTGGTTTGACCCGGCTTGTTCCTGACTACGATCCTGCCTGCTCCTAGTACCCGATTTGATCTGCCGTGTATGACCCTGCCTGTCTGACCCTGCTGCTTGTCGTTGTCATCTGCACCTGCTACCATCTGCTAGTCTCCTGCGGAAGCTTCTCTGTGTCTCTTCAGTACGACCGGACCTGCTACCCTGCTACCACCAAAGACTTTCTGGCACTCGTGCGACTCTGTACTTTGGTGCCTCCTGTTTGCTCTATCAGGGGCCCTAAGTCAGAGTGGTAAGGGAGGCCTTGCTCGTCCATTCAGGCTCTTCTACCAGGTACGTGATAAGTCTTTGACCTTGGGAGTCTAATAGGTAAGGGATTTTGGCCTGGGCTGCTCTGTGTTTGTATTGCTGCGCTAAATATTTCCCTACTTTATCACCCTGGGAATACCAGGTGAGTTTTAGCTTTCTCTGGTAGAAGTTATAATTATACTGTAGATAGGAGCTCAAGTCAGACCTAAGCTTATGTAGTTCAGCATGAGTAGCCTTTGAGGGATTTTGCTTGCTACGCATTTCGAGAGTTCTTATGTCATCAAGAAATATGTTGAGGGTCGCGTTGAAATTTTTTCTCTCCTGAGCTCCCAGCTTCAATAATATTCCTCAGGTGACAGACGGTTTGTCATTCCACAGGGTGGTGGGGTTAGCAACAGATCCAGCATTAAGGTTAAAGAAGTCCCTTATCACAGAACCGACCTCCTTCCTACTATCTTTGGCACTTAGTAGGGAAGAGTTCATACACCACAATTTATGAGATGTGCTGGGTGGGATAATACAAGGGTTAGAGATACAGGGGCGTGGTCAGACCACAATATTATTCCAATAGAGGAGGTAGAGATTGACTGAAGTAGCACTTTGGAGGACAGGAACAGGTCGATCCTGGAGTAAGTCCTCTGGGAATTTGAGTAGAATGTAAAATCCTTCTCCGTGCCATGTTGACACCTCCAGGGGTCATAGAAATCTTCTAAGAGTACTAGAGAAGAAAGGGTAGTAGATATTCTCCTCTTTGGGGTGGAAGAGTCTAGGGAGTGGTCTACTACTTCATTAAAATCAGCGCAAATACTTGGATAGTGTTGAATTTTTTGCATGACAGTTTTGTAGAAGGATTTTTAATGGGTATTAGGGGCGTAAATATTAACGATAGTCAAAGGTTTGTTGTTAAAAGAGGCTGATAGAATCAGTAACCTGCCAGAGGAATCTTGTTCTATATGTGATAGGGTTAAGGATACAGTAGAGCGGACTGCGATCATAACCCCTCTCATTTTTTTATCAGTTTGAGAGTGGAAGATATGTGGGAATAGCTTGTGGGAACACTGCGGGGGGTTGACTGAGGAAAAATGTGTTTCCTGGAAACATAATATATCGGTGTGTTGGGCAATCACTTCCCTCCATAATAGGGATCGCTTGAATGGGCTATTCAAGCCTTTGAGATTGAGGGAGTTAATTTGAGCGACATAAGTGCTAATATGAGATATGTCAAAGTGGCACAGAGAAGTAGGGGGTCCAAGTAGTCGCTAATGCCGCGTACACACGGTCGGACTTTTCGTCTACAGCCTGTCCGACAGACTTCCGACAGACTTTCGGCGGACTTTCGACGGACTTGCGGCGGACTTTCTAACGAACAGACTTGCCTACACACGATCACACAAAAGTCCGTCGAATTCTTACGTGATGACGTACACCGGACTAAAATAAGGAAGTTCATAGCCAGTAGCCAATAGGTGCCCTAGCGTGGCTTTTTGTCCGTCGGACTAGCACACAGACGAGCGGATTTCGGGGTCCGTCGTAGTTACGAAGTAAAGATTTGAAGCATGTTTCAAATCTAAAGTACGTCGGATTTGAGGCTAAAAAAGTATGTTGAAAGTCCGGAGAAGCCCACACACGATCGGATTACCAGCCAGCTTTAGTCCGTCAGCGTCCGTTGGACTTTTGTAGACGAAAAGTCCGACCGTGTGTACGCGGCATTAGAGTATAACATATGAGTCTCAAGGGCCAAAATGCAGTAGTAACATTTACAGATATACAGAATAGATAAGGCAAATTATGTCTACAAGGTATCTATGTACATTGTAGAAGCTATATAGGCTTAGTCAACAATGCAGTCTCAAAATGACAAAAGTATACTAGAGTAACCTAAGAAATGCTTTGTACTTTGCACACCATAGCAGTAGAGCGGGGAGAGGCAACCAGGGTGTTGCAGGGTTATCTGTGGTTGCAAACGCTGCCAGGGGCTGAGAGGGGGCAGTATCAGCCGTGGGACTACAAGGCTCAGCGCCATGCTGTCTCTTCACAGGGGGGGCTTTGTAGGAGAGTGTGTTGGTGAGATAGATCTCTTACCTCTGTCAGTAGGATAAGAGGTCTGATGAGGTTGTTGCTTCTCTGTTTCTTCCATGTCTGAGACCTGATTCTCATTTGAGGCAGTCACAGAGAAGAGAGGCTAGGATGGGTAGCCGGGTGGCGCTGTGTGGCTCTGTGGAGGAGCGGAGCTCCTTGTTCAAGCGGCCATATTCGTCTGCGGCCAGGCCACACCCCTCCCAATTTTTTTTTATTTTTAGTTCTTTGTTGGATTTTAAGAAAGATACAAATAATTTGCCTTTGGCCGGTACACATTTGATTGCAGCAACAATAGAACAAGAAAACAAGAAAAAGGAGCACGTAAAGTAGTACAGTTATCTATATCACCATTTGCCAAATCTTATATTGAGAAACGATTCACAAAAATTTTAGATACAATATGGTTTGCAGCAATCCAAGTAGACCAAGGTTCATAGAGAGAATCAAAGCTATTTATTTACCCACTGCAAGCGGCCAAGATACGCTCATAGGAATGGTGAAGTTTAGTGAGACCTCTACCGCAGGTGTTATCCCAATTTGATTAAAAAAGTGCAAGTAAGCTTTAAGCTGGTGGTACAAAAGAATGGGAAAATATGGGCTGATGGGAGTAATTGAAGAATTGCACAGTGAATAGTTGAGTGCAAGCCCAAAAGCACTCTGCAATTCTGCAATGATTTTCATAAGCTTCAAAGTTTCAAAACTGATGTTTATCCCTGGTTGAATGAGCTCAAAGAAAAACCAAGGCTCTATCCAATACATCACCCCTTTATATATTACAAGGGGATATACATTTAACTAAGGCAATTGCATACCTGGTAGGAGAGCCTGATATGATGAGGAAGGCCTCTCTTACACCTCTGACTCGGGGCCCCTGATAATGTGAACAGAAGGCGCAGGAGTGCAGAATGCACAAGTGCCTGTAAGTCTTGCTAGCAGAGCAGGTGTCCAAGCCAGGCAGGGGTAGTCACCAGTGGCCTTCAGTGAAGCAGGAAGGCTGGGTGGCAGCTGGCAAAGCATGTACTGGTGGAAGATAGTAGATGAGCAGACACTGCTGGATGGCAGGCAGACACTGGTGACAGCAGGAGGAATAGTAGAGTCAGGCAGGCAAGGTTATATACTGGCAAGACAGATGAGGTACAGAGGCACACTGAAAAGCTTGGTCAAGATACAAGCCAGGTCAGGAGCCAATCAGTGGAGCAGTAGCAAATTGAACAGGCAGAAGCAGTGGTCAGAAGGCAAGCTGAGGTCAGTAGAGGTGTCACGAGGGAGGAGTAGTCACGACGAGCCGAGTCAACAACTGGAGTCAGGATACAGGATCAAAGGTACTCAGGATACACAGAAGGCTGAAAACAAAGCATCACTGAACCAACACTGGCTCAGTTTAAAGAGGCCATTTGGCACCACCATCTGTCACAAGTGCGTGTGTTTGCGCACATGAGCATGTGCCCATTCCTATGTCCATGAGAAGGAATGTGGATTAGCCTTTTAAGATGTACAGAAGTCCACCCAGAGGAGCCATCTTGTCAACTGCAATGCCCATCCTGACAAAGGCTTTCTGGGAAAAATCTGATTTCTTCATCCATAAGGGTCAATTCCAATACAAAAAAAATGCCCCTTGGACTTCAGACTGCTCAAGCCACATTCCAATGGACAATGCATAGGAAATTACACAGAGCAAAATTATAAACGCAAGACTTTTGTGTTTGCCCCTATTTATCATGAGCTGAATAGAAAGATCTTTGACTTTTTCTATGTAAACAAAAGGCCTATTTCTCTCAAATATTGTTCATAAATCTGTCTAAATCTGTGTTAGTGAACATTTCTCCTTTATAAAGATATTCCATCCACCTCACAGCTGTAGCATATCAAAATGCTGATTAGGCAGCATGATTATTGCACAAGTGTGCCATAGGCTGGCCACAATAAAAGACCACTCTAGTCGGAAGAGGAATGGTGAAGCTATAAATCAACTATACAGTCCTGGCTCTGCCCTCCACACAAAATGGGGTACTACAAACTTTTGCTCCCAATTTTCCACACTGTCAGATAAAATAATTGATCTGGCTAAGGTCAGAAGTTCGTTGTGGTCTACTAGAACACAAATGTTGTGCCAACATACTGTCCTGATAAATCCAGATTTCTCAAAAGAATTTGCTGTTCAGATGGATGCCTCTAACGTGGGAATAGGAAGTGATTTGTCATAGGGCATCCACAGAGAGGATCATCCCATTGTCTCTCAGTTAGAAAGTAACTGTAAAACATTTGTTGGTCTTGTACATAATATGCTGGTTTTAGGCACTATGTAAAAGTGGATACTGATCCCATATTTTTTATTTACAGTTTTCTTATATTTACATCTTTGTATTTGTCTAGTAGCCCTGATAAAGAGGAGTGTGTTTTGCTCCCAAAGGACATTGGCTGTTTTGTGAATTATTAAAGCTGTTTTGGACACCTTTATGAATTTGGTCTGGTTTTCCTTCTTTTGGTTTAAGCTCTAAATGATGTTCTTGAGTGCACATTAAAGGTTAGCCCTAGTTGCATATCAGCCATCTAACCAGAGCCAGGGAGCTTTTCAAATGATTGTCATCCTTCCCTTTACTACTTTGTATCCATAAGTATTGAAATCCCAGCTCCTCTTAGATGTATGGCCTTGAACCTTTGTACTTTATAAAATAATCACAACTGAGAAAAACTATGCTATAGTAGAGAATGTGGGTCTTGGAGTTGCTTAAATGCTATTAAACGGCCTTAGAGTTGCTCCTGTATTACCTCATAGGACAGAACTTCCAGCATGTTTGATTTACTAAAGCACATTAGAGCATGATCACTAGGATGCAGTTAAGCAAGAATTCTGTTTTCAAAGAATACCCCGCCATGTGCACAGAAAATCAAAAAAAATGGATTTTTTCTTGCACATGATTGGTTGACTGAAGTCAGGTCACCTCATTCGCAAAGTCAAAATGTACTTTGCAAAGCAAATAAGTAAATAAAAGTAAAACCGTGTTCAATTCAGTCACCTTAAGTTTCCTTGCAGATGATCGGATATGTAAGGCTTCATCCTATTTACTAGGGCAATTAATTTGTATTTGCAAAGTGAATTTTGCAACTTAAAACCATTTAAAACCATCAGCTAGTGCAGCACTTTGATGATTTTAAATTTTGTATATATTCCATATCATAATTTTGTGCCTGCTGCTCTTTTATATCATTGCTTCAAATATCCTAAGAGCATATTTTAATAATATTTTACATTACAATTTTTCAACTTAGTTATGTAAATAGCTTTTCCTCTTTTAGTGAATCATCCCCATTGGGTTGATTGAATGGAGTGGATTGAAATACTAAAGGCATACAGACTGTTCAGTCTGGAAACTGAGGGTTGACTCAGCTTAGTGAATACGATGAAGCTGTGTTCACTTTAATTATCCAATCAAATGCAAGCAACAATCCAGTTTTAATTCATTTCCCTCACCCATGATTGGATATTTAAAATAAATGAGTGTACTTCAGTTTACTAGGTAAATAGTCTCTATTTCCTTTGTAAATCAACTACACTGGATTTCGATTAATGTGTCACCATTAAATTTTCTACCTTTTAATATACTATTGAAGCTGGGAGTCTCTTCACAAAGTACCGTATTTATCGGCGTATAACACGCGCCAGCGTATAACACGCACCCCAACTTTAGGAGGGAATTTTAAGGAAAAAAACTTTTAGGAGTAAAGTTTAAGGAAAAAAAACTTATATTAAAAAGCCCATTAATGCAGTGTTATTGGTGTCCATCTGCAGCCTTGTCAGTGTCAGTGCAGCCTTGCCCCAGTGTTCATTGCAGCCTTGTCAGTGCAGCTTTGCCCCAGTGCAGCCTTGTCAGTGCAGCCTTGTCAGTGCAGCTTTGCCCCAGTGCAGCCTTGTCAGTGCAGCCATGTCAGTGCAGCCTTGCCCCAGTGCAGCCTTGCCCCAGTGCAGCCTTGCCCCAGTGCAGCCTTGCCCCAGTGCAGCCTTGTGTGATCACTGCCGACATACACAGCCGTGTGTAAATTCAAATATGGCGCCGAGACTGCAGGGACTCAGCGGAGCCGAGATACACATACCCGAGAGTCCTCGGCTTTTCTCGGTGCCGCTCACAGTCATGCCCAGTCCCGCCCTATGATGGACATAACACAGGTCCAATGGCGGGACTGGGCATGACTGTGAACGGCTCCGAGAAAAGCCGAGGACTCTCGGGTATGTGTATCTCGGCTCCGCCGAGTCCCTGCAGTCTTGACGCCATATTTTAATTTACACACGGCTGTGTATGTCGGCGCCGATCACACAAAATTGGTGGGGATCGGCCTATAACATGCACCCACGATTTTCCCCTGATTTTCAGGGGAAAAAAGTGCGTGTTATATGCCGATAAATACGGTATTCTTCAGACACAGTGTCTGTTTTTATACAATTCATCTCTGTGTACCTATTTTCAATTTTCTCTGGTCTAGTCATGTGATCCTGCAGCTCTGTGTAAGGGAGTTCTCAACAATGGCTCTGAATTCAAAGGGATGTGATGTCTCTCATAGGTTTACATAAACCAGCCATTGTCAGTGCTCCCTCTTCTCCCCTGCAGGGAGAAACAGAGCTCTGAGTACATGTGACCGGACTGGAGCTAGGTAAAAATACACATCTGTTTTATACAGATTAGGTAGGATAGATAGGTAGTGGGAAAGAGGGAACAGTTTAAGAATAGTTATAATTAGGATTTTCTTCCACTTTAACTATGAATTATAACACTTTTAGCTTATACAATCTAAGTAGGCAGCCTCAAATAACCCTACATAAATAACCCTAGGATATGTAAACGTTCAGTTAAGAAAAAAAAATGTCATACTTACCTCCTCTGTGCAGTTGGTTTGGCACAGAGTGACCCCGATCCTCCTCTTCGGGGGTCCCTCAGCAGCACTCCAGGCTCCTCCTCTTCTCGAGTGCCCTGTGAGGGAAGCACTCTCCCTCGGGGGAACCCGTGCGGGCGTGCTCCTGTGTCCTGCTGCTGCATCCATGGACACAGACAGCAGGACTCAACTCCACTCCCCGGCTCCCGCATCATTGGATTTGATTGACAGCAGTGGGAGCCAATGGCTGCGCTGCTATCAATCTATTCAACCAGGACGTGAGACACCGGCTGGAGTGGGTGTGCTCATTGCCGGCACAGGAACGATCAGGTTTGGGTAAGTAAAAGGAG